>CM057452.1:697585000-698835000 GCA_016271365.2 Neoceratodus forsteri | reverse complement strand
CTCGGTCCCAAGAGCACCTTCGCTGAGACAAAGACTTGATCGGTTCCTTCTCCCGCTTACGGGATCGGGAGGAGTGCGAGCCCGTGGGCGCCTCTCCCTGGGTGGGGAGAGACTGGCACAACTCCCTGAAGAAGCCCAGGAAGGTGGAGCCCAGGTTGAGTGGAACAAAGAAGCTTTGAGAGTCCGCAGCACGAGCGGCTTCTTCCTTGAACACCTGCATACATTCCAATTGCTGGGCAGAAACAGCAGCCGTGGAAACAGCCCACCTAGCCTCCTTGGACTTTACCGGAGGGTTCCTCTTCTCCGGTCTCCCCAGTTTTAAACATGCAAGACGGTCGTCCAGGACGTTGGGATGGAAGGCCAAACAGAAGCTTACAGGACGAAGTGTCATAGCCGACACCAAGGCAGTAGACGCACGTGAGGTGGGGACTGGTGCGCAACACTTTTTGGCCGCAAGGACACCGGCAAAATCCGGGGGAAGATTTCTCCTCCATGATCGATGATGCGAAAAGACAATCGCTAACTCGAACGATTTTTAATCTTGGTAAAAACGAAGTTTTGAAAGCCAGGGCCTACGAAATGCGTGAGCTCGAGGGAGGCAACCTGTATCTTCCAGCAGAAAGGAAGATCTGGCGTCATGGGGCAGAGTCAAGGTATATACCACCCGGGTGGGTGGGAGAAGCCAGCTTGAAGACTTCCAGCAAGATTTAAAGTGGAAGGGGACATGCTAATAAGTGTGGATGAACAACATATCCACGATCCTAGAAACAGTGTCTCCCATGCTAAAAAATGCACATCACAGCTTGCTGCCGGTTCAAAGAGGGGCAAAGTAAGCTTTTCTAACAAAGTTGAGATCCCAGGGAGGAGCAGAATTCCAGACTGGAGGTTTGATATGAAGGATCCCATTCAAGAAAGTCTTAGAAACCTTAAGCTGAGCTAGGGTTTTACCCTCCACCAGGAAGTGGTGGTCCGAAACCGCAGAAAGATGGACTGTCAGAGAGGAATAGCTGAGGCCCAACTCTGACAGATGCAAGAGGTACTCTAAAACCTGGGAGGCCGAGCAAGAAAAGGGGTCTAAACCTTTCGCTGAGGCCCAGATGGAAAATCTCTTCCACTTCATGGCATAAGTGGATCTAGTGGAGAGTTTCCTGGCTTCCACTAAGACATGAGCTACCCGACGATACCCCGTAGCGAGCAACCGCTAAGTCCACAAGTCCCACTATGAAGATGGAGACTTGAGGCTCGGATGCACCAGGGTGCCCTGCTCCTGGGGCAGAAGGTCGTAAGAGAAAGGAAGAGGTACTGGGGGTTCCAGTGTGAGCTGCTGGAGCAACGGCAACCATATCTGTTGAGGCCACAGTGGGGCAATGAGGATCATGTGAGCCCCCTTAGCTTGAAGCTTCAGCAGAACCTTCTGAAGACTAGGAAAGGGAGGGAAAGCATATAGAAATCTCCCTGTCCAGGAAAGAGACGTGTGTCTCGCCAAAAAGCACCACACTCGGCAAGAAGCGAGCAAAAGCTGGGTAGTTTTTCGTTGGATGGGAAGGCGAATAGATCTAGGTCTGGCTGACCCCACTCAAGAAACAGGTCTTCTACTACTGCCTGCTTTCGTTCCCACTCGTGAGCCCTGGTGACTGACTGAGTGAGACTGTGAACACCTGGCACATGGACTGCTGTCAAAGATAGGCTAGGCTGTGCTGAATCTCTCAGTACCACACCTGCATCACCTCCCTGCATAGAACATACGACCGGGCGCCTACCTGTTTGTTTAGATATCAGACAGTGGCGATGTTGTCTGTCTGGATAAGAAGTGTTCCCAGATTTAAGAGCAACTGGAAGGCCTGGAGAACACAGAGCACTGCTCTCATCTCCAGAATACTGATGTGAAGGTTCTCCTCCATGGGAGACCAAGAGCCTTGAGTTCGGTGGTCTCCCAGATGCGCTCCCCATCCCGAGTTCAAGGCATCCGAAGTGAGAATCTGAGAGGGAGATGGAGGGTGGAAGTGAACCCAACTGAAATGTTCTGCCAACAAAGAAGATCCTTCTGAAGGCTGTTGGAAACAAGGACTCTCTGGTCCATGTCATCCAAACGCTGGTCCCATTGGACTTGAAGAGACCACTGGGTGACCTTCAAGTGTAGTCTGGTCAAGGGGACTGTGGGTATGGCAGCCACCATCAGACCCAGAAGCCGAAGGACCGAATGCGCCATGGTCCACCGAGAGGAAGCCACCAGTAACACTTGGGAGATTAAGGTCTCTGCTCAGTCATATGGAAGAAAGGCCTTGCTCTGGACCATGTCCAGCACCGCTCCAGTGAATTGGAGGTGAGCTTGTATTTCCTGAGAGACCAGCTGCTGTTGGCCTGATGGGCAAAAGGACCTTCCCAGAGGGTTGGGAGGAGGTCTCTCCAGGAACTCTATCGAGTGACCTCTTTCTACGAGTAGAAGAACCCATGCATCTGCGGTGACTGCCTTCCACCCGTCCAGGTGGAGGCCGAATCTTCCCCCCCACCGGGTCCTCCGAAAGGGTCAGAGGGAGCAGAAGTGGTAGGAGGTCAGGACGCTTAGGTGAGGGCCCCCCTCCCCGAGGCAGCTTTGGGGAACCTGGCCTGGGGTGTTTGGGTGCCGGAACCCGGGGCATGATGCTTGTTCTGTCAACTGCCCTGGTTCTGCTTGTTCCATTTCCGCTGGTGGCAAAATGGCTGCTGCCGTTGTTTTTGACTGGAGTGGTACATAGAATGGACATCCGTCAGGGATTTGCCGCTCTCCTGCAGCTCGGTAATAATATCTTTGGTGCCACTGCCAAACAGAACTGGACCCTTGAATGGAGCATCCAGAACAGAGCTCTGTACATCCTGAGCCAACCACGCCAGACAAAGCCAGGCTAGGCGTCTGAGGCGGATTCCCATAGCTGCTCCACGTGCCAGTGAGTCCACCGAGTTGTAGGTGGCATGGAGGGCATGGCAGCAGGAGGGCTTATTCATCCCGACCTTGTCCAGGAGTTTTTTCCTTAGTTGCTTGTCAGGGATCTCCTGGAGGTCTTTTTTCAAATCCAAAAGGGAGGATTTTTGGAAAGTCACCATGTGGGCTAAATAGCTCAGGGAACGAACAGCCCAGGTGGACGAGGAGTAGATCTTCCTAGCATACTGGTCCATCTGCTTAGACTCCTTATCTGGTGGGGAGGCACTAAGATACTTAGGCTGAGCCGTCTATACATGGGCAGCATGATGACAACAGAATTAGCCTTAGGTTGGGCAATTAAGTGGCAGACCCCTTCCGGGGGGTAGTAAGTCCTATCGGTCTTCTTGGATATGGCTGGTAAGGACGAAGGTTGTGCCAAATGGTGGACATAAGGTCCTCATGTGGCCCCATAAAGGGTGGGATGAGTAGGGGGTCCGCACTGACCAGGTCCAAGTACTCTGCCAGTCTCCTGTGTTTGGGGTCCACTTCCTGGGAAGCCCAACTGGATGATTTTATAATAGTCCTAAGGAGCTCCGCAGAGGAAGGATCCTCAGGGGGAGATTTTGGGGACTCTTTAGGCTGAAGCTCAACACGAGAGTGAGTTTGGACTTGTTTCCTAAGTCCGAATCCTCATCAGATTAGGAGTATTCCGGTCGACTGGTCAAGGATGCCTCCTGAGCTGGTCCTGGAAGCAAATGATCCAAGAGTTCAGAGGGCAGAGCCCCCCCCCCCAGAGTCTTTGTCAAGAGACACAGCTGGAGGATGCAGGACTACCTGGAGGCACCCTAATAGGTGGAGTGGTCCTGACCACTACCTGTGGCTGACCCAACTCTAGAAGAAGTTGGGACTTAGCGTCCTTCCACCACACTGGGATGACTTCTCATTCTAGCTGCGGTGGTGGCGAAGGCGGGTAACCAGGGTACCCTGCATAAAATGGGTAGCTGGGTGGCTGATACCAATATGGATATTGGTAGAATTGGTAGTATGCCTGGTCCAGCGAGGGAAGCTCGGCGTCTAGTAGCCTGATGTCGGGGGGTTATAACTCGTCGACTGGCCCCCCGGCGTCTGGTACTGTGGATAGTGAGGAGTACATCCAGGAAAGTACCCAGTTGGGCCTGAAGGAGAAAAAGATGGCCCGGCCGGAGAAGATGTCGACCACTGGGGCGTGTCCGGCGACGGAGTAGGCGGAGGAGCCAAATGTCCCACAGGAGAGGTTCCATGCCGCCCCCAAAAGGTCCGGCGAGGGATCCGGTGAGTAGCGAGGCTCCGTCGGTGGAAGAGAACCCGGCGAGGGTGGGGTCAGGAAGACCCCCCGTTGATGGGTCAGAAAGATTATACGATGTGAGGTGTGACCTGAGAAGGTCGGATAAAGGTAGCGAATCCTTGGAGGGAGAACCCTGAGAGGATGAAGAGGGACCTGCAAGCTCTCTCTCTCTCTCTACCCAGTGCTGGGGTCCACAAAGGAATCCGATGGGAGAGAGGTGGCGGCCACGCGGTCGTCTGAGGAGCCATCAATCGTGTTACTGGACGTGGCCGAGCTGACAGAAGCCAGAAGGGCTAGAGTCAGGCTGATCGTCCTGGGCCGGGTGCCTGAAGGTGGAGCTGGTGGGAGACTTAGTGGTGGAACTCAAAGCAGGAGCCCCTGAAGGAACCTCTGAGTGGCAGCCACCCCGCCCACTACTGAGTAATGATCGGCAGTTCACGAAGCAGAAGATAGACCTACAGGTGGGTACTCATAAATGTGGAGGGCCCACCCTGGTCGGTGTCAGCGTCAGCTGTCTGGCTGGACTTCCATTGAGGAGAATGGCTCCACTCTCGGTGTCTCTCCTTGTCCTCCTTTTTCTTCTCCGGGGCTGGCGACGACAATCTTTCCCTCAGCTCCTGGAGCTCTTTTTTCATCTATGCCAGTCTCCGGGTCAACAAATGGGCATCAAGGGTCCTCTTGCGACAGGTGCGCGTGGCCTGGTTGAACCCCTGGCAAATGGTGCACTCGGGGGAGTTGTGCTTAGGTCCCAGGCAGAGGACACACTGGGAATGGTCATCCCCGAGTGAAATCTGCGCACCGCACTTGGAGCACTTCTTCATGGGCTGACGAGACGACATACACCATTGAGAAATAAGGAATTTGGAGAAAATTACGATTAGAAAATGATGGGCGACTGAAAGCTCTTCTACCATGTTTGTCGAACGATACTATGCGACGGCGGAAAAGAACTGGAGAGGTGAGGGAACCGCCCTTATAATCAGCTGTTGTCCATCACCTGATGCCAGGGGCTGGTCCTCGCAGATGATTGCTACCTAAGTTTGCTGTATGGTCCTGATGCCAGGGGTGTAGTCCTATATATGAAGACCTACTGCAGGAACCCTCTCGAAGTAAGATCTTACCATAACAGTAGATCCTCGGGAGGAGCTCTTGCAGTTGGCAACACCATTAGAACTAAGCCGCCAGGACCACTTGGAAAAATTCTAGCTAGCGGTACCAAATGGGGACCGCCCCCTGAACGTTGGCACATCGACGTCGTCCGTCCAGATATAAAGGGGGCGATCCCCCACACCCACCTCAGCCCCCCCAAAAGGAGCCTGGAATAAGGTTTGACAGTAGAAAAAGGAGCACTCCTGAGGGCTGAATTGGCCAAGACAGAAAGAGAGCAGGGGATGGTGGGAGGGTAAAAAGTGCCTACTGCAAGAGCTCCTCTCAATGATCTAATGTTACGGTAAGTTGTTATGTAAATGTACTATCTTACTTTGAGGCAACAGCATTAGGACAGAGTCCCAAGCAGTACCGGAAGGAAAATATCTGGGAGGAGGAGAGGAAGGAAGACAACTTTAACCAGAGAGCTGACCCCCAACAGGAGGCCGGTATCAGAAGGACACACGATGAGTATACAAAGAGCACTCCAAAAAGAGCGACTCCAACAGGGTAGCCCAACTGAAAAACAAGTGACGACACCTGACTGACTGAGTCAAATAAAGCAGTCTCCAGCCAGGCCAGACCAGAGGTGGGAGAAGATAGAAGGCCAGTGACAGGAGTGGTTGTCAGTCCCCTTCAAATGGCCAAAAGAAAAGAAAAAGTCTATAACCTTATCTCCCCTATGGCTAAAGAAGGGTATCAAAAGGAAAATCCCTGCCTGCTCGGGATTAGACTATAGTACCCAAGCCCGGCACAGGGAGAGGCAAAAAGGACCCTGCGACTCACAAGGCCATATCTCACAGTCTCCGGCACCTTTCTAGAAAGCCACCAAAGCAGACTGAGGGGAAAAAACCCTCAGAAGAGCAACATTCTGGAGAGGAAAAGGGGAGGGCAAGAAACCCAGAGGAAGGCAATACCTTCCTCCAAAGAAGCCCGTCAAAGATGGCCCTTGCCTTGGCCTAAGACGGGAGTAGGGGAGGTCCAAAAGTTGGTCAGGACCAAAGGTGTCCAACCTAAAAATCCCCAATAAAACTAAGGGGATGCCTACTTCTGAGTGGAAGAAAGTAACCTCTAGACAGGAAAAAGGTGCAAACTGCCTAGAGGAAAAGCATCTCCTAAAAAGGAGAACCCTACCCCCGTGACAAGCCCTCTGCTCCCCCACCTCTCTCTTCATCCTATGGGAAGTGGGATGAGGGAATCTAACCTACCATTGGACTGAGAAACGTCCGGCAGGATGGTAAAACCCAGAAGAGAGAGGGCGCAAAAGACTGTCTGACTGGAGGAGGGAGTTGTGGAGAATCACCGTCTCCAAAAAGGGGGCGGAGTCCCAAGTACCCAGATGAACCAGCGATCTAGCCGCACTGGGCATATCACCCACCAAGGTCCACGGATCTTGTGGGGCAAAATGAAATGGACCTCTATGAAAGGGGATAGAGGACAACTTGCTATCTGTCCTGAAACCAGCAACTGCGTGGAGCCGCAGGGGACAAGTACAGAACGGGACCCCTTCCCAATAGGAAAGTCAGATGAAAGGGGGGGGCTACAGAGTAAGGGAGACCCTGCAGCTGGAATGGCCCCATAAGCTGCCCCAGGAGATCCTTGGAATACCGTGGTCTGTCTCAACATCTTCTAAGAACAGGGGACATCAGTCATGGCGTCCGAAGTACCCAGCGACTGCAAAGGGCCACTCGGGGACAGTGTAATCGTAGGATTGAAACTGCCAAAGGCAGCACAAAGCTAGCCAACTGTCTTACAAGTGGCGAGCCCTGCCAGGGTATTGCAACCCCAGCAGTGTGGGCTGCTTCAGCAAAGGGGCTACTCGAACCAGGAGGAAGAACTGAGACAGCCAGACAACTTCTCCAAAACCCCGGGTTCTCTGGCCGCTGTCAGATAAGGGGAAGCGATCCCGAGTCTTGCTGGAAGTTGGGAGATTAATACAGCCAGAAAACGGCTAGGCCCTGTCGAAGGCCTGAAGACACAGGGATCATGGACCAGCAAGTAGCTAATATGGTCTCCACTGCCAGAAACCAACAAATGCCTGTAAACCCTGTCAGGACACAGGAAAGAACCCCGATAAGCCGGAGCCTTTAAATCGGGGTGGGAGTGGGGTCTCTGCTCCCCTGAAAAAAGGAAAATGCCCAATGAGTCCCGGGGACCAAAGGAACCCAAGAACTGCCGTTTGGCCCTCCCGCGTCGAACCCTAGGGGTAACCCATGCAGGCCCTGCATAACTACAAGAAAGGTAGAAATTATCTGTTCCGCAAGCCTGGGGATAAAGATCACTGTTCCTCGACTCACCAATCTAACGGGGCGGGCGGTAGTGTAAGAGACTCTGAGAATCGGTCCCTTACATGAAAACAGGCCCCAGGCTCAAAGAGGGCCTAAGGAAATCAGCCTAGTTGGGGAGTCCCAGGAAACAGCCTAGAATTCTGCCTAGAAGGTGGAACCGGAAGAAGTGTATCGGACTCTGGCAGGCACCCAAGGGTGCTCCTGAAAGGGAGGAACCCTGTAAAAAAAATTCTGAAGAAAAAAGGGCAGAAGCGCCTGAGGGTGTACGGGGGGGGGGGGAGAACCTCATCCTGCCAAAGGACACCCCCCTCTCCCTGTATCTTCTCAGAAGACCAAAGGTGGAGAGGAAGGTAAAAGCCACCGAGATTAGGGCAGTGGGTCTGGCATTGTCGCCAGGACGCCTGCCACTCTGTGGGTCTTCGCAGCTGCCTTGCCTCTCAGATCTGGACATCGGGTGCGATGTCCGGGAAGGTTGTCTGTACGTTCAAATCGCACTGATGCCCCCGAATTATGGGTTGAAGAGGGGCTCCCGAGTCCTGGAAGGAAGTCATGAGAGCCTGGACATCCTCCTTGAACAACGTAGGGCCTCAAAAAGTAGCATCCAAAATACAGGTCTGGGTTGCAGCATTAAGGTTTGTCAGATTAAGCCACATACGGCATCTGAGGCAAACAGCGGCCACAGCACTCCTGGTGGCCGCGTCCACTGTATCATATGAGGCCCTTAGAGCACAGAACCATACATTAGATGCCGAGGTAAGATGTTCCAAATGAGACTGGGTATGTGAATCCACAGTGGAACTTAGCAAATTTTCAATTTGACCCAAAACGGACTGCTGGTGCACCAGCATGTGGGCCAAATAATTCTGAGCTCTCAGGGCTAGGGCCGAGGAAGCATAAGCCTTACAACCTAAGGAGTCCAGAACCCTGGACTCACAGTTCGATGGGCAGTCCCGAAAACCCTGGCCTTCTCCCGTGGCTGGTAGTCCCTCAAGTACAGTGGGGTCCACCTTAGGCTGGGAGGCGAAGTATTTCTTACCATCTGGGGCATGATAAAGGTGATCAGCCTTGCATGGGATGGCCGGAACCAATGCCGGCTGTAGCCACACTATGGAGGATACGTCGTCATGGGGGATCACTGGGGTGGGATCACGACTGCAACTACTTCAGGGAGGCACAGATGCTGCGCAAGGCAGTGCCGCTGGGGATCTTGATCCTCTGTGCGCCACCCCTGAAAGGCTTAGATCACCCTCATCATTTCAAGAAAGGAATGATCTTCCAGGGGTGATTTGGGCGTATCCCTAATCTAAACTTCCTCAGGTATGAAAGCCAAGGAGGAGAGCCAGAGGAATCGGAGACCACGTGGAGGGATTGCACCGAACCCAGCGAAGGGGAGACACCGGAGGTTACCTCCTGATCTGCTGCCCGATGTGAACCCTGCTCCAGAGGGGGGTTGTCTAGTGCTGAAGGCTGAGCGTCTCCTCTGTGGGGAGAAGTTGACAGCATAGATTCAGAGGCCAAATTAGGCCTCGGAGTCGATGCCTACCAGGCATTTAATAAGGCTCCATAATCCACAGATGTTCGGCATGGAAGCGCTGGCTAAAAGGCACAACTTAATGCTGGATAGTGTACCAGGAAGTCCCAACGTCTGGCCTGACAATGCACTGGCTGTATTCAGAACACGTCTGGAAGATAACATTCTAAGGGCAGAGTCTACGACGGCATTGGAACCTGTCTCAGAGGTTGAAGCCGGCTACATGGCTTCTAGAAGAGCGCCTGATGAGTCAAGCCAAGAGGTCAGAACCCTAGGAAGCTCCGCAGACTCCAAAGAAGTCTGAGCTAGGCCTGACCAGTCGGGGGACAGCAGCCATTGTGATTTAGAGCCATTGAGCGCCGGGCCCCCAGCTGGAGGCTTGTGAGACAACAGACCCATGAGGGAATCAAGGGGGGAGCCTGGGAGACTGCCCCCATCCAGGGCCCGGAATCTTGCAGACCCATAAGTGACTGCTTCACAGAGGAAGGCAGCATCCAAGAGGGCAACAGCGGGTGTCGGTCCACTACACCCCCTCAGGGTCCGGCAAAGATGCCGAGGCCAGAAGGGTGGAATCAGCTGCAGCCTCACCCTTAGCATTGGCTTAGCCACCTGTGTCAGGCCTTTGCACGAGGACCAACCTGAGTAGCAGGGGTGGGGGGGTGCAGAGGAGGGAACCTCCATGCCCACAGAAGTGCCATCCATCACAGTGAGACCTGCAGGAGGGGGGAGTCTGCCAGCAGCCCCGAAGGAAGGCTGGCGCAAATGAAGAAATCAACCCCCCATGGGAGAAAGACACCATAGCCATGGCAGCCCCCTGAAGGCGGACCGGTCCCAGAACTGATGTCTCTTATGCTTCTTTTTCGTCGATGACAGAGGATCCCCAGAAGTCCCAGCCATGGTACAGGACTGCAACTCTCTCTAGGGCGGACAGTTTCTGGTGCAGGAGGTGTGATTCCAAGACTTTCTGCCTCCTGTTCCACGTGACCCGATTAAACTTTCGGCAATGACATATGGTCAAAAAAGTAACTGGTTAGACAAGGGAAAAAGAAAACCCCAAAGGGGAAAGAGAAAATGGCGGTCAACTGTAGCGGCATTGATCCGAGAGGTCCAACTAGCATAGGTCAACGGTGGGAAAAGAATGGAGGTGGGTGTGGGGGATCGCCCCCCTTTATACCTGGACGAACGTTGACATGCCCATGTCAGGGGATGGTCCCTGTTTGGTACTACTAGCTAGAATTTTTCTGTGTGGTCCTGGTGCCTTACTCCTAACGGTGTTGCCTGTCACAAACTCGCTCAGCCGGTCAGCCCTCTACTCCCAAAGTGCCAACCTCTGAGTGTATGATTTGTGAACAGAACAAGGTAACCCTCTTGTCTGTTTTGTGGGTTCAAGTCATCTTAGTCTCAAGTTCTGGAGGGATTCAAACTGCTAACCTCTTGTTAGCGTACCCAATTATCAGGCTCAGATAATTCTGTCTTCGGGGGGCCAGATACCTGTATCTTTGCCTACGGGCACCCAACCAGGTCTTTCAAATGAACCCTTAGAACTCTATGCAAGACTTTAGAGAACTCTATCCATTTCCCAGTTTGGAATATCAATAAGCCCATATACAGTGTTAACTGTAACCTTCAAAAGCTCCACTTAAATAAAAAGAAATGTCAAGGCACTCCAGGCAGTTTCCGTTGTAAAATATAGCTTTACTTTAAACTATCAAAACAGAACAATAAATACAGAACAAATATCCCAAACATATACAATCTTAAAAACAAAACAGGTTTTTAAAGCACAAACTAAACTCTCTTATCCACATAATACTTATCTCCCACGGTTCTGATGTTGTCGTCCTTCTCTCAGTCAGGAATAAAATAAAATGTGTCTCTCTAAGGCTTGCTCAGTCGGATAAAAGCAGTCCTGAGCCAGCCTCCTCTCTGAGGTCATTAAACTCCGCCTTGGAGTATTGAAAGTTATATTTTACAGCACAGGATGTCCCAACAAGATTTAAAAAAAAAATGATAAGTAACATACTTAATTTTCTCTCCTCAGGTTATCTGGTCAGAACTGGTTTTTGTTCTGCCACACACATACATAAACAGTTTCTGTGATGTCCTTCCAAAGCATCCTGGGAATGTGTATTGGACCTTCCAAATTCGTCTGGATCCTTGCTATCTACACATCGAAGGTCTTTCTGATGTAATTCAAGGGCTCCCTCCGACACCCCTCCCAACACAGGTTCTTCCTGGCAACTATTGCAAGTCAAAGGATCTCCCTGAGGGCATTATAAAGTGGATACTTTTTTTTTTGAGGGGGGGGATGTGTCAGTTCAGCAAGACTGTGGGTCTTCTGACTGCCCTTCCCTTACATAAATTATGTGTAATACAAAAAAAATTTGATACATGGATGAGAATCAGTGGTCCAAGTGTGACACTGCCTACTGCAAGAGCCCCCTCAAAGTAAGATCTACTACTACAAGTACAGAACGGTGAACAAGTAATGAGTGAAACAGAATGCCAGGGCAAAACTAGCGGGTGGGTGGAGGGAGGAAGAGGGTCATGGTCTCATCAGTGTCAGTGGCTCAGCACGTTGCACACTCACTTCTGAGGCTGGAAGATCAGAAGGATGTGGGTTCTATCCCCACACCAGGCACGTGGGTTAAATCCCAATACTGACACTGTGGTGCAGCATGAGGGGGGTGCTGCACTCCTGAGGTGCCGTCTTTCGGATGAGACGTTAAATCGAGGTCCCATCTGTCTGTTCTGGTGGTAGTTCAGGTGGATGTTAAAGATCCCACGGCACTTCTCGAAAAGAGCAGGGGAATTTCCCCGGTGTCCTGGCCAAATTTCCCCCATTCACTAAAAATACCACCAACAGCTTAATCTGGCTCAATGTTAGTTGGGAGCCGTCTGTATCCCCCTCACCTGGGATGAGGCTGAAAATAGGCAGAACTGTCTAGTCCCCCTTTCCCGGTCAACAAAACTAAAATAAAAAAGGACAGTTGCAGGTCTGAGAAAAAACATCATGAAAAAGACACTATAAGGAGAAAGTAGAAGAGGTATGGCCCAGCCCCTATCATTTCCCATCTTCTGAGGGGAAACGCAGCTTATATGAGACAC
Source organism: Neoceratodus forsteri (assembly GCA_016271365.2). Classification (NCBI taxonomy): domain Eukaryota; kingdom Metazoa; phylum Chordata; order Ceratodontiformes; family Ceratodontidae; genus Neoceratodus; species Neoceratodus forsteri. The sequence goes on along the minus strand of CM057452.1, from coordinate 698,822,704 downwards.
TGATTGACTCCACATCGCAAGGGAGAAATGAGGCAATGTGGTTAGAGCAGAGTCGCAGGGAACAGGTGATCTAAGTTTGAATCCCACAGATCTCGTCTCACTTACTGAGTGACTGTGAGCAAATCCCTTGATCTCTCTGCCCTTTACTCCCCCCTGGCTGTAAAAGTGTGCAAAAGCCGGCTTATCTGCACAGCATTAGCTGTATCACCCACAACTCCGGCAGACTGCGTTCGGGAGGCAGCCTGAGTGGCCAAGGGCAGGAAAGTTGTGTGTCCCAGCAGACACTTTTTTCCTCTGGTAGTGTGGGTGTCAGATTCCCACTGCAACACTGCCCCCTAGGTGACCATAGGGGGATGTGCAGAGGCAACCACTAGGGAGGGAGGATGTCTCCAGTATTGACAGACATGGGTGTGCATGCACACAGTAGGACACCGCAGTGCAAGATATCCTTATGGGAGGGATGAAACTCAAGGAAAAAACCCTCACCCTTGCAGAATAATGGCCCTGCTTTGCCAACAAAAGCCACACCAGCTAAGTGAGCTTTTTCCTTATGATCAGACTGATTCACTAAAGGACTCTGGCCAGCATAAAGACTCAGTTGTGGTGGTAATGCAGGGGCAAATCTAAGGACCCCAATGTAAATGAGCTGTTGCAATGGCTTGGGAACTGGGGCATCACAGCTTCATACTCCACCAGAGCTAAACACTCACTGTGTGACCTTGAGCAAGTCACTTCCCCTTCCAGTGCTCCAGCCCACCCAGCTGTAGAAACATGTAGAAGCAGGACTCCACTGGAAACGAGATGCTGCATCTCAGCTGAGCTGCCCAGAGTAAAAAAAAAAACAACCTAACCTCATAACATAAAGCAAACCCCTACAAGCAGACTCTTTCGAATCAAAGGCACTTGAGAACATAGAAATAAGCACCAAGCCTTTTCGACAGAGGTATTCTGCAGTAACTGAGTTACCCTCATACTCCAACTCAGACAAAGCAAACAAAGATGCTAAGGTCCAGGGAACAAAGCACCATTCATGATGAGAGCAACCCCGCCAAACGCCATAAAAGATACTACCAGAGTGACAGGTCTCACAGGAGGGGAAGTAGAGATTGACAGGGTAATAGGAGGCTTGAGAAATTACAAAATGGGATTTATATTTATGATGACAAGGAAATTGGTGCAGGGACAAGAGGCGTATTTTCCATTTTCCCCATCTGCTTTTATGCGGCAGAGCCTGTTCGCAATGTTTTGTCTCTCGGGAGGTACACAAATACTGCACATTTGTACGCACTGCTCTGTATCAGCGGCTGCAGCTGCTGAAAGCATCACATATTGCCACTACAGACAGATCAACATTCAGGGTTTAGTTTAATTAAATTGTTTAACTGTAAGCCTACTTTGAAAGCTTTATTTCTATACCACCATACCATCACATTTCAAAGAGGTCTACTCTGATTAGCCATTCACAACTCAAATCTGAACAGCCCTGTCACATTTGGTAACACAATGTGTGGACTCAACCCATTGATTTTTTTTCTGTGGTGGTTTGGTAATTTCATATGAAACAATTCACTTACAGTGCAGTTTGCAATAGGGAACATAACCCCCGGAATGTTGCTGTGTGTGTGTGTGTGTGTGTGTGTGTGCGTGCGCGTAGGGATACAAAGGGAAAAATTAAAGGACAACTGAGTAAATATCACAGCATTCCATAGTCAAAATGTATCCATCCTGATAGTTTCATTAAATTAGTTTTTGAAGTAACCTTACAGTACTTTTACAGTTAATACTGCACCGTAACTTCGGATGTAAACACATGTCCCTGTAACGGAAAGTCTGATGATTCCACTGGTTGCTGCATGTTAACAGGCACTGCCAACTAATGGCAGAGGCATTTGAGCCAATGCACAGGTGTAAGATGTCTTATCTGCCATGGAAGACTGCCTTCCTGGTGGTCATCACATCAACCAGAAGGATCAGTAAGCTCCAGGCTCTCTCGGTGGAGCCGCCCTACCTGGTCTACCACAGGAATAAAGTCGGCATTTGCCCACCACCCGAAGTTACTCCCAAAGGTAGTATTGGAGTTTCACCTTAACCAGGTGATCAACCTTTCAGTGTCCTTTACCAACCTGATCTCTTAGGCTGACTGCATGCTCCATACTCTGGACTTGAGGAGGGCGATCTCACATTACAAAGAGCTCGCGGCTGGAGTTTGGTGTGAGACTCACCAGCTGTTTGTAACATGCTGAAGCCATGCCTGGCAGACCGGCAGACAATTGTCAGGTGGATTACATCGTGCATTGGTCACTGCTATACACTGGCTGGTAGGGAGTCACCCAAAAGGCTTCAAGCTCATTACGCTAGACATACCACTGCCTCGGTGGCTTCTTCCAGAGACATCCTGATTTTGGAGAAATGCAGGGTTGCAACCTGGAGTAAAGCACACACCTTCATCTCCCATTACAGCATCAACATCATGAGTCATTGGGATGCTGCTTTTGGGTCCTCATTCAACCAATCTCTGTTCAACAAACAGGGGTGCGTGCCTTGCCCACTCCTCCTGGAGGGCTGCCTGAAGTCCACCACAGTGTGGATGTGAACAGTATACTCATCGTTAGAAAATGTGGGTTACTCACTTGTACCCATAGTTCTACTAGTGGTCTACAGTTCACATATACACAACCCACCTGACCTGCCCAACAAGGGCACCCGGATCCCTGCTTCCAGCATGCAAAGATCTGATGTCATTGTACGAAGCAAGAGGATATGCCATGCAGGTGGTGGGAGGAGCTCAGCGTCAAGACCTCCGATCATTTATCTATCTCCAGAATGACTGCCAGGGTGTGGATGTGAACTGTATACCACCAACAGAACTATAGGTACAGGTACATAACCCATATACTTCGAAAGACTCTCCTACAAAGAGACACTCAACACCCTCCCTCCCTCCATCCTCTGCAAGAACTGTTGTGGTTATTACAGGTCCCTGCATGGTCTGCCTTCCTGTTGCCTGCTTGTTTTTGTGGGCATAATCTGCTTTCTCTACCTCTCCTCTATCATTGGCCAGGGAAGGATTCCTTGTTACTGTCAGTAGAGAAATGCTGGGATTCCATTTATCGACGGTGTGAAGTGAAACAGATGGGAGCTGCCCATGTCATGTAGGTGATACCAAGGCATCCAACTTTGTACTTGCGGGCATACAGTGAAGTGGGCAGCCCCAGCTATGAAAAGTCTCTCACGAAGATCATTTCAACTACAGAAAACAGTTGGCCAACCATATCAAAAGAGAAGATACCATGAAAAGGAGGGTGTGTGTTTGGAAAACTTTAACCATTTCCTATCACCTTCTAAGACATTTTACTTATCAACTAGCATTTGACTGTGTTTGTAAACAATCAGCTTAGAAAAATAGTATTCATTCTTGACCCTCCCATAGCCAGCAAACTGCTTTAGGTGGCCAACCATCCTGGTTTGTGAAGTGATCTGCATTTACAAGAGAACTTTGATTTTCTGCCAGAAATGCCCACCAAGCCTACCTTGGGGAATTTGAGAATCAAAGATTAACAGCCTGTTGGGAGAGAGCAATCAATATGACTTTCTTTACTGTTAACAACTCCCTTTGGATCAGAAGAAAAACTTTCTAGCATTCAGTTGATCTCTTCAGACTGCTGTCTGCCACACCAGGGACCCCATGAATGGATTCATTCTAACGTCACCATTAGTGAAGCCTCTTACTGTAAAGAGAACATGCTCATTCGCTCAGGATTAGGTCAAGTCTGGCAACACAAACAAACTGATCTAAAAAAAAAAAATAATATATCTAAATAAAACACCCCATCGTTTATACTCCCCCCCTCCAAGTTACAGTACAGCATCTGCTGGAAGGGTCTCATGGATACCTGAACTATGACAGGTGGAGTAGTGTTGCGGATGGATGGGCACTGAAAACTGCCAAGAATTAATAGGTGGGCATCATGTGGAAAAAGCTCATGGAGGGTGAAGAGAGAAGGGGATGAAAGAACAGTAGAACAGACACTGCAGTGCATGAAAAGTCTGGAGGGGTGAGGATGGGAGAACAAGACAGAGACTGACTGCCCAAGGGGCTAGGCATAGGACTGCACTGGATGCTTGACAAATGGAATCAAATTTGGATTTACAGAATGCCTTTCATACACCAAGTACTACAAATCAATTGATTTGTTAAAAGTAGCGCAGTGACTGTACCTACAGTGAACAGGAGAAGATTTTACACAAACACACATCCCATCTACACCATGGTGAACTGAATTAGTTCAGGGTTAACTAAGATGGAATAGTTGCCAAAACTGGGGGTGGAGTGCGAAACAACAGCCTGTGGTGACCAGTTCGCCCCAAGAGTTTTCACTGGTCCACAAAGGCTATACATAAGCTGGTTGTACTTACACAGGCATCATTTTGGTGGCAAGTGCTACTGAAAACCCACTCTGTCAACTGTAAGAATATTTATACCACTGTACATAGCTCTTCTTTTTAAATTTCTTTTTTTGCTCCACTGGCTTGGCAGGGATATACCCCATATTCAGCCTTCACGTGAGCCCCCTCGCCTGGCATCCCCCCATCATGCCTGCTTGGGGAGGCCCATGGCCTCCCCTCACAGTGGAGCTCCCTCCAGGGTCAAGGGAAGAGTAACACATCTACCTGGGCACCTCTGATCAGCAGTCTGGGCATCATTCAGTGTGGTGTGGTGGGTGCTCTAGGAATTCACAGTACGTGCTCCAGAGGAGATTTTTTGACTGCTACCCCACGAAGGTGTGGACGTGCAATGACAACCAGGTGGAGACGTGCACACTCCCACACATGGTGCACCACCATCACATCCTGCCCAAGATGTTGCAGTCCCTGGCTGCTGTACTCCTAGCCTCTTCTAGAAGTCAACATGTGGCTGGGTGCCACTGCCCACTCATACGGAGTAGAGCAATCTGGAAGATGCTCATCCCACCTTCCCCCAGCTGGCCCTCTGATGCTTTGGCCTCGTTCTTGAACCTGGGTCATCAACTTCATAAGCGGTAGCTCTACTGCTGCATCAGTGGCTGGCTCTAGGTTGCCCCTGAAAATGGGATTTTTCAGTTCCAGTAGGCCTACCCGGTTACCAAAAATAAATAAATTTGTGTTAGCTTTCAGTCTCCTTAAAACTTTTCTTATAAAGTACTGATTTAGCATGTAAAAAAATAGTCAGGCAACCAAATGTTTTCAGTTTGAGCCAGTGACTACCTACTGGAAAAGCAAGCCTGGCGTCTTTAAACAGCCGTGTTAATATACAGACAGGATAATATACGTGGTCTGATATAAAAGAACTCCTGTTCTGAGAAATTGTTCTTGCAGACAAGAAGCCTTCACAAGCTGGTATTCTTATAAGTGGATGTTATCCTGCCCTGATAAAAATGTGTTTTGTGAATTCTTCCTTCTGCATGATACTCCCAACAACAATGCTAACACAGCTCAGTAATGCCCGAGTCGAGGTTAAGGTGCTTACTTGTTACTCTGCTCCCCCGTCCTGTAGAGGAATGCATTTAATGTCGCCCTCAGGTCCTCACTGATCTTCTCCTACAAAACAAAATTTCAAGGATGCCGTCACCATTCAAGAAACGCCCCCTTCACAACATAACTGTCATGCACATGGAGCAGAACAAATTAGATCCTAATGGAAACCCAGCTGATGTAGCTTCGAGCAAAATGCTTTTTTTAAAATACAATTTTTATTGCAATGTTTTCCACACACGAATCGAGATAAAAATATTTACATAGTTAAGTACATCAGTTTGTATCATATCACAGCCAGTAAGACAATTCCATTTAGTAGGGTTAGTAACAATATCCTAGGTAACTCGTCATTAGCCATCACTATCAATGATCTCCTTTTTCCCTTTTATCATTCTTTCTTTTTTCGGCTTACTTGTCCCTCCAACTCCACAGCCCACACTCCCCCAAGACTGTTCCTTCTCCCAGTCTTCTCGCTCCAAAGTCCTTATAGACTATGGGCAGAAGTCCGGGTCTACAGATGATTGGTAAAGTACCCATTTCTGCCATTTCATCACATGGGCTGGAGTCTTATTTTGTATTTTAGCATTAAGGCTTCCTGTATGATATGTCTTTCATTATAGACCTCCAATCTTTGATAGCTGGTATAATATCGGTCATCCACTTCCTGGTGAGAGCCTTCTTAGCGGCTAAGAGGCATATTGGTAGGAGGGTAAGGTCCCATGGAGAAGAGTAATCCGGTAAGATTCCCAGTAGGGTCTGTTCGGCTGTTAATTCAATTGGCTGACCCATGAAGTGAGAAAGGTCTATCTACACGGTAAGCCAAAAGGGCATCAGGAGTGGGCACTGCCAGAAGACATGACCAAGGGATGCCTTGAGGCAACCACAGTTCCTCCAGCATGATCCATATCTTGCAGGGAGATATTTTAGGAGGATCGTTGGAGAACGGAAAAATCCTGATCGACACTTCCAGGCAAATTCCCTCCACCGGGGGGATGATGTAGTTTTCAACACCTGCAGGGATGTCTCCAACCAAACTTCTCTTGATATATTTAGGTCTAGATTCTTATTCCATTCGTTCAGTGTAGAACTGGTGGATTCTGGTGTTTCGTCTCTAACCCCTTATATAAGTACCCTATGATGTGGGCTCCCAGGTTCCCCTGCATGGCCTCCATGAAAGTTTCAAGCAAAATGTATTATTACCGCTTATAAACTAGAGATCTCCAAGAATGCATGTCATAAAATGCACAATATAATTGTTTGATCGTTGTTTTTCCTGTTCTAAAACCTAGACATATCTGACATCTCTGTAACGACCAAGCTCAAGAATCCACAACTTTTGATAAGGATGTATGCATGTACTTACATACATACAAGTACGGGAGGCAGTGCTGTCTACTGGTTAGAACACTGGCTTGGGAATTGGGACTCTGCAGGTGCAAACTCCACCAGAGCCAAATACTTACTGTGTGAGTTGAATCAAGACACTTGAAAGAGACACAGATTCTGATGGCCAGGGTTCATTTCTGAGCAAGGGATTGAGGAAATGGCACTATTAAAATGTGTCCCCTTTGGGACACTTGCCAAGCTGTCTGATGCACAGTCTTTTCAATCTTGCCTCAGCCAGCAGCGCGCACATGATTCTTGCCGAACTCTGCCGAGATGGCGAAGTTAAACATGACCGTCTTGGCCGAGGTCAGCAAGAATCGTGTGCGTGTGGCAACAGGCTGGGGCAAGATCAGATATACAATAGTATGCAGCTGATCCTACACCGAGCCTAAGAGTGTCTGTGCCATGACCAGATGATTCACTGGAGGAAGCAGGGAACAGGAGGAGGGTCCTTAACAGCCAGTCAGCATGACTGAGTAAGTGAGTGAGAGAGTGACTGGAGTACCCACCAGCAAAAACCAGAACAGACAGAGGAGGAGGAGGTAACATTATGATTGGGGCCGGGGGCAGTCGACAACACATAAGTTGAGCCTGTCATGCCAGTATTCCCACTTGCAGAACGTAGGCAGCCAAAGCATCACATATGTTCTGTACCACACATGGTACACTATCTTGCCAAAATGCTCGTGTAATATAAAGCACTGAAGAACAATCTCCTGCGCTGCACACTGATGCTTCTCTTACTTTCTGACACTATACATCCCAAACCTGGCCCTAATGGGCAGTTTCATGTCAGTGAATGCAACAATGGAGTACTAAAACTGGCCTTTACTAACACATGTGGCCTCTAACCAGAGACTGACCAGCTACAAGCCTGGGTCTGCCAACATAATCCGGACATTCTTCCTCTCGTTGAAAAGTACAGTTACGCAAGAACTGAGCTCTTGCATCAGACTACACCATAAGGACTGAAGTTGACTGTACAGAAAACTTCTCGCTAGCAGTCTACAGCGGGGGCCGCCCCCGACGTCGCCCAGTGGTATAAAAGGGGCTGTCCCCCCAGCCTTTCCCCAGTTCTCCTGCTAGAGACCCTGGCACAGCTAAAAATTGGAGAACTGAGGAGGTTCCTCAAACTGAGGAAAGAAGGCTGCTGAGAATGAAAAAGCAGATAACAGGGGGAAGGAAAGCAGCTCCTGCAGCAAGACCTCCTCTCGAAGATCTACTGTGACAGTAAGTTCTTACATAAATGTGCTATCTTACTTCGAGTGGGCGCTCTTGCAGCAGGCTACACCACAAGGACCGAGTCCCAAGCTGTACAAGGACAAACCCCCAACAGACAGGTGGAGGAAAACAGGTAACTGGAGTCCTTAAGAGAGCAGGCACTAGAGGATGGCAAGGCCGAAGCCTGTCCTACACCTGGAAGCAATGTCCAAACTGTAGTGCTTAATGAAAGTGTGGACCAAACTCCAGGTAGCAGCTACGCAGATATCTGCCGCTGACATCATGTGTAAGGAAGCAAAGGAAGCAGTAACTCCTCTGGTAGAAAGTACAGTTACGTAAGAACTTACCATAACAGTAGATCTTCGAGAACAGCTCTTGCAGCAGGTTACACCATTAGGACTGAAGCCGGCAGGCGTCAGGACCCCACGGAAAAATTCTAGCTAGCTATCTTCAGCGGGGACCGCCCCCGACGTCGGTCCTGCCTCCGACGTCAGGCGTAGTACATAAGGGGGCGGACCCGCCAGATTCCCCAGTTCTCCCGCAGGAGACTTCCGGCCGCAGGCTCACATCGAAATGGGAGACCGAGGATCCACCGTCAGAAGACAAACGGGAAAAAACCCTGTTAACAAAGGCTTAAGACATGCCCTCCAAGGGGGAAGGTGGATTGTATGTTACTGCAAGAGCTGTTCTCGAAGATCTACTGTTACGTAAATTCTACGTAACTGTACTATCTTACTCGAGACACAGCTCTTGCAGCAGGTTACACCATTAGGACTGATTCCCAAGAAGTAGCTTGCAAACACTCTGGGAGGAGGAAATTAGAAAGAAACGTTCCAAGTCCTGAATCTGGACAGGAGACCCTGTACCCGCCAGACTGAAGCCTGCTCTCGCCATAGAAGCGATGTCCAGGCTATAATGCCTGATAAAGGTATGAACAGAGCTCCAAGTGGTTGCAGCACAAATGGCAGAGGTGGAGACATTTCGAAGTGCTGCAAAGGAGGTGGCCACACCCCTAGTGGAATGGCCCCGGACTGATCCTGGGAGGGGCTTTCGTTTGATATCCTAACAGTATGAGATGCACTGGACAAGCCAGCGAGACAGGGACTGTTTGGATAGTGGTTGGCCCATCATCCTTTCAGTAAAGGAAACGAAAAGTTGCTCCGATTTCGGAAGCTGCTTAGTTCTGCTCAGGTAGTACCTTAAGCTGCGGTGAACATCCAGGGTGTGGAGCAGCGCCTCTCCTCTGTTAGAATAATTAGGAAGTAGACCGGCAGGTCAATATCTTGATTGAGAGTGAGTGTGGAAACCACCTTAGGCAAGAATTTAGGATTCGTCCTCAGGGATACTCTGTCCCGGTGGAAAATTAAATAAGGCTCTTTGCACATGAGAGCCTGAAGCTCAGAAACTCTTCTCGCTGACGTAACAGCAACCAAAAACAAAGTTTTCCACGACAGAAAACGCAGCTCGCAATCCACGGCAGGTTCAAAGGGGGGAAGCGTGAGTTGCTCCAGGACAAAGAGCAAGTCCCATGGAGGCACTGGGTACTTAATGGGCGACCTAAGGTGTAACACCCCTCTCAAGAATTCTCAACAGGCATCTAACTGTGCCACTGTGCGCTGTCACACCGGGAGGTGATAAGCTGAAATGGCACAGAGGTGCACTTTAATAGAGGAGTAGGCGAGACCCGAACGGAAAAGGGAGAGCAGGTACTCTAACACCGCTTTCACCGGACAACCTAAAGGGAAAGGCCGCTTCTTGCGACTTAATAGACAAAGGAGCCATTTCATGGCGATGGTCGCATGCGTTGCAGCTTTCTGGCTGCAGAAAGAACTTCCGCAACCTCTTATGGGCGACCCCTGACGCAAGATGGCTATGTCTCTAGGAGCCATGCATGCAGGTTCAGTGAGCGCAAGTCCGGGTGGACCAGTGAACCCTTCTCCTGAGACAAGAGGTGGGAGCTGAATGGCAATGGGAGCGGAGGTTCCCGGGATAGCTGAATTAGCAAAGGGAACCAGATCTGCCAGGGCCAGAAAGGGGCCACCAGGATCATTGTTGCATGCTCCCTGCGCAGTCTGAGAAGAACTCTCTGGATCAACGGGAAGGGAGGGAAAGCATAGAGGAATCTGTCCACCCAGGAGAGGGACAACGCGTCTCGCCAGAAAACACCAGGCCCTGGATCTAGCAAGCAAAAATTGGGCAGTTTTGCGTTGGATGGGGAAGCGAATAGGTCCAGTTCTGGAGTGCCCCATTAAAGAAACAGATCCCCTGCTACCTCCTGAAGAAGTTCCCACTCGTGGACTCTGGCCTGGGAGCGACTCAGGCCGTCTGCAATTGTGTTGTCCACCCCGGGAACATGTACTGTGATCAGGATCGCGCCATGTCGGATTACCCAATCCCACACCCTCATGGCTTCCCTGCAAAGGGGGTAAGAGTGTGCGCCTCCTTGTTTGTTGAGGTAATACATCACCGTCGTGTTGTCTGTCTGAAGCAGGAGAGTACTCGGCGGGATCTCTGACTGAAATGCCTGCAGGGCATAAAGGACTGCCCTCATCTCTAGGACGTTGATATGGAGGTGGGCCTCCAGAGCAGTCCACGTACCCTGGGAATTCACCCCGTCCAGGTGTGCTCCCACCCAGACCAGAGGCATCTGTGGTGAGGATTACCTCCGGGCAGCTACATAAACGGGACCTATAGAAAGTGTCCTGGGTCTAGCCACCACTGCCAGTCTTGAATCGCGTGTTCGTGATTCTGACCGGATGCTGCATGTGGTCTTGCCTTTGGTCCCATTGCACCCTGAGCATCCACTGAGTTACCCGCGATGTGGAGCCTTCGAGAAGGGACAGTAGAATGGGCGCAGCCATGTGTCAAGCAAGCGAAGGACCGACCTGGCTGGGGCAGTCTTGTTCGACGAAGCTCCTGATGAGGGATCTGATGCGCTCCGCCTGTCGCTTGGAAGAAATGCTCTTCCCTGAACGGTGGTCCAGTACTGCGCCTACTTAACTGTAGTTTCTGCAACGGTACCAGGAGAGACTTCTCGTGGTTGATTAGGATACCCAGAGATCGAAACAGGTCCTGGGTGCTCTGGATCGCCCGTAACAACGCCTCTCTGGAGGCGGCCATGAGAAGCCAATCGTCCAGGTACGGGGAACACATAATGGCCCTGTCTCCTTAGAGACGCTGCCACGACTGCCATGCATTTGGTAAAGACCCTGGGTGCCGATGACAGCCTGAATGGAAGGGCTCGGAACTGAAGATGATGGCCGAGAAACTCGAAGTGCAGGAACCTCTTGTGCGCTTGAGCTGTAGGGATGTGCAGGTAAGCGTCCTGCATATCTAGAGAGACGCTAAAAAGGCGTCCTGCTTCAGCATGGGAATAAGACCCGGAAGAGTTACCATGCGGAATCTTTTGTAGGCGACTAACAAATTGAGGTCGCTGAGGTCCAGAATCGGACGGAAGTCCCCTGTCTTCTTTGGAACCAGGAAGAAGTGGGAATAGTATCCGTGTCCTCTCAGGTTCTCTGGGACGTGCTCTATCGCTCCCTTTTGCAGGAGCGCGAGTACTTCTTGTCTGATCAATGACTTGTGCTGACCCGGGTACCGGAAGAGCAACGGAGGCCTAGAGGGTGGCTTTTCCGTGAATTCTATAAAGTGGCCTCTTCCGACCAACTGTAGAACCCACCTGTCGGTGGTTATAGTCTGACATCCTGGCAGGAAATTCCCAATGCGACCCCCGACCATGACATCCCGTTCATCCTGAGGGGCGGGGCCCGGGAAGGAGTCAGGCTGTGGCGGCTGAGGGTCCCGCTGGCTGGACCAGCTTAGGAGTGCGCTGGCTTCGACCTGCGGGTTGTTTTCCTTGGGCTCTGCGAAAACCGGAGCCCCTCTGTTGTGGAACGGGCCGGGACTGTCGTCTCTGCGTCCGTCCACGAAATCGGCTTTGGTTCCCACGAAGGAACTAAGCTTGGGTCGGTATGGCCTGAACCGACTTCACCGCTTTCCCGCCTCTTGTAGTTTGGTAATTATCTTCTGAGGGTTTACCAAACAAAACTTCCCCCTCGAATGGGGCGTCCATGATGTTTTTCTGGACGTCCGTGGTAAAACCGGAGACACAGAGCCAAGAGTGCCTCCGGAGGCATAAGCCTGAAGCTGCTGCTCGGGCTGAGGAGTCCGCAGAGTCATACGCGGCTCGTAGCACCTGGGTTCCCACGTCTGAACCCGTACGGAGGAGCTGCAACATCTCCTCCTTCTGCTCACCTTCCGGCAATTTCTCAGCCGCATCCAGAACCTGCTCCCACAGGACATTTTGGAACTGCACCATGTGGGTCAAATAATTAGGATCTGATGGCGCAGGTAGCGAAGCATGCGGCGCCTACCCATGGCGTCCCAGCTGCTTGGACTCTGGGTCCGGTGACAGGGTGCTTCAGATGTTGCGGTCTCTGGGACCGGTCATGAGAGGCTGTTATGACCAGAGAGTCGGCCTGAGGATGCTGAGTCAAGTACTGGTCTTCTCTTGGAGCCTTGTACAAGCAGTCAGCTTTCTTCGGCATCGCCGGGAGCAAAAGTGGACACTTCCACGCTGCCTTGGTGACGTCCACGAAAGTGTCTACCAAGGGTGGCACCACCACAGGCTTGGGGTCCTTCTGCCTAAGATACTTCGCAAGTCGTAGCCTTCCGGGGTCTAACTCTTCCGCATCCCAACCCATGTTCTCTTGGATGTGTCTCATGATATCCGAGAATGAAGGGTCATCCGGAGGAGACTTTGGCAGCTCACGTGGGTCCGGAGAAGGGATGGAGAGGGGAGATGGGGATCTGGATGTTGAAAACTCTGATCCCGTGTCCTCTGTCGAAGGCTAACAGCGGCGTCTTGGGACTGGGTGACCTAGAAGAGGATCTGGACAGAGGTCACCTTTTATCTAGTCTCCCCCTTGGAGGGGTCCTGGGCTCCCAGGGAGGAGGTAACCGGCCTGCAGACCCAGACGGAGAAGGGGGCACAGGAACCGGAGGAGCAACCAGTGTAGGAGGAGGAGGAGGAGGAAGCGGAGGTGGAGTGGGGACCATGTCCTTTTTGATGGTATCCCACCAGTAAGTGAAAAGCTCCTTCACCTCTGAAAAAGAAAGGCCCGACGATGGCCCGGGCGGCGGTGGACGGTCGTCGGGTCCTGGCGTCGGCTCCACAGGGGGCTTGGGTTGTGGCGAGGATTCCCTGGGAGTCTCAACAGGACCGGGGTCGCCTTCTGGTCCTCGGGCTGAGTTAACTCCTCCTCAGTGATGGTCTCCTGACCGACGTCGGTCGGAGGCGTCGGGGTCCTCTTCTCAACTGGAGCAGGCGCCGGTCCCCCTACCGGCGTCCGGTGATGAGTTGGCCTGGCCAGCGATGGTCTTCTGATGGACGACCGCCTGTGGGACTCAGGCGAGAGGTACACGCCGGACGAGCCGGCATCGGGTCCAGCGGCCTCTTAAGTGAGGTGAGCTCCTTGGTTTTCCAGTGGAGAGGAGGAGGCAAGGAAGCAGACCTGACGTCGGGTTCAGAATGGCGGGAACCCGACTTGTGGTGATGGTGCGATCCCCCGACTTAGCCAGGGCCTTGGAGGACGAGGAAGGCCTGGGAGTCTTGGCCTGAGAAGAGGATGAAGACTTTCTCACCGCAGCGGGGGCAGGCTGAGAGCTGGCCCGGGAAGAAGCGGTCGGACCTGGGCCAGAGCTGCGATCCAGGCGAGCCCTAGACGGGGCCTGAAGGGGCTCTCCTGTGCTTCTCAGCATGCTTAAGTGGCCTCTGCAAAGAATCCCTTGGAAGCCATGGTCTTGAGTTGTTCCTCTAGCAGGAATGCCTGTAGGGCCTTCACGCGGATCCGGTTCTGCTGTTGAAATCCTAGCAAAGGTGCAGGACCGGGTGTCGGAGTCTGGGCCTAGGCACCGGACACAGGCCGAGTGAGGATCCTTGAATGGGATCTGCTTCCCACAGGCGCACTTCGAAGAGTGACCGGAGGTCGGGGAGGACATCAGAGAAAAAACTGAACTCAGAGAACAAATTTCCCGTAGGAAAACACTTTACCACGCGTGTGGCGCTGGAAACAACCGAGAAGGACGAGACATGCAAGTCGACGGTAGGAAAGAACTGGGAATATGGCGGGTCCGCCCCCTTATGTACTACGCCTGACGTCGGAGGCGCGACCGACGTCGGGGGCGGTTCCCGCTGAAGATAGCTAGCTAGAATTTTTCCGTGGGGTCCTGACGCCTGCCAGCTTCAGTCCTAATGGTGTAACCTGCTGCAAGAGCTGTGTCTCGAAGTAAGATCAGCCTTTAACTGATCCTGGTAAAGGCTTGTTATACTTATGATAACAGTAAACAATGCAATTAACCAATCACTTAAGCTGCTTAGAGACAGGCTCCCCTTGAGTATTCGGGGGGAACAAAACAAACAGCTGATCAGATTTCCAGATCTCCTGGGTGCGGGTCAAATAATAATGAAGAACCCGGTGAACGTCAAGAGCATGAATCAGAGCCTCCCCTCAATTAGAATGCTCTGGATAATAGACTGTAAGATGGATGTCCTACTTTAGGGTAAATTCAGACTCCACCTTTGGCAAAAAACTTACGACTGGTCCACAAAGACACCCTGTCCTTGTGGAAACTAAATAAAGCTCTTTACACATCAGAGCCTGAAGCTCGTAAATCCTCAGAGCAGAAGTAATAGTAACTAAAAACAACGCTTTCCACAAAAGAAAATACAGGTTACTCACCTGTAACAAGAGTTCTAGGAATGGTATATCTTGTTCATCCACACTGTCCGGCAGGTTCCTTGCTGCTTTAAATCTTGCCGGAAGGTCTTCAAGCTGGCTCCTCCCACCTACCCGGGTGGTAAAACTCTCAGCTTCGCCCCATGACGCCAGATCTAGCCCGCTGGAAGCCAGGTTGTGCATCCAAGCCGGGGATGTCGGGTGGGTCGTGCGGATGAACAACATATACCATTCCTAGAACTCCTGTTACAGGTGAGTAACCTGCATTTCTAGGGACATGGATATGTTGTTCATCCACACTGTCTGGCAGACTCCTAGCAGTTCTCCGGGAGAAGGGAGGCAAGGCGCACTCCCCCCCCTACTTAGGGAATAAAGACTGGAGAACCAAGGCCCCAAAACCAGCATCCCGGCGTGACTCAAGGTTAATGTGGTAGTGGGTGATGAAGGTGTGTGCTGACTTCCAGGTAGCAGCCCTGCAGATTTCCTGGATAGGGACGCCCCGGAAGCAGCCATCGAGTGCAGCAGTGGCGGTAGAATGAGCTCTTATCCCTCTGGGAGGCTCCATGCCCGCCAACCTATAGCAGAGATCTATGCAGGAGGTGACCCACCTGCCTATCGTCAGCTTGGCTGCAGGTCTGCCAGGTGTGGCTTCAGTGTAGGTGACAAACAGCTGGCGAACCTCTCCCCGAACTTCAGCCGTCCGCTCCTTATAATAAGTGAGTGCTCTTCTAGTGTCCAAAGTATGGAGCCCATATTCGGCCTCCGAGGTGTGATTGGGGTAGAACACCGGCAGACTCAACACCTGGTTACGGTGAAACTCCGACACCACCTTCAGAAGGAATTTCGGGTGGGGGCGCAGGACAACCTTGTCCCTGTGGAAAACCAGATAAGGAGACTCTATGGAAAGCACCGGAGCTCTCCCATCCTTCTGGTTGACGGATAGCCACCAAAAAGGCGGTCTTCCATGACAGGTGAGAGATGTCACACCTGTGCATCGGTTCGAATGGCTTGCCCATGAGCTTAGCCAATACCAGCAGTAGATCCCATGGAGGTGGAGGTTCTCACACCGGAGGGGATATGTGATCAAGGCCTTTGAAAATGCGCCCGACCACATTCTCCTGCATCACTGACTGCTTCCCAGCTCGCAGAGATGGCTGCCAGGTGCACCTTAAGGGTCGTCAACCGAAGCCCTTGTTGAGAAAGGGACCACAGGTAGTCCAGAATGCTTGCCAAGGAACAGGAGGAAGGGTCCAGGCCCTTGCCCTGACACCAAATGGAGAATCTCTTCCATTTGAAGGCATAGCATTTTCTGGTCGACTCCTTACAGGACGCCTCAACGACGTTGAGGACCTCGTCGGAAAGACCCAAGGCCTGGAACTCTAGCCGCTCAGGAACCAGGCCGTCAGGTGCAGGGATTGAAGGTCCGGATGGAATACCTTCCCCGATTGACTGAGATCAGGTCCGGGCGGGCTGGAAGCCGCCTCGGGAGCCTGGCGCTGAGACTGAGGAGATCTGGATACCAGAACTGGCGAGGCCAGTCTGGGGCTACCAGAATCACCTGCGCCTTCTCCCTCCTTGCCTTGAGAAGCACCTTGTGGATCAAGGGAAATGGGGGAAAGGCGTAGAAGAGGCCCGAGGTCCACGGCCTCGAAGGCATCCCCTGCAGTGAGCCCTGCTGAGGGGGTTTGCATTCTCCCTGAGGCAAACAGGTCCGCCTGAGGCATGCCCCAGTGGGAGAAGAGATCTTGACTACCTCCGGAGGAGAGATCACTGTGAGAAGCAACCCTATCCGGCTTAGGGCATCGGCCAGGGTGTTGGAGGCCCTGCCACGGAATGGCGAGGAGATCCGCCCAGGCTGCACACCAGTGACCAGATGCGGAGAGCCCTGCACAGAGGCATGGGAGCGGCCCCGCCTCTGGCGGTTTAGGGTACTACATGGTCGTGGGTATTGTCAGTCTGGACCTGAACCACTTGACCCCGTAGAAATGGAGCGAAGGCAGTGAGGGCTAGACGAACTGCTCGAAGCTCCAGCAGGTTGATATGGCATCGGAACTCCCATGGGGACCAGAGGCCATGCGCTCTGTGCTCCCCAGATGGGCACCCCAACCTATTAGAGAGGCATTGGTCGATAGAGAGACCGTCGGCTCGGGCCGGACAAATGGGATACCCTCCTGCAGATGTGCTGGAACGGTCCACCACTGGAAAGCGTTCCACATCCCCTGGGTCACTGTCACTAGCTGATCCAGGGGATCGAAGTGCTGTGACCACTGGCTGGCCAGTCCGCATTGAAGGGGACGCATGTACCAGCGGGCCCAACAGACCACGCTGGTGCAGGCTGCCATGAGGCCCAGGAGGCGCAGGAAGTTCCGAGCAGGGCACGATTGCCCAACCTGAAATGATTGGGCAAAGCAGAAAAGGACCTCGGCCCTGTCCACCGGGAGCCGTGCTCTGGCTCAAAGAGAGTCGAGCTCTGCCCCGAAGAAATGTATCACCTGCTTTGGCATGAGTTCCGACTTGGCCTCATTGATGAGGAGGCCAATCTGAGAGCAAACCTGGAGGGTCAGATCTCTGGACCGCTCCACCTCCGCTCTGGAGGGGGCTGCAATCAGCCAGTCGTCCAGGTAGGGGGTACACCTGACCTTCGGGCGCCAAGAGAGAATGCTGCCACCACTGCCATGCATTTGGTGAAGACCCTGGGAGCTAGGGAGAGGCCAAGGCGGCCCTGAATCTAAGGGATCCCTCCGCTCTTAAGCGGAGGAATCTCTGATGGGACGGACGGATTGGGACATGAAAGAACGCGTCCAGAAGGTCCAGGGAACAGAACCACTCGCCTCGTTCCAAGGATGGGATTATCTGAGCCAGAGTGACCATCCTGAAGGTCCGAGACCTCAGCAACCTGTTCAGGTCGTGCAGGTGGAGAATGGGACGCCAGCCCCCTGTCCATTTTGGGACCAGGAAGTACCTGGACACAAACCCTGGGTCTGGAGGAGGATCTACCACCTTCCTGATCACCTCTTTTTTGAGGAGCAGGACAATATCGGCTCGGCGGGCCGACAGCGAGTCTGCAGACCCTGTGGCCCCCCGAGGGGCGACGGCTCGAAGGGTGGGGCCTGCTCGAACTCCAGAGGCAGGCCCTTTCCTACCACCTCCAACATCCAGCGGTCCGTGGTGATAGCGGACCAGGCGGAAAGGAAGTGGCAGAGCCGTCCCCACACGGGGGAAACCCAGGGGGGAGTGGCGAGGCTGGAGGTGACACCCCTCAACCCGTCACTGGGCAGGCTTGGAGGAGGGAGCAGCCGAGGGACCTCCTGGGCCTTTACCTCCCTGCTTCCTATTAGAGGAAGCCGCGGGCTTGGGTTTGGGATGCCAAATGCAACCTGCTGGCCCTGGTGCTGTTGGGCCGGACGTGCCGCAGGCGCAGAAAGACGAAAGGACTTGTGCTGCTGCCGTCGGTGGCCTTTGTCCTTCTGGGCGGAGGTGACTGAGTCCAGAGTGGAGCTGGACTTCTCAATCCGCTGGAGGTGACCCTCCACTCCAGGGCCAAAGAGGTCGGTCCCCAAGAAGGGGACGTTCACCAATTTGTGCTGGGTATCCACCGTGAACGTGGATATCCTCAGCCACGCTCTGCGGCACATGGCCACCGTGGCCGCAACCGATCTGGCACAGGAGTCACCTATGTCCAGAGCCATCTGGAGCTGCTGCTTCTCCACCGCCCTACCCTGGTCCCGAACCTGCCAGACCATGGTGTGCAGGTCGGCTGGGAGATGAGGGATCACCTCATCCAGGGAGCCCATGAGGGCGTGGGAGAAGTGTGCCATCAGCATGGCTGAGCTGGCCTGGCAGAGGCCAAGGGAGGACGAAGCGTACACCTTGCACCCGGCGTAGTCCAGCTTTTTGGACTCCTTGTCAGGGGGCTTGTCCACATCCCTAGTGTTCCCGGAACGCCAGAAAACGCTGTCGGTGACCAACCCCTCGGCAGAGGGGTGTTCCGAAAACCCAGTGGGGACCGCATACTTCCTGGCCATCCTGGCCGAGGGCGCAGAGCAGGAAGCAGGCCGCTGCCAAAGCTCCAAGGCTGGGCCAACAATGGCCTCAGCCACCGGAAAGGCCTCTGTGGGGGAATCCCCTCGGTCCAGTATCTCCGTCAGGGGATACTTAGCCCGTTGGGATATAGGCTCAAGCTGCATCCCGGTGGACTCCGAGATGAGCCGAAGCAAACCCATGAAGGATGATGGGCTTTCTTCCAACGACTGGCCCCCGGAGGACTCCAGTTCAACCAGCCTGGAGAACAGGGAGTAGTCGTCGTCCGAATCTGAGGAGTCTGCGAAGAGCTGCCTGGAGCCTGAGCCACCCTCTGCCTGCCGAGGATGGTCGGGAGTGAGGGTGACCGACAACCTATGGGGCAGGCCTTGACCCGACCGAGAGTCCTTGGTCGGCGCCCCCGATTTCGGTTGTGGAGGTGGAGGTTCCACCACAATCGGTGGGGCAGCAGGTTTCGGCCGAAAAACCGGCCCAGGCTTGGGCATCTCGACTACGGCGAGGGGTTGTTTCGGCCGCTCGGGTGACAGCCACTTGATGGCCGGGGAAGGCATCGGCGTCGACTTACTCCCAGACAAAAGTAACTGCTTCCACATCAGGTCCTCGTAGCATCGACGCAATTTGCACCGAAGCCTCTCCGGCGCCGCTTACCTCGGTGCCAAGACCGCCGATGTCGGTGGGATCGGCTGGACCGAGAAGAAGTCCGAGACTGAGATCCTCTGTGTTTCCGAGGACAGGTCTGGGAAGAAGCGGGGGACACCTGCTCTTCCCTCGGCTCGGATACCTTAACTGGGGACTGCTGCACCGGGGGCGCAGACAGATCCTCGGTCTCCACCGGGGGAACCGGTGAAGAAGGGTTGTTGGCTTCACCAGTCGACAGCCCATCCGACGGGTCGAGAAAAATCTCGACCGCGTCGACGGGAGTCTCAGCTGGCTGGCCTGACGGGGACGCCGTGAAGCCAGCGGCCCTAGTTGCAACCTCGACTGAAGTCGACAGTCGGCTGTCCGGGGAAGGAGATCTCTCCTGCACCCACGAACACCGACGATGGGACTTACCTTTAGAATCCTTCTTTTTGGATCAAGAGGAATGTCCCGATGGCCCCTCTCCCTTCGTGGAAAGGGACTGGCAAGGCTCCTTGAACGAAGCTGAATACGAGGTGCCCAAAGAGAGCGGGATAAATGCTGCGACCGAGGAAGAGGAAGATGCGGCATGGGCCGCCTCCTCCTCCTCCTCGAGGGCGATCATCTGCTCAAGCTGCTCAGCCGAGCCAGCCGCCATGGTAACCGTCCAACGGGCCTCCTTCGACTTAACCGGCGGGTAGCGCTTCTCGGGGTGCCCTAGCTTTAACCGGGCAGCGCGGTCCTCCAGGACGTTGGCTGAAAACGAACAGCATGACTCGCAGGCCTGCGGGTCGTGTTCTAGGCCGAGGCAGTAGACGCACATGGAGTGCGGGTCCATCCAGGACATCATCTGCCCACAAGGGCACCGCCGAAATCCGGGAGTCGATTTGTCCATCGTAGCCGCGAGGGAGAAAGTTGACCGAAGTCTTCAAAATTTTACAATGAGTTTCAAGCGAACCAAAGAATTAGGATCCAGTCTATCACGCAGAGCGTTAAGGAGGGAACCTGAGCTTCCAAGCGGTAAGGAAGATCTGGCGTCATGGGTCGAAGCCGAGTTTTATCACCCGGTGGGTGGGTGGAGGAGACAGCTTGAAGACCTTCCGCAAGATTTAAAGCGGCAAGGAACCTGCCAGACAGTGTGGATGAACAACATATCCATGTCCCTAGAAGCATAGTTTGTAGATTGCGGCTGGTTTGAAGGGAGGCAAAGTAAGTTTTTCCAAAATAAACAAAAGGTCCCATGGAAGGACAGGATCCCGAATGGGAAGTTTTAAGTGTAAAATACCCCACAAGAAGGTGCGGGGCAAATACAGTTGGGAGTGCGCCTTGCCCTGCACTGGTGCATGATATGCAGAAAGAGCTAACAAATGCACCTTGATAGAGGAGTAGCGCAGACCCGTGTCTGACAGAAAAAGGAGATAGTCAGGGACAGAGTTTACCGGACAGGTAAAGAGATCAAGGTGGTGAACGGAGGCCCAGATGCAAAACCACTTCCACTTCACAGCATAGCTGGACCTAGCAGAAGGCTTCCTGGAGGCTACTAAGTCATCCGCTATGCTAGGGAAACCCCGAACCGAGTCACGGCCAAGTCTGCATGAGTCATGCATGCAGGTGCAGCGACTTGAGGTCCAGATGGACTAAAGTCCTTTTCTCCTGGAACAGCAAGTGTGAGCTCAGGGACAGAGGAAGTGGAGGTTCCACTGCCACCTGCTGGAGCAGAAGGAACCAAATCTGACGGGGCCAGTAGCAAGCAATCAAGATCATGTTTGCTCCCTCCGACTGCAACTTGTGAAGAACTCTCTAGAGTAGTGGAAAGGGAGGGAAAGTGCATAGGATTCTCCCTGTCCAGCAAAGGGACAATGCATCTCGGCAGAAAACACCAGGCGTTGGATCTAATGAGCAGAAAATACAGGTTACTCACCTGTAACAGGAGTTCTAGGAATGGTATATGTTGTTCATCCACACTGTCTGGCAAGTATCCTTGCCGCTTTAATTCTGGCCGGAAGGTCTTCAAGACAGGGTCCTCCCACCCACCCGGGTGGTAAAACTCTCGGCTCCGCCCCATGACGCCAGATCTGGCCCGCTGGAAGCTCAGGTTGTGCGTCGAAGCCGGGGAGCTCAGGTGGGTCATGTGGATGAACAACATATACCATTCCTAAAACTCCTGTTACAGGTGAGTAACCTGTATTTCTAGGGACATGGATATGTTGTTCATCCACACTGTCTGGCAGACTCCTAGCAGTTCTCCGGGAGGAGGGAGGCAAGGCGCACACCCCCGATACTTACTTGGGAAAGAGAGATTGGAGAACTGAGGCCCCAAAACCAGCATCCCGGCGTGATTCGAGGTCGATGTGGTAGTGGGCAATGAAGGTATGTGCCGACTTCCAGGTAGCAGCCCTGCAGATATCCTGGATAGGGACGTCCCTGGAAGCAGCTACCGATGCAGCAGTATGGCGGGTAGAATGAGCTCTTATCCCTCTGGGAGGCTCCATGCCCGCCAACCTGTAGCAGAGCTCTATGCAGGAGGTGATCCACCTGCCTATCGTCCGCTTTGCTGCAGGTCTGCCAGGTGTGGCTTCAGCGTAGGTGACAAACAGCTGGCGAACCTCTCCCCGAACTTCAGCCGTCCGCTCCTTATAATAAGCGAGCGCTCGTCTAGGGTCCAAAGTATGGAGCCTATACTCGGCCTCCGAGGTGTGATTGGGGTAGAACACCGGCAGAGTCAACACCTGGTTAAGGTGAAACTCCGACACCACCTTCGGGAGGAACTTCGGGTGGGGGCGCAGGACAACCTTGTCCCTGTGGAAGACCAGGTAGGGAGGCTCGATGGAAAGCACCTGGAGCTCTCCCATCCTTCTGGCTGACGTGATAGCCACCAAGAAGGCGGTCTTCCATGATAGGTGTGAAAGATCACACCTGTGCATTGGTTCGAATGGCTTGCCCATGAGCTTGGCCAATAGCAGCAGTAGATCCCACGGAGGTGGAGGTTCTCGCACCGGAGGGGAAATGTGGTCAAGGCCTTGGAAAAAGTGCCCGACCACCTACTCCTGTGCCACCGACTGCTTGCCGGCCAGCGCCCGGTAAGCAGAGATGGCTGCCAGGTGCACCTTAAGGGTCGTTGACCGAAGCCCTTGCTGAGAAAGGGACCACAGGTAGTCCAGAATGCTTGCCAAGGGGCAGTCGGAAGGGTCCAAGCCCTTCCCCTGACACCAAATGGAAAACCTCTTCCATTTGAAGGCATAGCATTTTCTGGTCGACTCCTTACGGGACGCCTCAACGACATTGAGGACCTCGTCGGAAAGACCCAAGGCCTGGAACTCTAGCCGCTCAGGAACCAGGCCATCAGGTGCAGGGATTGAAGGTCCGGATGGAATACCTTCCCCTGACTGACTGAGAGCAGGTCCGAGCGAGCTGGAAGCTGCCTCGGGAGCCTGGAGCTGAGGCTGAGGAGATCTGGGTACCAGTACTGGCAGGGCCAGTCTGGGGCTATCAGAATCACCTGCGCCTTGTCCCTCCTTGCTTTGAGCAGCACCTTGTGCATCAAGGAGAACGGGGAAAGGCGAGAAGAGGCCCGGGGTCCACGGGCCTCGAGAAGGCATCCTCCCGCAGCGATCCCTGCTGAGGGGCAGGCATGGAACAGCTCAGCTCTCGATTCTCCCTGAGGCAAACAGGTCCACCTGAGGTGTGCCCCAATGGGAGAATAGATCTTGTACTACCTCCGCAGGAGAGACCACTGTGGACGCAGCCCCTATCCGGCTTAGGGCATCGGCCAGGGTGTTGGAGGCTCCTGCCACATGAATGGCTAGGAGATCCGCCCAGGCTGCGTACGAGTGACCAGATGCGGAGAGCTTCCTTGCATAGAAGCATGGAGCGGCCCCGCCTAGCGGTTTAGATAGTACATGGTCGTGGTGTTGTCCGTCTGGACCCAGACCACTGACCCCAAGAAACAGAGCAAAGGCGGTGAGAGCTAGGCGGACCACTCGGAGCTCCAGCAGGTTGATGTGGCATCGACTCCTCGGGACCAGAGGCCGTGGCGCCGTGGGTGTTCCCCAGATGGGCACCCCAACCCATCAGAGAGGCATCGGTCGATAGAGAGACTGTCGGTCAGGCGGACAAACGGGATGCCCTCCTGCAGATGAACTGGAATGGTCCACCACTGGAGAGCGTTCCACATCCCCTGGGTCACCGTCACTAGCTGGTCCAATGGATCGCAGCGTTGGGACCACTGGCTGGCCAGCCCCCACTGAAGGGGGCGCATGTTCCAACGGGCCCAACGGACCACGCTGGTACAGGCCGCCATGAGACCCAGGAGGCGCAGGAAGTCCCGGGCAGGGCGCAATTGCCCAACCAGAAATGATTGGGCAAAGGAGGAAAGAACCTCGACCCTGTCCGCCGGGAGCCGTGCCCTGGCTCGAAGAGAGTCAAGCTCTGCCCCAAGAAAAGAATCACCTGCTTCGGCTCGAGTTCCGACTTGGACTCGCTGATGAGGAGGCCGACCTGAGAGCAAACCTGGAGGGCCAGATCTCTGGACCGCTCCACCTCCTGTCTGGAGGGGGCTGCAATCAGCCAATCGTCCAGGTAAGGGTAAACCCGACCCTCGGGCGCCAGCGGAATGCTGTCACCACTGCCATGCATTTGGTGAAGACCCTGGGAGCTGCAGATAAGCCGAAGGGCATGGCTTGGAACTCGAAAAGGGATCCCTCCACTCGAAAGCGAAGGAACCTTTGATGGGACGGACGGATAGGGACGTGAAAGAGTGCATCCTGTATCAGAGAGCAGAACCACACGCCGTGTTCCAAGGATGGTAATATCTGAGCCAGAGTGACCATCCTGAAGGTTCGAGACCTTAGGAACTTGTTTAGGTTGTGTAGGTCGAGAATGGGGCGCCAGCCCCCCAGTCCGTTTCGGAACCAGGAAGTACCTGGACACGAACCCCGGGTTTGAGGGAGGGTCCGCCACCTCTCTTATCACCTCCTTCTCGAGGAGGAGAGCGATGTCGGCTCGCCGAGCTGACAGCGAGGCTTCGGACCGCGAAGCCCCCCGAGGTGCGACGGCTCTGAAGGGTGGGGCCTGCTCGAACTCCAGAGGCAGGCCCTTTCCTACCACTTCCAACACCCACCGGTCTGTGGTAATAGCAGATCAGGCAGAAAGGAAGAACAGGAGCCGCCCCCCATGGGGGAACCTGGGGTGAGGTGACGAGGTTGGGGGCGACACCCCTCAACCCATCACTGTGCAGGCTTGGAGGAGGGACCGGCCGAGGGACAACCTGGGCCTTTACCTCCCTGCTTCCTGGAGGAGGAAGCCGCGGGCTTGGGTTTGGGAATCCAAGAGCGAGCCTGCTGGCCCTGGTGTTGCTGGGCCGGACGCCAGGGGAGCAGACGGATGAAAGGGCTTGGGTTGTGGTTTGCGGCCCTTGTCCCTCTGAGTGGATGAGACAGAGTCCAAGGTGGCATTGGACTTTTCGATCCTCTGGAGGTGGCCTTCCACTCCAGGGCTGAAGAGGTCGGTCCCCAGGAAGGGGACATCCGCCAATTTGTGCTGGGTATCCGCTGTGAAGGTGGATATCCTCAGCCATGCCCGACGGCGTATAGCCACTGCGGCCGCGACTGACCTGGCACATGAATCTCCAATGTCCAGAGCAGTCTGAAGTTGCTGCTTGGCCACTGCCCTGCACTGGTCCCGCACCTGCCTAACCGTAGTCTGCAGGTCAGCCGGGAGATGAGGGACTACCTCGTCCAGGGAGCCCAACAAGGCATGGGAGAAATGTGCCATCAGCACGGCCGAGCTTGCCTGACGAAGGCCAAGGGAGGACGCAGCATAGACTTTTCGCCCGGCAAAGTCCAATTTCTTGGACTCCTTGTCGGGAGGTTTGTCCATGTCCCTAGCGTTTCCGGCACACCAGAAAACGCTGTCGGTAACTAACCCCTCGGCTGAGGGATGTTCCGAGAAACCGGACAGGGAGCCGGTAGGGACCGCATACTTCCTGGCCATCCTAGCCGAAGGCGCAGGGCAGGAAGCGGGCGCTGCCAGAGCTCCAAGGCCGGGCCCACGATGGCCTCAGCCACAGGAAAGGCCTCCGTAGGGGAATCCCCTCGGTCCAACATCTCCATGAGGGGATATTTGGCCCGTTTGGATACGGGCTCGAGCTGCATCCCGGTGGACTCCGAGATGAGCCTGAGTAAACCCAGGAAGGACGAAGGGCTATCGTCCAGCGACTGACCTCCAGAGGACTCCAAGTCCACTCGCTTGGAGAAAAGGGAGGAATCGTCGTCGGACTCAGAATTCTGAGTCCGCAAAGAGCTGCCTCGGGCCTGAGCCACCCTCCACCTGCCAAGGGCGATCGGGAGTGAGGGTGACCGACAGCCTATGGGGCAGACCCTGAGCCGACTGAGAGTTCTTGGTCGGAGCCCCAAACAGCGGCTGTGGAGGCGGAGGTTCCACCGGAATCGGTGGGCAGCTGGTTTTGGCCGAACAACCGGCCTGGGAACAGGCTCCTCGGGTAAAACGAGGGGTTGCTTCGGCCGCTCCGGTGACAGCCACTTAATGGCCGGGGAAGGCGACGGCATCGGCTTGTTCCCGGTCAGAAGGAGCTGTTGCCACATGAGGTCCTCGTATCGTCGACGTAACTTGAGTCAAAGCCTCCCCTCATCCGAGGAGGAGGACGAGGACGAGCGGCAGCGCCGCTTACCACGGTGCCAAGACCGAGACCGTCTATGACGGCGGGATCGGCTGGACCGCGAAGAAGTCCAAGACCGAGACCAAGAAACTCGGCCTTTCCGAGGACGGCAGCGGGAGAGGATGGTGGAACCGGCCCACTCGCTCGGAGGGAACACCAAGGGTCGGAACCGGAGGCCACTGGCAAGCCCGCTGGATCCTCAACTCCCACCGGGGAACCGGGAGGGATTGGCCGCGGTCGACAACCCGCCCAACGGTCGAAAGATCTCGACTGGGCCGACGGAGTCTCGTCAACTGACCTGGACGGGACACCGCGTGAAACCAGTGGCCGGCTAAACGATCGATCAAGTCGATGGCCGACAACTCGGGAGAGGGACCTTTCCCGCTCCCAAGAGCGTTGACGGAGGGACTTACCCTTGTCTTTCTTCTTGGACCGAGAAGAAGGTCCAGCAGACGTTGGTCCCTCTCCTCTAGTGGAGAGGGACATACAAAGCTCCTTAAAGGAAGCTGCTAAAGAGGAACCTAGGGAGAGTGGGATAAATGCCGTGGTCGAGGAAGATGCGGCCCGCACCGCCTCCTCTTCGAGGGCGATCATCTGCTACAGCTGATCCGCCGTGCCCGCCGGCGCGGAAACCGCCGACCGGGCCTCTTTAGACTTTACTGGAGGAAAACGTTTCTCGGGGTGCCCCAGTTGTAAACGGGCAGCACGGTCTTCGAGGACGTAGGCTGAGAAGGAAGAGCACAGGTCGCAAGCCTGTGGGTCGTGCTCAAGGCCTAAACAGTAGACACACGTGGAGTGCGGATCCGTCCGAGACATCTTCTGCCCGCAAGGGCACCGCCGAAAACCGGGAGTCGATTTGTCCATCGCAGCAGCGAGGGATAGAAGACCGAAGTCTATAATGCAAAACTTTAAATTGGAAAACCAAGAATTAGGAACTAGTCTTATACGCAGAGCTGTAAGGAGGGAACCTGAGCTTCCAAGCGGTAAGGAAGATCTGGCGTCATGGGGCGGAGCCGAGAGTTTTACCACCCGGGTGGGTGGGAGGAGCCAGCTTGAAGACCTTCCAGCAAGATTTAAAGCGGCAAGGATACCTGCCAGACAGTGTGGATGAACAACATATCCATGTCCCTAGAAATGGCTATGTCTCTAGGAGCCATGCATGCAGGTTCAGTGAGCGTAAGTCAGGGTGGACTAGAGAACCTTCCTCCTGAGACAAGAGATGGGAGCTGAAAGGCAACAGGATTGGAGGTTCCCGGGACAGCTGCGTTAGCAAGGGGAACCAGATCTGTCTGGGCCAGAAAGGGGCTACCAGGATCATTGTTGCATGCCCCCAGCAGTTTGAGAAGAACTCTGGATCAACGGGAAGGGAGGGAAGGCGAGAGAATCTGTCCGCCCAGGAGAGGGACAACGTTCTCACCAGAAAACACCAGGCCCTGGATCTAGCGAGCAAAAATTGGGCAGTTTTATGCTGGATGGGGAAGCTAATAAGTCCAGTTCTGGAGTGCCCCATCAAGAAACAGATCCTCTGCTACCCTTGAAGAAGTTCCCACTCGTGGACCTTGGCCTGGGAACAACTCAGGCCGTCCGCGATTGTGTTGTCCACTCCGGGAACGTGAACTGCAATCAGGCTCACGCCGTGTTGGATTACCCAATCCCACACTCTCATCACTTCCCTGCAAAAGGGGTAAGAGTGTGCGCCTCCTTGTTTGTTGAGGTAATACATCACCGCCGTATTGTCTGTTTGAAGCATGAGAGTATTCGGCGGTTTCTCTGACTGAAAGGCCTGCAGGGCGTAAAGGACCGCCCTCATTTCCAGAATGTTGATGTGGAGATGAGCTTCTTGAGGGGTCCACGTTCCCTGGGACCTCACCCCGTTCAGGTGTGCTCCCCACACCAGCCCTGAGGCGTCTGTGGAAAGAATCACCTCCGGGGACGGCGCTGTGAACGGAACACCCGCAGAGAGTGTTCCTGGGTCTAGCCACCACTGCCAGTCTCGAATCACGGCATTCGTGATTCTGACCGTGCTGCTGATGGTCTTGCCTTTGGTCCCACTGCACCTTGAGCATCCACTGAGTTACCCGCATGTGGAGCCTTGCCAAAGGACGGGTTGGAATGGCCGCAGCCATGTGTCCGAGCAAACGGGACCAGCCTGGCAGGAGCCGCCTTCACGAGGTCCCTGATGAGGGATCTGATGCGTTCTGCTCTTTCGGCCGGGAAGAAATGCTTTCCTTGGACAGTGTCCAGAACTGCGCCTATGAACTGCAGCTTCTGTGACGGTACGAGGAGAGACTTCTCGTAATTGATGAGGATGCCCAGAGACTGGAACAGAGCCTGGGTGCTCTGGATAGCCAGCAACAACGCCTCTCTGGAGGCGGCCAAGAGAAGCCAATCGTCCAAGTACGGGAACACATAGTGGCCCTGTCTCCTTAAAGACGCGGCCACGACTGCCATGCACTTGGTAAAGACCCTGGGGGCCGATGACAGTCCGAACGGAAGAGCTCGGAACTGAAAATGGTGGCCGAGAAACTCGAAGCGCAGGAACCTCCTGTGCGCTTGAGCCACAGGGATATGCAGGTAGGCGTCCTGCATGTCTAGGGACGCTAAGAAGGCATCCTGCCTTAGCATAGGAATGAGTCCCTGAAGGGTCACCATGCGAAATCGTTTGTAGGCGACCGATGTATTTAGGTTGCTGAGGTCCAAGACTGGACGGAGGTCCCCTGTTTTCTTCGGAACCAGAAAGAAGTGGGAATAGTATCCGGATCCTATCTGGTTCTCTGGAACATACTCCAACGCTCCCTTCTGCAGGAGCGCGAGTATTTCTTGCCTAATAAGCAATTTGTGCTGACCCGAATAACGGGAGAGCAGAGAAGGCCTCGAGGGTGGCTTGTCTGCGAATTCTATAAAGTGGCCTCTTTCGACCAACTGAAAGACCCACCAGTCGGTGGTTATGGACTGCCACCCTGGCAGGTAGTCCGCAATGCGACCCCCGACCTTGATGTCCTGTTGATCCTGAGGGGCGGGGCCCGGGAAGGAGTCATGCTGTGGCGGCAGAGGGCCCGCGTGGCTGAGGCGGGCTTAGTTGGGCGCTGACTTGGCCTGGGCAACTTTCCCTGGACTCTGCGAGAGGTTAAAGCGAGCTTGAAGGGTCGACATGCAAGTCGACGGGCGGAAAGAATCAGAATCTGGCGGACCGCCTTATGTACTATGCCTGACGCCGGGGCGACCGACGTCAACGGTCCCCGCCGAAGATAGCTGCTAAGAAGAATTTGTGGGTCCTGACGCCTGCCGGCTTCAGTCCTAATGGTGTAACCTGCTGCAAGAGCTGTTTTTAGAAGTAAGATCTGGTTTTTCGAGGGGCGTGGATATGATATTCTATCCACACTACCTGGCAGACTCCTAGCAGTTCTCTGGGCAGAGGGAAACAAGACGAACACCACCTTATTTAGGAAGCAGAGACTGGAGAACTGAGGCTCCAAAACCAGCATCTCAGCGTGACTCTAGGTCAATGGAAAATGAAGGTGTGTGCTGACTTCCAGGTAGCAGCCCTGCAGATTTCCTGGATAGGGACGTCCCTGGAAGCAGCCACCAATGCAACGGTATGGCAGGTGGAATAAGCCCTTAGTCCCCCAGGAGGCTCCCTACCCGCCAACCTATAGCAGAGATCAATGCAGGATGTGTTCTACCTGCCAATCGTCCATATGGTTGCAGGTCTGCCAGGCATGGCTTCAGTGTAGGTGATAAACAGCTGGCGAACCTCTCCCGAACTCCAGCCATGTGCTCTTTGTAATAAGCAAGCACTCGCCTCAGATCTGGAGTATGGAGCCTGTGCTCGGTCTCCGAGGTGTGATTTGTGAAGGACACCAGGAAATTAATCAGCTGGTTAGGGTGAAACTCTGACACCACCTTCAGGAGGAACTTTGGATTGGGCGCAGGACAACCTTGTCTTTGTGGAAAACCAGGTAAGGAGACTCCACCGAAAGCACCTGGAGCTCACTAATCATTCGGGCTGACATGATGGCCACCAAGAAGGCGGTCTTCCACGACAGGTGAGAGATATCGCACCTGTGCATTGGTTCAAATGGCTAGCTCATGAGCTTTGCCAGAACCAGCAACAAGTCCCACGGTAGTGGTGGTGGTTCACGCACTGGAGGGGAAATGTGGTTAAGGCCCTTAAAGAAGTGCCAGATCACCTTTTCCTGCACCACAAACTGCTGATTGGCCCATGCCCGGTAAGCAGAGATAGCTGCCAGGTGCCCACCTGGGAGAACACAGTCCACAGTCAGAGATCAAGCAGAAAAGCCCCATGAAGGAAGATGGGCCTTCATCCGTTGAGGGGTCCCCCACACACTCTGTGTCGACCGAACGGGAGCGCAAGGCGGACCCCTTGGGCTCCGAGGAGTCGTTTAATGAGAGGTCAACCACCCGAGTCCCCACTGATCCTTTGCAGACGGTCTGGGGTGACTGTGACCGAAAGCCGATGGGAAGCCCCTTAAAAGGCTAAGGCACCTTAGTCGGAGCGCCAGTCGGCAGCTGTTTAGGCGGCAGTTCCACCACTATCGGCGGAGACGCCAGGGTCGGCCAAGCCTGGACCATTCTGGTTGGCTCAGTTAATGGAGACTGTGTCGGCCTTTTGGGTGACCACCAGGTGATGGCTGGCATAGAAGTCAGAGTCGGCTTGATGCCGGTCGGCACCAACTGTTGCCACATCCAAGTCCTCATAGCATCGATGCAATTTGCACCGAAGTCTCTCCTCACCCGAGAACGAAAAACTGGTGGTGCCACTTCCCGTGGCACTGAGAGCAGGAGCACCGGTGTCGAAAGAACCGGCTCGACCCATGGTCTGAAGATCGAGACATCAGCCTCAACCGTCGGGGCCTGGAGGGAGTCAGCAAACGGCGAGGGTCCTCCAGGTCTTGGTTGTTGAACAGAGGCGACAGGTCAGCAGACTGATCCATTCTAACGGTCTCAGTCAGGACTGGAGTCCTGGACAAGTGTTAGCCTCTTTAGTCGACAACTGGTCGATCGGTTTGAGAAAAATCTCGGCTGGGACCTCAACCAGTGCCTCAGCCAACTAGCTTGACAGGTTACCATGGAACCGGCGGCCTGGGCCGAGGATTCGACCGAAGTCAAATCCGAAGAAGCGTTGGAATCTGAAGCTCTTGACCGAGAGCTCTCCTGATCCCATGAACAATGGCAAGTCCTTTCTTTATTGGGCTCTGTTTTGGATTTAGATTTGTGCCCAGAGGGTCCCTGACTGAGGGTCAGCAGGGACTGACAGAATTCCTTGAAGGGCCCCGTGAAAGTCCAGCCCAGCTGGAGCGGCACAAAGGCAGAAGCTAAAGAGGAGTGAGCTGTGGCCTGGGCTGCCTCCTACTTAAACTCCGCAAGCTGTTTGGCGGACCCCGCAGCCGCGGAGACGACTCAACAGGTGTCCTTGGATTTGACCGGCAGGTTCCGAAGCACTGGGTGGCCCAGTTTGTGTTGGGTGAGACGGTCCTCCAGAACGTTCGGGTGAAAAGAATGACAAAGGTCGCAGGCCTGGGGATCGTGGTCATGCCCCAGGCAGCAGACGCATGTGACGATCAGGTCAGTCCTGGACATCTTCTGCTCGCAAGGGCACTGGCAGAACCCGGGAACGGACTTATCATCCATAACGGTCATGATCAAAGATCAAGCCGAAGGCAAAACTTGTGAGAGTTTTTCGTTTTAGGAAGTAAATCCGAAGATGTAAGCATGCGGGCCTACTCAACGTGGGAGCAGTGAGGAGGGAATCTGCTGCTTCCAGTGGAAAGGAAGATCTGGCATCATGGGGCGGAGCCTAGAGAGTTACCACCAGGGTGGGTAGGAGGAGCTAGCCTGAAGACTTTCCGGCATCATCTTAAAGGGACAGGACACTGCCAGTTAGTGTGGATAGAACATCATATCCACATCCCTAAAACTACTATTTTTGAAAATTGAAAAATAATAAAACGCTGGTAAACACGTGGAAAAAGGTGGTCGACTAGAGTAGAAGGCGTCTGTGAAGCCGATGTGTGGGTCGATGGCGGGAAAAGAACTGGGGTAGGGCCAGGGGACTGCCTCTTTTATACCACTGGGTGACGAAGAGGGAGGGATGTCAGGGGGATGGTCTCCCACTGTAGGCTGCTAGCAAGAAGTTTTCCATGGGGTCCTGGCGCATGCCAGCTTCAGTCCTTATGGTGTATCCTGCTGCAAGAGCTCCCACTTGAATTAAAATCATGGCTCTCCCCCCAAAAATCCCTAATGGCTACACCCTTTTCAGGCAGGACAGATTAGGCAAAAAAAGACAGTGGCTGCCTTGTCTTCTTAAAGGACACCCTCTGAGGCCATGCACTCCAACAAGGAGCCATAGGTAGCAAGGCGCAGATCGTAGCCATCAGGATACTGCTAGGCAAACAATTTGCCAACCATACTTATGGTCCATATACTCCCTAGACTCTGAGAACAACTCCGCGGCTATAACAAGGTTACTGACCATCTGAAAGAGCAGTACTTTACCCGTGAGGTTGTAATCCTGGGCGACTTTATCATTAATCAGCTTTCTCCAGATGCAGACCCCTACAAGGATACCCTGTTTATCTTAGGTATCTCACAAATGGTGGATGTCCCAACTAGGGTAAACTAACGGACTAAAACAAGTACCCTGATCGACTGGGTCCTTATAAACCAAGAAAAAATGACTGGTGTATCAGTCCACCCTGACTCGCTTAGTGTCCACTCTCCAGTCATCTGCTACTTATCCAATAAAACCATAGGTGGATTTAGAGGAGGGGGGCTAAGGGTGTTATAGCTCCCCCATCATGGAGCTCCTCTATTAGTAACACACTGTGCTGTGTTCTTAATCGGTATGCACTAATGCCTCCATGAAAGCCGCTTGAGCCACACGGGTCTCATCTGCCATCCAGTGTCCTGGTAGTGCAGTAAACAACCACCCCCACCCGCATTACCTAGTTGACCCCCCCCCCCCAGAAAGCCAGTCTCCAGCATGAATTTCTTACTAACTTTCATCCTGCTCCATGTGGTCAGGTCCCAGCACTGTGGCAGCAGCTGGTCTTGCCTTGGCGAGCCTGAGCATTCGTTCTCTAGTTTTGCAGGCTTGGTGCAGCTCCTTTGTTCGTGTGCAGGGGAAGGGGTACAGCTGCAGCAAAGCAGAGAGAACTTTAACAATACAGATCTCGACCAGGTCACCTGATGCTCACTGCTCCTGATTTGCTGTTGCGTCCAGTCGTGGATGTGGCTAGCAAGGGGCACCTTCTTTAAATTTTTGGGCCTGCCGAAACAAGTGAGCTGTAATTCATTCACTCAGAAGATTAATGTTAGAGCAAAAGAGGAGCGAGTGTACTACTGAGGAGCAGATGGAGAGACAGCAGAGCCCACAAATGAAGAGCAGAGCCCGGGGTTTCAGGCAGCAGCAGTCCAGTAATTCGGTGTTGGTGTGGCCTTGGTAAATCAGCACAAGGAGTTGGAGTGAGGTTCAGGTCATCTTCCAGTAGCTGAGGCAAGCTGCAGCTGAGAGCTCTGCTCATTAGGAGTCATGGGGTCAGTGTGTGCTGTCTAGAGAGAAAGAGTTTGCCGACCAGGTGACCAGAGACAGTACTCAACTAGGGCACATAGGCTTCAGCCTGCTGAAAATGGATCAGGTCTTCATTTAATCAGATACTTCTTGCTTTAAAAAGAAAGACTTTTACAGTCTCAAACTATGGTAGGTGGGAGGTGGCTGCTGGGATGGGACAGAGCATCAGTGTTCCATCAAACTGGGTGTGTAATAAATGCAGTACTAGTGTTATTAATTTCTAGTATGGGGAGCTTAAATTCATGACATTAAAATAGTTTATGGTCACTGATGTTTTTTCTCTACATTTCAAAATGATTCTGGTGTGGATTTGCAGGAGACGGAGTTGGAGGGTAGTGCCCTCCAGTAGCATGCAAGAAGTGGTACAAAAACGAATGCTGGTGCAGGTCTGGTCTCAGCAACAGCATGAACCAGGAAAGGCAGAAAATGGTACCCAACACCTTTGAACTGAGGTAAAAACTTCAGCATGTACTGTATGTCTAATCTATGTGGTCTTTTCAGTCGTGGTTGTATAGTGTGAATGAGCACAGAGGGAAGTAACAGACATACGGGTTTTGAAGGTGTTCTGCTGTATATTATGGCATGTGCAGGAGTTTCTGCATGCTTGGAGAGCAAAATTAGCAACAGAAGTCTTAAGACCTTGTTTGGCAAATTGACACAGGTAGTTACAAAACCAGAAAAAAAAAGTGATAGAAATACAGGTTACTCACCTGTAACAGGAGTTCTAGGAATGGTATATGTTGTTCATCCACACTGTCTGGCAGGTTTCTTGCCGCTTTAAATCTTGCCGGAAGGTCTTCAAGCTGGCTCCTCCCACCCAGCCGGGTGGTAAAGCTCTCGGCTCCGCCCCATGACGCCAGATCTAGCCCGCTGGAAGCCAGGTTGTGCGTCGAAGCCGGGGAGGTCGGATGGGTCGGATGAACAACATATACCATTCCTAGAACTCCTGTTACAGGTGAGTAACCTGTATTTCTAGGACACGGATATGTTGTTCATCCACACTGTCTGGCAGACTTCTAGCAGTTCTCCGGGAGGAGGGAGGCAAGACGCACAACCCCTACTTAGGGAATAAATACTGGAGAACCGAGGCCCCAAAACCAGCATCACGGCGTGACTCAAGGTCGATGTGATAATGGGTGATGAAGGTATGTGCTGACTTCCAGGTAGCAGCCCTGCAGATTTCCTGGATAGAGATGTCCCTGGAAGCAGCTACCGATGCAGCGGTATGGCGGGTGGCGGGTAGAATGAGCTCTTATCCCTCTGGAAGGCTCCATGCCCGCCAACCTATAGCAGAGATCTATGCAGGAGGTGACCCACCTGCCTATCGTCCGCTTGGCTGCAGGTCTGCCAGGTGCGGCTTCAGTGTAGGTGACCCTTATGAGTGTGTCTGGATTTCACAGGAGGGTCTCGTTTGTCCAGGCAACCCAGGAGAAAGCAGGTGTAACGGTCCTCTAAGGTGGAGGATACAACAGAAGCCGCAAGCCTGCGGGTAATGCTGCATCCCCGGACAGTAAACATTCGAGGTGTGCAGGTCGGTGCACGACATATTCTGGATGCAAGGGCACCGTTTGAACCCAGGACTCGATTTCGGGTCTCCCGATTCCATGTTTGAAGCAAAATCCAAAAGTGTGAAGCTTTAAGATGAAGGGAATGATTTTAGAAAAGCTAGGGCCTACACTAAGCACAGAGCTGCAATGGCAGGAACTTGATGCTGCCAGCAGAAAGGAAGATCTGACGTCACGGGGGCAGTGCCGAGGAGGATACCACCTGGGTGGGTGGGAAGAACCAGCTTGAAGACCTTCTGGCTGAATTTAAAGGGGAATGGATTCTGCCAAAGTGTGCATAGTACACCAAATCCACATCTTTACAAAGAACATGCCACTCGTGTGACATCCTCAGAATCCCTAAAGGCTACATACGCAGCTAGACATTACTGTACTAGGGCCATGTCCAGATCTCCACCTTGAAATAGCCCATACTTAAAATTTTATGGGTTGCCTGCGGGACAGAGTTCCACGAGACCCGGGCTGCTACCAATACTGCTCTGTCCCCACCTCCATTTAAAATCCTGAAAAGACTTTTCCTTGCATAGCTGAGTGTGAGCGAGTGAGAGAGTTGGAGTGTGTGTGTGTGTGTGTGTTGGGGGTATTCAGGAATGAGATATGAGTACTTAAAATTAAATTTCCAAACTTAAACTCAACTTCAGGTAACTGGGAGTACAAAAGTACAGTTACGTAAGAACTTACCATAACAGTAGATCTTCGAGAGGAGCTCTTGCAGCAGGTAATACCATTAGAGTAAGCTGCCAGGCATTAGGGACCCCAATGGAAAACGCCTAGGCCAGTTAGGGGGGGGTCTATGGCGGGGACCACCCCCGATCACGCCGGCCCGCCCCGACATCAGACGCAAGCAAAGGGACAGTCCCCCGGCATCACCTCAGTTCTCCTGCCGGAGACCCAGCTGAAAAGGAGATGGAGAACTGAGGAGGATCTCCTATCCCCAAAGAGAAAATTGGAATACTAGTCCCCGGGGGCCAGGTGGGCGAGAAAGCCACCTGCTGGAAGAGCTCCTCTCGAAGATCTACTGTTACTGTAAGTTCTTACATAACTGTACTATCTCACTTCAAGGGGGAGCTCTTGCAGCAGGTAATACCATTAGGACTGAGTCCCAAGCTACCCAAGAAGAGACCCAGGTCAGAAGGGTGGAGGACTGTAGTGCAGAGCTGTAGGAATCTAGGAGAGGAGTCCCTGCAGGACCTGTAGGCCAAAACCTGCTCTACTTCTGGAAGGAATGTCCAGACTATAGTGCCTGATGAAAGTATGCACTGAACTCCAAGTAGCGGCTACACAGACGTCAGCTGAGGAAACATTCCTGAGTGAAGCGAAAGATGTCACAATCCTTCAGGCTGACTGACCCTTGACCAGTCCCGGTAAGGGTTTGTTGTACTGTTGATGACAGAATGTGATACAATTCACGAGCCACTTGGTGCCTGTTTCGTCACTGGGGCCCCAACTTTCCTTTGGGCAAAAGAGAAACAACTGGTCTGTCTTTCTGGAGGAACTGGTCCGGGAAAGGTAGTAATGAAGAATTCTATGTACATCCAGAGTATGTAATAAGCCTCCGCCCGTTTGAGTACTCTGGATAGTAAACCGGTAGTTGGATGTCTTGGTTCAAGGTGAACTGACACTACCTTCGGAAGAAGCTTACGATTTGTGCACAGGGCTACCCAGTCCCTGTGAAAAATAAGATACGGCTCTTTATACATCAGAGCTTGCAGCTCGGAAATCTTCTGAGCAGAAGTAATGGCAATGAAAAATAATGCTTCCAAGAAAGAAGGCATAGCTCGCAACTTGCGGCTAGTTCAAAAGGGGGGCAAGCTAAGCTTTTCCAATACAAACAGGAGGTCCCAGGCGGCACGGGGTCTCTCCTGGGAGGTTTAATATGCAAGATTCCCCTTAAAAAGGTCTTGCATAGGTCCAACTGTGCCAAAGTCTTCCCATTTAGTGGTGCATGATACGCTGACAGCGCATAGAGATGCACCTTAATGGACGAGTAGCTAAGGCCCAAGTCTGGGAAGGAGAGAAGATACTCCAGCACAGATTCCACCGCACAGGTGAGGGGATCCAGAGAACAAGGGAATGCCCACAAACAGCAACGCTTATACTTCATGACATATGTTGCCCTGATAGAGGGCTTTCTCGCTGCCACGAGGACCTCTGCCACTCTGAGGGATACTCTGAATCTATCCCTAGCAACGTCCACAGGAGCCATGCATGCAGATGCAGGGACTGGAGGGCCGGATGAACCAGCAACCCTTGCTCCTGGGAGAGCAAGTGAGTGGACGGGGAAACAGAACCGGCGATTCCGATGACAGCTATTGCAATAGCGGGAACCAAACCTGCAGAGGCCAGACGGGCGCGATTAGGATCATTCAGGCACCTTCTGCCTGCAACTTGAGCAGGATCCTCTGAAGAAGAGGGAAGGCATACAAGAACGTCCCAGTCCAAGAGAGG
Source organism: Neoceratodus forsteri (assembly GCA_016271365.2). Taxonomy (NCBI): domain Eukaryota; kingdom Metazoa; phylum Chordata; order Ceratodontiformes; family Ceratodontidae; genus Neoceratodus; species Neoceratodus forsteri. The sequence goes on along the minus strand of CM057452.1, from coordinate 698,784,907 downwards.
GACAATGCGTCTCATAAAAAAAACACCAGGCCCTGGATCTAGCGAGCCGAAATTGGGCAGTTTGGTATTGTGTGGGGGTGCAAAGAGGTCCAGTTCTGGCCGGCCCCACCTTTCAAAAAGGTCATCTATGACTTCTTGTTGTAGTTCCCATTCGTGGCTCCGAGATCAAGAACAACTTAGGCTGTCTGCGAGGACGTTATGGATCCCTGGAACATGGACTGCTGTGAGATCCAGACTGTGATCCACTGCCTAAGTCCATACTCTCACTGCCTCTCTGCATAGGGGATAAGAATACATGTCCCCTTGCTTGTTGAGATGGAAGACTACTGGGATATTGTCTGACTGGACCAAAATGGGCCCAGGAAGGAGTACCCCTTGAAAGGCTAGTAAGGCATACAGTACAGCCCTCATGTCTAGAATGTTTATGTGGAGAGACATTCCATGGAATTCCAGGAGCCCCTCATTTAGTGAGAAGCCAGATGTGCTCCCTATCCCAGTCCTGATGCATTTGTCATCAAAATTTGTTGCAGACTGGGCTGCTGGAAGGGAACCCCTCTGTCTAGATGAGCCGGGGTGACCCACCAAACCAGAGACTGACGGACCGCGTTTGGAGACTCAGACTGGCTCCTCGAGCTTGTCTGTGCCTTTGTCCCACTGGACTCTGAGGTGCCATTGCAGGATCCTCATATTCAAACGAGCGATGGGGAACTGTGGCTATGGCTACGGCCATATGGCCTAAAAGTTGCAGAACCACCCTTGCTGGGACCTGGTCCGAGGCCATCACCCTGTGAGCAACTTCCCTTAGCTTGACTGCCCGGTCTATGGGAAGAAAGACATTCCCCAGGACGGTGTCCAGGACTGCTCCGATGTATTGCAGCCTCTGAGCAGGCCACGGGTAAGACTTGGACAGATTTAGTGTGATGCCCAAGACCCGGAATAGACAAAGTCTCCTCCAGTATTTGATGTAGATGGTCTTCTGACGAAGCTGTAAGAAGCCAATCGTCCAGGTAGGGGTAGACATAGTGACCCCTCTCCTGAGGGCTGCCACCACTACTGCTAGGCACTTGGTGAAGACCTTTGGTGCCGATGACAGGCCGAATGGAAGCGCCCTGAACTAGTAGTGCCCTCCTTAGAAGGTGAAGCGAAGGTACTTCCTGTGGGATGGCAGAATCTTTATATGCATATAACCATCCTACATATCCAGGAAGCAGAGCCAGCCGCCACGATGAAGCATGGACAACAGGCTCGCCATTCTGAACCTTTTGTATTCAATGAAGATGTTCAGCTGGCTCAGATCCAGAATGGGACGGAAGTCTCCCATCTTCTTCGGGACTATGAAGACGTGGGAGTAATACCCTTCACCTCTTTGGGTGTGGGGTACCTCCTGGAAAGCTCTTTTATTGAGCAAGGCCTGCATCTCTCCCTGCAGGAGAGCTGCGAGGGAGGGCGAGCAGTGGGAGGGGACGGGTGGATTGTCCAGTGGAATCTGCGGGTAAACTCGAAAGAGTATCCCCTCTCGACTATCTGGAGGACCCACTGGTCTGTACTGATGCTGGACCACCCTGATAGGTAAAGGGAGAATCTCCTACCACCTCCCCTGCGCTTCCTCCAGAGGAGGGGGGCCGGTAGGGAGTCATACTGTGGCGAAGGGAGTGGGCAGGGGAGGTCTGGGCGCATTGGCACTTTTGGGGCCCTGAACGCCTGAAGGAACAGGGGACCCGCTTCTCTTAAAGCCTCCCTTGTGCTGCATATGGCATCTTCCCTGTCCCTGGTTCTTCCTAATGGGACGGCGCCGAGGTGCCTGCAGTTCTGATCGGTACATGCGATGGATGTCAGACACTGCCTTGCCTGAATCTTGTAGCCCTGTTATGAGTTTTTCTGTTTCCGTGCCAGAGAGGACGGGTCCCTGAATGGGTGCATCCAATATGGCATCCTGCAAATCCTGGCGGAAACTGGAGACACTCAACCAGGCATGCCGCCTCATACAGATCCCGGTTGCTGCTGCCCTTGCTGCGGTGTCTGTGGAGTTATAAGAACTCCTCAGCATGTGTTTGTCCGCTGACTGGATGACAGCTAGGAGCTCCGCCTTGCCCTCCGAGTCTGGCTGTGCTATAGCCAGATTTATAGCTTTTGCCCAAAGTGACTTCTGGTGCGTCACCATATGAGCCAAGAAATTCAGCAGCCTGACTGTGCAGGTAGCTGAAGAACAGACCTTTCGGCACATCTGGTCCAGCTTTTTTGACTCTGGATCCGGGGGCTGAGCGCTCATGTGTCTCAGCTGCTGTACTCTGCCATGTGCAGCCATGAGCACCATGGAGTCGGCTTTTGGTTGCTTGCTTAGGTAAGGCTCTCCTTTGGGTGTCTTACAGAGCCTATCTGTTTTCCTTGGCACTGCCACCGTGTTAGAAAGATGCTTCCAGGTCAATTCTGTAACGTCTTGGAAGGGTTCTAAAAGAGTGTGTGTGTGTGTGTGTGTGTGTGGGGGACGACCAAGGGTTTTGGGTCGGTTGCCCCTAAGAAGTTTGCCAGTCGGCAGCGTTCCAGATCCAGCTCCTCTGTTATAGGGCCTGGACAGGTCTCATGATGTTCAAGAAGGACGGGTCATCTGGGGGTGATCGTGGCGAGTCCCTTCTCGGATCCAGGGAAGGTAGAGGTAACTCATTCTCCAAGGAGTACTCTGAGGAGTCTCTTGCGTTTTCCCCTGAAGAAGAGGGCGGACGTCCACTGGAAGTTGGAAAGGACGACGGATGCCTCTTTCTGCTGCTTGGACCTGGCGGCCACCAGTCATCATCATTGGGCGCTGGACGCTCTGTCAGCGGGGAAGGTCACCTGGGTCTCTGAGTCGACTGTTCCCTGGTTGGTGGCCTGACAGGGGATGTGTCCCTGGGCTTCGACAGTAAATCCCCTTTGATGGTGAATCACCATGCGTTGAAAGGCACCCCCACTTCCACCAGTGGGATGACTGGTGGTGGAGGCATTGGGGTAGGAACGTTTGATGGGCCTGGCGTTGGATCCTGTGGCTCTCTGGGTACCGACATCTGGTCCTGAGGCACTTTGTTCGCGGGTGCCTCAGGCATCAGGTCCGATGGGGCTTTATCCAGCGGTGCCAAGTCCCCTTGTGGTCTGCTGTCCAGCAATTTGGTAGGCGGGAGAGGTGTTTGGTTATCCACAGGCCCAGGTGTCTTATCCCTTGGGGCCTTGGGTACCTGGGCTGACGGCTGGTCCACTGGGGCTGACGGCCGCTCTTTGCCCAGCGGCACATGGTCCATTTCCAACGCGGAGTCAGAGTGGCTGGTGGTTTATCGACCTTCTGAAGCCGACATCCTTCTTTCCTCAGGTGGTGGAAGCATCCAGTAGTTGACGACCTCCTGGGGCCTAATGGAGTCATCCGACCCCTTGTGCCTATTGGATGACCCTGAATGCTTTCGGGTGAGGGGCACTAATGTTTTGCCCAAAGCAGACGCCTGTCCCTCTAGCGTCAACCCATGCGTATGTTTGTGGGGCCTAAGTGCCAAGGGAACTTGGGCAGATGAACACCCTTGAGAGGAAGACTCCTTACCTTTGGAGTGTGAAGAGGCAGTAGTCTTCTTGGAGGAGACCCCAGAAATGGCCGTTGTACCTTGGGGAACTGACTCCGACCTCTTGTTGGAGGTGGAGGCAGCAGAAGTCCTGTTTGGGGGGGGGGGACTTAGGGCATGATTCCGACCTGGCTCTTTCCCTATCCCTCCGGTGGTGCTTCCCACATGATCTTTTCTCCTTGGGGGGAATCCTTAGCTGAAGAGGAAGAACTTTGTCCTGCCTGGGTCCTCTGCATGGCGGCCACACGTTGCTCCAGCAGGTAGGCCTTGAGTGTCTTGAGGTGGCGGATGCAGGTTTTACTGTTGAATTTTTGGCAGTGCAGGCAGTCATCGGGCTGGTGGTCGGGGCCTAGGCAGATCACACAAGTGGAGTGGCTGTCCCTCGCCGGGATCTGCTTACCGCACATGCACTTCGACTTCTGCTGCTGGGAGGATGATGAAGACATGCACTTGACGGAGAAAAAAAAAGAAACGACTGAAAATGACAACGAACGATAAACTGCGAAGATGGCGTCCGTGGAGCCGATGTTAGCGGGTCGACGTCGGGAAAAGAACTGAGGTGGTGCCGGAGGACTGCCCCCTTTATACCACGGCTGACGGGGTGGCGCAGATGTCGGAAGCGGTCCCCCGCCATAGACTGCTAGAAGTTTTCTGTGGGGTTCTAACGCCTGGTGGCTTAGTCCTAATGGTACTACCTGCTGCAAGAGCTCACCCTCGAAGCGAGATCTACTGTTCACATCTTGTATGGATTATCTACTGAGACATGGGACACACTATGAAGGGGTCACCATGGAGCCATGACAACAAAGTCCCACTCTGAAGATGATCAGCATTTGCTAACTTGTGCCACACAGCTGATGGCAAATACTTCCCCCTTGCTGAGTCACCTAATTATTCAAGCAGCAGGGACCTGCCAACTTTAATATCTTTTGCCTGTCGATGTTAAATAACTAGGCTAAGTGAGAAGATAGTAAGATGAGCAGCTACACAGGCAGTGCACTATGAGATGAGGCACTTTTTATTAAGTGTGGGGGGGGAGAGAGAGACTTACCGTTGCTCTCCTCCTAAGGAATGCCTCAGCTTCATCAACGAATAATAAAAGGCTGAAAAGAAAATGGAAGCTATCAGTATCAAATATCCAATTCATTTCTTTAGCTACACTACAGAAAGTTTTTAACCCAAACAAGCCCTAGTAATAAAAACATTTTTACAAATCTGTTTCAAACCAAGGATATGGTGAAACCATTAAAAGTGCATTATGCTGGACTGTGTGAGGACGTCATACTGCTATGCCGGGCAACCTATGCTCTGGAGCGGACATGGGAACTGGCAATCGGGTGATTAGGCTGGGCCGATGGCAGCCCTCCTCAGCTAGGAGAGAAGGTGGCGGCCATTGTGGTGCCACAGTGACCACAGTGCGGGACAGGGAGCTTGTTAAGGAGATGCTATGTGCGTATATGGCATCACATCAAAGGAGGGAATGGTAAAATGACACAGACAAGCCAATCGGGGAAGGAAAATTAGGAAATCCTTCCCCCCAGTACTGTCCAAATGACAGTCATTGTCAGTCTCACCCCCGACCCACTACGGTGACCCCTGTTGGAGAGGGTGGTGGTGGGGGAGGGGGGCATGAGTGATGAGGTTTGAAGGTCACCAAACCTGATGCCTGGGCATACAAGTACTACATGAGACAGAGCTGAATTAACAGCAACAAAAAAGTGCATTATGTTTATTTAATATGTCACGACCTTGTGATTTTTGTGGGACTACCAATTACATTAGTTTAGCAGGAACTTTTTCCACTATGCCATGGTACTTAAGAATAGGTTACTCACCTGTAACTGTAGTTCTAGGAATGGTATATGGTACACATCCACATTCTGGCAGTTCCACTGGAAGGTGATGACTGGCCGGAATGTTTCCAACCTAAGCTCCTCCCACCACTTGGGCATATATATCCCCTCGATTCCACCCTGTGACGTCAGATCTCGCATGCTGGAAGCAGGATCATGTGCCACTTGTCAGGGGAGGCTGGTTGGGTTGTGTGGATGTGCACCATATACTACTCCATGAACCACGGTTACAGGTGAGTGACTTATTTTTCAAGGGGTGTGGATAGGTACACTATCAACAATCTGACAGACTCCTAGCAGTTCTGCAGAAGAAGGGGGAAAGGTGCACACCCCTACTTGGCAAACAGAGACTAGAGAACTGAGGTCCCAAAACACCCATCCTGGTGAGATGCAAGGTCAATGCGGTAATGGGAAATGAAGGTGTGTGCCGACTTCCAGGTAGCAGCCCTACAGATTTCCTGTATGGGGGATATCACTGAAAACAGCCACCGAGGAAGCAGTATGTCTGGTGGTATGAGCCCTAACCCCAATGGGAGGCCCCCAACCAGCCAACCTATAGCAGAGACTTAAGCAAGAGGTGATCCACCTTGCAATCGTCATTTCTGCTGCCGGTCTGCCAGGTTGGGCTTCAGCATAGATGACAAAGAGCTGGTGAGCCTGACCCTGAATTTCATCTGTACATTCTACTAAATAGGAGAGTGTTCGCAGATCCAGGGTATGAAAACTGTGCTCAGCCTCCAAAGAGGGGGTTGGTAAAATATACCGGTAAGTTAAGCACCTGGTTAATGTGAAACTCTGATACCACCTTGCCCCTGTGGAACACCAGCTAGTGAGAATCCACTGAGACTGCTGGCACCTCCCTAAACCTTCTGGCAGACGTGATAACCACCAGGTGAGACAAATGAAAATTACATACCTACCATAATTATGATCTTTCTGTGTATCTTCACCATTCATCACTGTTGGGTTACTGGCCGGAGGTCAGGACCCCGCGGGAGTTTTTTTTTTAAAGGTAGGCAGAGCCAACGCACCATCGGCGCCGCCCTCGAGGCCGACGACTGTGTGGCGCTGGTTGGCTGCTAGGTTGTGTCATTCCGCCTACCTCCCAGTTCTAAGTCGCTGGAGAGGTAAGAGGAAGGGAGTGAGGGTGGACAATTAAGTCCAAAGGACAGAAAAAGTAAAAGATATATGAACCAAAAGGAGAAATAACGACTGAGAGGACAGAAAGGGAGAGAGTGAGAAACTAAAGGGATTGGGAGGGGCCCCAATCTCTGGAAAGGAAGAGGGAGGTAGGGAGGGTGAAGAATTTAGGAAGAGAGGGGAGAGGTAAGTACATCCCAGACCCTGGTCCGTCTCCAGATTGTATAGGAACTGCCAGGAGTAGCCAAAGGCTTTCTGCCAGAATTCAAGGCACAGAATAGCTGGCAAACCCTCAAGATAAGCAGAGTCGGCTATTCTGGAAGAAGGACAGGGTACAGAGAATAAACACCCTCTCAAAGAAGATTATTGGTGAAAAAAAAGGGGAAGACTTTTTTTTTTTTTTAAACAAGGAGAAAAAGGTTGGATGGGAACAGGGAGGAGGAGAGAAAGGAGGGCAATTGCCAACTCCCACTCCACAGGGGTGGAGCTAAAGCACTGGAGAAGGAGTGCCCCCCCCCCCCTCGGAACATCATACCCCAGTGTGCCCCTGTTTTACCCCACTCCTAAGGAGGAGAGGGGGAGGATGGGCACAGAGAGGGGAAGGGATACCCAAAGACTGAGGCCCCAGGGGGATGGAGGGTGGGATCGTGATGAATGGTGAAGATACACAGAAAGATCATAATTACGGAAGGTATGCAATTTTCATATCTTATCTGTGTCAATCTTCACCATTCATCACTGTTGGGTGAGTACTGAGCCCCCCCGAAGGGGGTTTCTTTACACCTTAAGGGACAAAGTCCCTTAGCTCTCAGTGACTGACACACTTAGAGAGAACCCTTCAGGGCCTGGAGAGGCCCAAGAGTGAGGAGAATGAGACGGGGTCCCCACGGAGGGGGAAGGAAGTTGCCCTGACAAGCGCCGTCTCGCCCTACGGGAGAAGAGATAGGTTCTCTGGTGAGCAGAGTTAATCACCCTAAGCTGGGCCAAGGGTGACAACCGGGAAAGACGCAGCCATGCCATCCGCCTAGTGTAGATCGCTGTCCCTACGACCCTGGTAGCTACCTCGTTGGCATCATAGGATGCCCTTGCTTGGTGCCTTGCTAGCTCCAGGACATGCGCAGAGAGTGCAATGGCTTGTCTGGTTTGCTCTGTATCAGGCGATGAGGCTAGGAGCTGACCTAGACTGGACCACAAGAACCTGTCGTAGGCTGCATAGTGGGCCTGAAGTGCAGAAATGGAAAGCAATAACCATGCCGAGTAGAAAGCCCTCCTACTACAGAAGTCAAAATCCAAGGAGTCTTGATCTGGGGGCCGGTCACGGTGAAGGGCGTGAAGCCCATCAGAAGTATCCAACTGCATCAATCCAGACTGTGGTTGAGGCATGGAACCTGGAGACTGCGGGGGTGTGCAATACCTCTGGCTGAGATCCCTTGGGCCGAGAACTCTGGAGAAGGGTCTCTGCCAGGAACGCAACGACACCTCCTGAAAAGGAGCAGGTCTGGGCAACACACCAAGGGTGGCCTCGCCAAAATCACCTAGAAAGGCGTGAGCTGTGTGCTCAGGAGTGAGGTGCAAGTCCTCCAACATCCTCACGAGGAAGCGCTGATACTCAGCGAGATCAGCAGCTGGAGAGATGTGGACAGAAGGTTCCTCTCCCCCAGGAGGATGAGGAGCTGGAGGGCATGGGCTGTTCAGTGGGTGGCTGCACAGGGGGAGGTTGAAAAACCTGGTGTCCATCGCCCTAACGTAAGCAGGGAACCGAGCAGCCACCGTTTGAACTGCTCCCAGGAGAGAGGCCCGCTAGGACCAAGGATGCCTGGGAGCGCAGGAGAATGTGGCAGAGGGATGGGGACAGAGCCAAGAAGAGATGTCGGCTGACCTCCACCTGGGCTAAGGGGCAGACCATGGGCACCAACGTAAGAAGGTACCCTGGAAGACTCCACAGCCGACAGCTGAACAACCATTTCGGTACTGCCTTGGCTGCGCCTGGAAGAATCCCCCGTGAGGCGACTGGGACCGTATAAGTCCAGAAGGATGGTACCCTACCTCAAAAGAATGGGGCTCTTTCAAAGAGACCGAGGAGGAAGAGCGGAGATCCGCACTACGGCTTCTCCCGGAGCCCGGGTGGACCCCTGAAAAAGGCTGCTGCGCCGACCCCACACCCCTCGACCCCTGAGTCCGAAAGAGCCCTCCTCCTCGAGAAGATCAGCCTAGATAACTGACATCTCTGAGTAGCACCCGAAGGAGTTACCCAGGAAACAGTACCCTCCCCTCCCACAGGTGCTCTGATCGGCCCCAAAGTTAGGCAATCTAGGCACACCACAGGTGGAGGTACCACAACTGAGGCCTCAGTGAACCCACCAAGACCAGTCTGCAGAGCTATGGTGGCCTGCACCACTACCTGCTGATCAGCACCCCTGACCCCAGTCTTGGTAGCCACCGCCACCTCAGAAGGGGGCTGACTCCGGCTTGTCGAAGAGATTATTGGACTGCCCACCTCAACAGCCAACCCCAAAGGGTCAGACTGTCTGTCTGACTCAGAGCTCGACTCCGCCTCGGAGGAGGTAGAGGCCGCGGCCCTGTGCCAAATCGCAGGAGGGCGCCGAATGCCATCTTTGTCAAAGGGTACAGGAACCATGGCCATGTCCGAGCCGGTACCAGTGCCCCCCCCGGGCACTGTGAGCAGAATCCACAGAGGGCACAGCTCCAGCCCGAACAGGGGCTCCAGAGTCGGGACCAGTCACAGCGCCATCCAGCTCCATGGCGCTGAGAGCGGTGCGAGAACGAAGACGGTGCCAACGGCGGTCCCGACGGCTCCATCGGCACCGAGGATGGCGCCGCCCCACTCCACGGCGCCGCGAATGGCACAGAGGGCAGAAGTGGCACCGACGCCGGCACTGGTGCCGCCCGGCTCCACGGCGCCAAGGGCAGAGGTGGCGCCGATGACAGGATCCAATGACCTCCATGGCGCCGAGCCCAGAGGACACAGAACCATGCTCAACATCGGCGCCGAGGCGAGACACGGACAAAGACGGCGCTGTAGCAGCTCCTACAGAGCCGCTAGCAGTGTCGGCGCCGCGAACGGCTCTGACAGAAGCAATGGTGCTGCGTGACAAGTCAGCGCCAACGATGGCTCAGTAAGGGCCCATGGCGCCACGAACGGCGCAGAGGTCCGCAACAGCGCTGACCAAGAGCGTCGAGGACAGCACCGACCCGGCCTTGCGAACCGTGGGTCTGACACCTGGGGAGTTTCTAAGGGGCGACGCATGGTGGCGCCTCCCACCCGCCCCTGTGCCACGGAGGAAGTCTCGGCAACGGCTAGGCTACTAGAAGCCGAGGCTCCCTCCTCCTCGGTCCGTATAGAACCGGGAGGGGACCCGGAGGAAAGGCTGAGAGAGCGTGACTTGGCCCGATGAGTGCATGCCCAACCCCTGAAAGTCAGTGGAGCTCGCCCCACTTTCCACGCTCGTTGTTCTATGACACGGCGGTCCATGGTGAAACAGGTGTCACACGAATCCATGTCGTGAAGTGGGCCAAGACACCGGTCGTGCTGGTCGGTGACAGAATACTTTCGGCCGCACGGGCACCGTCGCATGGGCCGTCTTAGAAGATTTCTTGCCCTCCGACAAAGACATGACCTACGGGGGAAAAAACACCAAAAACAGACTCGACGTCGCAGAAATAAAAATAATGGAAAGATCTTACCGGGCGACGTCGAGTATGGCAAAGCAGAACCAACGGACTTCGGCACCGAAAGGGAAATTGGAAATGGTGCCGAAGGCTTTCTTGACGAACTAGGCCTCAGCGCAGCAGCTCCACATGAGGTGACCTCTATGGCGGGAGACAAAGAACTGTCAGGCAGGTGGAGTTGACACAACCTAACGGCCAACCCGCGAGCGCCACGCAGTGCATCGGCCTCGAGGGCGGCACCGATGGTGCGTCAGCTCCGCATACCTTTAAAAAAAAAAAAAAGATCCCACGGGGTCCTGACCTCCAACCAGTAACCCAACAGTGATGAATGGTGAAGAGTGACACAGATAAGATCTCACACCTGTGCACTAGCTCAAATGGCTTGCTCATGAACCCAGCCAAGACCAACAGTAAGCCCCATGGTGGAGGTGGATCATGCACCGGAGAGGACAAGTGGTCAAGGCCCTTGAAAAAGCACCAGACCACCTTCTCCTGGGCCACCGACAGCATACTGGCCCACGCCCAATAAGCCAAGATGGCTGCCAGACACACCTTGAGGGTTGTTGCTTACAGTCCCAGCTGGGAAAGGGACCAGAGGTTGTCAAGATGCTAGTCACAGGGCAAGAAAGGGGATCAAGCTCCCTGCCCTGGCACCAAATGGAAAATTTCTTCCATTTGAAAGCATAGCACCCACAAGTCAACACCTTTCTGGATACCTCCATAATGTGAAGGACATCCACTGATAGACCCAAGGCCTGGAACTCTAGCCACTCAGGAACCAAGACGTGAGGTGCAGGGACTGAAGGTCCTGATGCAGCAACACCCCCTGAAGCCTGGTCAGCAGGTCTGGGCGGAAGCAACCACCACCGAGGCCAGCTGCTAAGACTGAGGAGATACAGATACCAGAACTGCCATGGCGAGTCTGGAGCTATCAGGATCATCTGCACCTTGTCCTTCCTGACCTTAACCAGAACCCAGTGGATCAAGGGGATGGGAGGACAGGCATACACGAGGCCCAGGGTCCACAGCCTCGCAAAGGCATCCCTCACCAGTGTGGCCAGGCGCAAAACAGAATCAGTTTGGCAAACACATCTACCAAGCATGAACATGAAAAACAGGTGGTTCACAGGTGGTTCACCACCTCCTGATGCAGAGACCACTTGTGCGACATTTCTCCTACCCAGCTGAGAGCATTCCCCAGCTGACTATTCTCCCCCGCTATGTGAATCACCAGGAGATCTGTGCCCAGGCTGGGCAAAAGGGTCCAGGTGCGGAAAGCCTCCCGACATAAGGGAAAAGAGTGTGTGCCGCCCTGTCTGTTTAGGTAAAGCATGGTTGTAGTATTGTCTGTCTGGACATGAATGACCTGACCATCGGAGCCAATTCTGTGGGGGCATACTGCAGATTTATGTGGTGACGGGACTCCCTGGATGATCAGAACCCGTGGGTCATGTGGTCCCCCAGGTGTGTTTCCCACCCTACCAGAGACAAATCTGTCATCAGTGTGATGGTTGGCTCTGGGCAGATAAACGGGATTCCTTCCTTCAGATGTTCTGGGACTAGTCACCAGTGGATGGTGTCCCATATCGGCTGGGTCACCGTGACCAGCTGATTCAAGTGACCTAGGCACTGGGACCATTGATGGCCCTGTTCCACTGGAAGGGGCACATCCACCAGCGGGCCTAACGAACCACGCTGGTGAAGGATGCCACATATCCCAGCAGCTGCAGGAAATCCCAAGCAGGGCGCAAGAACCCAACCTGAAATGATCAGGCAAAGGAGGCAAGCTCTTGTGCCCAGTCTGTCGAGAGGCAGGCCTTGGCCCAGAGGGAGTCTAGTTTTGCCCCAATGAACCAGATTACTTGCTTCTGTACCAGTTCAGACTTGTCTGAGTTGACCAGGAGGTCCAAGTCCCTGTGGGTCTGGACAGCCAGTGCTGTGGATCTCAACATGGCCTCTTTGGAGGGACCGGCAATCAGTCAGTCGTCCAGGTAGGGGTAAACTCTGACTCAGAGATGCCATAGGTGGGCTGCCACCACTGCCATGCACTTGATGAAGACCCTCAAAGCTAAGGAGAGGCCAAACAGCATGACCTAAAACTGGTACAGCACCCTCTCCACTTGGAACCATAGGTACTGGCAGTGGAACCTTCGGACAGGGATGTGGAACAACGCATCCTGGAGGTCCAAGGAGTGGAATCACATGTCCTGCGCTCCAGGGATGGTATAATCTGGCTCAGAGTGACCCTCTGGAAATGAAAATCATGTACCTACCATAATTCTTGATCTTTCTGTGCATCTTCATTCATCACAGTTGGATATGCGGCCGGAGGTCACAAGCCAGGGGGAGCCTTTTTTTTTTTGGATGGGCGGAGTCGACGCACTGTTGGCGCCGCCCCCTAGGCCGATGCACCACGTGATGCTCGCGGGTTGGCCGTTAGGTGTCATCGACCCCACCCTCCCGCCAGTTCTGAGCCGATGTAGAGTGAAAATAGGTAGGGTGGGACAAGGGAGTCCAAGGGACAGATAAAAGGAAAAGATATATAAAACAAAAGGAGGAATAACAGCTGAGAGGACAGAAAAGGACGAAGAGGAATCTAAGGGATTGGGAGGGTCCCCAATCTCTGGGAAAGAAGAAGAAGGGAAGGACAAACATCTTTCTTGGAAGGGGGAAGGACAATGCCAACTGACCCTGCAACCTGGACCTCCTAATTAAGACTGAACAAGTTCAGACCTTCTGCCCTAGGGGAGAGGAGAGAGAAGAAAACCTGGCAAGGCAAGCAAAGTTAACCACAGAATAAACAGCTCCAGGCAGAGGACGACTATCCCCGAGGGATTAGTAGCAAAACACAACTAAAGAAGTCCAGAAGTAAAGGCACGTCCACCCCCTATCCAAATAAAAAAAAAAACGTGGGTGGAGGAACTTCAAGAGAAGCGCCCCCAAATAATTAAAAATCGGCTGGGTACCGAAGGACAAAGGAGAAGAGGGAAAAAGAGGAGGCTCTAAGTGCAGTACCCCATCCCTAAGAAGGGGTGGGGAAGCCTCAAGGCGATAAGGCTAAAAGTCATCCCCATCCCCCCCGCCAGCTGCTAAGCTGTAGAACTTGGTTCCTTTATATGTCTCCAAGGTCCCCCCACTCCTAGTCAAAGGGAAGGAAGGAGGGGAGGGAAGAGGCATACAGAGGGAGGGGGACACAGAGACTGAGGCCCTAGGGGGATGGAGGGTGGGATTTTGTGATGAATGGTGAAGATACACAGAAAAATAAAGAATTACGGTAGGTACGTAATTTTTATATCTTATCTGTGTCCATCTTCACCACTCATTACAGTTGGGCGAGTACCGAGCCCCACCAAAGGGGCCACAGACCCTAAAGGACCAAGTCCCTTAGCTCCCAGTGAGGGAAGAGAACACAGAGGGAGAACCCTATGGGCCCGGTGAGGCCAGAGACTGGGGACAGTGAGATGGGGACCCCCCGGAAGGGGCAGGATGTTGCTCCGATAGACGCTGTCTCACTCTACGGGAGAAAAGGTGGGTTCTCCGGTAGGTGGAGGAAATCACCCTATCCTGGGCCAAGGGTGATAACCGGGAAAGACGCAGCCATGTCGTCTGTCTAATGCAGATCGCTGTCCCTACGACCTTGGAAGCTACCTTGTTGGCATCGGTTAAGATGCCCTTGCTTGGTGCCTTACTAGCTCCAGGTCACGTGCAGAGTGTGCAATGGCTTGTCTGGTTACCTCTGAATCAGGCTAGGAGTTGACCCAGCCTCAACCACAAAAACCCATCATAGGAAGCATAGTGGGCCTGTTGAGCAGAAATCGACGACAACCACCACCATGCTGAGTAGAAGGTCCTCCTCCCTCAGAAGTCAAAATCTTGATCTGGGGACCGGTCACAGTGGAGGGTGCGAAGCCCATCAGGAGTGTCCAGCTGTCAGTCCTGACCAAGGATGAGGCATATGACCTGGAGACTCCGGAGAACAATACTTCTAGCTCAGATCCCTAGGGGCTGGGACTCCGGAAAAGGGTCGTTGCCAGAACCGCAATGACGCCTCTTGGAAAGGAGCAGGTCAGGCGGGCACAAAGGTGGCCGCACTGAAGTCACCTAAAAAGGCACGCGTCAAATGCTCTGAATTGTGCTGAGGAGTGGGTGGGGTGATACGCAGGTCTTCCATCATTCTCACGAGGAAACGCTGGTACTCAGAGAGATCAGCAGCAGCAGAGATGTGGACTGAAGGTGCCTCTCCTCCAGAAGAGGAGAATGAGGAAGCGGAAGACCTCAGAGATCCAGAGGTTGGCTGCTCGGGGGAGGATGGAACATCCACTTATCCATGGCCCTGACATAAGTAGGGAAGTGAGCAGCCGAACCCCTGAACTGTTTCCAGGAGAGAGGTCCCGAAGGACCACGAATGCCTGGGAGAGCAGGAGATGGCGACAGAGGAATGGGGGCCAGATCCACAAAAGAAAAGGAACGTCCTCTGTCCGGGCAAGAGAGTCCACCGGAAGCCTCCAAGGGAGGAGTTCTGGAGAGCCCAACAGCAGACAGCTGATCAACCACACTAGAACTGCCTAGACTGTGCTCTGAAGAATCCTCCGTGAGGTGACCGGGACCGTGTGAGCCTAAAAGGATGGTCCCTTCCCTCCAAAGACCAGGGTACTCTCAAGGAGACCAAGAAGGAAGGGCGGGGATCTCTGCTGCAACTCCTCCCCGAACCCGGGTGGGTCCCGGAGAAGGGCCGCCTCCTCGAACCCTGGCCCCTCGACCCCTCAGAGTCTGAGAGAGCCCTCTGCCTTGAAAACACCAGCCTGGGCAGCTGGCAACCCTGGTCAGTCCACAGAGGAGACCACCCAGGGAGCAGCACCTTCCCCTTCCATGGGCGCCCCGATCGGCCCTAAAATTGGGCGATCCAGGCACACCACATGAGGGGGTGTCCCAACCGAGGGGGCAGAAAACCCTCCAAGTCCAAGCTGCAGGGCAATAGTGGCCTGGAACACTGCCTGCTGGTCAACACCCCTGACCCCAGACTTGTGGGCTACTGCCCGCTCCTTAGAGGGAGGCTGGTTCCGGTCAGCCGAAGTAGCTACTGAGGTATCCACATGGGCTGCCAACTCTGAAGAGTTGGACAGCAAGTCCAAACCAGACTCAGAGTCCACCTCTGAAGAGGCAGAGACCGCAGTCTGGTGCCAGACCGTACATGGATACCTGCTCCTGTCTGGACCGAGGGAGGTGTCAATCTGAGTATCCGCGCCAGAGTCGGCACCGAACTCCCCCCACGGCACTGCAAATGGCTCCCGAGGAAGAGACTGTGCCGAGAGCGGCACTGGAACTGGACCAGACGCCGGCCGTGGCGCCCCCCCCCCCACGGCACTGCGAACAGCACTGGGATCAGGGATGGGCGCTAATGTGACAGCCCCCTCAGCGCTGCAAGTGGCGCCGCGAGCAAGAGCGAGACCTCCCACGGCACCATGGCCCTGCACAGCGCCAGACGTGGTGCCGTCCCCAGCCTCGGAGACCAGAAACAATCAAAGACTACGCCGTAGAACTTCCTATGGTGCTGTCAGCGCCATTGACACCGTGAACGGCGTCGACAGCAGAGATGGTACCAAGAGGTGGACCGGTGCTGAACACGGCACCATCATGGCCCAAGGCGCCGCAAACGGCGTTGAGGCCCAAAACGGCACCAATGGAAGGCATTGAGGACAGTGCCACCCCAGGCTTTCCAGCCCGAGAAAACAACACCGGGGGAGCCTTCATCCCAGAAAGGGAGACTGCCGGAGTGGTGCCTCCCGCCCATCCCCAAGGGGGAACGGATTGGGCCTCCTGCACTGTGGAAGGGGCTTCCACCACGGCGAGGCTACAAGAGGCGGAAGCCCCCTCCTCCGTGGTCCGCACAGAACCAGGAGGGGACCCGGAGGAAAGACCAAGAGACTGTGGCTTTGCCCGACGAGCGCGCACCCGTCCCCCCGAAAGTCGGCAGAGCTCGTCCAACTTTCCACGCGCGTTGTTCCAGGACACGATGATCCATAGAGAAACAGGCATTGCACAAATCCATGTCGTGAAGCGGGCCAAGACACTTAAGACAACAATCATGTGGGTTGGTAACGGAATACTTGTGGCCGCACGGGCACTGACGCATGGGAGGCTGCCCCGCTTTCAGCGACTTTTTGCCCTCTGACCTAGACATGATAGATGATAAACAAAGTGAAAAAACAGACTCAACGTCGAGGAAAATAATAAAGGAACGATCTTACCAGGCAGCGGTGTCGAGTAGGCGATAGAACCGACGGGAAGGATCGGCGTTGAGAAAACGAAGTCATCAACAGGCCGAAAACTTCAGGAGCTCCTCACGAGGTGTGACCTCAACAGCGGGAGATGAAGAACTGGCGGGAGGGCGGTGTCGACGACACCCAACGGCCAACCCATGGGCACCACGCAGTGCGTCGGCCTACCCCCATTCCAAAAAAAAACTCCTGCGGGGTCGTGACCTCTGGACACATACAGAACTGTGAAGAATGGTGAAGACTGACACAGATAAGATCTTACGCTTCTGTAAGTACTGGTTGTGATTGTGAAGATCCAGTATGGGGTGCCAACCCCCCATCCGTTTCAGGATCAGAAAGTACCTGCACACGTAACCCTGACCAGCCAGGGTGTCGGGACACGGCTATGGCTCTTTCTGCAAGGAGCTGAGCAATGTCCTCCTTGAGGGCAGACAGTGTGTCCTGAGACACCCTGGACTCTTGAGGCACGTGGAAATGATAGGGCGGGAGAACCTCAAAAATGAGAGACAGTCCTCTGCCCACTATGTCCAACACCAACTTGTCCATTGTGATAGTAGACCAACATGGCAAGAAGAGATGCAGCCTGCCGCCCAAGAGAAAAGCGACGACCCCCACCAACCCATTATTGGGACGGCTTTGTGTGGGCACCAGTCACTGCAGCCAGCAGGGCACTAGTACCCCTGCCTCCCCCTTCTTGGACCATGGCCCCAACTTCTTGGGGTGCCAGGTCTGGAACTGTCCCTGCTGGGGCTGCTGCTGGGGAGGCGGTGACTGAAAGGGCCAGTACTGAAAGGCTGATTTCTTTGGCTTCTTCTTGGGGTCCCTCTAGGATGAAGTCACAGAGTCCAGGGTGGCACTGGACTTCTCGATCTGTGTCAGATGTTCTTCCACCCCCAGGCCAAAGAGGTTGATGCCCAAGAAAAAAACATCTGCTAACCTCTGTTGGGTGTCAGCCATGAAGGTGGACCAACTCAGCCAGACCCTGTGTACGCAAGCAGACAGCCCCTGCCACCAAACAGGTGCAAGAGTCACCCATGTCCAAGGCTATCTGGAGCTGGTGCTTAGCCAACGACTGACCGTGGTCTCAAATGTGTTCCACTGCCACCTGCTGCTTTGGGTGGAGGTGGAAAGGATGATGTCAAACATACTCATCATTGAGTGGCCATAACTGGCCATTACGATGGCATAGCTAGCCTGTCTGAGACCCAGGGAAGCTGCAGTGTACACCTTTTTTGCCACTCTGTCAACCTTATGGGACTCCTTGTCCAAGGGCCTGTCCACATCCCCCTGCTGACCTGACTTGCAGGCCACCAAGTCTGTGACCAGCCCTTCCGCAGGAGGATGGTCCAAGAAGCCTGAGAGGGAGCCAGTAAGGACAGCATACTTGCGGATTATACGGGCCAGGGGTGCCAGACAGGATGCTGGATGCTGCCAAATCTCCAGAGCCAGTCCCAGAATGGCCTCAGCCACCGGGAAGGCAACTCCAGGGGTGCACTGTGAAGGGGTTGTGGGACAACAGATGGACGAGACACCGGACTTCAGGTTCAACACACAATCTCTGTGTGATGTTTATTCAAAATACAAGAGACAACTTTAAGAATGGCAAATCCCTTCTTCAGTACATCAGTTTGCAGTAACAGACTATGAATGTCCTTTCTCTGCACTTAGCCAGCACCTACTGACACTGATCTCTGATCAGATTCACCAGTTGAGGTTTTAGCCTCTACCCCTATGCAGGCCCCATTTGCATGGGTACTGGAGGTCAAAAAAAAAGAAAAGAAAATAAAAAACAAAAAAAAACAAGCTATAAACAAAGAATCTCAATGCAGAATCACTGAAAGAAGGTCTACCCCAAAGGGCACTGGCAACAAATCAAGTTTCAAAGAAATACAACATCATACATACTTCCATAATGCTATGCATCATGGGATATATGCAAATCACCATTACATTTCTTACTTAAGTTTACAACAATATACATGCATTTTAAATAACACACCTAGTTTAATTTTTATAATAGTCACCTAGTACTTTTTACCATTATCAAAACACCAAGTGCCATGGTATTTTCAACACATACAGGTTTCATAAACATAAGGTATATACATTAAGATATTTTATAACATACTGCTATTACATACTAAATCCCACAACGATTAACACAACCTGTTTTATATACATCTGGAGGTCACCACAATACCCTCCCTGTACGAGGACCTGAGAGGGAAAAGGAAAATTAAAGAGGACACTGTAGCATAGTCAAGGGAGGGAGAAGGGGTACACATAGCTGGCCAACCTTATGAACTAGAAACAGTAAAGGATAGATTAGGCTTAGAAATAGAAGAACTGTTGCAACAGATTTAAGAAAAGGTCAGTCCTCAAGAGTGGCGGGAGCTCCCGGTCACATATCCCACACCTTAAGTTACTGCAGACTGCTTACCACCTTCCTGTCCCAGGAAGGGATGGAGTTTCTACCCATCCATCTTCAGAAGCTACGTCTCAGGGTTCCTATTAACGATATACATTCTATCATAAACATAGTGGATATCATCATTCTTTACCCTGAGGCATTAATACATTTCTCAACAGTGTCTAACAGTACCTTTCCTGAACGATCTCCTTTGAGGGAAACTATGTCATATTTCTTAACCAAAATAATCTGGACGGCTAGAAAGTCCAGTACCACAGAAAGACTTTCTCTGGGGTGAGTAATTACCTACTCCAATCCCACCAGACATGTCAGTTTTAAGCAGGGGCCCATTCCTAGGTTTTATATAAACTCACTATGACTCGTGATTCATTTCACTTGTTACAGATATAGACACCTGAGGGTAGACACACAAGGTGTTGTCCCAGTACAGGTTCCAATCCATTTTCCACCCACTTGTCCTTTGTAGGTTTTCACTCAGAAAAGAATAAAACACACGTGCCACCTCAGACTCCTTGTCTGCCCTTGCGTACCTCTTTCTTTGACATCAGGCCCGCCCCTGACCAAACACACTACACTTTTGCGTACAGAAAGGGACCACTGCAGAGCCACCTCTGGCCTTGCCTGCAACCAACTTGACCCCTGTCTTACACAAAGCGTCTGCAGGAATATGGACAGAGCAATAGTAGTTTCTACTCTCCTATTTCAACCTTTTATAACTTATGACCCCAAATCCTTGGTCATCTTATCCCAATGCAGGTCTCTACAGAAACCTACAGGACCCCAAGGAACCTCCCATGCTGAGCACCCTGCAATGGTAAAGAGCAGGTTCCTAAACCTTTTAACTCTGGGGTGTCTTAGTAAACATCCTTTTAATCGCTGTGCTATTTCAGTGATCTGTTACCATCTAATACCTTGTGCCCTATGTGAGAGTTTCCCCTTTTTCCAAAGGTGACATTTTTTTAAATGACCTCAACCCTCCTTAACTTTAACATACTATAACAGTTTGGCAACATTAGCATTTTAGCATGCAGTATATCCCAGTCAATACTGTTAATAGATTTAGCTGCATCAATACAAGAAAAAGTCCCTTCAGCCTCATAGGGTTCTTCTTGCTTGCTTGGAGTCTTCAACCCCAGCACAATATCACTAGGCACAGTCTTACCTGGGGTCTCACATTAAAGTTCTACACTTGCATCTCCGACCTCCAACAGGTAACATCCTGGGAACACAGGCAACAAAGGAATATTCTGCTCAGTCAGGGCGTCCTCCTCAAACTGAGCCCACGAAAAATCCTCTGACTCTTTGTCCAAACTCTCTGGCAGGAACCTCTCAAGCACCTGGCACCAGTGTTCCGCCTCTCTGCGTAGTTGGTCTGCCTCCAGTCACTGCCCACTCGTCCAGTGGATCATCCTCATCGGGGTCTCCACATCCTGGGTGTTGTCTCTTGCACCTCCAGTCTGCCTCGACATGCATCTTTCAGTCTTCTTCAGGCTAGGCCATCTTCCGAACTCCCAGATGCAGTCTAGGCAGCAGCTTCTCTCGTCTGTCAGCCATGGTTCTGGTCAGAACCCCACAAACTCTCTTCTCTGAGTTCTCCTCTGGCAGCTCCTGGTGTTTCAGTCCACCTGGGATATCTGAGCGATATCCACCAGAAAACGTCCCTCTTTGGCCAGTCCAGATGCTTCCAGCAAGTTACCCCACCTCTGACACCAAGTCTGTGGAGGGGTCGTGGGATAAAAGATGGACCAGAAACAGGACTTCAGGTTCAACACACAATCTCTGTGTGATGTTTATTCAAAATATAAGAGACTACCTTAAGCAATGGTATATCCCTTCTTCAGTAAATCAGTTTGCAGTAACAGACTATGAATGTCTTTTCTCTGCATTTAGCCAGCACCTACTGATACTGATCTCTGATCCAATTTACCGGTTGAGATTTAGCCTCTACACCTATGCAGGTCCCATTTGCTTGGGTAGTGGGGACCAAAGAAAAAAAAAAACAAGTTATAGACAAAGAATCTCAATGCAGAATCACTGAAAGAAGGTCTACCCCACAGGGCATTGGCAACAAATCAAGTTTCAAAGAAATACAACATCATACATACTTCCATAATGCAATGTATCATGGGATATACACAAATCACCATTACATTTCTTAAGTTTACAACAATATACATGCATTTTAAATAACACAACTAGCTTAATTTTTATAATAGTCACCTAGTACTTTTTACCATTATCAACACACCAAGTGCCATGGTATTTTCAACATTTACAGGTTTTATAAACATAAGGTATATTTATTTATATTTATTTACAAGATTTACCAGGAAGGCATACTGAGCTAAAAGCTCGATTCCAGATGCGACCTGGGGGCCGAGACCCAATTACATACATGGAATATACACATATGCAGTACTTTTGGGAAGACATGGCTTTCCTATAAACATTTGGTTGAAAGAATACAGACAGGGGTGGATACATACAGTGTACAGAATGAGTGGGTCATATACATTTATAGTACAACAAGCATAGTATTTAGATTGTTAGTTATAACAGGAGCAGCTGGAAGAAAAATGGGCTCTAAGTAGAAGGTTGCGTTGGCAGGGGTTCTGTGCATGTCTTATGGAGGCCAGCAGGGCATTCCAAATCTGTGGGATTCAGTAATTAAAGGTGGTCTGGCCTTTGGTAGTACGCATAAACGGGACATGCAGCAGTCTGGGGTCCGTGTTCCTGAGGGAGTTCGCAGGTGGGGATTGTTGGGAGAGGGTAAAGGCCAGGTAAGGGGGGAGAGAGAGGGACAAGAATTTGGCAGCGAACTTAACGCAGTTTATTTGTCTACGATCATGGAGGGACGGCAGGGTTGCAGAGCTGTATAGGTTGCAATGGTGAGTGGATTGCGGGCAGTCTAGAATGAAGCGGCAGAAGGAGTGGAACAGGGTGTCTAGGCTGGCCAGAGTGGATGCGGGGGCAATGGAGTAAACTATATCACGCCCGTGGCACCTCCTGGTCGACCGGGATCAAGAAACTATATACATTAAGGTATTTTATAACATAGTGCTATTACATACTAAATCCCACAATGATTAACACAACCTGTTTTACATACATCTGGAGGTCACCACAATACTCTCCCTGTATGAGGACCTGAGAGGGAAAAAGAAAATTAAAGAGGACACTGTAGCACAGTCAAGGGAGGGAGAAGGGGGGTGCCCATAGGTGGCCAACCTTATGGACTAGAAATAGTAAAGAATAGATTAGGCTTAGAAATAGAAGAACTGTTGCAACAGATTTAAGAAAAGGTCGGTCCTCAAGAGTGGCAGGAGCTCCCGGTCACATGCATCCCTGTTCAAAATGTCTGTGAGAGGGTAGGTGGCCCTCTTCTGGACAGGATCTGACTGGACGCCCATGAACTTGGAGATGAGGCAAAGCAATGTCCTGAACAACACCGACCCTTGGTCGGTGGAACACTCATTAACTGTATCTAGGTCGAAGAGTGGAAGCCCAGAGGAGGCCACGGACTCTTGGTCACAGTCAATCAAGGACTCCTCAAAAAATGGCTTTCGGCTGAACATCGCCATGAACTTCCCAGGATTCCTCACCAGGGGTGATCCTAACTGACAACCGGCCTGGCAAGATGGGGGCTGAGTGACTGGCCTCCTTGGACGGAGCACAGGTTGGCGGCTGCTGGGATGGCCGCTCCACCAGGACTGATGGACAGCCAGGTGCTGGCAGCACCCGCAGAACCTGAGCCGGCAGGGTAGTAACTGGCAGATGCCTGGGGAGAAGGGGATCTTGGGGTACAGCCCTATCCTGCCCCATGATGGTCCAACTGGCCCAACTGCTGCCAGAACACCGCATAGATCGGCACATTTTGAGGTGGTTCCGCTCCTCTCCAGACGACAGGGATCGCCGCCCGTGGCACCTCCCGGTCGACCGGGATCAAGAGCACAAATGCCTCGGCTGCCTAGTCAATGGCAGGCAGGGTCGTCCTGTGGCTGCCATAAATGACAAGCTGGCCCATGTTCAACAACATTGGCGTGGAAGAACAGACTTCAGCTGGAGGTTTACTCTAAAGAGGGTTGACCAGGGACACAGATCTAGCCACATCCTCCTGGGTGATGACCAGGAGCACCAAAGTCTATGTGACTGTCTCTTCAGCCTCATCTTATTGTCACTTGGGTCATGAAAAATCTCGGCCAGTTGGCCAACCGGAGTAGAGGTTGAAAGAGTCCTTGACCTGCCCTTCGACTGAGGGGTGTTCGACCTCCACCCAGCAGTCAGGTGAGTCGAGGGACGAGGAGAACCAAGATCTCTCCCCATCCCACGACCAGCTCTGATGGCGAGAAGACTTATTTGACTTGAGAGACTTGGTCTTTGACCTGTGCCTGTGGAGGGCACGGCTCTCCCCCACGGTCTGGAGGGACAGGTGTAATTCATGACACTAGTCTGTGAAGGCACCCCTGATACTGGACCCAGCCAGGAACAGCGCCGAGGCTGAGGAGGTGCCCCTTAACACTGCCACTGCCTCCGCTTCTAGGACGGCAAAGTTCAGCTGATGACCCGGCAGCCATCGAGGTCTTTTTAGCACCCTTCAAGCGGTCCTTTGGATCTTGTTCTGATGTCCAGGCCATAGCAAGCCGAAATGTCCTGTCCTCGAGGGACTCAGGAAGCAGGGAGAGACAAAGGCTGCATCCAGCCACACTGTGTTGTCCTCCCAGGCAGTACATGCACGTGTGCTGCAGATCGGAGGCCAACATTTTCTGGTGGCACCGAACACAAACACTTAAATCCAGGCTTCTTGTGATCCATTCTGCAGACGAGACGGAGTTGAGGAATCCCAAAACAACTTCCAAAACTTCTAAATAATGGTTTGCCAGTGGCGTAGAGAAAATCCTTAGCAGAGCACAAAGGAGGTGAGCTGTTCTTCCAGCAGAAAGATCTGACGTCACAGGGTGGAGTTGGGGGAAAGATCCACCCAGATGGTGGGAGGAGTTTAGCTTAAAAATGTTCTGGCCAATCACTGCCTTCCAGTGGAACTACCAGAGTGTGGATAATGTACCAAATCCACACCCCTGGAACATGGTAAATGTCTAGGTATTGCTATCCCCCTAATGCATTGTCTCAACACTCAAAAGAGTGAAATTTTAAAAACAAAATGTAAATTCAATAATTGTTGTGCATTTGCTGTCTGTACCCCCCACCACCACACATGTAAACTGAGTGGAGGGCAGCAGCATTCTACAATGATTTCTGGTGCCCAAGGCCAGCCAAAAGTCTAAAACAGGTGTGAAATTAAACAGCAGGCATCTATTTATCCTGCTGTTGGTCTCGTAAATATCTGGAATACTGCAGTACTTAGACCACTTTCAAAATGCATTATGTAAAAGTGGGCAGTCCAAGGCTGGCTCTATCAGCAATGGCGAACCAAGGTCAAGCCAAGCCAGTCATGAACATATGAACATACCAGCAGAAAAAGGACATTTGGTCTATCAAGTCTGCTCGTGTTGCGGGGTTCACAGTTTCAGCTACTGTCCCTGTCCCCTCTCCCCACTCCTCCCATCCTCCCGACCCAGGACTCTTACCCTCCCCTTATACCTGTCCCAGTCTCTCTTAAAGATGCCCACTGTCTCCAACGAGATTTATTTCCGTCAGCCTATGAAGTCAGCGCACTGGTGGAAATGTTCAGCTCCTCTTATGTAACCCAGGAGGGACTCTTTCTGTGACAGAGGATAGCCTGCAGCAGCCATGGCTTGGCTCGTATTCTGGCTCAAAGAGCCAAGTCAGACCCTTGGCTGGCTCTGGGTCACAAATTACTGGCTTGCCCACCTTTGAGCGTATGTCTCTGAATGCTCTAACAATTGTTGTGTTCGTGACATCAGAACATTTTGTGACAGTAAGCACTGCATCGCCTTAAACAAAGGCACTTTGAGATAATTTGGAGACAGTCAAATACTATTTATTCAAACTTTTATATTGGCTGCCAAAATGTGATGTAAACACTGGAAAGGGAAAAAAAAAACAGGTTACTCACCTGTAAATAGCAGTAATGTAAGAACTTACTGTAACAGTAGATCTTCGAGAGAGGTTCCTGTAGCAGATCTTCACATATAGGATTGGGCCCCTGGCGTCAGGTTCCAACGGCAATCTTGTAGCTAGCAATCATCATCGGGGACCTCCCCCGACGTCAGGCGACGTGACGTCAGCCCGACTATAAAAGGGGCGGTCCCGCACCTACCCTACAGTTCTTTTCCACTGGAGACCTAAAGAAAGGTAAGTAGAAAGGAAGGAGTAACAACTCCTGGGACCTTGTGCCCTATCTAGACCTGTGGGCTAGGCATGAAGAAAAGGAAACATTTCCAGGAGTTGGGGGAAGGTGGGTGGGAAACTAGATCTACTGCAGGAACCTCTCTCAAAGATCTACTGTTACAGTAAGTCCTTACGTAACTGCTATATCTTACTTCGAGAGGGTTCCTGCAGTAGATCTTCACATACAGGACTGAATACCAAGCAGTCTAAAGAGAAGGAGTCGGAGATGAGGTTTCGGGAGGAGGAAAATGTCCGCCAACTGAGGTTCTGCCTTAGGATAGAAGACCTTGCAAAACAACAAGGCCGAAACCAGCTCTACGTTTAGAGGCAATGTCCAGACTGTAGTGTTTAGTGAAGGTGTGGACAGGAGACCAAGTGGCCTCTGCACAAATCTCTGTAGTCGACATATTCCTGAAAAAAGCGTTAGAAGTGGCCACGCTTCTGATGGAGTGGCTTTCAACCGCCCCCGGAAGGGTCTTTCCATGTTTCTGGTAAATGTAGGGAATACAGTTAGCCAGCCACCTAGAGATAGTCTGCTTCGAGATGGCCTTGCCCTAGCACTGGGGGCCAAAGGCCACAAAAAGTTGGTTAAACTACGAACCTCCTTAGTCCGGGAGGTATAGTACCTCAGGATCCGGTGCACATCCAAGGTATGCAACAGATATTCCCCCCTGTTGGAATGCTGAGGATAATAGACTGGCAAATCGACACTCTGATTGAGAGTTGTCTCCGAAACCACTTTCGGAAGAAAGGAAGGATTAGTCCTCAGGACCAACAGGCCTTGTGAAAAATCAAATAAGGCTCTCTGCAAACAAAGGCCTGAAGCTCTGAAACTCTTTGAGCTGAAGTAACCACAACTAAAAATAAAGTATTCCATGACAAGAAGCACATATCACAACTTGATGCTGGTTCAAAAGGGGGTAAAGTAAGTTTCTCCAACATTTGATTTATTTATTTAGTTTTTCTTAACCAGGTAAGTGCACTAGACAAATCCTGCCTATTTTTAGGCATGATCCAGGGGAGGGTGATACCGATGAATGCCAACTGACCTTGAACCAGATTAAGCTGTTGGTGGTATTTTTAGTGAAAATAAAATTGAGATCCCAGGGCGGACAGGGGTTCCGGACTGGAGGTTTAATGTGAAGGATATCCTTCAAGAAAGTTTTTGAAACCTCTAGCTGCGCTATGGTTTTGCCCTACAATGGGAGGTGGTAGGTCAACACTGCAGAAAGATGGACCTTACTGGAGGAGTGACTAAGGCCCAACTCAGATAGATGTAAGAGGTACCCTAACACCTGGGAGGTCGAGCAAGAAAAGGGATCCAAGCATTTAGCTGTGGTCCAAATAGAAAATCTCTTCCACTTCATGGCATAGGTAGATCTGGTAGAAGGTTTTCTGGCTTCTACCAGGACCCGAGTGACCTGGGAAGAAACTCCATAGCGGGAAACTGCTATGTCCACAGGTGCCACGCATGGAGGTGGACAGACAGAAGACTCGGATGTACCAGGGTGCCCTGCTCCTGAGACAGAAGATCGTGAGATATCGGCAGAAAGACCAGTGGTTCTAGAGCCAACTGTTGCAGCAGCGGGAACCAAATCTGCAGAGGGGCGATCAGAATTAAGTGGGCCCCTTCCACCTGAAGTTTCAACAGAACCTTCTGAATACGAGGAAAGGGAGGAAACGTGTATAGAAACTTCCCTGTCCAAGAGACAGACAGTGCGTCTCGCCAAAAAGCACCATGCCCAGGAACGAGCGAGCAAAAGCTGGGTAGTTCTGCGTTGAATGGGAAGGCAAACAGATTTAGGTCTGGCCTGCCCCATCGAAGAAACAGGTCTTAGACTACATCCTGCTTTAATTCCCACTCATGAGTCCAGGCTACTGATCGCCTGAGACTGTCCTCCACAACGTTGTGCACGCCTGGAACATGGACTGCTGTCAGAAACAGACCATGCTGAATCGCCCAGTACCATGCTCTCATTGCTTCCCTGCAAAGAGAGTACGACTGGTTTCATACCTGTTTGTTTGAGATACCAGACAGTCGCCATATTGTCTGTCTGGACCAGAAGTGTTCCCGGGAGGAGTAACGACTGGAAGGTCTGGAGAGCACAGAGTACTGCTGGTCTCCAGGACGTTGGTATGGAGCTGCTGCTCCTGGAAAGTCTATGAACCTTGGGTTTTGTGTTCCCCTAGATGGGCTCCCCAACCCATATTGGAGACGTCCGATGTGAGGGTCTGGGTAGGGGCCTGAGAGTGGAAAGGAGCTCCCACTAACATGTTGGAGAGCTCCTGCCACCAAAGAAGATCCTTCTGCAGGCTGTTGGAGATCACGACCAGTTGGTTCATGTCGTCCAACCACTGGTCCCACTGGACTGGAAGAGACGACTGGGTGACCCTCATGTGCAGTCCAGCCAAGGTGACAGTAGGAATGGCCGCTGCCATGAGCCCCAAGAGACGGAGCACAGTGTGTGCTGGGGTCCATTGAGCCATGGCCACCAGAGTGGCCTGGGAAGCTAAGGTCGCGTCTCGATCCAACAGCAAGATGACCTTGTTCTGCACTGTGTCCAGTACCACCCCAATAAACTGGTGGCGCTGAGAGGTTACTAGCTGGGACTTGGGGAGGTTGACCGAGATGCTCAGCTTGACAAACAAGTCCAGAGTGAAAGAGAGAGACTCCTTCAGATTGTCAGGGAAGGGGGCTGAAAAAGCCAGTCGTCAGGTGAGGTACACGCCTGTGCCACTATGACTGACATCACTACTACCGATATGCACTTGGTGAAAACTCGGGCGCTGAGGACAGGCCAAAAGGAAGTGCCCTGAACTGAAATGGTTCTCTAAAGGAGAACCGAGGAAGCGGGTGGGTCGGAGGATGGGGATATGTAGGTAAGCATCCTGCATATCCAGGGAGCACAGCCATGTATTTGACTGGAGCAGGGGTAGGAGTCCCTGAAGGGTAAGCATGTGGAATCTCTTGCATTCCACGAAGAGGTTGAGCGTGCTGAGATCCAGAATAGGTCGCAGATACCCCATCTTGTTTGGTACCAGGAAGAAATGGGAGTAGGATTCCCTTCTTAGTTGGTCTGGAGGAACAGGGTCTATGGCCGCTTTTTGCAGCAAAATTCTAAAAGAACTAAGGGTAGAACTAGTGACACCACTGACTACTCTCTTTAACAAATCATGGGAGGATGGGGTGGTACCTGAGGACTGGAGGATGGCAGATGTGATTCCACTCCACAAAAGTGGGAGCAGGGCAGAGGCAGGAAACTACAGACCAGTTAGTTTGACCTCAGTGGTAGGGAAAATGATTGAATCACTTCTGAAGGAAAGAACTGTTGAGTACCTAGAGGCCAGTGGGGCACAGGACCCAAGACCGCATGGATTCACAGCGGGAAGATCATGTCAGATGAATCTAATAATTTTCTTTGACTGGGTGATCAAAGTAGTAGACCAGGGCGGGCTGTGGATATGGCCTACCTAGATTTTAGCAAAGCATTTGACACAGATCAACACAAAATATTAATATACAAGGTAGCCAGCCTTGGAGTGGGTCCCAAGGTGGTAGCCTGGATAAAAAATTGCCTGGACAACAGGACGCAAAGAGTAACAGTAAACGGAGTTCACAGTGAAAAAAGGAGGTTAACTAGTGGGGTACCACAGGGTTCAGTACTGGGACTGGTCCTCTTTCATGCCTTTATAAGTGACATTGGAGAACACCTGGAATTCAGACTCAGTGCCAAGAAGTGCAAGGTAATGCACCTGGGAAACAAAAACCCAGGGAAGAGTACACAGTGGGGAGTGAGATACTAACAACAACAAAAATCGAAAGGGACCTGGGAGTAATTATATCAGATGACCTTAAGGTGGGCAAGCAATTTGAGAAGGAAGGTAAGGAGGGCTGGGGGGGGCTATTGGGATGCATAGGGAGAGGCATCACCAGCAGAAAACAGGAAGTTGTTACCCCTCTGTACAGACAGTTGGTGAGACCCCATCTGGACTACTGCGTACAGTTCTGGAGACCCCATCTCCACAAAGACATAAGACGGAGTGGAGGCTGTTCAGAGGAGGACAACCAAAATGGTGCAGGGTCTGCACCAGAAGACATATGAAGAGAGACTTAAGCAGCTTAATATATATAGCCTCGAGGAAAGGAGGGAGAGGGGGACAGATAGAAACTCAAGTACCTCAAGGGAATTAAAGTCCAAGAAGGTAGCCTCTTTCAGAAAAAGAGATGTGCAAGAACAAGGGGGCACAATTTGAAGATGGGGGGGGGGGGAGATGGCTCAGAGGTAAAGTTAGAAAGTATTTTTTTACAGAGATGCATGGAACAGCCTTCTTGAGGAGGTTGTGGAGTCAAGAACAGTGGAAGAATTCAAGAATGCATGGGACAGACATTATGCAATTCTAGTGGGGGACAGGAGGAAGTAAGCTGTTGGTTAACTAGAATCTGCAGCTTATCCAAAATGGGCAGACTAGGTGGGACAAGCGATCCTTATCTGCCGACAAATTCTATGTTTCAATGTTTCAAGGCCTGGATTTCCAGGTGGATGATGGGAATCTGACAGGCGGGTAAGAGGACCTTCCCGGAGGGTATGGAGGTGGAATCTCCAGGAACTCGATAGAGTGACCTCGTTGGATGAGCTGAAGAACCCTTACGTCTGCAGTGATGGACTTCCACCCTTCCAGGTGG
Source organism: Neoceratodus forsteri (assembly GCA_016271365.2). Classification (NCBI taxonomy): domain Eukaryota; kingdom Metazoa; phylum Chordata; order Ceratodontiformes; family Ceratodontidae; genus Neoceratodus; species Neoceratodus forsteri. The sequence continues at coordinate 698,754,944 of CM057452.1, read as the reverse complement.
AGGCCGAACCTCCCTACCTGTTCCTCCGAGGGGAATGGAGGTAGTGGAAGGAGGGGGAGCGAGTCAGGACGCCGAGGGAAGGGGAGCTTTGGCCCCTAAGGCTGGATTGGCAAACTTTTTTTTTTTTAAATTAAAAATCTTTATTTGATTTTACAATGATGGCAGTGTACATAAAACATGTAACAAGAAAATCTAAGGTTGTAGCAACCATTACCACCCTCCCTCCCATACCTCCTACCAGCCCTCCCTCCCCCCCATTCCACCCCAGGAGTGTGCCCACTATGGTTTGGCAAACGTTGCCTGAGGAGTTTGAGCTCCAGAGCCAGTGGCACGTCTTTTGCCTTGTGCTGGGTCTTATTCCATCGTCTCTGGCAGCAAAATGGCTGCTTCTTTTAACCAGTCCAATACATTGAGTGTACGTCTCGAAGAGATATGAAAATTACGTACCTACCGTAATTCTTGATCTGCTTGGACGAGTCTCCACCACTCATTCACACTAGTGGGATTAGCGCCGGAGGCACTAGGACCCATCGGGAGCAAACTTTTTGCTGGAGGGTCGGCGCGAGAGATGGCGCCGCGAGGCACGGCGCCGCGAGCAGCGGCTCGAGCGGTAATGACTATCTCCGCGACGACCCTCCAACCGCCTCAGTACCTTTTTTACCAAGGAGGGCAGCGCAACTAACGTAAAGAGTAAATGTAACCTTAAAAAACGGACATAAGATAGTCCGTACGACCCGTGAAGAAGGGTCAACAAAGAAGTCTTCACGGCCTAAAGATTTGAGGGAGTGAAGACCAACACAGCGGTGAGCTCGGGGGATGGAGGGTGGGCGTATGAATGAGTGGTGGACACTTGTCCAAGAAGACCAAGAATCACGGAGGTAATGCACTTTTCATATCTTCCTGGACATAAGTCTCCACCACTCATTCACACTAGTGGGAGAGTACCAAGCTGATAATCCCCCAAAAGGGCGGCAGGAGAGCCACAGCTCACGCGACTAAGACAGAAGTCCACTGAGGATAGTTCGGCCGAATGCGGAATGACGCCTGGCATGAACATCCAGTGCATAGTGCTTAACGAAGGTATGCACTGAGCTCCAGGTGGCGGCGTTGCAGATATCTGCAATTGGAACATTGCGAATTTCCGCTAGGGATGCCGTGACCGCCCTAGTAGAGTGAGCGTACATTCTACCTTCTAATTTAACTTGAGCCATGGAATAGCAATGTCGAAGGCATGCCACTAACCATGATGAGATGCATCTGATAGCGACAGGTTGAACGAGCCGGGTGTCGCTGAAAGAAACAAACAGTTGCTGAGTCTTGCGAACATCCTTGGTTCTATCTAAATAGAACCGCAAGTGCTCTTAACATCCAAGGAATGAAGAGCTGTTCCTTCATTTGGAAATTAGCGAAGTAAGCGGGATACCAGAGGTTGGTTTAGATGGAATTTGACACAACCTTGGGAAGAAATTTAGGATAGTACGGAGAACTACTTTGTCTTTATGGAATACTGTATACAGAGGGTCCAGTAATCAGGGCATGTATCTCAGAGACCCCTGGGCTGGAGGTAATGGCCACCAGGAAGGAAGTCTTCCAGGTAAGAAATTTTAGCTCACAGGTAGCTAGGGGTTCGAAGGCTTCCGGAGAGCATGTCCAGCACCAGGTTAATGTCCCAGGTTGCAACCAGACGCTAACAAGGGTCTGGTATGAAGAATCCCCTAAGAAATCTCTTCACTATAGGTAACTGAGCCAGAGTCAAGGAAGAAACCGCTCATGGAACGCTGAGATGGCACTAAGGTGAACTTTAACTGTGGAGTACTGAGACCTGAGTTTGATAGGTCCAAAAGATACTCCAGAACCTTGTCAGGAGGACAGGAAAAGGGATTCCAAGAGGACCTCAGACACCAGAGAGAAAACGTTTCCATTTGGAGCGTATGTTTCGGGTGGCTGGCTTCGAGCAGCCAGAAGGATGTCTGAGACTCTGACGAGGCGTTGAACCGATTCACTTCTATCTCTTCAGGAGCCAAGCATGAAGGTGAAGTGATTTCAGGTTGGGATGGACCAACTAACCTGAGTCAAAGATTGATTTGCAAGGAAGTGGTCTCGAGAGGCTGCCAACATACTGTTGAATAGAGGAAACCATAGTTGTCGAGGCCAGGAGGGAGCAATGAGAATCATCTTGGTCCCCTGAGACTTGAACTTGAGGAGTACTCTGGATTAGAGAAAGGTGGAAAGGCGAAAGAAAGCGCTTTGTCCACCGCAGCCTGAACGATCCTGACAGAAAATGCCAGGCCCTGGATTTCTGGAGCAGAAGAGAAGCAGTTTTGCGTTGAGTGGGGATGCAAAAAGGTCCAGGTCTGGAGTCCCCCACTCTTTGAACAGGGACCGAGCTATGGCTGGATCGAGAGACCACTCGTGAGGGTCTGCCTCCGTTCTGCTGAGGTGATCTGCAAGGTCGCTTTGTATACCTGGCAGATAAACCGCTTGAATCAGAGACTTGTGCTCCAAGCACCACTCCCACACCCTCATTGCTTCCTGCAAAGGGATAAGAATGAGCACCGCCTTGCTTGTTGATGTAATACATCACAGCTTTGTTGTCCGCTTGAAGGAGAATGTTCTTGTGACAAAGGACATCCCTCAGAGCTCGGATCGCATAGAGGACCGCTCTCATCTCCAGGACATTTATGTGGAGATGAGTTTCGAACTGAGTCCATACACCTTGAGTGTGGAGGGAGTGACAGTGAGCTCCCCATCCCATTAGCGATGCGTCTGTGGTGATGGAGATCTGATGATCTGGGGGGGGCAAAGGGGAATCCTTCCAGAAGATTGCTCTCTTAAGACCACCAGGTGAGAGACCTTCGAAGGGGCGCCGTCACCTTGATGGGATAAGACTGGGGGTGAGAGGTCGGAGACCACTGAGTGGAGAGCATCCATTGGGTGGTTCTCATGTGCAACCGGGCCAAGGGTACAGTGAACACCGAGGACGCCATGAGACCCAACATGCGTTGCATCGAGAGAGCTGTAACCGATTGGTTCTCCCCGATGTAACGGGCCATCCGAAGGATGTCGAGTCTTCTGTCCTCTGGAAGGAAAGCCTTCGCGGAAGAGGTGTCTAGAAGCGTCCCTATGAAAAGGAGCCTCTGGGAGGGCTGCAGTTGAGATTTTTTCAAATTCAGCAGAACTCCCATGGACGTGAGAAGACGAGAAGTCGTGATGCACGCTTCCAAAGTCCCTTGGCTGGAAGGGCTTGCTGAGCCAATCGTCCAGGTAGAAACACTGAGTCCGGATCTTCCTGGAGATGCGCCAGAACTGCACAACACTTTGTAAAACTTCGGCGCCGAGGATAGCCCAAAGGGCAGGACTCTGAACTGATAATGCTGACCCAAAGCTACAAACCTGAGGAACTTGCGGTGGGTCGGGTGGACGGGGATATGCTGGTAAGCATCCTGCATATCCAGAGAGGCCAGCCAGTCGTGCTGATGCAGCAAGGGTAACAGGGTACCTAGGGAAATCATTTTGAATTTCTCCCTGGGGAGAAATTTGTTTAGCTTTCTGAGGTCTAGAATGGGGCGCATCCCCCCAGATTTCTTTGGAACCAGAAAGTAAAGGGAGTAGAACCCTGTGTTTCGCAGATGCGGGGGCACCAGTTCTATTGCCCTGTTGTTCAGAAGGCCCTGGATCTCGGCGGTGAGGAGGTCTGACTGAGAAGCCGACAACCTGGGTTGTCGTCTGGGAGGACAATTCGGGGGGGTTTCCAAGAAATTGAGAGAATAACCCTCGCGAATTATCCGAAGGACCCATTTGTCCGAAGTTATGGACTTCACTGGTTGTAGAAGTACATCAGACGCACCTCCCACTGGAGGAGAAAGTTCCACCGGGCAGAGAGGATGGAACTTGGGCCAGCAATTCATAGGTGGTGCTGGGGCTTTAGGCCCCTCACTCTCTTTCGCCTTCTTTGAGGTTGGGCAGGTTGGCTTTTATGGAGGCTTCCCTGCCTCTGCCTCGAAAGGGCTGACGACTATGAAACTGACGCCTGTTCACATGCCCCGAGAGGGGTATGGAGGTCTGGCCAATTTAATGGCCGATCTAGTCTTCTGAGTGGCCTCTAAGGCTTGCTCCACCTGAGGGCCAAAAGATAGGAGCCATCAAAGGCAGCGCCATTACCTGCTGCTGAGCATCATTCGTGAAGCCAGAAGTACGCAGCCAGGAATGGCGCCGTACAAATCCGCGGCTGCTGAGCGAGAAGCAGTGTCGAAGCGCCCATGGCGGCTTTGACCTGTTGGTTATTGACTCAATACCTCTAATAACGGTCAGAAGAAGCTCTGACTTGGAGTCCGAATCTGGAAGAGCTTCAACCATTCTTTTCATAGAGTGCCACAGGATATACTCATACTGAGAAAAATAGCCTTGATAACTGGCAACACGCATACTTAGAGTGGAGGCAGCAAAGACTCTCTTACCTAATGTATCAATCTTCACGAGACTCTTTGTTAATAGGTCGAGCTGTAGTAGTTTGAGGAAGAACGACCTTGTCATTCTCTGCCAGGACTACAATAGGATCCGCAAAGGCTTGGGATGCCAAAATGGGACGATCCTTGGGAGCTGAATACTTATCATCAATGGATTTAGCCACTGAGGGAATAAGAGCAGGATTATTCCATACCATTTGAGACAGCGTCTCGAAGGAAGGCTGGATCGGAGGAGTCAAATCCGTAGGGATCTCCGAAGCATGAAGATACTGGAGTCTTAATATCTTCCCAGGATCGATGTCTGTAGTCTGGAGAGAAAGGGTGGATCTCAGGTTCTTCAACAGAGACTTAAAGGACAGGTCCTCGACCACAGGCTCTGTAGCAAAGAAAGATCCTGTTTCTCCACTTCATCACCCAACCGAAGGTCTGGGTCAGGCTCAACATCATCTCCGATGGTCCAGAAAGGACTGTTTGGACAGGAAAGGAGGAAAATTAGAGAGGAGGAAATAGTAGAAAACAAGGAGAGTCCTCAGGGCCCCGCTACCGAGACGGCAAAACGGGTTGAAAACGGCACAGAGGAGAGGCGACGTACCGAAGAGGCATGCGGCACCGCGACGCCGCTTCCCCGGGCGCCCGCCACGGCACCGCGGCACTGGCGAGATCACGCTGGCATCGCGGACGGCGCCTGCAAGACCCAGCGGGTGAACGCGAAAACGCGCCGACAAGCCAACAGACCCTGTGGAAGGCGCCAGAAGAGCCCCAGGAACCTGGAAAGCTAGAGAAGGAAAACCAGGAGATAAAGGCATCGGTGAGGCCCTCGCGCCGCAGCCGCGTGAGGGGAAACATTGCATCGAGTCGCTGGCACCAAGAAGGCGCCACGCGACTAGGAATGTCCAACCCTCATTCGATCGCTGGAGGCCCGAGGCTCCGAGGCAACCGCCACAGGCAGAAGAACCAACCTCCGAGCCCATTGCTCCATAAGAGCGGCCCACTGATGAAACTGCTCATCTGGAGTCCTACCTATAGGCGGGAGGGCTCCGATGTAGAGGACGACGATTACCGGAAGTTGGCGACTCCGAAGAAGGAGACCGGCAACTAGCAACGATAACCGAGCGTCGACGTGCAGACATACCAGAGGGCGACCTCGAGTGATGCCTTCTCTTTTTTGACCTGTGGGCCGAAGAAGAGCTCGAGGCCGAACGGTGCCGAGAATGCGACCGTTTATTTTTATGCCGGCGGGGGGACCGCCCATCCCCCCGGGCATCGGACTGACCGTTGTCGGAACCCCGCTGAGGAGAAGGAGGCTGACCGGACCCAGCCCGGCTGACTGAACAGCTTTACAATGAGTCTCCCTACCGTCCACCTGACCTGCTCATGGTCGCCTCCGTCCAGTAGGCGAGACTTCTTCAAGTAAAAATTTAAATATTCGAAAATTTAGCGAAAATAGAATAAAATTAAGCGTCGACTATCATGATAAGTTACAAAAAAACAAACTGAAAACTATCGCTAGTTTGAAGTTTGACTCCCGACAAGGCAGCGACGTCATCACTGAAGCGCACTCGGCCGGGCGGAAAAAAGGAACTGAGGCGGTTGGAGGGGTCGCCGCGAGATGTAGTCATCACCGAGCCGCTGTCATGGGGCGCCATCTCTCTCAAGCCGACCTCCAGCAAAAAGTTTGCTCCCGATGGGTCCTAGTGCCTCCGGCGCTAATCCCACTAGTGTGAATGAGTCATGGAGACTTATGTCCAGGAAGATCGTCAGCTCTCCTGCAGCCCTGTTAAAATATCCTTTGTGTCGCCGACAAAGTGGACGGAACTCCTGAAGGGTGCATCCAAAAGGGATGACTGGATATACTGTGCCAGACCTGCAAAACGGAGCCATGATAGGCGATGAAGGCAGACCCCCGTGGCCGTAGCCCGAGTCACTGAGTCCACGGAATCATACGTGGCTCAGAAAGCGTGATGGCAAGAGGACTTGTTCACAAGGACTTTGTCCAACAACTTGGCCCTGAGGTTCGTCAGGGATAGCCTGAAGGTCCACCTCCAGCTCAGCAAGGGATGCCTTCTGGAAGGCCACCATATGGGACACATAATTTAATTTAGTGACTGGATGGCACAAGAAGTAGATGAATAGATCTTTCTACCAAATTGGTCCAGCTGTCATGAGTTATTGTCTGGTGGGGACTAACTCAGGTGCTTGGGCTGAGCCAACCAGTCATGCTGGCCGTGATGACCATGGAGTTGGCTTTTGGGTGCAAAGTCAAATGAAATCCTTCCTGGGGTGGGGAAGGTTCTAAGGCTTTCCTGGAAACAGTCGGGATGGAGGAGGGCTGCTGTCAAATGGTAGTGACCAGGTCCTCATGAGGGCCCATCCAAGAGGGGATGGGTAGAGGATCTGTCGTTGCTAGATCCAGGTGCTCAGCCAATCTTCGGCCCTAAGGGTCTATTTTCTTACAAGGCCAGCCTCCCGCTGTCTGGATAGTTTTCAACAAATCCCTGAATGAAGGGTCCTCTGGAAGGGATTTAGGCGATTCTTTTGGAGGAGCTTCGACCGGTGATCGAGGGTCAAAATGGTCGATGTCTGAGTCTATGTCCAAATCAGAGGGCTCAGAGCCACTGGGAAGGGAAGGGTCCTGCCCAGTGCCGCCCACTGGAAGTAAACCCTCAGCTCGGCCCAGAGGGACTGGGGCGGGGGCCCTGGGTAGAGGAATAGTCCCTAATGGTTGGGACTGTCTGATTTCAGTGATGAGCTCGGTCATGGCATCCTGCCACCACGCCAGAACTGACTCTCAATTAGGCGGTGGTGGAGAAGGCTCGTACCCTGGATACCCCTGGTAAGTCGGGTTATGCCAGTAAGGGTACGGATACCTGGGCAGCCCCGGCGGATAGCCTAAAGGTTGATATCCCGTCATCGGATATCCAGGTGTCGGGTATCCAGGTGTTGGATACCCCAGCATTGGGTATCCTGACGTCGGCAGCATATTGTCCGGCGTCAGATACGAAGGATCCATCGGAGGGCCGCCCGGCTGCAAATGTGGTGTCAGCCCTGGAAAACATGAAGGGTCGCAGGACGGTTGGTAGAGTGTTCGTGGGTCCACTGGAGTGGCAGGGGATCAGAGTGGCTAAAGAGGTCCCGAAGGAGGGGGCTCCATGCCTAACAGATCCTGGCCTGGCGACGGACCCCTTGGAAGAGGGAGGTCCGGGGTCAGATTGATGCCTGGCGAAGGGGGGAGCTCTGGGAGAGACCCCGACGACAGGTCGGGTAACGATCCCGAAGGAAGAGACAAGTCAGGACCGGGTGGTGAATCCCTTGGGAAAGAAACCAGCAGGGATGATGGGTCTCCAGCGAGCAAACTCGTGCCTATATCGAAGTCATCAAGGGAGCCCGACAGGCCAGTAAGTACGGCTGTGCAGTCGACTGGGGATCCATCATCCGACTTATCAGTCACGACCGGGCTGGCTGCGGCAGAGGAACCATGGACAGGCTGATCTGTCTGAGCTGGGCGCCCGGCGGCAGGGCCGGAGGGTGACTTAACGGCAGTGCTACGCGAACGAGAACTAACAGAGACCAAGAGGCTACCCCATCTGCCCGCTCACCTCAGCGGGGCGCCTGCCTGCAGGAGCGGATGGAGGGCCCGGAAGAGTAGTACTCACAGTCTTGAAGGTGGAAGGCCTTCCTCGTGGCGACGGGCTCCTCTCCCGGTGCTTCTCCTTGTGCTTCTTTTTCTTTCTTGTGGCCGGTGATGACGACCTCTCCCTAAGCTCCTGGAGCTCCTTTTCCATAGAAGCTAGCCGACAGGTGAGAAGGTGGGCTACGAGGGCCGCTTGCTTCGGGTCTGGATGGCCTAATTGAATCCCTGGCAGATGGCACACTCAGTCGAGTTGTGCTTAAGCCCCAGACAAAGGAGGCAATGGGAGTGCTCGTCCCCATGCATGATTTGAGAGCCACACTTAGTGCACTTCTTTTTTTGGATGAGTCGACATACACTCGTTCGAAAAATGCGGAAAAAGTGATGAGGAAAATAACTAAAACGTTGAATATAAAGCGGGCGACTGATCGCTGTTCTAACATGTCTGCCGAACGAACTGAGGCAATGGGGAGAAAGAACTGGAGGGCTGGCACGGGACCACCCCTTTTATAGTCGGGCTGACGTCACGTCGTCTGATGTTGGGGGTGGTCCCCGCTGATGACTGCTAGCTACAAGTTTGGCGTTGGAACCTGACGCCAGGGAGCGCAGTCCTATATGTGAAGAATCTTGCCGGAAGGTCTTGAAGCTGGCTCCTCCCACCCACCCGGGATAGTATAACCCTTGGCTCTGCCCCATGATGCCAGATCTTTGCCAGCTGGAACATCAGGTTTTGCGTCGAAGCCGGGGAGGTTGAGTGGGTTCATGCGGATGAACAACACATACCTCTCCTAGAAAGTGCGGTTATGTAACAAATGGAAATTACGTACCTACCGTAATTACTGATCTTCTTGGACGAAGTCTCCACCACTCATTCACACTTGTGGGACTACGCGGGGCGGGGCAAAAAGCGGGAGCAAACTTTCTGCAGAGGGTCGGCACCAGAGATGGAGCCGCGAGGAGCATGGCCGCGAGCATCAGCTCGTGCGGAATTGACTATCTCGGCATCGACCCTCCAACCGCATCAGTACCTTTTTTTCCGAGGAGGCGCAGCACAACTAACCTAGAAAGACTAGTCTAACACAAATCGGACATAACATAGTCCAAATGACCCGTATTAGAAGGGTCAACAAAGAAGTCTTCACAGCCTTAACACTGAGGGGGTGAAGACCAAAACAGAGAGGTGAGCTCAGGGGATGGAGGGTGGGCATGTGAATGAGTGGTGGAGACTTCGTCCAAAAAGATCATGAATTACGGTAGGCACGTAATTTCCATATCTTCCTGGACATAGAGTCTCCACCACTCATTCACACTTATAAGAGAGTACAGAGCTAAAATTCCCCCGAGAGGGCGGCAGGAAAATACAGGCTACTCACCTATAACAGGAGTTCTAGGAATGGTATATGTTGTTCATCCACACTTACTGGCAGGTTCCTTGCCGCTTTAAATCTTGCCGGAAGGTCTTCAAGCTGGCTTCTCCCACCCACCCAGGTGGTAAAACTCTCGGCTCCGCCCCATGACACCAGATCTAGCCCGCTGGAAGCCAGGTTGCGCGTCGAAGCCGGAGAGGCCGGGTGGGTTGTGTGGATGAATAACATACACCACTCCTAGAACTCCTGTTACAGGTGAGTAAAGTACAGTTACGTAAGAACTTACCGTAACAGCAGATCTTCGAGAACAGCTCTTGCAGCAGGTTACACCATTAGGACTGAAGCCGCCAGGCGCCAGGACCCCACGGAAAAATTCTAGCTAGCTAACTACAGCGGGACCCTCTAGCGTCGGTCCGCCTCCGGCGTCAGGCGTGGTACAAAGGGCGGTCCACGCGATTCCCCAGTTCTCCCTGGAGACTTCTTGCCGCAGGCTGTACATCAAAATGGGAGACCTAGGATTCGCTCAGAAGACAGAAAGATAACAATTCCTGCTCAGAAAGACTGAGCCATGCTTCCTCAAGGGAAGGTGGGAAGGTACCTGCTGCAAGAGCTGTTCTCGAAGATCTACTGTTACGGTAAGTTCTTACGTAACTGTACTATCTTACCGAGACAAGCTCTTGCGGCAAGTTTTTCCATTAGGACTGATTCCCAAGCAGTAGCAGCTGTCAGAAAATCCAGGAGGAGGAAAATAAAGGATAAATACCAGGTCCTGAACCTAGGACAGGAGACCCTGAAGTGCAGCCAAACAAAACCAGCCCTTGCCGAGAGGCGTGTCAAGCTATAATGCCTGATAAAGGTATGCACAGAACTCCAAGTAGCTGCAGCGCACATATGCAGAAGTGGAAACATTTTGGGAGCTGCAAAGGAAGTAGCCACCCTCTGAGTGGAATGACCCCGGACTGTACCGGGAGGGGCTTTTGTTTGATACCATAACAGTGAGAAATACACTGGACAAGCCAGCGAGAAAGGACTGTTTGGATACTGATTGGCCCATCATTCTCTCAGAGAAGAAATGAAAAGCTACTCAGAACTACGAAAGGACTGAGTTCTGTTGAGGTAAAACCTCAGGCTCGGTGAACATCCAGGGTATGGAGCAGAGCCTCTCCTCTATTAGGTAGTTGGAAGTAGACCGGAAGGTCGATATCCTGGTTCAGAGTGAGTGAAGAAACCACCTTAGGCAAGAATTTAGGTTGTCCTCAGGATACTCTGTCCCGTGGAAAACTAAATAAGGCTCTCTTGCACATGAGGCGTGAAGTTCAAAATTCTTCTTGCGAGAGCAACAACTAAAACAACGTTTTCCACGACAGAAAGCGTGGCTCCATATCATGGCAGGTTCAAAGGGGCGTGGAGCTGTTCAAGGACAAAAGCAAATCCCATGGAGGCACAGGGTCTCTAATAGGAGGCCTAAGGTGCAACCTCCCCTACGGAATTCTCGAGAGGCGCCCACCTGAGCCACTGTACGATTTCCCACCGGGAGGTGGTAAGTCAAATGGCACAGAGGTGCACTTTAATAGAGGAGTAGGCTAGACCCGAATGAAAGAGGAGAGCAAATATTCTAATATTACTCCCACAGGACAACCTAAGGGAAAGGTCAGCGTGCTCATGACCATACACAAAAACAGGCGCCATTTCATGGCGCAATGCATGCGCTATTAGCTTTCTGGCTGCAGAAAGGACTTCTGCAACCTTTGCGAGACCCTTCGTGATAAAAATGGCTATGTCTCTAGAGCCAAGCATGCAGGTTCAAGGACGTGAGGTCGGGTGGACAAGTGAACCCTTCTCCTGAGACAGTAAGTGGGAGCTGGCGGCAGCGGGAGCGGGGTTCCGAGATAGTTGAATCAACAAAGGGAACCAAATCTGTCTGGGCCAAAATGGGGCCACCAGGATCATGAGTCGTGCTCCTAAGTTTGAGAAGAACTCTGGATCAACGGAAAGGAGGAGGGAAGCGTAGAGAATCTGTTGGCCCAGGGGAGGATAACGCGTCTCGCCAGAAAACACCAGGCCCTGGATCTAGCGAGCAAAAATTGGGCAGTTTTGCGTTGGATGGGGAGGCGAACAAGTCTAGATCTGGAGTTCCCCATCGAAGAAACAGATCCTCTGCTGCCTCTTGAAGGAGTTCCCATTCGTGGACTCTGGCCTGAGAACGACTCAGGCCGTCTGCAACCGTGTTGTCCACTCCGGGGACGTGCACAGTGATCAGATTCGCGCCGTGTCTGATTACCCAATCCCACACTCTCATGGCCTCCCTGCAAGGGGTAAGATGTGCGCCTCCTTGTTTGTTGAGGAGTACATCACCGCCGTGTTGTCTGTCTGAGTAGAAGATACACGGTGGGATAACTGACTGAAAGGCCTGCAGGGCATAGGGACCGCTCTCATTTCCAGCACGTTGATGTGAAGGTGAGCTTCCATCTGGGTCCACGTACCTGGGACTTTACCCGTCCAGGTGTGCCCCCACCCAAGACCGGAGCGTCTGTGGTGAGGGTGACCTCCGAGGAGGCGCAATGAGCAGGGCGCCTGATGAGAGCGACCCTGGGGCTAGCCACCACTGCCAGTCTTGAATCACTGAATTTGTGAGTCTGACGGATGCTGCAAGTGGTCTTGCCTTTGGTCCCATTGCACTTTGAGCATCCACTGAGTAACGCATGTGGAGTCTTGCGAAGGGACAGTAGGAATGGCCGCAGCCATGTGTCCGAGCAAGCAAAGGACTGGCAGGTACAACCTTGCTTAATGATGGGTCCCTTATGAGGATCTGATGCGCTCCGCTCTGTCGGCCGGAAGAAAGGCTCTTCCCGAACAGTGTCCAGAACTGCTCCTATGAACTGCAGTTTCTGCGGACGGTACCAGGAGACTTCTAAGTAATTTATGAGGATGCCCAGGGATCGGAACAGATCCTGGGTGCTCTTGATTACAGAAGCAGCGCCTCTCTGGAGGCGGCCATGAGAAGCCAGTCGTCCAGATGCAGGGAACACGTAGTGGCCCTGTCTCCTCAGAGGCGCTGCCACGACTGCCATGCACTTGTAAAGACCCTTGGTGCGGAAGACAGTCAGAAAGGAAGGCTCGGAACTGAAGGTGGTGGTCGAGAAACTCGAGCGCAGGAACCTCCTGTGCGCCTGAGCCATAGGGATGTGCAGGTAGGCATCCTGCATGTCTAGAGGCAGCTAAAAGGCGTCCTGTTTGAGCATGGGGATAAGACCGGAAGGGTCACCATCGGAATCTCTGAAGTGACCGACACATTGAGGTCGCTGAGGTCCAAGATTGGACGGAGGTCCCCTGTTTTCTTGGGAACCAGGAAGAAGTGGAATAGTATCCTAGTCCTCTCTGGTTCTCTGGGACGTACTCTATCGCTCCCTTTCGTAGTAGCTGAGTATTCTTGCCAGATCAAGGCTTTGTGCTGACCCTGATACCGGGAGAGCAAAGGAGGCCTCGAGGTGGCTTTCCTACTGAATTCTATAAAGTGGCCTAGACTGACCAACTGAAGAACCCACCTGTCGGTGGTAATGGCCTGCCATCCCGGCAGGAAGTCATAATCGACCCCGACTATAAACTCCCGTTGATCCTGAGCGGGGGCGGAAGGAGTCAGGCTCTGGCGGCAGATGGACCCGCTGGCTGGGCCTGCCTAGGAGAACGCTGGCCTCGGCTGGCGGGGTGTTTGCCCTGGGCTCTCGAAAACCAGAGCCCCTCTGAGGTGCAGCGGAGTGGGTCTGTTGCCTCTGCGTCCGGCGCTAGGGCTTTGGTTCCTCGAAGGAACCAAGCTTAGGTCGATTACATGGCCTGAACGACCTTACCGCCTTCCAGCCTCTTGGAGTTGGTAAGGATCTTTTCTGTAGGATTACCAAACAATACTTCTCCCTCAAAGGGGCGTCAAGATGTTCTTTTGGACGTCCGAGATTAAAACGCGAGAGCGCAGCAGAGTGTCTCCGGAGGCTAGCGCCAAACTGCTGCTCGGGCCGATGAGTCCTTGAGTCATCTGTGACTCTTAACCTTAGGTCCCCGTCTGAACCCACGTGCGAGGCTGAAGCATCTCCTCCTTCTGCTACCTACCGGACATCTTTTCAGCCTTCCAGACCCTGTTCCCAAAGCGTTCTGGAACTGAACCATGTAGGTTAAATAGTTCAGGGGATCTGATGGCGCAGAGTAGCGGAAGCATCGTGCGCCTAAATCGTCCAGTTGTTTGGACTCTGGGTCCGGTGGCAGGGTGCTCAAATGTTGTGGCCTCTTGACCCGGTCATGTGAGACTGTGATGACCAGAGAATCGGCCTGAGGATGCTCGTCAAGTACTGAGTCGTCATAGGGCCTTGTACAAGCGATCAGCTTTCTTGGTCTCGCCGGGAGCAAGTGTGGGCCGCTTCCACGTGGCCTTGGTGGCGTCCACGAGAAGTGTCAACCAAGGGTGGGTACCACCATAGGCTTGGGGTCCTTTGCGCGAAGATATTTGGAGTCGTACTCTTCGGGGTCTAAGTCTTCAGCATCCATCCATGTTCTCTGTATATGTCTCATAATATCAAGGCGAGGATCATCCGGAGAGATCTAGGCATCTCCACGTGGGTCCGGAGAAGGGATGGAGAGTGGAGATGGGGATCTAGAGGTGGAGTAGTCTGATCCCGTGTCCTCCGTTGAAAGAGACGTCAGCGTCTCCTGGATCTCTTGGGGCTGGGTGATCCAGAAGAGGATTCGACGGAGGTCTCCGTTTATCAGGTCTCCCCTGGGAGAGTTCTAGGCTCCGGGGAGGAGAACACGGCCTGCCGACCCGATCGATGGCGGGGCAGGAACCGGAAGGAAGAGGCGAGGAGGAGGGAGGAACCATGTCCTTTTAATGGTATCCCACCAGTGGGTGAACAGATCTTTCACCTCCACTAGAGAGGGCCCGGCCAGCCGGGTGCGGTGGGCGGTCGTCAAGGTCAGCGTCTCGGCTCCACAGGGAGCTCTGGTATGGTGAGGGTTCCTGGGAGTACCAGTGGGACGAGGGTCGCCCGTCTGGTCCTCGGGCTGCTCTAGGTCCTCCTCCGATGAGGCTCCTGACCGATGTCGGTCGGAGGCAACAGGGCCTTCTTCTTTTCAGGAGGGGCGTCGGTCCCCTACCGGCGTCCGCTGGGATGTAATGGCGGCGTGGGGTAGTCGGGCCGGCGGCTCCAGGAAGAAGGCGCCACGGCTGGCGGCTGTCGAGCCCGGCGTCCTGGGCTGAGCCTTTAAAGGCGTGAGCTCCAGCGTGTTGCGTGGAGAGCACGGCGAGGCCTGGCGTGGTACGAGGCGGGAACCCGACTTGCGGTGGTGATGGTGTCGTTCCCGGACTTGAAGGCCCTGGAAGGAGGAAGGCCTGGCGGATTTCTCCTGAGATGAAGGTTTCTTGATTGCAGCGGGGAGATTTGAGACGAACTCGAGACTCGCAAACCCTGGAGCGCCTTCTCCTTCTCTTCTCAGCGTGCTTGTGGACCCTGGAGCTTTCCCCTTGAGAACATGGTCTTCAGTTGTTCCTCCAGAAAGCCTGCAAAGCCTTCTGGCCGAGGATCCGAGTGCAGCTGTTGAACCCCTTAAGAAGGACAGGCCGGGTATAGTGGTCTGGGCCTAGGCACAGGACGCAGGCCGTGTGGGGTCATGAATGGGATCTGCTTTCCACAGCGCACTTGATGGATGGCCAGAGTTGGTGATGACATCAAGATCTTGCTTGAAGAGGATTCTGAAGATTTTCAAATTTTATCGAAAAAGAACTATTCACCGTCGTAGCTAGACTGGTAACCGAAGGGGTCAGGTAGCTAAGTCGGCGGTAAGGGAAAGAACTGGGAATCTGGGGACCACCCCCCTTTTGTACCACGCCTGGCGTCGGGGCGGGACCCGGCGTCAGGCGGTCCCCACTGTGGTTAGCTAGCTAGAATTTTCCGTGGGGTCCTGGCGCCTGGCGGCTTGAGTCCTAATGGTGTAACCTGCTGCAAGAGCTGTGTCTCGAAGTAAGATCCTGTATTTCTAGGGACATGGATATGTTGTTCAATCCACACTTACTGGCAGACTCCTAGCAGTTCTCAGAGAGGAGGGAGGCAAGGCGCACACCCCCTACTTAGGGAACAAGGACTGGAGAACCGAGGTCCCAAAACCAGCATCCCGGCGTGACTCAAGGTCAATGTGCTAATGGGTAATGAAGGTGTGTGCTGACCCTCTGGGAGGCTCCATGCCCGCCAACCTATGGCAGAGATCTATACAGGAGGTGACCCACCTGCCAATCATCCGCTTGGCAGCAGGCCTGCCAGGTGTGGCTTCAGCGTAGGTGACAAACAGCTGGCGAACCTCTCCCCGAACTTCAGCGTCTGCTCCTTCTAATAAGAGAGCGCTCTTCTAGGGTCCAGAGTATGGAGCCAATATTTGGCCTCCAAGGTGTGATTGGGGTAGAACACCGGCAGAGTCAAAAACTGGTTAAGGTGAAACTCTGACACCACCTTCAGAAGGAATTTCGGGTGGGGGCACAGGACAACCTTGTCCCTGTGGAAGACCAGATAAGGAGACTCGATGGAAGCACCAGGCGCTCCCACCATCCTTCTGGCTGATGTGATAGCCACAAGAAGGCAGTCTTCCATGACAGGTGAGAGATGTCACACCTGTGCATCGGTTCGAATGCCTGCCCATGAACAGCCAGTACCAGCAGTAGATCCCACGGAGGTGGGGTTCTCGCACGGAGGATATGTGATCAAGGCCTTTGAAGCGCCAGCCACCTTCTCCTACGCTGCTTCCGGCCCCACGGTAAGCAGAGATGGCTGCCAGTGCACCTTAAGGGTCGTCGACGAGCCCTAGCTGAGAAAGGGACCACAGGTAGTCCAGAATGCTTGCCAAGGAACAGGAGGAAGGGTCCAACCCCTTGCCCTGACACCAAATGGAGAATCTCTTCAATTTAAAGGCATAGCTTTCCCTGGTCGTCTCCTTACGGGATGCCTCAACAACACTGAGGACCTCGTCGGAAAGACCCAAGGCCTGGAACTCTAGCCGCTCAGGAACCAGGCCGTCAGGTGCAAGGATTGAAGGTCCGGGTGGAGAACCTTCCCCTGGTAGACTGAGATCAGGTCCGGGCGGGCTGGGAGCCGCCTCGGGAGTCTGCAGCTGAGGCTGAGGAGATCTGGATACCAGAACTGGCGGGGCCAGTCTGGGGATACCAGAATCACCTGCACCTTGT
The DNA here is from genome assembly GCA_016271365.2 of Neoceratodus forsteri. Classification (NCBI taxonomy): domain Eukaryota; kingdom Metazoa; phylum Chordata; order Ceratodontiformes; family Ceratodontidae; genus Neoceratodus; species Neoceratodus forsteri. Next base: position 698,738,270 of record CM057452.1, on the reverse strand, counting down.
CCCTCCTCGCCTTGAGAAGCACCTTGTGGATCAAGGAAAATGGGGGAAAGGCATAGAAGAGTCCCGGGATCCAAGGCCCCGAGAAGGCATTCCCCGGCAGCGAGCCCTGATGACGGGGGCAGGCATGAAACAGCCAGCTTCACACTCTCCCTGGAGACAAACAGGTCCACCTGAGGCATGCCCCAGTGGGAAAACAAATCTTGTACTACCTCCGGCAGGAGAGACCATTCGTGAGACGCAGCCCCTATCCGGCTGAGGGCATCGGCCAGAGTGTTGGAGGCTCCTGACACATGGATGGCTAGCAGACCCGCCTCCAGGCTGTGCACGAGGGACCAAGTGCAGAGAGCTTCCTTGCACAGGGGCATGGAGCGCGTCCCGCCCTGGTGGTTTAGGTAGTACATGGTCGTGGTATTGTCCATCTGGACCTGGACCACCTGACCCCATACAAATGGAGCGAAGGTGGTGAGGGCTAGACAGACCGCTCAAAGCTCCAGCAGGTTGATGTGGCATCGGGATTCCCGAGGGGACCAGAGGCCATGCGCTCTGTGCTCACCCAGATGGGCACCCCAACCCATCAGAGAGGCGTCGGTCGATAGAGAGACCGTCGGCTCGGGGTGGACAAACAGGATGCCCTCCTGCAGATGAGCTGGAACGATCCACCACTGGAGAGCGTTCCACATCTCCTGGGTCACCGCCACTGGCTGGTCCAGAGGACCGAAGCGCTGTGACCATTGGCTGGCCAGTCCCATTATGAGAGGGCATGTGCCAAAGGGCCCAATGGACCACGCTGGTGCAGGCCGCCATGAGGCCCAGGAGGCACAGGAAGTCCCGGGCAGGGCGTAATTGCCAAACCTGAAATGACTGGACAAAGGAGGAAAGAACCTCGGCCCTGTCCGCCGGGACCCGTGCTCTGGCTCGAAGAGTCGAGCTCTGCCCCGATGAATTGAATCACCTGCTTTGGCACGAGTTCCGACTTGGCCTCGTTGATACAGAGGCCAATCTGAGAGCAAACCTGGAGGGCCAGATCCCTGGACCGCTCCACCTCCAGTCTGGAGGAGGCCACAATCAGCCAGTCGTCCAGGTAAGGGTACACCGGACCCTTGACGCCCACAGAATGCTGTCACCACTGCCATGCATTTGGTGAAGACCCTGGGAGCTGGAGAGGCGGAAGGGCATGGCCTGTAACTCGTGAGAATCTCTCTGCTCTAGGCGGAGAGATCACTGGTGGGGCGGGCGGATTGGGAGGCCAGAAAAGAGCAGCGTCCTGGAGGTCAGAGAACAGAACCACACGCCTCGTTCCAGGGATGGAATGATCTGAGCCAGAGTGACCATCCAGAAGGTTCGAGAACTTAGGAACCTGTTCAGGTTGTGCAGGTCTAGAATGGGGCGCCAGCCCCCCATCCGTTTCGGGACCAGGAAGTACCGGGACACAAACCCTGGGTCTGGTGGAGGATCCTCCACCTCCCTGATCACCTCCTTCTGGAGGAGCAGGGCAATGTCGGCTCGACAGGCCGACAAAGAGGCTGTGGACCCCGTAACCCCGAGTGGGGCGACGGCTCGGAAGGGCGGGGCCTGCTCGAACTCTAGAGGCAGACCCTTTCCTACCACTTCCAACACCCAGCGGTCCGTGGTGATAGCGGACCAGGCAGAAAGAAAGTGGTGGAGCCGTCCCCCCACAGGGGGAACCCAGTGGGGAGCGACGAGGCTGGAGGCGACACCCCTCAATCTGTCACTGGGCAGGCTTGGAGGAGGGACCGGCCGAGGGGCCTCACGGGCCTTTTCCTCCCGGCTTCCTGCTGGAGTAAACTGCAGGCTTGGCTTTGGGATGCCAAGTGCGAGCCTGCTGGCCCTGATGCTGGTGTTGCTGGGCCGGACGTGCCGCAGGGGCAGAAGGGCAAAAGGGCTTACGCTGCTGCTGGTGGCCTTTGTCCTTCTGGGCAGACATGACTGAGTCCAAGGTGGCAATGGACTTCTCGATCCTCTGGAGATGGCCTTCCACCCTGGGCCCGAACAAGTCGGTACCCAGGAAGGGGACGTCTGCCAGCTTGTGCTGGGTATCCGCCGTGAAGGTGGAGATCCGCAGCCAAGCTCTGTAGCGTGTGGCCACTGCGGCCGCTACTGACCGGGCACAAGAGTCTCCAATATCCAGAGAAGTTTGGAGCTGCTGCTTCACCACTGCCCTTCCCTGATCCCGCACCTGCTTGACCATAGTCTGGAGGTCAGCCGGGAGATGAGGGATCACCTCATCCAGGGAGCCCATAAGGGCATGGGAGAAGTGCGCCATCAGTAGGGCCGAGCTGGCCTGACGGAGGCCTAGGGAGGACACAGCATACACCTTACGCCCAGCATAGTCCAGCTTTTTGGACTCTTTGTCGGAAGGCTTGTCCACGTCCCTGGTGTTCCCGGAACACCGGAAACCACTATCGGTTACAAGCCCCTCCGCAGAGGGGTGTTCTGAAAAACCGGACAGTGAGCCGGTTGGGACGTTGTACTTCCTGGCCATCCTGGCCGAAGGAGCAGAACAAGAAGCTGGCCGCTGCCATAACTCCAAGGCTGGGCCAACAATGGCTTCAGCCACCGGAAAGGCCTCTGTGGGAGAATCCCCTCGGTCCAGTACCTCCGTGAGGGGATACTTGGCCCACTTGGACACGGGTTCGAGCTGCATCCCAGTAGACTCTGAGATGAACCAAAGCAGACCCATGAACGAGGATGGGCTCTCGTCCACCAACTGTCCCCCAGTGGACTCCAGGTCAAGGGGCCTGGAGAACAGGGAAGAGTCGTCAGACTCCGAGGAGTCTGCGAACAGCTGCCTAGGGCCTGAGCCTCCCTCCACCTGCCAAGGACAGTCGGAAGTGAGGATGACCGACAACCGATGGGGCAGCCCCTGACCCGACCGAGAATCTTTGGTCGGAGCTCCAGATTTAGGTTGTGGAGACGGGGGTACCACCACAATAGGTGGCGCAGCTGGTTTCGGCCAAACAACCGGCACTGGTTTGGGTTCCTCGACAACCATGAGGGGTTGTTTCGGCCTTTCAGGTGACAGCCACTTAATGGCCGGAGAAGGCGATGGGGTCGGCTTGTGCCCGGTCAGAAGGAGCTGCTGGCACATTAAGTCCTCGTAGCGTCGACGCAATTTGTGCCGAAGCCTCTCCTCCGAGGAGGAGGAGGAAGACGAGGACGAGTGGTGTCGCCGCTTTCCTCGGTGCCGAGACCGAGACTGCCGGTGTCGGCGGGATCGGCTGGAACGAGAAGAGGTGCGAGACTGAGACAGTCGGTGTTTCGGTGGGTCTGGGAGGGAGCGGGGGAAACCCGTTCCTCCCTCAGCTCAGGAGCCTTAACCGGGGACTCCGGCACAGGAGGCGCAGGCAAATCCTCGGTTTCCACTGGGGGAACCGGTGAAGAAGGGTTGTCGGCTTCTCCAGTCGACAGCCCGTCCGACGGGTCCAGAAAAATCTCGACTGCATTGACGGGTGTCTCGGCCAGCCGATCTGATGGGGACACCGTGAAGCCGGTGGCCTTAGCCGCAACCTCGACTGAAGTCGAGTGTCGACTGTCTGGGGAAGGGGACCTCTCCCGCTCCCACGAACACCGACGGTGGGACTTACCCTTTGAATCCTTCTTCTTGGACCGAGAGGAGTGTCCCGATGGACCCTCACCTTTCGTGTAGAGAGACTGTCAAAGCTCCTTAAAAGAAGCCATATAGGAGGAGCCCAAGGAGAGCAGGATAAATGCCGCGACCAAGGAGAATGAAGATGCGGCCTGGGCCGCCTCTTCCTCGAGGGTGATCATCTGTTCAAGTTGCTCAGCCGAGCCCGCCACCGCGAACACCGCCCAATGAGCCTCCTTCAACTTCACCAGCGGAATAAGTCTCTCGGGGCGCCCATGTTGGAGTCTGGCAGCACGGTCTTCGAGGACATGGGTCGAGAAGGACATGCACAAATCGCAGGCCTGCGGATCGTGGTCAAGCCCGAGGCAATAGACGCACGTGGAGTGCGGATCGGTCCGAGACATTTTCTGCCTGCATGGGCACCACCGAAAACTGGGAGTTGGATTTATCCATCGCAGCCACGAAGGAAGAAAGAGACCGAAGTCTTGTAAACTTCAAAATTAGTTTCGGGTTAACCGAAGAGTTTGAATACAGTCTAAATGCAGAGCGCTAAGGAAGATCTGGCATCATGGGGCGGAGCCGAGAGTTTTACTACCCGAATGGGTGGGAGGAGCTAGCTTGAAGACCTTCCGGCAAGATTTAAAGTGGCAAGGAACCTGCCAGTAAGTGTGGATTGAACAACATATCCATGTCCCTAGAAACCAAGAGCTCACGAATTCAGGACAGAAGTCCGTTAAGGATAGTCCTGCCAAACGAAAGGTTTCGTCTGGCATGGACATCCAGCACATTGTGCTTAATAAAAGTATGCACTGAGCTCCAAGTAGCCGCATTGCAAATGTCCGCAATGGGCATGCTGCGGATTTCCACCACGGATGCTGCGACTGCTCTAGTAGAGTGAGTATACACTCTGCCCTCCAGCTTGACCTGTGCCATGAATAACAGTGGCGAAGGCATGCCACCATCCATGCTGAAATGCATCTGATAGCGACAGGCTGACCCAGCCGGGTCTCGCTGAAGGAGACAAACAGTTGTTGTGCTTTGCGAATTTCCTTCGTTCTATCTTAATAGAAGCGCAAAGCTCTTTTAACATCTAAGGAATGAAGGGAACGTTCTCCTTCATTCTGGAAATCAGCAAAGTAAGTAGTTAGGACCAAATGTTGGTTTAAATGGAATTCTGAGACAACCTTAGGGAGGAACTTAGGATGGGTCCTAAGAACTACTTTATCCTTGTGAAATACACTGTACGGAGGGTCTGTTACCATGGCATGTATTTCAGAAACTCTGAGGGCCAAGGTGATGGCCACCAAGAAGGCCGTTTTCCAAGTGAGGAATTTCAATTCGCAGGTAGCTAGTGGCTCAAAAGGTTTTCTAGTGAGCATGTCGAGCACAAGAATAATGTCCCAGGCTGCAACTGGACATCAAACAGGAGGTCTGGTATGCAGAATACCCTTAAGAAACCTCTTAACTACCGGTAACTGAGCCAGAGATAAGGAAAGTAATGGCTCATGATAGGCTGAAATGGCACAAAGGTGAACTTTGATTGTAGAGTACTGAAGACCTGAATTTGAGAGATCTAAGAGGTACTCTAAAACTTTGTTGGGTGGGCAGGAAAAGGGATTCAAAGAGGATCCTGCACACCAGAGGGGAAAAACGCTTCTATTTTGCAGTGTAAGTTTTTCTGGTTGCTGGCTTTCGCAGTCAAAAGAATGTCAGAAACTCTCAGAGAGGCACAGAACCTATTCACCTCTATCTCCTCAGGAGTCAAGCGTGAAGATGAAGCGACCTCAGATTGGGATGGACCAGAGGACCCTGGGTCAGAAGGTTCGTCTGAAGGGGAAGTGCCTTCGGAGGGGTTTCCGCCATACTGTTGAGTAAAGGAAACCATATCTGTCAAGGCCAGAAGGGAACAATGCGAATCATCTTGTGTTGCTGAGACTCGAATTTGAGGAGTACCCTCTGGATTAGGGGAAGAGGAGGAAAGGCGAAAGCGTTTTGTCCACTGCAGCCTGAATGCTTCCTGACAGAAAATGCCAGGCCCTGGAATTCTGGAGCAGAAAACAGGGAGTTTTGTGTTGAGTGGGGATGCAAAAAGGTCCAGGTCTGGAGATCCCCACTCTACTACGGTTAAGTCAAGAGACCACTCCTGAGGGTCTGCCTCTGTTCTGCCGAGACGGTCTGACAGTTCGTTCTGTATTCCTGGCAGGTAGACCACCTGAATCAGAGCCTTGTGACCTAGGCACCATTCCCATACTCTCATTGCTTCCCTGCACAAGGGGTAAGAGTGTGCGCCGCCCTGCTTGTTGATGTAATACATCACTGCCTTGTTGTCCGTCTGAAGAAGAATGCTCTTGTGACAAAGAATGTCCTTCAAGGTCCGGACTGCATAGAGGATGGCTCTCATTTCCAGGACGTTTATGTGAAGCTGGGCTTCGACCCGAGTCCACATACCCAGAGTGTGGAGATCCTGACAGTGAGCTCCCCATCCCGAAAGGGACGCGTCTGTGGTGACAGAAATCTGATGATCCAGAGGAGCAAAGTGGTATCCTTCCAGAAGATTGTCCTCTTGCGACCACTAGGTGAGCGACCTCCTGAGAGGTTCTGTCACCTTGATGAGAAAGGACTGAGGATGAGTAGTCGGGGACCACTGAGTACTGAGCATCCACTGAGAGGTTCTCATGTGGAGGCGTGCTAGGAGTACAGTTAACACAGAAGATGCCATGAGACCCAGCATCCGTTGCACTGAGATAGCTCGAACCGATCTCTTCTCTCGTATGTATTGGGCCATCTGTGGGATATCACTCCTTCTGTCCTCTGGTAGAAAAGCTTTCGCACAGGAGGTGTCCAGAAGAATTCCTATGAAAAGGAGCATCTGGGAGGGCTGCAACTGCGATTTCTAGAGATTCAGCAGGACTCCCATGGACATGAGGAAGTCTGAGGCCATGGCTACGGCATCAAGAGTTCCTTGCCTGGAAGGGCTCGCTAGAAGCCAGATGTCCAGATATGGGAACACTTGTATTCCGATCTTTCTGAGGTGCGCTGCGAGAATTGCACAACACTTTGTAAAAACTCACAGCGCCGAGGATAGCCCAAAGGGCAGTACTCTGAACTGATAATGTTGGCCCAAAGCCACAAACCTTAGGTATTTGTGATGTTTTGGGTGAATAGGAATATGTTGGTAAGCATCCTGCATGTCCAGGGAAGCTAACCAATCGTGTTGATGAAGCAAGGGCAACAGAGTTCCCAGTGACATCATTTTGAACTTTTCCTTGGGAAGAACTCTGTTCAGTTTTCTGAGGTCCAAAATGGGGCGCATGCCCCCAGTTTTCCTTGGAACAAGAAAGTAGTGGGAGTAGAACCCTGTGTTTCGTTTATCCAACGGAACCATTTCTACTGCCCTGTTGTTCAGAAGGCCCTGTATCTTGGAGGCGAGAAGTTCTGACTGAACTGTCGACAGTCTGGGCTGTCGTTTGGGGGGAAGATCTGGTGGGTCTCTAAAAGATTGAAGGAATATCCCTCACAGATTATCCGGAGGACCCATTTGTCTGATGTTATGGTCCTCCAACAGTTGTAGAATTGAGTCAGATGACCCCCCACCACTGAGAGAAAGTCCCCCTCTGGCAGCTGAGGAGGGACGTGGGCCAGAGAGTCAGAAGGTAGCACTGGACACTTTGGGGCCTTGTGCTTTCTATTGCGTTTTCTTTTGAGGCTGGGGGGGGGGCTTGGTTTTTATTAAAACCTCCCCTGCCTTTGCCTCGAAAGGACGGACAGTTGTGAAATTGACGCTTATTAACACCCCCACGAGAAGGGATGGGAGCAGGTCGAGCCAATTTAATGGCAGACCTAGTCTTTTGAGTGACTTCCAGAGCTGCTCTACTTGAGGACCAAAGAGATACATACCGTTGAAGGGTAACGCCATAACCTGTTGCTGGGCTTCACTCGTGAAACCTGAAGTGCGCAGCCAGGAGTGGCGGCGAGTACAGATGCCTGCCGCTGCAGCCCGAGAAGCAGTATCGAAGTGTCCATAGCTGCTTTAACCTGCTGGTTGTTGGACTCGATACCCTGGTTATGGTTTGAAGTAGCTCGAATTAGAGTCCGAGTCGGCAGAGCTTCTACCATTTGTTTGAGCGAATGCCAAAGAACATACTCATATTGAGAAAAATAGCCCTAGTAGCTGGCATACGCATACCCAGGGTAGAGGCAGCAAAGACTCTCTTACCCAAGGTGTCAATCTTGCGATATTCTTTGTTTATAGGCTGGGCTTAAGATGCCTCAGGGAGGACGGCCTTATCTCCGCCAGGACTACAATAGGGTCCTCAAAGGCCTGGGAGGCCAAGATGGGTCTAACCTTGGGAGCAGCATACTTTCTATCTATGGACTTAGCCACAGAAGGAATGAGAGCGGGATTATTCCACACCATTTGAGAAAGCATTTCAAAGGAGGGCTGTACCGAAGGAGTCAAATCCATAGGGATCTCCGGAACATGGAAGTATTGGAGTCTTCAACAGCTTACCAGGATTGATATCTGTAGTCTGGAGAGAAAGAGTGGAATTCAAAGTTTTCAGAGGCTCTGCTACAGGATGAGAACCTTCCACATCATCACCCAGGCGAAGGTCTGGGTCAGGCTCAATGTCATCTTCTGACAGCCCAGGAGGGACTGCATGGACAGGAAAGGAGTGAAAATCAGAAGGAAATGAGAAAAGAAAAGGATTCAGAGAAGAGGAGCCCTGAAGACTGGACGCCGCCCTAATAGGTCTCGGTGCTGAAGAAGGGCACGGTGCGAAAAACACGCCAAGAAAGACGAGACAGGCGAGGCGCGGTGCGAAGATGGCACAGATGAGGCGACAGCATAGACAACCCAACGGCGCCGAGGATGGCGCAGAGCAGTCGATTGACGCCGAGGACGGTGCCGAATGAGCCATCGATGCAGAAGGCGCTGAAAACATCCCAAAATTCCGAAAAACAGGATCTGAGGAGAAAGAAGGATGCATACCAGGAGACAGAGGCATCGGTGTGGCTCCCTGTGCCGCAGCCATGTTGGGGGGGAGGGGGAACACCTAAGCACGGAGTCGGCGGCACTGAGGACAGCGCCACGCGACTAGGGAGGCCCAACCGCCCTACCCGATCCCCAGAAAAGCCTAAAGGCCCCGGAGTGACCGGGCCAGGCAGCTGGACCAACCTCCGAGCACATTGCTCCATAAAAGCAGCCCACTGATGAAACTGCTCACCTGAAGACCTGGAGGCCGGGGTAGGGCTCCGATGTCGAAGGGGTCGGCGACCGGAAACAGAAACCGGCGACTCCGAAGGAGGAGACCGGCAACTAGCCCCAAATAACCGATCGTCTACACGTAGACATAACAGGGGGCGACCTCGAGTGATGCCTTCTCTTTTTTGACCTGTGGGCCGAAGAAGAGTTCGAGGCCAAACGGTGCAGAGAGTGCAACCGTTTACTTTTATTCTTCTGAGGGGACCACCCATCCCCTCTGGTATTGGACTGTCCGTTGTCAGACCCTTCCCCCTCCGGAGAGGGCGGCGAACCGGACACAGCCCGGCTGACTGAACAGCTTTCATACGTAGTCTCCCTACCGTCACCTGACCCGCTCATGGTCAACTCCATCAATGTAGGCTGAGACTTCTTTTCTTTAATAAGAATAAAACTAAGCGGTACTTATTCAAGATATTATTACAAAACAATAAAACTGAAAAACTATGCTGCTAGTTTGAAGTTTGATTCCCGGCGGGCAAGCAATGTCGTCACTGAAGTGCACTCGTCGACGGAAAAAAGGAACTGAGGCAGTTGGAGGGTCGATGCAGAGACAGTCATTACCGCACAACCTGATGCTCACGGCTCCATCTCTTGCGCCGACTCTCTGCAAAAAGTTTGCTCCCGCTGGGTCCTAGCGCCTCCGGCGTAGTCCCATAAGTGTGAATGAGTGGTGGAGACTTTATGTCCAGGAAGATCTTACCATAACAGTAGATCTTTGAGGAATGTCTCTTGCGGTAGGTCATTACTTCTGGGAGGTTCCAGCAGAGGTCGTTGTCACACGGCAGCTTCTTCCAGCAGTCTTTCATCAGGGACCACCCACACATGACATCATCTCTCTGTGTCCTATATAAACGTGGGCGGTCCCTGGTAACCTCAGTTCCCAACCGGATTCAGCTTGCAAAGGTGAGGACCAAGGAAAAACGAGGTACCAAAGAGTCCCAACCCTAAGTCCTTGGATCATGATTTTGCCTCCGTTAGAGAAGGAGGGGGATGGAGGGCAAGACAGGATCTCCTGCAAGAGACATTCCTTGAAGATCTACTGTTATGGTAAGTTCGTACGTAACCGCACTATCTTCTACAGAATGGTCTCTAGCAGTAGGTCGTTATTTCTGGGAGATTCCCCAGCAGTTATTTCCATGTAGGAGGACAGTTATGATAGAATGCCTGGGAGGACAGTACGGCCAAAGGCTGCCCTGCGCTGTGAGGCAATATTTAGGTTGCAGTGCCTTGAAAAGGTATGGATTGTGGACCAGATGGCTGCACTGCAGATGTCCGTAATAGAGGCACCTTTAACGCAAGCCACAGTGGCTGCCATAGCCCTAGAGGAATGAGCTTGAACACGATCTTGCAGGGGCTAACTGTATTTTTTGTAACAAAAGGTAATGCAATGTGCTAACCAACAGGGGATGGTGCGCTACGCAACGGGAAGGCCCTCACAGCCAGGGGCGAATGTGACAAAAAGTTGAGAGGCTTTCCTAATGGACTTAGTCCGATTAGTGTAATAGCAGAGGATTCGGTGAACATCCAGAGTATGTAGAATGTGTTCCCCCGGGTCGGGGTAGTATACTGGTAACTCCAGGGATTGACTGAGAGTCTGTTCCGAGACTACTTTAGGTAGAAAGGATGGATTAGTGCGAAGTACCACGCGGTCCTTATGAAATATAAGATAGGGTTCCTTGCACATGAGGGCATACTGCTCAGAAATACGCAAGCTGATGTGATAGCTACCAAGAATACAAGTTACTCACCTGTAACAGGAGTTCTAGAAGAGGTATATGTTGTTCATCCACACTTATTGGCAGGTTCCTTGCCGCTTTAAATGTTGCCAGAAGCTCTTCAAGCTGTCTCCTCCCACCCACCCGGGTAGTAAAACCCTTGGCTCCGCTCCATGACACCCGATCTAGCCCGCTGGAAGCCAGGTTGCGTGTCGAAGTCGGGGAGGTCATGTGGGTCATGTGGATGAAAGTACAGTTACGTAAGAACTTGCCGTAACAGTAGATTTTCGAGAACAGCTCTTGCAGCAGGTTACACCATTAGGACTGAAGCCGTCAGGCGTCAGGACCCCACGGAAATTTTCTAGCTAGCAGTCTTCAGCGGGGACCACCTCCAACGTCGGTCCCGCCCCCGACATCAGGCGTAGTACATAAGGAGGCGGTCCCGCCATAATCCCCAGTTTTCCCGCTGGAGACTCCCGGCCGCTGGCTGACATCAGCAGAGGAGACCGAGGATCCGCCATCAGATGGCCAAGACTAGAAAGAAATGGTTCCATCCTGAATAATGGAATTTAGGCTATAACCTATCTCCTCCAAAAGGGGGAATGGTGGGTGGGAAGGTACCAGCTGCAGGAGCTGTTCTCGAAGATCTACTGTTACGGTAAGTTCTTACGTAACTGTACTATCTTACTTCGAGATACAGCTCTTGCAGCAGGCTACACCGTTAGGACTGATTCCCAAGCAATAGCGACAATCTTACGCCATCGGGAGGAGGAAAGACGGAGATTATGACCCTGTCTGAGCCTAGGACAGAAGTCCCTGGAGGACGGCTAGGCCGAAATCTGCCCTTCTCCTTGAAGCGATATCCAGGCTGTAATGCCTAATTAAGGTATGCACCGAGCTCCAGGTAGCTGCAGCGCAAATAGCTGAAGTGGAAACATTCTTCAGTGCTGCAAAAGAGGTGGCCACTCCTCTGGTAGAATAACCCTTGACCACTCCTGGCAAGGGTTTGTTCCGTTTGTCATAACAGAAAGAGATACACTGAATGAGCCAACGTGAAAGGGACTGTTTAGAAACAGGGGCTCCCTTCGTCCTCTCAGCAAAGGAGACAAACAGCTGATCCGCTTTCCGGTACTGTTTGGTTCTGGTCAGATAATATCTGAGACACCTATGAACATCCAGGGTGTGAAGCAGTGCTTCTCCTCAATTGGAGTACTTGGGAAAGTATACTGGTAAATCGATATCCTGATTAAGGGTAAGGGCTGAAACCACCTTAGGCAGAAACTTAGGATTTGTCCTCAGGGATACCCTGTCCTGGTGAAAAATTAATTAGGGTTCTTTGCACATGAGTGCATATAATTTGGAGATTCTTCTCGCCGAAGTAACTGCAACTAAAAACAACGTTTTCCACTACAGAAAACGTAGCTCGCAATCCGCGGCTGGATCAAAAGGTGGCAGCGTAAGCTGCTCCAGGACAAAAGGCAAGTCCCAAGGAGGAACAGGATCCTTGACAGGTGGCCCCCCTTAAAAAGGCATGAGTAGTGTCCAATTGAGCCAACATACGATGGCCTATGGGGGCATGATAAGCTGAGATTGCACAAAGGTGCACTTTGATCGAGGAGTAAGCTAGCCCAGATTGGAAAAGGGAAAGCAGGTACTCCAGAACCAGCTTCTCAGGACAGTCTAAGGGTGAGAAACCGCGCGCTTGAGCCCACAAGCAAAACCTGCGCCACTTCATGGCGTATGCTGCTGGTTTTCTAGCGGCAGAAAGTACGTCTGCCACCTCTTGCGAAACCCCGTTCCGCATCATGGCTATGTCTCTAGGAGCCAGGCATGTAGGTTCAATGAATGTAAGTCCGGGTGGACTAGTGAACCCTCCTCCTGAGAAAACAGATGGGAGCTGATTGGCAAAGGAAGCGGAGGTTCCCGAGATAGCTGATGCAGTAGCGGGAACCACATTTGCCTGGGCCAGAAAGGCGCTACCAAGATAAGCGTCGCGTGCTCCCTGCGAAGTTTGAGAAGAACTCTCTGGATCAACGGGAAAGGAGGGAAGGCATAGAGGAATCTGCCCGCCCAGGAGAGGGACAACGCGTCTCACCAGAAAACACCAGGCTCTGGATCTAGCGAACAAAAACTGGGCAGTTTTGCGTTGGATGGGGACGTGAATAGATCTAATTCTGGAGTGCCCCATCTGTGGAACAGATCCTCTGCCACCTCCTGTAAAAGTTCCCACTCGTGGACCCTGGCCTGGGAATGACTCAGGCTGTCTGCGACGGTCTTGTCCACCCCAGGGACGTGAACTGCAATAAGGTTTGCGCCGTGTCGAATTACACATTCCCACACTCTCATGGCCTCCCTACAAAGGGGGTAGGAGTGTGTGCCTCCTTGTTTGTTGAGGTAATACATCACCGCAGTATTGTCTGTTTGCAACAGGAGAGTACTTGGTGGAATCTCCGACTGGAAGGCTTGCAGGGCATAAAGGACCGCCCTCCTCTCCAATATGTTGATGTGCAGATGAGATTCCTGGGTTGTCCATGTTCCCTGAGACCTCACCCCGTTCAAGTGCGCTCTCAACCCCAGCCCTGAGGCGTCTGTGGAGAGAGTGACCGTCGGGGACGGCACTGTGAAGGGAACCCCCACGGAGAGGGTTCCCGGATCTAGCCACCATTGCCAGTCCCGAACCACGGCCTTCGTGATTCAGACTGGTTGCTGCAGATGGTCTTGCCTTTGGTCCCACTGCACCCTTAACATCTACTGGGTTACCCGCATGTGGAGTCTTGCTATCGGGACTGTTGGAATGGCCGCAGCCATGTGTCCGAGCAAGCGAAGGACCAGTCTGGCCGGGATGGTCTTCTTCGCTGACAGATACCTTATGAGGGACTGAATGCATTCCGCTCTGTCCTCGGGAAATACAGGTTACTCACCTGTAACAGGAGTTCTAGGAATGGTATATGTTGTTCATCCACACTATCTGGCAGGTTCCTTGCCGCTTTAAATCTTGCCAGAAGGTCTTCAAGCTGGCTCCTCCCACCCACTCGGGTGGTAAAACTCTCAGCTCCGCCCCATGACGCCAGATCTAGCCCGCTGGAAGACAGGTTGTGCGTCGAAGCCGGGGAGGTCGGGTGGGTCGTGTGGATGAACAACACATACCATTCCTAGAACTCCTGTTACAGGTGAGTAACCTGTATTTCTAGGGACATGGATATGTTGTTCATCCACACTATCTGGAAGATTCCTAGCAGTTCTCCGGGGAGGAGGGAGGCAAGGCGCACACCCCCTACTTAGGGAATAAAGACTGGAGAACCGAGGGCCCAACCAGCATCCCGGCGTGACCCAAGGTCGATGTGGTAGGGGCTAAAACGGTATGTGCCGACTTCCAGGTAGGAGCCCTGCAGATATCCTGGATAGGAACATCGCCGGAAGCAGCCACCAATGCAGCGGAAGGGCGGGTAAAATGAGCACTTATCCCTCTGGGAGGCTCCATACCTGCCCACCTATAGCGGAGATCTATGCAGGAGGTGACCCACCCGCTCATCGTCCGCTTGGCTGCAGGTCTGCCAGGTACGGCTTCAGCGTAGATGACAAACAGCTGGTGAACCTCTCCCGAACTTCAGCCCTACGCTCCCTGAGAAGGCAAGCGCTCAACTAGGGTCCAAATGGAGCCTATATGCGGCCTCGGAGGTGTGAATGGGGTAGAACACCGGCAGAGTCAACACCCGGTTAAGGTGAAGCTCCGACACCACCTTCGGAAGGAACTTCGGGTGGGGCGCAGAACAACCTTGTCCCTGTGGAAGACCAGATAGGGAGACTCGAAGGAAGCGCCTGGAGCTCTCCCATCCTTCTGGTTGACGTGGTAGCCACCGAGAAGGTGTTCTTCCACAACAGGTGGGAGCATCGCACCTGTGCACTGGTTCGAATGGCTTGCCCATGAGCTAAGCCCATACCAGCAGTAGATCCCACAGAGGTAGAGATTCTCTCCCCGGAGGGGAAGCGTGATCAAGGCCTTGGAAAAGCGCCAGACAACCTTTCCTGCGCCACCAACTGCCTTCCTGCCCGCGCCCGGAAGACAGAGGTGGCTGCCAGGAGCACCTTAAGGGTCGTTGACCGAAGCCCTTGCTGAAGAAAAAGAACAAAGGACCACAGGTAGTCCAGAATGTTCGCCGTGAAACAGGGGAAGGGACCAGGCCCTACCCTAACACCAAATGGAGAACTCTTCCATTTGAAGGCGTAGCATTATCCGGTCGACTCCTGGAGGAACGCATCAACAACGTCGAGGACCTCGCTGGAAGACCCAAGGCCCGGCCACTAGCCACACAGGAACCAGGCCGCCAGGTGCAGGGGTTGAAGGTCCGGATGGAATACCTTCCCCTGATAACAGAGATCAGGTCCGGGCGGGCTGGAAGCCGCCTCAGGAGCCTGGAGCTGAGACTGAAAAGAGCTGGATACCAGAGCTGGCGGAACCAGTCTGGAGCTACCAGAATCACCTAAGCCTTGTCCCTCTTCGCCTTGTCTTGTGGATCAAGGGAAATGGGGGAAAGGCGTAGAACAAGCCCAGAGTCTGCGGCCTCAAAAGCATCCCCTTACAGCGAGCCCTGCTGAGGGGGGCGGGCATGAAACAGTCTCGGCTTCGCATTCTCCCTGGAGGGAAAAAGGTCCGCCCGAGGCATGACCTAGTGGGAGAAAGATCTTGTACTACCTCCGGCAGGAGAAACCACTCATGAGGCACAACCCTTATCCGGCTTAGGGCATCGGCCAGGACGTTGGAGGCTCCTGCCATCGAAATGGCTGAGGCAGCCTCCAGGCTGCGCATGACGACAAATGGGAGAACCTCCTGTACGTAACGGGCACGTCCGGCCGTGGCGGGTTAGGTAGCATATGGTTATGGTACTGTCCGCCTGGACCTGAACCACTTGACCCCGCACAAACAGAGCGAAAGCGGTGCGAGCTAAGCGGACCACATGAAGCTCCAGCAGGTTGAAATGGCATCGGGACTCCCGAGGGGACCAGAGGCAGTGCGCTCCTCTTGATGGGCACCCCAACCCATCAGAGATGCATCGGTCGAAGAAGACCGTCGACTCGGGGCGGACGAACGGGATGCCCTCCTGCAGATGTGCTGGAACGGTCCGCCATAGGAGAGCGTTCCACATCCCCTGGGTTACTGTCATAGGCTGGTCCAAAGGATCGCAGCATTGTGACCGCTGGCTGGCCAGTCCCCATTGAAGTAGACGCATGTACCAACGGGCCCAACAGACCACGCTGGTGCAGGCAGCCACGAGGCCCAGTAGGCGCAGGAAGTCCCGGGCAGGGCGCGATTGCCCAATCAGACATGATTAGGTAAAGGAGGAAGAACTTCGGCCCTGTCCGCCGGGAGCCGAGCTCTGGCTCGAAGAGTCGAGCTCTGTCCCGATGAAAGGGTCACCTGCTTTGGCATGAGTTCCAACTTGGCTCCATTGGAGAGGAGACCGGTCTAAGAGCAACCTAGAGGGCCAGAACTCCGGACCGCTCCACCTCCGCTCTGGAGGGGTTGCAGTCAGCCTGCCATCTGGGTAGGGGTACACCCGGACCCTTCGGCGCTGCAGGAATGCTGCTGGGAAGAGGCCGAAGGGTATGGCCTGGAACTCGTAAAGAGATCCCCCCACTCTTGAAGCGGAGGAGTCTCCAAAGAAACGGACAGATCAAAATGTGAAGAATACGTCCTGGAGGTCCACGGAACAGAGCCACACGCCTCGTTCCGAGGATGGGGTATCTGAGTCAGAGTGACCATCCAGAAGGTCCAAAGCCTTAAGAAGTTGTTCAGGTCGTGCGGGTCGAGAATGGGGCGCCAGCCCCCTGTCCGCTTGGGGACCAGGAAAAACCTGGACACAAACCCGGGGTCTGGAGGAGGATCCGCACCTTCCTGATCACCTCTTTTTCGAGGAGCAGGGTAATATCGGCTCGGTGGGCCGAGATGGAGGCTGCGGACCCCGTGGCCCCACGAGGGACATCGACTCGAAGGGGTGGGGCCTGCTCGAACTCCAGAGGCAGGCCCTTTCCTAGCACCTCCAACACCCAGCGGTCCGTGGTGACAGACCAGGCAGAGGAGGTGGTGGAGCCGTCCCCCCACAGGGGGACACGGGTAGGGGTGACGAGGCTGGGGGCGGCGCCCCTCAGCCCGTCACTGAGCAGGCTTGGAGGAGGGACTGGCCGAGGGAGCTCCTGAGCCTTTACCTCCTTGCTTCCCCTTAGAGGAAGCCGCTGGCTTGGGGCCAGGATGCCAAGCGCAAGCCTGCTGGCCCTCATGCTGGTGTTGATGGGCCGGTCGTGCCGCAGGGCCGAAGGGGCTTACGCAAAGGTTGCCGGCGGCCCTTGTCCCTCTGGGCGGGGGTGACCAAGTCCAGAGTGGCATTGGACTTCTCGGTCCCCTGGAGGTGTCCCTCCATTCCAGGGCCGAAGAGGTCAGTCTCCAAGAAGGGGATGTCCGCCAACTTGTGCTGGGTATCCGCCGAGAAGGTAGATATCCTCAGCCACGCCCTGTGGCGCATGGCCACCGCAGCCGCTACTGACCTGGCACAGGAATCACCTATGTCCAGAGCAGTCTGAAGCTGCTGTTTAGCCACCGCCCTACCCTGGTCCCTGCCGACCAGGAGATGAAGACACCTCATCCAGGGAACCCAAGAGGCGTGGGAGAAATGTGCCATCAGTGCGACCAGGCTGGCCTGTCGGAGGCCTAGGGAGGACGCGGCGTAAACCTTGCACCCGACATAGTCCATCCTTTTGGACTCTTTGTTGGGGGCCCTATCCACATCCCCAGCGTTCACTGAACGCTGGAAGACGTTATCGGTAACTAACCCCTCAGCAGAGGGGTGCTCAAAAAAACTGGGCAAAGAACCTACAGGGACAGCATACTTCCTGGCCATCCTGGCCAAGGGCGTAGGACAGGAAGTAGGCCGCTGTCAAAGCTCCAAGGCTGGGCTGACAATGGCCTCAGCCACCGGGAAGGCCTCCGAGGGTGAACCCCTTCGGTCTAGGACCTCTGTCAGGGAATAATAGGCCCGTTTGGACACGGGTTCGAGCTGCATCCCGGTGAACTCCGAGATGAGCCTAAGCAGACCCAGGAAGGACGATGGGCTGTCGTCCAAAGACCGGTCCAGGGAGGACTCCGGGCCCTCCCACCTGGGGAACACGGAGGATTCATCGTCGGACTCCGAAGGGTCTGCAAAGAGCTGCCTCAGGCCTGAGCCACTCTTCACCCCTCCGAGGGCGGGCAGGAGTGAGGGTGACTGACAACCTGTGGGACAGGCCGTGACCCGACCGAGGTTCCACCACAATTGGTGGGACAGCAAGATTTGGTCGAACAACCGGCCCAGAAGTGGGTACCTCAACTGCAACGAGCGGCTGCATCGGCCGTTCAGGCGGCAGCTGCTTGATAGACGGGGAATGAATAGGAGTCGATTGATTCATGGACAACAGCAATTGCTGCCACATAAACTCCTCGTAACGTCGACGCCATCTGCGTTGAAGCCTCTCCTCATCCGAGGAGGAAGACAAGGAGGCGCGGTGTTGCCACTTAACTCGGTGCACCGACCGAGACCACCGAAGTCGGCGGGAGCGGCTTGACAGAGACCGAGACCCAGACCCTCGTCGAAACCGAGGGTGGGTCTGGGAAGGAGCAGGGGACACCCGCTCTTCCCTCGGCTGGGACAGATTGACAGAGGACTGCCGCCCCGAAGGCACAGGCAGAACCTCGGCCTCCACCGGGGAAACCGGCGAAGGGTTGATGGCTCTTGCAGTCGACCGCCCGGGTGACGGGTCGAAAGAAAACTCGACAACGTCGACGGGAGTCTTGGCCGGCTGGCCTGATGGGGACACCATGAAGTCAACGGCCTGAGCCGCAACCTCGACTGAAGTTGAAGGTCGGCAGCCCGGGGAAGGGGACCTCTCCCGCTCCCTCAAACGCCGATGATGGGACTTACCCTGCGACTCCCTCGACCTGGGCCGAAGGCAAGTCCCGATGGCCCTCTCCCTTGTGAAGAGGGACTGGCGGCTCCTGAGCGAAGCCGAATGAGAGGAACTCAAAGAGAGCGGGATAAATGCCAATGACCGAGGAGGAGGGAGATGCGGCCTGGTCACTGCCTCCTCCAGGGAGGGAGATAGAGAGCCTCGAGCTGCTCAGCCGAAATCAGCCGACGCGACACCGCCTCGATTCGAGGATCTATAGATTTTACCGCGAGGAAAAAATCCTAGGAGCCAAAGTCTCAATAGGGCCGCACGATCCTCCAGGACGCTGGGTCGAAAGGGCGAGCACACCCGCAAACTTATGGCCGCGGTCCAAGTCGAGGCAGTATATGCACGTGGAGTGCGGATCAGTCCTGGAGATATTCCGCCCGCCAGGGCGCCTCCGAGAGCTGGGAAACGAATTATCCATCACAGCCACGAGGGAAAAGAAGACCAAAGTTTTAGAAAACTTCAGAACTGAATTCGGATGAACCGAAGAATCAGGAACCAGTCGAAAAACGCAGAGCGCTAAGGAGGGAACCTGAGCTTCCAAGCGGTAAGGAACATCTGGCGTCTTGGGGCGGAGCCGAGAGTTTTACCACCCGGGTGGGTGGGAGGAGCCAGCTTGAAGACCTTCCGGCAAGATTTAAAGTGGCAAGGAACCTGTCAGATAGTGTGGATGAGCAACATATCCATGTCCCTAGAAGAAAGGCTTTTCCCTTGACGGTGTCCAGAACTGCCCCTATAAACTGCAGTTTCTGGGACGGCACCAGGAGAGACTTCTCGTAGTTGATGAGGATGCCCAGAGACTGAAAAAGGGTCTGGGTATGCTGAATGGCGATCAGTAATGCCTCCTTAGAAGGGGCCATGAGAAGCCAATCGTCCAGGTACGGGAACACGTAGTGGCCCTGTCTCCTCAGAGACGCTGCCACGACTGCCATGCACTCGGTAAATACCCGAGGTGCTGATGACAGCCCGATGGGAAGTGCCCGGAACTGATAATGGCGGCCGAGAATCTCGAAGCGCAGGAACCTCCTGTGTGCTTGAGCAGTAGAGATGTGTAGGTAAACGTCTTGCATGTCCAGGGACGCCAAGAAAGCGTCCTTCTTCAGCATGGGGATTAGACCCAGAAGTGTCACCATGCGGAAGCACTGGTGGATGACCGACAGATTGAGGTCGCTGAGGTCCAAAATTGGATGGAGGTCCCCTGTTTTCTTTGGAACCAGGAAGAAGTGTGAATAGTATCCTGCTCCTCTCTGGTTCCCTGGAACGTGCTCCAAAGCTTTCTTCTCTAGAAGCGTGAGCACTTCCTGCTGTATCAGCAGGGCGTGCTGACCCGAGTAGCAGGAAAGCAGAGGAGGCCTTGTGGGCGGGTTGTCTACAAATTCTATATAATGGCCTTTTTCGACCAACTGTAGCACCCAACTGTCAGTGGTGATCGACCGCCACCCTGGCAGGTGGTCCGCGATACGACCCCCGACTTTCATTTCCCATTGATCCTGAGGAGGGGCGGGGGCTGGGAAGGAGTCATGCTGTGGCAGCATTGGGTCCTGCAGGTTGGGCCGACTTTGTGACTCGTTGGCCTCTGCCTGAGGATGTCTTAGCATGGGCTTTTCGGGTGAAGGAGCCCCTTTGTTGCTGGCCAGAACGTGGTTGTTGCCTTTGGGTCCGGCTGCAAAACGACTCTGGTTCCCATGAAGGAACTCAAGTCGAGACCTGTACATAGGTGAATAGATCTAACCGCCTTCCCGGCTTCCTGCAGTTTGGTGATCACCTTCTCCGAGGCTTCGCCAAACAGAACTTTGCCATGGTAAGGGGCGTCCATGATGTTCTTCTGGACGTCCGGGGTAAACCCGGAGACACAGAGCCACAAGCCTGGGGCTGCAGCTCTGGCTGAAGAGTCCACAGAGTCGTATGTGGCTCTAAGCACCTGGGTCCCCACGTCCGAACCTGTACAGAGGAACTGCAACAGCTCCTCCTTTTGGCCACCGTCTGGCAATTTTTCAACTAGGTCTTGTCCCTGTTCCCACAATGCATTCTGGAACTGAACTATGTGGGTGAGGTAATTTAACGACCTAATGGCGCAAGTCGCGGCCGTGTACATGCGCCTGCCCAGGACGTCCAACTGTTTGGACTCCGGGTCCGGTGGCTGTGTGCTCAAGGGCTGCAGTTTTTGAGACCGGTCATGTGAGGCCGTAATGACCAGGGAGTTGGCCAGAGGATGGTTCGTCAGGTACTGGTCCTCCCTTGGGGCCTTGTACAGGCGGTCGGCCTTCTTCGGCACTGCCGGAGTCGAATGTGGACGCTTCCACGCAGCCTTGGTGACGTCCACGAAGGTGTCCACCAAGGGTGGCACTACCACAGGCTTGGGGTCTTTTTGCCGAAGGGAGCGGGTAAGGCGTAGTCTCTCAGGGTCAAGCTCTTCAGCATCCCACCCCATGTTCTCCTGAATATGCCTCATAATCTCGGCGAACGAGGGGTCATCCGGAGGGGACCTAGGAAGGTTGCGTGGGTCCAGAGAAGGGACGCTGATTGGAGAAGGGGATCTGGAGCACGCAGAGGTGTCAGATCTGGAGTCCTCCCGGACGGGGTATACCGACGCTGTCTGGGTCTCTTGGGGCTGGGTGACCCTGAAGTGGATCTTGACGGAGGCCTTCTTCTCTCCGAAGATCTGCCCCTAGGAGGGGACGCTGGCTCCTTGGGGGTCGATGCCTGTCCTGCTGACCCCCTGGATGGTGGAGGGGGCGCAGGCGTTGAAGGGGCAGCAGGCGCAGGAGGAGGTTGTGTGGTGACCACATCCTTCTTGATGGTGTCCCACCAGAAGGTGAAGAGCTCCTTCACCTCTGTCATTTTAGCCCGACGACGGACCGGCACCGTGGCCTGTCGCCGGGCTGGAGGCCGGGTCCCCCGGGGGTCTCCCGTTCCGGAGAGGGTTCCCGTGGGAGCTCGACGGGTCCAGGGTCGCCCGCCTGGTCTTTGGGCTGGGTAGAATCCTCCTCCCACAACGCCTTCCAACCGACGTTGGTAGGTGGTGGTGTGGTCCTTCTTTCTGCAGTAGCCGACGCCAGTCCCCTGGCCGACGTCCCCCAGAGCGAACGCCTGACCGGCGACAGGTGACGTACGGTAGCTGGTTCCCGGTAGTGCCTATGTAGCTTGGCCGACGTCGGGTGGGCCAACGTCGGGTCCGACGTCCTCTTCAGGGAGGTCAGCTCCTTAGTCTTGCGCTGGGGTGGCGGCGGTTGGGAGACAGACCTGACGTCGGAGTCCGGACGATGGGTGGAAGACTTATGGCACTCCCCAGACCTAGACGAGGCCTTAGACGGAGTGGACGAAGATACAGGCCTGGAGGTCTTGACAGGCTGCAGAGAGGAAGAACCACTAGCCGACCTGATGAGAACCGGGGGAGGCTGAGAGCGAGCCCTCGAGGGAGAGCGGTCAGACCTGGAGCCGGAGCTGTGGGAGTCCGAGGCCCTGGAAGGGGATCTGGGTCTCTCCTTCTCCCGGTGCTTTTCGCTGTGCTTATGGGACTTCCCTGACGACTCCCCCTTGGAGGAAGGGTCTCGATCCATAGCTCTAAGTTTTTCCTCGAGGAGGAAGCTTGAAGGACCTTCTGGCGGCAGATCCTTGTACGGCTGTTGAAGCCCTGGCAGAAGGAGCAGGCCTGGGTGTCGTGGTCTGGGCCCAGGCAGCGTACACAGGCCGAGTGAGGATCCTCGAAGGTGATCTGCTTGCCGCAGGCACACTTCGACGAATGGCCCTCCAGAGAAGTTGGAGAGGACATCAGACGAAATCCAGTGAAAAAAGAATGGCTGAAGTTTCCTAGTCGTCACGCGCTAGAAGATGACTGAAAGGCCGATGCTGCGATGTCGACGACGGGAAAAGAACTGGGGATTATGGCGGGACCGCCTCCTTATGTACTACGCCTGACGTCGGGGGTGGGACCGACATCGGAGGCAGTCCCCGCTGAAGACTGCTAGCTAGAAAATTTCTGTGGGGTCCTGACGCCGGATGGCTTCAGTCCTAATGGTGTAACCTGCTGCAAGAGCTGTATCTCGAAGTAAGATAGTACAGTTACGTAAGAACTTACCGTAACAGTAGATCTTCGAGAACAGCTCTTGCAGCTGGTACCTTCCCACCCACCATTCCCCCTTTTGGAGGAGATAGGTTATAGCCTAAATTCCATTATTCATATACCACTCCTAGAAGTCCTGTTACAGGTGAGTAACCTGTATTTCTAGGGATGTGGATATGTTGTTCAATCTACACCTATTGGCAAACTCCTAGCAGTTCTCCGGGAGGAGGGAGGCAAGACGTGCACCCCTTACTTAGGAAATAAGGACTGGAGAACCGAGGTCCCAAAACCAGCATCCCGGCATGACTCTAGGTCAACATGGTAATGGGAAATAGAGGTGTGTGCTGACTTCCAGGTAGCAGCCCTGCAGATTTCCTGGATAGGGACGTCCCTAGAAGCAGCCACCGAAGCAGCGGTATGGCGGGTAGAATGAGCTCTTATCCCTTTGGGATGCTCCATGCCCGCCAACCTATAGCAGATATCTATGCAGGAGGTGACCCACCTGCCTATCGTCTGCTTGACTGCAGGTCTGCCAGGTGCGGCTTCAGCATAGGTGACAAACAGCTGGCGAACTTCTCTCTGAACTTCAGCTGTCCGCTCCTTATAATAAGAGAGCGCTCTTCTAGGGTCCAAAGCATGGAGCCTATATTCGGCCTCCGAGGTGTGATTGGGGTAGAACACCGGCAGAGTCAACACCTGGTTACGGTGAAACTCCGACACCACCTTCGGAAGAAATTATGGGTGTGGGCACAGGACAACCTTGTCCCTGTGGAAG
Organism: Neoceratodus forsteri; assembly: GCA_016271365.2. Classification (NCBI taxonomy): domain Eukaryota; kingdom Metazoa; phylum Chordata; order Ceratodontiformes; family Ceratodontidae; genus Neoceratodus; species Neoceratodus forsteri. The sequence goes on along the minus strand of CM057452.1, from coordinate 698,714,867 downwards.
ACCAGATAAGGAGACTCGCTGGAAAGTGCCTGGAGCTCTCCCATCCTTCTGGCTGAAGTAATAGCCACCAAGAAGGCGGTCTTCCATGACAGGTGAGAGATGTCACACCTGTGCATCGGTTCGAATGGCTTGCTCATGAGCTTAGCCAATACCAGCAGTAGATCCCACAGAGGTGGAGGTTCTCACACCGGAGGGGATATGTGATCAAGGCCTTTGAAAAAGCGCCCAACCATCTTCTCCTGTGCCACCAACTGCTTGCCAGCCCGCACCCGCTAAGCAGAGATGGCTGCCAGGTGCACCTTAAGGGTCATCGACCGAAGCCCTAGCTGAGAAAGGGACCACAGGTAGTCCAGAATGCTAGCCAAGAACAGGAAGAAGGGTCCAACCCCTTGCCCTGACACCAAATGGGGAATCTCTTCCATTTGAAGGCATAGCATTTTCTGGTCAACTCCTTACGGGACGCCTCAACGACATCGAGGACCTCGTCGGAAAGACCCAAGGCCTGGAATTCTAGCCGCTCAGGAACCAGGCCATCAGATGCAGGGACTGAAGGTCCGGATGGAGTATCTTCTCCTTGCTGACTGAGATCAGGTCCAGGCGGGCTGGAAGCCGCCTCAGGAGCCTGGAGCTGAGGCTGAGGAGATCTGGATACCAGAACTGGCGGGGCCAGTCTGGGGCTACCAGAATCACCTGTGCCTTCTCCCTCTTCGCCTTGAGAAGCACCTTGTGGATCAAGGGAAATGCAGGAAAGGCGTAGAAGAGGCCCAGGGTCCACAGCCTTGAGAAGGCATCCCCCTGCAGCGAGCCCTGCTGAGGGGTGCGGCGTGAAACAGCCTCAGCTTCACATTCTCCCTGGAGGCGAACAGGTCCACCTGAGGGGTGCCCCAGTGGGAGAACAGATCTTGTACTACCCCCAGCAGGAGAGACCACTCATGAGATGCAGCGCAGATCCGGCTGAGGACATCGGCCAGACTGTTGGAGGTTCCTGCCACATGGATGACTAGGAGATCCGTCTCCAGAGTGATCACGAGAGACCAAGTGCGGAGAGCCTCCTTGCACAGGGGCAAGGAATGTGTCCCGCCCTGGCGGTTGAGGTAGTACATGGTCGTGGTGTTGTCCGTCTGGACCTGGACCACTTGACCCCGTACAAACGGAGCGAAGGCGGTGAGGGCTAGTCGGACCGCTCGAAGCTCCAGCAGGTTGATGTGGCATCAAGACTCCTGAGAGGACCAGAGGCCGTGGGCTCTGAGCTCCCCCAGATGGGCACCCCAACCCATCAGAGAGGCATCGGTCGTCAGAGTGACCGTCGGCTCGGGGTGACAAACTGGATACCCTCCTGCAGATGAGCTGGAACAAGCCACCAATGTAGGCCGTCCCACATCTCCAGGGTCACCGCTACTGGCTGGTCCAGAGGACCGGAGCGCTGTGACCATTGGCGGGCCAACCTCCATTGTAGGGGACACATATGCCGATGGGCCCAACGGACCACGCTGGTGCAGGACGCCATGAGGTCCAGGAGGCACAGAAAGTCCCGGGCAGGGCGCAACTGCCCAAGCAGAAAAGACTGGGCAAAAGAGGAAAGGACCTCGGCCCTGTCTGCTGGGAGCTGGGTTCTGGCTCCAAGAGAGTCGAGCTCTGCCCCGATGAACTGAATCACCTGCAATGGCACGAGTTCCAACTTGGCCTCATTGATGAGGAGGCCAATCTGAGAGCAGACCTGGAGGGCCAGACCCCTGGACCGCTCCACCTCCAACCTGGAGGGGGCTGCATTCAGCCAGTCATCCAGGTAAGGGTACACCCGGACCCCTTGGTGCCGCAGGAATGCTGTCACCAGTGCCATGCATTTGGTGAAGACCCTGGGAGCAGGAGAGAGGCCAAAGGGCATGGCCTGGAACTTGTAAAGCGATCCCTCTGCTCGAAAGCAGAGGAATCGCTGATGAGACGGACGGATTGGGACGTGAAAGAACGCATCCTGAAGGTCCAGAGTACAAAACCACATGCCTAGTTGCATGGATGGAATGATCTGAGCCAGAGTGACCATCCTGAATGTGCACTGCCTTAGGAACTTGTTCAGGTCGTGTAGGTCGAGAATGGGGCACCAGCCTCCTGACTGTTTTGGGACCAGGATGTACCTGGACACAAACCCTGAGTCTGGAGGAGGATCCGCGATCTCGCTGATCACCTCCTTTTGGAGGAGCAAGGCAATGTCGCCTCGATGAGCCGACAGAGAGGCTGCGGACCCTGTTGTCGATAGGGAGGGGAACTGCTCGAATTCCAGAGGCAGACCCCTGCCCACCACTTCTAGCACCCAGCGGTTCGTGGTGATAGCAGACCAGGCGGAAAAGAAGTGGCAGAGCAGTCCCCCCCACAGGGGGAACCCGGGGAGGAGTGATGAGGTTGGAGGCGACACCCCTCAACCAGTCACTGGGCAGGCTTGGAGGAAGGGCCCGCTGAGGCACATCCTGGACTCTTGCCTCCAGGCTTCCTACTGGAGGAAGCGGCAGACTTGGCCTTAGAGCACCAAGTGTGTGCCTGCTGGCCCTGGTGCTACTGGGCCGGACGTGATGCAGGGGCGGAAGGGCGAAAAGGGCTTACGCTGCTGCTGGCAGCCTTTGTTCTTCTGGGCAGACGTGACAGAGTCCAAGGTGGCATTGGACTTCTCGATCCTCTGGAGATGGCCTTTCACCCCCGGCCCGAACAAGTCAGTGCACAGGAAGGGAACGTCTGCCAGTTTGTGCTGGGTGTCCGCCGTGAAGGTGGAGATCCGCAGTCAAGCTCTGTGGCGTATGGCCACTGTGGCCGCTACTGATTGAGCACAAGAATCACCAATGTCCAACGAAGTTTGGAACTGCTGTTCTGCCACCACCCTTCCCTGATCCCGCACCTGCTTGACTGTCGTCTGAAGGTCAGCCAGGAGATGAGGAATCACCTCATCCAGGGAGCCCATGAGGGGGTGTGAGAAATGTACCATCAGAAGTGCTGAGCTAGCCTGATGAAGGCCTAGGGAGGAACCAGCGTAAACCTTCCGCCCCGCATAATCCAGCTTCTTGGATTCCTTATAGGGCGGTTTGTCCACGACCTGAGCGCTCCCAGAACGCCGGAAAGCACTGTCGGTCACTAACCCCTCCGCAGAGGGGTGCTCTGAGAAACCGGAGAGTGAGCCGGTAGGGACTGTGTACTTTCGGGCCATCCTGGCCGAAGGCGCGGGACAAGATGCTGGCCGCTGCCACAACTCCAGGGCTGGGCCAACAATGGCTTCGGCCACAGGAAAGGCCTCCATAGGGGAATCCCCTCAGTCCAGTATCCCCATGAGGGGATACCTGGCCCGTTTTGAAACGGGTTCAAGCTGCATCCCGGTGGACTCCGAGATGAGCCGAAGCAAACCTAAAAACAAGGATGGGCTCTCGTCCACCGACTGATCCCCCGCAGACTCCAGGTCAAGCAGCCTGGAGAACAGGGAGGAGTCGTCATCAGACTCCGAGGAGTCTGCAAACAGCTGCCGGGCGCCTGAGCCACCCTCCACCTGCCTAGGTCGATCGGGAGTGAGGGTGACCGACAACCTGTGGGCCAAGCCCTGACCCAACCGAGAATCCTTGGTCGGGGCCCCAGTTTTCGGTTGCGGAGGCGGGGGTTCCACCACAATGGGCGGAGCAGCTGGCTTCGGCCGAACAACTGGTGCCGGAGTTGGCTCCTCGACCACTACGAGGGGTTGTTTCGGCCACTCCAGTGATGGCCACTTAATGGCCGGAGAAGGCGACGGAGTCGGCTTATTGCCGGACAATAAGAGCTGCTGCTACATTAAATCCTCGTGAGTATCCCGACGTTAACTTGGCGCCAGAGCTCATCCCACGAAGAGGACAACGAGGATGAGGGCGACGCCACTTTCCACGTGCCGAGACCGAGACCACCAATGTTGGCGGGACCGGCTGGACCTGGAAGAGGACCGAGACCTTCGGGTTTTCCAAGGGAGGGTCAGAGAGGGAATGGGGGAAACCAGCCCTGCCTTCGGTTCAGGAACCTTAACCAGGGACTCCGGCACAGGAGGCACAGGCAAGTCCTCGGTAATCACCGGGGGAAACCGGTGAAGTAGGGTTGTCGGCATCACCAGTCGACAAACCGTTCGATGGGTCGAGAAATATCTCGACCGCGTCGACGGTTGTCTCGGCCTGCTGACCAGACGGGGACACCGTGAAGCCAGAGGCCTTAGCTGCAACCTCAACCAAAGTTGAAAGTCGACGGTCCGGAGAAGGGGATCTCTACTGCTCCCACGAACGTCGACGGTGGGACTTACCTTTTGAGTCCTTCTTCTTGGACCGACTGGAATGTCCCGATGGCCCTTCTCCCTTGGTGGAGAGGGACTGGCAAAGCTCCTTAAATGAAGCTGTGTAGGAGGAGCCCAAAGAGAGCAGGATAAATGCCGCAGCCGAGGAGGAAGAAGCAGCGGCCTGGGCCATCTCCTCCTCGAGGGTGATCTTCTGCTCCAACTGTTCCTCGGAGCCAGCCACTGTGGACACCGCCCAACGGGCCTCCTTCGACTTGACCAGCGGATACAGTTTTTCAGGGCGCCCAAGAAGAAGTCGAGCAGCGCAGTCCTCCAAGACCGGCCAAGAAAGAGCTGCACAATTCGTAAGCCTGCGAATCATGACTAAGTCCCAGGCAGTAGACACACGTGGAGTGCGGATCGGTCCAGGACATCTTCTGCACACAAGGGCACCGACGAAAGCCGGGAGTTGATTTGTCCATCGCAGCCGCGAGGGAAGACAAAGACCGAAGCCTTGTAAACTTTAAAATTAGTTTCGGGTTAACCGAAGAGTTTGGATCCAGGCCTAAAACGCAGAGCGCTAAGGAGGGAACCTGAGCTTCCAAGCTGTAACGTAGATCTGGCGTCATGAGGTGGAGCCGAAGGGTTTACCACCCGGGTGGGTGGGAGGAGCCAGCTTGAAGACCTTCTGGCAACATTTAAAGCAGCAAGGAACCTGCCAATAAGAGTGGATTGAACAACATATCCACATCCCTAGAAATAATGTTTTCCATGAGAGGAAATGCAGGTCACAAGTGGCAGCTGGTTCAAAAGGCTCCAATGTTAATTTTTCAATCATAAAATTCAAGTCCCATGGGGGAGTGGGATGGCGAATAGGGGGCTTCAAATGACACCTTTCAAAAACATCTTAGCTAGATGATGTTGGTATAGTAGTTGGCCATCCAGCGGTTCATGGAAAGCCGAAATGGCAGCCAGGTGGACCTTGACAAAGGAATAGCTAAGGCCTGCTTCAGTTAAGGAAGCTAAGTAATCCAGGCTCTTCATGACAGGACATGAATAAGGGTCCAGCGCATGAGTGGCGGACCATATGGAGAAACGTTTCCATTTACAATTACAGGTCTCCCTGGTAGCCGGTTTACGCGTGGCTAGCAAAATGTTAGCCACCTGAGTTGACACTTTTAGTCTGTTTATGAATGTGTCTTCAGGAGCCTGGCATGAAGACGTAAGGTCTTTAGATTGGGATGGAGGAGGGAGCCTTGGTATTGGGTCAAGAGATCCAGTCTGAGTGGCAACTGAACAGGGTCGGTCACCAACAGTTGTTGCAGTATTGGGAACCATGATTGTCAAGGCCACAGGGGTGCTATGAGAATCACTGTGGCTGACTCGGTTTGTAGTTTCATTAGAGTGCGAGGCAAAAGAGGTAGTGGGGAAAAGCATGCAAGAAGTGACCTGTCCAAGGTTGGGACAGGGCATCAGTAGAGTTTTCCTTTTTGTTTGGGATAAAGGAAAAATAGTTGGGGAGGTGGTGATTGTCTGGGGAGGCAAACAGATTGATCTGTGGAGTGCCCCATAGGCGAAAGATCTCTTGAAGCACTTGTGCGTGCAGTGTCCCCTCGTGAGAGGAGAACTGGTGACTCAATTTGTCCGCTAACTGGTTGTAACGGCGTGGTAGATGGACTGCAGTGAGCGTTAGGTTTTGTTTGATTGCTTCTTGCCATGCATTGAGTGTCTTCATGCAGAGGGTGTGCGATCTCGTGCCCCCTTGCTTGCTGATATAAAATACTACAGTCATATTGTCTGACTGAATCATCAATGGACCTGGCGTCAGACAAGGATGGAAGTCCTGTAGCGCCAAAAGAGCAGCCCTCATCTCCAGAAGATTAATATGAGGGTGTTGGGGAGAAGATGGGCACTTGCCCTGTGTCCTGTACAGACCCAAGTGGGCTCCCCAACCTTCCAAGGAAGCATCTGTAGTGAGAGTCTGTGAGGAGGGGGGCGGTGAATGGGCATACCCCGATCGAGGTTGGATTTGGTTGTCCACCATGTTAGGGCAGCTTTGAGAGACCGAGCCACTCTGATATTGTATTCAAATTGCCCTGTTTTCTGGCACCATTGATTCTGTTGTATCCACTGGATGGGACACATCTTTAGTCATGCAAATTCCACAGTTGGTATGGACGCTGCCATGTGCCCTAGTAGGCATAACATAATCAGGCAGTGAAAATCTTTTGAGACTGGATCCTTAAGGCTAGGCTTATTAGAGTATCCTGACGGACCAGTGGCAGGTATGCTTTGGCCACGCTTGTGTCTAGTATGGCTCCTATATACTGTAGTGATTGGGCTGGACTTCGGCCAGTTTACTGTCATCCCAAGAGTCTGGAACATCCGTAGGGTCTCCAATAGGGAGGCTATCAGATGATCTCTGGAGTCTGCTTTTACTAACCAATTGTCAAGATATGGGAATACAAAATATCCTTGCTTCCTTAATGCCTCGGCCACCACCGCTAAGCATTTGGTGAACACCCGAGGGGCCAATGAGAGGCTGAAAGGAAGTGCCCGAAATTGGTAATTCTGACCCAATAGGTGGAAGCGTAAATATTTGTGATGGGTTGGGTGGATAGGGATGTGTAGATAGGCATCCTTCATATCTAGAGCACACATCCAATCCTCTTGTTTCAGTAGCGGCATGATGAATGTTAGGGTTATCATGCAAAAATGTTGTAATGGATGTACAGATTCAGGAGATCCAGGACTGGCCTGAGATCTCCTGTTCGTTTAGGTACTCAAATGAAATGGGAATAAAATTCCATTAGTTGGTCTGATATGGGTACTGGCGTAATCGTCTGTTTGGTTATCAGGGCAGTCAGTTCCTCCTGGAAGAGGGATGTATGCTCCTGAGGGTACTGAATCATGAGAGCGGGGAAGTGGAGGGGGCAGGGAGGTAAACTGCAGGGTATGCCCATCTTGGATAATCTGTAGTACCCATTTGTCAGCTGTAATTTGCTGCCAGGCCTCTATACGGAGGGCAAAATGACTCCCTACAACCTCTGAGGCCTGATCGAGGAGGCAATGGGAAAGCCCTATGAAGTCACTGAGAATTGAACTGGCCGGTCCCTCCAGAGGGATGGGAAGGATGGGTGGCGGTGGAGCTACCTCTGGCGGGCTGGTTACATCCACAAAAGCCAGCTTTGTTGTAGTTTTTATACCTTCCACCTCTTTTGTTGTATGTATAAGACTAGATCCTGGCAGAATGGTACATACACTGTATGGTATGGAGAGTCCAACCAGAAGCTTGCAGGTCATCTAGAAGCGTCTGTGTGCCTGGTCCAAAAAGTTTATAGCCATTAAATGGGGCGTTGACTACCTTGTGTTGTACATCAGATGCCAAACCGGATACGCGTAGCCATGCATGGTAGCGTAAGGCAATACCCTAGTGGACATACGGGTCGAGGTATCAACCACGTCATATACCGACCTGAGAAGGTACCAGGAGATGGATGTCATAGTTGACAGGGTTTGCACCAACTGGATTTTATCAGTGGAAGGAGGCAATTTGTTTACAATGTCTACGGCAGAGGCCCCCAGGGTCCATTGGTATTTCACCATATGGCCCATATAATTCATGATTCTGATATTCATTGTACTAGAAGAGAAGACCTTTTTGTGTAAATTGTAAAATCTCCTGGATTCTTTATCTGGCAGCAAAGAGCTCATGAGTCTCGTTTTTTTTTTTGTTCTGTCATGAGCAGCTGTAATGACCACGGAGTCCGCTCCAGGAATACTGGCCAAAAAAGGGTAATCTACTGGGGCCTGATACAGGTGGCCAGCTTTCAAGGGAACAGCCATAATAGCAGAAGGTTGGCTCCACGCCTCTGAGATTGCGTTCTGATAGGTCAATATGAGTGGGGGTACCACCACAACCGGTTCTTCTGGTAATTCCAGATATTCAGCCATGTCCTTGTGCTGTTTGTCATGTTCAGTAGTGGTGAACCCCATGACTTTTTGAATCTGAATCATCATTATGTTAAAGGACGGGTCGTCCGGAGGAGACATGGCCAAGGGAGCAGGTATAGTACATCCTCATCAAAGGAGGAGACCACCGTAGAGGGAGAGTCCTGTTCAGGAAACTCCAGGTCATGGAAATCCACGTCGTCTATCCCCCGTTATGTCAGGCTCATCTGAGTAGTAATTCTCCAATGGCGGAGAAGGAGGCGACCAAGGAGGTATTATATCTTGATCGGTATGTGGTCTTTTTGGTGGAGGTGACAGAGAATGCCCAGGGTGCTGGTGTGAGGGTTCCGGGGCGGCAGGAGGGACATACCCCACAGAGTGCAAAACTTGTTGCAAATTTTTTCAAAGTCAAGCGCCTGAGTAGGAGGCAGCGTAGGAGACGGAGCAGGGGTTACCTGCATTATTTTTAATGCGTGAGAAACCTCCGTTGATGAGAGAATAGGCGCTCCAGTCAACGAGGAGGAAGGAAAAGCACGCTCCGGCAATGGTGTAAGGGTGGAAAGTGTTACCATTGACGTGCGACGCGGCAGGGAGTGTGAGGAGTGTTTCTATTTCTCCTTTTTCTGCCAGGAACGAGACGCTGAAGTGGGGGAGCCCTTGGGATGAGCCCCTGCATCTCCAACAGACATTCTTTGCTCCATCAAAACTTTCTCAATTTGAAGCAACCGTCATCGACGGGTTGCTAAATTAAATTCTTGGCAAAAAGAACAAGAGTTGGTGTCATGTGTGGGTCCCAGACACCTAATACAACTCATAAGATTGTCAAAGTGATATATTTTTCTGCCACAGGAGCAGGAATGAAATAAGGCTTCTTTGTTTGAAATAAGAGTTTTGAGACATTCGTCTCAGCCAATTTCTCGTCGATGACTGCTACACAGAAGATGAAACTAGCTGCTGTGCGAACTGAAGACGGCAGGAAAATGAACTGAGGTTACATGGGGCCGACCACTTTTATATAGAGCACAGAGAGATGATGTTACGTGTGGGTGGTCCCTGATGAAAGACTGCTGGATGAAGCTGCAGTGTGACAGCGACCTCTGATGGAACCTCCCAGAAGTAATGACCTACTGCAAGAGACCATTTCATAGAAGATAGTACAGTTACGTAAGAACTTACCGTAACAGTAGATCTTCGAGAACAGCTCTTGCAGCAGGTTACACCATTAGGACTGAAGCTGGCAGGTGTCAGGACTCCACGGAAAAATTCTAGCTAGCTATCTTCAGCGGGGACAGCCCCCGACGTCAGTCCCGCCTACGACGTCAGACGTAGTACATAAGGGGGTGGTCCGGCCCGATTCCCCAGTTCTCCCGCCGGAGACTTCCGGCCGCAGGCTGACATCGAAATGGGAGACCGAGGATCCACCGTCAGAAGTTAAAGGGAACAAATCCTGATAGTAAAGGCGAAAGCCATGCCTCCTCCAAGGGGGAAGGTGGGCGGGAAGGTACCTGCTGCAAGAGCTGTTCTCGAAGATCTACTGTTACGGTAAGTTCTTATGTAACTGTACTATCTTACTTCGAGACACAGCTCTTGCAGCAGGTTACACCATTAGGACTGATTCCCAAGCAGTAACGCTGCCAAAATTCTGGGAGGAGGAAACTAGGAAATACATTCCAGGTCCTGAATCTAGGACAGAAGCCGGTTCTTCGCCGAGAGGCGATGTCCAGGCTATAATGCCTGATAAATGTATGCACAGAGCTCCAAGTAGCTGCAGCACATACGGCAGAAGTGGAGACGTTTCGGAGTGCTGCAAAGGAGGTGGCCACACCCCTAGTAGAATGACTCCGGACTGTACCCGGGAGGGGCTTTTGTTTGATATCATAACAGAATGAAATACACTGGACAAGCCAGCGAGACAGGGACTGTTTGGATACAGGTTGGCCCATCATCCTTTCAGAAAAGGAAACGAAAAGTTGCTCAGAACTACGGAGTAGTTTAGTTCTGTTGAAGTAATACCTCAAGCTGCGGTGAACATCCAGGGTGTGGAGCAGAGCCTCTCCTCTATTAGAGTAGTTCGGGAAGTAGACCGGCAGGTCAATATCCTGATTGAGAGTGAGTGTAGAGACCACCTTAGGCAAAAATTTTGGATTCGTCCTCAGGGATACTCTGTCCCGGTGGAAAACTAAATAAGGCTCTTTGCACATGAGAGCGTGAAGCTCAGAAATTCTTCTCGCTGAAGTAACAGCAACAAAATAGCGTTTTCTGACCGAAGCGCAGCTCGCAATCAGCAGCGGGTTGCAAGGGGAAGCGTGGAGTTGTTCCAGGACAAAGAGCAAATCCCATGGAGGCACGGGGCCTAATGGGTAGTCAAGGTGTAATACCCCTCTCAAAAATTCCCGAGAGGCGCCTAATTGTGCCATCAGCGGAGTCCCACCGAAGGTGGTAGGCAGAGATGGCACAGAGGTGCACCTTGATAGAGGAGTAGGCTAGACCCGAACAGAAAAGGGAGAGCAGGTAGTCCAACACCACTCCCACCGGACAACCTAAAGGGGAAAAATCGCGTGCTCGCGACCATAAACAAAAACGGCGCCATTTCATGGCGTACGTCGCATGCGTTGCCTGCTTTCTGGCTGCAGAAAGAACTCCCACAACCTCTTGCGAGACCCCGTGACGCAAGATGGCTATGTCTCTAGGAGCCATGCATGCAGGTTCAGTGAGCGTAAGTCCGGGTGGACCAGTGAACCTTCCTCCTGAGACAAGAGATGGGAGCTGAACGGCAACAGGAGAGGAGGTTCCCGGGATAGCTGAATTAGCAAGGGGAACCAGATCTGTCTGGGCCAGAAAGGGGCCACCAGGATCATAGTTGCATGCTCCCTGCGCAGTTTGAGAAGAACTCTCTGGATCAACGGGAAGGCAGGGAAAGCGTAGAGGAATCTGTCCGCCCAGGAGAGGGACAACGCGTCTCGCCAGAAAACACCAGGCCCTGGATTTAGCAAGCAGAAATTGGGCAGTTTTGCATTGGATGGGGATGCGAACAAGTCCAACTCTGGAGTTCCCCATCGAAGAAACAGATCCTCTGCTACCTCTTGAAGAAGTTCCCACTCGTGGACTCTGGCCTGGGAGCGACTCAGGCCATCTGCAATTGTGTTGTCCACCCCGGGAACATGTACAGTGATCAGATTAGCGCCCGTGTCGGATTACCCAATCCCACACCCTCATGGCCTCCTGCAAGGGGTAAGAGTGTGCGCCTCCTTGTTTGTTGAGGTAATACATCACGCCGTGTTGTCTGTCTGAAGCAGGAGAGTACTCGGCGGGATTTCTGACTGAAAGGCCTGCAGAGTATAATGGACGGCCCTCATCTCTAGGACATTGATATGGAGATGAGCCTCCAGAGGGGTCCACGTACCCTGGGACTTCACCCCGTTCAGGTGTGCCCCCCACCCTAGACCTGAGGCGTCTGTGGTGAGGATTACCTCCGGGGACGGCGCTACAAACAGGACGCCATGGAGAGCGACCCTGGGTCTAGCCACCACTGCCAGTCTCAAATCACGGTGTTCGTGATTCTGACCGGATGCTGCATGTGGTCTTGCCTTTGATCCCATTGCACCTTGAGCATCCACTGAGTTACCCGCATGTGGAGCCTTGCGAAAGGGACGGTAGGAATGGCCGCAGCCATGTGTCCGAGCAAGCGAAGGACCGACCTGGCAGGGACGGTCTTGTTCGACGATAACTCCCTGATGAGGGATCTGATGCACTCCGCTCTGTCGTCTGGAAGAAAAGCTCTTCCCTGAACAGTGTTCAGTACTGCGCCTATAAATTGCAGCTTCTGCGACGGTACCAGGAGAGACTTCTCGTGGTTGATTAAGATGCCCAGAGATCGGAACAGGACCTGGGTGCTCTGGATCGCACGTAACAACGCCTCTCTGGAGGCGGCCATGAGAAGCCAATCGTCCAGGTACAGGAACACATAATGGCCCTGTCTCCTTAGAGACGCTGCCACGACTGCCATGCATTTGGTAAAGACCCTGGGTGCGGATGACAGTCCGAATGGAAGGGCTCAGAATTGAAGGTGGTGGTCGAGAAACTCGAAGCGCAGGAACCTCTTGTGCGCCTGAGCTATAGGGATGTGCAGGTATGCGTCCTGCATGTCTAGAGACGCTAAGAAGGCGTCTTGCTTCAGCATGGGAATAAGACCCGGAAGAGTCACCATACGGAATCTCTTGTAGGCGACCGACACGTTGAGGTCGCTGAGGTCCAGAATCGGACGGAGGTCCCCTGTTTTCTTTGGAACCAGAAGAAGTGGGAATAGTATCCTTGTCCTCTCTGGTTCTCCAGGACGCACTCTATCGCTCCCTTTTGCAAGAGCGCGAGTACCTCTTGCCAGATCAGAGACTTATGCTGACCCGGATACCGGGAGAGCAAAGGAGGCCTCGAGGGAGGCTTCTCTGCGAATTCTATATAATGGCCTCTTCCGACCAACTAAAGAACCCACCTGTCGGTGGTTATAGCCTGCCATCCCGGCAGGAAGTTCGCAATGTGACCCCCGACCATGATTTCCCGTTGATCCTGAGGGGCGGGGGCCGGAAAGGAGTCAGGCTGCGGCAGCTGAGGTCCCGCTGGCTGGGCCTGCTTGGAAAGTACGCTGGTTTCGGCCTGCGGGCTGTTCCCTGGTCTCTGGAAGCCGAGCCCCTCTGTTGTGGAGGCGGTGGGACTGTTGCCTCTGTGTCCGTCCCACGAATCGGCTTTGGTTCCTGAAAGAACTAAGCTTGAGTCGATACATGGCCTGAACCGACCTCACCGCCTTCCCGGCCTCTTGAAGTTTGGTAATAATCTTCTCTGAGGGCTTACCAAACAAGACTTCACCCTCTACTGGGGCGTTCATGATATTCTTCTGGACGTCCGGGGTAAAGTCGGAGACGCGCAACCAAGAGTGTCTCCAGATGCATACGCCTGAAGCTGCTGCTCGGGCCGAGGAGTCCGCGGAGTCATACGCGGCTCGTAGCACTTGGGTTCCCATGTCTGAACCTGTACGGCGGAGCTGAAGCATCTCCTCCTTCTGCTCACCTTCCGCAGTTTTTCAGCCGCATCCAGACCCTGTTCCCACAAGGCATTTTGGAACTGCACCATGTGGGTCAAGTAATTCAGGGATCTAATGGCGCAGGTAGCGGAAGCGTACGTGCGCCTACACATAGCGTCCAACTGTTTGGACTCTGGGTCTGGTGGCAGGGTGCTCAGATGTTGCGGTCTCTGGGACCGGTCATATGAGGCTGTTATGACCAGAGAGTCAGCCTGAGGTTGCTGAGTCAAGTACTGGTCTTCTCTAGGAGCCTTGTACAAGCGATCAGCTTTCTTCGGCATCGCCGGGAGCGAATGTGGACGCTTCCACACTGCCTTGGTGACGTCCACGAAAGTGTCTACCAAGGGTGGCACCACCACAGGCTTGGGGTCCTTCTGCCGAAGATACTTGGCAAGGCGTACCCTTTCGGGGTCTAGCTCTTCCGCATCCCATCCCATGTTCTCTTGGATGTGTCTCATAATATCCGAGAACGAAGGGTCATCCGGAGGAGACTTCGGCATCTCGCGTGGATCAGAGAAAGGATGGAGAGGGGAGATGGGGATCTGGATGTTGAGAACTCTGATCCCGTGTCCTCCGTCGAAGGCGATCGTCGGCGTCTTCTGGGTCTCTTAGGGTTGGGTGACCTAGAAGAGGATTTGGACGGAGGTCTCCGTTTGTCTGGTCTCCCCCTGGGAGGTGTTCTGTGCTCCCAGGGAGGAGGTAATCGGCCTGCCGACCCCGATGGCGAGGGGGGTGCAGGAACCGGAGGGGTAATCGGTGTAGGAGGAAGAGGAGGAGGAAGAGGAGGTGGAGTGGGAACCATGTCCTTCTTTATGGTGTCCCACCAGTAAGTGAACAGCTCCTTCACATCTACCATGGAAAGGCCCGACGACGGTCTGGGCGCCGGACGACGGTCGTCGGGTCCCGGCGTCGGCTCCACAGGGGGCTCGGGTAACGGCGAGGGTTCCCTGGGCGTCTCGACAGGACAGAGTCGCCCGTGCTGGTGCTCGGGCTGAGTCAATTCCTCCTCGGTTATGGTCTCCTGACCGACACCGGTCGAGGCGTGGGGTTCTCTTCTCGATAGAGCGGGCGCGGTCCCCCTACCGGCGTCCGATGAGGTGTTAGCCTGGCGGCGGCAGTCGTCTGGCCGGCAGCGTCGAGGATCTATGGCGAGAAGGCGGCGACCGGGCACGGCGTCAGGTCCTGCAGTCTCTTCAGTGAGTAAGGTCCAAGGTCTTGCGAGGAGGCAAGGAAGCCGACCTGGCCGCCGGGTTCAGAAGGGAACCCGACTTATGATGATGGTGGCGATCCCCAGACTTGACCAAGGCCCTGGAGGGACGAGGGCGGCCTGGCAGTCTTGGCCTGAGAAGAAAGACTTCTTAACGCAGCAGGGGAGGCTGAGAGCTGGCCCTGGAGGGAGGCGGTCGGACCTGGAACCGAGCTGCATGAGTCTGAGGCCCTGGAAGGGGCCTTCTCCCTCGTTTTCAGCGTGCTTGTGGGTCTTTTTGAAAGTCCCCTTGAAGACATGGTCTTTAGCTTTTCTTCCAGCAAAAGCCTGAAGGCCTTCTGGCACGGATCCGGGTTCTGCTATTAAACCCTGGCAGAAGGAGCAGGCCCGTGTAACGTGGTCTGGGCCCTAGGCACCGGACGCAGGCCGCGTGAGGGTCTTTGAAGGGCATCTGTTTCCCACAAGCACACTTGGAGGAGTGACCGGAGGTCGGAGAGGACATCAGAGAAAAACTTGCTTGAAGAAATCCGAATTTCCCGTAGGAAAGAACTTAACCACGCGTCGCGTGCTAGAGCTGAACCGAAGGCTCGAGACATGCAAGTCGACGGCGGGAAAGAACTGGGGAATCGGGTGGGACCGCCCCCTTATGTACTACGTCTGACGTCGGAGGCGGGACCGACGTCGGGGGCGGTCCCCGCTGAAGATGGCTAGCTAGAATTTTTCCGTGGGGTCCTGACGCCTGCCGGCTTCAGTCCTAATGGTGTAACCTGCTGCAAGAGCTGTGTCTGGAAGTAAGATCTACTGTTACAGGTGAGTAAATACAGGTTACTCACCTGTAACAGGACTTCTAGGAATGGTATATGTTGTTCATCCACACTTATTGGCAGGTTCCTTGCCGCTTTAAATCTTGCCGGAAGGTCTTCAAGCTGGCTCCTCCAACCCACCGGGTGGTAAAACTCTCGCTCCGCCCTTCAGGCGCCAGATCTGGCCCGCTGGAAGCTCAGGTTGTGCGTCGAAGCCGGAGGTCGGGTGGGTCGTGTGGATGAACAACATTACCAATCCTAGAACTCCTGTTACAGGTGAGTAACCTGTATTCTAGGTATATGGATATGTTGTTCATCCACACTTATTGGCAGACTCCTAGCAGTTCTCCTGGAGAAGGAGGCAAGGCGCACACCCTACTAGGGAATAAAGACTGAAGAACCGGGCCCCAAAACCAGCATCCCAGCGTGACTCAAGGTCGATGTGGTAATGGGTAATAAAGGTGTGCTGACTTCCAGGTAGCAGCCCTGAAGATTTCCTGGATAGGGACGTCCCTGGAAGCAGCCACCCATGCAGCAGTATGACGTGGTAGAATGAGCTCTTATCCTTCTGGGAAATGCTCCACGTCAACTTATAGAAGAGATCTATGCGGGAGGTGACCCACCTGCTTATCGTCCCTTGGCTGCAGGTCTGCCAGGTCGCGGCTTCAGCGTAGGTGACAAACAGCTGGTGAACCTCTCCCGAATTTCCACGCTGCGCTCCTTATAATAGCGGCGCCCTTCTGGAGGTCAAAGTATGGAGCACGCCAAGCCCTCCGGTGTGATTGAGGATAGAACACCGTGAAGTCAACACCTGATTAAGGTGAAACTCGACTCACCTTCGGAAGGAATTTCGGGTGAGGCGGGGACAACTGCTGTCCTATGGAAGACCAGGTAAGGAGACTCAATGCAGGCGCCTGGGTTCTCCCATCCTTCTGGCTGACGTGATAGCCACAAAAGCGGTCTTCCGACATGTGAAAACTCACCTATGCATGGTTCAAATGGCTTGCCTGAGCTTTGCCAGTACCAGCAATGAAAGCCCACGGAGGTGGGGGTTCTCGCACGGAGGAAATGTGATCAAGGCCTTTGAAAAGCGCCAGACCACCTTTTCCCTGCGCCACCGACTGCTCCCCAGCCCAGGTGCACCTTTGGGGTGAAATCGACCCTAAGCCCTTGACTAGAAAGGGACCATAAATAGTCCAAAATGCTTGCCAAGAACAGGAGGAAGGGTCCAAGCCCTTGCCCTGACACCAAATGGAAAACCTCTTCCATTTGAAGGCACAGCATTTCCTGGTCGACTCCTTACAGGACGCCTCAACAACACTGAGGACCTCGTCAGAAAGACCCAATGCCTGGAACTCTAGCCGCTCAGGAACCAGGCCATCAGATGCAGGGATTGAAGGTCCGGATGGAACACCTTCCCCTGATTGACTGAGAGCAGGTCCGGGCGAGCTGGAAGCTGCCTCGGGAGCCTGGAGCTGAGGCTGAGGAGATCTGGAGGTACCAGAAGTGGCGAGACAGTCTGGGGCTACAGAATCACCTGCGCCTTGTCCCTCCTTGCCTTGAGAAGCACCTTGTGAATCAAAGAATGAGGGAAAAGGCGTAAGAGCAGGATTACCTCGGAGAAGGCATCCCCTGCAGCTGAGCCCTGCTGAGGTGGGCTGGGCATGGAAACAGATCTCAGCCGCATTCTCCTGGAGGCAAACAGGTCCACCTGAGGTGTGCCCAGTGGAGAACAGATCTTGTACTACCTCCGGCAGGAGAGACCACTTGTAGAGATGCAGCCCTATCCGCTCAGGGCATCGGCCAGGGTGTTGAGCTCCTGCCACATGAATGGCTAGGAGATCCGCCTCCAGGCTCATGTACAGTGACCAAATGCGGAGCTTCCTTGCATAGAAGCATGGAGTAGCGTCCGCCCTGCGGTTCAGGTGATACATGGTCGTGTATTGTCCGTCTGGACTCGGACCACTTGACCCCGGAGAAAGGGCAAAGGCGGTGCAGAGAGCTAGGCGGACCGTTCAGACTCCAGCAGGTTGATTGCTTGCCAGGACTCCCTTGAGGACCAGAGGCTGTGCACTGGTGTTCCCCAGATGGGCACCCCAACCTATCAGAGAGCATCGATTCGATAGAGACCGTCGGCTCAGGGAGGACAAGCAGGATGCCTCCTGCAGATGAGATGGAGCGGTCCACCACTGGAGGCGTTCCATCTCTGAGTCACCATCACTAGCTGGTCCAATGGATTGGCACGGTGTGACCACTGGCTGGCCAGTCCCACTGGAAGGGCGCATGTGCCAGCATGCCTAGCGGACCCACGCTGGTACAGGCACATGAGACCCAGGGCGCAGGAAGTCCCGGGCAGGCGCGTTGCCCAACCAGAAATGACTGGGCAAGGAGGAAAGAACCTCGGCCCTGTCCGCTGGGAGCGGTGCTCTGGCTCGAAGAGAGTCGAGCTCTGCCCCGATACACAGAATCACCTGCTTCGGCTCGAGTTCCGACTTGGCCTCGTTGATGAGAAGGCCGACTTGAGAGCAAACCTGGAGGGCCAGATTTCTGGACCGCTCCACTTCCTGTCTGGAGGAGGCTGCTATCAGCCAATCATCCAGGTAATGGTACATCCGGACCCCTCGGCACCGCAGGAAAGCTGTCACCACTGCAATGCATTTGGTGAAGACCCTGGGAGCTGGAGACAGGCCGAAGGGCATGGCTCGGGAATCTCGAGGATCCCTCGCTCGGCGAAGAATCTCCGATGTGACAGACGGATAGGGACGTGAAAGAACGCGTCCTGCAGATCAGAGAGCAGAACCACACGCCGTGTTCAGAGATGGTATTATCTGCGTAGGTGACCATCCTGAAGTTCGAGACCTTAGGAACTTGTTCAGGTCGTGTAGGTCAAGAATGAGCGCCAGACCCCGTCCGTTCGGAACCAGAAGTACCTGGACACGAACCCCGGGTCTGAAGGGTCCTCTACCTCCCTGATCACCTCCTTTGGAGGAGGAGGCGATGTCGGCTCGGCAGAGCTGACAGTGAGCTGCGGACCCGAGGGCCCCGAGTGCAGCGGCTCTGAAGGCGGGGCCTGCTCGAATTCTAGAGGCAGGCCTTTTCCACCACCTCCAGTACCCACCTGTCCGTGGTAATAGCGGACCAGGCGGAAAGAAGTGTCAGGCCATCCCCATGGGGGACCAGGGGTAGTGGCGGGGATGGGCGACACCCCTCAGCCCGTCACTGGGCAGGCTTGGAGGAGGGACCGGAGGGACCTCCTGGGCCTTACCTCCTGCTTCCTGTTGAAGGAAGCCGATAAACAGGTTTGGGATGCCAAGCGAGCCTGCTGGCCTGACATTTACTGGGCGGGCGCGCCCGCGAGGCGCAAAGACGAAAGGACTTAGGCAGCAACTTGCGGCCTTTGTCCTTCTAGCCGGAAAGACCGAGTCCAAGAGTAGCATTGGACTTCTCGATCCTCTGCAGGTGACCTTCCACCCCAGGGCGAGGTCACTCCCAAAAGAACATCCGCCAACTTGTCTGGGTATCCGAGGTAAAAGTTGGATATCCTCAGCCAAGCCCGACGACGCATAGCCACTGCGACGCCACAGACCTGGCACATGAGTCCCCAATGTCTAAAGCAGTCTAGAGCTGCTATTTGGCCACACTACCCTGCCCTGGTCCCGCACCTGCCTGACAGTCTGCAGATCAGCGGGAAGATGAGACGACCTTATCCAGGGGCCCAACAGGGCATGAAAAAATGTGCCAGAGGGCGGCCGAACTGGCTGGCGAAGGCGAGAAGGAGCATAGCATAGACTTTTTAGCATAATCCAATTTCTTGGATTCCTTGTCGAGAGGTTTGTCCACATCCTGGCGTTCCGGCGCGCGAAGCTGTCGGTAACCAACCCCTCAGCAGAGGGGTGTTCTGAAAACCGACAGAGAACCGGTAGGGACCACATACTTCCTGGCCATCACGGCGAAGCGCAGGAGCAGGGCGCTGCCAAAGCTCCAAGGCCGGACCCACTATGGCCTCGGCCACCGGAAAGGCCTCCGCAGGGGAATCCCCTCGGTCCAGAATCTCCTGGCCTGTTTAGAAACAGGTTCGAGCTTCATCCCGGTGGACTCCGAGATGAGCCGAAGCAACCCTAGGAAGGACGAAGGGCTATCGTCCACTGACTGTCCTCCTGAGGACTCCAAGTCGATTCGCTTGGAGAAAAGGAAGGAATCATCCTCGGACTCGGAAGAGTCCTCAAAGAGCTGCCTCGGGCCTGAGCCACCCCCACCTGCCGAGGTTTATCGGGAGTGAGGTGACAGACAACCTATGGGGCAAATCCGAGCCGACCGAGAACTTTTGGTCGGAGCCCCAACTAATAGCTGTGGGCGGAAGTTCCACCAAAATCGGTGGGGCAGCTGGAATTGGCAGACAACCGGCCTGGGAACAGGCTCCTCGGCTGGCGAGGGGTTGTTTGACCTCGGTGACAACCACTTAATGGCGGGAAGGCGACTGGGTCGGCTTATTCCAGTCAGAAGAACTGTTGCCACATGAGTTCTCATACCTCCGGCAACTGCCGAAGCCTCCCCTCGTCCGAGGAGGAGGAGGAAGAGGAAGAGCGGCGGTGCCGCTTGCCGCGGTGCCAAGACTGAGACCGCCTATGACGGCGGGACCGGCTAGACCGCGAAGATGTCCGAGACCGAGATCAAGAATCTCAACTAGGCCGAGGACGGTGCAGGGAGGTGTCGAGAATCGGCACTCCCCTCGGTTCGGACGATCCCACCGAAGGCTCCGGAACCGGAGGTACAGACGAGCCGACGGGATCCTCAACTCCCACCGGGGGAACCGGGGAGAGGGATTCTCAGCTTCTCAGCTGACAACTGCTCTAACGGGTCGAGAAAAATCTCGACCACGTCGGCGGGAGTCTCAGTCAACTGGCCTGACGGGACACCGTGAAGCCAGTGGCCGAAGCTGATTGGTCGACCGAAGTCGACTGTCGACCAGGGGAGAGGGATCTTTCCCGCTCCCAAGAGCGTCGACGGTGAGACTTACTTTTGCTCTTTTTGGACCGAGAAAAAGGTCCAGAAGAAGTTGGACTCACCTTTAAGTCGAGAGGTCAGACAGAGCTCCTTAAAAGAAGCCGAATACGAGGCACTGAGAGAGGCGGGACAAATGCCGCAGCTGAGGTAGAAGCGGCCCATGCCGCCTCCTCTTCGAGGGCGATCATCTGCTCGAGCTGATCTGCCGAGCCCGCCGCCGCGGACCCCGCCAACCGGGCCTCTTTAGATTTAACCAGAGGAAATCTTTTCTCGGGACGCCCCAGTTGTAAACAGGCAGCACGGTCTTCGAGGACGTAGGCCGAAAAGGAAGAGCACAGGTCGCAGGCCTGCGGGTCGTGCTCAAGGCCCAAGCAGTAGACGCACGTGGAGTGCGGATCCATCCGAGACATCTTCTGCCTGCAGGGCATCTCCGGAAACTGGGAGTCGATTTGTCCATCGCAGCCGCGAGGGAGAGAAGACCGAAGTCTTTTTAGCAAAACTTTTTTTTATTTTCGAAGATTCGAAGAATTAGGAACCAGTCTTATACGCAGAGCGTTAAGGAGGGAACCTGAGCTTCCAAGTGGTAAGGAAGATCTGGCGTCATGGGGCGGAGCCGAGAGTTTTACCACCCGGGTGTGTGGGAGGAGCCAGCTTGAAGACCTTCCGGCAAGATTTAAAGCGGCAAGGAACCTGCCAATAAGTGTGGATGAACAACATATCCATGTCCCTAGAACCTGTTTTTCTAGGATGGTGGATATGTGTTCTATCCACACTTGTTGGCAGACCCCTAGCAGTTCTCGGGGAGGAATACTTACTTGGGGAACAGAGACTGGAGAACTGAGGCCCCAAAACTAGCATCCCGGCGTGACTCAAGGTCGATGTGGTAGCGGGTGATGAAGGTGTTTGCTGACTTCCAGGTAGCAGCGCTGCAGATTTCCTGGATAGGGATGTCCCTGGAAGCAGCCACCGACACAGCGGTATGGCAGGTGGAATGAGCTCTTATCCCTCTGGGAGGCTCCTTGCCTGCCAATCTATAGCAGAGATCAATACAGGATGCAATCCATCTGCCAATCGTCTGCTTTGCTGCAGGTCTGCCAGAAGCAGCTTCAGCGCAGGTGACAAACAGCTGACGAGCCTCTCCCTGAACTTCAGCCGTCCGCTCCTTATAGTAAGAGAGCGCTTGTCTCAGGTCCAAAGTATGAAGCCTGTACTTGGCCTCTGAGGTGTAATTGGGGTAGTACACCTGCAGAGTCAACACCTGGTTAAGGTGAAACTCTGATACCACCTTCGGAAGGAATTTTGGGTGGGGGCGGAGGTCAACCTTGTCCCTGTCCCACACAGGTGGAGGTTCACACACCCGAGGGGATATGTGGTCGAGGCCTTTAAAGAAACGCCACACCACCTTCTCCTGTGCCGCTGTCTGCTGACCGGCCCACGCCTGGTAAGCAGAGATGGCTGCCAGGTGCACCTTAAGGGTCATAGACCGAAGACCCCCTTTGGACAAAGACCAAAGGTAGTCTAGGATACTAGCCGCTGGACAGGTTAGGGGGTCCAGGCCCTTACCCTGACACCAAATGGAAAACCTTTTTCATTTGAAGGCATAGCACCTCCTGGTCGACTCCTTCCTGGATTCTTCCACTACTGTGAATACATCCTCTGAGAGATCCAGAGCCTGGAACTCTAGCCACTCAGGAACCAGGCTGTCAGGTGCAGGGATTGAAGGTCTGGATGGAATACCTTCCCCCTGATTGAAAGATAACAGGTCTGGGCATACTGGTAGACGCTACGGAGGCCTGGAGCTGAGGGTGAGATCATCTAGATACCAGAACTGGTGAGGCCAGTCTGGGGCTACCAGGATCACCTGTGCCTTGTCACTCCTGACCTTGAGGATCACCTTGTGAACCAAGGAAAGGCATAAAAGTGGCCTGGGGTCCACGACCTCGAGAAGGCATCCCCCTGCAGCGAGCCCTGCTGAGGGGGGTGGGCATGAAACAGCCTCAGCTTGGTGTTCTCCCCTGGAGGCAAACAGATCCACCTGAGGTTTGCCCCAGTGGGAGAACAGGCTGTGTACTACCTCTGGATGAAGAGACCACTTGTGGAATGTCTTGCCTACCTGGCTGAGAGTGTCCACCAGTTGATTTGAGGCTCTTGCCACATGAACGGCTAGGAGATCCGCCTCCAGTCATCTCACAATGGTCCAGATGTGGAGCGCTTCCCTGCACAGCAACCAGGAGTGCGTGCCACCCTGTTTGTTGAGGTAATACATGGCCGTGATATTGTCCATCTGGACTTGTACCACTTGACCCCGAAGGAGCGGAGCGAATGCTGACAGTGCCAGTCTGACTTCTCTGAGCTCCAGCAGGTTGATATGATACTGGGATTCTTCAGGGATCCAGAACCCGTAGGCTATGTGGTTCCCCAGCCCGCGAGAGAGGCATCGGTCATAAGAACGACCGTCGGCTTGGGACGGACAAACGGGATCCCTTCCTGCAAGTGATCCAGGATGGTCCACCACTGGAGAGCGTCCTGCAACTTCTGAGTTACAGTGACCAGCTGGTCGAGGTGACCGTGACACTGGGTCCACTGGCTGGCCAGCTCTCATTGAAGGGGAGGCGCATATGCCACCGGGCCCATCGGACCATGGTGGTGCAGGTCGCCATGTACCCCAGAAAGTGCAGAAAGTCCTGGGCAAGGCACAAGTGCCCAATCAGAAATGATTGGGCAAAGGAGGAGAGAACCTCCACCCTGTCCGTCGTGAGCCGGGCTCTGCCCCGATTAAATATATCACCTATGAAACTATGAGTTCGGACTTGACCTCTTTGATCAGGAGACCAAGGTTGGTGCAGGTCTGGAGGGCAAGGTCCCTGGACCTCGCCACCTCTTACTTGGTGGAACCAGCCAAGAGCCAGTCAAGATATGGGTAGACTCTGACCCCTCAATGCCGAAGATGGGCCACCACTGCAATGCATTTGGTGAAGACCCGAAGGGCCGATGATAGGCCGAACGGCATGGCACGGAACTCGAATAGAGCTCCTTCTGCCCAGGCAGAACCTCTGGTGAGACGGACGGATCGATGCGTGAAAAACACATCCTGGAGATCCAGAGAGCAAAATCACATGTTCTGCTCGAGATGGTGTGATCTGGGACTGAGTTACCATCCGAAGGTGCAGGGTGTATCTAGACAATATACATATGTACACCAGGACTGTATGTGTGTCCCTGTATGGCATAATCAATCGACATTTGTACTCCTGACACAGGTTGCCCCCAATGCATGGGTATAAGCGGATGTTATGCATTGTTCCTTGGGACACCAATATACCAGCCCAGA
This sequence comes from Neoceratodus forsteri, assembly GCA_016271365.2. Lineage (NCBI taxonomy): Eukaryota > Metazoa > Chordata > Ceratodontiformes > Ceratodontidae > Neoceratodus > Neoceratodus forsteri. Next base: position 698,691,236 of record CM057452.1, on the reverse strand, counting down.
CCCTATAAAGCTGTATAGCACCTGGGCTGCAAAGACAGTAGCAGTGGCCAATCCTTCTGGTGCTGACATATATGAATAAACATACAGAAAGGTTCTGCTGGTTCTGTGTTGTGTCCATGGACTAGGGGAAGCTGTTCAGGGCCTATATGCTGCCCCCCCTCAATACAAGTATACACCATGGTGTACATGGAGTGTGCCTGCCTACACCCATACGAAGGTGCGTGACCTAAGGAACTGGTTCAGGTTGTGCAGATCTAGAATGGGGCGCCAGCCCGTCTGTTTCAAAACCAGGAAGTGCCTAGATATGAACCCTGGGTTGACCGGGAGATCCGTGATTCTGGCCACCACCTCCTTGCGGAGGAGTTGGGCAATGTCATCTCGAAGAGCTGACTGACACTATATACTCCTGTGGGGCGCGAGTTCGGCTTGGAGGGTACTGCTCGAATTCCAAAGGCAGTCCCTGACCCACCACTTCTAGAACCCACCTGTCCGTGGTAACAGTGGACCAGGCGGAAAGCAAGTGGCAGAGCTAATCCCCCACGGGAGGACCCAGAGCTTGCGTGACAGGAATAAGGGTGGCCACCCCATCCCGTCACTGCACAGGCTTAGAGGAAGAGGGTCCAGACTGGGGACCACCGAAGCCTCGTCCTCCAGGCTTACGGGCCACCAGAGGCCCGGACTTGGGCAGAGGGTGCCAAGGATGCGCCTGTTGTTGTTGCTGACCCGCCTGGAAGTGGGGCTGCTTAGCCGCAGGGGCAGAGTGCTGAGATGCTTTCTTCTGCTGCTTTTTGTGCAGAAGCTACTGAGTCCAGGGTGGCATTGGACTTCTCAATGCGTTGGAGGTGACCGTCCATACCTCGACCGAAGAGATTGGTACCCAGGAATGGGACATCCGTTAGCTTGTGTTGGGTATCTGCCGTGAAGGTGGAGATCCTTAACCAACCCCTGTGGCACATGCCAACCGTGGCCACCAGCTAACGGGTGCATGAATCCCCGCGGTCCAGAGCAGTCTGGCGCTGCTGCTTCACAACAGCCCGACCTTGGACCCGGACCTGCTTGATCGTGGTCTGGAGATCTGCAGAGAAAAGAGGAAGAACCTCATTCAGGGAGCCCAGAAGGGCGAGAGAGAAATGTGCCGCCACGGCCGAGCTTGCCTGACTGAGGCCCAGAGTAGAAGCGGCATAGACCTTGCGGGCAGAGTGGTCCAGTTTTTTGGACTCCTTGTCCAGAGATCTATCAGTATCTGCCGGAGCGTCTGAACACAGATTCAGTAACCAGAACCTCTGCAGAGGGATGCTCTGTGAACCCTGAAAGGGACCCAATTGGTATCGCGTATTTGTGGGCCATCTGGGCAGAAAGCACAGGGTAGGAGGCAGGATGCTGCCATAGCTCCAAAGCCGGACTGACAATGGCTTTGGCCATGGAGAAGGCTTCCGTCGGTGAACCCCCCCCCGTTTAAGGATATCCATGAGGGGACATTCGGCACGTTTCTGAATGGGTTCAAGAGGCATCTCTGTAGATTCAGAGATAAGGCAGGAGGATGCCCATTAAGAAAGAGAGGCTTTCCTCCGTTGAGAGACTGCCAACTGATTCCTTGTCCAAGGGACAGAAATGAAGGCCCGGATCCTTGGACTCCGGATAAATCGGCAGACCACCAGTGTCTCCCTCCACCTGCCTAGGATGATAAAGGAGTGAGGGTAACAGAAAGCCTATGCAGGAGGCCCGGAACAGGCCAAGACTCTTTGGCAGGCACACCCCACGGGGGCTGTTTAGGTGGCAGCTCCACCAAGATCGTCGGAAAGGTCGATTTTGGCTGAACTGTTTTGATTGGCTCCATGGGAGGAGGAGGAATGATGCGTGCCGGCTCTGAAGGAGTCGGCTTCGGCCTGGGAGGAGAAAGCCAAGTAATGGCCAGTGTGGAAGCCGGAACTGACCTTTGACTGGACAAACTCAGCTGTTGCCACATTAGACCTTTGTAGCTTCAACGGAGTTTCCAACGAAGCCTCTCCTGATCTGAGGAGGACGAAAAAAAATGTCAGCGACACCTCTTTTTGGAGCACCTGTGTGCCTTCTGCAACCTGTCGGTAGAAGGGGTCCGAGACCAACAGGGTTGACTGGAAGGCACCAGGGAGACCGGTGGTTCTTTCTGGCCAGGGACAGGTTCTCCAATGGGATTCCCAGCGGGCTGGGTCTCCTCGTCGGGAACAGCCAGGACCGGGGTCCTAAATACAGAGTTGTCAGCCTCGTGAGGTGACATCGGGTCGAGAACGATCTCAACCAGATCGTCGTCCACTGTCTGGGCTGGCTGGCTGGCCTGACGGTGGGACCGCGAAACCAGCGGCCGAGGCTGCAACTTCGACTGAAGTCGAGACAGGCTATTCCTGGGACTGAGATCTCTCACGATCCCAGGAACACCGTCAGTGAGACAAGGATTCTCTCGGTTCCTTGTCCTTTTTACGGGACCGAAAGACATGCGTGCCTGAAGACCCCTCGCCCTTGGTGGGAAGGGATTGGCACATCTCCCAAAAGAATCCGGAGACTGTGGAGCCCAAGCTGAGCCGCACAAAAAAGGACTTGGAAGAACGATCTGCGGCCCGAGCCATCTCTTATTCAAAGGCCTTCATCTGTTCAAGCTGCTCAGCGGACCACGCAGCTGCAGAGGCCGCCCATCGGGCCTCCTTAGACTTGACCGATGGATTCCATTTCTCCGGTCTGCCCAATTTCAGCCATGTGACACGATCGTCTAAGACATTCAGGTGGAATGCGTGACACGTTTCATAGGCCTAGGTGTCATGGCCGACACCCAGACAATACAAGCAAGTGGCATGCAAGTCTGTGCGAGACATCTTTTGCCCGCATGGGCAGCAGCGGAAACCTGGAGAAGATTTATCTTCCATGGCGGTCGAGATCACGAAGCAATTATCGTTAACTCTGACGAGTTTAATTTTAAGTAAATCCAAAGATTCTGAAGCCAGGGCCTACTGAACGCGCGAGAGATGAGGAGGGAACCTGTATCTTCCAGCGGAAAGGAAGAGCTGGCATCATGGGGCGGAGCTGAGGGTTATACCACCCGGGTGGGTGGGAGGAGTCAGCTGCAAGATCTTCGGCAAGTTTCTTAAAGGGAAAGGACATGCCAACAAGTGTGGATAGAACAACATATCCACGATCCTAGAAATGTACTCTCTAGTAAATTGTGACAGAAACAGACTTTGATGGCAGATAAGGACCGCTTGGCCCACTCAGTCTGCCCATTTGCCTACCTATCGGATAAGCTGCAGATCCTACTTTTACCAACAGACTACTTCCTCCTACCTCCCACTAGAATTGCCTTATGTCTGTCCCACCTATTCTTAAATTCCCCCACTGTTTTTTTACCCCACAACCTCCTCAGGAAGCTTGTTCCATGCGTCCACCACACTCTCCATGAAAAAATACTTCCTCATGTTGCTGAAACATGTTTATGGAAAATACATAGTGAAGTTCAGACTCTAAGATTATTTTCTATTATTTTATTACTCCGCGTGAGACATATCAAGGTGTAAACAAATCTAGTGGCCAGTGCACCCTTCAAAATTGCAACATGGCCTGCTACATCTAATCTTGGACTCCCTTCCTCACTATCACAACCGCATGATTTTCAGACCAGTAATCCATAGCTTCCTAAATACTACATGCTACTGCTCACGGGCAATATATGACAGAACATGTTTAAACTCGTGTTGTGATGGATTCCTGGAAATTACAACCTGCTGAAAATCAGCCCATCTTGAATCAAATGTTCAAAATTCTGTCCAATATACTGGATGCTGATCTTAACATGATGGCCTAAACCTCATGTACTCTAGTTAGCAAGCCTATGAACTAAACCCATGTACTTTAGTTTGTAAACTAGGTACTAAACCCTATGTACTACAGTTAGTAAACCCATGTCCTAAACCCCATGTACTCTAGTTAAACTCCCAGGGCTTCTCACTGAAACCCCACATGGATCAGCTAACCAAAACAATCCACCGAAAGCTGGGCCTACTCTACTGGCTGAATGCTCAAATGATCCCCGAGACTAGGATCACCATAGCTAAAAATAACCTCCTTCTAACATTAACATATGCCGCCCTGGTAATACATTCTGAAGCAAAACAGGGGCACAGCAGGATGAAAATGCTACAGTGCCTTCAGAAAGTATTCACCCCCCTTGGATTTTGTCACATTTTGTTGTGTTACTACCAGAATTTTTAATGCATTGAAATTAATTTTTTCCCCCTTGATCCACACAGCATACTCAACAATTTAAAGGGGCAACAATATTTGTATTGTGTAACAAACATTTATGAAACATTAAAAACTGAAATATCTTGTTTACTTAAGTATTCACCCCCTGAGTCAATATCCAGAAGCGCTTTGGCAGCAATTACAGCTTTGAGTCTTCTTGGGTATGTCTGTATCAGCTTTGCACATCTGGATTTGGGGATTTTCGCCCATTCTTCCTTGCAGATTTGCTCAAGCTCTGTCAAGTTGGATGGGAAGCGTCAGTGAACCGCAATCTTTAAGTCTTTCCACAGATTCTCAATGGGATTCGAGTCTGGGCTTTGGCTGGGCCACTCAAGGACATTCACCTTCTTGTTCTGAAGCCACTCCAGTGTTGCTTTGGCTGTATGCTTGGGGTCGTTGTCCTGTTGGAACGTAAATCTTCGCCACAGTCCAAGGTCTTTTGCAGACTGATGCAGGTTCTCTTCAAGGATGTGCCTGTATTTGGCTCCATTCATTGTTCCCTCTGTCCTGACAAGTGCCCCAGTCCCTGCTGCTGAAAAGCATCCCCATAACGTGATGCTGCCACCACCATGCTTCATGGTAGGGATGGTGTTACACGGGTGATGAGCTGTGTTCGGTTTGCGCCAGGCATAGCGTTTTGAATTCAGGCCAAAGAGTTCAATTTTTGTTTCATCAGACCAGAGAATCTTTTGCCACATGGTCTCAGAGTCTGCCACGTGCCTTCTTGCAAACTCCAGGCATGCTATTATGTGGCCTTTTCTCAGGAGTGGCTTCCGTCTAGCCAGTCTCCCATAGAGGCTACATCTGTGAAGTGCTGCAGAGATTGCTGTCCTCTGGACAGGTTCTCCCATCTCAGCCATGGAACTCTGTAGTTCTGTCAGGGTGGTCACTGGGTTCTTGGTCACTTCCTGACCAAGGTCCTTCTTGCCTGTTGCTCAGTTTGGAGGACGGCCTGCTCTAGGAAGAGTCTGGGTGGTTCCGTAATCTTTCCATTTCTAATGATGGACTTGACTGTGCTCCTGGGACCTTTCAACACCCTAGAAATGTTTTTATACTCCTCCCCAGATCTATGCCTCCTCACAATTCTATCACGGACTTCTACGGACAGCTCCTTGGTCTTCATGGTAGAGTTTCTGCTCTGACATGCACTGTCAACAGTGGGACCTTATAGAGACAGGTGTATTTCCTCTGAAATCATGTCAACCATTTGAACTGACCACAGGTGGACTCCATTCAAGTTTTAGAGTGATCTCACAAGGAAATTGGATGCACCTGAGCTCAATTTGGAGTGTCATAGCAAAGGGGGTGAATACTTATCAACTCAAGACAGTTCAGGTTTTTATTTTAAATTACATGTACAAAAAATTCCAGAAGTTTCATTCCACTTTGACATTATAGAGTAATTTGTAGAGATATGTGACATAAAAATCCCATATAAATGTATTTTAATTTGAGTTTGCAACATCACAAAATGTGACAAAATCCAAGGGGGGGGTGAATACTTTCTGAAGGCACTGTATATAACAAGATCGCACGCTTCGCCGCCATGCCACATCCGAGGCGCCACCACTGTGAAGTACTGGCCTCCCTAAACTGGCCATCTCTTAGCCCCAGTTACAGTACCCTCTCCTGTGCAATATTTTCAAATTCATTAACGACACCCCCCCCGGTAAGCCTTGCTGGCCTACCAGCTCCCAAGCGTTCTAGTAGACCGCTCCGCTCCGCTCCAAGGGAAAAAAACTTTCTGGAGGAACACAGGGTAAGGACTATGGCAGGCAGCAAATCCTTCGTCCATGTAGCACCAGTACTCTGGAATAAGCTCCCTACCCCCTTGCAGGAAACCAGCTTCCTGGGAGCCTTCTGTAAAGGTCTCTGAGAGCACCTCCTAGTCAACAGCAAATGCTCTTGCACTTGAACATAACCACTCCATGATAAATCTTAGCCTATCCCAAACCTATTTGTCCTGCCGAATGCACTTCAACAAGTGAGACCAAAGAGTACTGTCATTCAGGTTCTGTACTGGTTCTACCACGGTTAGACATCTAGTTCTAATGTGATTGTATATTGAAGTGTCTACAGGTTACTGTATGATTCCCTAACGATGTAATGACATGTCTGTAAACAACTACTGGCTTGTTCTCTTATGTACTGTATCTGCTAATGTTTTTCCTTTACGTAACTAACTCCGGGTCACCCCTGAAAAAGGGACCTTTGGGGTTCAGTGGGTCCACCCGGTTAACAAAATTGAAATAAATAAAAAAATAAATAAACTCAATGTCCTACACCCCTTGTGCTTTAGTCAGTAAACTTTATGTACTAAACACCATGTACTTTATTTTGTAAACTCAATGTACTAACCCCATGTATTTTAGTAAACTCTGTACTAAACCCCATGTACTTTAGTTAGTGAACTTAATGTACTAAACCCTATGTTCAAGGACAGGTTGGTAGAGTATACAGAATCCTAGGGTTAGTTAACAAGCTGTAAATGAGCTTGGTACATCCAGCAGAGCCGGGTTTCATTTCCACATCCTCCACTTGCATACTCTGTGACTCAAAGAAAGTCACTTAACCACCCCACAGTTCCCAGGTCAGCACTGAAAATAGGTCGCTGTAAAACCAATGGTGGCACGGATTTATGGAGGGAGGTCACACCAGATGAATCTGACTGATTTCTTCGACTGGGTTATCAGGGAAATGGTTCAGGGCAGGGCATTCAACACGACCTATCTGGACTTTAGTAAAGCCTTTGATACTGTGCTGCACAGGAGACTGATAAAGAAACTAAGCAGCCAAGGGGTGGGAGTCAAAGTGGTGAACTGGGTAAGGAACTGGTTAATGGACAGGTGACAGAGGATGGTGGTTACTGGCACTTACTCTAATGAGGGGGACATAACCAATGGGGTGCTGTAGGGCTAAATACTGGGACTAGTCCTATTCAATGTCTTCATAAGTGACACTGCTGAAGAACTGGAAGGGAAGGTATATCTTTCTGCCGATTAACACCAAAATCTGTAATAGGCTGAGCACTCAGGAGGGGGTGGAGTGAATGCGTAGGGACCTAGGGAAATTCGAGGAGTGGTCAAGAGCATGGCAATTAGGAGTTCAATGTCAAAAAGTGAAAAAGTATAGGATGGGGGGGGAAGTACTGATAGTCACTGAGCAGGACAGGGACCTTGGGGTCATCATATATGATGACCTCAATGTGTCAGTGCAGTGTGACAAAGCAGAGGGTAGAGCCAGTGGGATGCTGGGATGCACAGGGAGAGGTATCACCAGCAGGGGGAGGGAGGTGGTGGTGTTACTCTATAGCTCACTTGTGAGACACCACCTGGAGTATTGTGTCCTGTTCTGCAGGCTGTACATATAGAAGGACATAGACAGGGTGCAGGCAGTCCAGAGGAGAGCAAAAAAAAAATGGTGCAGGGGTGGCACCAAAAGCCCTATGAAGAAAAATTGAGGGATCTCAACGTGTACACACTGGAAGAAATGACAGTGAATAGGATTTGATAAGAGACCTCAAGTACCTCATCGAGTGAAAAGGGTACAGGAGGGAACCTTTTCCAAACGAGAAAGAGTACCAGCACCAGAGGGCATGTAATGAAGCTTGGGGGGGGGGGGGGAGTTGATGAGAGATGTAAGGAAGTACTACTTCACTGAAGGAGTGGTGGATGCCTAGAAAAGACTGCCAGCGGAAGTGGTGAAGGCAAAAACAATAGAGGAATAGACATAGGGGAATACCAGTAAATAGGCAGCGAGGAGGGATTGTCAGAAACTAGTTAGGGCCTGCAGAGACGAACTAGGCATGGACAGACTAGGTGAACCAAGTGGGCCCTTTCTGCTGACAAATTCTATGTAGTCAGTAAACTGTATGTACTAAACTCCATGTACTCTATTAAACCCCAAGTACTAAAAATGGAAATTACGCACTAACCGTAATTCTTGATCTTCTTGGACGAAGTCTCCACCACTCAGTCACACTAATGGGACTACACTGGAGGCGCTAGGACCCCACAGGAGCCAAAAATCTTCAGGAGGGCCGGTGCCGGGATAGGACCGTGCATGCGCACTGCTGTGAGACTAGCTTACGCCGTACTGGCTATCTCAACATCGACCCTCCAACCGCCTCAGTACCTTTTCGACCAAGGAGGTGCAGCGTAAACTAAGAAAACCTAACACTAACCTTCCAGGCATGTGAAGGCCCGGATGACCCAAGTATGAAAGATCAATTCAATAATGTCTTCACAGCTTGAACAACAAGGAAGTGAAGACCAAAACAGAATGAGTGAGCTCGGGGGTTGGTGGGTGGGCCTGTGAATGAGTGGTGGAGACTTCATCCAAGAAGATCAAGAATTACGTCAAGTACATAATTTCCATATCTTATTGGACTAAAAGTCTCCACCACTCATTCACACTAATGGGAGAGTACCAAGCTGAAAATCCCCCCCCCCCGGGTAGGGTGGTAGGAGATAGAGCTCACTCAGGACAGAAGTCCATGAGGACTGTCCTGCTGAAGAAAGTTAACTGTCAGGCATAGACATTCAAAACATAGTGCTTTACAAAGGTATGCACTGAGCTCCATCTCACTGCCTTGCAGATGTCTGCAACGGGTACATTACAAATCTTGGCGAGGAAAGCCGCAACCGCTCCGGTACAGTGGTGTGAAACTGGTCTTCCAACGTGACCTGTGCCATTGATTAGTAGCGTAGAAGACATGCTACTAACCAAGCAGAAATACATCTCATGGCAAAAGGCTGACTCAGCCACGGCATGCGGCAAGATACAATAGTTGCTTGGATGCGCATCACTTCGTTCCATCAATGTAGAATCGCAGAACCCTCTTAACATTCAGAGAGATAAAGGGAGTGCTCTCTTTCATTCTGGAGTTAACGAAGTAAGTACGAAGAAGCAAAACTTGACTAATGGAAACAGCCTGTGACATGCAGTCTACTGGCTCAAGATAGTCTGAAAACACGCAGAAGTGAACATTCTCTGCTGACAAATGCAGACCTGCATTTGACAGATCCATGAAGCACCCCAACATTTTACTTGGTGGGCAATCAAAAAGGTCCAGGCAGAACGTTGCACACCAGATGGTGAAGAGTAACCACTTAACCGCATAAGTCCTCCTGGTGGAAGGTCTACGCATGGCAAGAAGATCTCTACGATTGTCTGGAAACCTAAAACTTGCCCACTTCATCTCTTCAAGAGCCTGGCATGGAGATGAAGGGAGCGCAGGAAGGAAGGAGGAACCGAAGTCCCTGTGTTAGAGGGTCTGCTCGTAGAAGGAGTTACCTCAGGGGAACTTCTGACCGACTGTTGATCTATGCAAATTATAGCTGCCAAGGACAGTCTGGGATGATGAGAATCATCCTGCCCCTGTTTGCCTACAACTTGAGCAGCACCCTCTGAACTAAGAGAAGAGGAGGAACACGTAAGGGAGCATCTTGTCTACTGCAGTGAATACATCTTGACAGAAAACACAAGGGTCTGAATTTCTGAAGCAGGATAGAGGCAGATTTGCATTGAGAAGGGACACAAAAAGGACCAGGTTCAGACTGCCCCACCCGTCAAAAGCGACTGTACAATGACTGAACTGATGCAACATGCTCAAGGCACCACTCACCACCCCACGGCCTTCCTGCACAGAGGGTAGGAGAGGGCTCCACCCTGCCTGCTGATGAAACATCACAATTTTGTCATCCATCCGAAGTGGAATCACTGCGTGGCAGAGGGCCTCCTTTAGGACTTGGAAAGCGTAACAGACAGCTCTCATCTCTAAGAAATTAAGGAGAAGATGATGCTCCTACTCCTGGCTCCACACCTGAGTGTGGAGGTCTTGACAGTGAGCTCCCCAACGGATCAGGAGTGCAACCATGGTGCTGGTGATCTGGGATTTAGAGGGTAAGAATAGATTTAGCAGAAGCTAGGCCAACTGCGTCTACCATGTAAGTAATTTTGTCCAAGGTTCTGACATTTATGCGGAGAACTGCAGATGCATGCTCGGAGACCACTATTTGTTGCGGACGAAAGCATAAGTCCCAGCATCTGCTGTATCGAAAAAGACCCAGACAGAGTCGCTTTCCAAAAGTAACGAGACATCTGAAAATGTTGTTTCTTCCGTTTTCCTGAAGGATAAACCCTTGCTCTGGAGGTATCCAGGAGGGCTCGTATGAAGAGGAGCTGCTGGAAAGGTGAATCTGGCACCTTCCCTGAATCAGGAAGCCCCTTCTGGAAGAGAGCAGCTAAGAAGCTGTGGCAACTGCATCCTGAGACTCTAGCTCAGTTGGGCTGGCTTGAAGCCAAACATCCAGGAAGTGAAGGCTTGAATCCCGAGGTTGTAGCAAACTCCTCCCTGAACAGGTACTTGTTTACCCTTGAAGGTCGAGAAATGGGCACATGCTGCTTATCTTGGAACCAAACAATGGAGTAGGAACCTGTGTTCCGATTCGCAGTGTAACAAATTCTACTGTTCTGAGGCCCAGTTTCTCAGAGGAAGAGGGTCTGACAGAGAGGCAAACAGACTGGGCTGCCGCATGGGTCTGGGGAAAATCTCTACAAAAGTGGGAGAATATCCCTCTCAGTCACTTCTGATGACCCATACATCCGCCGGATTGGACTTCCGCTAGTTATAAAACTAGAATCAGGTGCCCCCTGTGACACTTGGACAGCTGGTTCTGATTACTCTATGATTTTTGTAAAATAAAAATGTAGTATGATTGTCTGTCATGAGAATTGCTGTGCTCCTAGATGACCCCCCAGGTTTCACTACAAAGAACAGTATACGTTAAACAACAGATCTGTGTAATGCAATTAACTTCTCAGTTTGCTCTGAAAGCTAGGAAGTGGAATATACATTTTATGATGTCCTCAGGAAGCCCAGTTAAATTGCACCTGGTGTCACAAAGCACATTACACCTCAGTGAGGTCTGGCAGTTAGTCATAAAAAGTCCTTTGATGTGTTTGAGAAAGGAAACTGCTCATGGATCAAAGGGACTGAGAAATCACAGTCTTAATTAAGAGTGTCATCATTTGGAAAATGAGTTTTGCTGAAGTCACAGAATTTAATACCTCTTGATGGGACTTCCTGTTTTGTGTGTGTATATATATTTATATATCCTGAAAAGGAGGAGCTAGATGATGACATCATGGAGAAAGCAGGTTCAAGACAGTTTTTTTTTTTTAATTATGCTGTAACTGGCCTTCCGAGACATTCTTGTTTGGACTCTCTTGAAAACAACATCTATTTCACGCACTGTTAGAAGGTAAACATTAGAGAGACAAGTCTAAGTGTACTGTAGTAGGAACTTGCACTTTTAAACCTTATTCTTTTAAAAGATTATATGTTTTGTGATATATTGTTCTGCATTTACATTTTACATATTTTTTATCTATTTTAAGTAAAACCTCTTATTTTAAGAGACTACTTGGCGTGCCTTTGAAATTCTTTCTTTGACAAATGAAGCATATTTGGTTAAAGCTAACACTGTGCATAAACTTACAGGTTAAGACCACACTGGGAAAAAGGTAAGAGTTTATCTGAGGTCTTTCATAGAGTGCTAAGGGTTCATTTTGTACACCTGGTTAGGTGCCCGTAGGTGAAAGATATCTGGCATTTCCCCGAAGAGCAGAATTATCTGACCCTGTACATTTGGGTACGCTAGCAAGAAGTTCACAGCTTGAATCCCTCCAGAACTTGAGACCAAAGGTTGATTTGAACCCACAAAACAGACAGGAGGGTTACCCTGTTCTGTTCCTGTTCACAATACTGCTCTCGAAGGTTGGCACTATGGGAACAGAGGGCCTGACCTGCTGAGTGGGGCTGTGACACCCCCCACTACCATCAAGAGGCATCCACGTCAGACAGCTGAGGTGGGACCTGGGCCGGATCCAAGAAAATGGTACCGGGCACTTTTGGGCCCTGTACTCTCTGCTGCGATGACAAAGGCTTCCAGGCCTCTACCTTGAAAGGACTGCCTGTTATGAGAATGACGACGGTGCCATCTCTCTGAGGGGCAGCAGGAGTCTGAGCATCCTCCAGAGCTCAACCTGAGTGCTGAACAGATAAGCACTGTCCAGGAGATATTAATCACTTGCTGCCAAGGGCAGCCAACCTGGGGCAGTGTCACAGGGGTCTATTAAAGCTATTAGCTGATTATTGGGCTATATGCCCCTAGCAAAAGAGTGGTACAGTCCAGAAGGCTCTTGACCATTGAGTTTAGTGTGTTCCACAGGGTGCACTCGTACTGAGGAATGTAGGAACTCCAGATGTAGAAGTCTGCTTTGGTCCACAGATGAAGTCTGAAAAGTTATGGTGGACCCCATATTCCTGAGGAAAAACTGAAAAGAAGATCTTCCATCACAGGCTCTGCTGATACAGAAGGCTTGCATTCTAGCCCTTAAAATGAGTCATCCGTTACGTCTTCGACAAAGTAGCAAAACACTGTCGGGATAATGCTCTAGTGGCCACAACAAATATTATGAAGTATGAATAAATGGAAGTCTCTATTTCTGAAAAGAAATTGTTGTTCACTGGTTAATGTCCTTCCATCTTTACTTTAACAAGCTCCAGTTAAATACATACAGGTAGAGACTCATCCAAATCCACTTCTACTCCAGAAGAAACCTCCAAAAGGCAGGACCAGGCCAGAATCACAGGAGATGCTGCCACCCAGAATGGCGTTGAGGAGTTCAGCGCCATTCACGGCGCCGGCTCCACATGCAGCGCCGGCTATACTGGCCTTAGACCTGAAGAAAAAGGGAGAGAAGGAAAGCGGCACCCATGCCGTCCCCAGCAGAGGAAAGGGTGAGGGGGGTAGGCACGCGGGGTCGGCGTCAATGGCATTGGCATCGGAGAAGGCACCACGCACATCCCCAGAACCGTGTCCACTGGCCAAGTCAACTGGGCAGACGTCGTACCCCCTGTTCTAAAAGAGCAGCCCAGAGGTGAATCTGCTCACCGGAGTCCCATCGCAGACAGAGACGGGTCCCTGTGTCGTAGATTGTGGCCGTTAAGAACGGAGTCACAGAGGACCCCACCAAAGTCGGGTCAGGCCCACAGACAATCCCTGTGCAGAAATACCAGAGGGTGACTTCGCGCGGTACCGCTTTCTTCCACCAGCAGGAGGAAGAAGAGCTGAGTCGACGAATGGGTCCCGATCAGGTCGGAGCGGACCAGCCGCTTGTGTGTTTCAGGACGCTGCCCCCACCAGACTGCCCGTGTCGGACCCCCCCCCCACACCGCAAAGGGCAGTGGACCGGACACAGCTCAACTGCCATCACAGCTTTCAAACAAAGTCTCCCTACCGTCACTGCTACCATCTAAGGTCGACTCCGCTGATGGCAGGCTGAGAATTTCTTCCTTCTTCTTCTTCTTCTTTTTTAAAATAAGAAAAGAACACTAAGTAGTAAATTAATCGAATACTGAATGGCTATAGCTGCTGTCGTATAGATGAAGACTTGACTCCCGACAGGCGAACGTCGACATTGAAGCGCACTTGATGGCGGAAGAAAATGAACTGAGGTGGTTGGAGGGTCGATGCCGAGATAGCCTATACAGCTCAAGCTAGTCTCATGGTGCCACACATGCACGGTCCTATCCCGGCACAGGCCCTCCTGAAGATTTTTGGCTCCTGCGGGGTCCTAGCACCTCCAAAGTAGTTCCATTAGTGTGAATGAGTGGCGGAGACTTTTAGTCCAGGAAGATCCCTTGTACTCAAGTTAGTAAACTCAATACATTAAAGTCCATGGACGCTAGTTAGTAAACGCTATGTACTAAACTCCATGTACTCTACTTAGTAAACTCTATCTACTAAATCTCTTGTACTCTAGTTAGTAAATACTATGTACCTAAACACCATATACTCTGAGTTAGTAAAATGTACAAAATCCCATGCACTCTGTTTAGTAAGCTGTATGTACTAAACCTCTTGTATTCTATTTAGTAAACTCAATGTACTAAATCGGGCTCTAGGAGAATACTACTGACCATCTTTTCCCTAAAAGTGCCACTTACTGGGGCAGAATATACACCAGTGTTCATCAACAGAAGCAAAATGAAAGCTGCCTTTGCAACTTAATGAAGGAACAACTCCTGTCTGCCCCAGGGTGCTATATGATTAAATATAAAAATCCTTAAGTTGCGACTGCAGTGAAGAGGCTGGCACATTTATTAATGATAAAGGGGAAAAGGTGGTGCGGTAGTTTAGAGATAGAAACAGCTGCAACCTTATGGAATACACGTATTCTCCACGTTACAGAAGGCTCGCATTTAATTGTGAGCTATTAAAATACTGGTTTCTGCCCAGTTGCAAATTAGCCACATTTGATCACATTTCCATAAGAATAAGAGGACCCTGCATTCTAATTAACATCTGCACTGTTCCACATGAGTTACTCTAAATAGCTTCTGGCTCACTTCTGTTCTGGTACCCCTCTTTAATTTGCGACATTTCCATATGCAAATAAAATCCAGTTAGCACAGCTCTGATTCTTCAGATAGCAATAAAACATTTCATTAGAATTAGCCTTTCTCCTTATTAATCAGCCAATTTGCAAATCTACGTTTCCATACATGCAAAATACCTAGTAATCATTTTAAATGAATATCCCACTGTGAACCTGGCCTTTTCATTCTTACAGTTTTAACCACTGTAGTGTCAGCCAGCTCTAGCACAGTTAGGTTGGCATTTACAGCGATTATTCCGTGCCCTTACTTGACCCTCCTCATCATGCTACACTTGACTATAACCCCTGTTATGGCAAAATATACTGACACAAAATTTCATGAATTGAAGCTAAACATTTTAAGGCTCCATCTGCCGAAATTATTATTCAGATGGAATGCATTCCACCATAAAGAAAGGATAAGTTCAAAGCAGAATCAGGATTCAGAAAAATGCTTTAAAGCGGGCATTCTGCGAATAAACTGAAATGGCAATGGTAAAATAACTAAGTGGGGCCAGTCCATGGTACAATCAGCAGCGTTAGGGCTCAGCACAATGGCAACCCGGGTTTTTGACTCCTGAGCTTGGATCTTGCTGCGGGCTGGCCAAGGACTGGAGAGGTGCCCCATGGAATTTCCATAATCACTAGGAAGGGAGTAACTTATTCCCCACTACACACTTGCCCTCTAATGACACAAAGGCAATGGGAGGATTGGGGGGGCAGCAAAGAAACTATGACCGATCTGCTGACAGTACTGGTGCAATGGAGGAGCTGTCATGACGTCCTTTACATGATGCTGGGGACATCTGCCTGCATGATAGCTAACAGCAAGGTAATGTTGCTGGTTCACAATGTCTGGCACATGTCCCTCCATGGTCAGGCACAGGCAGATCAAAACACTGCAAGAACCCTGACTTCGCAGCAAGAACAGAACCCCTCCCTCTGGCAGGAACCCATGATTATTAGGACATAAGGTAGATGGTCTCAGAGAGGGAGTATCAGGGATAGTGGGAGGCCTAAGGATAAAAACACTGCCCCTCTCCACCAAGCAGAGCGACTAATGTCACACTAAAGACAGTCACAGGGCCAGATTTAAGAGGACTGAACAGATAAGGTGGGGCAAAATCTTCAAATGATTTGCTCATGTTTGTGCCTGTTACAGATCAAGTCACTCTGGAAGGGCTATTACAAACTAAACTTGGAATGGGACATACAGGGAGCAACCATCTCCGCCAAAGTGGTCTGGAAGCTCAAAGAAAGAAGGGGTTGATTGGCTGTAAAATTAGCGACAGAACAATAATGCTGCCTATAATGTGAAGTTTTCCAACAGTCCTAAATTCTGCATTCTGTACACCAGCACGAAAGACAAGGAGACCCAGGTGAAATTATGCCTGTCGAATCAACTGACATTGCCAGCCTAGTAAATATATATCACCTCCAAAAGGGAGGGAACCTGAATGTTTGGGGGGAAATGCAAAAGGAATGGGGACTGTGAACAAGGGGCAGCTGGAGTCTTGTACATCTTTGAAAAAGCATTCTCTGGAAGGCACTTTATTCAGCAACTTCTCTCTGAGCTGAATCTTGTAATGCACTGACTGAGAAGAGAACTGTAACATGCTAGCTATTCGACCCACTGCAAAGCCAGTCTGTAGAGGCAGGGATTAAAGGAAATGCAGGCACACTTGCAAAAGCCAGAAGGAGGGGTGGTCAAGGGTTTGGCAGCTGAAATTCAATGTCAAAACGCAGGAGGCATCCCTCAGTCTCTCCCATATGAAAATGTTATGTGTCCATTGAGATACTTCCAAAATTTTACTGGAATTTGTAAGAATAAAGATGGAAGGACATCGAGCAGTGAACAACACTTTCTTTTCAGAAATAAACACTTCCATTTATTTGCGCTTCATAATATTAGCTGTGGTCACTACAGAATTATCCTGACGGCGTTTTACTGGTGTTCCCTCAGCTTTATCAAGGGAATAGTGGTTCCTGTGTATACACAAACTTCAAAAACAATAAAGGCAAATGTTAATAGTTGCACTTGCACTGTATCAATGCAGACGAAATATTTTTAATTTTTCAAAGTCAAAGTCAACCACTCACAATTCAGAGCTTCATTTAATTTATATTCAAGCTGATCACTCAGGCACGGAGCTCGTGCATTTCACCTGCTGTCTTGCCCACAACAGTGATAACAGGGCAAGAGAGCACCTCAGCAGTTATCTTGCTGCCATAGCAGTCCACGCCATGATGTCATGACTTGACATGGTATTGCATCCAAATAGGTGCTAGTACTACGGGTGTACACAGCAAAGCTATCAGTGGGTAACACAACCTCCCACTATTGATGCTGTGTCTAAACTTTTTATTCAAACCTATTTTGCATTTTTTAGTTTGTCGAAACAGTTTCTTGCTTCGTTCAGTACTATTAATAATTATGCCGGCTCCACGGCACTGAGCGATAGACATTGCTCACAACGCGCTGGCGATCTGAGTTGCTTTCCCAAGCCACGATGTCAGCAGGAGGAAGTCATAAGCATCCTTTGGATGCTTTTCTCTTAGGGGGGGCTTGCAAACCACTTGCATAGCAGCTCCAGGTAGTGGCTAGCAGAGGCATTCTTGGTGTGGGTGACCAAACCCCGAACGTCCCTACTCTCACAACGCCGGTGCAACCGCATGCAAACGGGAGGTGGCTGGGCCCCCCAAACACAAGAAAACACCTGTTCCAGTCAGCTGGATGATGGCAGCCTTGTCCCACCATACCACAGTATCCATCAGCGCAGTGCTCCCATCCCCCGCACCTATCGCCCTGGAGGACTTAGACGAGCCCGCTACTCCCCTCCCTCACGCCCCTCTGGGGAGAGGGACTCCCTGGCAGGGATAAGCCAGACCACTCCGGGAACCAGGTAAGGATGGGGATCCAGGTGGCAGATGCTGGCAACAGGGGGTGGACTGGCAGGCACCAAGGACACTGAGCCACCCAAAGGAGTGGCAGGCTGGGGGGGGATGGGAAGGAGTATAAAGAAATAAAGTAATAATTTATATGATCCCATTACCAGAAATATATTAAAAATCTAAACTGACATACTCGTATAGTGGGAGGGCAACAAGACAGCACCCATTTTAAATTAAAAGTAAAGATGAAATCTTTCAGGGGCACTGATATGATACAAGTACAACTATTAAAAATGTTTATATTGTTTTTGAATTTTGTGTATACACAGGACCACTATCCCTTGACAAAGCTGAGGAACACCAGCAAAACGCTGTTGGGATAATTCTGTAGTGGCCACAACTAACATTATGAAGTACGAATAAATGGAGGTATTTATTTCTGAAAATAAATTGTTGTTCACTGGTTAATGTCCTTCCATCTTTACTTTTGCAATCTCCAGTTAAATACATACGAATTTGCCAGCAGAAACAGGCCATAATGGTTTATCGAGTCTGCTCGAGTGCACAGCTCAGTTAATTTCCTGGAGCTGCCCCCTCCCCCTTCCTCCTGGAGTCATCCCTCACCATCCCATTCCCCTCCCCAACCTCTTCCCAGTAGTGCCTCCTTCAGTCCTAATCTTCTTCTTCACCCTGTCCCAAACCCCCTTGAAATTGGCCACCATCTTCACTGCCACCACCTGCTCTGGCAACTAATTCCATCCCATCACCACCCTTTCAGTGAAAAAGTGCCTCCTCATTTCCTTCCTGAATCTACCACCGATCAATTTCAGGCTGTGCCCAGTTGTTGTACCCTCCTTCCTCAGGTTAAAGATGCCCTCAGAACCAACCCTGTTTATGCCCCTAAGGTACTTGAAGGTTTCAATGATATCCCCCCTCCCTTCTGTCCTCCAGGGAGTACACATTTAGCTCCCTAAGCCTCTCCTCACAGGATCAGTCTCCCATGCTCTTGATCATTTTGGTTGCCCTCTGCTGGACCCCCTCCAGTAGTTTTTTTTTTTAAATTCAAGTTTATTGACAGACAATTGGCACACAAGTAAAAGAACTGTACCTTACAGGAAATGATCCGTGACCACACCATGCCACTTACAATATACCATTAGTACATGACCAATACATTTTCAAACTAATAACATCCCCCACCCAAATCACCCACCTAACTTCCCTAACCCACCCTCCCCGGGGTTGCAAAGACTGAGACAGGTCTGCCCGTGAGAGAACGAGCCAGGATCTATTAACCCCACAAAGGCTAGCTATGAATGGAGCAAGTAAAGGGCCTGGAGGGGCCCCACACTCGGTCAAATTTGAAAGGCTGCCCCTCTTGACCCGAACTTTTCCATGCTTAAATTGAAAAGCAATTCCTGTAACCATTCCAATAACGGGTGGGGTATTGTCCAACCAGTGCCTTAACACAATTTTCTTGACCGAAGGCAAATCAAAAGCCATATAGTATCTTGGTCTTAACAGCAATATCAGTGTAGTCCCTATGAGACAGATTTGGGAGTGAAGCAAAGCTCAATGCCCAGTATTGAGTCCGCCTTATGCTTAATTTGGTCCCACAACTCTTTTACCAGTGGACAATCCCAAAAATATGCTTGAGATCACCCACAGCTCGATGACACCAGGAACATAGGCGTCTGGGTACGTCAATCCTATATAACTTGGAAGGGTCCAGAACAAGTTATTTAAAAATGGAATTGCATGTCATAATCTGTCCTTAGTGATATACAGTACGTATGGCGCCAGACCCGTCCCAATTTCGGCCCTGGTCTCCTAAGCGGTTCACCCAGAACCTCGGTTTATTACCAATGTCTGTATAAACCTGTTCAAAGAGTTCTTTGTAAACCTTGGAAACTGCATGCGGTTCCCAGACCCAGCGAATCAGGGGTTCAAACCACGTCCCATTAATCTTTCCCTCTTTTAATTTAGATTTGAACATCCCCAACAAATGAGTAAGTTGGTATATTTTAAAGGATTGGTTAGGCCCTATATTATATTTTGTTAGTACCCCTGCAACTGTTAAACACCTGTCACCCTGCATGAGATCCATACCTTTAACCCTTTCAAAAAGGAAGCCAGGGTTCCTTTATAGTATTTCCCCAATCCTCATATTAGGGTTAAGACATATAGGCTGAAGACTATCTGCACATGGGGAGTGAGGAGAGAGGCACATAGTTGGATGTGCGTACGTAGAGAGAGCTTAATTGGGGTAGCTGCTAGGCTAGAGGGGAGAGATTTTAACGGGATAAAAAGAAGAGCCTTCGGGTCCACGCCGGCCTCCTTTATTAAGTCTGTTTCCAACTTAACCCAGGAAGGGACATACGGTAAAAGTTCCAGATCCCTAGGGGGCAGGAGCCAGCGTAAATATTTACAAAGGTTACTTGCCCAGTGATATAGTCTGAAATGCGGGAGCCTTAGACCGGCCTTTTCCCTGGGAGCAGCAAGTTTGTGATAAGCTCTCCGGGGTGTTTTCTTTTCCCAAATGAAGTCCGAGATAATAGAGTGGAGCGCTCTGTGCCACTTTAAGGGTAACCATGCATTAAGCATATTTAAAGGGTACAAAATCCTCGGCAACACATTCATCTTTATTATATTGACCCTTCCCCAGAGAGAGAGCGGAAGTTTGCTCCACCTCTCCAGATCTTGCTTTATAGTTACCTTAAGGGTGTCCAAGTTAAGTCTCACCATTTTGGCTTCTGAAATAGTCAAAAAGATGCCAAGATATTTCAAGGCGTGAGGGGTCCAATGAATCCCCAGCTGCAAGATATCTGACTTACAGACCTTGACATTAAGCGGGAAGAACTGAGTTTTCCCTATGTTGATTTTATAGTTGGATAGTTTGCCATAAGAAGCAATAAGATCGAGCACGACTGGAATGGAGGATCGAGGATGGCTAATATGAAGTAGGATGTCATCTGCGAATGCAGAGACCTTAAACTCCAGAGATCCAATTTTTCGATCCCTTTGATTCTGGATTCCTGTCTGATACTACACAACAGCGGCTCTAAATAAATATTGAACAAGAGAGGGGACAAAGGACAGCCCTGCTTAGTCCCCGATAGCAAAGGCAGGCTTGCCGAAAAAACTCCATTACAGTATATTTTTGCAGACAGCGACCTATATAACGCAAACACCATGTCTATAAAGTGGGCCGGGAAGCCGAAATGCTTCATGGTCAAAGACAGGAACCTCCAATCCACCCTGTCAAATGCTTTCTCAGCATCGACAGACAACAAACCACTTGGAGTTGTACGGTCTTTGGAAGCCGAAAAGATGTGGGATAATTTGCGGAGATGATCTGATGCCATTCTACCCGTCACGAATCCCACCTGATCCGGATGGATTAGCCTAGGAAGCACCCTCGCTAAACGAACAGCTAGTAATTTCGCCAAAATTTTTATATCATAGTTAATCAGGGCTATGGGCCTATAGTTTGGAACCTTGTCTCGATCCTTCCCATCTTTGGGGATAAGCACTATCAGGGATTCAAAAAGGTGACCATAAATGTGTTCGGAGGTAAAAATACTGTGAAAAAGACGTTTTAATCCTGGGCTTAACTGTCTACTAAAACATTTATAAAAATTTGGAGAAAAACCATCCGGTCCGGGAGCTTTATCAGCAGGGAGCATCTGAATCACATTTAAGATTTCAGAATCAGAGACCGGAAAGGTAAGCATTGCTTTCTGTTCTTCCGTTATCTGAGGTAAGTTGCACCCAGACAGATACGCCCTAATTACCTCGTCACTTGGTCTATTAGGCATGGGACTATATAAAGCCCTATAGTAGTCTTCAAATTCTTTGGCAATTTCATGAGGGGTGGTTTTAATCGACCCATCGGTGAGGGATGATATACTTTGAATGATTCTAGATGTTTCGGTCGCTTTAAGGTGCATGGCCAAAAGATGTCCCGATTTCTCCCCCTGATCTAAATATAGGGCTTTCGTTTTGTTAATGGCATATTCTGCCTTTTCTCTCAACATGTCATCATATTGGTGGCGGAGCCTGACCAACTTTTCTCTTAATGCCAATGGTGTGGTCTTTGAAAGAATATTCTCTATGTCCCTGATCTGGGTAAGCAGTTGCTTAGCAAAAGTCTCTCTCTTTTTCTTTCTGGCGGCAGCTAACTTGATAAGCTCCCCCCTTTATACACATTTTAGTGCACTCCATTCCATATCCCCCCTACCCGTCGTATTATAGTTCTCCTGCTCGTACTGCTCTATAGTCTGGCTTATACTGTCTCTAATCTCCGGTACCCTGAGGAGCTGATTATTTAACTTCCAGATGGTCTGCTTGGGGGTATTAGATAGAAGATTCAGGGAGCATCGGATCATCGAGTGGTCCGAGATGACCCCCGGCGTTATTGTGCAATCGACCAAACCAGGGAGCATGCAGTGACTCATTTAAAAATAGTCAATGCGAGACCTGGTTTTGTGAACCTCAGACAGGAATGTATACTCCCTTCTAAAGGGGTACAAGACCCTCCACGGATCGTACAAGCCCAAACTGTCTGCCAACTCCCTGAGGGCTCTTTGAGCCGGAGAGAGGCCCCTGTCTCGCCTGCCTTCTCTATCCAACTCTGTATTAAACACCAAGTTCCAATCACCTCCCAACAACACTGGGAGATGTATAAAGGGGGACAGAACATTGAGTAAGTCAGCGAAAAACCGGGACGAGTCTCCATTTGGAACGTATATACTACCTATCACCATCCTAGTTTGACTAATAAGCCCGACTACTAATATGTACCGACCCTCAGGATCTGCCAGTTTTTCCTCACAGACAAAAGGGGTGTTCCTGGATATTAGAATGGCTACTCCCTTGCTAGCGGTGCTATCCCCTGCAGCGTATACCTGGGCTACAAACTGACATCTCAAAGCATTGGCTTCCCTCTCCAATAAATATGTTTCCTGCAATTGCAAATGTCGCAAAACCTTGTAATGCTTCAAATCCTTCCTAGCCCCTTTGATATTCCACGAGATAAACTCTTGGATACTACCCATGGTCCCTGCGCTCTATTTTGAAGCTACTCATAGTTGACTGGATTCCAAATCCACCTACCACCCTAGGCTTTCCCTCACGAGCAGATCCTCCTGAGCCATTGCCTACAAGTCTTGATGCAACCCAGGTCCCTTAATCTCCCACTCCTGCTCTAATCCTGCAAACCCCTTTTGTCCCCACCACCCCACATCGAGTAAGCAGTGCCGTAACTTAGATTGATAAAAGGCCTACACTCCCCACCTACCCAAAAACATCCTCCCGCCCATGAGTTCGCAAGTTCCAGAGCTCCCGATTCCCTCCAGCCTCCCCTCCGCTGTGCGCACATGTTCATTGCCTAACGGAAAAGAAAGACTACTCTCCTACAAACTCTTTAGCAATGCCTACCCATGCCCAAAAAACTTAACCGCCCCAAGAAAAGCCACCCAGCATTCCAGAATACGACCCACCTGGGGCAAAACTGCTCCAATTCTACTGCCCTTCCGAGTAGGAGACTTAACCATCCGACCATCCCCCAACTTGACAAAGTGTTAACTGTAAAGTGTAATGGGATGGTCGCCCCACGCTGACTAAACTACCCTGCCCCAAGTGCTCTACATACACCCATAAAACCCCGGTACTATGCCACTAAACTATCAGCCCATTTATCAGGCCGTTAAACAACTCTACAGAATACAAAACACATTAACAATTTAAACATTGAAAGTCCATGTGGAAAATGTCCAGAAGCTCATGTCTGTGCAGTCCCATAGCAGACAACTGGTGGGGAGAAACACACATGGCATATTTTGAACGCTCCCCAAAAGGACTGATTTCCCCAAATGAGAAACAGCGACCCCAAGAGATCCCCAGATACATGTAGTGGGAATGAACAAAACAACAACAATGAAGATTGAAAAGGGGAAAGGTGGAGAGTGGCCCAGGGGGAGTAAGGCACCAAAGTGTAGCTTGCAGAAACCAGGGAATGCAGGGCAATTAGGCTGTCGAAACTCCCTTGCAGAGGCTTCCCGGTGAAGAAACGTGACACTGAAGGTATCTCTGGTGATTACTGGACAGGACGACCGAGCCAACTTCCAATAAGACCCTGCAGGAAAGTTGCGATCCACAAATTTCTGTAAACGGGATTTCCCATCTCCGGATCCAGACAGACAGGCAATGCCGGTGGTGAAAACAGGCGCACATTCCGCCGAGTGAACTTTCGACAGTCCCCCACTAAGCTAGCCACGCTAAAAGATGACACCCTGACATCTGAAGCAAGTCCCAGCAGGTCACACCGATGCTTAAATAAAGCTTCCTGGGGTATCGTGATGCACTACCACCTTTCCACAGGATCGCATTTCCCAAGAAACTTAGACGTGGACCGACCAAATCTTGGGTTCAATTTACAGTTCCAAGAAGATCAAGGCAGAAAAAGAAACAACATAAAGGAACATCCCCTGGGGCACACTTGAACAGTCCTCCGCTCGCAAGTAGAGCAGACTAGTTCAGGGTCTCACAGCGTTAGCTGCCCGCAGCAAAAATCTACGAACAGCCCCACTAGAGCAACAAATTCTCCACTACGGGCTACAGTAATGCGTCTCTTTGCACTTCAGGCGAACCAGCAGCACTACCTTGATATAGCATTTACTTTTTAAACAAATCCGGAAGGGCCTCTTGCAAACCTTTTCCGCTGCTTGAGCACTTTCAAAGTTGGTCACTGGTGAGACAGGACCACCTGCAGGCGCTGGATACCCCATACAGCGGATGCCTGCGGCTATCAACTTGGTAACTGCCTGGTGGTACTCCACTCTCCTTGTCGACTGATGAGTGGGAGATCCTGGGCAATTCTTAGTAAGGACCCCTCCCACCGAACTTCCTTGAGGTCTTTAATTTTGGTTAACACATATTGTCTCTCCTGATAGTTTAAAAAGCGGAAAATCAGGATACGAGGCGGAGAACCGGCAGGAGGCATGGCTCTTAACGCACGATGGGCCCGCTCTATCGTGTAATTGCCCCCGAAGGGCGTGGGGCCTGCAATCCAATGAAGGAACTTCTGAATGAATGTGATAGCGTCGGGGCCCTCTTCCTTTTCAGGGAGACCGACAATAATCATGTTGTTGCGCCTGCTTCTTCCTTCCAGGTCCTCTAACTTCATCTCCATTTTATTCAGCTTTTGCTTTAATGAACTTAATTCAGGCTCTTGTTTCTCCACCCGTCTTTCTAATGAGGTGACCCTGACTTCCGTATCTCCCGTTCGGCGGGATAGGTCCTCCAACGCCTGAGTAACTGCCTTAAGCTCCTCAGTCACAGTGCACAGCTCGGAGCGGAAGGTTTAATCTCGGCTAGAAATTGCGCCTAGAGTCAAGGGCTCTTATCCGAATTGCCACATTCATTCTCTGGCCCGCCTGCCTGTGGAGAAGTTCTGCTTTTTTAGGCAAGGCCTTAGCTGGGGACGCCTGAGGGGTGTAAGCCAAGGGGGCTTTTCATCTCAGCATCCATCGGCACCGGAGTCTCTCACAAGGCTCTCAAGTAAGCTTCAGACTCACAAATTATAGTGTAGTGGTGCTGTAAATCCCTCTAAACTGGGCAGATTAAGCTCGTAATGGAGCGGGAGGCCAGGACAAACGCAATCAGGCAGCCGCCATGAAACCTGCACCACGTGACTCTCGCCCCTCCAGTAGTTTGATATCCTTCCTCAGGTAAGGGTACCAGAAAGCACAGTTATGTAAGAACTTACCGTAACAGTAGATCTTCAAGAGAGGCTCTTGCAGTAGGTATTCACAGATAGGATTAAGCTACCAGGCGTCAGGACCCCATGGAAGAATCTCTAGCTAGCAGTCTCTGGCGGGGGACCACCCCCACGTCAGGTGACCGGCGTCAGACAACGTCAGTAAAAAGGGGATCCTCCAGAGGGGACTTCAGAGGGTCCTTCGGCATTGGGCGTTCTGGAGTATGAGGCTCGTCGCCATGATCAGAGTGATCTGACTCGGTATCTGAGTCAGATGGCCCTGAGGAAGATGAAGACTCCTCCCTGGAAGGAAGCGGCGGAGGAGGAGGAGAAGGAGGGCTTGGATACGGGTAGTGAGGATACCCGTATTGAGAGTATCCATAACCTGACAGCAGGAAGCCTGGCATTGGGTACTGAGGCACCGGGTACTGCAGCACCAGATAATGTGGCATCGGGTACTACGGCGGCGGGTACTGCAGAGCCAGGTGCTGAAGCACCAGGTATTGCGGTGTCGGGTACCCTGGCGCCAGGGGCTCTGATGGAGCAGAAGGTCCTGGCGAAGGCCCTGCTGGCGGACCGGACGGTGGAATAGTCGGTCTGGAGGGCGTTGCGTCCGGTGTAGGGAGACCACCTAACGGGTCCGACAGTCCTGACAGAGGGGCAGGTCCTCCGTCGAGCAAAGGAATGCCGAAGGATGGCATCGGGTCAGCCTGCTTCGGGTCCAGTATCAGAGGATGGGCCCCTGACGGCAGCGTCCCTAGGTCCTCGGTCTCAGCTGGGGAAGGAGGATTAAAATCCCTGGGTGGGACCCGAGTGGACCTCAGAGGGCAACGGGTGGATCTGTTGCAGAGAGCCTGGGACAGCAGGCGTGACGACTAGGTCTGATGCCGGCAAGTCTGCTGGGCGGTCGTCGGAGGGGCTGACAGCCATCTTATCAGCACCATCCGGGCGGACGTTGGACGAGCTGGCGTCCAAGTTACCGGACTCCCTATCCATGGAAGGCCGTGAAGGAGGGGCAGCCTAGCTGGATGGGTGGAGGGCTGGGCGATCACCAGAGGAGGTGAGCAGCTTATCAGCCCTGTCCGTGCGGGCGTCTGTGGCACCAGCGTCCAACTTACTGGACCCGCTCGGACCAGAAGGCCACGTTGAAAGAGCGGCCTTGGCGGGAGAGGAAGCCTCCTTTACCTCGGAGGTTCCAGAGGGGCCCCAAGCATGAGCCTGAAGGGAGGGGCGGCGTCTTCTTGGTAGCCAAAGAAGCCAGCCATCGAGGCGATCGCGGGAAGATACATGTAGGGCGCGACTCAGCTGAAGTCTCGGCTGCTGTGGATGAGAATCCTGGTCCGGTGTTTCTCCTTCTCGCGCTTCTTTGTGGCCTTCTGGGGAGGTTGGCGCCTGCCTAAGCTTCTTCAGCTCCCTCTCCATGGATGCCATTTTCTTTTTTAGGAGATGGGCCTCCAGGGACTGCTGCCCTCGCTTCCAGGTAGCTGAGTTGAACTTTTGGCAGTCCTGGCACTCCTCCACGTGGTGGTCCAGGCCTAGGCAGAAGAGGCAGAAGGAGTAGCCGTCCTTGTGTGGAAGCTGAGAACCACACAAGTCACACTTGTTTTTATGCAATTCGGAGGGAGTCGGGACGACATACACAGCAGATGGTATGAAGAAATTTTGAAGAAAATTGAGAAATCATACCGGAAAGTCAAAAACATTAAACTGGCAGAAGGTACTTGTGAACACTTTTTTCTACATGGGAACTTTTCACAAGCCGGCCAGGCGGGAAAGAACTGGAAGGCAGGCATGGGGACTGCCCTTTATACTGATGTCATCTGGACGCTGGTCACCTGCGGGGGCGGTCCCCCACCAGAGACTTCTAGCTAGAGAGTTTTCAGTGGGGTCCTGATGCGTGGCGGCTTAGTCTTATCTGTGGATACCTACTGCAGGAGCCTTCTCAAAGTAAGATCTGAACACAGTAGTCCAGGTGTGGTCTCACCAATGACCTTTACAAAGAAAGTAAAACTTCCTCCCTCCTAGAGGGGTTTCCCCTTGCGATGCAGCTCAGCATTCTATTTGCCTTTGCTGCTGTCCTTCGGCATTGTGCTGTGTGTTTCATATCACCCCTGATCATTACCCCAGGTCCTTTTCCTCTTCTGACACTGTCACCTGTACTAACCCCAACTAGTATCTGGCCTTTGGGTTTCTGGCTCCCATGTGATTGCCTTACATTTCTTCACATTAAAACCCAGCTGCCAGGTGCCTGACCACTTCTCCAGCTTAGCCAGGTCCTCCCTTAAATTCTGCCTCCCCTCCTCTGTGTCCACCCTCCCACAGAGCGTAGTATCATCTGTAAAAAGACAGATCTTACTATTGACTCCCTCTGAAATGTCACCAATAAATATGTTGACCAGCACAGGTCTGAGTACTGAGCCCTGTGGGACCCCACTGGTTACAGGCCTAGGTTTGAACTGTTTTCCCTCTACCACCACTCTCTGGTTCCCGTCCCTTATCCAGCTCTCGATCCATCCCAGTATTCTGTCCCTTAACCTCAGGCCCCCCAGTTTGCTGATCAGCCTCCCATGTGGTACTGAGTCGAACACCTTGCTGAAGTCCAGGAATAGTACATCCACCACCTGCACCATGTCCAGAGACCCTGTGACCCAGTCGAGGGAAGTCTATCATGCTGGTTTGACAAGACCTCCCACTGACAAACCCATGCTGTCTGACGTCCTGGAGATCATTCTCTTCAAGGAAGGTCACCAGCCTTTCTTTAAGAATGGCCTTCATCCACACCTCGCACTACGCCAGCGACCCGGATTTGGAAACGAGCCCAGGCCGTCGGGGGTGGGAGAGGATTGAGCGTCCGATGGACAGCTCTCCTCTCCCAGGAGGGAGATGGGTCCTTGCTCGGTGCTTGCCTGGCCTGTGGCGGAAGCCGGAGGCACAGCAAACGTAGAAGCCAACTCGAGGGGTTGGGAAGTGGCAACGTCAGCAATGACCCCATGATGCCACGGTGCGTGCCACTACCCCAAGAACAGTGGAAACAACTGTGCCTGGTCTCCTAGATGATGGAGATTCAAACAGCAGAGACCCTGATTGCTCGCGCCTGCCTGATGTCCCGCTGAGTCAGACGCATGCATAATCCTTGGGGTGTCACTGCCCCACCACGTACCCACCTGGAGGGTATAGCCACAGTTCCATGGGGACTTGCCAGGATAGATCGGGGAGGTCACGAAGTGGAGAGACTGCAGTATGTGTCTCCTGAAGGAGTGGGGACCGGGTACACGAAGAGGAGAAGGTAAAAAGAGATTTTAAAAAAAAAAGAATGGCCTCCATCAACTTACCCACTATGGAGGTTAAGCTACCAGGCCTGTAATTTCCTGGCTTGTCCCTGGGCCCACTCTTGTGAAAAGGTATCACATGAGCTGTCCTCCAATCCAGTGGCACACACAAACCTTCTCCAGCAAGGTGTTAAACAGATCTGTCAGTGGTGCTGCCAATACCCCACCGCCAGTTCCTTCAGGACCCTCGGGTGTACCCTATCTGGGCCTGGTGCATTGTCCATCCTCAGTTCCCTTAGACTTCTTAAGATCCTGTCTAACCCAATTCCCCCTCATACTCCTTCTGCCCCCTCAATGTTCCCCTCAATCTTACCCTGTGGCATAGAGCCATCAGCTGCCTTGGTGAAGACTGAGCAAAAGTACTCATTTAGTGCCCCCACCTGCTCTTCCTCCTTTTCTGCCCATCCTCCCTCCCTCCATATTAATCCTAACTATCCTGTCCCTTAGGCTTTTCTTTCCTTGATGTACCAGAAAAAGTCCTTCTCCCCTTCCTTAATCCTCTGCACCAGTCTTAATTCCTTTTCAGACTAGGCCGCCTGGACCACTCTCCCAGCCTCCAGAGATTTCACAGCATATACATCTCGGTCCTCCTCCCTCAAGGTATGCTTGTACTTCAGGAAGGCCGCCATCTTTTCCTTTACCTTTTCAACCATCCTCCTGTTATGCCAGCTAGGCCTCTTGGTTCTGGTGTTCTTTTTCGGAGCCACTGTGCATGTGTCTGTGGCCTCTATTATCCCCATCTTAATGATGTCCATTTCTGTCTGCATCCATCTCTGGATGGAGCTTTGCCATAGTGCTCCTGTACAGTTCTTCCCATCCTTCCAAGTTGCCTTCCCAAAGTCCATCATCTTCACCCTCGACGTGGCTGCTTCCTTCCCCATGTAGATGGAAAACCACACTGAGAGGTGATCACTGCCTTCAAGAGATTCCCTCACCTTCACATCCCTGACCTGCTCCCCATCTGATAGCACCAGATCAAGTATGGCTCCCTCCCTTGTTGGCTCTGTGACTCCCTGTGTCAGAAAACAGTCTTGGATAGCATCCAGGAGGACCTGTTCTCTGCCACAGGAGGTAGCTGGGGTACTCCAGTCTACTCCAGGTAGGCTGAAGTCTCCTGGTATTATAGTGTTTCCTCTTCCCCATACTCTCCTGATCTGTTCCAACTCCCTATCCAACTCCATTGCCTGTGAAGGTGATCTGTACACCACCCCCACATGGATCCTTCTCCCAGCAGTGTTCTGAAGTACAACCCAGATGGCTTCGGCAGTGCCCTCTTCCCTGTTGCACATTATCCCTTCCTTTATGTACAATGCTACTCCACCCCATCTCCCCTTTGCACTGTCCTTTTCATGCTGTTGATATCCAGGTATCATGAGGTCCCAGTCATGGTACTGTGTTGCCCATGTCTCCGTGATAGCAGTTATGTCTACATCCCCCTCTGCCATCAGCGCCTGTAGATCTGCTGCCTTGTTAGCCAGTCTCCTAGTATTCAAGGACACCACCTTCCACTGTGACCCCTGCCCCTCTTTCCTTCTGTTACTTTTGTGCCTCTCCCCCTCCCCTGTCCCTACTAACCCTTCCCCTTGCACTCTCCTTTCCTTTTTATTTCCTTGTAGGGCATGGCCTGAGGGACCCCCTAACCTGGTGCAGAGTTCCTTGCTCTCTGCTACCCCTCCTTTCAGTTTAAATGTAGCCTGTCTTCCAAGTAGCTCTCCAGGTTACCCTTGAGGACCCTTGTGCCCTCCCTACTTAGATGTAGCCTGTCCGTCCCCATCTTTCCATGTCTTACCCCACTCTCCCATCAGTCCGTACCCATTTGCTTCACACCATCCTCTCAACCATGAGTTAAATTCATCAATTCTCAGCTTTCTAACAGTGCTGGACTTTGGGACTGGCAGTAAAATATAACATTCTCATATATTTGGGAGAGACCAAGGGATCCCTCCTGCTTTTTTGACATTGTACTTTGGCTTGAACAGCCCTTGCAATCCACAGACCCCAAATAGCCTAATTCTGAAGAAATAAAGGAAAAAAGGAAAATATCAATATTTAAGGTATCGTAACCTGATTTGGGCATATAAACATTTCTGACTTCACAGTTAACCTTTGGGAACTGTGTGCGAACCACAGCTTGGTGGAAAGATGGTTACGTGTGAAGCTATATTCTGAGGACTCAAACTGTTATTTCTCAAGATATTATTTCTGTTTAAAATCTGTATCTTTTTGAGTATTATTATTTATATGAGCTGGAACAGCTCAGGCATGAATCGTTTCTTTAACAACATTAATTAATACACATGCAGCAGTACCTACTGAACGTCTGGTATCTATAGTGCTAAATACTGACCATGCAGCTAAAGGCAGGGTTACCTCTACTGCTTCTATTAGACTGTGAACTTGCAGTCCCACACTTTAGTAGCTACTGACTCTATAAGTATGGAATTCTTTGTCAAGATTAATTCTCTAACAGACAACTGCAGTACTCTTTCTGGTTATAAAAATACAGAAGTAGATTCGATAGTAGCAAAACACACTAGTAGCAAATTAAGTGTCAGTACTCTTATTGAAAAATCTCCAACAAAAAATGAGACCTAAAAGAAGAGTTAAAACTTGAGTGGCATGTCATCACTTTGACAGAATATGTGAAAAGGTGCCGCATCCCATGAGGCTTACGTATACTGATTGAACCTAATGTTAGTCACCATGATGTGAAATTGAAATACAGATGGGATGCAATTCATGGAAAATGCTCCATAGGCATTATGGCAGCAGTTACTGAACCTGACTCAAGAGAAAGACAGAAAGTGAAATTAGAAATTGATACTATCCAATAACTGAGCACTCTTAGCTACAGAACAACTTAATATTTTGGTACGTATCAAAAATCAGACTTATGCAGGTCTGCCGGTGCAGCGGTAGTGCTACAATTTGTGGTGCTGGCAACCCAGGTTCAGGAGCGAGCCCAGGGAGCTGGAGGGATGGCTGGGGGGAGGAAGACTGAGCACCCTAGGGGTGCTCTCCTCCTCCTCCTCCGGGGAGGGAGGGATGCCGTTCCCTCTGCAACACCGCCACCTGAGTGCACACGGGTGGCGGTGCAGATGGGAGCACCTTGTGGGCTTGGAGGACGTCAGCTAGGGTCCAGAGCGGCATCATGTCTCAACATGCGCACGTCTCCCTGGACCCCCATGGCAGCCGGCGTCCTCAGGGGATTTGGGGAGAAAAACGAAAAATGGACCCACGGTTCATCTGATGACAGGCAGGTGGGGTGGGGTGTGATATGGCCTGGGTCGGCAGCCCGACACGTGAAGTAAGTATGGGAGGCAGTCACCTCCCCTTCCCCCTACCCGGGGGTTGATCCGAGGCAGAATGGGGCCAAGGACCGCGCCCAGGTTCGGGCTGACCCCCACCATGAGTCCGTGGGTCAGGGTGGACCATAGAGATGAAGGGGGCGTGAGCAACAACAAAAAAATCAAACTTATACAGACTGGAAGAACAACTGAAAACTAAAAAACTAAGTTCTGTAGAGATATGATCAATTACAGGAACGGTAGGGTGTGCAATTGGGGTACAGACAGAGGAAGAAGGGGTTTTCCCCCACAAGGCCTTCTCTGACAGTCAAACGTCATCAAAGGGAGAGGGTTCTAAGGACTCTAAAACTAATGCACAACAGAAACCTTTTTAGGCAGAAGGCACAGGGGACCATCACAGAGACAGACTATCCCACAATCCCAGAAGGACAAACAGATTCCAGCACAGAATCAGTTTTAGGAGGGGATCAGGCACAACACGAAATGCCAAGAAAACCCACTCAAGGTGCTCTCTTAGCCGATTACCACTGCTGTGGGCAAGACAACAGGCAAAACACACAAGCTCCGTGCCTAAGTAGTGATAACCTTGAATATAAAAATGAAGCCCTGAATAGCAAGTGTCTGACCTCGACTTTGAAAAAGTAAAAATGTTTCAGCTGCATTGATATGGTGCAAGTACAACTATTAACAATTTATATTGTTTTTGAATTTTGTGTATACACAGTACTACTATCCCTTGATAACGCTGGGGAACACCAACAAAACACCGTTGTGATAATTCTGTACTGGCCACAGCTAATATTATGAAGCACAAATAAATGGAAGTGTTTATTTCCAAAATGAAAGTGTAGTTCACTGGGGGGTGTCCTTCCATCTTTACTTTTGCAAGTTGAAATTCAATGCCAGAAAGTGCAAGGTAATGCACCTAGGGAGGAAGAACCCCAGGAAGAAGTACTGGATGGGAGAGGTGAGACTTAGTACTTTGCATGAGGAATGAGACCTTGGAGTTATCATCAATGAATCCCAAAAGCAATCAGATCAGTACAACAAGGCTTACAGCAAGGTAAGTAGGATGCCTGGATGTATCAGGAGGGGGTTCTGATAACAGAAAGAGAAATGTAATATTTCCACTCTGTACAGATCCTTGGTGAGGCCACACCTGGAGTACCGAGTCCTCACCTCAGGAAGGACAGGAACAGATGGCAGAAGGTGCAGCGCAGGGTAAAAAAAGAAGAAATTTCTTCATACTTACCGATCTAGAAGCAACCAGTCTGATACCTTTTACTGGGCCAACACAGATGTTACGAAAAGAAAACAACGTCTAAGCTTTCACACCAACCAAGCCCTTCCTCGGAGACTTGGTTGGTCTGAAAGCTTAGACATTGTTTCCTTTTTGTAACATCTATGTTGGTCCAATAAAAGGCATCAAACTATTTGCTTCTGGGTCTGTTCTTACAAGGACCAATACGGCAACTAATCTATTTCTGTATGTCTTCATACTCACCATTACTTCCTTTTCTGTTAGCTCCTACACTTTCAATGGGTAGTCATTACAACCAACTCACCCAGTTGTAATGACTACCCACTGACAATGTGGAGTGCAACAGAAAATGATTCAGGGTCAGCATGTATTATGAAGAGTGCCTCAAGGTAACGAACAGGTACTCGCTGGAGACCAGAAGGGAGAGGGGAGATATGACAGAGAAAGAAATGAATTGGGACACTATTTAAGTTGCATGCCACGCACTTGCACTTCACTTCATTACTCAGTGATGGATTGCTATGGAATTAAAAACATACTGTTTTGTTATTCACTGTACTTACCTGGCTGTCTCTATTGTTTTACTACTGTACTTATGCATTTCGTTCCTGGCTACCTTCTGTATATTGCTTTATCTCTCTATGTATGGAATGCCTCTATTCTCCGGGTCGCCCCTGAAAAAGGGGCATGTCTGTCCCAGTGGACCCACCTGGTCATCAAAATTCAAATAAATAAACTGGAATACCAGCTTGTGGTCACATGGTCATGAATGGAAACTCACAGGAAAGCGGTTCATGAGGGATTCTATTTTATCGAAAGGGTGGTGGAGTTGTGGAACAAGCTGCTAGCCGAGGTGGTGGTTGTGAAAAACGTTAATGGTTTCAAGCATGGTTGGGGCAGAATAAAGGGTATAGTGGGTTGCTTGGGGCATCAGACTCAGGAACAATTTGGGGCAGGACACTGGAGGTACAGTAGGTCCCAGGGCTAAATGGGGAGCTTTGGCAGATGGATGGACCACTGTTCTTCTGCTGTCACTATGTTTCTAGATAGCATTAAGCAGGAGACTCAAGTAAGCTACGTCCCACTTCTACGCAGCAGCTATTATGTATAGTTAAGAAGGGTCTAAAGACTTTTTTGTTCTTTTGGGCCTTCCCCAATGATATCTGATGTTGACCAGAGCCAATATAATTGCAGATTAATCTGCATTTATAGTTTTATATTTATTGCTTTAATATTTTCGTATATTATCCGTATGTTTTTATTTTTTTCCCTACCTGCTTTTATGTAAGGTGCCCAGAGCCTCAGGGATCGGGCACCATAGAAATAAAATCGTCTTGCATTAAACCCATGAAAATATTAAGTTTGTCTTTGAAACTCTTTTTTGTTCTGTAGTCTATAAGTGTTTGGGGCAATCCATTCCAAATTTTGACTCTTGATTTTTGAAATTCTGATTTATTTTTTTTCCAGGTCTTCCTGGCATTTTCCTTGAATTATCTATCTTTCACAATAGCATGCATCTCCTTTCCTTCTTGTGCAGCCTAAAGAGCTGCATCCGCTGACTGTTAGCCTGTCAGGTACAGTGCTCCATTTATTATTTGCCACCTAATTACCTGCCGCCCTCGCTGACCACCAGCTGATCTGCCTGTATCAATTACTTGCTGTACTATTCCTCCCCCACATACACTATTACCACCACCCTCAATTATCCACCCAATTTCTTCTTGTGTAAAAGTGGGCAGTAATCAAGGGTGCACATGCAAAATCTTATTCCACCCCCTTCAAAGGAAAACAGACCCAATTCAGTCAGCCACTCCTCATAATCCACCTTTTCCACATATTCAACCTCCTTGGTTGCTCTTGTTGTTTCTTTAACAATCATGTCAAACCTTTCTGAGATGTGGGGACCAGAACTGCACACTGCAATCGAGGTGGGGCCTCAGTTAGGCTCTATGTAGGGGCATTATATTGTCTCTTGGCCTGATTCTCCTGATGCGTGCCATGACTGTTTGTCTTGCTAGCTGCAGCCACACAGTGTTGTTCCCATTTACAAATGTTGTTGATCGGTACTCAAACTTGTCTCCCTGCTGGGTTTTCGTAATCTCTATGCAGTTTTTGTGAATGTAGCTCGCCTTTACAACGTGATTTTCTCCCCTTCCATTTGGCCACCAGAGGAAGTCATGTGGAAGCTGACCTCCCCTACATCCCCTTGGCAAGGGCTGCCATCCCCTGCCCCTAATTGGGATCCTGTGCCTAGGATCAAACCTGGTCCTTCCATGCGGTAAGCAAGCACGCTCAGCACTAGGCCAGCTATGGTGTCATTGTGAAGAGCTACTATGAGTACTTCCCACCATGTTCCAAGCTCCATGACCACTCAGGAAATCAAAAGCTCGACGCACCATTCACTGTGTCATGGTGAAGAACCACCCAAGTTGGAATGCTGAATATGACTTAAGTGTGTGTGTGTGTGTGGGGGGGGGTTAAGTGGATTACAGTAGGGGAAAAAAAAAAAAAAAAACTTCACCAAAATGATAAATCATGCTTACCTGCCTACAATTGTTTTTCACTCCTGAAATGATTAATAACAGCAATAAGACCCTTTCAAGCAGAATATTATGGCGGGGTAATGGACTGCGTCAGTATGTTTAGCGCCCTTGGTATCGTCTTAAGGTCATTTGACTTTCTGATGTAGACAATTACCTCCCAATGCTGACTGCTTTACTGGATCTCATTGGTTAAGAGTACTGTTAGCTGGGACAATACCAGCCTGTACTAACTGCCCCCCCCCCAAAAAAAAAAAAATCCCAAGCCAGAACAGCTGGCCTTTTCAAAAGTAAGATAAGTCACATTACACAAAACTCATCCATTTCCTAGCCAAGCGGAACATATTTTTCACAAAATGGCGCATCAGTGGTATAAACATCTTGCAGAAAGAAAGACAAGTTGCTTTATTTTTATTTGGTAAAAACAGCTTCCTCTACACACCTCAGTGTTCTACTTCTAGGCTCCAGTTAACTGCCCCCCTCCATGTGATTGATTTATCCAGCTTTAAATAATAATTCAAGCTACAAATATAGAAACATTACTGTGATGAATGCAGTGCGATATTAATTCAGACACCCAGCTAGCCCTGGTGTCAGAATCAATCAGAGGGGGCATGAATCAACAATTAAACACTTCTCTGCGAGGCCAGATACTTTGTAAACAAGGACACCAAGGGAGTGAAAGCAGGAAATGCTAATGTCTGCTACAAGCTACTTTGCACCCCCCCCAAACAAAGTACAGATCTCCGAGACAGCAATCAAAGCTTTATACAGTATGTTGCCAGACTGGTGGCAATGAGGGCTGAGGCACTGAACACCCTACCTCCTGCGATGCCGGCAACCCATGCTCGGGAACAAGCATGGGTTGCCGAAGGACAGCTGGGGTGGGAGAGGACTGAGCATCCGAGAGACCACTCTCCTCTCTTGAGGAGGGATGGCCAGCTGTCTCGGCCTATGACTGCCACCAGGTGGAGGGAGGCTGGTGGTAGTGCTGGTCATGAGCAGCTTGGAGGATGAGGCCATGGTTCTGCTGGGAATGAGGACCTGCATGCACACGTCCAGATGTGTGGTCGTGGCAGGAAAACAAGGAAAACTGAAAGGGCAGGCTTCATGAAGCTCTGCCTGCTCACCTTCGGCCCATGCCGATGCCTGACTATCGGAGCAATCTGGATTGTGCACGTGGGGGTTGGGTGCACACCTAGCTACAATAGGTTGGGAGAGGTGTGCGATTGTCGTGGGGAGTGGGGACAGGGCCAAATGCCTGCCTGCCTCCCCAGGAGAAAAAGCTACATTAAAAAAAAAAAAAAAAAAAAAACACTTTACATGTTGTAAGTCTATGAAAAGTGCCACTGTTACCTAGACCCTGGCCTGAACTTTCAGCAGCAGCAGTAGGAGGAGAACAGCAAAACAGTAACTCTCCTAGTAACTTGGTTGGTTTTGAACTTTACACTCTAAAAAAAAAAATATACCCAGAGGTGTACTGGCTACCAAAACGAGGGCCATGTACCACCAGATGGGCAAAGCCAACCACACAAGGGCAACCATACTCAAACGACTATGTGTATTCTCCCTCTACATGGGTCAAATGCTAAAAAGAAGAATTTGAAGAATAAATGGATGAAAAGAGGGGCCCATCATGCTGTCTGAAAGTATCTGCGTAAAACAGTATTTGTTCTCAGTTTGCCCCCTTCCCTTTGTTATTTGACAGGTAGATTTGATTTAACCCTCTAAAACATTAACAAAAAAAAACTGCTGGGCTCTATACCGTCAAAATTCAATCCCTTCCTGTACCGCTAAAAATAAAAATGAGGCTTTGCATCCCTGCTGACTCACCTCTGTCTAAGGCCGTGATGAAGTTACCTGGGGCCATCTGGAGTTTGAACACGACTGGTAGGAGGACAGCAGCAACTTACCAACTACAAAGATTTGATGCACTGGCCCGTCTGTGTAGTGGTAGTGCCAACGCTTTCAACGATGACTCATGTTCAGAAGTGAACATGGGACACTGGAGGGTCAGCCAAGGGGGAGGAGGACTGAGCAGCATCTCATGAACTGCTCTCCTCTGGGGAGGGAGCGATGCAGCGCGTGGTGCACATTGGGCCCACAGCAGTGGTGGTGGTGGGGAGGGTATGAAGCCCAGGGACCACAACATTGTGGACAGGAGGAGTGGCAGCCACTGACATCCTGTATGTGGGAGTGTGCATGGGGCGATCTGGGTAGCACTGCACATCCACCCCCCTAGGTGTACATACAGGAGGAGAAAACCCTGAATGGCTGGAATGAAGGACCCAACCATCTGCAGGCTCCACAACCGCAGACATGGCATGCCTCCTGCCTAAGATCTGTTTTGCAGCCTTTGGGCCACCCCACTTGGGGATGTTAAGTCTATGAGATGCCAGAGTGTCAGGGCTGGGAGGGTCGGTGCCTGATAAGAGGGCCACCCGGACAGAGAAAAAACAGAACTGCAAAAAAAGATATTTGATTCTGTATTTAACACCACTTTAAATCCCCATTTGCTACTGCATCACACTGTTCATATCATACTACTACCTTATTGCCTTCCAACTTTATGAGCTATTGTTGTCCCATCTGCAACCCCCTCCCCCCACTGGTAAATGATATGTCAGATCTCAAGGGGTACTACTGCTTTGTGGAGCAAAAACCCAACTAAATATTACACATGAAATTGCTTAAGCTGCCTGGATGGGGTGCTGCATTTCACCATTTAATTCAATTTAAATCCACGTAATTGGTGACTACTGCATATGCACAGACAGGGTAATCCTAGCCGAATGACACCTAAAGTGT
Source organism: Neoceratodus forsteri (assembly GCA_016271365.2). NCBI lineage: Eukaryota > Metazoa > Chordata > Ceratodontiformes > Ceratodontidae > Neoceratodus > Neoceratodus forsteri. The sequence goes on along the minus strand of CM057452.1, from coordinate 698,652,624 downwards.
TGATGAATGGATCTTTATTGCTTCAGTGCAAATCATACTCCATGACCTCTGTATATAAAACACACACACAGATACAACAGAAAGAGTATGGAGAGCTTCTTACCCTCTTCTACTGGTGTTAGCCCAGTCAAAGACTTTGTGCATGGCAGTTACTCCTTCCCGCCCCATGGGGGCGACATCACCACCAGTCATGATGGCGTAGTCCATGCCAGAATGCATGGCAAGTTTCTGTCAACAACAAAAAGGAAAAAATAAGGGCTATTTAGCCATGTAGCCTGCATCATTGAGAACTCAAAGTATTTCCTGTATACTGTAAAAGGTAATTTATTGTATTGCATATATAGTATCTGTAACTGAAAACTGTGTTACCAACTGTGGCTGCTTTGTGCTGTGGTTCTGGGCAGCACTTTGCAAAGGGCCTTTGGTTCAGTGCATCATCTCAGTAAACAAACAAAAAATGAAATGTATAGGTTTCCTACAACTGCCAAACTTCATACAGAACAATGAAAGCATTGATTAACCACGAGTGACACAGTGGCTATGTTGATATGGCCTACCGATCCTTTTGCCAGCAAATTCTGCTTCTAGGTTTCTATATGCAGATGCATTTTCAATTAGCATATCTGCTCCACTTGAGCATACAAGTTCCTTCTAGCTCTAGATGCAGTTCAAATGGAAGAGATTATTGTCTGAAAAACTGCACCACTTAAAAGCAATAACAATTATTTTTTTACTCCCACTCCCAACACCATTTATCCTCCTTCACTCCACTGGCTGGGGCCTAGTTTGGCCATCTACAGTGCCCGATTCTGCCCTGCTGAGATCCTCCAGACCCGACTCCTTGGTCCTCAGGCCCACCTGCGACTCACCTGCTGAGTTGGCTATCCTGGCAGACGCCTCCAGCTCCATGGTGACCCTGGTATACACAATAGTTTCCCCAGGCAGGCAGAAGTGAATACCAGAGCAAGCTTAGGACCAGGATCCAGCAGTGGGAATGGTTGCAGGGAGTGGTGTCACCAGCTCAGTTAGTGTCATTATCTCTTTCTTTTTCCCCCGGAGGGAGCAGATGTGCAGTGACATCATGGTGCGTCACGCAAGCTTCTGTGAATGACGCGCCATCTGCTGCATCCTCAAATCCCAGCCATGGCAAGGTCCTCAGGCTCACTGCCACCCAACTGCCGCCAGGAGGTACCCTATCGCTAGGTCCCTTTACCCACCCATCCCGAAGGTAAGATGTCCATTGAATGCTCGAACCTCCTTCCCCCGGATGGTCTGCCAGGCTTGCTTCCAAAACAGGTTGTCAGTGTCACAAGCAGTAGCACTACCGCTATGCCAGCAGGTCAGCTAACAGTCAATTATGCACACAAGTTTTGATGGCATCTTTCTGGCAAGCTACTTTAATAACTGGAAACCATATCGGCTAGTAAACAGTACAGAAGGAGGTATGATCGATATAATCACAACTACTACTATATATTTATATGTCCCACAGAGCCACTCGTGGTGGTATAAGAGTGGTTTCACATGCATTCTGCTCAAGAGAGAACAGTGAAGCGAAGCTGAGCTGCTCTGGCTTGAGCAGAATACAAGTGAAACCACTCTTATCCTGCAATGAGTGGCGACGGGGGACATATATTGAAGACCGAGGTTACTTGTTAAAAAAAAAAAAAAATTAACCCAGACTATGCCCATTTCCAGGGCATCTGCGTGTGAGACTCTCCTCACAGAATAAGAGTGTCTCAAGCGTTAGGGAAAGAAGTGCTCCTATTGGTTGGGAGCGCTCCCTTGATCTATAATATGGAATAACCTTAATGACTAGAACTCTTTTTTTTTTTTGCTGGTATTTAATATACTATATTGATTTTTTTAAAGTAAGCAGGTAGTAAGAAACAAAACATTAAGTCGAATAATAAGAAAAATGGATGAAAGACATTTACAACATGAAGATGACTAGAACTCTTGTGTATCTATCTATCTATCTATCTATCTATCTATCTATCTATCTATCTATCTATCTATCTATCAACAGTATCCATCTCACTCATGAAGATAAATAGCATATTCAGAGTACGGCCATTTGTGTATCACCCATTTATCCACTCATGAGATGCATTTGCATTTCCTCTTCCCCTACATGTGACTAAGGGCTCAAGTCACAGAACACTGTCTGGCCCTCTGCAGCTGCAAGTTTTCTCCTCAGCATGTACAAGACGCTCCGAGGCATGCTGGAATGGGTGTGCACCCAACTTGTGCTTGATCCCTGGGCCGAATGCCGGACTCCAAGTCTGGTTGTGATGGGGGCAGAACTGTGCATCCCGTGACTCACATAACTGTGCACATCAGCACACAGAGGCTGGTGGCAGCTTGCCACTGTTGGGGCTGCCATAATGCCTGCTGGCCCTGCACGGAGATGCACTGTGCCACCACTCCGGCCTCACCAAGGCCTGTGAGCCCTGTTGTAGGATGCTGCAAACCCTCTGAACCAGCACTGCGGACTAGGGCCGCTGTCACAGTCCATGGGGGTGATCAACATTTTGTTGTGTGCCTGTTAGGGGATATGGGACTGCTGCATCCCACAGTCTCACATACTATGCTTTTCAAGGGATCTGCAACAGAGCCCCTGAGCATCTGACTGGATACCCTGTGTGGCACATAATTCCACCTCATGGGACACCCGTGCCCCCACATGAAGCTTCACACTCTTTTGACAGTGCGGGCAGAGGCTGTGGATGCCATCTAGTGTGGACATGGGTCAAGGTGCAGGACTCCATAGCAGAAATATACATGAATCAGCAAGTATACCTATAGGTTTGTGGATCTGGCCACGGCTATCAAAATATTGATATGTGCATTATATATAAGCACGAGCACAAGTGACAAATGCAGGGCCTCTGTTCATGATACACTTCAGCCTAATTTCATTAACATTTTAAAAATTTTTTTTTTTTTTAAACAAGCAAACAAAAACTCCTTGAAGTATGAACCTTACATCCTACTGTGTCGACCACAAAAGTGTCAGACTTAACTTCCATCAGACTGGCTTGTTTTTGATGCACAAGGTTTTCTGTTCCTTTCCTCACTTTTGCAATTCGGAAGCCTCAGAAAAGTGGGTTTGCCTTTCACAAAAGTAGTTTCACTTGTCATTAAAGCACAGCCTGCTTTCATAACTCTCACTGCCTACTTTCAATAATATTTTATATTCATTTAAAGAAAAAAGCCTAAAGAATCAACCTTATACCATACAATATCATCTACGTACGTTTCAGACTTAACTTTCGACATATTTTCTTGTTTTGCTGAGCAAAGGTTTCTGTTGTTTTTCCCCCACTTTTGTAACCGCTAAGGCTCACGAAAGCTGGTGCCCAGTTACCAAAGTCATATGCATCAGTTTTGCAAAAATCAAGTTAAGAAAAATTTGTGAAAAAAATGAACTGCTCACACAAGAAAACTGCATCTTTATTTTCTTAAAGTGATTTATGGAAGGTTGCCATTGCAAATGGGGTCAGTAACCTGTAGGAGTTGTGAATTAGTCTCCTACGAATCAAACTACCAAAAAGTGCTGTTTTCCATGAAAAAAAAAATCATTTTATATCCATGCTGTTTTATTTGCATAACCCTGCTCCTTTTTTTCTCTGTGTTGCAACCCCGAATAGTGGCATCATGCAAGAGAAACAAAGTTTTTAAAGGGACACTGTCAGTTTTAAGCTCTTTACATTGTTTGCAAGTAGCGGTGTCTAGCATTATAACAAGTTTAGAACAATTTTAGTGATTTGATTGTCTGAAAGCAGCACAAAGCTGTGTAATCAGTGACCCATAATTACACTCCTGAACTACTTACAGCCATTCGAGCCCTATAACATAAACATAGCAAAGTATCATCACACTCCCACATTCTGACAGGAGCCGTCACTTCAGACCTGTCATTTCACCAGCAGGCAGTAAAAGTGAAATAACATCTACACAGAATGGCAAATGATCTTTTTGGCCTACCCACATCACAAAAATATTTTTCCACAAGCTTTTCTACAGACGGTACTACTGTAAACACTACTAAAATAGGAGACTGTACTTTGATTAGGGAGACAGAAAAATCAGCTATTTACTGTACCCACAATGCCTCATTATGTAAACTAGTATACAGGATACTATATTTCTGCGGTCACTACAGAAATAGGAGACTACATCTCTCAGTAAAGAAATCTTGTCGCTAGCTACTGTACGCACAATTCCTTGTTTTGAAAATAAACATATGACAGCTTATACTGTTGAATCTACTACAGAAATAAGAAACTGCACCCCACAGTAAGGAGCTTGGAAAACTACTTATTGTACCCACACTGCCTTGCTACTTACCTCTACTTACCTCAGGTTGCTTGAGACAGGGAGGGTGCCTAGGGAGGTCTGTACCAGGTGGACCATGTCAATCTAACCTTGTGGAGTTCTATGAATGGGTAACATCAGAACTGGACAGGGGAAAGACTGTGGATGTACTATTCTTGGACTTCAGCAAGGTGTTTGACTCGGTCCCTCACAATGGCCTACTGGAGAAACTGAGGGGGATGACAGTAGGCCCATCGATGGTCAGATGGATAGGAAACTGGCTGGCTGGGCACACTCAGAGAGTAGTGGTTGGTGGGGAGATATCGACCCCTAAAGGGGTCATTAGTGGGGTACCACAAGGCTCGGTCCTGGGGCCAATCCTGTTTAATGCATATATATCCAATACCAGGGAGGGCATAGGGTGTGAAATGAGTCTCTTCACGGACGACTCCAAGCTGGAAGCAGTGGTTGAGAGAGATGAGGGGAGGTTAGCCCTGCAAGGAGACCTGGAGACCCTGAATAGGTGGTCTCGCACCTGGAAATTAAATTTTAACACCTCCAAGTGCAACGTGTTACATCTTGGGCGGGGGAACCCCAAACACGAGTACACCCTGGGTGGGGAGGTGCTGAAGGCCACGACAGGGGAAAAAGACATAGGGGTCCTGGTGGATGCAAGAATGAATAACTCTGAGCAGTGCAGGAGGGTGGCTATCAAGGCAAACAGGATGTTGGGCTGCATCGCAAGGGGGATCACCTCAAGGGGAAGGGAAGTGATTCTGCCACTGTACAATGGACTGGTTAGACCACACCTTGAGTACTGTGTGCAGTACTGGAGACTGCACATGAGGAGGGACACACAGCTCCTGGAAAGGTTCAGAGGAGGGCAACCAAGATGATACGGGGTCTAGGGGATTTGACGTATGAGGAGACACTAGAGGAGCTCGGCCTGTTTTCATTGGAGGAGAGGAGGGACCGGGAGACATGATTGAGGTCTTCAAGTACCTCAAGGGAATAAATAGGGTAAACAAGGAGGGTATCTTTAGACTAAAGGAGGGTGGTATCACCAGAGGGCATGGTTTGAAGTTGGAAGGATGAGGGGTGAAAAGAAGAGGAAATGTTTCACTGAGAGGGTGGTGGAACCTTGGAACGTGCTGCCTGGTGAGCTGGTTCTGGCTTCTACAGTGGAGTGGTTCAAGAGGGAGTGGGACAGGTACAGGAAGGGGATGAAGCAGGGGATGGCCTAGCCCAGGGGGGCTGGGATGGACGACAGAAGGAACAGAAATGCAATGGGGGGGGCCCTCAGTACCCAACTAGGGTTCTGAGGCATAAGCAGACTCGATAGACCACAAGGCCTAATCTGCTGGCATATAGTATGTTAGTATCTACATATTAGGTGCTACACTGCAGTCACCACTACCAAATAAGAGACTGCACCTCTGAGTAGGGAACATTTAAGCCAACTTTATAATTTACCCAGAATTCCTTGTTGCTGTATGTAGAACACTGACAGCTGCCTTGCATGACATCATTCTGGGGGTGTGACTGCACAGAGAAAACTGGAAAGCAGCCAGAAACAAAGTGCTGATAAAATATTTAAAAACATTTTTTTTTTTTTTTTTTTTACAAAACAAACTGCAGCTTCAACATCTGAAGCATGGCTGGCAAAGGCATACTATGTGAAAAAGGCATTTGGGGAACTTCCATAAATCACTTTAATTTGAAATCTACACATTTTTTAGTAAAGTCACCTATGAAAAAATCATTGGCTCGAATGCAGTGTTTGGGGTAGAACAGGAAGCAGTATGGTGCACGAGATTACCATAGTGGGCGGTAATACTGTCAGTGTTGTGCATGATGGGACAGTCCGTTTACTCGCTGTGGGAAACAATACGAATGATGACTGGACTGTGGTGCAGTGGACCTGCCACGATGGCCTAGAGGTTAGAGCAATGAGCCGTTAGTGAGCGTGGTACATCCAGATGCCCTGGGTTTGATTCCCACAATCTCCATTTGCACACTGCAACATTCACTTGATCGGGGCATCATGCCCGCAACCTCCGTCTACACAGTGTATGAAATATGCAAGACTTGGAGGCGAATATATATTTTTTGGGAGGTGCATTTGAAGCCCCCCCAGAAAAGACAGTTACGTAAGAACTCCATACAGGTAGATCTTCCGAGAACAGCTCTGCAAGCAGGTAACACCATTAGACTGAAGCCGGCAGGCGCCAGGACCCCATGGAAATCTTTCAGCTAGCTAGCCTCAGCAGGGACCTCCTGACGCTGTATGAAAAGATAAGGAGGCGGTCCCGCACAGAATCCTCTAGTTCTCCGCCGAGACTCCCACCGCTGGATGACATCAGAAGGGGAGACCGAGGATCCGCGCCATCAGAAGAAAAGAAGAAAGAGCGTTAGCTTCCTGCCAAGGCCTAGTAGGCCATACCTCCAAGGGGAATGGTGGATTTGATAGAGCTGCAAGAGCTGTTCTCAAGAGCTACTGTTACGGTAAGTTCTTATGTAACTGTACTATCTTACTTCGAGATACAGCTCTTGCAGCAGGTAACACCATTAGGACTGATTCCTAGCAATAGCGCCTAAGCATTCTGGGAGGAGGCAAATAGGAGAGATCTTAGCAAGTCCTGACTCTAGGACAGGAGACTCCTGTAGAACGGCAGGTCAAACTGCCTCCGCCTGATGTAATATCCATGCTATAGTGCCAACAAATGTGTGCACTGAGCTCCAAGTAGCCGCTGCACAAATGGCCGAGGTGGAGGCATTGTGCAGTGCTGCAAAGGAGGTAGCCACCCCTTGTCGAGGGTTCCTGAAGGGGCTTCTGTTTACTGTTGTAATAAAGGAAATACACTGGACAAGTTAGCAGAAAGAGTCTGCTTGAGACTGGTTGGCCCAGCATCCTCTCAGCGCAGGATACAAACAGCTGTCTGGACGGTGGAGCTGTTTAGTCCTGTTCAGGTAGTACCTATGAGCGGTGAGCATCCAGGGTGTGAAGCAATGCTCTCTCTATTAGAGTACTTGGGAAAGTACACAGGCAGATCGATGTCCTGGTTAAGAGTAAGGGCAGAGACTCCTTAGGCAGGAATTTAGGATTCGCTCTCAAAGACACTCTGTCCTGGTGGAAAATTAAATAAGGTTCCTACACATGAGAGCATGAAGCTCGAAATTCTCCCTTGCTGACATGACAGCAACTAAAATAAGGTTTTCCACTTACAAAACGAGCTCGCAATCATGCGCAGGTTCAAAGGGGGAAGCGTGAGCTGTTCCAGGATGAAGAGTAGGTCCCATGGAGGGACGGATCCTTGATGGTGGCCTAAGATGTAACACCGCCCCCCAGGAAGTCCCGGAGGCATCGAAGAAGCCACAGCGCTGACCTACCGGGAAGTGGTAGGCCGAAATCGCACAGAGGTGAACTTTAATAGAGGAGTAGGCGAGACCTGAGTGGAAGAGGGAAAGCAGGTATTCCAGAACCGATTTCACTGGGCATTCTAAAGGGGAGAGGCCGCGTGCCTGAGACCACAGGCAAAATCGGCGCCATTTCATGGCATACGTCGCATGCGTTGCTGGCTTTCTGGAAGCGGAAAGAACTTCTGCCACCTCTTGCGAGACCCCGTGTCACATAATGGCTATGTCTCGAGGAGCCAGGCATGCAGGTTCAGTGAGCGTAAGTCCGGTTGGACTAGTGAACCCTCCTCTTGAGACAGTAGATGGGAGCTGAAAGGCAACGGAACTGGGGGTTCCCAGGACAATTGCGTCAGCAAGGGGAACCAGATCTGCCTGGGCCAGAAAGGCGCCACCAGGATCATTGTTGCGTGCTCCCTGCGCAGTTTGAGAAGAACTCTCTGGATCAACGGGAAGGGAGGGAAAGCGTAGAGGAATCTGTCCGCCCAGGAGAGGGACAACGCGTCTCGCCAGAAAACACCAGGCTCTGGATCTAGCGAGCAAAATTGGGCAGTTTTGCTGGATGGGGAAGCTTAACAAGTCCAACTCTGGAGTTCTCATCGAAGAAACAGATCCTCCGCTACCTCTTGAAGGAGTTCCCATTCATGGACTCTGGCCTGGGAACGACTCCAGCCGCTCAGCATTGTGTTGTCCACTTCGGGAACATGAACAGCAATCAGGCTCAAGCCAGGTCGGATTACCCAACTCACACCTCATAGCTTCCTGCAAAGGGGGGTAAGAGTGTGAGCCCCTTGTTTGTTGAGGTATTACATCACCGCCATGTTGTCTGTCTGAAGCAGAAGAGTACTGACGGGATTTCTGACTGAAAGGCTTGCAGGGCATAAAGGACCGCCTCATCTCCAGAACGCTGATGTGGAGGTGAGTCACCTGAGGGGTCCACATTCCTGGGACCTCACCCCGCTCAGGTGTGCTCCCACCCCAGCCCTGAGGCATCTGTGGAGAGGATTACCTCCGGGACGGCGCTGTAAACGGACACCCGCAGAGAGTGTCCCTGGGTCTAGCTCACCATTGCGCAGTCTCGAATCACAGTGTTCGTGATTCTGACCGATGCTGCATGTGATCTTGCCCTTGGTCCCACTGCACTTTGAGCATCCACTGAGTTACCCGTATGTGGAGCCTACAAAGGGATGGTTGGAATGGCCGCAGCCATGTGTCCGAGCAGGCGTGGCGACCAACCTCATGGGACAGTCTTTTGGCTGAGAGATCCCTGATGAGGATCTGATGTTCCGCTTCCTCGGAAGAAAGGCTTTCTTTGACGGTGTCCAGAACTGAGCCTATGAACTGCAGCTTCTGGGACGGTACGAGGAGAGACTTTGTAGTTGATAAGAATGCCCAGTGACTGAACAGATCCTGGTGTTCTGAATAGCCAGCAACAGCGCCTCTTTGGAGGCGGCCATGAGAAGCCAGTCGCCCAGGTACGGGAACACGTAATGGCCCTGTCTACTTAGAGACGCTGCCACGACTGCCATACACTTGGTAAAGACCCTGGGGGCCAATGACAGTCCGAAAGGAAGAGCCCGGAACTGAAATTGGTGGCCGAGAAACTCGAAGCGCAGGAACCTCCTGTGCGCTCGAGCTACTGGGATGTGCAGGTAGGCGTCCTGCATGTCCAGGAACGCTAAGAAGGCGCTTTTCACAGCATGGAATGACTCTGGAGGGTCACCATGCTGTAACGCTTGTAGGCTTAATCACATGTTGAGGTCGCTGAGGTCCAGTATCGGACGGAGGTCCCTGTTTTTCTGAACCAGAAAGAAGTGGGAATAGTATCCAGATCCTTTCTGGTTCTCCGGGACGTACTCCACCGCTCCCTTTTGAAGGAGTGCAAGTACCTCTTGCCTGATGAGTGATCTGTGCTGACCCGAGTAACGGGAGAGCAGAGGAGGCCTTGTGGGTGGCTTGTCCATGAATTCTATAAAGTGGCCTTGTTTGACCAATTGAAGAACCCACCTGTAGGTGGTTACAGACTGGCAGGTGGTCAACAATACGACCCCCGACCTTGGTGTCCCGTTGATCCTGAGGGGCGGGGGCCAGGAAGGAGTCATGCTGTGGCGGCTGAGGGTCCTGCTGGCTGGGCCAACTTTGCAGGGCGTTTGCCTCGCCCGTGATCCACTTCCTGGCTCTGTGGGAGAAGGAGCCCTCTGTTGCGGGACGGTGCTGGACTGTTGTCTCTCTGCATCCGCCTCGAAATGGCTTTGGTTCCTACGAAAGGAACTGGAGCTTGGGTCTGCATACGGCTTGGACAGACCGCTACCGCCTTCCTGGTTTTCTTGAAGTTTGGTGAGGACCTTCTCCGAGGACTCACCAAAAGAACTTCCCAGAGAACGAGGTGTCCAAAATGTTCTTCTGGACGTCCGTAAATCGAGACACGGAGCCAAGAGTGTCTCTCCGGAGGCATACACCTGAGGCTGCCGCCTGGCTGAGGAGTCCTCCTGAATTGTACGCTGCTCGCAGCACCTGGGTTCCCATGTCCAACCTGCAAGGGAGGAGTTGCAGCAACCCTCCTTCTGCTCACCTTCTGGCATCTTTCCGCCAGATCCAGTCCCTGCTCCCACAAGGCATTCTGAAACTGGACCATGTGGGTTAAATAGTTGAGGACCTAATGGCGCAGGTAGCGGATGCGGACATGCGCCTCCATCAGCGCCCAGCTGCTTGGACTCTGGGTCCGGTGGCAGGGTGCTCAATGTGCTGCGGCCTCTGGGACCGGTCATGTGAGGCTGTAATGACCAGAGAATCGGCCAGAGGATGTGATGCCAAGTACTGGTCCTCCCTAGGCAGGCGGTCTACAGGCGGTCAGCCTTCTTCAGCATCGCCGGGAGTGAGTGTGGACGTTTCCACGCTGCCTTGGTGACGTCCACGAAGGTGTCCACCAAGGGTGGCACCACCACAGGCTTTGGATCTTTTTGCCGAAGATATCTGGCAAGGCGTAGTCTCTCGGGGTCGAGTTCCTCTGCGTCCCAGCCCATGTTCTCCTGCATATGCCTCATAATCTCAGAGAACGATGGGTCATCCGGAGGAGATCTTGGGAGCTCACGTGGGTCCGGAGAAGGGACGCTGATTGGAGAGGGGGATCTGGATCCGTCCGAGAAGTCAGATCCCATGTCCTCCGTCCAAGGTGAATGGCGGCGTCTTCTGGGTCTCTTGGGGCTGGGTGACCCTGAAGAAGATCTGGATGGAGGTCTCCTCTTGTCTGGTCTACTCCTAGGAGGTTCCTCAGGCTCCTTGGGGGAAGGTACTCGGCCTGCAGCCCCGGATGGAGTGGGGGGCGCTGGGGCCGTTGGAGTCGCGGGTGGAGGAGGACGAGGAGGAAGAGGAGGAGGTGTGGGAACCACATTCTTCTTTATGGTATCCCACCAGTAGGTGAACATCTCCTTGACCTCTGAAATGCTGAGGCCCGACGACAGACCGGGCGCCGGTGGTCAGTCGTCGGGTTCCGGTGTCGGCTCCCCAGGGGTCTCGGGTTCAGGGGAGGGTTCCTTGGGGGATGCGACAGGACCGGGTTCGCCCGTCTGGTCCTTGGGCTGGGTCAGCTCCTCCTCTGTGAGCGCCTCCTGACCGACGTCGGTGGGAGGCGTAGGGGTTCTCCTCTCTACAGGAACGGGCGTCGGTCCCCCGGCCGGCGTCCGTGGTGGCGAAAGGCCTAACGGCGACGGGTATCTGGCGGTCGCCGGTTCTCGGACCGGTGGTGTTTATCGACGCCGGGTCCGACGCCCTCTTGAGGAAGCAGCCTTTGGTCTTCGCTGGTGTGTAGGGGGGAGGAGACTGACCGGGCGTCGGGATCCGGACTTGTGGTGGTGGTCCCCTGACTTCGGCAAGGCCTTGGAAGCTGAAGAAGAGGAAGGCCTGGAGATCTTGGCCAGAGGAAGAGAAGAAGAACCTGAAGAAGTCTTCACCGCAGCCGGGGGAGGCTGAGAGCGGGCCCGGGAGGTGGAGCGGTCGGACCGGGAGCCGGAGCTACGGGAGTCGGAGGCCCTAGAAGGGGACTTTGATCTCACCCTCTCCCTATGCTTTTCGAGGTGTCTCCGGGCTTTTTCCGACGATTCCCCCTTGGAGGCTGAATCCATGGCCTTAACTTTTTCCTCGAGAAGGAACGCTTGCAGGGCCTTCTGGCGACGGATCCGGGTCCGGCTATTGAATCCCTGACAGAAGGTACAGGCCCCAGTGTCGGTCTGGGGCTAGGCAATCGACGCAGGCCGAATGTGGGTCTTTAAAAGGAATTGCTTCCACAGGCGCACTTGATGGATGGCCTTCACGGAGGTTGAGAGGACGCCAGATGGCAGACTTCAAGAAAAAACAAACTTTTCCAAATGGAAGAACTTTACCAGGCGTTGCGCGCTAGAAACGGACCGAAGGGTCGAGACATGCAAGTCGACGGCGAGAAAGAACTGGGGATTCTGGCGGGACCACCTCCTTATGTACTACACCTGACGTCGGGGGCGGGACCAACGTCGGAGGCAGTCCCCGCTGAAGACTGCTAGCTAGAAGATTTCCGTGGGGTCCTGACGCCTGCCGGCTTCAGTCCTAATGGTGTTACCTGCTGCAAGAGCTGTATCTTGAAGTAAGATCCAATAATCCAAAGTGGTATGCAGACTTAGTTTGCTTAACTATTCTTGTTGTCTCATGGTTTTCCTTTTGTGACTTGGAAGTAACGGTGTTCCCGTAAGCCACAGTATTCCATCCACTATACTACTTCCATCCCCCATACTTCTGACCCAAACATTGCAGTCCTTCCGAATCATTCTTGGGCCAAACTCAAACACACCTGTAAGTTTCAGGCTTCATTTCGCAGCCATTTTTGTGAGCAAAAAAAGTTATTAAAAATTATATGTTTATGTATTTTCAGCCTTCCAAAACATTTAAACCACCGAACTGACCATTACTAAAGCTGAAGGATCCAGAGATCCTGGAGAATACTACACACATGCCACATCTTGGACTATTCTGTCCAGGGATGGCAGAGTTATCAGGGTGTAAAAACTGTAGTTTAATGTAGAAGTGCCTCCTCAGCTCTAGAAATAGTGGTGCAGTAACACATGTCCATCAGCAACAACAACAAAAAAATACTCTCCTTGTTTCCAATTTCTAGAAAATGACAAAGAATGCATGAAAATGGCTGTGTGGTTTTCAATCACTACTCCTACTAGAAACGCACACAAAAAATACCATTCAAAACTTTAAACCCTCCCATACATCATCTGTTGCCTGTACAGTTCCAAGCTCTGCTAAACAACTAATGGACAGCCTATTTGAACAACAAAATAATGGGTAGAGACGCTCCCACACACATATAGCTGCTTATTCCTGTGGTAAGGAGATATGAAACAGAAAGGTACTCATAAAGGAACGATTCTCAGTGCACCAGCTGACAAAGTATAATATATTCATAATTCCTAATTGTAAATGAATTTTCGGGCAACTGGGTTGTGTGCCATTACCAGGACTCCACTACATGCAACATCTCTCTGAATATGTAAAAGGCATGTCAGTAAGTGAACTTGGAGCTCTGACCTGGACACTTTAGCAGGGCACAAGGTGTACTCTCTGATGAAGAGATGGGATCTCTAATGTCAGACAGGAGCACCATGTGAAATACCATGACAGGAAGCTAGGAAATGACCCACTAACGTACAGTACAAATAAGGGGCAAGAAACTTCACCTCCATGTAAGGCTGCTGGTATAGTCTGTAATGTTATTTTTTTTACGAGTGCTCTTTGGGGAGGAAGAGATTGTTTTTGGTTCCATAGAGCCAGCAGTTCAATCTTTTCCACTTCACAATTCAGATACCTACCTACCCCATTCCTCCAAATTTGCTGACAAAATTGTTTGTAGAGCACTGCAATGTTTTCCACTGAAGTGAACGCGGCTGTTAACAGATGTATGTAATAGTTATTCTTTAGGCTATCAAAGAAAGCAGTTTATCTTTCTTTTATTCTTGTTTATGAATGTCCTTATACTTCATTTGAAAGTCACCTACAGCAGGGCGACTTGGGGGGGGGATGTTAGGCTAGTCATTATTCAGTGCCAATTAATGGCTCTATGACTACGCACTTAAAATGTTAATATAATACAGCCCACCCATCTGCATGAAGGCAAATACATATGATGTTCCCACTGTGACTGCAGTTATCCTTTCCATAGTGGGTAGTTAAACGGGTGGTTTGTTAGGAGCACGGTCCTTGATCAACCTGAACATCTGCGGAATCAAGCAAGCATAAGCTTGCCCAGACTGGTCAGGATCTGGCAAATCAAAAGTGTGCGTCTATGTGCAAGTCTCTAGAAGAAAGTGTGCTGAACTTTCTGAGTGACATGTCAAAGGGATGGACCAAGGTCCGCGAGTCTTCGGTCCAGGAGGCAGATTTTACTTATCTGAAAACTGGTGACCAGGAGAGGCATACTGAGCCAAGACTCGTCTCCAGATGTGACCTGGAGGAGAGGAACAGTGGAAGAACAGCAGCACACTACATATAGTAACTCAGTACAAAAATTAAATAAATACAAAAATCGGGTGTACACAGAGAATCGAGTGCAGTACAGCTCAATAAGAATACAAGTGCATATGCAGAAATGGCAGCAGTACACAGTGAGAAAGAACCACACTGAGAAACAGGCAACTGACCTGCAGGGCGAGGTACTGCTTGACCTCATAGTGGAGGGAGAAACTGAAGTAGTGCGGAATTGAAACCAAGGCAGGAACAGGGACCCAGCCAGCTGTTTACCAGGATGTTTGGCCACGAAAATGTCAGAAGGAAGGGTAACAGGAACAGGTGGAAAGAGGTTGGAGTTTCAACTTGGGCCTGAGGGAGCCAGGGAACAGGGAGAGGCAGAGGAAGGATGACAGTTGGTTCCAGAGTGAGGGAAGATAATGGCAGACAGCAGACTGCCCAGCAGAGGAGTAGGGGTGAGGAGTGGCAAAAGTGTGATGGTACCTAGGACGGAGGGAACAGGAAGCAGGGGGAGCTGGAAAAGAACAGAGGAGAGGTAAGAGGGGATGGAACCAAACCAGTACTTGGATATGAAGGAGGTGCAACGAGCCTGGCAACACGACGTCAGTGAGAGGATGGGTATGGATGAATGCAGTGAACAATGGTAGGGGGGTAGTTTGTAGCACAGCAGCATGAAGAATTGCAGAAGGTGTCCAGTCTAGCAAGGGAAATGGAAGGGGTGGTGCAATAGACCACGTTTGCGTAGCTGAAGACAGGGAGCACCATTCTGATAACAGGCTCCCTGTGGACAGGCGGAGATCTGGAGCTACTTAGATTTCCTTGGTAAACATATGAACCAAGGGAATAATTAGAACTGTTGTATTACCACTGAGCAGGTGGGGCAAACAAAATGGGCTTGTGTTTTTCTGTCCTAAAATTCCAGTATGTAAGGGATCAGGCTGTCAGCTCTACAGAGTCAAAATATAATCCTTTCTCTCCCTAAAGTATACTTGTAAAAAAAATTGACTATAACCACTGAATTAAAGGAAGTGACACTAGTTATACCGTGTTTAAAATAAAGACAAAACTCTTTAAAGCTTGTACCACACAGAGTGGTTTAGTCTCCAGTAAGGGCTCCGTCAATGACAGGCTAGTTAACTTTCCCCAGTCTGACTTAATCCTTCCAACAGTTTAGATTTCCAGTTCTGAGGGAATCGCTCCTTTTTACATTAAAAAGCTAGCAGAAGCAAAAATAGCAGACAGGAACATGTTGCAGATTCTAAGATGTAAAATAAAGTATCTTTCTTTCTTCCTTTGCTCACTTGAAAGTTTTCCATGTGACAGTACTATATGCTGGATATGTAGAACAGCACTCCGCCTGTCAGCAGGCATATCTAGTTCTATTCTTCTCACTACAGCATCAGTACCGTAACCTCAGTGACATCACAGGCAACCAACCCAGAAGCTACAGAGATGCTCTCCCTAAGCAGCTGTGATGTCAGAGTCAGCGACAGCACAGTGCTGCTGCTGATGTTATGGGAGGAACAGAGCTCGATATGTCAGATGCCAGGGCAAAGTGCTGTTCCACACATTCCACCTACTAATGGTAAAAAAGATTCAAATTGACCAAAGACAAAAGGAAAGTACCCCAGATATAAAAGTTAACAGCTGACTGCTTTTGAAAAAGTACAGTTACGTAAGAACTTACTGTAACAGTAGATCTTCGAGAGAGGCTCTTGCAGTAGGTAATTACATATTGGACTGATGCTGGCAGGCATCAGGACCCCACGGAAAAATTTCTATCTAGCAGTCTCTGGCGGGGGACCGCCACCACGTCAGGTGACCAACGTCAGTATAAAGGGGCGGTCCTCCAAGCCCGTCTTCCAGTTCTTTCCCGCCAAAGGCCAAAAGACAAGACGAGAGAGAAGTGGATATTTCCCATCCTGGAAAAGGAGCTGAAATAGCTTAGGGGGATGGAGGGTGGGAAGATATTACCTACTGCAAGAGCCTCTCTCGAAGATCTACTGTTACGGTAAGTTCTTACGTAACTGTACCATCTTACTTCGAGAGGGCTCTTGCAGTAGGTAATTACATACAAGACTGAGTCCCAAGCAGTCTGGAACAAGAAGAAGCAAACGAGAGGAGGAAACTACCCAAAAGTAGACCCTCTGGCTGTGAAGGTCTTAGGAAAGGAGACCTTGCAAAACAGCCAACCCAAAGCCAGCTCTACAGCAAGAGGCAATGTCCAAACTGTAATGTTTCGTAAAGGTATGGACAGAAGTCCAAGTAGCGGCTGCACAAATGTCGGCTGCTGACACATTCTTGAAACAAGCAGCAGAGGCAGCAACCCCTCTGATGGAATGGCCTCTGACTTGACCTGGCAGGGTCTTGTTGTACTTGTTATAACGGAAAGTGATGCAATGAGCCAACCATTTAGATAGGCATTGCTTGGAGACAGCATTGTCTTCTCTTTTACGAGCAAAAGAGACAAACAGTTGATCAGTCTTTCTGAGATCCTTCGTCCTGGAGGTGTAGTATCTCAGATTCTGGTGAACATCCAGAGCATGCAAGAGGTACCCTCCTTGATTGGAGTGCTGTGTTAAGAAAGCAGGTAACTCTATGGATTGATTCAACGTAGATTCCGCTACCACCTTGGGGAAAAACTTAAGAGTTGGTACGCAGAGCCACACTTTCCTTGTGAAAAATCAAATACGGGATTTTACACATCAGGGCCTGGAGCTCGGAAATCCTTGAGCAGAAGTAATGGCCACAAGGAAGAGAGTCTTCCACGAGAGGAACTTCAGATCTGCTGAGGCTGCCGGCTCGAAAGGAGGCAGAGTAAGCTTCTCATGGATAAAATTCAGATCCCAAGGAGGGGCAGGAACCCGAATAGGAGGTCTCAAGTGGAGGACCCCTCTAAGGAAGATCTTAGAGACCTCCAGCTGTACAAATGTCCCATCTCCAAAAGGAACATGGTAGGCCGAGATGGCCGCCATGTGAACCTTCAAAGAAGAATGGCTGAGACCCAGATCAAAGAGGTGTCGCAAGGAATACAGAAACCACCTGACAAGAGCATGAAAAAGGCTCAAAATCTTTGGAAGCGGCCCAAATAAAGAACCGTTTCCACTTCATGGCATAGGTAAATCTAGTGGATAATTTCCTGGCCTCCACCAGAATCTCAGCCACACGAGGGGAGACCCCAAAACGGACTTGAGCTACGTCTGCAGGAGCCACGCATGCAACCGAAGGGACTTGAGGCCTGGATGGACCAGGGACCCCTGATCCTGGCTCAGCAAAGTTCGCGACAGAGGAAGAGGAAGCAGAGGTTCCTCGGAATATTGTTGCAGAAGACAGAACCAAACTTGCCTGGGCCAGAAAGGAGCGATGAGAATCATACGAGCTCCTTCCATGATGAGTTTCTGTAAGACCCTCGGAACTAAGGGGATCGGGGGGGAAGGCACAGATGAATCTTCCATTCCAGTCTAGAGACAGAGCATCTCTCCAAAAACTGCCGCACCCTGGAGCGAGTGAGCAGAAGGCAGGAAGTTTTGCGTTGAGAGGAGACGCAAACAGGTCTACCTGAGGGGTTCCCCAGCATAGAAAGATTTTGTCTGCTACCCCCGATCGAGTTCCCACTCGTGAGCGTGAGCAGACAATCAACTGAGGTAGTCTGCAAACATGTTCTCGACCCCCAGGATGTGAACGGCCGTGAGGTGAAGGTTGTGCTGCATTGCCCAATCCTAAACCCGCATCGCTTCCCTGCAAAGAGGGTAGGAACGAGTTCCTCCCTGTTTGTTGATGTACCAAACTACACACATGTTGTGTTTGGACAGCCAGATGTCCGGGAAGCAGAAAAAGATGCACAGCCTGAAGCGCATACAGTACGGCCTGAAGCTCGAGCACACTTATGTGGAGAGGTTTTTCGAGCTGGGACCAGGAGCCCTGGGTCCTGTGAGACCCGAGATGGGTTCCCCAACCTTCTCCCGAGGCGTCTGTTGTCAGCATCTGGGAGGGGGAAGAAAAGCAGAAGGGAACTCCCCGGCAAAGGTTCTCCTAAACCGCCCACCATTGCGAGTCTTGAACCATAGGGTTGGAGACCAGAACTAGTTGATCTAGGTCATCCACCCACTGATCCCCATTGAGACCGAAGCGTCCACTGAGAGATTCTCACGTGGAGCCGAGCACAAGGGACTGTCGGAAAAGCAGCTGCCATAAGCCCGAGGAGGCGAAGGACCGACCTGGCACTAACCCACCTGCGGCTGGACAACAGGTTGGCCTGAGCCTGGATCGATGCCGCTCTGTCCAGCGGCAGAAAAGCTATGCCAGAGGTCGTGTCCAGGATCGCTCCGATAAACTGGAGCCTCTGGGACAGGACCAGGTGGGACTTGGCCTGGTTGACGGTAACACACAGGCAGGCAAAAACCTGTAGGATAAGGGAAAGGAAACGTAGGAGTTCCTCCCTGGACGAGGCCGCCAGGAGCCAATCGTCCAGGTACAGGAAGACCTGCAATCCCAGGGTACGCAGGTAGGCAGCCACCACCGAAAGGCATTTGGAAAAAACTCGGGGCGCCGAGGAAAGACCAATGGGAGGGCCTTCAACTGGTAGTGGTCCCCCTGAAAAGCAAAACGCAGGTATTTGCGGTGGGACAGGCGAATAGGGATATGCAGGTAAGCATCCTGCATATCCAGAGCGCCCAGCCACTGTTCCGGCCAAAGGAGTGGCAGAAGGCTCTATAGAGAGAACATCCTGAACCTTTTGTACTCCACAAAAAAGTTCAGGGAGCTGAGGTCGAGAATCGGCCTCTCCTCTCCTGACTTCTTCGGGACCAGGAAGAAATGAGAATATTAGCCCGTCCCCTGGAGGTGGTGGGGTACAGGCTCTATCGCCTCTTTCACAAGAAGAGAGGATCTCTCTTCCCAGACCAGATGATGTTCTGGGAAGTACGACAACCTGGGAGGTGGGGTTTCGAGGAGGTTTCTGAAGAAATTCTACTGAGTGTCCTTCTGCAATCAGCTGGAGCACCCACGTGTCTGTAGTTATCCTCTCCCAACCCGTTAGATGGAGGGAGACTCTCCCTCCTATCAGTTCCTCTGGTACGCCCAGAGGCAGTGGGAGAAGAAAGAAGTCAGGAGGTATGAGGCAGCGTCGCGACTGGGAAACACCTGCTGCTTTTGGGCGGGGGGCTTGGCAACCGTGGGGGCCCGCCATTTGATAGCCCGCTTTCTTGAGGTTTCGCTTTTACCGAGACGTCTCAGAAAGGGCAGTACTGAGCTTGAGGGGTTTGTACAGAGAGTCAACCGATTTAAGTGCAGTACCCTTCTTCTGCAGATCTGTGATGATGTCCTTGACATTGCCACTGAACAGCGCGTCCCCGATAACGGACTGCACCTCCGGGACCAAACCTGACACTCTGAGCCAAGCGTGACGCCGCAAACCCACGGCGAAAGCAGAGCTCCGACCAGCAGTGTCCACTGCATCATAGGTGGCATGAAGCATGTGCCGACTGGCCGAACGCACAGACCAGACTAGATCCACCACTTCTTGCTTCGTCTGAGACTCAGGAAGAGAGAGTCTAATTTAGTCTCCACCTCACTAAGGATTGCCTTCTGGTAGTCCCCCATATGACCAATGTAATTCAGGGCCCTAATACCCAGAGTGGAAGAAGCGTAAACCTTCTTCCCGTACTGGTCCAGAAGGCGGGATTCCTTGTCGGGTGGTGATGAGCTCAAGTGCTTGGGGTTAGCTGTCCAGCCGTGAGCAGCGCTGATCACGACTGAATCAGCTCGAGGGTGCGAATTCAAAGAGTCAACACCCTCGGGAGCCTGATAAAGCCTGTCTAACTTCCTAGGAAGAGGGGCTAATGCTGACGTTTGCCTTCAAATAGTGGACACAAGGTCAGCATGAGGCTCAATCCAGGGTGGCACCAGGGTCAGAGCGGTCTCAGGCAGATCCAGGTGCGCAGCGAGTTTCTTACGCTGTGGATCCAGCTCCAAAGAATGGCACTGATGAACTTCCTGGATTTTTCGCAACTCCATAATAGAAGGATCCTCCAGAGGGGACTTCGGAGAAGTCCTCGGCTTGGGCTTGTCCAGAGAGCGTGACTCATCACCAAAGTCAGAACGCCCATCGGAATCATCCGAGGAAGATGAAGAGGAAGAAGAGTCCACCTCCATACGCGGGGGAGGAATGGATCCTTGGGAAGCCCCCAGGGAAACATATCCTGCCCTGCCCTGGAACTGGAGGGCTCGCCTCTGAAATCCAGAGGCGGGAAGGGAGTCTCCGATATAGGGGGTCCGGAACCAGCATCGGAAGACAGCTCTCTACCTCCCTGGTGAGCTGAGCCTTGGCATCAGCCCACCAGAAGGCTAGAGTCTCCTTCAAATCCACCAGCGGCTGAGGGGGTGGTGGTGGTGGAGGAGGAGGAGGATACGGATAGTGAGGGAATCCGTACTGCATGTATCCGAACCCTGACAGCGGATAATCCGGTGTCAAATAGTGAGGCACCGTGTACTGCGGCGTCGGATAGGCCGGCATCGAGTACTGAGGCACTGGATACTGCAGTCCCGGTGATGACGGGGTCGGATACCCAGGGACCGGGGGGTCTGCAGGGGCAGACAGCCCCCCAAAGGATCTAGCAGGCGGGCCTGGAGCAGGAGGCCCGGCGTACGGATGGCATCCGGGAGAAGGAAGTTGCCCGGTGTCGGCAAGACCAGCATTGGCATCCAAGGAACCAACGTCAGGTCGTCCGGCCGAGCGGCAGGCAGACCTGATGGGAGCATACCTACATCCTCGGTATCGCCCGGAGAGGGAGGATTAAAATCCCTGGGGTCTAGCTGAGGAGATGCTGGGGCCTCGGAGGGGGCGAAAGCTGCGGGGAGCCGGGGACGGCGGACCTAACATCAGGGTCCAGCGTTGGCTCCAGATACCGCGCGCATCGTCGAGGGGCAGACGCCAACTTACCGGCGGAGTCCGTCGGACGTCGGAGGAGCCGTCGTCCGACTTACTGGAACCATCGCGCAAGGGAAGCCGCAAAGTGGGGGACACCTGGTCGGGCGGCATAGGGACGGTGCGCCGCCCTGAAGGGTCGAGTGACTTAGCAGCCCTCTGGGCGGACGCTGAGGAGCCGACGTCCGCTTATTTCAGATCCACTGCACTGGAAGGTCATGAGGCAGTGACTATGCTAGAGTGAAGCCTCCTGACCCGGAGGCACCAGAAGAGCCTGAGCGCAAGCCAGATGGGTGGGCGTCGACGCTGCTTCGCGAGGCCTCCAAGACGGCTGTCGTGGAGTGGTCCCGGGGGGGGGGGGACGGTACCTTGACCACAGCGACTTCGGCCGGAGTCACGGTGGCTGAGGAAGAGGAGTCCCGGTGCTTTTCCATGTCTTTCTTTTTATGGTGACCCTCAGGCGCAGTTGAGACCTGACAAAGCTTCTTCAGCTCCTTTTCCATGCAGGTCATTTTCTTTTTAAGGATGTGGGCCTCCAGGGACTGCTGTCTCAGTCTGCAGGTGGCAGCACTGAACTTCAGGCAATGCTGGCACTTCTCCACGGGGTGATCCGGGCCTAGACAGAGAAGAGACACTGGAATGTCGATCCTTGTCCGCCGGTAGTTAGGGGCGCATAGTCGTGCCCCATTCTTATGTTCAGAGGGTGTAAGGAGCGACATACACCTCAGAAATAAACTGAGAAAAATCGAAAGCGAGAAAAACCGGTAGAGAGTAAAACTACCGACTGACAGACTGACGAGCAGTTGAACTTAACTGTGAAACACACAAACTAAGCAGCGGAAAAGAACTGAAGGTAGGCATGGGAACGCCTTTATACTGACGTCAATGACGGTCACCTGATATGGGGCAGTCCCCGCCAGAGACTGCTAGCTAGAAATTTTTCCGTGGGGTCCTGATGCCTGCTGGCATCAGTCCAATATGTAATTACCTACTGCAAGAGCCCTACATAGAACACAGAATTTGATGGCAGATAAGGACTGCTTGGCCCACCCAGTCTGCCCATCTCCCTACCTAATGGATAAGCTGCAGATCCTACTTAACCAGCAACCTACTTCTTTCTACCCCAACCCCCTAGAATTGCCTTATGACTGTCCAACGCATGCTTGAATTCAACCACTGTTTTTGACTCTGGAAGGCCGTTCCATGCATCCACAACCCTCTCTGTGGAAAAAAAATTCCTTACATTACCTCTGAGCTGTCCCCCCCTTCTATCTTCAAACTGTGCCCCCTTGTTCTTGCACACTTCTTTTTTTGAAAGATGCTACCCTCTATGACTTTGTTGATTCCCTTGAGGTACTTGAAAGTTTCTATCATGTCCCCCTCTCCCTCCTTTCCTCGAGGCTATACATATTAAGCTCCTTTAGTCTCTATTGATATGCCTTCCAGTGCAGACCCTGCACCATTTTAGTTGCCTTCCTCTGGACAACTTCCCTCCTGTCTATGTCCTTGCGGAGACTGGGTCTCCAGAACTGCATGCAGTACTCCACATGGGGTTTCACCAGCTGTCTGTACAGAGGGATAACAACTTCCTGTTTTCTACTGGTGATGCCTTTCTTTATGCATCCCAGTATCCCCCCAGCCCACCTTACTGCCCTCTCACATTGCTTGCCCACCTTTAAGTCATCTGATATGACTACCCCCAGGTCCCTTTCCATTTTTGTTGTTTTAGTATCTCACCCCCATTGTGTACTCTTCCCCTGGGTTTTTGTTTCCCAGGTGCATTACCTTGCACTTCTTAGCACTGAATCTAAGCTGCCATACATTTGACCATTCCTCTAACCTTGCCAAGTCCCTTCTCATCCTTTCCACCCCACCCTGTGCATCAACTCTGTTGCAGATCTTTGTGTCATCTGCAAAGAGACATACATTTCCTTCCAGTCCCTCTGCAGTGTCGCTTATAAAGACACTGAAGAGGACTGGTCCTAATACTGAACCCTGCGGTACCCCACTAGTAATCCCCCTTTCCTCAGAGTGGATTCCATTTGCTATTACCCTCTGTGTCCTATTCTCCCGCCAATTCTTTACCCAGGCTGTCATCTTGGGACCCACTCCCAGGCTGGCTAACTTGTATGTTAATCTTTTGTGTGGGACTGTGCCAAACGCCTTGCTAAAGTCTAGGTAGGCCATGTCCACAGCCACTCCCTGATCTACTACTTTGGTCACCAGTCAAAGATTAGATTCGTCTGGCATGACCTTCCCACTGTGAATCCATGCTGCCTTGGGTCCTGTGCCCCTCTGGCCTCTAGGTACTCGACAATTCTTTCCTTCAGAAGTGATTCCATCATTTTCCCTATCACTGAGGTTAAACTAACAGGTCTGTAGTTTCCTGCTTCTGCCCTGCTTCCCACTTTTGTGAAGGGGAAATCACATTCGCTCTCCTCCAGTCTTCAGGTACCACCCCATCCTCCCATGATTTGTTTAATAGTGTAGTCAGTGGTGTCACTAGTTCTACCCTTAGTTCTTTTAGAATTCTGAGATGAATCCCATCAGGCCCCATTGCTTTGTCCACCTTCAATTTTAAGAGTTCTTTCAGAACCCTTTCTTCTGTAAATGGGCTGGTATCAACTTCTGTATACAGAGTGTTTCTATTGTTTGTTTTGGGTGTTTTAGGTACCTCCCCCTCTTCATTTGTAAATACTGAGCAAAAATATTTGTTTAGTATCTCTGCCTTTCACAGTCACCTTCTGCCCCCAATTAAGCCTCACTATCCCTCCCTTGGTCTTCCTTTGCTCCCTGATGTACCTAAAAAGGTTTTATCCCTTCTTAACTGAGTTGGCTATCTTTTCCTTGGTTCGGGCCTTTGCTGTTCTGACTGCCTTCCCAGCTTCCTTTTGCTTTAACTGATACAATTCTCTGTCCTGCTCCTTCTGTGATTCCTTGTACTTCCTGAATGCTTTCTTTTTCTCTTGAACCTTCACTGCCATCTCCTTTGAGAACCATAATGGTTTCTTACATCGTTTTGTTTTGTTTATTTGCTTCACACAAAGGCTTGTTACTTCTGTGATGGCAGTTTTTATTATTCCCCATTGTTCTTCCACCCCTCCTTCCTGCCCGTTTGCTAGTGCATTCCTTAGGCACTCACCCATTTTGGCAAAGTCAGTCCTCCTGAAGTCCAGTAATTTTACCTTTGTATGGCTTGACTCTATTGCTGTGTTTATTGTGAACCATACTGTTTGATGGTCGCTAGTTCCTCGATGGCTACCAACTTCTACATCTGTGATCCTCTCTCCATCTCCATTTGAGAGAACCAGGTCTAAGACTGCTCCCTCTCAAGTGGGTTCCAATACTAGTTGTCTAAGGCATGCCCCCTGTAGGGCATCTAGTAGAATAACCCCACTCTTAGAAGAGGCTGCTGCAACTGCACTCCAGTTAACATCTGGCATATTCAGATCACCCATCAGCAATATCTCCTCTTTTTCTGCCATTCTAAGTATATTTTCTATCCCAAGTATACTTTCTACTCTCTCAAAGCAAGATCTAATATTAGTTTTAGGCAGTACACTAGCTCTTTAGTAAAACCTATGAAATCCCTGCTGGGGATGTGGTGAAGCTTGACGGTGTCCCCCCAAAAAATCATGGCCCATGCAGCCAGGATCAACAGGCAAAGAAGGTATTTATGTACTTGAAAACTGATAACTGGGAAAGACCCACTAAGCTAATTAATTTTCGGGTGTGACCAGGGGGGGGGGGATACAATAAAAGAAATACAATATCAAGGCTCAGTACAAATAAAGTGCAGTCAACAGGGCAAGAGCAAATAAAAGCAGCAAGACAGAACGAGCAGCAATAAGGTATGAATAGAGAGACATGCACAGGGAATGATGATACTGCAGGAAATGATGGTAATGCAGGGAATGATGATACTGCAGGAAATGATGGTACTGCAGAAGTAGAAAAGGTAGGGAGCTTGATACAGGCTGAGGCAGAACACTAGGAGGAGGCTCAACATAATGGAAAGTAGGGGGCTCCTAACAGACAAGGGTCAGGGAGATGGGTGACCGGAGTAGATGGGGGTAGAGAGGAGTTTCAGCTGGTGTCTGAAGGAGCCAGGGAAGGGGGGAAAAAACAGAGGGAAGAGGGGAGCAGGTTGCAGAATTAGGGCAGGCAACAGGAGAAGGCTGACTACCCAGCAGAGAAGTGAAGATGTGGAATGGAGAAGGTGTGATAATCCCTGGGGCAGAGGGGGATGAGAAAGAGGAGTGAGGAAAGGTAGGAGGGAAGGGACCCAAACCAGTATTTGGAGATGAAGGAGGCACTGTGGGACTGGCGACATGAGGACAGGGGGAATATGGATAGGGAAAAGTAAAGGAGGCAGTGGTGAGCTTGGAAGGGGGGTGGCAGTAAAGAGACAAAAAGCATTACAGGTGTTTAGTCTGACAAGGGAAGTGGAGGGGGAGGTGCTAAAGACCACATCCACATAGTCGAAGACGAAGGTTTTAACCCCATCTCCCACCCCCTACTCTTGTGACCCAAGGTCAAGCTACCAGTCTGGGGCTATGCCCCACTTGTCCACAAACATATGCCATGGGTACAAGCTAGAGGTCTCAAGCTACAGGTCTGAGGATGTGCCCTATGGGTTTGCTGCTCTGCACAGGGCTTAAAAGGCCCTGCACAAAGCAGGAAAACAGGTCAAGTGCTGTACCCCACGTCTTCTGCTTTCTGAATGGCCTACAGGACCATGCGCAAAGTAACCTACAGGTCCTGGGGCTGTGTACCATTGGTCTCCTGCTTCATGTAGGGCCCACAGGGCCCTGCAAGAAACAGCCAACACACCAGGGCTTCACCAATCTCGCCTCTTCCCCCACCCCCATCCACCCAGCTCATGGAAACTGTATATTTTCAGCCAGACCGTTTCATATTCCTCAGAAACATAATTTAAAAAATGCATTTCCCCAGGACAGCCCAGCTGAGTTTTACAACTGGGTGGGGTGGAGCACTATACAGCAGAACCCATAATTAATTCCAATTTGGCAAGTAAAAATATTTCACTATATCAGGAGTGTCATCCTACTGTATGAGAAGAATTCCCCTTTAGCCTATTGTTTGGGACAATGGAATATCAGTATACACAGTAATTCACTGTAACAGAGTTCAGTGTGTCAGGGTTCCACTGTACTGGCAACATGTACTCCCAACAGAGTCCTGAAACTGCATTCTCTTCATTTAACAGAAAAGGGAATTTGATAAAGCACAACCCTTTTCACAGGACAGAGAATACATCAATGGAATGGCATCATGGAAGAAAACAGATTTCCAGCTGCTTCTCAAGATCCATCAGATAAACACTAGCTTTTACTGAATGTCAGGGAGGAATATAAAAAAATGATCGGCAGTGGAGAAAGGGCAAGGAACAAGGACTCGGAGCTTACTATGTCACTCTGGCTTTACAAACCAGTCATGCAGTTGCTCCGTCACCTATGGGAGCCAGTTAAAATGACAGCAGGTTCAACATCCAGCTAACACCACTGCATGCAGGCTTGCTAGGGGGAAAGAAGTACCACACTCTGTTTAAGAGTACCAGTATGTCAAAACACATGTTCAGGTGAAGGTGTGGCTATGCTGCAATCCATGTTGGTTATTTGTTAACCCCAAATATGCTGTAAGACCTGTGAATTTTCATTTAATACACTGTTGTGACTACAGTACATTCTTTTGTAATATATGGATGTTAAAATTGCAACTACTGAAAGCTATACTAAAAACCTCCTGTAATACAATTGTTGTAAATCCATTAACTGTATTACGAGATCTTGTAACACTATCAATGCTGCTCCAGTTAAGGTATTACAAGAAAGAATACTGAACTCGCCCTGCACACAGTGTTTTAGCTGTTCACGAGTCGGCTTTTACCGTAACTATCACGTACAGTAAAAACTGGTCAGCTCTGTAAAAATATAGATCCATATATTACAAAAACTAACTGGGGACTATCATTTCTCTGCTATTAAGACCACTGAGAGGTTCTGGGAACATGTTGGAACCTCTCAAGCTTCATTCTGAAGGGTCACATGTCCACAGAACCTCATAACGGTATTACAGCCTCATAATACACGGTCCCTTATATATTATTCTATTTGTTGTGTCCACCTATTTTCTGCTGTGCACCTCTGGTGAGTACTTGTCTCAGCTCTTTTGCTTGATCCTAAAAAACAGAGGAGGGAGCTGGTCATTGAAAAGGTAGCAGGATCTAGCTTTCATTTCAAGCCCAAGAGAGGCACACCAGGGTCTTGTTAGAGAAGCACCACCACAAAGCTCAGGGGTGGTTGTGTTTGTAGTCTTATGATTTGATTTATTACATATTATTTTAGCACTGTATTTAATCTCCAGTGCACTCTGTTTCTGTTGCTTTTTTGACTCACAGTTTACATTTTGGGCAGCAGCTGCAAGGTGTCCCCCATGGGAGAGTTGTCTTAAGAGTCAAGGGCTGAAACCATACTGCCTTCTGGATGAACCAGAAGCAGGAGACTCAAATCAAAGGAAAGATAGGAGTTTTAACAAATTTGAAGACCATCGACTGGACCCTCGGAGTTAAGATGGTTTCTTTTTTCCCCTAACATCCAAGCACAATAAGCTGTACCTAACTTCAAAGCAAATTACTGTCCCTTCTATACCTCCCACAGAAAGCATCCTCTCCACTGACACAGTAAGGTGTTAGTTACTGACTTCACAGCACAGAGGTCACACAAATATCCACTAGCTTTGAGCAACAGCTTCTCTTCAAGTGCAACGTCTCACCCAAGGATTCCCTGCGTGAGGAGAGGCTACTGACGTACTGTCTTATCACACAGAGGTCAAATCTGGGCAGAATGACAGCACAGGACAAAGACGTGATCATACCCAGCACAGTTCCCACTCCTGCTACATGCTTCGGGAACAGATCTCAGACACTGTTTTGTAAGTTGGCCTTATTTTTGTGCCATGGAGCAGGCTACTGTTCTCAACCTCTGCACCCCCTTTTCTGCAAGGCAGAATCAGACCACTAACCAATGCACAGGTGGGGTTAATTTCTTCAGTCTCATGGTGAATAAGCTGTATGCTCTCAACTTGTTCTTAGTCACAGCAGCTAGCCAGCTGTGAGTCACCAAGATCCCAGAACTGAATGCAAGAATGTGACTGACAAGATAAATCAATGTGATTTCCCCGAGATTTTTTTTCCCCCGGCTGGTAGCATGTCAATGTAGGGACATATCTTGTTCACAGGGATATACCCTGGTAGGACAAACCCAGTTGTCATTCAAACAGCTACCAAGTTCTCCCTCCGTTTTTTTTGTTCTTCCCTCCTCCCTGGTGGGACTGTATGTGTATGTCAGTCATGCACAGCCTCAGCTTCCCAGTGCGGCAGAAGCAAGCTCCTTGGCCCAGCCGCAGTGGTCGCTGTAGTGGCAGAGTCTGCCTTGAACTCTCCCTGACCGAGACGCACTGCCTGGTGGCTTCTGTCTTGGCCATGGCCAGCCTCCCAAGATGACTTCCTGGGCTCACTTCTTAATATGGGCTGTCAGCACGGCAGCGCAATGTGCCGTCACTACGTCCTGGGGGGAGGGGCTCCTAACCCACGTGACTCAGACATGAGTACACGTCAATGCTTCTGGAATGAACATGTTCTTATACAGGAGAAACAAAAAAGAGGTTGCACATGGAGCAAAGGTGCAGGGATAAAAGCAAGCAAGCAAAAGTTCAAAAAAATCCCGCACTCAGAAAAACGAAATTAAAGGACTGCTCACCAAATGTATATCTGAAAGTACTTTATTTTATTGTAGGTGCCACGTCCTGCTGCATTTCAGAACTAATTTCCTTTATCAAAGGGTTTTGATAAAGGAAATTAGTTCCGAAACGAGTCAGGGCATGGCACATGGCACCTACAATAAAATGAAGCACTTTCAGATATACATTTGGTGAGCAGTCCTTTAATTTCGTTTTTCTGAACGCGGGATTTTTTTGAACTTTTTTTTTTTCTTTATGTTCTTATACAGCTACATGACTGCCAGTCAAGATTCCTCTATGAAGTTTTCACTGAGGCACAGGCTGCCTCTAACCCAAGAGGGACATTAAAATAAGGAATAACCAGACAGCCTAAGGAAAATATATCACATCACTGAAAAAGTAAAGAATTAAAGGAGATGGCAGTGCCACCTCCAAAGATAAGCAGAGAGCCACAAAATGCTGGGGCACAGTTGCCATGTAAACGGATACACAAAAGTTATGACTGGAACACAGAAACTGACTGCAAGTTTTGTTCTTATGGTCTTGGTCATACTGAAAATTCTCCCACTTACAGCAGTGGACACTGTCCTTGAAAGGATACCTGGTCAGCCGGCTCAGTGCACCAGGACCTGCGTAGCAACTGCCATGCTTATGTCTACTTAGCAATCTAGCGCACGTAACTAACTAGAATTATGTGTATGCATGTGAGTTGTAAGGGAGTTCCATGCTGTTCCAAGAGGTATATATTTCAGAAATAAAAAATATCGCTTTGATGGTATATATTTCATTTTCCATATTCTTCTCTTCCCAGCTTCACTGGAATTTTTGTCCAGATGACCAGTTTGGGGAATGGGTTGGTTCGCTTGTTACATATACAGTATATATATTTTTTTAACATATTGCTAGTACGTCTTTTGGAACTTGTCTGGTTCAGCAACAATTTTCAGAAAGGGTTAAATCACCATCGACAAATCCACATTCTCCAGTCTCTGTTGTTCCTGGTTTATAACCAGTTTCCTTTGAATAGTCAACCGAGAAGCCAGCAGATATGAATCAGAAGGCTGTCCTGAATTACTAGGAATTGTGCAGTCTCAGCTGTAAGGGCTCAGAAAACTTGGCGCATGCTGTGTGGCTAAAAGTCATGTCAGCAAAAGCAAGAGGGGGCTACCTCAGTATCTACTGCAGCTAGAGGTGCCCATGCACTCCCTCTCCATCTTTCAAACTGCAGCATGCTATTCTTAGTAATTTTTTTAAAACTAGAAATCAGCAACCTCTGCTTCTGGTATTGTTCAGACTTGAATCGCAACTACACAGATTCCTGTGGGAGAACAGCACTGTGGGTTATGTGCCATGAGCAGCGATAACATTCTGGCACTTGCATTTGGATGTGTGTCAGTGCTCAAACGGGGTATACACACTTCTCTACAGCAGCAGGAGTATGACAAGATGGACCCCAAGTCCTTTCTGTCCTCTCTACACTATGTTACTAAATCACTTCTAAACATGCTTTTGCCCCTTTAATATGGTACACTGAATTAAAGTTCTTTATTCTTAACACCCTAATTGCAGAGGACAGTACATCTTTCTGTCAAGCTTGCAAAGGCCAATTAGCAGGGTATGAAACAGAAACATAGACGACAACAACAGAAGATGACCAAAGTCCATCTAGTCAAAAAGCAGCTCTCTAGCCATCCCTGGTGGTCTACTTTATTTTTTTCTTGGGGGGAGGGGCCTTTGTTTTCTTTGCCAGTCCCAAGGATAGGCAGCAGCTGCAGCATAGTATATCCTCACTAGGACTCAGCAGAGCAGAGCAATTCAGTCAACTGCCTCCTGTAAGGCTGGGTGCTGTCAGATGCACAAACGTCACATTGTCCTGTGAAGCGGTTCCCCAGCCATACTCAATCTCAAGCTATTCACTGTTGTGCATGCACTATGCGTTTTGGCGACCAGGTGTCCAACTGGAAAAGGGAGAGAGCTGCATGAGGATGAGTTGCACATGCAACTGTGCATGTGAAGTGAGTCATGCTGGTCCTTACTTGCCTCCAGTGTGTACCTTACCACACCTGAGTGACAGTCTGTGTGAGAGGTAGCAGCACAAAGTGATCTGTTGTCAGAGCCTATTTTTTCACTTTTAAAATCCCTTTACAGAGCTCAGGCAGCAAATCAAAAAGCCCTTTTAGGAGTAAACTTCAGCACCGTAGACTGCTAACATTATTAAATCCGGGTCAGGCCAACAAGAAGATGAAATTAAAAGCCCTAACTAGAGTACAGGATTAGGTGCAGGCCGCTAAAGATGGAGGAGGAGGGGAAGCAATTAAACGCCCTTTCCAGGGCAGAGTAGATGAAGGGTCTAATTATTTAGGGCAGCAGCCAGCATGGCGAAAAAATTAAAAGCCCCATGGCACAGCAGAAAGGACAGATAAATAAAATTCTCTTTTAAGAACTGAACAGACAAGTGCATGTTAGTTCATAAGACAGCAGCCAGTACTGCACAAACATTCACATAACAGCACCAGGGCTGAGCAGTAGGGGAGATTAATTAAAAGCCCTTTTCAGAGCCCTGAACTCAGCTGATAAACCATTTTTGGGGCAGTGAGGGCACAGTTGTAAACAACTGACTGGACAGGTACAAATTTTGTGGGGCAGGTAACATTTACAATCCACCTGCCCCACTGACAGTCATCCCCTCAAAATTATTTCAAGCCCTGACCATTAGTTCAGCACACACTAGATGCCACTGCATAACTGTCCCCAAAGGCCTACTGCAAAATAACCCATAAACCTGGAAAACCCATCTGACTGCACAACTGGGACTGTGTTGTAAGGTGCTGCCACATATACTGGAGGGGGTGACAGGGTCTAAAACAGGGGTGTCCAACCTTTTCGGAGTTGTGGGCCACATTTAAATTTCTGAGTAAATCAAATCAAATCAAACTTTATTTTTATAGCACCTTTCAAAAACCAAGGCACTGCACATAAAACTAGGGGGCCATAGAGAGCAAAGAAGGAAGATTTTCCACCAGCCCTCCGACTGGTAGCCTCTACTCCCACAGGGAGTCCCAAGAACCGGGTGCCCAATCAACGTTATCAGGCTAGTTCACAATCCTCCAATTCTCGACCGGTTAATTAGATCAGGAATCCATACAGCCAAGGTCACAGCTCCAGCACACTTCCTCCAGGCAGATATCAAGTGAGTAAGATGTTAGCCATAACACCATGCAGCCTGTACCATACCCAACGTGTGGCCCTTATACCCATATTTAGGAGTTAAAATAATAACAGTCATAATAGTCAATAATCGTATTTTTAAAAAAAGTTATAATTTTAAAATAATTACTTAGAGCAGCTCTGGAGCTTTAGATTTGCTTGCAATCTTAGTAAAAGTAGCCAGCTGAGCACTCAGGGCACTTTTCAGCTCCTGTACTTTGACTTTTCTCAAATTTCAAAGACTGTGACATGTACTTGACACATACAGTGGTAGTCATAGAAACGTTTCTCAGTACTGAGGTATACCTGGGTATACTGAGGCAGAATGAGGCAGGATCACATCACGGTCAATGCAAATTGCCACAGTGGTACCTCGAGGTAGGAAACTTTTAGATAACTACCACTGTAACTGACTAACTCCTCAAGAGCCACATCAAACTGCTTTGAGAGCAACATGTGGCTCCCGAGCTACAGGTTGGCCACCACGGTCTAAAATAAGGGCTCTCCCTGCATGGGTTTGCTGGCAAGTTTTAGTCGATCATTAGAAGATATACAAAACATGACAGCTAAAGGGGAGGTTTTGATAATGGGAGACTTCAACATGCCACATACAGATTGGTCAATACCAGCAGGAACATCTGCCAGAACTAGACATACAGTGGATTCCCTGTAGGGGGAGCGCCTTAAACAACTGGTACAACAACCCATAAGAGACAGGGCTATCCTGGATCTGGTACTGACTAACGGGGAAAGGATCACAGATCTCCAGGCAGAAGGTCACCTGGGGACCAGTGACCATCACAAGGTATGGTTTAATTTGGCTACTAGAACTAAATCATCCAATTCCAAGGCAAAATATGGGACTTTAGAGGAGCTGACTTTGATATGATGGCCAACAGAGTTAAGCTAGCCCTAGCAAGAAGAAATACAGGTGAGGGGGTACAGGCAAAGTGGGCAAGCATTAAGAATGCAATACTTGAAACAACATCCCATTGTGTTAGGAAGAAAGGCAAGAGCAAAAGAAGGAGGAAACCACTCTGGTTCTCAAAAACAGTAGCAGAAAAGATCAGAGCCAAAAGGCTGGCCTTCAGAAAATACAAGGGAACACTGAGGGACGAAGACAGGGAGGCATACCAAACTTCCCTAAGGGAAGCAGGGAAGGCAGTAAGGCAGGCAAAGGCCCAAACCGAGGAAACACTAGCACGAACAGTAAAAGAAGGAGACAAGACTTTCTATAGATACGTTAGTGAAAGGAGAAAGTCCAGAGGGAGTATTGCTAAGATCAAAGGGGATAAGGGGGAGTGTGTGGAGGAGGACCAAGGAAAAGCATCTATCCTAAATAGATACTTCTGCTCAGTATTTACTGAGGAGAAGGCAGGGCAAGGCCCACAGCTCAGCATCATGGACACAGGGGAGGAAGGTGTAAACAAGTCCCTTCACAAAAGAAAGGGTCTTACAAGAGCTCACTAAGCTCAGAGTGCACAAGGCAATAGGACCTGATGGCATACATCCCAGGGTGGGGAATGGGTTTGTTCGCTTGGACAAACTGGCAAAATGGAAGAGTGGCAACTGGGGTTTAATGCAAAAAAGAGCAAGGTCATGCACATAGGGAAGAGAAACCCTGAAGCTACCTATAGGTTGGGAGGAGAGTTGCTGGGAATCACAAGGGAAGAAAGAGACATGGGAATCATCATCACAGATGACCCGAAATCATCCAAGCAGACCACTAAAGGAGTAGGTAAGGCTAGAGGGATGTTGGGGTGTATTAGTAAGGGTATCACAAGTCGTAAGAGGGAGGTAATAATCCCTCTTTACAAGACACTGGTTAGGCCCCATCTAGAGTACTGCATGCAGTACTGGAGGTCACACCTGCACAAGGACATTAACAAAATGGAGGCAGTCCAGAGAAGGGCAACCAAAATGATGCAGGGACTGCATCAGAAAACATACGAGGACAGATTAACGGAGCTCAATATGTATACCCTAGAGCAAAGGAGGGAGAGAGGTGATATGATCAAGACATTCAAACACCTTAAGGACATTAACAAGGTGAAAGCCTCTAACATGTCTCAATACAAGAAAATTAGCAGGACACAAGGACACTGCATGAGATTAGAGGGAGGCCGATTATGGGGTAATGTGAGGAAGTTCTTTTTCACAGAAAGGGTGGTGGATGCATGGAGCGGCCTACCTCAGGAAATTGTGGATACGAATACTTTGCAGGGCTTCAAACAGGCATGGGACAGGCATGAGGAAGCAATACAGATGAGTATGAATAGATAGGCCATTGACAGAGC
The DNA here is from genome assembly GCA_016271365.2 of Neoceratodus forsteri. Lineage (NCBI taxonomy): Eukaryota > Metazoa > Chordata > Ceratodontiformes > Ceratodontidae > Neoceratodus > Neoceratodus forsteri. Next base: position 698,618,199 of record CM057452.1, on the reverse strand, counting down.
AAAGGCCTATAGCACAGTCAAAGTAGAAAAAATTGACAGACTGGATGGGCCTCATAGTCCTCATCTGCTGTCGACTTCTATGTTTCTATGAAAATTCGATTAAAAATTTTTTTTTTTTTGTTTTACTTTTGCTTGCTGCTTGAGAGTCTCGGACTCTGAATTTCTTCAAGAAATGTGCAAATCCCTTGGCTTCAGTGTGATGCTAATACAGTTTCTTGTACCTCGCACAGTGGAAAAATCGGTTGAAGTGTGCCAGAGTCTGGAGTAAAGGTACCTGAGAATATAAGCTCGCTGTTGAATGCAGAAACTTTCTGCTGAGACAACATATTTCTGTCACCTCGGATGCTCATTAATGGTTCAAGACACAAAGTCATTTGCCAGTTGGCCACGGAGACTCTGCTCGCTTAGCGGTTATGTTACCAATGCCATGGCATTCTGTGGATGATCACCATCATATCATTATTATACCAAAAATAGGTTCCCTCCCCAAATTAACAGAGTGATGATAATCCCCTTGCCCCAAGAGTGATGGTAGTTTCCTTTACAAGATGGCAGCGCTCCCAATATTTTTTTATTTTGCTGCTTGTTTTTCAAACTGTCTATACTGACCACTCACAGAGATTGAAGGTGGCTGAACAAAACATTAAACGCCCTCCCTCTCAAGGCTGCAAGAGAAAGTAGTCCATTCCACTCCTCCTGTCATCCTCCAACTTCCTCTCACCATTCCAGTCTGGTTTCCAAACACAACATTCCACCGTCTCCTCCCTGCTGTGTGTCATTGATTCCGTCTTCTCTGGGATGGATCAGGGACATATAACGGCTGCCATTTTTGTGGATCTGGCCAAACCCTTCGGGTTCAATGTTCCATCCACTCTTCCTGGACAAACCAAGCTCTGCTGGCCTCTCAGCTCCTGCTGTTGATTGGTTCCATTCCTACCTCATGGGCTGTCAACAGTAGGTAAAGGTAGGAGGCATCATGTCACCTCTAATACCCTTCCAGGCTGGGGTCCCACAAGGCTCAATCCTGGGTCTCATCCTCTTTTCCATTTTCCTGAACAACTTCCCTTTGCCTGTGCCAACTTGCATATCCACATGAATGCAGATGACGAAGTCGTCTTCACCTCCAATCCCTCCTCTGCAGCTGTGGAAGATTTACTCTAGCAAGACTTCAACAATGTTCTGCACTGGTTCCAATACAACCAATTCAGAGACCACACTGAAAAAATGGTGTCCATGATTTTGGTACCAGTATGAAATTGGCCAGACTCACTGTTCCCCCAGTTTTCACCACTCTGTACGGCACATCTCTTCAAGCAGTTCAGTCCTTCAAGTCACTTCAAGTTTGTGTGTGATTAGACAGTAAGCTTGACTTCTCAGCCCACATCAATACCATTCACGCAAAACTGTGTCCCATGCACGGTGTCCCGTTTCACAAAAAAGACTGCTTATCTCCATATTTCCGCAGTGAGCTTGTTACCAAAATGGTGCTCCCTGTCTTTGACTACGTGGACCTAGTCTATGGCACCACCTCTTCCAGTTCCCTTGCAGGACTAGATAACCTCTCTAACTCCTTCTGCCGCTTTGCTACAAACTCCCCCCTTCGTACCAACCACTGCGCTCTCTATTCTTCCCTATCCATCTTCCCTCTGAACTCATAACCCCAGGCTCAATGTACTGCTTTCATATCCAAATATTGGTTTGGCTCCCTTCCCTCCTACCTCTGACCCCTCCTCTCCCAACTAACCCCTGCATCCTGTTCCCTCCGTTCCAGAGACCAACACAATTCCACCACTCCTCATCCCACTTGGCAATCTGCCTTCTCCCATCGACTTCCCTCAGTCTGGAACCAACTTCCTTCCTCCCTCCGCCTCTCCTCATCACCTGGCTCCCTCAGACGCCAGTTGAAACTCCAACCCCATCCCACCTGTTCCTGTTAACCTTTTTCCTGACACCTTCCGGGCCTGAACCTCTACCACCCTTGCTATGTCAGCCGGCTAGGTCCCCGCCACCTGTCTTCTTGTTCACTACCACACTAGCTCTGTTTCTACACCCACTAAGAGGCCAGGCAATAATTCACCCCACTGTTATCTCGCTTGCTATCAATATGTCTTGCTGCCACTTTCACTTTGCACTTTTATGTGATTTATTACTGAGCTATGATCACAATTTATAATGTTCCTATGTACTGCTGTGTGTAACTTTGTTACTGTTCTTGCAAACAGAATGCAGCAACATGATGTTTACATGCAGTAATATGTTTGAATGAAACTGTTACTGTCCTATGTATTGAACTGCTGTGTATAATTATAGTTACTTATGTAACCCTTGATACTCATGTAAGTGTGACTAAGTTATAAGGACCTCCTTGGAAATTAGCTGTGCTCGATGGAGCTGTAACATCTATCCTTGTTCATAATTTTTTTTTTATGAATAAAATGTAATACTACAACTACTACTTACTTTATTCTCTGTGCCTGCTATTTATTAGTTGCATCATTTGTACCATCCTCTTTTCTTAATGCTGTTTTAACTGATGTATTATTATGTATTGTGCTAACATTTATTCCCCTTCCCCCTCACCCGAGTTGCACCTGGAAATGAGCCTCAGCTCAGTGTGACACTCCCAGTTACCAACTTTCAAACAAATAAAATAAATAAACTGGGGGGGGGGGGGGCTACCATTATGTTGGCCACGCACTGCCTGCATTAACAATGCATTGCATTTTCCCCCTTGTCACGTTTTATAACTTCCCTGAAATGGCTGTCACACAACAAATCTACACTTTACTTGCTACCAGTCTTCTACAACAAACAGACCCTGGATCCAAAGAGCAATAACGCAGGAATGTACCAGGTGTGTTCCCATTACACTCGCAGCTAAGCCTCGCCAAAGACTACCATGTTTTCAGTAAATCCTTTCTTTTTTTGTTTCTCATACAGCTGTTCCTGAGCCATCACCTTTCCTTCAGGTCACAGGCTGTCTGCAACCCTAAAGCCCTGCAAGCAGCTCCCTTCTCTGTGGTAACCAGTGGGATTACACTGGCTGCAGGGCACGTGGGTGCCATCAACCGTCATTCAGAAGTCTCAGTGCAGAGATCCCCCCTCCTGTTTTCTTCTTCCTCGTCACACATACTGCCCCCTCCCTCCACCCCCTGCTGTGGGCACAGCCACTACCGGCTTCATACATGCACAGCACCCCTGCAACCTGCTCCTACTGGCCAAAGCACGCTGCCTCACGGCAGTTATCAGTCTGGTGGGCTCCCCTTATGGCGACCCGAAGTAAGTAAAAATGGTATTTCTTGAGCGCCCAATCCCGGAGGCTCTGGCGCTTCACAAAGAGGTGTGACAGACTAAAACAATTTACAACAATTAAAATCAGAGTCAGATAACTAATACAAACTACTAAATAACAAATAATAAAACTATAAAACCCTTAAAATCAGTGGACATAAAATGCTTGTCTGAAAAGGTGTGCCTCAAGGCCTTGTTTGAAAATCTCCACAGAAGAAGCCTCCCTTAACAACTGTGGAAATGAGTTCCAAAGGGCTGGCCTCGCTACCTCAAAGGCACGGATGCCTGATGTTATAAACGTTGTCCTTGGAACAATCAGGAGGCCCTTCGTGAAGGAACGGAGTGAGCATACAGGGCAGACAGGGGTCAGAAGGTCTGTCAGATAGCTAGGACCTGAGCCACGTAGGGCTTTATACGCGAGCAAGCCCACATTGAAGGCACTCCTCCATGACAAGCAGCCAGTGCAGTTCACGTAAGACCGGGGTTATATGAGCGGACCTTAAAAGGCCCATCAACAACCTGGCCGCCACGTTCTGCACCAGCTGCAATCGACGCAGGTTACCTCCACTGACACCGAAGTACAGAGCATTACAGTAATCGAGCCAAGATGTAACAAAGGCGTGCAGCAGTGAGGGCAGGTCACCAGGCGGGATTAAGGGCTTAATCCTGGTGACATACCTTAACTGGTAAAAAAACACTCCAGACGACAGAAGACACCTAAGCATCAAGTGTCAAACCGTCGTCAAGGGTGACGCCCAGATTTCTCACCTTAGTGGCTGCCACCAACAAGGTGGCACCCAGGAACAACCCTGGGGTGCCGACCACGCTCAATCACCAGTACCTTCATCTTGTCAGGGTTAAGCCACAGCTAGTTAGAGGATATCCAGTCCTGGATCTCAAATAGACAACTATTTAGCACCTCCACAGCATCAGATGCCCCAGGGGCAAAGGACATATACAGCTGGGTATCATCTGCATAGCAGTGAAAACCCAGACTGTAACGCCTAATGATGTCATCCAGGGGCAGCACGTACACTGCAAACAACACAGGTGACAAGATTGAGCCCTGATTAAGGGGATCCAGCAGCACTATGTGGCCTACAGTGTCAAATGCTGAAGAGAGATCCAGGAGAACGAGAACTGACCGTTCTCCCATCTCTCACCTGAGGAGATCATTTTGCACCCTGACCAACACTGTTTCTGTGCTATGCTTTCTCCTAAATCCAGACTGAAGTGGCTCATAGATGTCAAAGGCCACCAGGTGGGCCTCGAGCTGCAAAGCCACCACTTTCTCCACTACCTTTCCCAAGAATGGAGGACTGGAGACAGGCCAATAATTCGCAAAGATGTCAGGGTCGAGAGATGGTTTCTTCAACAGGGCCTTCACCGTCTCTTTCAAGGCATCAGGGAAAAGTCCCTCCGAAAGCAAACATCAGACAATCTTGGTGAAGACTGGACCAACGGACCCAACACATCCCACTAAGAGACGCATCGGGCCCAGGTCCAGTTCACAAAAAGTGGGCTGCAGCACTGAGATTACCTCAATGACCTCAGCCATCCCCACCAGACGAAATTCATCCCAGACAACCAGAGTGCCTCTGTATATACACCAGGCCATACACTGATCTTGCAGGACTGATCTTGTCCCACTGGAGGGATCCTAGCCCGAATGGAGGACACCCTATCAGAAAGGAATTGAAAGAACTCCTCGCACCATGCGACTGAAGCTGCTCTTTTCGGCTGCAGACAGGCTGGATGAAGTAGCCTGTCGACAGTCCAAAAGAGCAGAGCCAGTCTGTTCCTTCCTACAGCAATCTCCCTGGACAGGAACTCTGCCTTCTTACGGTTGATTACCCTGTGATATTCACCGTAGTGAATTCTCAAATCCAGTTTGTCGTCCAGGGACCAGGTCCTCCTCCAGCAGCACTTTAACGTCCAACCCATGGTCTTCATCTCCTTAACAGCCCCATCAAACCACGGGGATCTCAAGTGGGAAGACCTGGGTCATATACAGATCAGCACGACGGCATGAAGTGCCTTGGTGACAGCATTATTTTATGCTGCCACCACACTGCCCGACCCTGCCACACATGCAGCACTCACACCAGAAAAATCCTCCACTGCCAGCAGTACCTCTGGGGAAAATCCCCTCAAAGGACAGTAGTGAACCATCTCAACAGGGGAGGGACTAACAGTGGGGTCCCCAAACAAGAATTCAACCATGCAGAGATCAGACCGAGAGACCGGATCAATCTTGAGATCCGTAATCTCAAGCCCCAGTGAGAATATTAGGTCCAAGGCATGGCCATGGTAGTGGTTCCCAGAAGCAACAGCTTGTGCGAGGCCCAGTGACATCATCATCTGGAGGAAGTCATTACTAAAATGTGAGAGTTCGTTGTCAACCCAGGCACTGAAGTCCACCAGAATCGACCATCTGGTCCCCTCCCAAATCCAGGTCATCTGCCAGGCAGTACAACACACTACTACTGAACTATCAGGTCACCCCAGTAAACCATTTCTTACTGTATAGTTTCACTTTTGTCCTCTGGTCCCCCCCAACCCTCACCACGTGACATTGGGTTGCTAGGATCCCCTCTCTTACCCCGACTCTAGGAGCACCAGTTTTGAAAAACACTTGCCAACCCATAAGAAGCCTGGGGCATCATGTCTACAGTATATTTTTTTAGTGTTTGTTAAGCAGGAAATGAGGACTACACAATGTGACAGACAGCCAGCTCTGAGTGCTGTATCATTTTTTATTTCTTAAAAATAACAGAAAAGTGGTATTGAATTTGTCTGTGGGAAATGTCAGTGTACTTGGAGTGACCTCCTTCACTGCCCCCCACCAGATCTCAATATGTGAGATGACCACACACATAGGAACTTGGATAAAAAAATAAATCTAACACCTGCAAGGCCAAGATAATTGCAGGGCTAAAAGGTACCCAAGATCAGGGACATCCTGTTTAGCTAGTTCTTTTAATCAGTAGCCGAGTAGGCAGGAAAGAACATATCCATTTTACAATGTTTACAGGACAGGAAAGCAGGGTCTAACACTTCTCTGTGAAATTAAAAAGACTTTGATATGATCAGGAGACCCTTTTTCATCAGAGGTGTCATTTGAGAATTGATGTTACGCTGCGAAAAACAGGATCTTACTGCCTTATAAGGATCCTGTTTCCTGTAGAGATAGATTTTTAGTAATAATATCCTGATAGGAAGAAAGTACAGTGACCTCATCCAGGGGGCTGGGGAAAGCAGCTTTTAAAACTACGATTCTGGTTTCATAGGATGACTTCTTTACCTGACTTTGAAACAGCAACATCAAGCCTTTAGAAGATAAGTATTTTGTGTGGATAAGAAATATAGTGGCACTTTTACACCTTTTTGTTTAATGACTTGTATGTTTTTGTGATAAAAGTTCTGTATATTATTGTTTACTATTTTCCTTTTGTTAGTAAAGATATATTTTAAAAACAGAAACTGCCTGGTGTGCCTTGAAACATTTCTTTGGTTTTAAGTGAAGTTAGATGGTTTTTAAAGCTGACAGGGTACATGAGTTTATGGGTGTACCAAACTGGTAAACAGTTTAAGAGTTTCTCTGAGTCTCACACAGAGTTCAAAAGGGGTTAATTTTGTAATACCTGGTTGGGTGCCCGTAGGCAAAGATATCTGGCCCCCCCGAAGACAGAATTATCTGAGCCTGACAACTGGGTATGCTAACAATAGGTTAACAAAGTTTGAATCCCTCCAGAACTTGGGACTAAGTTGACTCGAATCCACAAAACAGACAAGAGGGCTATCTTGTTCTGCTCACTGTTCACAAGACTACACTCAGAGGTTGGCACTTTGGAAACAGAGGGCTGACCTGCTGAGTGAATCTGTGACACACAATACTACCTATTTTCAGTCTCGTCTCAGGAGGTGGGGAAGAGATGCAAACCAACTAAAATGGAACCAGATTAAGCCACTGGTGGTATTTCAGTGAATGGGAAAATTTGGCAAGGGCATTGGGGAAACTTCCCTACTTTTTTCAAGAAGTGACATGGGATCTTTAACGTCCATCTGAACACCCACCAGAACAGGCAGGCAGGACCTATTTATTTATTTAGTTTTTGTTGACCGGGTAAGTGCACCAGAGAAATCCTGCCTATTTTCAGGCACGACCCGGGGGAGGGGGATACAGATGAATGCCAAATGACCTTGAACCAGATTAAACTGTTGGTGGTATTTTTTTTTTACTGAATGAGGGAAATTTCTTGGTCTGATCACTGCACGGTTGAGTTCTTGTTTGGGGACCCCACTGTTAGTCCCTCCCCTGTTGAGATGGTCCACTAGATGGCCTGGCAGATGACCTGGGATTTGGGAGGGAACGTCTATTCTGAAAGAAAGTACTCCTCAACATTACCCGACATCATCCCCTTAGTACTGCACTCTGCTACCTTGGTTTATGGTACGGGTCCAATACTGATGTGGGACTAAAACCTAAGAACTTCTGGCCCAGTTCTGGCATCCGTTATAGTTATAAAAGTGCCTTCTCAAACCCTCTGAGTGAGAGAACTCCGAAGCTAAGCTGAGCAGTTCTGGCAGACTTAGGACTTGAGAAGCACTTCTGTAACCATAAGAAATGCCAGAAAAGTACATATATACTTATTATAAATCATGGTAAAAACACTTCTGTTTTTAACTCGAATTTATAATAGAAATGTTTTACTTTCTAAAAATAAGAGAAACCCCTGTGTGTGGAAATGGACTATGCCAACTGAACTCAGAACTTCAGAATTTTACAATTGTTTGCTTAAGGCAACCCGTTATTTGTTTATAACTGGTAATCAGAAAAGCACACTGAACCAAGGCTTGTTTCCAGGTGCAGCCCAGGGGAAAGGAAGGGGAACAATCAAGCAGATACAATAAAATCAATGTATAACATACAAAGAAGGTGCAAGCAAACGTAGAGCAACATGACAACAGTACAAAGTGACCAAAGCACATGACAGAAACAGAATACACACGACAACCTGAAATACAAGCAAACAACTGGTTGAAGAAATCCATGCAATGAAATTAGGAGACGTAAATCCACCCACTGAAAGGGAGGATGAACTTAAGAAGGGAGGGGAACAAAGAGCAGGTCAGGTAGGGAGCAGACAGGAGCCTGAGGGGAGGACAGGAGTTTAAGCTGATGCTGAAGGGACACTGGGGAGGATTACAGATGTATAGAAGCTGACTGGAGGTTTCAAAGGGAAGGAGACGAGAGGAGAAGGCCAACTGCCAGGTAGAGGAGCTAGGGTAGGGGGGTGAAGGTGCAGAGATCTCTGGAGTGAAGGGAGTAACAGGCAGATGGAATGGGAGAACTGCTATAAGCTTTGCACTGCCATCTCTATGGAACAAAATGGTATATTACATACAATGCCATAAGTAACAAGACAGACAGTGAGCTAAAAAAAGAAAAAAACAAACAGTGCAACAGGGCAGAAGGGGGGGTGGTAGGCGAGATAGGGTACAGGCAGGGTGGTAGGGGATAGACAAGGAACAGATGAAGCCTCAGAGAGGACACAGGACGGGAGGGTGGGGAGCACAATTAGGTACTAGAAAAATGTGAAGGAGAGGCCACAAGGTCAGGCGTAGCGGAGAGGACAACGCCATCATGGTATGCTAGAAGTGCAGGGAAGTTTAGGATCAGGGGAAGCAGTTGCAAATTTCCTTGACCGAATGGTCATATAATGTCCTGAAGGAAGACAAACTGACCGGGGTACTAAGCTTTAGCGATTTTTGTATTACCTAACAATTGTCCTCATTAGTACTTCTAGCTACTGTTACTAGACTCATTATATACCACAAAGGAATTGAACCACTGTTTTCAAACTTTTCTCCACTTATGACTATGTTTAACTATTATATGTCTGTATTGTATAATATTTCTGAGGTGTTATGTTGTGACTGTTCATATATTGTATATCTTGTGCTAACCAGGTCCATCTTGTAAATGAGCTCTGCTCAATGGTGTTCGCCTGGATAAATAAAGATTTGATTGATTGATTGAGTGTGGATAGGTACGGGGGCAGTAGCTCCACCCAGTATTTAGAGCTGAAAGACACACAGTGGTGCAGGTGATGGGAGGAAAGAGGGAGGATGAAGGGGAAGAGTAGAGTGTGCAATGATGGGTGTGAAGGGGTGAGTCACTGGCAAAATTAAAGAAAGTGTTACAGATGGTGCCCAGTCTGGCAAGGGAAGTGGAGGGAGCGGTACCATAGAGCACATTAGCACAGTCAATGACTGGCAGCACTACTGTGGTAACCAAAAGTTGTCTCATGTAAATTCTGGGCATGAGAACTGCAAACTGAATGTGTGGTTCTGATATCCTAAGAATGTGCGTGAGACCGCTCCTAGAACCATAAGAGTGGTCTCTGTGATGGTATTACTAGATTATATGATAATATTTTTTTTTGTAAACTTTATTTCAAAAAATCAGTAATCGTCATTTTACAATAAAACAATAGTTCACATTATTCATAATAAAATATATTTTTAAAAACATGAAATGTGCCCATTCCCAGGGCAGGTGCGACGTGAGACACTCTTCACAGAATAAGAGTGCCTCAAGCGCAGAGGAAAGGAGTGCTCCAATTGGATGGGAGTGCTCCCTCGATCTGTAAGAGTACATGGAATATTTATAAATAAACAATCTTGGTTGGCATAACAGAATATTATGATTTATAAAATTAAACAAGCACTAGCATACTGCTGGGGGGAGAGGGTATAAAACCCAGTTACTTGGCAAAAATGCGGCAGTTTATTCCCTATGTACACCTGTATGTCGCTGCCTGAACTAGACGCTGCTCCACAATTGTTGTGCCCATTTTTCTACCTCCCACTGTTGTCATTTTCTTGCACATAATTGCTGCTCAGTGCTCTACCTCATGGTCCCAATATTTGTTACTGTACTTTTATCCCATTACTGTTCACTGTTATGCACTTTATTTTGTACCTTATCACTGAAGCTGTGTTTGATGCATCACTGTATTCCCACCCCCCCCCCGCTCAATGTGCCCTTCCCAGTTAATTTTCAAATAAATAAATTCCCAACAGTGGTGCTGCAGCACAGCTGGACAGGATAAGCAAACCAGTCTCATAGCCCAGTTTCCTACTGGAAAGTACTGGGATATGACAAACTGTGAGATGATGATACAGTGCCATGTACTACCCCTTTAAGTTAGCACGTTTGCGCAGCATACTTACTCATACGTGCTTATGAAGTGGAGTTGGGTGGACATGATGGCCCTGGAGTCCTATCAGATCTTATTTATTTATTTTATTTAGTTTTTGTTTACCGGGTAGGTGCACTAGCCATAGACATGACTATTTTCAGGCAAAAATAGCTGGAATTCGGCAGCCCAATTCATAGAGTCACTCCAGCCTGTGGAGTGCTCCACTATTTCATCAGCTGGCAGACTGCCCTATTTCTGTGTATTTCATTTCTACTTTTGGAATGCCTGCTTAGACAACCCTCCAGCCCTACTTGCGTTTCAAGCTAATTCAAAGCTAGGCCGCTGTGACATTTTTCAAGGTTAACGGTGCTGTTGCCTTCATCTGTCGGCCCCAATCTCTGTCAGTAGTGTCTGCTGGTGAATCACAAATGTTAATCGCTGCCCCTGTATTGTCTGCACTGCAGTAACAAACGCTAATCAGTGCCCCTTGTGTGTTTAATCAACACAGTCACTTCACTTTATTATTACAGCTTGCTGGCAACTGGCGCTGTCAACTCTAGCTGTGAGGTCTAGACTAAGCCATTGCCTACCGTTATCTCTAAGCCAAAGGCACAAGCACTGACAGTATAAACTTTCAGAGCAATAGAGGGGGCTTAGGGCACACTGTTTTTTTAAATATGTATGTGCTCCTTTAGATAACTCTTATGGTACAGTAAGTATAAGAATGCTATCTAATAGTTTGCCTGAGAGGACCATGAAGCTGAGCATTTCTGTCTGCCCTAATGCTGCGAGCTGATACTTAATGGTTTCACAAGAGACAACTCATTATAAATCACTTGCGTTGGAGAAATTTATAATTTAGCTTTATGTCCCTTTTTTTTTTTTATATGAACATTAAAGCAGCAGTACTAGTTAACAAAAATGTAACTAATATGGTCGGTAATTTGGGCAAACCAAAACATCAATATATTTGAAGCTCTTTTTGCTTAATTTCATTCCTAAGACAAAATAGAGGTTTATGATGTTAAAAGTAATTGGTCGTCTGTCAGGGCCACCATCACAGATATAAGCAGATCAGGGTGGTGGTGTACTGTTGGCCATCAGAAACATGTGCTTCTAACATCCTGACACATCTGCATTATAAATACAGTGGATGCAGTTAGTGTGAGATCTCTGTGCAGAAGATTCCTGAATACTGCCGGGGGCATCTTTATCGTAGATCTGTGCAAATTAGAAGTTGTAATTCAACACGGTCTTAAAAAAAAAAAAAACTGACTAAATTTAAAACATCCAAATGTAGAACTGTACAGTTACGTAGTAACTTACCGTAACAGTAGATATTCGAGAGAGGTTCCTTCAGTAGGTCATCACATACAGGACTGGCGCCACCTGGCGTCGGGCCGCATGGCAGACTTTTCTAGCAATTCCTGATGGGGGACCGCCCACCCGACGTCACGTGACCGACGTATAGTGGGCGGTCCCAACGCCCGCCCTCCAGTTCTCCAGCCAGAGCCAAGAATAGGCCTGACAGCAGGAGCGAAAAGGATTTGGCGTCCCTGTGAGAAATAAGAGGGGAAGGAGGGAGGGAAAAATATGACCTACTGAAGGAACCTCTCTCTAAGATCTACTGTTACGGTAAGTTCCTATGTAACTGTACTATCTTACTTTGAGAGGGTTTCTTCAGTAGGTCATCACATATAGGACAGAGTCCCAAGCAGTCCCTCCAAAGAGAGACCGAGAGAAACTAGGGAGGAGGAGAAACAACTCCGACAGAAAAAACTGAAATCCAGAATGGACCCAGCCTAGGAAAGAAGGCCCTGTAACACGGCTAGGCCGAAACCAGCCCTCCGCCTAGAAGCAATATCCAGATTGTAATGTTTGGTAAAGGTAAGGCAAGGCAAAATTTATTTAAAAAAACCCAATCCCGGAGGCTCTGGGCGCCAGGTCTAGCAAAATCCTTTGTTCAGACCTCGGCCACCTCACCCCTTCCCCCTGTAATCTAAGTGCCATTCTCAGCCACTTGCCTTGCTCTGCTTTATATGCCCCCCCCCCCGATTTATTTTCTTGGCGCCTGCTGCCTTTGTTTGCTCTCCTTCTTAAGCTAACGCCTCTCCTCCTTCTCCCCCTTAGATCCAACCTGGCCGGGCCCCAATATGGAGCGGCCACGGATCCTGAAGCCAGCAGCACAAGCCGCCACTTCTGCCCGCTTAGGAGCTTCAGCACCACTGAGTAAGATTTCTACCGCGGGACGGGGAAACCGAGGGTAGCTGCCATTGGACAAGCGCTCGCTACCTCGCTCCCTGATTGGACTCCTGCTGCTTGCTCTGACCCTGACTGGCTCCTCTACTCTTTGTACCTTGCTGTGCTCACTGGGCTCTGCACCCAATGAAATACATTAACTTTTGTCTAAATTTTACGCCCACCCCCCACCCACCTTAATTAAATACCCTCTTGCTCAGCCCCCCCCACCGCACACTACACCCTTTAGAGCCCGCTGGTCTTTCCTATTGGCCCACTGCACCTACCCACCTACTTTCCTCCTCTTTGACTTGCCCAGCTCCAGCCTACCCTGCTCTCTCTCTCTCTCCCAGCTGCTCGGACACCCTCTCTTTCTCTCCTCTCCATTTCTGCTCATCTCCAGCCTTCGTTTCATTTTTTCTCCCTGTTACCTTTGCCCCTAGACCTACAATGAGAACACTCTCCCCTCTGCTCCTTCCTCTTCTCTCCCTCCTTGCTTTGCCTCCCATTTTCTCTCTCCCTGGCCCCTGCCACTCCTACCCCGCCCCCACTAACTACTTAATCATTACGAGCAGTACCTTGGGAACACTCCACCACTTGCCCTGTCCTCCTCATGGGCCCCATCTTGGTAATAACTGGTTGCTTCTTAATACCACCATGTTTGGTCTTTATGCCAGCCTATCCCTACTGTACCACACTGCGTATCACCAGGGCAGCCACACTGACTCGTCTCGCTGCTCATATAATAAAAGGAAACACAAATTATCACAATTGAATTTACGCCTTTGCTTAAAGAAGCTCCTCCTACTTCCCCTACTGATCTCAGGTAACGTCCATCCAAACCCTGGCCTCAGCTGTGCAAGCCCCATGAAAAAGGCAGGGGTTCTTACCATCGCAACCCTTAACATATGTAGCCTACTGCCAAAGTTTGACGCCCTCCAAGCCTTCACAAGCCAACATAATCCAGACATACTTGCTATAGCTGAAACATGGCTGACGCCAAAAATTCCTGATCTGGCAATCACCTTACAGGGCTACAATGATCACAGACTGGACCATGACTCTACAAGAGGTAGAGGGTGTGCCATTTACATCAGGGACACTCTCTTGGGACACCTTGTTTCAACTCCTGTGCCTGTCTCATCAGTCCAGATCCTACCTATTAAAGTTCTCCTAGGTCCCAACCAAAAAGCTCTCACCATAGTCTCTGTATCTATTCCACCTAGGGATCAAGGACATGGACTCAACGAGGTTCTTAACTTCGTCAACTCCCAACCTCCTACCTCTGAACTCATTCTACTAGGTGACTTTAATATTAACTGGCTTGCATCTGATGTCTGTGCTTATAAGGATGCCCTAGCAGCTGCTAACCTCTCACAGCTGGTCACCACACCTAACAGGACAAGCTACAAAATGGGCACCAGTACCCTGCTGGACTGGGTTCTTACCAACAACCCTTCTAGGATCTCTCGTACCGCCGTTCTCCCGGATTCGCTCAGTGACCAATCTGTGAATGGTCTAATAAATTTCTTAAGCCACTCCCTAAAATCATCACCAGCAGAGTCCTCCCCCGTGGTCAACTTATCCATCTTAAACATCATCTGTCTCTTCTAAGCTGGGTGCCCATTTACAAGGCGACGGATGTAAACCTTGCTCTCAACTACTTTATCACCGCCTTCAATAGGGCCTGTGACCTCTTTGCTCCTGCTAAAAAATGGAAAGCAAAAGCCCTCTGTAACCCTTGGATAGCTGCGGAGCTCTTCCCTCAGCTTAAATCTAGGGACCATCTATGGGCAGTGGTTAAAGCCACAGGCAAACAGTCTGACATCCAAAAATTCAAACAGGCCCGGAATGCTTGCACAAAATCCATTCAGCTTATGAAAAGTTCCTACTATAAGAATGCTCTCATTAACACTTGGGGTAATGGGCATGCCTTTTGGGACAATATCAAGGACATTACTGGGAAACAACCAAAGTCCCCTCCGACCATGCTAACTGTCGATGGACCCACTACCCTTGACCCAGTGGTCATTGCTAACACCTTCAACACGGCTTTTACTGACCTTAGTGCTGTTCTCCCACCTGATTTATTCACAGACAGTGACTCCTCCTCAAACATCCCCTGTGCTCAATCAAACCATCCACTTTTCTACTTTAGGAAGATTTAACTGAATGAGGCACGTCGCTACATCGCCTCAGCCATCTCCAAATCCAGAACCAATAGTGACACTTTGGACCTTAAGTTGCTATCGCTCACCCTTGATGAGGTCCTCTGTCCCTTAACTAAAATTCTTAATCTCTCTCTTTGCAGCAGTAAATTCCCGGAAATTTGGAAAACTGCCACTGTGACCCCGGTCCATAAAAGTGGTGATAAGACCAGCCACTCAAACTATCGCCCGATCTCCATACTGCCACCACTATCCAAAAGCTCTTGAGCGGACTGTTGTGGACCAGCTCACCAACTACTTGGACAAATACAAAATTCTGTTTACTCAACAACACGGCTTTAGAAAACGGCACAGTACTACCACCGCCCTGCTTGAACTTACTGGAGCAGTGCATAGTTCTCTGGACAAGGGCCTCCTTACTGGGGCTGTCTTCATCGACCTGTCAAAACCTTCGACATGGTCCACCATCGGCTGCTGTTTGACCAACTACTCAATGCTGGCCTCGCACCAGACTCTGCCCACTGGTTTAAAAGCTACCTTGACAACTGCTCACAAAGAGTAAAAATCGCAAATACTCTCTCAGATTGTCTGCCCGCTCTGGTGTTCCACAGGGGTCCATACTTGGCCCACTCCTTTTCAGCCTCTTTTTAAACTCCCTACCTCAATCCTGCTCGGAACAAATTATCTTGTATGCGGATGATGCAGTTGTCTTCACCTTGCACAAGGACCCTACACCACTACAACTCAGCCTCCAACTCGGTTTTAATGCCATCAAAACATGGTTTTCCAATCATAAACTAGTTCTCAATCACAAGAAAACCAAGTCCCTGCTCTTCTGCAGCTCACACAACCGGCACAAGCAACACCCCTTAGCCATTTGCACCAAGCAGGGGTCCATCCTTGAACAAGTCTACTCATTCAAATATCTAGGGATTCTGCTGGACCCTAATCTCTCCTATGGTGCTCATGTTGACAGTGTGGCTAAAGCTGCTAACACACACCTTGGATTGCTCTACAAACAGAGGCAACATCTCACCCCAGATGCACTGAAGATTGAAGTCCAGAGCTCCGTGGTTTCAATCACTGACTATGGCCTCATTATCTATGGCTCTGCCACAACGTCAACCCTCAGACGTATATCTACAAAAGCAAGAGTATTGAACTTCAGGAGGGCTGACTTTGGGAAAATGAGAGACTGTCTCAGAAAAGCACTACCAAACAGGCAAGAAGGAGGGGTGGAGGAACAATGGGGAGTAATCAAAACAGCCATCACAGAGGCAACAAGCCTTTGTGTAAAGCAAATCAACAAAACACAATGAAGGAAAAAAACGCTATGGTTCTCAAAAAAGGTGGCAGGGAAGGTTAAGGAGAAAAGGATAGCATTCAGGAAATAAGGAAACACAGAAGGAGCAGGACAGAGAACTTTATCAGTTAAAGCAGAAAGAGGCTGGGAAGGCAGTCAGAATTGCAAAGGCACAAACTGAGGAAAGGATAGCCCAACTCTGCAAAGAAGGGGGATAAGACCTTTTGTAGGTAAATTAGGGAGCGAAGAAAGACCAAAGGAGGGATACTGAGGCTTAATAAAGGGGAGGGAATGTGGGCTGAGGGTGACAGTGAAAAAGCAGGGATACTGAACGAATATTTCTGCTCAGTATTCACAAAGGAAGAGGAGGGCGAGGTACCTAAACCAAACAAGAGAAACACTCTAAAGACGTGGGTCGATACCAGTCCATTTACAGAAGAAAGGGTTCTGAAAGAACAATTAACATTGAAGGTGGACAAAGCAATGGGGCCTGATGGGATTCACCGAAGAATTCTAAAATAACTAAGAGTAGAACTAGTGACACCGCTGACTACTCTCTAACAAATCATGGGAAGATGGGGTGGTACCTAAAGACTGGAGGAGGGCGGATGTGATTCCGCTTCACAAAAGTGGGAGCAGGACAGAGGCAGGAAACTACAGACCAGTTAGTTTGACCTCAGTGGTAGGGAAAACGATGGAATCACTTCTGAAGGAAAGAACTGTTGAGTACCTAGAGGCCAGTGGGGCACAGGAACCAAGGCAGCATGGATTCACGATGGGAAGGTCGTGTCAGATGAATCTAATAAGATTTCTTTGACTGGGTGACCAAAGTAGTAGACCAGGTAGGGACTGTGGACATGGCCTACCTAGATTTAGCAAGGCATTTGATACAGTCCCACACAAAAGATTAATACACAAGTTAGCCAGCCTTGGAGTGGGTCCCAAGGTGGTAGCCTGGATAAAAAATTGGCTAGACAACAGGACGAAAAGGGTAGTAGTAAATGGAATCCAAAGTGAAGAAAGGAGGGTTACTAGCGGGGTACCGTAGGGTTCAGTACTGGGACTGGACCTTTTTAATGTCTTTATAAGTGACATTGCAGAGGAACTGGAAGGAAAAGTATGTCTCTTTGCAGACAACACAAAGATCTGCAACAGGGTTGATACACAAGATGGAGTGGAAAGGGTGAGAAGGGACTTGGCAAGGTTGGAGGAATGGTCAAATGTATGGCAGCTCAGATTCAATGCAAAGAAGTGCAAGGTAATGCACCTGGGAAATAAAAACCCAGGGGAAGAGTACACAATGGGGGGTGAGATACTGACAACAGTAAAAATGGAAAGGAATCTGGGGGTAATTATATCAGATGACCTTAAGGTGGGCAAGCAATGTGAGAAGGCAGTAAGGAAGGCCGGGGGGATACTAGGATGCATAGGGAGAAGCATCAATAGTAGGAAACAGGACATTGTTATCCCTCTATACAGACAGTTGGTGAGACCCCACCTGGAGTACTGTGTGCAGTTCTGGAGACCCCATCTCCACAAAGACATAGATAGAGTGGAGGCTGTCCAGAGGAGGGCAACCAAAATGGTGCAGGGTCTGCACCAGAAGACATATGAAGAAAAACTAAAGGAGCTTAATATGTATACCTTTGAGGAAAGAAGGGAGAGAGAGGGGACATGATAGAAACTTTCAAGTACCTCAAGGGAATCAACAAAGTCCAAGAGGGTAGCATCTTTCAGAAAAAGAGATGTGCAAGAACAAGGGGGCACAATTTGAAGATAGAGGGAGGATGGCTCAGAGGTAATGTGAGGAAGTATTTTTTCACGGAGACGGTTGTGGATGCATGGAACAGCCTCCCTGAGGAGGTTGTGGAGTCAAGAACAGTGGGGGAATTCAAGAATCCATGGGACAGACATAAGACAGTCCTAGTAGGGGGTAGGAAGAAGTAAGCTGTTGGTTAACTAGGATCTGCAGCTTATCTGTTAGGTAGGAAAATGGGCAGACTAGGTGGGCCAAGCGGTCCTTATCTGCCGTCAAATTCTATCTTTCTATGTTACTGCCCTAAACAAAGCATGCCGACTCACAACTGGAGCCAACCGCCTCACCCATACCTGTGACTTTTATACACAATCGGGATGGCTCCAACTTGCCAATTGTATAAAGTATCTCACATGCATTATGGCAGGAAAAATCAACCTTGGCCTCACACCATCTGGTGTCACTGCCTTGCTACATCAAAACTCCAATCGACGGAACACCTGGAGTTCAACAACCCAGAATCGGCAAATTCCTCGTTGTCGCAATACACAGGACCAACGCCCCTTCGCCTATAGGGCTCCTCTATGGCTGAATGGTCTCAGCTACACCATTTCCTCAGCCTTAACACTAGGAATGTTCAAAACCAGGCTCCGGCACCATCTCACTGCCTCCAGTTCCTGCGACTGCCTCATCTAACCCCTTGCCACCATCGCCTTAGTCTGAACTCATGTTTTGCCTAACCTCCTGGCCCCCCTCAATGTCACCTTTCTGCTCCTGTGGTGCCACTATATATCTTCAGGTCAACTTACCACCACTGTAACCTCTCTCTGCCCCCTGAGGCACTGTAACCTCTCTCTGCCCCCTGAAGCACTTATCCTTCCCCCCATTTCCCCATCTACCCCACCTCCTAATCTGCCCTATCCCCTGCCCCTCCTCCACCTTGCATCCCCCTTACCCCTATTCTTTTCGCTTCCCATCTCTTTCCCCACCCTCACCCCTCCCACTCACTACCTTTCCCTCACACTCTCACACCATTGTCTGACAACTGCCACTGGCTGCATCAACATCCTCCCTCCTTTCTCCTCCTGTCTCTTTGCCACCCCTGTGTGTTTTTGACCTATCGCTTTGTTGTGGGCACGTGCCCCATTATTGTACTTCTCTCTTTTCTTTATAGTTGCTCCTTCTAACTACCTACATTTCTTCTCTTCTGCTGTATCTTACCATCTACATACTTGTTCTTTAACAATCAGCACTGTTGTTTAATCGTTTTGCTGTCTGTTGTATGTTCTTAAATGGCGTGGAACCTTTGTAAAAGAGCCCTAGCTCAAAGGTATTTGTAATCCTAGACTCAATAAATAAATAAATGAATAAATAGAGATAGATAGATAGATAGATAAATTAATAATTTAATCCAAAAATGCCTGAGCAAATAGGAGGGCCTTAAGGCGGGCCTTGAATATCTCCAGAGTAGGGGCCCCCTTAACCCCAAGGGGCAGCGAATTCCACAGGATGGGGGCGGCGACACTAAAAGCCCTGTCGCAAGCTGATTTCAAGCTCATTCTGGGAATCACTAGGGGGCCTCGCTAGAAGAGGCCTTCAATGAAACAGATCCCAGAACAAGTCCAATCTCTGGTTCAGATGCCATCCTACCACACACACTGTTCGACTCCACCACCCATACCTCCGTCTTATCGGGGTTCAGTCGCAACCAGCTAGAGGCTATCCAGTCATTAATCTCAGCAAGGCAGCTGTTTAGCACATCTACCGCGTTGGATGTTCCTGGGGCAAAGGATAGGTATAACTGGGCATCATCAGCATAGCAATGAAAACCCAAGCCATACTTCCTAATGAGCCCTCCCAGGGGCAGCATGTACTCTGTCAACAACATTGGGGCTAATACCAATCCCTGAGGTACTCCGCAAGATAGGAGGCTACAGGTGGAGGAAAAATTCCCCCTCACAACCCGTTGCCTCCTGTTGGTTAAAAAGGACTCGAACCAGCCGATGACAGTGCCAGTGAGTCCACAGAGTTCCCTAAGGCGGTCAAGCAACACACAATGGTTCACAGTGTCAAATGCAAGAATTGTCTTATCTCCTCGATCTCTAACCATGAGGACATCATTCAGCACCTGAACAAGCGCGGTTTCTGTGCTATGCCTCGCCCAAAACCCCGACTGGAAATGTTCGTACAACTCATGGGTCACGAGGTGCTCCTCCAACTGAAAGTATGGACAGATATCAGCCGCAGAGACATTTTACAAAAAGGCAGCGGAAGCAGCCATGCCCCTAGTAGAATGACCTCTTATGGTACCCAGCAGAGGTTTTTCATACTTCTGGTAACAATACCTAATGCAGCTGCCTAACCATTTGGAAAGGCCCTGCTTAGAAACCGGTTTGCCCTTCGATCTGGGAGCAAAAGAAACAAAACGCTGATCGCAACTATGGAATTCTTTAGTCCGGTGAGTGAAGCACCAAAGAATCCGATGTACATCCATGGTATGGAGGAGTGCCTCACCTCTATTAGAGGGGGATGGAAAATACACAGGAAGCTCTACTGATTGATTCAGTGTGGCTTCTGACACCACCTTGGGAAGAAACTTAGGATTCGTTCTAAACACCGCCCAGTCCTTATGCAAAATAAGACAGGGCGCTTTGCAAACCAGAGTGTGAAGCTCTGAAATCCTCCGAGCTAATGTGATGGCAACCAGGAACAATGCCTTCCAGGAAAGGAAGCGCAAGTCACAGCTCACAGCTGGCTCAAAAGGAGGAAGAGTGAGCTTTTCCAAAACAAAGTTCAAATCCCAAGGTGGAGTTCAGCTTCGGATTTTGGGGGTTCAGATGGAGGATCCCTTTCAGAAAGGTTTGAGAGACTTTCAAGTGAGTCACGGGTTTACCATCCACTAGTTCATGGTATGCCGAAATTGCAGAAAGGTGAACCTTCAGTGAGAAATATGAGAGGCCAGAGTCTGACAGATGAAGGAGAAATTCCATGACTTGAGGGGCAGAATGTGAAAAGGGGTTCCAACCCTTGGCGGTCACCCAAATTGAAAACCGTTTCCACTTCATGGCATAAGTGGATCGAGCAGAGGGTTTTCTAGCCTCAATAAGGACTTGAGCGACCTGGGAGGAGACCCCAAAGCAAGAGATCGCTATGTCTGCAGGAGCCAGGCATGAAGGTGCAGAGTCCTGAGCCCCGGATGCACTAACCGACCTTGTTCCTGGGTCAGGAGGTCGTGGGTCACTGGAAGTGGAACCGGTAGTTCTCTGGAAAGCTGTTATAACAGTGGAAACCAAATCTATCTCGGCCAGAGAGGGGCGATGAGGATCATATTTGCCTTCTCTGCTTGAAGCTTGAGGAGGAACCTCTGGAGAATGGGAAATGGAGGGAAGGCGTTCAAAAATTTCCCTGTCCAAGACAGAGACAGCACGTCATGCCAGAAAGCACCATGCCCTGGAACGAGCAAGCAAAACCTGGGAAATTTTGTGTTGTATTGGGAAGCGAAAAGGTCAATTTCCGGATGCCCCCAATGTAGGAAGATGGATTCTGCCACTTCCTGATGTAATTCCCACTCTTGAGCTACGGTCTGAGACCGGCTAAGACTGTCCACCAGGACATTTAGAACGCCTGGCACGTGCACAGCAACGAGAGCCAGATTGTGCTGGACCACCCAGTTCCACACCCGGATCGCCTCCCTGCACAGGGGGTACGATCAGGTTCCTCCTCGTTTGTTGAGGTACCGAACTACCGACATGTTTTCCGTTTGGACCAACAGTGATCCCTCGGGAAGGAGGGTATGGAAAGCCTATAAGGCGTACAAAACTGCCCTCATCTCCAGAACGTTGATATGTAACATTGCCTCCAAGCTGGACCACAGTCCTTGGGCTTGGTGCTCCCCTAGATGTGCTCCCCATCCCATGTTTGAGGCATCTGTGTTTAGGGACGCTGAGGAAGCTGGGTTCGGAAGGGAAGACCCAAAGAAAGATTGCAGGTATCCCTCCACCAAAGCAATTCCTTCTGAACCGCTGAGGAGACCAGTACTGGATGGTCCAGGTCATCCAGGAGTTGGTCCCACTGCCCGCACAAGGACCACTGAGTAACCCTCATGTGGAGCCTTGCTAGGGGAACAGTGGTGATGGAGGCCGCCATGAGGCCGAGAAGGCGAAGGATCTTCCTGGCCGGGATGGTCCTGGAAGAAGCAACTCGAGAAGCCTGACGGAACAGGGTCTCCACCCTGTTGGAGGGAGGAAGGCTCTGCAATGGACCGTATCCAGGACTGCCCCAAAGAAATGAAGGTTCTGGGATGGGATCATGGAGGACTTGGGGATACTGACAGTAATCCCTAGTCTGTTGAAAAGGTCCAAGGTGAAAGAAAGAGCTTCAAATAGAGAGTCGCTGGACAGGGCTGAGATCAGCCAGTCATCCAGGTAAGGGAAAATCGCAATACCCCTGTGGCGTAAGAAAGCCGCAGCCACTGCCAGGCACTTGGTAAACACCCGAGGTACCGATGACAGACCAAAGGGGAGCGCCCGGAATTGGAAGTGTCCCCCTGGAACTGAAACCGCAGGAATCGGCGGTGGCTGGGGAAGATGGGGATATGCAGGTAAGCACCCCGCATGTCCAGAGCGCTCAGCCAATTATTCCCCAGAAGGAGGGGAAGGAGGCTCTGGAGTGTCCGCTTCCAAATTTTTTGTACTCGACAAACTGATTTAGGTTGCTTAAGTCGAGGATGGGTCTGAAGTCCCCTGTCTTTTTTTGGAACCAGGAAAAAATAGGAGTAAAACCCCCTTCCCCTTCGCCAGAGGGGAACTTGCTCTATCGCTTTCTTGAGCAAGAGGCTGTGCACTTCTTCTCGGACGAGAAGAGCCTGATCACTGAAACAGGAGGCTCTTTTTGGTGAAGATTCTGGAGGAAATTTCAGAAATTCCATTGTGTGTCCGATGGGCCCATTCGTCGGAGGTTATTGCCCTCCACTCCTGCGCGTGGCGGGCGAACCTCTCCCTCACCTGCTCCCCCTCGAGAGACTGAGGAGGTAGTGGGGATAACAAGTCAGGAAGTGGTCCCCCTGTTCGTCTCTGGTTCTTGGAGGCTGGAGGAGTAGCTGAACCCGTGGACTTGCGCTTGCCCTGGCGTCGAGCCAGGGCTTGCTCCTCCCTCTGTCTCCAGGTCCTTTTCCAAAAGGGCTGCTGTTGTTGGTTGCCCAATCAGTACATGGATCTCACTGACCTGAGGGCGAGACCTCTGTCCTGTAGGTCAGTGATGATGTCCTTGGTGTCCCCTCCAAAGAGTACTGAGCCCCTAAAGGGGGCATCTTGAATCACTGACTGAACTTCGTTAGCAAGTCCAGAAAGACGAAGCCAGGAGTGCCGTCTAAGGGCAATGGCAGTTGCCGAGGTGCGAATCACGGAATCGACAGAGTCGTATGTAGCTCACAAGGCATGCCTACAAGAAAAGCGGGTGAGGTGAAGATCCTTGGTAAGCTCCTCTTTCAAGCTCAAGGGTTCCATAGACTGGACCCGAGCTTCCAGACTGGCTAAGGTAGCTTTCTGGTGGGACACCATATGGGCCACATAATTGAGGGACCGAAGGGCACAAGTGGTCAAAGCATAAACTCTTCTACCAAACTGGTCCATCTGCCTCGACTCGTCCAGAGGAGAGGTGCTCATGTGCTGTGGAGTGGTCATCAGCAGCGGAGACGACCACAGTGTCAGCCTTAGGGTGCACCTTAAGAAAAGGGGCATCCTTCGGTGCCCAGTAAAGTCTGTCCGCCTGCTTGGGGACAGCCGGGAGGGAATGAGGCATCTGCCAAACTGTAGAGGTCAGGTCCTGAAGAGGTCCAATCCATGGAGGAATGGGGACCAGATACAGAGACTCTAGGTCCAGGTGCTCGGCTAGTCTCTGTCTCATTTGTTCCTCCGACTCCCAGTCAAATAAATCCTTCATGGACCTCAGAAGGTCCGAAAAGGCAGGGTTCTCTTGGGGGGACTTAGGGGAAACCTTGCCTAACGGACCCTTGGGCTCCTCCAGGACGTCTTCCTCTCATCATCAACGCTGCCTGCCCTTCACAATGACAATGATGGACATCTGGAAGAGTAATGTCTGACGAAGCCTCTCGAGACATGCACTGTGGTTATGGAAGAACTGCTCGGGGACGGAAACCTTGGAGACCGTGAGGGCGGGAGTCTCGTCTCCAGGTCAGACACAAACTCCAAACGCGCTCCTTGCCACCAAGACTGAATGAGAGTCTTAAAGTCCAGCATAGCCGGAAGAGAAGGTTGGGGCTGAGGAGGAGGAGGGGGTATGATCAGTGGGGGAAGGGGCGGGGTAGTGCTAATCCTGGTAATGTATGGGTGGAAGCCAGGTTAATACTGTCCATACGAACTCCAGTGCGGAGGGGGACCAGCAGGGAAATGATCCCCAGGATACCTAAGAGGGTAATGTGGGACAGTCCAAGGTTGTGTGTAAATCCCTGTCGTCTGGTCTGATGGCGGGGGTAGTGTAGATAGGCTGGGGATAGCCATCGTCAGGGGGACCGACGCCGGGACCGGCACCAACCAATCCAGCACCAGAACGGGATCCGGCGTCGGAGTGGCCGGTGTCGGAGCCAGATGAAGGGGGTCTGATGGTGGGACCGGGTCTGACACTGGATCCAACGGTTGACGCCGACTGCTGGGCCCATGCTGAGGAACAGTCGTCGGAACATCCGGCGTCGGCATAGGGTTCACTGGGTCCGACGGTGATATTGGGGCCAGTGTCGGCTTGATAGGGATCCCACCAGACGGAGGAGGAGGGGCCTCCACTGGAAGGCCGGACAGCCGAGGAGAAGCCTCTTTCTCCGTGACCCCGTCAGGAGAGCACGGGACGGAC
Organism: Neoceratodus forsteri; assembly: GCA_016271365.2. NCBI lineage: Eukaryota > Metazoa > Chordata > Ceratodontiformes > Ceratodontidae > Neoceratodus > Neoceratodus forsteri. The sequence continues at coordinate 698,593,371 of CM057452.1, read as the reverse complement.
CCAGAGGCCTTGTAGTCGAGGGGTTCCACGTTGTCTTCACCTGAAGAACCCATCAGTGAAGAGGAGAGTACGGGTGAAGGAAAAGGGGGGAGGGCGTTTTTCTCCCCCTGGTCCTGCTGGTCATCAGGTGAGGTGCCGCTAGGCCCCGCCATCTTATCAGGTGGCGTCGAGTAGGGGGAGGAGCCCCCAGCCGACTTATCGACAGGTGCCGAGGCAGGTCCCCGAAGGCTGGGGAACCGTCTTACTGGCGGCCATGCGGTTCCCGGAGGAGCCGGGGGTCGACTTAGCGGCAGTTGAGGTGCGGTCGTTGGAAGAGCCGACGACCGACTGACCCGTAGAAGATTTATCAGACTTACCGTCCGACTTCTTAGGCGGTGGCTGGGCCTAGCTCGTCGAGGGCCGCGTGGCCTCTTCCATAAAGCGCTTCCGCTCCCGAGACTTCTCTTTGTGGTGTTTCTTTGAAGGAGACAATTTCTCGGAAGAGGACCCCCTAATATGGTCCATCTGCTTCTCAAGAGATGCTAAGCGGATCTTTGAGAGATGGGCCACCAAAGCCTGCTGTCTCCGCTTCTTGGTGGCCTGGATGAAAGTTTGGCACTTCGAGCAGGAGGAAACAGGATGGTCTGGGCCCAGACAGATGACACACTTGAGGTGACCGTCCTTATGCGGGATCTGCCTGCCACAGGATGAGCACTTCTTCTTCAGTGAAGACATCAAGTTAGCAAGACTAAAGATGAAGAAAATTAGGGCAAAGGAAAAATTCAGATGCAAGAAGTTTACATGACGATCGCTGTACAGAAGTCTGCATTGCGACTGACATGAGGAGACAGCGGGAAAGAACTGGAGGGTGGGCGTGGGGACCGCCCACTATATACAGCCATGCTGTCATCGGTCACGTGTCATCAGGCTTGCGGTCCCCCATCAGGGATGGCTAGAAAAGTCTGCTGTGTGGCCCGATGTCAGGTGGCGCCAGTCCTATATGTGACGACTTACTGAAGGAACCCTTTTGAAGTAAGATATAAGATTATCAGGAATACATTACGTCTACACAAAAAAGTCGGATGACACTTTTTTGCTGACTAACTGGTACTGCTGCTTTAAGACTCCCCTCCACACCTTTGATTAGGGAAGTTCAACTTTAATGCGACCACAAGATGCAACGCTAAGCTAAGTAAGAGGTCATGCATTTCTTTACAATCACTGGCGAAAATCAAGTGATTTATAATGAAAAAGGGCTACATTTTAAAGTAACGATCGTGATAGCTCATAGCTACTGTGAGACCTATCTAGCAGTGACACATACATTTCTAAAAACAACAGTTGACATCAAAAATTAAACAGCAGTATTTATTAGTCAGCAAAACATTTCATCACACAGTTTTTTTAGCATTAATCTATTTCTGACTTAATTAAATTCATCAGTATATTTTTCTCTCAGATATTTTTAAAACAGCTTGTCGTCCAAATTGTATAATTAATCACTGAATTCATTAAAGGTGACCTACACAGCCTATCTTCAGCCCACTCCCATTGCCACATACCTTGCCATACCACTGCAGGAGGCAAAGGCTGTTATAACCACAATTTTCTAACCTGCAGTTATATTTTAAATCAACACCGAACCATACAGCCAAACCTGTAAGCGCTGGGTGGGTCCCGACTGAGCACGCACAAGACCCGATCGGTATTTTAAATCATCCAGTGATGTAGGTTACATCACTGCTGTGAATGTAACAACACTGGTTGGAGCTTATTATACTTACTTTATTGCTTTCATGGCACACTGATGATTAAAATAATACTTAGAGCAACACTTGGGACAGGATTTTACTGCAAGTATTATTTCAGGCATCATCATCCCCATGGAATCAACAAAATAAGTATAATAAGCTCCAGCCACTGCCATTTCATTCACTGCAGTGCTGTAATCTATGTCATTAAATGGGCTGTAATATCCATGAGGCCTTGCGTGTACATGATCGGAATGTGCGCAATGCTTCAGGGTTCAGCTGTATAGTTCTGCGTTGATTTAAAATACAACTACAGCTCAGAAAACTGCGGTTAAAATTCCTCTGACTCTTGCAGCCGCATGGCAAGGTATGTGGGAACGGAAGCGGGCTGAAGATAAACTGCACAGGTCACCTTTAAAGATGGCCGTCACTAGCCATTTTTAAAAAAATCCTTTTCCTCGAGATTACTTTCTGTGGCTGTATTAGGAGGGTGCTGGCACACATTTTTGATGATAAACAGCGCAGCACCACGCCAAAATGTTTAATTTATTCATAGTGGGTGTGGCCAGAGAGCAGTTACTTTCAAAAACTGCAAAACCCCATATCTTAGTTCAAAAGTGAAATACAATGAAAAGAAAAATGGATATATTTATTATTTTTGCCATAAATACATTACTACTAGAAAAAATACTGGTATACCTCTTCCTGCACTAACAGATACGACTGCTTTAAGGCTGTCTGCATACTTGTTCCATCATGTCAGTGTTTTCTTTTGTTGCGTGTGTAACAGGGTGCCCTCGTTAGGACTACACACATACAGAACACCAGCCAGTATGGAATATGTAACCCCCCTCTTTTCACTCTGTTTTGTCCTCCTTAGTATTTGCATTCTTTGATTTCTTTCCTTCCTTTGCTGTCAGGGTGGTCAACCGGACAGTACTCTGTGTAAATCTTTGCTATCCCTTTATCTGAATCCCCAAAACTGTGTAGTGCCAGTGCGAGTTGCACTTTTATAGAACATAATTGTGGAGCGGGGAACAGTTTAAGACAACTCGGGGAGTAGGCAGCGTTCCCTGGAGGTGTCCACTGATAGGGAGCCCCCATATTTGTATTGTTCCCAAGAAAGAATGTAATGCTCCCATTAGGTGCTCCTGCATTGCAGAACTCACCTTGCCGCAAGATGCAGCTCAGAATGGGAACGGTGCTCCAGGGATGTTCAAAGCAGAAGAGTGCTCCGGAGTACAGCACCAGCCGCACCATGTGGCTTAGAAATGAGGGATATTTGGAGCAGGATGCACTCCATAGCTGAAACCCAAAGTTTGGAGCAGAATAGTGCTCTGAGAGTTAATGGATGCTGCACCATGTGGCGAGAGCCCTTGAATAAGTGGCCACTACTGGCAAAGATGCAATTAAGCCCCATAGTGTCTGCAAGTATATGAGTGGCCCCAGTTAGGTTAAAACAGCCTAGAAAAAAGTTATTTTGGGCTGCTGGAAAAATAAATAAAAAAACAAAGAAAAAGGGATGAGTGAAAAGAAAGGCCCAAATTAGGCCACACCTGTGCAAGGACATAGATAAGGTGGAGACTATCCAGGGAAGGGCAACAAAGATAGTGCAGGGCTTGGGTCACAAAACATGTGAGGAGAGACTAAGGGACCTCAATATGTACTCACTGGAGGAGAGGAGACAGCGGGGTACATGATTGAAACTTTAAGTACCGCAAGGGCATAAACAAGTTGCAGGTGGAGGACCTTTTCCATTGTAGAAAAAGTACTAGAACAAGGGGGTACAATATGATATTGGAAGGGGGTAGATTAAGAGGTGATGTGAGGAAGTTTTTCTACACAGAAAGGGTAGTCGATGCTTGGAATAGTCTGCCACAGGAGGTAGTGGGGGCAAGCACACTGGAGGGGTTTAAGCATGCCTGGGACAGGCACAAAGGAAGCTTTAGAGGGGAGGGAGTGATGAAAAGCCATTGATTACATACGTTCAGTGGCCATATCCAATGTATGACGCCTACTGGCAAACTGGATGGGCCTAGCTGTCCTTATCTGCTGACAACTTCTATGTTTCTATGAAATTAAACCAGACGGCTGATATTTCAGCTGTCAGAACATAAGGGAAAGTTTATTTATTTATCAAGAGTGCCCAGAGAAAAACAGGTTACTCACCTGTAACAGTAGTTCTAGGAGTGGTATATGTTGTTCATCAACACTCTTTGGCATGTCCCTTTCCTCTTTAAATCTTGCCGGAAGTCTTCAAGCTGGCTCCTCCCAATGACCCGGGTGGTATATACCTCGACTCTGCCCCATGACGCCAGATCTTAGCCCGCTGGAAGCAAGGTGATGTGCCTAAAGCCGGGGAGGTCGGGTGGATGTATGTGGATGAACAACATATACCACTCCTAGAACTACTGTTACAGGTGAGTAACCTGTTCTTCTAGGAGCGTGGATATGTTGTTCATCCACACTCTTTGGCAGACTCCTAGCAGTTCTCCGGGAGGAGGGACACAAGGCGCACACCCCCTACTTAGGAAACAGAGACTGGAGAACCGAGGCCCCAAAACCAGCACCCAACGTGACTCAAGGTCAGTGTGGTAATGGGTAATGAAGGTGTTTGCTGACTTCCAGGTAGCAGCCCGTCAGATTTCCTGGATAGGGATGTCCCTGGAAGCAGCCACCGATGCAGCAGTATGACAGGTAGAATGAGCCCTTATCCCTCTGGGAGGCTCCTTGCCCGCCAACTCATAGCATAGACCTATGCATGATGTAATCCATCTTGCGATAGTCCGTTTGGCTGCAGGTCTGCCAGAAGCGGCTTCAGCGTAAGTGACAAACAGCTGGCAAACCTCTCCCCGAATTTCCGCCATCCTCTCCTTGTAGTAAGAGAGAGCACATCTAAGGTCCAGGGTATGGAGCCTGTATTCGGCGTCCGAGGTGTAGTTAGGGTAATATACCAGCAGAGTCAACACCTGGTTAAGGTGAAACTCTGACACCACCTTCGGAAGGAATTTCGGTTGGGGGAGCAGGAAAACTTTGTCCCTGTAAAAGACCAGATAAGGTGAGTCCACTGGGAGCGCCAGGAGCTCCCCTGTCCTTCTCACTGACGTGATAGCCACCAGGAAGGCAGTCTTCCACGACAAGTGTGAGAGCTCACACTTGTGCATGGGTTCGAATGGCTTGCTCATGAGCTTTGCCAAAACCAGCAGAAGATCCCACGGAGGTGGAGGTTCACACACCGGAGGGGATATGTGATCCAGGCCTTTGAAAAAGTGCCCGACCACTGTGCCAATGTCAACTGACCGGCCCGCGCCCAGTAAGCAGAGATGGCTGCCAGGTGCACCCTAAGGGTCAATGACCGAAGACCCCCTTTGGAGAGAGACCAAAGGTAGCCTAAAATGTTTGCCACAGAAAAAAATAAGGGGTCCAGACTCTTACCCTGACACCAAATTGAAAACCTTTTCCATTTGAAGGAATAACATTTCCTGGTTGATTCCTTACGAGATGCCTCCACCACAGTGTAGACATCCTCAGAAAGACCCAGAGCCTGGAACTCTAGCCGCTCAGGTACCAGGCTGTGAGGTGCAGGGACTGAAGGTCCGGGTGGAATACCTTCCCCTGGTTCAATGATATCAGGTCCGGGCATATACAAAGCCGCTCCGGGGCCCTGCAGCTGAGGCTGAGGAGATCTGGATACCAGAACTGGCGCGGACAATCTGGGGCTACCAGGATCACCTTCGCCTTGTCCCCCCTCACCTTGAGTAACACCTTGTGGATCAAGGGAATTGGAGGGAAGGCATAGAGGAGGCCTGGGGTCCAAGGCCTCGAAAAGGCATCCCCCTGCAGTGAGCCCTGCTTGGGGGGCGGGCATGGTACAGCCTCAGCTTGGTGTTCTCCTTGGAGGCAAACAGGTCCACCAACGGTTTGCCCCAATGGGAGAACAGATTGTAAGCTACCTCTGGATGGAGAGACCACTCGTGGGATGTCTGGCCTATGCGACTGAGAACATCAGCCAGTTGGTTCGAGACTCCTGCCACATGGATGGCAAGGAGATCCGCCTCTAACTGGCTGACGAAGGTCCAGATCCGGAGTGCCTCCTTGCATAGCAGACGGGAGTGCATGCCGCCCTGTTTGCTGAGGTAGTACAAGGTCGTGGTATTGTCCACCTGGACTTGAACCACTTGACCCCAGAGCTGAGGAGCGAAAGCTGACAGTGCCAGTCTGACTGCCCTGAGCTCTAGCAGGTTGATGTGGCAACAAGACTCCTTGGGGGTCCAGAACCCGTGAGCTCTGTGGTCCCCCATGTGGGCTCCCCAGCCCATGAGAGAGAGGTATCGGTCGTGAGGATGACCATCGGCACGGGGCGGACAAACGGGATCCCTTCCTGCAGATGACTTGGGATGGTCCACCATTGGAGAGCATCTCACATCTTCTGGGTGACAGTAACCAGCTGGTCGAAAAGACCCTGACGCTGAGTCCACTGAGCAGCCAGCTCCCACTGGAGGGGGCACATGTGCAATCTGGCCCAACGGACCACTGAGGTGCATGCTGCCATGTAACCCAGAAGGCACAGGAAGTCCCGAGCAGGTGCAAGTGCCCAACCAGAAATGACTGGGCAAAGGAGGAAAGAACCTCCGCCCTGTCCGCCGGGAGCCGAGCTCTGGCTTGACGAGAGTCGAGCTCTGCCCTGATAAAGTCCATCGCCTGAGAGGGCACGAGTTCCGACTTGGCCTCGTTGATCAGGAGGCCTAATTGGGAGCAGGTTTGGAGGGCCAGGTCCCTGGACCTCTGCACCTCCTGCAGGGAGGAACCCGCCAGGAGCCAATCATCGAGGTAAGGGTATATCCGAACCCCTCGACGCCATAAATGGGCTGCCACCACTGCAATGCATTCCGTGAGGACCCGAGGGGCCGATGACAGGCCGAACGGCATGGCTCGGAACTCGCACAGGGTCCCTTCGACCCGGAAGTGGAGGAACCACTGGTGGGACGGACAGATTGGGACGTGAAAGAACGCGTCCTGTAGATCCAGTGAACAGAACCACATGTTTCACTCCAGAGATGGTATGATCCGGTTCAGAGTTACCATCCGGAAGGTGCGAGACCTGAGATATTGATTCAGGTCGTGGAGATCTAGGATGGGGCGCCAACCCCCCCATCCGCTTGGGCACCAGGAAGTACCTGGACACGAAGCCTGGGTCTGTAGGAGGATCCGGCACTGGAGCTACCGCCTCCTTGCGGAGGAGCTGAGCAATGTCGTCCCGAAGGGCCAACTGAGCACCAACTGAGATCTTTAAGGAGGGTACTGCTCGAACTCTAGAGGCAGTCCCCGACCGACCACTTCCAGGACCCACATGTCCAAAGTGATACCAGACCAGGCAGAAAGAAACTGGCAGAGCCGGCCCCCCATGGGAGGACCCAGAACTTGCGTGACGGGAGTAGAGGTGGCCACCCCCGACCCATCACTGCGCAGGCTTAGAGAAGGTGGAGGCTCCTGGACCGGCACCTCAGCCTCCTTTGCGGGGTTGTTGGGGACCCTGCTTGGGCCTAGAGCGCCAAGCTTGAGCCTGCTGTTCCTGCTGATGCTGCTGACCTGCCGGGAAGGGGGACTGTCTAACCACAGGAGAAGAGTGCAGAAAAGGCTTCTTCTTGCGCTTCTGCTGGTTCTTGCCGGAAGAACCCTTTGCAGAAGTGGCATCCAAGGCGGCATTGCACTGCTTTATGCGCTGGAGGTGACCTGCCACTCCCAGACCGAAGAGGTTGGTGCCAAGGCAGGGCACGTCAGCTAACTTGTGCTGAGTATCCGCCGGAAAAGAGGATAATCTCAGCCAGGCCCTGCGGCGAGTGGCCACTGCGGCTGCTAGTGAACGGGCACAGGAATCTCCAATGTCCAAAGCAGCCTGGAGCTGCTGTTTTGCAACAGCACAGCTCTGGTCACGGACTTGCTTGACCGTGGTTTGCATGTCCGCTGGGAGATGAGGGAGCACTTCATCTAGCGACCCCAAGAGGGCGTGAGAGAAGTGTGCCATGATCACTGCCGAGCTGGCCTGACAAAGGCCTAAGGATGAGGCCGCACATACCTTCCGGGCAGAATGGTCCATATTTTTGGACTCCTTGTCCGGAGGGCGGTCAGTATCTGCTGAGCTACCCATGTGCCTAAACACTGTGGCAGTCACAAGGCTCTCAGCCGAGGGATGCTCAGTGAAGCCCAGCAAGGACCCCATGGGTACAGTGCACTTGCGAGCCATGCGGGCAGACGGAGCCGGGCAAGAGGCGGGGTGCTGCCATAGCTCAAGGGCTGGGCCAATGACGGCTTCGGCCACTGGGAAGGCCTCCGTCGGAGTATCCTCCCTCTTAAGGATATCCATGAGAGGATATTCTGCCTTCTTTTGGACAGGCTGCAAGGGCATACCGGTAGACTCAGAAATAAGTCGAAGGATGCCCTGGAAAGAGGAAGGTCCTTCCTCCAGGCCTGTCACTGACAACTCATCATCAGGGTGTGAGTGAAGACCAGTGGTATCCAAGTCCGAGGAGTCGGGATACAGAGGTCTCCCGCCTATGTCCCCTTCAATACGCTGAGGGCGATCAGGGACAACAGTGATGGGCAGACGACGGGGCAGGCCCATATCTGTCCGATCCTCCTTAGAGGGAGACCCTCCCTGAGGCTGCTTAGGTGGTGGTTCCACCAAAATTGGTGGGAAGACTGGAACAGGCATGCGTGCCGGTCCTACCGGAAGGAGAACCGGAGTTCTCGGTACCGGAGGAGTCTGTGTCGGCCTAAGAGGCTGAGGCCAAGTAATGGCCAGTGCAGATGGAGTAACCGGCTTTTGACTGGTCAGAATTAGCTGTTGTGACGAGGTCCTCATAACGTCGATGAAGCTTTCGAAGTCTCTCCTCGTCCGAGGAGGATGAGGATCGGTGGCGGCGCCTCTTCCGGGAGTGTTTGTGACCCTTTTTCGGTTTTTTGACAGACGGGGTCCTAGTCCTTGATTGAGACCGACAGTGTCATTTCTGTCGATCGGGAGAGGCCGGATTTGGTGAAAACTGAGGTTCCAGCTCCTGTCCCTCGATTGGGATACCCGAAGGACGGGTCTTCTTGTCAGGGAAAGAAAGGATGGGTGTTCTCTCCAAAGAGTTGGCAACAATGGCTCAATCTGTTAGAGAGAAATCTCTGCCGTATCCTTGGCCTCAGTGCCTTGGACTGACGGAAGGTCCAAGAAGCCGGCGGCCGAGAAAGCAATCTTGACCAAGGCTGAGATCGCCAGGTCCTGAGAGTCGGACCGCTCTCGGTCCCAGGAACGTCTTCTTCAGACAGAAAAAGATTTAGGGTCCTTGTCCCTTTTCTTAGGGCGGGAGGAGTGCAAGGCCAAGGGCGCCTCACCCTTGGTAGGGAGAGACTGGCACAGTTCCCGAAAGGACCCAGTAAAGGTGGAGCCCAGGTTAAGCGGCAGGAAAACACTTTGGCTGGCCGAAGCTTGAGCAGCTTCCTCTTCGAAAGCCACCATCTGGTCGAGCTGCTCGGCGGATCCCGCGGCCACGGAAACCGCCCACCTGGCCTTCTTCGATTTCACTGGTGGATTGCGAAGCTCCGGTCTCCCTAGCTGCAGGCGCGCCTTGCGGTCATCCAGGACATTGGGATGGAAGGCCAGACATACAGTGCAAGCGGTGGTGTCATGCACAACACCCAAGCAATAAACACACGAGAGGTGGGGATCGGTGTGAGACATTTTCTGTCCGCAAGGACACCGGCGAACCCGGGGGACGACTTGTCCTCCATGTCCGATCACGGCTGGGATGGGAATCGTGAAACTCTTCACGGAAGGTTTAAAGAAAGCAAGCGAAAACCATCAATTAGAATCCAGGCCTATGGTACTTGTGAAGTAGCACGAGGGAACCTGAATCTTCCAGCGGAAAGTAAGATCTGGCGTCATGGGGCGGAGCCGAAGTATATACCACCCGGGTGGGTGGGAGGAGCCAGCTTGAAGACTTCCGGCAAGATTTAAAGGGGAAAGGGACATGCCAAAGAGTGTGGATGAACAACATATCCACGCTCCTAGGACGACTGTTATGTGGAAATAAATGGTGGGCACAGCAAAATGCTCTAGAAAGGAAACAGGTGCTGAGGAAAAGCACCTGGTTTGGGCAGAAAAATCCCAAATGTTATTTTTATATTTCCATTTTCTTTTCTGCTGCACACAAATTACAGGACTCATGAGTTGGCAGGAGAAGGGAGATGAGGAGCGTACCCTCACTCTTACATTCCCCATGCCAACTCAGAGATTCCTGTAGCAGAGTACTCACAGAATTGTAGATGAAAAAGGTGCATTACCTGTGGAGGCTGTCTGCATTTGTGCTGCTCCTATAGGGCTGGCTGCCCATAGAATGGCACTTTATATGGCATCCTGAGGAAGTGATGTCACAGCCGAAGGGAGGGGCTTAGCCTCATTATAAGCTAGTTAGGCATTCCAAAGGAACAGCATGCCTATATTATTATGGATTCCACCTATATGAGGTTTATGTGATGTGTAGATACTATGCCTTCCCCCAAAGTGTACAAATAAAGGGATGTATCACATTTAAGGTCTGTTTTCCTGGGAGGAAGGAAATGTGGGTGGAGCCCTAGTGGTGATGTCAGACCTAGGGAGTATAAAAAGGACTCAGTTATCACTAGAGGTAAAGGTACAGCAGACAGGTCAGTTGAATGCTGAGGGTGAGAGGTGAAAGACCTGTATTTAGTGTGTTGCTTTTCACACAGTTTGGAGAAAGGAGTTAGTGGGTTGTCTTTCACACTACCCTAATGGCTATCTTTGGTTGAAGCAAAGCCACAGTCTCTGCTGACGGAAGCAGAGGTCTGAGTTATTTTGGTTAGGACTAGCCATTTATTTTTTTCTTTCTGTATTTTTGTTATTTTATATTTACTCAGAAGTAAATTGATAAATGCACTTGTGCGTTTTTTTATGCACTTTATCCTTGACTGCTGTGTCATTTTATCCCACACGTTTACAGCATGTTTTACATTTTTATCAGGAGAAACAAGTACAATACAATACAGATGTTAGCAATAAAACATTGTTCTGCCAAGAGCAAGAACAAATGGAACATTCATTGTTAACTATATATCAAAAAGCAGCAAAATGTAATATGGTAAAATCAAACGAGAAACCATAAATAATACACTGTGTACAACTCGGAAGCACACTACCAGGCACTATGAGAGACAAACTGGCTAAGCAATACTGCAGGAGGTAAAAAAAAAAAAAAAAAAAAAAGGACATGGGAGGGGGGTAACATTTAGGGCATCATTATCAAAAGAAAGAAATGTTCCCAAAGCTTTATGGAAGATGAAGCTTGAAACCTGGTCAGACACCTGGCAACTGGGCTTTAATGCCAAAAAGTGCAAGGTGCTGCATTTTGGGATGAAGAACCCAAGGAGGAGTTACCAGCTAGGGGGAGTGCAGCTAGCCCAGACAGAGGAGGAGAAGGATCTGGGTGTGCTCATTACAGGGTCAATGAACAACTCGGCACAATGTAGGAAGGCAGCTGCAAGGCCAACAAAATGCTGGGTTGTATTGCAAGGGTATATCCTCGAGGAAGGAGGAGTGATTCTGCCACTGTATATGTCATTAGTTAGACCACACCTGGAGTACTGCGGCAGTACTGGCGTCCCGATTCGAAGAGGGACATAAAGTTACTGGAGGGGTGCATGCAGAGCCGACAAAGATGATCAAGGGGCTGGGGGACTTATCATACGAGAGGAGGCTGAAGGAGTTGAACATGTTCTCACTGGAGGAGAGGAGAGACAGGGATGACATGACTGAAACCTTTAAATACATGAAAGGAATAAACAAGACGGGTACAGAGGGGCTGTTCAAAGTAAGGAAGGGGAGGGCCACCAGGGGCCATGATATGAGACTGGAGCAAGGAAGGTTCAGGAGGGAGATGAGGAGACACTTTTACAGAGAGGGTGGTGGCTGGGTGGAATCGTTACCTGCTGAAGTGGTATGCAGTAGAACAGTGGACTGCTTCAAGCGAGGATGGGACAGGACAAGGGGAGGGTTAATGAAGGGGAAGGGTGGAAGGGAGGGGCAGCTGCAGAATAAGGGGTGCTAGCTACACATTCGAGCAGACATGATAGACCTCTAGGCCTTTATCTGCTGGCAAATTTCGTATGTTCGTATGACATCCATTGACCCTAGCACTATAGAGCAACCAACAGGTCTAGCAGTCCCTATCTTGCTGTTCCCTATTTCAACACAAAGGAGATGGTCTCTATCCTGTTATTTCATGAATTTAGATTTTTCACCATTGTATGTACTGTATACTTTGTATAAAGAGTTTTTCTCATATTGTATACCTAACAAAGTTTTTTTTCCACAGATCTACTATACTTGTCTGTGTATACATCTGCTTTCTATTGTTGTATAGTTGCTGATCTACTCTTCTCAAAGTTATTCTGTTCAACTATTGTCTTATGTGTTAAATGTTCGTACTCTGACCAGACTCGCCCCTGAAAAAGGGATTGCAAGTCTCAGTGGGCCTACTCAGTTAACAAATTTCAAATAAATAATCATGGGCCCACCATTCCATCACAGTAAGTATAATGAGAGAAAGTTAATGGTGGGGGATATATTTCTTAGCTGCAGTGAGGCATATACCCAGAGGGTATTGTGCTATTTTATCTTTACCACAATCTAAGAAATGCAGAAGAATGAAAAGGGAGGCACTAAAGTAATCTGCCAAGAGAATCTCTCAAACAGTTCATCCTCTAAAACAGACAAAAAGGGTTGCAGAACTGGAGGCAGCATAGCACAGTGGTTTAAGGCTCTGAGCTGCAAACCTGGAGACCTGGGTATGAATCCCACAGCCCCTATATGCATACTGTGTGACCCTGAGCAAGTCACAAGGGTGTAGACAGGCATACTCACTGTACACATTTGTATACAGTTTTGTTGAGTGCCTGTCACAAACCATAAGCCACTCTGTTAATATTATCATTCTAATCTGTAGTATTTGGGTTAGTGTAGACCACTGAGGAGGGTCAGACACATGTATAACCTCTTTAGAGAGTAGAGGACTCATCTGACAACAATCTGACTTGTTTGGAAGGGATGTGTACATTTTTTAATTGGGGGGGTGTAACTTTTGGAGATTGTGTACAAAATGGAAATTCCTGGCTACACTCCTGAGTCACATAACCTCCTTGTGCTCCCAGGTTGCACCTGTAAACAAGCTTTCAGCTTAGTGAGACTCTCCTGGTAAAACAAAGGTGTTTATATTAAAAAAAAAAAAAAAAAACACAGGACAGTTTCCCAAGATATGGGTCTAAGTAGCTTGTGGTTCTTCACAGCTATGCTAACATGTTGGGGGTGGCAACCATACCCCTACGTACTTGCATAAAGTACAGTTATGTAAGAACGTACCACAACACTAGATCTTCAAGAGGAGCTCTTCCAGCAGATAATGCCATTAGAACTAAAGCGCCAAGCATTAGGACCCCATGGAAAAAACTGCAAGCTAGCAATCTATGGCGGGGACCACCACCGACGTCAGGTGTGGTAAAAAGGGGACGGTCCCCCGGCATCACCTCAGTGCTCCCACCAGAGACCTGTCTGAAAACAGATAGAGAACCGAGGAGGCTCTCCTATCCCCAAAGAGAAAAAGGTGATATTAGTCCCCAGGGGCATGTGGGTGGGAAAGTCACCGGCTGCAAGAGCTCCTCTCCAATATCTACTGTTACGGTAAGTTCTTACGTAACTGTACTACCTCACTTCGAGGAGGAGCTCTTGCAGCAGGAAATACCATTAGGACAGAGTCCCAAGCAGTGCCCAAGAAGAGACCCAGGTCAGAAGGGTGGAGGACAATGCCAGGATATAGGCAATTAGGAGAGGAGTCCCTGAAGGACCACTAGGCCGAAATCTGCTCTCCTTCTGGAAGCAACGTCCAGACTGTAGTGCCTAACGAAGTTGTGCACTGAACTCCAAGTAGCAGCCATACAGAGGTCCGCTGAAGAAACGTTCCTGAGAGAAGCAAAGGCTGTCGCTACCCCTCTGATGGAATGACCCTTAACTGGTCCCAGTAAGGGTGTGTTGTGCTGCTGCTAACAGAACAGGATGCAATTCACGAGCCACTTAGTCAGTGTCTGCTTTGTCATGGGTCCCCCAACCTTTCTGTAGGCAAATGAGACAACCAACTTGTCTGTCTTTCTGGAGGAACTGGTCCTGGCCAAATAGTAACAAAGGATTCTATGTACATCCAGAGTGTGTAACAAGGCCTCCCTTCTGTTTGAGCACTCTGGGTAATAAACTGGTAGTTGGATGTCCTGGTTCAATGTGAACTCGGACACCACCTTCGGAAGAAACTTAGGGTTTGTACGCAGGGCAATCCTGTCCCTGTGAAAAAAAAGGAAAGGTTCTTTACACATCAGAGCCTGCAGCTCGGAAATCCTCAGAGCTGATGTAATAGCATCTAAAAATAATGCCTTCCAAGACAGAAGGCATAGCTCGCAACTTTGCAGCTGGTTCAAAGGGGGGACAAGGTGAGCTTCTCCAAAACAAACAGGAGATCACAGGGCGGCACAGGGTCTCTCCTGGGAGGTCTGCTATGCAAGAAGCCCCTTAGAAAGGTCTTGCATAGGTTTGATTGTGCCAGAGTCTTCCCATTCAGTGGTGCATGAAAAGCTGACAATGCGCAGAGGTGCACCTTAATGGACGAGTAGCTAAGACCCAAGTCCGACAGGTAGAGAAGATACTCCAGCACAGATTCCACCAGATAATTGAGGGGATCTACAGAAAATGCAGGTTACTCACCTGTAACAGGAGTTCTAGGAGTGGTATATATTGTTCATCCACACTTATTGGCAGGTTCCTTGCCGCTTTAAATCTTGCCAGAAGGTCTTCAAGCTGGCTCCTCCACCCACCCACCGGGTGGTAAAACTCTCGGCTCCGCCCCATGATGCCAGATCTAGCTCGCTGGAAGCCAGGCTGTGCGTCGAAGCCAGGGAGGTCGGTGGGTTCTGTGGATGAACAACATACATCACTCCAAGAACTCCTGTTAAAGGTGAGTAACCTGTATTCCTAGGGACGTGGATATGTTGTTCAACCCACACTTATTGGCAGACTCCTACCAGTTCTCCGGGAGGAGGGAGGCAAGGTGCGCACCCCCTACTTAGGGAATAAGGATCCCGGCGTGACTCTAGGTCGATGTGGTAATCGGTAATGAAGGTGTGTGCTAACTTCCAGGTAACAGCCCTGCAGATTTCCTGGACAATGGACGCCCCTAGAAGCAGCGTGTACGTGGTAGAATGGAGCTCTTTTCCCTTGGGAGACTCCATGCCCACCAACCTATAGCAGAGATCTATGCAGGAGGTGACTCACCTGCCTATCGATCCGCTTGGCTGCAGGTCTGCCAGGTGCGGCTTCAGCGTAGGTGACAAACAGCTGGCGAACCTCTCCCGAATTTCATCCGTCGCTCCTTATAACAAGAGAGCTTCTAGGGTCCAGAGTATGGAGCTATATTCGCCTCCGAGGTGTTACGGGTAGAACACCGGCAGAGTCAACACCTGGTTAAGGTGAAACTCTGACACCACCTTCGGAAGGAATTTCGGTTGGGGGCGCAGGGCAGCCTTGTCCCTGTGGAAGACCAGATAAGGAGATTCAATGGAAAGCACTTGGAGCTCTCCCATCCTTCTGGCTGACGTGATAGCCACCAAGAAGGAGGTCTTCCACGACAGGTGAGAGATGTCACACCTGTGCATCGGTTCGAATGGCCTGCCCATGAACTTAGCCAATACCAGCAGTAGATCCCATGGAGGTGGAGGTTCTTGCACCAGAGGGGATATGTGACCAAGGCCTTTGAAAAAGCGCTCGACCATCTTCTCCTGTGCCACCAACTGCTTGCCGGCCCGGGCCCGGTAAGCAGAGATGGCTGCCAGGTGCACCCTGAGGGTCGTCGACTGAAGCCCTAGCTGGGAAAGGGACCACAGGTAGTCCAGAATGCTAGCCAAAGAACAGGAGGAAGGCTCCAACCCCTTGTCCTGATACCAAATGGAGAATCTCTGCCATCTGAAGGCATAGCATTTTCTGGTCGACTCCTTACGGGATGCCTCAACGACGTTGAGGACCTCGTCAGAAAGACCCAAGGCCTGGAATTCTAGCCGCTCAGGAACCAGGCCATCAGATGCAGGGATTGAAGGTCCAGATGGAGTACCTTCCCCTTGTTGACTGAGATCAGGTCCGGGCGGGCTGGAAGCCGCCTCGGGAGCCTGTAGCTAAGGCTGAGGAGATTTGGATACCAGAACTGGCGGGGCCATTGTGGGGCTACCAGAATCACCTGCGCCTGGTCCCTCTTCACCTTGAGAAACACCTTGTGGATCAAGGGGAATAGAGGGAAGGCGCAGAAGAGGCCCGGGGTCCACGCCCGCGAGAAGGCATCCCCCTACAGCAAGCCCTGCTGAGGGGGGCGGGCATGAAACAGCCTCAGCTTCGCATTCTCCCTGGAGGCGAACAGGTCCACCTGAGGGGTGCCCCAGTGGGAGAACAGATCTTGTACTACATCCGGCAGGAAAGACCACTCGTGAGATGCAGCCCCTATCCGGCTTAGGGCATCAGCCAGAGTACTGGAGGCTCCTGCCACATGGATGGCTAGGAGATCCGCCTCCAGGCTGCGCACGAGGGACCAAGTGCAGAGAGCCTCCTTGCACAGAGACAAGGAGTGCGTCCCGCCCTGACGGTTGAGGTAGTACATGGTCGTGGTGTTGTCCGTCTGGACCTAGACCACTTGACCCCGTACAAACGGAGTGAAGGCAGTGAGGGCTAGTCGGACTGCTCGAAGCTCCAGCAGGTTGAAGTGGCATCGAGTCTCCTGAGGGGACCAGAGGCCGTAGGCTCTGGGCTCCCCCAGATGGGCACCCCAACCCATCAGAGAGGTGTCGGTAGTCAGAGTGACGGTCGGCTCGGGGAGGACAAATGGGATACCTTCCTGCAGATGAGCTGGAACGAGCCACCACTGAAGGCCGTTCCACATCTCCTGGGTCACTGTCACTGGCTGGTCCAGAGGACCGGAGCGCTGTGACCACTGGCGGGCCAGCCCCCATTGCAGGGAACGATGCCAGCGGGCCCAACAGACCACGCTGGTGCAGGCCATCATGACGCCCAGAGGGCGCAGTAAGTCCTGGGCAGGGTGCAATTGCCCAACAAGAAATGATTGGGCAAAGGAGGAAAGGAGCTCAGCCCTGTCCGCTGAGAGCCGTGCTCTGGCTCGAAGAGTCTCAAGCTCTGCCCCAATGAACTGAATCACCTGCGATGGCACGAATTCTGACTTGGCCTCCATGAGGAGGCCAATCTAAGAGCAGACCTGGAGGGCCAGATCCCTGGACCGCTCCACCTCCAACCTGGAGGGGGCTGCAATCAACCAGTCATCCAGGTAAGGGCACACCTGGACCCCTCGGCACCACAGGAATGCTGTCACCACTGCCATGCATTTGGTGAAGACCCTGGGAGCTGGAGAGAGGCCGAAGGGCATGGCCCGGAACTCATAAAGGGATACCTCTGCTCAGAAGCGGAGGAATCGCTGGTGAGACGGACGAATTGGGACGTGAAAGAACGTGTCCTGAAGGTCCAGAGAACAGAACCACACACCTCGTTCCAAGGATGGAATGATCTGAGCCAGAGTGACCATCCTGAAGGTGCGAGACCTTAGGAACTTGTTCAGGTCGTGTAGGTCAAGAATGGGACACGAGCCCCCCATCCGTTTTGGGACCAGGAAGTACATGGACACAAACCCTGGGTCTGGAGGGGGGTCTGCCACCTCCCTGATCACCTCCTTCTAGAGGAGCAAGGCAATGTCGGCTTGACAAGCCAACAGAGAGGCTGCAGAACCTGTAGCCCCCCATGGGGCAACAGCTCGATAAGAAGGGGGCTGTTCAAATTCCAGAGGCAGAACCCTGCCTACCACTTGACACCCAGCGGTCCGTGGTGATAGCGGACCAGGCGGAAAGGAAGTGGCAAGCTTCCCCACAGGGGAACCTGGAAGGAGTGACGAGGTTGGGGTGACACCTCAACCAGTCACTGAAGCAGGCTTGGAGAGAAGGGCCGGCTGAGGAGCCGCCTGGGCCTTTTCCTCCCGGCTTCCTGCTGGAGGAAGCAGCAGGCTTGGCTTTGGGGTGCCAAGCATGAGCCTGCTGGCCCTGATGCTGGTGTTGCTGGGTCGGACGTGCCGCAGGGGCTGAAGGGACGAAGGGTTTATGCTGCTGCTGGCAGCCTTTGTCCTTCTGGGCAGGCGTGACAGAGGTCCAAGGTGGTGTTGGACTTCTCGATCCGTTGGAGATGACCCTCCACCGGGCCCGAACAAGTCGGTACCCAGGAAGGGATGTCTGCCAGTTTGTACTAGGTATCAGCCATAAAGGTGAGATCATGGCCAAGCTCTGCGAGGCGCATAGCCACTCTGACCGCTATTGACCGAACACAGTCATCAAAGTCAACGAAGTTGGACAAACCTTCACAAAAGTGGGAGCAAGGCAGAAGCAGGAAACTACAGAACTGTTAGTTTGACCTCAGTGGTGGGGAAAATGATGGAATCACTTCTGAAAGAAAGAACTGTTGAGTACCTAGAGGCCAGCGGGGCACAGGACCCAAAGCAGCATGGATTCACAGCAGGAAGGTCATGTCAGACAAATCTAATCGATTTCTTTGACTGGGTGACCAAAGTAATAGACCAGGGAGGGGCTGTGGATATGGCCTACCTAGACTTTACCAAGGCATTTGACACAGTCCCGCACAAAAGATTAATAATCAAGATAGCCAGCCTGGGAGTGGGTCCCAGGGTGGTAGCCTAGGTAGCAAACTGGCTGCACAACAGGACACAGAAGGTAATAGTGAATGGAACACATTCCGAAGAGGGGGGGGGTTACTAGTGGAGTACCTCAGGGCTCAGTACTGGGTCCAGTCTTCTTTAACGTCTTTATAGGTAACACTGCAGAGGGTCTGGAAGAAAAGGTATGCCTCTTTGCAGATGACACAAAGATCTGTAACAGAGTTGATACACAAGGGGGGGGTAGAAAGGATGAGAAGGATTGGCAAGGTTGGAGGAATGGTCAGACAAATGGCAACTTAGATTCAATGCAAAGAAGTGCAAAGTAATGCACCTGGGAAATAAAAATCCAGGAGAAGAGTACACAATAGCAGGGGAGGTACTAACAACAACAATAATGGAAAGAGACCTGGGGGTAGTCATATCAGATGACCTAAAGGTGGGTAAGCAATGTGAGAAGTCGGTAAGGAGAGCCAGGGGGATACTGGGATGCATAGGGAGGGGCATCACAAGTAGAAAAAGGGAAGTGGTTATCCCTCTGTACAGACAGTTGGTGAGACCCCATCTGGAATACTGTGTGTAGTTTTGGAGACCTCATCTACGCAAGAACATAGACAGGATGGGAGCAGTCCAGAGGAGGGCAACTAAAATGGTGCAGGGTCTACATCAGAAACCATATGAAGAGAGACTGAGAGAGCTTAATATGTATACCCTTGATGAAAGGAGGGACGGGGGCACATGATAGAAACTTTTAAGTACCTCAAGGGAATCAACAAAGTCCAGGAGGGTAGCATCTTTCAGAAAAAGAGATGTGTAAGAACGAGGGGGCACAATTTAAAGATAGAGGGGGGACGGCTCAGGGGTAATGTGAGGAAATATTTTTTCTGGCGGAGAGAGTGGTGGACACATGGAACCACCTTCCTGGAGAGGCTGTGGGGTCTAAAACAGTGGGGAATTCAAACATGCATGGGACAGACATAAGGCAATTATAGTGGGGGGTTGCAGGAAGTAGGCTGTTGGTTAACTAGAATCTGCAGCTTATCCAATAGGTAGGGAAATGGGCAGACTGGGTGGGCCAAGTGGTCCTTATCTGCCATCAAAGTCTATGTTTCTATGTCTAAGTTTGGAGCTGCTGTTTAGCTACTGCCCTTCCCTGATCCCGCACCTGCTTGACCGTCGTCTGAAGGTCAGCCGGGAGATGAGGAATCACCTCATCCAGGGAGCCCAAAAGGGAGTGTGAAAAGTGTGCCATCAGAATGGCCGAGCTAGCCTGATGAAGGCCTAGGGAGGAAGCAGTGTATATCTTCGGCCCTGAGTAGTCCAATTTCTTGGACTCCTTATCGGGCGGTTTGTCCACATCCCGAGCGTTCCTGGAATGCTGAAAAACGCTATCTGTCACTAACCCCTCCGCAGAGGGGTGCTCCGAGAAACCGGAGAGTGAACCGGTAGGGACCGCATACTTTCGAGCCATCCTGGCCAAAGGTGCGGGACAAGATGCTGGCAACTGCCACAGCTCCAGGACCGGGCCAACAATGGCTTCAGCCACTGGAAAGGCCTCCGTAGGGAAATTCCCTCGGTCCAGTATCTCCATGAGGGGATACTTGGCCCGTTTTGAAACAGGTTCGAGCTTCATCCCAGTGGACTCTGAGATGAGTCTAAGCATTCCTAAAAACAAGGAAGGGCTCTTGTCCACCGACTGACCCCCTGCCGACTCTAGGTCAAGCGGCCTGGAGAACAAGGAGTTGTCGTCGTCAGACTCCGAGGAGTCTGCTAACAGCTGCTGAGCGCCTGAGCCACCTTCCCCATGCCGAGGTCAATCGGGAGTGAAGGTGACTGACAACCTATGGGGCAAGCCCTGACCCGACCGAGAATCCTTGGTCGGGGCCCCAGTCTTCGGTTGTGGAGGCGGAAGTTCCACCACAATGGGTGGAGCAGCCGATTTTGGCCGAACAACTGGTGCCGGTTTCGGCTCCTCGACTATGAGGGGTTGTTTCAGCCGCTCAGGGGACAGCCACTTAATGGCCGGAGAAGGCAACGGAGTCAGCTTATTCCCAGACAATAAGAGCTGCTGCCACATTAAATCCTCGTAGCACCAACGCAACTTGCGCCGGAGCCTATCCTCAGAGGAGGACGACGAGGATGAGCGGCGATGCCACTTTCCATGGTGCCGAGACCAAGACCGCCGACGTCGGCGGGACCTGGAAGAGGTCCGTGACCGAGACCTTCGGGGATTCCGATGGTGGGTCAGAGAGGGGACGGGGGAAACCCGCTGCTCCCTCGGTTCAGGGACCTTAACTGGGGACACCAGGACAGGAAGCACAGACAAGTCCTCGGTTTCCACCGGGGGAACCGGTGAAGCAGGGTTGTCGGCATCACCAGTCGACAAATCATCCAATGGGTTGAGAAAAATCTCGACTGCGTCGACAGGTGTCTCGGCCGGCTGACCTGACAGGGACACAGTGAAGCCAGCGGCCTTAGCTGCAACCTCGACCGAAGTCGAAAGTCAACCATCCGATGAAGGGAATCTCTCCCGCTCCCACGAACGTCGACAGTGGGACTTACCTTTTGAGTCCTTCTTCTTGGACCGACTAGAATGTCCCGATGGTCCTTCTCCCTTGGTGGAGAGGGATTGGCAAAGCTCCTTAAAAGAAGCTGTATATGAAGAGCCCAAGGAGAGTGGGATAAATGCCGCGACCGAGGAGAAGAAGACGAGGCCTGGGCCGCCCCCTCCTCGAGGGTGATGATCTGCTCCAACTGTTCCGCAGAGCCCGCCGCCAGACACCGCCCAACAGGCCTCCTTCGACTTGACCGGCGGATACAGTTTTTCAGGGCACCCCAAAAGAAGTCGAGCAGCGCGGTCCTCCAAGACCGAAGCCAAAAAGGATTTGCACAAATCGCAAGCCTGTGAATCATGGCCAAGCCCTAGGCAGTAAACGTATGTGGAGTGCGGGTTGGTCCGGGAAATCTTCTGCTCACAGGGGCACCGACGAAAGCCGGGAGTCAATTTGTCCATCGCAGCCATCGAGGGAAAAAGAAGACCAAAGTCTTGCAAATTTGAGAATTAGTTTCAGGTTAACCGAAGAGTGTGGATCCATGCCTAAAACGGAGAGTGCTAAGGAGGGAACCCGAGCTTCCAAGCGGTAAGGAAGATCTGGTGTCATGGGGTGGAGCCAAGAGTTTTACCACCCGGGTGATTGGGAGAAGCCAGCTTGAAGACCTTCTGGCGAGATTTAAAGCGGCAAGGAACCTGCCAATAAGTGTGGACTGAACAACATATCCACGTCCCTATAAGTACTGTTATGTAGGAACTTACCGTAACAGTAGATCTTCAAGAGAGGTTCCTTCAGGAGGTCATCACATATAGGACTAGCGCCACCTGGCGTCTGGGCTGCAAGACAGACTTTTCTAGCAATACCTGACGGGGGACCGCCCACCCGTCACGTGACTGACGTCAGTGTGAACATTTATAGTGGACGGTCCCCACGCCCGCCCTCCAGTTCTCCTGCCGGAGCTTGGAATTAACCTGACAGCAGGAGTAAACAGGATTTGGAGTCCCTGTATATAAAATAAAAGTGGGAAGGAGGGAGGGAAAAATATGACCTACTAAAGGAACCTCTCGAGATCTAATACGGCAGTGCGTTACGTGACTGCTCTGTCTTACTCGAGAGGATTCCTCTGTAGGTCACGATAGGACCGAATCCCAAGCAGTCTCTCAGGGGAGAGACCCAAGAGAAACAAGGGAGGAGGAGAGAAAACAACTCCAACAAAACTGGGAACTAGAATGGACCCAGCCTAGGACAGAAGGCCCTGCAAAACAGCTAGGCCAAAACCTGCCCTCCGCCTAGAAGCAATGTCCAGACTGTAGTGTTTGGTAAAGGTATGGACAGAACTCTAAGTTGCTGCAGTGCAGATATCAGCCACAGAAACATTCTGCAAAAAGGCAGCAGAAGCAGCCATGCCACTGGTAGAGTGACTACTGACGGGACCCGGCAGAGGTTTGTCATATTTTTGGTAACAGCAGCGAATATAGTTACCTAACCAATTGGAAAGGCACTGCTTAGAAACAGCTTTGCCCACTGATCTGGGGGCAAAGGAAACAAATAGCTGATCACTGTCACGGATATCCTTTGTTCAGTGTGTATAACACCGAAGGATCCGATGAACGTCCATGGTGTGCAGGAGTGCCTCACCTCTGTTTGCAGGGGACAGAAAGAAAACTGGAAGCTCCACTGACTGGTTCAGTGTGACTTCCGACACCACCTTGGGTAAAAACTTAGGATTTGTCCTGAGGACCACCCAGTCCCTGTGAAAAATTAGATAAGGCTCTTTACACACTAGAGCCTGAAGCTCCGAAATCCTTCGAGCTGAAGTAACAGCAACCAAAAATAACGTCTTCCAAGAGAGGAAGTGTAAATCACAGCTCATCGCTGGTTCAAAGGGAGGGAGAGTAAGCTTCTCCAAAACAAAATTCAAATCCCAAGGAGGTGTAGGGCTGCGGATGCGGGGTTTCAGATGGAGAATCCCTTTCAGAAAGGTTTTTGAGACTTCCAACAGGTTTACCATTCACCAGATTGTGGTACACCGAAACTGCTGAAAGGTGGACCTTCAAAGAAGAATACAACAGACCCGAGTCTGAAGGATGGAGAAGGTATTCCATGACTTGCAGGGCAGAACAAGAAAATGGGTTCCAATCTTTGGAAGCCGCCCAAATGGAAAAACTGTTCCACTTCATGGCATAAGTGGAACGAGTAGAGGGCTTTCGTGCCTCTACTAAGACTTGAGCGACTCGAGAGGAAACTCCAAAGCGAGAAACCGCTATGTCTGTAGGAGCAATGCATGAAGATGCAGTGTCCTGAGCCCAGGATGAACAAGACGACCTTGAGCCTGGGTTAAGAGGTCTTGAGTCACTGGAAGTGAAACCGGTGGTTTTCTCGCTAACTGTTGCAGCAACGGAAACCAAATCTGTACTCGGCCAGATAGGGGTGATCAGAATCATCCACGCCTTCTTTTCTTGAAACTTCAGGAGAACCCTCTAGAGAATGGGAAGGGGGGGGGTGTACACAAATTTCCCTGTCCAAGAGAAAGACAGCGCATCGTGCCAGAAAGCACCATGCCCTGGAACAAGTGAGCAAAAACTGGGAAATTTTGTGTTGAAGTGAGAGGCGAAGAGGTCGAGTTCCGGATGCTCCCGCTTTAGGAAGAGAGACTCTGCCACTTACTGATTTGGTTCCCATTCATGACTTAGGGTCAGAGACCTGCTGAGACTGTCCGCCAGGGCATTTTGAATGCCTGGAATATGCGTGGCCACTAGGGCCAGATTATGCTGGACTGCCCAGTTCCACACCCGCATCACCTCCCTGCAAAGTGGGTATGAGCGAGTTCCTCCTTGTTTGTTGAGGTACCAAACTACTGACATACTGTCCATCTGGACAGCAGTGATCCCTTGGGAAGGAGGTTCTGGAAGGCGTACAAGACCGCCCTCATCTCCAGAACACTGATATGTAATGATGCTTCCAAACTGGACCACAGTTCTTGTGCTTGGTGCTTCCCATCCCATATTCGATGCATCCGTAGTCAAGGATGCAGAGGGGTCCAGGCTCCTGAAAGGAAGACCCAAGGAAAGGTTGCAGGAGTCCCTCCACCAGAACAATTCTTTCTGAACTGCTGACGACACCAGGACCAGATGGTCCAGGTGTTGATCCCACTGCACCTGCAAGGACCACTGAGTAACTCTCATGTTAAGTCTCGCCAGGGGAATGGTAGTGATGGAGGCTGCCATCAGGCCAAGTAGGCAGAGGACCTCCCGTGCCGGGATGGTCCTGGACGAAGACACCAAAGAAGCCTGACGGACCAGGGTCTCCACCCTGTCTGGAGGAAGTAAGACTCTGCATTGGACCGTATCCAAAACTACCCCGATAAACTGAAGTCTCTGGGACGGGAACAGGGATGATTTGGGGATACTGACAGTGATCCCCAGCTTGACAAAAAGGTCCAGAATAAAGGACAGAGCCTCCAGTAAGGAAACCCTGGAAGGGGCTGAAATCAGCCAATCATCCAGGTAACGGAAAATTGCAATACTCTGGCGGTGCAGAAAGGCAGTCACCACCGCCAGGCACTTGGTAAATACTGAGATGCCGAGGACAGACCAAAGGGAGGGCCCGAAACTGAAGTGCCCCGGAATAGGAACCGCGAGGAAACGGCAGTGGCTGGGAAGATCAGAATGTGCAGGTAAGTATCCTGCATGTCCAGAGCACAAAGCCAATGGTTCTCCAGAAGAAGTGGGAGAAGGCTCTGGAGTGTCAGCATCTGGAACCTTTTTGTACTCGACGAACAGGATGAGACTGCTCAAGTCAAGGATGGGTCTCAAGTCTCCAGTCTTTTTTGGAACCAGGAAAAAATGGGAGTAAAACCCCCTTCCCCTTTGCCAGAGGGGAACGCGCTCTATTTTCTTCTTTGAGCAAGATGCTTTGAATTTCTTCTCAAACAAGAAGAGCCTGATCCCTTAAGTAGGAAGACCTTTTTAGCAGAGAGTCTGGTGGGATCTCCAGAAACTCTATAGTGTGTCCAGTGAACACCAATTGCAGGACCCATGTATCAGAGGTTACGCCCTGCCACTCCTGCGCATGGCAGGCGAACCGCACCCGGCCCCACCGCCTCCTCGCCATGAGGCTGAGGAGGTGGTGGGGCTAGGGAGTCAGGAAGTGGCAGGGTGGTCAGGAGGAGGGCCTCCTGAGCGTCTCTGGTTCTTGGAGGTAGGAGGAGTGGCAGAACCCGTGGCCTTGCATTTCCCCTGGCCTCGAGCTGGGGCCTGTTTCCTCTGCCTCCAGGTCCTTTTCCGAAAGGGCTACTGCTGTTGTTGAGTGCCCGATCGGTACATGGACCACACTGACCTCAGGGCGAGGCCTCTATCCTAGAGGTCAGTGATGATGTCTTTGGTAACACCACCAAAAAGTACCAAGCCCCGGAAGGTGGTGTCATGAATCACAGACTGCACCTCGTTGGCGAGGCCAGAAATGCGAAGCCGTCGGAGGAGCCGGCGGTCGACTTACCCGTGGAAGTTTTGTCCGACTTACCACCAGAAGCCTTCATTTTAGGCAGCGGCTAAGAAGCGGCCTTGCTCATCAAGGGCCGATAGGCTTCAGGCTGGGTCTCAGCGGAGTGCTCCCACTCCCGAAGTTTCTCCTTTCGGTGCTCTTTTTTTGGAAGGAGAAGATTTTTTTTTCTGAAACGGCTCACGGATCCGGTACATCTGCTTTTCCAATGAAACAAGACGGACTTTTAAAAGGTGGGCCTCCAAAGCCTGCTGCCTCCTTTTTCTGGTGGCCTGGTTGTAAGGCTAACACTCCAGGGAAGATAAGACAGGATGGTCTTGGCCCAGGCAGATCACGCACTTAACGTGGCCATCCTTGTGTGATAGCTGTGCGTTGCAGGACGAGCACTTCTTCTTAGGTGAATACATGAACAAGAAAAGAAAATACAGGTTACTCACCTGTAACAGGAGTTCTAGGAATGGTATATGTTGTTCATCCACACTATCTGGCAGGTTCCTTGCCGCTTTAAATCTTGCCGGAAGGTCTTCAAGCTGGCTCCTCCGGGACTTCCGGTGACGTCAGCAGCCGAATGGCAGCCTGAGTAGCTGAGCTCCCTAGCCCACAATACAATCGACAGGCATCTATATTAATTAAATCATGCAATCGCCTGCAAAAGCGACCCGATCGAAGGCAGGAGTATCCAGGACCGCTCAGACACCGGTTCAGAGGCTGCAGCTGTTAATGCGGGAGGAAATAACACCAAGAAGTACGGGCCTAGTCAGAATAATGGAGGTAATGATGGAGGAAGGCTTGAAAAGGAAAGCACGCAGTTAGTAGCATCGATCATGCAGACTGCCAAAACGGTTCAAAAATAGATGCTTCGCTAACGGAATTAAGAGCAGATATTGGCGCTATTCAGCACAGAACGGACAAATTAGAGCTGGGCCTGACCTCCGTGATAGAGCAGTCTGAACGTCCACGACCGCCTCCTATTATTTTTGCTAGCGAGGGAGAGGGAGTTGAGGGCCAAGATAGATGATGTGGAAGGAAGGAGCAGGCGACAGAACATCAGAATATATGGTATTCCAGAAGGGGCTGAGGAGGGCTCATCAGACACTATCACATATATACAAGGGGTTTTGAAAGATTTATTAAAACTATCACCGGAAATGGATATCACCATGGATAGAGCACATAGATCCCTCGCTCAGCGTCCATCAGTCCCCGGATCACGGCCCAGATCATTTGAATCCGAATGACAAACTACTCCATTAAAGAAGAACCTGAGAAGGGCATGGAAAATGAGGAAACTTATGTTAGGGCCACACCTATCACGATTGATAATGACTATACCACTGCTGTACAGGAGGCACGTCGCACTATGTGGCCGATTGTAAAACAGCTCAGGGCAAGAAACTTAAAGGTACAAATGCTTTTTCCAGCCCGCTAAAAGTAGAAACTAAACAGGGACCCAGAGTTTTTGAAGACCTGCTGGCTGCAAAAATTTCTTGAGGATCTCGGTTACAGTTCCTGGCCTAGAGAAAGAAAGATTAGAAAAGGAGCTTCAAAGATCGGGTTGGACAGTGGCACGAGGGTAGGATAAGGCCAAACCAGGCCAGATCGAACAACTTGAGAGCGGACATTACAGAACTGTTAAAATCCTACTCCACCACAATTTATCAGACAGATTCCCATTCACAAGGAGAAGGCAACCCAGAACCACAGGAGCAAGAAACAGCTCACCAGAGTGGACTGGTGCAGACTGAGAAAAGACACTTTGAAGGGACACTGGGATAAGTACCATGTATAACTGTCTGCCCGGGTTAAAATATATGAAAAGAACTTAACATAGGCCACAGTAACGGGGGAAGAAAAGAAGTAAGCTGGGTGGACAGCACAACAACAACAATATAGGGATACATCTGAATAGTAAATGAATAACTGAAAAGGTGGGAGAGGGGATACTGATATCTGAATGTCAGAGGCGAGGTGCTGACCTTGCGGGGGTTGGGGAAGGTAACATGGGGAAGGAGATTCTCTATTTGAACCTTCTGCCGATTACCTAAGGGGGGGAGAAATAAAAAAAAAGGAAAATGCCTAACAAACCTAAGAAGGAGGGGAAGATGAAACCTCCTTGGTAACTAATTAATGTGGGTTTGGGGTAAGCCAGGGTATTCCTCCAACTTAAAATCCATGGAGATAATCAGCTGCCTTTTGCTATTGCGGACGTTAATATTATCCAGGAGCTTGGGGATACAACATGGGAAAAAAGCTACGGAGGGTTTAGCCTACAACAACATAAAGGGCAAAGTGTCACAAATAAGACTACCAGGCCCTCATCTGAGGGCCTGGACTGACCTAGAAGTCGCAGAGCAACCGACCTGATGATCTTATATCCTTTAAACGTACTTATTATAAACAAGAAGTAAAACAAGCTGGAAAAGAGGGACAAAAAAAGAAGTTTGTTTATGGTTATGTTATTTCAGTCTTACTTATATATAAGTTCTTAACAGTTGTATTAAGTCTACACAGAAAGCAGTGGTTAAATTTTGTTATAGCCACGATGTCTCCACTAGAGGGAGAAAGTTCACTAGATGTTGTGAAATATATTCAAGCTGGTCATTCTCTGAGAACCAGCGCAATGTTAAGGTTTAAAAGGATTCTAGAAAGGCACAATGAAAAACTAAGTGTGGTATATGCATATGTTAGAGATAGGGAAAACTCCCAGATACGGAGGCTGAGAGAGATTGCAAGGACCCAGGGGATAAAAACAAAAATATTTAGAATTAGGAGGAAGGCACAGAGCAACTATAAGGAAGTAAAACCTGCAATATGACTATGGTCAACTCGAGGATAATCTCATATAATATTAATGGTATAAACCATCCCATCAAAAGAAAACAGCTTCAGAAATTTCTTAAAAATCAGAACTGTGGGATTCACTTCCTACAAGAGACACACCTATCCCCTAAAGAAGCCCAGAAGCTAAAAACTAGGAGTTCCCAACTGTTTATCATGCCTCTTAAGTAAAGGAAAGAAGAGAGGAGTTGCAGTTTTGCTTGTCGGCCTCTCCCTTTAAGGAGGAGGAGGAGGTGATAGTGGATGCTGGAGCTAGATATGTACTGGTGGTGGGTCGGATACAGGAACTGCAGGTAACCCTGATAAGTGTATGCGCCCCAGGCTCAGCGATAACCTTTATGCAGATCTCTTTAAACTGGTGGCAGATAAAGCAAGGGATTAGTGATTGTGGGGATTGGAATGTGGTCCTAGATAGAACACTAGACACTACCTCACAGATACTGGCTCCAGTAGCAGAATTTCTAAACCCTTGAGAAGACTCATGAGGGACACAGGCCTTACTGACATATGGAGGAGAAATACCCACAGGCCGAGACTATACCTACTACTCCCCACGATATAAAATTTTTCCAGACTGGACATGTTCCTCACATACAGCCGAGATCTATCAGCAATCAAATCAATGTGGGTGGGGACAGGAAGCCTGTCAGATCATGACCCCATTTACTTGGAGGTGGACCTGCAGATACCCAAAACCAACACAATGGAGACTGAACACAAGTTTGCTTAGAGACCTAAAAGGTCAAAGAGGAGATTAAGGAACTAATAAAACAAGCCACCCAGCTAAACGAAGGCCCAGACACCACGCCCAAATATTATGGGATACGGTGAAGGCCATGCTTAGGGAAGGTTGATCTCGATAGCCACATATAAAAATGGGAGAGAGCAAGACAAAAAGAACAATTAAGTCAGGAACTTAAAAACCTGGAAGATCAGCAGAAGCAAAAATACAGTAGAGAGAGAGAAAACCAAATAAAGGATGTGAAGGCTAGACTGCAGAAAATAATGCAATTAGAGATTGAGAGAGCCTTACTTTATACAAAACAGGTACACTATGAGGGAGGCCCTAGAGCTACCCGCATACTAGCGTACAGGTTAAAACAACAGGCCGCAAGAGCGCATGTAGCCAGCCTTAGGCATCCACGTACTGGGCAAAACCTAAGCAAATGGGAACAAATAGCAGACGCCTTAGTAACGTATTATAAGCAATTATATAAACCCCAACCAGAAACGTCCCCCGGAGTTGCCCGGGAATTCTTGAGAAGCCTGAGCCTTCCGCAGCTCACAGATGCCCAGAGACAAAGTCTGATGCGCCAATTGCTCAGCAGGAGATTCTAAATGTTATTGAAGACCTTAAAATAGGAAATCCCTGGCCCAGACGGGTTTGGAGGAGAATTATACAAAACATTTTAGGAGAAATAGCCCATATTAAAACAGTTTACAATCAAATCTGGTTGGAAGGAGAGGCTGCCCCCATGGAATTATACCACCATAACTGTGATCCCAAGGAGGGAAAGATTTGCAGGACTGTGGGTCATATAGGCGATCTCACTCCTCAACGTAGACTATAAAATCTTCACAGCTATAATAGCAAAGAGGCTCCAGCCTTTCTTGCAAATTTAATACACCCAGACCAGACTGGCTTTATAGAGGGTAGGCAGGCTGAGGGCGTCAGGCGAACCATAAACATAATTGATACTATTAACAAACATATACCTGCCTGCCTCATGAGTCTTGATGCTGAGAAAGCATTCGATAAGGTCGAGTGGAGCTTTCTATTCCTAGTCATAGAAAAAATGGGTTTCCCACTGCCATTTTGGAGGCACTAAGGCTCTATATGCCTCTCCACAGGCATATGTAAGGGTTAATAGGGGCATCTCAAAGAGATTCAATCTGGGGAGAGGCACCAGGCAGGGATGTCCTTTGTCCCCACCTCTTCGATATATATAGAACCCTGGCCCAGGCGACACGGGAGTCAAGAGAGGTAAGGGGGTGGGGGTGATGAGAAGATCACAAAATCTCCCTATATGCAGATGACGTCCTCCTATACATATCAAACCCAAATAAGTCCATCCCTGAAATTTGGTCAATAATTGACAAGTTTGGGAAACTCTCAGGATACACCCTGAATAAGAATAAAACTGAAATCCTGAAATTTCATTATAATCCCACACCTGACGTCAAGCAAATGCTGGACACAAATTGGAACAGAGGGAAGATAAAATATCTGGGCACGCAAATTGCAAAAAATCTCACAACGCTCTTTAATTGTAACTTTGACCCAATAATAACGCAGATAAGGCTAGACATTAAGAGATGGGAGACCTTGAACCTCCATTATACTCCAGGATACAAACAGTGTCGATGAATATCCTCCCAAATTCTTGTACTTTATTTCAATGTCTTCCAATCAAAATACATAAAAACCAATTTCAAATATGGCAGAGAATGATTACAAATTATATCTGGAATAACAAGAAACCTAGGATAAAAAATACAATACTTCAAACAAGTAGAAAATATGGGGGCAGAAATGTTCCATGTCTGGAGGACTACTATTTGGCCACACAGCTGAGGTGGGCCCTTCTGTGGTCGGCTAGACCATATCACGCTCGTTGGAGGGAAATTGAAGAGGCTCTAACAGACGGATGCCCTGAAGCCGAGCACTAACACCGGGCCTAAAGACCATAGATGGAGATATAATGTCAATGCCAGCAAGAAATACACTGGGCGCTTGAAGCGCCTCTGGGCTAAACATGGCTGATGAGGAGGCTTGGCCTCGTTGGTTCAGGTGGGATCCTGGGTTCTCCTGCCAAGCAGGACCTTACTTTCAGACGTTGGGAGAGATTGGGGCTCTATTCCCTAGACCAATTCCTAGAAGACGGTATAGTTAGGGAGTTTTGCCAGGTTAAGGATGAATTCTCCCTGAGATGGGGAGATTACTATAGGTATCTTCAGATTAGGACCTACATACACAAACTACAATCCTATTATAAACAAACTAATCCTGTAAGGGGAATAAAGAATACAATGACTGAAATAATGAATTTGAAAAAAGTCAAGGGGCAAATATCAGCCATATATGAAGTTTTGAGGGAAGGGAACGGAAATAAGACTTCTCAAATCAGAACTAGATGGGAGCGGGAGCTGGCGGAGAACATAGGGAAGGGGGAATGGGCCGAGGCTCTCGTGCAGAGCTCTAAAACTACGTCATCTCCGCTATGGAGGGAATTCGAATGGAAAGTAAGAATGAGGTTCTTTCTTACACCAGCAGCTCAGAGTAAATGGGATAAGAATTGTGTGGGAACCTGTCGGAGAGAATGTGGGGCAGCTTTGGCGAACTACCTTCATGTCTTATGGTCATGCCCGAAGTGGGCAAGTATTGGGCAGACATCAGTCAAACATTAAAACAGGTGTTTTCACTGGTGACTGACGGGGCCCAAACATCTGATACTGGGTATAAAGCCAGATGAGATAAGGGAGCAGATAAGATATATATGTGGAACATCCTTATGGGGCCCACAAGGCTTTAACAAAAGTGGCTAATGCAGCACCCTCCGACTTATTTGGAGTGGGTAACTATTGTGGGTGAGATAAAAGAAATGGAGGAGGTCACCTATAGAATAAAGCTAAGATCACAAGTATTTGTGAGAAAATGGACCATGTGGCTATTGTCGCCAGAGATGGAAGCACAGGATGGGGAGATAAGGACCGGAAGAAAGACATGAGGTAGGGAACCTGGCTGAAAGTACTGGGAGGCCCTGATGGGACCACTGGTTGTTGCCATTGATGTATCTGGGAAGTTGAACAGAAATGAAACCAACAGATGAAATATGACTTTGTGCAAACTACCTCTGCCACAAACTATATGTAATACTGCAAACACAAGTGTTGAAAGCACTTCTGAAATCAAATTATAATTGTGCCGAAATATGCAATAAACTTGAATTAAAAAAAAAAAAAAAAGCTGGCTCCTCCCACCCACCAGGGTGGTAAAACTCTCGGCTCCACCCCATGACGCCAGATCTAGCCAGCTGGAAGCCAGGTTGTTTGCGTCGGAAGCCGGGAGGTGGGTGGAGTCGTGTGGAAGAACAACATATACCATTCCTAGAACTCCTGTTACAGGTGAGTAACCTGTATTTTAGGGACATGGATATGTTGTTCATCCCACCATCTGGCAGACTCTAGCAGTTCTCCGGGAGGAGGAGGCAGGCGCACACACCCCCTAGGAAATAAAGACTGGAGAACTAAGGCCCCAACCAGCATCCGCGTGACCCAAGGTCGATGTGGTAGGGGTGAAACGGTATGTGCCGACTTCCAGGTAGGAGCCGCGCAGATATCTTGGGTAGGAACATCCCCGGAAGCAGCCACCGATGCAGCGGAAGGGTGGGTAAAATGAGCACTTATCCCTCTGGGAGGCTCCATGCCCGCCCACCTATAGCAGAGATCTATGCAGGAGGTGACCCACCCGCTCATCATCCGCTTGGCTGCAGGTCTGCCAGGTGCGGCTTCAGCGTAGATGACAAACAGCTGGCGAACTCTCCCGAACTTCAGCCTCGCGCTCCCTGGAGAAGGCGAGCCAATTAGGGTCCAAATGGAGCCTATATGGCTTCCGAGGGTGAATGGGATTGAACCCCGCAGAGACAATACCCGGTTAGGGTAACGCTCCGACACCAACTACGGAAGGAACTTCGGGGTAGGCGCAGGACAACCTTGTCCCTGTGGAAGACCAGATAGGGAGACTCGAAGGAAGCGCCTGGAGCTCTCCCATTCTTCTGGATGACGTGGTAGCCCCCGAGAAGGTGTTCTTCCACAACAGGTGGGAGAATCGCACCTGTGCATAGGTTCGAATGGCTTGCCCGTGAGCTAAGCCCATAGCAGCATAAGATGCCACGGAGGTGGAAATTCTCTCCCCGGAGGGGAAGCGTGATCAAGGCCTTGGAAAAGTGCCAGACCACCTTTCCTGTGCCACCGACTACCTTCCGGCCCGCGCCCGGAGGACAGGGGTGGCTGCCAGGAGCACCTTAAGGGTCGTTGACCGAAGCCCTTGCTAAAGAAGAGGAACGGACCTTAGGTAGTCCGGAATGCTCACCGAGGAACAGGAGAGGGGACCAGGCCCTATCCTAACACCAAATGGAGAACTCTTCCATTTGAAGGTGTAGCATATCTGATCGACTCTTGGCGGGACGCCCAACAACGTCGAGGACCTTGCCGGAAGACCCAAGGCCTGGCCACTAGCAGCACAGGAACCAGGCCGCCAAGTGCAGGGATTGAAGGTCCGGATGGAATACCTTCCCCTGACAACAGAGATCAGGACCGGGCGGGCTGGAAGCCGCCTCGGAAGCCTAGGGCTGAGACTGAGGAGAGCTGGAAGAACCAGTCTGGGGCTACCAGAATCACCTGCGCCTAGTCCCTCCTCGCCTTGCCTGTGGGTCAAGGGAAATGGGGGAGAGGCATAGAAGAGGCCCGGGGTCCACGGCCTCAAAGACATCCCCTTACAGCAGGCCCTGCTTGGGGTGGGGGGCGGGCATGAGACAGTCTCGGCTTCGCATTCTCCCTGGAGGGAAAAAGGTCCGCTCGAGGCATGACTTAGTGGGAGAAAGATCTTGTGCTACCTCCGGCAGGGAAGACCACTCGTGAGGCGCAGCCCTTATCTGGCTTAGGGCATCAGCCAGGGTGCTGAAGGCTCCTGCCATCGAAATGGCTAGCAAAACCGCCTCCAGGCTGCGCACGAGACCAAATGCGGAGAACCTCTTTACGCAATGGCAAGGGGCACGTCCGGCCCAGGCGGGTTAGGTAGCACATGGTCGTGGTATTGTCTGCTTGGACCTAAACCACTTGACCCCGCACAAACGGAGCGAAGACGGTGCGAGCTAAGCGGGCTGCATGAAGCTCCAGCACGTTGAAATGGCATTGGGACTCCCGAGGGGACCAGAGGCAGTGCACTCTGCGCTCCCCTTGATGGGCACCCCCAACCCATTAGAGATGCATCGGTCGCAGAAGACCGTCGACTCGGGGCGGACGAACGGGATGCCCTCCTGCAGATGAGCTGGAACGGTCCGCCATAGGAAAGCGTTCTACATCCCCTGGGTTACTGTCAAGTGCTGGTCCAAAGGATCACAGCATTGTGATCGCTGGCTGGCCAGCCCCCATTAAGGGGACGCAGGAACCGGCGGGTCCAATCGGACCACGCTGGTGCAGGCCGCCACGAGGTCCAGGAGGTGCAGGAAGTCCCAGGCAGGACGCAATTGCCCAATCAGACATGTTAGGTAAAGGAGAAAGAACCTCGGCCCTGTCCGCCGGGAGTCGAGCTCTGGCTCGAAGAGTCGAGCTCTGTCCCGATGAAAGGATCACCCGCTTTGACACGAGTTCCGACTTGGCTCCGTTAGAGAGGAGACCGGTCTGAGAGCAACCTAGAGGGCCAGAACTCTGGACCGCCCCACCTCCGCTCTGGAGGGGTTGCAGTCAGCCCGCCATCCGGGTAGGGGTACACCCGGACCCTTCGGCACTGCAGGAATGCTGCTGAGAAGAGGCCGAAGGGTATGGCCTGGAACTCGTAAAGAGATTCCCCCGCTCTTGAAGCGGAGGAGTCTCTCAAGAAACGGACGGATCGAAGTGTGAAGAATACGTCCTGGAGGTCCAGGAAATAGAGCCACACGTCTAGTTCCGAGGATGGGATATCTGAGTCAGAGTGACCAACCCGAAGGTCCGAGACCTTAAGAAGCTGTTCAGGTCGTGCGGGTCAAGGATGGGGCGCAAGCCCCCCGTCGGTTTGGGGACCAGGAAAAACCTGGACACAAACCCCGGGTCTGGAGGAGGATCCGCCACCTTCCTGATCACCTCATTTTCGGGGGGCAGGGCAAAACTGGCTCGGCGGGCCAGCAGCAAGGCTGCGGACCACGTGGCCCCCCGAGGGGCAACGGCTCGAATGGGTGAGGCCTGCTCGAAATCCAGAGGCAGGCCCCTTCCCTAGCACCTCCGACACCCAGAGGTCCGTGGTGATAGCGGACCAGGCGGAGGAAGGGCGGAGCCGTCTCCCCCCGGGGGGGACCCGGGTAGGGGTGACGAGGCTGGGGGCGGCGCCCCTCAGCCTGTCACTGAGCAGGCTTGGAGGAGGGACTGGCCGAGGGAGCTCCTGAGCCTTTACCTCCTTGCTTCCCCTTAGAGGAAGCCTCTGGCTTGGTGTCAGGATGTCAAACGGAAGCCTGTCAGCCCTCATGCTGCTGTTGATGGGCCAGTCGTGCCACAGGAGCCGAAGGACGAAGGGGCTTACGCAAAGGTTGCTGGCAGCCCTTGTCCCTCTGGGCAGGGGTGACCGAGTCCAGAGTGGCATTGGACTTCTCGGTCCCCTGGAGGTGTCCCTCCACCCAGGGCCAAGAGGTCAGTCCCCAAGAAGGGATGTCTCGCCAACTTGTGCTGGGATCCGCCGAGAAGGTGGATATCCTCAGCCACGCCCTGCGGCGCATGGCCACCGCGGCCGCTACTGACCTGGCACAGGAATCACCTATGTCCAAAGCAGTCTGAAGCTGCTGCTTCGCCACCGCCCTACCCTGGTCCCGCACCCGCCGGACCGTGGTCCGCAGGTCGGCCAGGAGATGAGGGAGCACCTCATCCAGGGAGCCCAAGAGGGCGTGGGAGAAATATGCCATCAGTGCGGCTGAGCTGGCCTGTCGGAGGCCTAGGAGGATGGCGGCGAACTTTGCCTCGACATAGTCCATCCTTTGGACTCCTTTGTCGGGGGCTATCCTATTCCGAGCGTTCACAGAACGCTGGAAGACATTATCGGTAACTAACCCCTCAGCGGAGGGGTGCTCCGAAAAACCGGGCAAAGAACTGATAGGGACAGAATACTTCCTGGCCATCCTGGCCGAGGGCGCAGGACAGGAAGTAGGCCACTGCCAAAGCTCCAAGGCTGGGCCGACGATGGCCTCAGCCACCGGGAAGGCCTCTGGGGGTAAACCCCTTCGGTCTAGGATCTCCGTCAGGGGATAAGAGGCCCGTTTGGACACGGGTTCGAGCTGCATCCTGGTGAACTCAGAGATGAGCCTAAGCAGACCCAGGAAGGACGATGGGCTGTCGTCCACAGACCAGTCCAGGGAGGACTCTGGGCCCTCCCGTCTGGGGAAAACGGAGGCGTTGTCGTCGGACTCCGAAGGGTCTGCAAAGAGCTGCCTCAGGCCAGAGCCACTCTTCACCCGCTGAGGGCGGGCGGGAGTGAGGGTGACCGACAACCTGCGGGACAGATCGTGACCCGACCGAGGTTCCACCATAAACGGTGGGGCAGCAAGATTTGGTCGAGCAACCGGCCCAGAAGTGGGCACCTCGACTGGAGCGAGCGGTTGCGTCGGCCGTTCCAGCGGATCAGAGTAGATTGATTCCCCAACTGCTGCCAGATGAACTCCTCGTAACGTCGACGCCATCTGCATCGAAGCCTCTCCTCATCCGAGGAGGGAGACTAGGAGGAACGGTGTTGCCACTTAACTCGGTGCCCCGATCGAGACCGCCGAAATCGACAGGAGCGGCTTGACCGAGAAGAGGACCGAAATCGAGACCCAGATCCTCGGCAAAACTGAGGGTGGGTCCGGGAAGGAGCGGGGGACACCCGCTCTTCCCTTGGCTCGGACAGAATGACTGAGGACTGCCACCCCGAAGGCGCAGGCAGAACCTTGGCCTCCACCGGGGAAACCGGCGAAGGGTTGACGGCTCTTGCAGTCGACCGCCCGGGTGACGGGTCGAGAGAAAACTCGACAAAGTCGACGGGAGTCTTGGCCGGCTGGCCTGACGGGGACACCGTGAAGCCAATGGCCTGAGCCGCAACCTCGACCGAAGTTGAAGGTCGGCAGACAGGGGAAGGGGACCTCTCCGGCTCCCACAAACGCCGACGATGGGACTTACCCTACGACTCCCTTGACCTGGGCCGAGAGGCAGGTCCCGAGGGCCCCTCTCCCTCCGTGGAAAGGGACTGGCAAAGCTCCTTGAATGAAGCCGAATGAGAGGAACTCAAAGAGAGCGGGATAAAAGCCACGACCAAGGAGGAGGGGGATGCAGCCTTGGCGGCCGCCTCCTCCAGGGAGGTAGAGAGATCGAGCTGCTCAGCCGAGACAGCTGACGCGGACACCGCCCGACGAGCCTCTAAAGATTTTACCAGCGCGGAAAAATCCTCGGGGCGCCCAAGCCCCAAACGGGCCGCACAATCCTCCAGGACGTTGGTCGAAAGGGCGCAGTACAATTCGCAAACTTGCGAATCATGGTCCAAGTCGAGGCAGTAAACGCACATGGAGTGCGGAGCAGTCCTGGAGATATTCCGCCCGCCCGGGCGCCTCCGAGAGCCGGGAAACAAATTGTCCATCGCAGCCGCGAGGGAAAGAAGACCGAAGTTTTAGAAAACTTCAAAACTAAATTCGGACGAACCGAACAATCAGGAACCAGTCGAAAAACGCAGAGCGCTAAGGAGGGAACCTGTGCTTCCAAGCAGTAAGGAAGATCTGGCGTCATGGGGCGGAGCTGAGAGTTTTACCACCCGGGTGGGTGGGAGGAGCCAGCTTGAACACCTTCCGGCAACATTTAAAGCAGCAAGGAACCTGCCAGATAGTGTGGATGAACAACATATCCATGTCCCTAGAATTGAGAATTTTGTTAGAAAAAGATGATGGAATAAATCCGACACAAGAACTTTCATGATGATCGCTAACGGGAAGTCTGCAATGCGACTGACACGAGGCGACAGTGGGAAAGAACTGGAGGACGGGCGTGGGGACCATCCACTATATACGGTCACGCTGACGTTAGTCACGAGACCTCGGGTGGGCGGTCCCCCATCAGGTATTGTTAGAAAAGTCTGCCGTGCGGCCCAGACGCCAGGTGGCGCTAGTCCTATATGTGATGATCTACTGAAGGAACCCTCTCGAAGTAAGATCGGGGAAACGTACACAAGTAGAAACGTTTCTACTTCATGGCATATGTTGCCCTGGTAGAGGGTTTTCGCGCTGCCATGAGCACCTCTACCACTCTTATGGTTACTCCAAATCTAGCCCTGGCTAAGTCCGCAGGAGCCATGCATGCAGAAGCAGGGACCGGAGGGCTGGATGGACCAACGTCCCTTACTCCTGGGAAAGCAAATGAGTGGACAGGGGGCAACTGAACCAGTGGTTCTGACGCCAGCTGTTGTAACAGCAGGAACCAAATCTGTTGAGGCCAGAAAGGTGCGATCAGGATCATTCTGGCACCCTCTGCCTGCAACTTGAGTAGGATCCTCTGAAGAAGGGGAAAGGCGCACAGAAACCTCCCAGTCCAGGAAAGGGACAATGCGTCTCACCAAAAAAACACCAGGCCCTGGATCTAGCGAGCAGAAATTGGGCAGTTTGGCATTGTGAGGGCACGCAAAGAGGTCCAGCTCTGGTGGGCCTTACCTTTCGAAGAAGTCATCTGCGACACCTTGCTGTAGTTACCATTCGTGGCTCCGATACCAAGAGCGACTTAGGCTGTCTGCGAGTAAGTGGTGGATCCCTAGAACATGGAATGCTGCGAGATCCAGATTGTGATCCACTGCCCAAGTCCATACCCTTATTGCCTCTCTGCATAGGGGATAAGAGTGCGTGCCCTCTTGTTTGTTGAGATGGAAGACTACTGGGTTATTGTCCAACTGGACCAGAGGGGGCCCAGGAAGGAGTACCCCTTGGAAGGCTTGAAGGGAGTATAATACAGCTCTCATCTCCAAAATGTTTATGCGGAGAGACCATTCCATTGAATTCCAAGAGCCCCTCGTCTGATGAGAAGCAAGATGTGCTCCCCCATCCTAGTCCAGAGGCATTCTTAGTCAGGATCTGCTGTGGGCTGGGTCGCTGGAAGCGAACCCCTTATCCAAATGGGCTGGGGTGACCCACCAGGTCAGGGACTGATGGACCGCACTGGAGAACCAGATGGGCTCCTCGAGCTTGTCAGGGCCTTGGTCCTACTGTACTCTGAGTTGCCACTGCAGGATCCTTATATTCAAATGTGCGAGGGGAACTGTGGCTATGGCTGCTGCCATATGACCTAGAAGCTGCGGAATCACCCTCACTGGGACCAAGTCCGAGCCCATCACCCAGTGTGCAACCTCCCTTAGCCTGGTTGCCCGGTCTGCGAGAAGAAAGGCTCTCCCTTGGACAGTGTCCAGGACTGCTCCTATGTACTATAGCCTTTGAGCAGGCCACGGGTGTGACTTGGGCAGATTTAAGGTAACGCCCAAAGTCTAGAATAGACAATGTCTCCTCCATCATCCTGTTCAACTGGTCTTCTTGATGAAGCTGTAAGAAGCCAATCATCCAGGTAGGGGTAGACAAAGTGACCCCCTCTCCTGAGGGCCGCCACCACCTCTGCCAGGCACTTGGTGAAAAACCTTGGTGCTGTTGACAGACCGAATGGAAACGCCCTGAACTTGTAGTGCTCTCCTTGGAAGATGAAGCGAAGGTACTTCCTGTGGGATGGCAGGATCTTTATATGCATATAAACATCCTGCATATCCAGGGAGCAGAGCCAGTCTCCATGATGGAACATGGGCAATAGGCTTGCTAAGGTCACCATTCTGAACCTTTTGTATTCGATGAAGGTGCTCAGCTGGCTCAGATCCAGATTGGGACGGAGGTCTCCTGTCTTCTTCGGGACTAGGAAAAAGTGGGAGTAAAAATCCCTTGCCTCTTCGAGTATAGGGGACCTCCTGGATAGCTCTTTTGTCTAACAAGGCCTGTATTTCTGCCCGCATCGCATCCATCGATCTGACATAATATTGGACAATCCAGATTGGTAAAGGGAGAATCTTCCTCCTACCACCACCCCTTGGATTTCCTCCAGAGGAGGGGGGTTGGTAGAGAGTCATGTGGTTGTGGAGGGGGTGGGCAGGGGAGGTCTAGGCGCCTTGGGATTTTAGGGGCATTGGGCACCTGAAGGAAGGGGGGGGGCATCTCCTTTCAAAGCCTCCTTTATGCTGTGGCTGGTGTCTTTCCTGCTATCCCTGGTTCTTTCAAAAGGGACGGTGCCAGGTGGCCTGCAGTTCTGACCTATACATACAATGGACCTCACACACTGCCTTGCCAGAGTCTTGCAGTCCAGATATAGGTTTCTCTATTTCTTGACCAAATAGGACGGGTCCCTGAAAGGCAGCGTCCAAGATGGCATCTTGTAAATCCTGGCGGAAACCAGAAAATCTCAGCCAGGAGTGTCTCCTCATACAGATACCTGTGGCTGCTGCCTTTGCTGCCATGTCTGTAGAGTCATAAGAGTTCCTTAACACATGCTTGTCCACATCCATACCCGACTGGATGACGGCAAGGAGTTCTGCCTTACCCTCAGAGTCTGACTGGGCCTTAGCCAGATCCATAGCTTTTGCCCACAATGACTTCTGGTATGTAACCATGTGGGCAAGAAAATTCAACGACCTGACCGTGCAGGTAGCCGATGAATATACTCTGCGGTCCATCTGGTCCAGTTTTTTGGACTCTGGATCTGGGGGCTGGACGTTCATGTGTCTTGGTTGTTGTGCCCTGCCATGCGCAGACGTCAGTACCATGGAATCGGCTTTTGGATGCTCACCCAAGAAAGGCTCCCCTTTAAGCATTTTATAGAGCCTGTCCACTTTCCTTGGTACTGCCGTTGTGGTAGCCGGGTGCTTCCATGTCGATTTGGTGACATCTTGGAAGGGCTCTACCAATGGGGGGAATGACCAAGGGTTTAGGGTCAGTAGCCCACACACATTTTGCCAGACGGCGCCACTCAGGGTCCAGCTCTTCTGTATCCCACTGGTACAGAGCTTGGATATGCCTCATAAGGTCCAAGATGGATGGGTCATCCGGAGGTGACCTTGGTGAGTCACTTCTTGGGTCTGGAGAAGGAATAGGTAGTCCATCCTTAGAGGAGTACTCGTCGGAGTAATTTCCGATGTCCTTCGTGGGCGTCCACTAGTGGACAGGACCGATGACGGGTACCTCTTTCTGCCGCCTGAACCAGGCATCTGCCTATCTGCTCCACTGGTGGGGGAGGGTGCTTAGGCGACTGATCACTGGGTGGTGGCTGAACCGGGGATGGGTCCCTGGTTTTGGGAACAAATCTCCTTTTATGATGTTCCACCAAGCGTTGAACAGTGCTCCTACCTCAGCCAATGAAACTACTGGGGGCGGAGGCATCAGGTTTGATATGCTGGAGGAGCCAGGCACTGGATCCTGTGGTCCTTTAGGTGCTGACATCTGGTCCTGGGGCACCTTGTCTGCAGGTGCCTCTGGCATCAGGCCTGACGGGGCCATTGTTCAGTGGAGCCGAGCCCCCTTGTGGTCTGGTGTCCGGCTCCTTAGGAGAAGGCAGTTGGGCGTCCTTAGCCCCTGGAGTTTTGTCCTTTGAGGCCTTGGTCACCGGGGCCAATGGTCGGTCCTCCAGGGCTGATGGCTGCTCTTTGGCCAGAGGCGCCTGATCCATCTCCGACCGGGGGTCGGAGTGGCCAGTAGTTTGCCTACCTTCGGAGACTGATGTCACCCTTTCCTCAGGTGGAGGAGGCATCCGGTACCTGATGACCTCCTGGCATCTGCTGGAGTCATCAGACTTTTAATGTGTATCGGACGATCCAGAGTGCTTGTGGGCAACAGGTTCTGAAGGTTTGCCCTAAGCAGATGCCGGTCCCTCTTGGGTCAACCCATGCGAGGTTTTGTGGGGTCGGTGCGCCAAGGAAACCTGGGCGAACAAATGCC
Organism: Neoceratodus forsteri; assembly: GCA_016271365.2. Lineage (NCBI taxonomy): Eukaryota > Metazoa > Chordata > Ceratodontiformes > Ceratodontidae > Neoceratodus > Neoceratodus forsteri. Next base: position 698,551,237 of record CM057452.1, on the reverse strand, counting down.
CCTGGGATGAAGACTCCCTACCTTCTGAGTGCGATGAGGCAGAGGTCTTCTTCCGAGTAACCCCCAAAACTGCTGTGGTACCTGGGGGAACCAACTCGGACCTCCCACCAGAGGTGGAGGAAGCATAAGTCCTGAGAGGGGATTTTGGTCAGGACTCGACTTGGCTCTCCTTCTCCCAGTGATGGTGTTTCCTCCCGATCTTTTCTCCTTTTGGGGAGACTCCTGGCAGAGGAGGAGGAGGAGGACTATGTCCCAGTATTCTGCAAGGCGGCCACTTGTTGCTCCAGCAGGTAGGCCTTAAGCGTCTTGAGGCAGTGGATGCGAGTTTTACTATTAAACTTTTGGCAGTACGGGCAGTCGTCAGGCCAGTGGTCTGGGCCTAGGCAGATCAGGCAGCGTGGCCGTCCCTCGCCAGGATCTGCTTCCCACACGCGCACTTCAACTTTCGCCACTTAGAGGTCGATGAAGACATGCACTTTTCTGAAGAAAACATTGAAGAAAACCAAACTACGAGTACACTACAAGAGGTGCAAAATAGCGTGCGACTGCAATGATGGCATTCGTGGATCTGATGTTAGCGGACTGACGGCTGAAAAAGAACTGAGGTGATGCCGGGGGACCGCCCCCTTTATACCACATCTAATGTCAGGGCAGAGCCGAAGTTGGGGGCGGTCCCCGCCATAGACTACTAGCTAGAAGTTTTTCCGTGGATTCCTAACTCCTGGCAGCTTAGTTCTGATGGTATTACCTGCTGCAAGAGCTCCCCCTCGAAGTGAGATCTGGAGAAATAAGAAAGTAGAGTAAATGTTTCCATGCATATTGCCTCCACTCGGGACAGGAGATCACTTTATGCATGGGCATACAATACAGGAAAATTACGTACCTACCGTAATTCTTGATCTTCTCTTGTATCTTCACCATTCATTACTTCCTGGGTGTAAGCCGGAGGCGCGCACCCGTCACGGGAGCTTTTTTTTTTTTTAAAGTTGCTAACGGCACGCCCTCGAGCTGACGCCATGCGTCATGCGCGCAGGGGCGGGCCGCAGTAAGCTACTCCATCCTCCAACTCAGTTCTGTGAGCCGGAGAGGCAAAATGAAAGCAGAAAATATAGATAGCGAGGCAAGATAGCGAGGGATAGCAAAGCAAGGAAGAATGAACTGAAAAGGAATAAGCCGATGGAGGAAGGACAGAGGAGATAAGAACATCCTAGCCTAGGGAGTGCAGGGCCTCTTACCTGGGCGACTCTAGGAGGAGAGATGAGTAAGAAATGAGAAAATAGAAGAAGAAGAAGAAGAGAGAGAGAGATGGGATGCTGAAGGGACCAGAATGCCCAACGAGCATAGTTAGCTTGTAGCTGAAGGCTCGACTAAAGGGAAGCAAGAACCTCGGAGATAGAGCTGAAGAGAAGGTTCACCAACCCGCTAGACAGACTCAGAAGGGCATAGTCCTCATCTTCAACATGCCATTGCTTGACACCCACCTGGCCCTGGCCGTGGAAGGCCTTTAACTGGAGGACAGCCGAGGAGGGAAGAATAAAACCCCTCAGCATGAGAGCGCTGCTCAGGGGTTTAGAAATGGAAAATGTAAGCCTTTCAGGCGTTCCAAGAAAGAAACGGGACCCAGACTGACTGGCTAAGGCCGGCCAAGGCTTAGGCTGGCTAAGATTGGATATGGTCAGCAGAGCTCCACTGTAAAAATTGTCCAGGAGGACACTTAAAGGGAGAAACCACTTAGCAAAACAGCGAGAAGGATAGCCTACCTTCTCATTTGCCTTCTTGTTTGATTTCTCCTTTTCTTTTTTTTTTTTTTTTTTACAGATAAAAAATTTTTTTTTTTTTACTAGATGCATGACCCAGATACCAAGATGCCTATAGCAGTCTGAGAGAGTTCCCTCAGCATTTTTTTTTTTTTTTTAGAAGAGAAAGGAACAGACGTATTGTCCTCTGCTCTGCAAGGCAAGAATAGAGGGGGATTAGATTTCAGGGCAACTATCTGAACACGGGATTGCAGGATCAAAACTGAATAGCCTGAGCCAGGCCAAACAACTCCAGAGGTATCTTGCCATAAGAATAGCAAGAGATAGTTGTGCAGTCTGATCGCCAATGCAATCACGAGATGGCCCATGAATCTTAGAGTAAATAATTTTTCTGGATTTTAAACCCCGAAGATTTTTTTTTTTACTTTTGTTATTTTTTTTTTGGAAAATGAAGCAATTTTCCCTATATTTTATATAAATGCAGAGAGAGAGAGGAGATGGGAGGTGGAGAAGCCACAGGAAGAGGCCACTGAGGGGATGTAGGGAGGGAAATGAATGGTGAAGATACAAGAGAAGATCAAGAATTACGGTAGGTACGCACTTTTCCTATCTTCCCTTGTCAATCTTCACCATTCATTACTCCTGGGTGAGTACTAAGCTCTCTTCCCTGGAGGGGAAGAGGCCATACCCTGAGGGAACAAGACCCCCAGCCTTCTGTTGGTGAGAAACAGAAGGAGAAGACCTGGCTTATTCAGAAAGCCTCATGGGAGAAGAGCTAGAGGTGCTTCCCGAGGACGAGGAGACGGAGGGAGCCCTGTAAAGTCTCCCAGCTCTGGAAGAGAAAAGACGGGTCCCCGGAAGGCGGAGCGAATCCACCCACGCGGGCCAGGGTGACAACCGGAAAGACGGGCCATGCCGTCCCGCCTGATGCAGATCGCTGTCCCTCGCAAGCCTGGAAGCCACCTCATTGGCGCCATAAGATGCCCTTGCTTGGTGTCTTGCCAGCTCCAGGCCTACCGCGGAGAGGGCAACGGCTTGTCTGGTTTGCTCCGATTATGGGCATAGATGCCAGCAGCTGGGACATCATCGACCACAGATGCCGGTTGTAGGCAGCGTGGTGAGCCTGATGTGATGCAATACATGCACTGCTCACGAGAGAAGAGAACACTTTCGCCTCCAACGGTCTAACTGGAGAGAGTCCGAACTGGTGGGCGGTCGGCGCCAGGCAACGGCGCCCAGAAGGAGTATCCAGGTATACCAAACCTGAGGACGGGTTGGGAAGGAACCCAGAGACTCAGAGGGGCAATACCCACGCTGGCAGTCCGCCGGGCTGGGGAAGAAGCGGCAGGGGACTGCCATGACCGGATAGACGCCTCCTGGAAGGGGATAGGCCAGGAAGGTACCACCAGATGCTGGGCACTGAATTCACCAAGGAATTCACGCGTCTCCGTTCGGTATTGTCTCTTCGAACGTAGGAAATCCGGAGATCCCTCACCATCCTCGAGAGGAAACGCTGATATTCTGTGAAATCAGCATCGGAGGACAGATGAGCAGGGGGTTCCTCTCCCTCGGAGGAGGGAGACGAGGATGATGGGGAACTGGAATGCTCAGAGGATTCCTGCGGCGGTGGGGAGAGTCGAAAGACCCGCTCATGCATGTATCTAACATATGAGGGGAAGGCCGCGGCAGAACCTGAACTGCCCCAGGATAACGGACCCAGGGACCGACATGGCCTGGGAGCGGGGTGGTGAAGGCAGAGAGATGGGAGAGGGCACCTCGCGAGGTAACTGCTCTCTGCGAGGGCTCTGGAATCCGGGGAAAGGGGCCCTGGAAAGAGGGATCCCGGATATCAGACCAGGCCGCAGAACGGAACTCTGGGGAAGCGGAGCCTGGAAGAGCCCTGGGGAGAACCTCCCCATGACGCACGCTCGGACTGCATGGATCCAGAAGGGCAGTCCGCACAAAGCCGCGCCAGAGGACACCCTAGAACCCTGGAGGGGGGGCGGGCTCTGCACTTGCTCCTGGCCACCCCCCTGGAGTGGCCAAAGAAGACCGAGCAGCAGACCCCTGCCCTCAACCCCTCGGACTCCGGAGGGCCCTCCTCCCACCACCACAGCGCCCCTGTCCCTAGAGAGGCAACAGCACCCGTGAAGGTAGCGTCACCGGCCTCCAGAGAGGGGCCTCCCCCCGCGCCACTCCCCGCCTGCCCCGGGCTCCGCCACCCCAGCCGGGGAACCCTCAGGAGACGACGGAAGGGGGGACAGAGGAAGGGGCCCGCTGCGCCGCCTGGCACCTCTAGCCACCGGGGACCCAGACTCCGAGGAGTGGGGGTGCCAGGATGGGTCCACGTCTGAATCATCGCCCTCCGAGGAGGACGAGATCAGCAGGACCTCAATGCTGGCCACCCCAGGGGTCCCTGAGGCCACGGGGCCGCGAACGGCCCCGGTACCAAGGGAGGCGCCGCTCGCCTCCTTCACACCGGTAGCAGCCAGGCCTAGCTCCACACCCCCAACGGCGCCGGCAAGGCCGGCACCGCCTGGAGGAAGGGCAGCCCACGGCGCCGGGCGGCCAGAGCGGCGGCATCGCCGGGAGCGCGCCGCTTGTCCATCGGGCGCCGCCGAACGCGTACCGGTGCTCAAAGCGGCATCGCCAACGGCGCCTCTTTATCACCGCGCGCTAACGGCACTGGATCCCGAGCGGCGCGGCCAACGGCGCCGCTTCGATCACCGCGCTGACTCAAACGGCGCGGAAACGGCGCCGCATCGATCACCGGCGCCAGGATCCGAAACGGCGCCGAAGGGCGGCGTCGAGGGTCCACCCGAGCCAGGCCCAAAAGTCGAGGGCCTCGCCACGGGGGGAGCCTGCACCTCCGAAGAGGTGATTGCCGAGGCGGTGTCGGGCGCCATGCCCCGGGAGGGACTATGACGCCTCGACACTCTGGAAGGGGCCTCTCCTCGGCAAGAAAAGACGGAGACCCCTCCTCAGATCAGATAGGCCCGGAGGGGACCCGGGAAGGGCCTAGAGACCTTACCTGAGAATCCCTTGAGCGACGCCGCCCCTCAGGTCGGACGGGCTTTGCCGAGCTTGAACGCTGCGGACTTCGAGGGACACGGGCGGTCCATGGAGAAACAGGCGCCGACGTAATCCATGTCATGGTTGGTCCCAGGCAACGAAGACAAACGCTATGCCGGTCCGAGACGGAGAAATGCCGCCACAGTAACACCGACGATAGGGGCGCCGTCTTCGAACATCGCTTAGCTCCGAACCGGACATAACGCTAAATCAACAAGAAAAAAAGAGGAAAGCACACCCGCGCCGCTTTAGAAATAAAAAGAACGGTCTTACCGATTAAGGCCGAAAAAGGGAAAGAGGAGTCGTAGACGCAGTCAAAATATGGACTCCAACAGGTGCTGCCTCGACGCGGAGAAACAGAACTGAGTTGGAGGAGGAGTTGGTCGCCATTAACGGCTGCCCTCGCAAGATGACGCATGACGCCGCTTCTCAGGGCGGGCCGTTAGGCAACTTAAAAAAAAAAAAAAAAAAAGCTTCCGTGACGGTGGTGGCCCCGCTATACCCAGGAAGTAATGAATGGTGAAGATTGACAAGGGAAGATTTTGCCACTGGGGCATCGGGATGGGTATATTAAGCTCCTGAGTCCATTTCAAGAGGGCCAGAAGGGGTTCCTCTGGTTAGTGTTCGATACCAAAAAGAGATCCTAAAGCCTTGATGCTGACAGAGTATGAGGCGCTCTAGCTGCAGTAATATTGGGGGCAATGCCTCCAATGTGGAATGTCGAAGCTGCAGAGACAGTAAATATGTCCGAGCTTGAAAATATCTATACTGGTCAGTAAATCCCAGTGCCGTCTATACTGTATAACATTTTTACCCCTTTATTTCGTTTATTCCTGATCCTATGTCATACCCACATTGACATTTCTAAGCCAATGTTAGAATTCTAATTGTTTTATTATACATGAAGGTTTTCTGTTGTTAATGTAACCCTGTTAGAGTGCTGCCAGCCAATCAGTATACTCTTATTTCCAATCACTGATTTCATTATGCATAGTAATCCCCTGGCCTTTTACCACCTGGGGGGGGGGTGAGGAGCTGGCTAATTCATGAAGAGGGTGGTCTCTCAACACCATAACTTACCTAATAAGAAATACAAAATTGCACATGCCCCTATAATGCATTATGGGGGCAAGTGTGATTTTGTATTTCTTTGAAACTTGGCTTCCTGGCCAATGCCCTTTGGGGTAACCATTGCCTTAGTGCTTGCACACCGAGGTTCTTTGTCTTATAACTTACCTGATGTTGTGGTGCATGGGTTGGGGGGCACCACACACACCATTCACTCTCTACTACCATCCTTTTTAATTAAGTTTTTTTCGCCCCAACCTCAACCTCAGGCTGTCTCCCCACTTCTGAACAGTGACCTCAGAGCCCTGACAATGTCAGTCCCCTGGAGGACCTATCTGAGCAACACAGGGCTCCGAGAGTACATCATGCCAGTCTGACAGGCCCGGCCTGGGAATTTTTAACCCCGGTTTTCTTTCGTGGTCCCTCCTGTTGCCCCTAGTAGTAACACACCTTACCACAGTGACCTTACATGCACATAGTGCCCCCTGTGGTGGAGGATGAAGCCCTTCTGCATGGGTCACTGTGGCTGCAAAAGCAAGTATCTCCCATCGTGGTTAAGAACAAACTGCCTCTGGCAGTCCTCCTTGGCCAATGCCACCCGACAGCATCAGATCTAGGTTTACTCCCGAAATCTGGTTTCACTTCCCTGATAGTGTCACTACTGCTAGGTCACACGTCACGCAGCCTGTACTACCGTCCTACTTCCCAGTTCCCAGCAAAGCACTCATAGCTGGCATAAACACAAATTAGTTCCACAAAATTCTCCCAAAATTGTAAATATAGGGCATTCATACATTTTTTAAATTGCTGAAGACATTTTCAGGAAACTTTTTTCTATTAGACGTCGCCTTTCTCTGCTCTGAAAGCAGAATCATCTACTTGTGATGATATAATCTGTTGCTATGGAAGTAATTCTGATGTCACAAAAATCGGATTAGGACCTTCAGGGCAGGTATAAGCAGCACTAACAGCAGAAGTCTAAGCGAAGAGATCATGTTTTCATGCAAATGTCTAGAGAAACAAACGGAATGTTCCGAAATCCACATTTTTTTGATATGTTATGAGACTACAGCCACAGTGCATGTTAGCGATGAAAATTCTTACCTATACTTTTTTTACTCAGTTTTAGATTGTCCCTTATCTCCTGTGTTGTAAGATACTCTTTCCCCTATTCCGAGTCTGCTTTAGCACTATTTTTGAACATTCAAAATGATTACAGGAGTACTCCTTTCACAGATGGCGGAGCCAGGGGGTCAGCAGACCCTCACTTTTGCAGCTGATGGGTCAATGAATTTTAACCCCCCCACCCCCCAATCAATTGACAAAGCATTAAAATGAGACTGATGGGATTTGGCTAATGACAGCAGGGAGGCTACTTCTGAACCTTGTGGAACACACGATACACTGAAAATCCAGGCAACCAAAACAACACTTTTTGGAAAATCTCTATGGAGCATTTTGTTTGATCGCTGCATGAGTTGCACCGTATAGTTATTTTTCACTTCCTTTCTCCTTTGAAATCTCTCCAAGAGCTACAGTTTGGTTACTTTGGTTGTATAAGACAAAAGTAGGCTGGGTGCCCATCAAGACTGTCTCCCATTCCATAGTGGGTGAATTACTCCCTGTTTAAGTTAAGTTGCAAGTAATTATCCAACTCTTTCTTAAAACTAGTGGGTGTTAAGTTTACTAGCTCCTGGGGTAGTTTATTCCAGGCTCTGGCTGCCCTTACAGTGAAATAACTGTCCCTTTTTTGTGTTTATTTTGGGGATTACAAGTTGATTATCATGGGACCTTGGGTTGACCGTTCTGATAGTGAACTCAAAACCACACTAGGTGGCTAATGCGGGGTTGTTCAAGATTTTGAACAGCAGGAATAAATCCCCCCTTTTCCATCTCGCTTCCAGGCTGAATAATCCTATTGCAGTTAGTCTTTCTGTATACGACATGTCCCTCAACCGAGGTATCAGCTTGGTTGCCCATGAACCCTTTCGATCAATTTGATATCACTTTTTAAATATGGGTTCCAAAAGGGAGACCCATAGTCTAAGTACGATTGTATATATGTACCACATAAGGGTAGGATACTGTGTTCACTTCTAGAGCCAAATGAACGTTTTACAATTTTCAGTAACCAACTGGATGTTTTATTTTTCTGCAATGATCTGAAAGCGAACACTTTATTATGGATTATGATTCCCAGGTCACATTCTTTATCTGCTACCATTATTGGCTTGTTTCCTAGTGTATAGGAGTGCAATGGATTATTCCTGCGAAAATGGAGAACTGCACACTTATTTATTTGGTTTTTGTTGACCGGGTAAGTGCACTAGACAAATTCTGCCTATTTTCAGGCACGACCTGGGGGGCGGGGGATACAGATGAATGTCAACTGACTTTGAACCAGATTAAGCTGTTGGTGGTATTTTAGTGAATGGGGGAAATTTGGCCAGGGTACCGGGGAAATTCCCTTACTCGTAGATAGGGGGTGCTGCGACTGGTGCTGACAGGGCCAGTCTTCCTGGAGGAGATGGAGGAGCAAGACGTCTGCAGGACTGAGGCAAGGGCCTCCTTCTCGTTCTCAAGTGCTGCAGAGGTCATACAAATGGATGCTGTAAATGGAGTTAATGCTACACTAAATGTACCTGCAAGCATGTTGGAGGCACTTCCAAGAGGAGAAGCTGCATAATTCCATGGGGCTGGCTGTGATCCTGAGATGGCTCTTGGCAGTCTCTCTATGGAACAGCTTCTGGGGTATTATTTTGGAAGTATGCAGTCTACAGTATTCCGGAACCACATAGAGGAGGAGTTGCAGTGATGTGGAACAGATTTTGCGATTGACCCGATGGTGCTCCCTGATACTCACTCCGGCAGCAAGGAAACGACTGCTGGTGGATCTTTTTGATCACAGGATCAGGATGCTGGAATTCTGATGGCGGGCTCTCCGGAGCAACAGGTACTGGGAACTGGGTTGGGACTAGTCTCTCTCAAGATCTCTCAGGCACAGGGGGCTTTTGTCCCTCAGATTACTGAAAAGGATGTTTTTTTTTTACAGGCATCTGCTGCTACTGATATGGAAGACTGTGACAATGTTACTTCGTGTAGCGAGACGAAGCAGATAGGACCTTTTGTGTTGCCTAAGGCTGTGAACTTCACAACTGGAATTACGAATAGTAGCCCCACTAAAACAGCAGCTGCAGCAAAGGTTTTGGCTGGCCAGTCAAAAAAAAAAAAAAAGAGATGAGCGCCGACCATCAGGTGCTGTATCTTCTGCCCCCCGTCCTCCTCACTTAATACAAAGGTAACTGTAGCGTCTTCCCCTGAGTGGGTACAGAAGTCTTTGACAGGGGCTGGGTGGGTTCCCAATGGGACAAGTTGGCTTCCTGGCCCAGATACTCAGGTGACTCTAGAAGGCCCAGGGTGCACTCTCACCCCCCAGGGCCCATACTTTGGTAATTAGACAGTGGTTCTTTTCCTCCTGGACAACCTCTCGGGCTTTGTGACCATGGTTGCACCAGGTTCAACCCCGCATGACATTCTACATCATATCAGGGTTCTAGAAGGAGACCCTGAAACTATCTCTGTTCCAGACATACCACCAGTGGCTCTTCCTTCCTTAACTTGTGTGCCTGCACACCCTGCCAACAGTATAGTCTCTCCCCTTGAGCAGCCTGAAGAAGCAAATCTCCGGGCCCACAGGGTCGCCTCGGGCTGGGAGGCTGGTCAACCTCCTACTGTTTGGCATACGAATGTTTGTGATTGTTTATTTCCAGAGACTGTACATTTGGCCTCAGAGCCAGCGGCCTGTAGGAATGCTGTACGTCTCAGATACAGGGGCAGTCCTGACGACATTCCAGACAGGCTTTCATGAGGTGGGCCCTGTTAAAAACTAGCATGAAGTTCTATGCATACAAAATATATGCATTGATCCATATGCCTGGAGACACTTGTTTTGATATCAGTTTCAAGCATCCTGTTGGTCTTAATCGATTTTGGAAACAGTATTTAACATTGAAGAATGCATCGCTTTGGAAGCCTTTTATTGCCATCCCTTTGACAAAGGCTGCTTTTAAACGAATTACAATATTTGTTCGAAATGAGGGGGGTGAATGTGGCTGGTATTTCTTGTTGGCTGAAAGAGCACTGTACCATTCATGGTTCGCCAGAACCTAACTTAGACGTATAAGCACTTGGGGGTACAAAGTCACTCTTAAACAAGAACATGGGGTGATAAAACATTTGCTGAACTGTTCTTTTGTGGGGCGGATGGGGGTTTTGTTTCATACGACGGCAGCCGAGGGCTTGTTACCGCTGTGGTGCTGTAGGGCATCTGAATAATGTCTGTACACAACTCAAATGTGGAAGCTGTGGGGAAATGGGTCATTCTGGTGTGCATTGTCCTAACCCTGTGAAGTGTAATTTATGTGAAGATGTAGGCCACGCTTTTTCTGCTTGCCCTTGGGCATCACATAATGGGTTAAATGATTCCATCAGGGCTGAACAAGATGTTTATGTTGCCGCTGCAGAAAAAAGAGAGGTTAAGAATGGAGGAATTACTTTTGCAGGGCTCCTCTGTCCAGTGACCTGCTCCAGTGCCTCCACAGGTACCCCGTGATTCACAAAGGTGCTGGACTCTTGATATAGTGCAGACTCCAGGTGTAGATTTGAACCCTGTTGAGGAGGCAAACCCTTCCCTTCGGAGTACCTGTCAGTAAGGTAGAGCCTGTTGCAGTGATCCTCTCGCAAGACACTGATCCGGGTATCGCGGAGGATCCGGTTCCCTCAGACATGACTGATTTGATTCCTGTAGGTCAGATGGGAACCGATATGCCCCCCCCAGCTACTACTGAAGACCCCCATTTCAGCGAGTTACTCTATCTCGATCAGTATTGCTGAAAAAAGGCCCCTGTGACAAAAACTTCTGATATGAACCTCACTCCTGTCCACAACTCCTATGAGGTCTAGATGGATTGTGAGAATGTTGATTCTGATGGGGGCTAGGAGGTTTCTTACGTAGCCTCCTCTCAGCATGATATAGGAGGAGATGCCTTGGTTGAAGATAAAGCTAAATTGAAAAAAATGGAAAAAATGAAAGTAATGTGGCTCTACTTTCTTGTTGTTGTATCATTATCCATTATTTTTCCTTGATGGTATCCTTTACTATACTTATGTTGAATACTACCAATAGTTTAAAATCTAGGAACAGGCGTCTGGTTACCTTTGCAAAACTACATATGGAGCACGATAACATTATATTCCTACAGGACACTAGATTACATACGCTCTCAGATATTGAGCAGGCTTCTATTTGGTCTCTGGGGGAGGATGAGTGTTCCGGTTTGGGGATTCTGTTTCAAGATCTGAACTTTCATACTCCACAGGGCAGCTTGCTGGGGTTGTTGATCGCGAGGGGAGATCGGGGCTGGTGCTGTCGGAGGACAGGTCCCAGTGTGCCCGTGGTTCCTGAGTTTTTGGCAGGCAGGCTGGAGAGCCTACTTGCTTGGACCTAGTCGTGTGTTGACTAGCCTGGTAACCGCTCGGGGAACGACTGAGGTGAAAACTTTCTCAGCTGGGTAGCTCCCATTGAGCGGAAATCTGTATTCAATTTGAGGAGTCAAAATAATTTCTTGGCTGCAAGACTGATAATGTTATCGTGGAGAGACTGAGAACCATCCAGATCAGACTGTTCCCTTTTCTGTCTTATGTACTTTGGTGAAGCAGTGAGAGTGCTTCTCTCTTTTCATCAAGATCATTTGTGCAACTGTTTAATTATTACCCTGCCTATGTGAGAGATAGGTTTGGGTATAAATTCCCCAGGGGGGAGAGCCCTGAGGGTGTTTATCATTCTTTGCTTTCAGTGGTTTACAGATGGAAAACTGATTGGAACTTTGGGCCCAGACCACTTGAACTCCTCTTGATATGTATGAAATTGTTTTAATATTTTAAGGGGGGTATTTTTATTTCATTTTACTTTATTATTTTTTGTTCTTTTTAGGGTTGTTTAAGTTGGGGGTGGGAGGGTTTTTGTTTGTATGAGGGTGAATAAATTGGTTTAAATATGTGTTGGGGTATAAGTAAAACGGTTAGGCAGTACTCCCCCTCAAGACTTCATGATCTCCGTCCCTTTGAATTACCCCCACTTACAGGGGAGGTTTATGCTAGATGTCGAAACCTCTGTATTATGAGATCAAAAGGCAGAAAGATACGGGGATCCTGGAACTCTTGAGGGGGGATGGGAGGGAAGAGAACGAATACGGGCAGTGAGGGCTAGGAGACGCCCTGGAGCAAAATGGGTACTGCAGCGAGGTCCTCCTTGCCTAGTTCCCATACCCAAGGGCACTGACTTGGAGTGTGTCAGGCAGGAAGTAGGATCACCTTGGATTTCCATCCCTTTCAGGTGGTTTTAAGCAATGCCAGGTTGATTAGGAATAAGACTGCAGTGATTTCGGATCTTGTTTCCTCAGTTGACTTGACTTGCATCACCAAGACCTGGCTAGATGGAAATGCTGGTCCTGTGTAGGGAGTCCACGATTCTGGATGGGTTCTTGGTGACTCACCGCCCGAGAGTGGACCGGAGAGGCGGGGGTTGCGGTCTGTTTTAGACAAGATCTGGATCTCAGGGAAGTGCCAGTTGGTGACACCAACTCCTTTGAATGCATAATGGGTGCAGGTGCAGGCTACAGGACCCTTCTTATCTACCATCCACCACAGGATGAGAGGGAGTTCCTGAAGGAGGTTACGGACTTCATCGCCGACATGGTATTGGAATCTCCCAGATGGTTAATTCTGGGGGATTTCAATGCCTGGGTCGACGATGAACTCTCGCCATTTGGTCAAAACCTCCTCCAATTAATGGACTCATTGGGCCTGTCACGGGTAATTACCTCTGCAACCCATTGGGGGGGGGGGAGGCAAACATTGGACTTGGTGTTCCATCTGGGGATGGAGATATCTGATGTGGAGGTGGAGCCAGTCGGATGGTCAGACCATCACGCCGTGAGGTTTGGATTTGCGGCCCCCCCCCCGAAATAGGCCTGCCCCAAGGGAGTTTATACAGTTCCATCCTTTAAGAGGGGTTACCTCAGAAGGCCTAATGACAGAGCTGGACTTCTCGGATTTTCCAAGGGATAGCATAGATCCAGGGCCTTTGGTCTTAGCCTATATAGGGCTGTGACTGAGGCCCTGGATGCCATTGCCCACTGTAGCTCGTCTCTGCATTCTTCACTTAGGGCTCCCTGGTTTGATGGGAGGTCCATGAGTGGAAGAGGAAGGGACGAAGATTGGAAAGACACTGGCGGAAAACTCAACTGGAGGTGGTTAGACTTGAATTGTTAGAACATTATAAATTCTACCAATCATCAATTTCCCATAAGAAGGCAGAGTTCCTGTCCAGGGAAATTGCTGCAGCAAGGAACAGACCATCCCAGCTCTTCCGGACTGTAGACAGACTGTGCAATCCAGTCTGTCTCCAGACTGGTAGAGCATTATCACAGGTACAGTGTGAGGAGTTTGCGAAATTCTTTGCTGACAAGGTATCCACCATCAGGGATGAGATCCGCCAGTGTCCTTCTATTGGACATTGCACTGATCAATCGGGTGGTACTAACGCCCAGTTGTACTGGTCTACCTTTAGACTACCAGCAGTAATAGATATAGTGAGGATTATCCAGACTCTGCGACCTACTTACTGTAAGTTGGACCCAGGCCCTACTCACCTGGTGGTGGGGTGTGTAGATGTTATCGGCCCAGATCTGGCTGGGATAGTGGTGGTGTCATTAGAGAGAGGGATCCTTCCGGATCCCTTAAAGGAGGCGGTAGTATGCCCCCTGTTGAAAAAGCCCTCTCTTGACCCCGACTGCCCAACAAATTACAGACCAGTCTCTAACCTCCCTTTTGTAGGGAAGGTTATTGAGAAGGTGGTCGCTCTGCAACTGGAGGATCATTTGTCCAACCACAATATCTATGACCCTCTCCAATCCGGCTTCAGGAAAAGGCATAGTACAGAGACAGCTCTTGTTCGAGTACTGAATGATCTCCTGATGGCAAGAGATCAGAGAACCCGTTCCATCTTGGTTCTCCTGGATCTCTCAGCAGCATTTGACACCGTGGATCATGGGATATTGCTTGACCACCTGCAGTTTTTCTGTGGTCTGAGGGGAGCAGTCCACAGCTGGTTTCGATCTTTTCTGGAGGGCAGATCTCAGAGAGTGGTGCCTGGAGTTTACACCTCGGCCCCTCATTGGCTGCCCTGTGGGGTACCGCAGGGGTTGGTGCTATCCCCTATGTTATCTGCAGTGTATATGCTTCCATCGGGGGACATTATAAGACGGTATGGGCTGAGTTTTCATTGTTATGCGGATGAGTCTCAGCTCTACCTGTCTTTTATGCCTGATCAGGAATCAGATTCCATCACGATGTTTAATAACTGCCTGCTGGAGATTCAGGATTGGATGAGTGCTAGTTGGCTTAGGTTGAATTCAGGTAAAACTGAGGTGTTGGTTGTGGACCCTGGAGGGAGGACAACAGAGGCTGGGACGGGAAACCTCGGTTTATATCTTGGGGCCCAGCTTGCCTCTGGCCAGCACGTAACTTGCGTGGAATTTTGACTAAAGCCTGACTATGAAGATGCAGGCGTCGGCCGTAGTCAAATCTGCCTTTTTTCATCTGAGGAACATCGCCCGGGTGAAACACTTGGTTCCACGGGAAGATCTTCCCATCTTGGTCCACGCCTTTGTCACCAGCTGTTTTGATTACTGCAATGCCCTCTAACTAGGGCTGCCGGGGGTGAATATCCGCCGCTTGCAGCTTGTGCAGAACACGATGGCCAGGTTGTTGATGGGAGTTTCACGATCTAGCCATATGACACCTGTGCTGCGTGATCTTCACTGGTTGCTAATACAATGGCGGATCACCTTCAAGGTCGCATTATTGACCTTTAAGGCCCTACATGATTTGGAGCCTCACTACCTGAAAGAGCTCTTGGTGCCTTACTGTCCTGCCCATTCTCTTCGCTCCTCTGACAAGGGATTGCTAGAGATTCCCAGGGTACGTCTAAAGACGTCTGGAGGTAGATCTTTTGCCTATATGGCACCAACCCTGTGGAATTCTCTACCTCGTCAGATACGAGAATGCCTAACTGTTGAAAGTTTTAAAACACAACTAAAAACGTTCCTTTTTGCCCTAGTATTTGCCGGTACATAATAAGTGTATTGTACGACTGTCTGATTAATTGTTTTGAAATGTGATTTTAGCTGACTTATTGTAAAAGCGCCCTGAGCTTGGGAAGAGCGCTTAATATAAATAACATTTTACTTACTTACTTACTTACTTACAGGTGCTTGATGTCTTCCCTGGTCGAGCATTAATTATGGATATTGTGGTAAACAGGGTAGCACATAGGTTCAGGGACCCTGGTTTTCCATTTTAACCGGTAACACCGGTGACGATCACGGAATCCTGCTTGGTTTGTGGATTTTGAATTCTTGTACCGGTGCCTCACGGAAATTGCATGTCACTGCACAGAATCTCTAAGATTTCAGCATCTTTTTACATTTTTTTTATTTTTTCTTTCTATGTCCCCTTCTCACGGCATCAGTCTCGACTTTTCAGAGATCCCTAGGCTGGGTATCCCCTAACTTCACCCCAGGTAATGCTCAGGAGCTCCTGTGGGCCTGCCCCTATCCTGCCTGGATTGTACCCCCCCCCCCAGGTGGGAAGGGAGGGAAACCCAGGTCACCCCTCCACACTCCGTTAGTGTGTGTCAGGCAGCTCAGTGGGTCCCTCATGGAGCCTGGTTATGAAGTCTGGGGCACCTGGGTCCCTTCTGCCAGTGACCGATGTACGGTGATTGTTCCTGGTTTTCTGGTCTCTGTCCCTGAGGGCATCTGCACTACAGGAGTTCCAAGGAGGTAGGTCACATAGAGACATGCCACTGCTCCAGATTCTGGCTAGCTTCCTCTCCTCCTGATCACTCTGCAGCACCACTGCACCACCACCCGTGGTCACACAGGTGGTGGTAAAGCAGCAGGACCTGCAGCCCACCCTTCCTGAAGGAGGAGAGCAGTCCCCCGGGTGCTCGATCCTACTCCCCTGGCCAGACCTCCAGCAACCAGAGTTCACTTCTGACCCTGGGTCACTGGCATTGCAAGCAATAGTGCTACTGCAGTGCCAGTGGGCCGACCCAGATTTCAGCATTTTAAAATGAATGCTGCTGCGCTTCGCATTCTTTCTGCTTTGCTGCATACAGAGTCAGTAAGGAAATCACCTGCACTGCTTTGTGGTATTTATTTATTTGCTTTTGTTAACCGGGTAAGCACACTAGACAACCAAGTGCCTATTTTCAGGTGCGACCCGGGAGATTACAAGGTACATACATGAACATCAGGCAAATACAAGCGGAGGATTACATTACATAGAATTAGCACAAAAGGGACTTTACAAGCATCAGATTTCATCAGGCAAAAAGTAGTAGAGAGTTAATATAAAGTGACCAGAACACAGGGACATTGTAAGACAACAATACCAAAAACGAGTATTACAATACAGCGATAACCTCATAGTCTTCAGGTGAAGCTACCTCTGGCTGCAAGCTGCAACACTGGACTTAAGATTTGCAAGAAAGTGAGTAGTGCTCACAACAGAGGGAGGTGAACTTTACAATTTACAATTGTCTTTGGTTTGAAGCAGATTCCTTAGGAAAGTTAATATTCTTCAGGTGGAGGATACTTCTAACTGAAGGGTGAAATAAGCAACTTAGAATTATCAGAAAAGGCAGTCTTTCAATCAACAGAGGGAGGTGGAGTTTGCTTTACTTGTTACAATTGTTAAGATTTTACTGTTTTCTGTGTTTTTGCCCTTCTGACTTGATTGGAGTTAGTGATTGACTGTTTGCATTGCAATATTTGTAATACTGTGAGTTAAGAATTTGTCATAAGCCCTGAATTGAGAGCAGGTTACAGGCTGTGTATTGGACCCAGACAGTCCCTAGGGGGTGGAAACTGGTTTTTCTTTTGTTTACCTCAGTGTGCCGTATAAGGCCAAGCCAGACTGTGTCAGGAAGTGCTTACATCACAGCTACTTAACAGCCAATAGCTCTGGAAGAATCTTACAGACCTTGATAAAAGTACTAATTTTAGCAGGCTCATCAGATAACCTCATAGTCTTCAGGTGAAGCTACCTCTGGCTGCAAGCTGCAACACTGGACTTAAGATTTGCAAGAAAGTGAGTAGTGCTCACAACAGAGGCAGGTGAACTTTACAATTTACAATTGTCTTTGGTTTGAAGCAGATTCCTTAGGAAAGTTAATATTCTTCAGGTGGAGGATACTTCTAACTGAAGGGTGAAATAAGCAACTTAGAATTATCAGAAAAGGCAGTCTTTCAATCAACAGAGGGAGGTGGAGTTTGCTTTACTTGTGTTACAAGTGTTAAGGTTTTCAGTGCAGGAAGAGTTTAAACCCACACAGGCTAAATACTGTTTTCTGTGTCTGCCCTTCTGCACAGCTGACGTGTTTTGGGGCTGACTGTTTTCAGAGCACAAGTCACCAGGCTCTTTTGGGGCTGAGGAGGTTTACCTGTGTCTGACTTGGATGTTTGGATTCTTCTCTGTTTGATTAGCAGGGTATTTTCTCTGTAAATTGGTTTGAAGCAGTATTACAAATTGTCGTGTATGGCATCTTGCTGACAGGAAGGCACTCATCGCATCGGTGGGTCAGGCGTTTAGCTGATTGTTTTGTGAGGGCACAGTTTAGGCCCAACCCTGGAAATAGTTCATTTATACCTGGGGTTCTGACATCATTTCCTCAAGAGGGCAAGGTACACATCACTGTCATATCCTGTCTAGCACACTGCACTGACAATATAAGCATACACATTATATAAATACATATATTTCTATATAACGCACCAATCACGCACACACACACACAAAAAAAAAAACTAAACAAGGTAGACAGTTATGTGGGGAGTAGTACAATGTAATGGCTGTGGGGCAGCAGTCTTCCGGGAGTCTTTCTGGAGGCTGAGATGCTGCCCTGTTTGCAGACAACTATCTGCCCTGAGGAAGGAAGTTGCCCATCTTCAGGCCGCACTGGACAGTGGAAAGGGAACCTCACCCATCCAAGGAGCACCACAGCCACCACCACTACCTCAGAGGTTGCGAAGAAAGCACAGCAGTTGGACCACAGTGGGCTCAGGGAGGGTAAGGGTGGTGGAACAGAGGCACACCCAGTCAGTTGTTACACTCCACAATCCATGCACCATTCTGGGGGAGCATAGTTCCCCTATGGATGCACCCGCAGAGCAGACTAAGGAGGGTGCAGACAACTGTCACAAGGGAGGCCCTCAGGAAAGAGGCAGAGGGCACCACAGGGAAAAAGCAGCTCCTGGTGGGGACTCAATTATTAGGGGATAGAACTGGGGGAGCAGGAAAACTGAGTAAGGTGCCTGCCTGGTGCCATGGCTTGAGGGACAGGAAGCGCATCCTTAGGGATCATTAGAACAGTTGCACGGGAGTCTGAGCTGGACATCATTGTCCACCTAGGGACAAATGACTTGGCTCATCATGAGATTAGAGCAGTGCAAAAGGACTTTGTAGAGTTGGGGAGGGGCTTAAGACAAGTAGCACACACAGTATCCTTCTCAGAGGTGCTGCCTGTCAGTGGCATGAGTGAGGACGTGACTTTGCACCATGCAGTTTAACAAATGGTTGAAAAATGGTGTGGAGCACAGGGGTTTGGCTTCATTGGGGACTGGGGTCCACCTGGAGGGACACCAGCCTATACTGGCAGGATGGTCTGCATCTGTCCAGGAAGGGAACAAGTCTTTGGGCAATCGGTTTAAATGCTTCATTGGCAAGCCTTTAAACTAGTCAGGGGAGGCACTGATAAGCAGAAGGAAAATCCCAGCCTCCCCTACAAAACAGGGTACTAAATGAGAAAATACCAAGGTAGAAAGGTCAGTGGGGTTGTCGCTACAGAAGGTAAAGCCATCAAAAATGGAGAGCAATGAGTACCAATGCCCGTAGTCTGGGTAACAAGCTTCCTGAATTAGTGGCCTTGATGGAGGAGGAAGATCTGATATTGTGGCAGTCACAGAAACATGGTACACACAGAACCATGACTGGGACGTAAACATACCAGGATACACTATCTACAGGAGGGACAGGGAGGGTAAAAGAGGAGGAGGAGTAGCTCTCTACATAAGAGAAGAAATCAAAGCAACAGAACAAAAGGGTAAACAGGGAGGAGAAGAAGCACTGTGGGTCAATTTGGAGGCAGGCAATGGCACCACAATCCGCACAGGGGTTGTATACAGACCCCCTCTCAGGGGGAGGAAATGGACAAGGAAATGATAGAAAGTATACTTAGAATGGCAGATAAAGGGGAGATATTGCTGATGGGTGATCTGAATATGCCAGATGTTAACTGGAGTGCAGTTGCAGCAGCCACTTCTAAGAGTGGGGTTATTCTAGATGCCCTACAGGGGGCATGCCTTAGACAACTAGTATTGGAGCCCACTCGAGAGGGAGCAATCTTAGACCTGGTTCTCTCAAATGGAGATGAAAAGAGGATCACAGATGTAGAAGTGGGTAGCCATCTGGGAACTAGCGACCATTGAACAGTATGGTTCACAATAAACACAGCAATAGAGTCAAGCCATACAAAGACAAAGGTACTGGATTTTAGGAGGGCTGACTTTGCAAATGGGTGAGTGCCTAAGGAATGCACTAGCAAATGGGCAGGAAAAGAGGGGTGGAAGAACAATGGGGAATAATAAAACTGCCATCACAGAGGTAACAAGCCTTTGTGTAAAGCAAATAAACAAACGAAACGAGGTAAGAAACTACTATGGTTCTCAAAGGAAGTGGCAGTGAAGGTTCAAGAGAAAAGAAAGCATTCAGGAAGTACAAGGAATCACAGAAGGAACAGGACAGAGAATTGTATCAGTTAAAACAAAAAGGAAGCTGGAAAGGCAGTCAGAACAGCAAAGGCCCAAACCGAGAAAAGATAGCCAACTCAGTTAAGAAGAGGATAAACCTTTATAGGTACATCAGGAGCAAAGGAAGACCAAGGAGGATAGTGAGGCTTAATAAAGGGAGGAGGGTGGGCAGAGGGTGACTGTGAAAAGGCAGAGATACTAAACAAATATTTTTGCTCAGTATTTACAAAGGAAGAGGGAGGTACCCAAACAAACAGTAGAAACACTCTGATACAGAAGTTGATACCAGCCCATTTACAGAAGAAAGAGTTCTGAAAGAGCTCTTAAAACTGAAGGTGGACAAAGCAATGGGGCCTGATGGCATTCATCCCAGAATTCTAAAAGAACTAAGGATAGAACTAGTGATACCACTGACTACCCTCTTTAACAAATCATGGGAGGATGGGGTGGTACCTGAGGACTGGAGGAGGGCAGATGTGATTCCCTTCACAAAAGTGGGAGCAAGGCAGAAGCGGAAACTACAGACCTGTTAGTTTAACCTCAGTGGTAGGGAAAATGATGGAATCACTTCTGAAGAAAGAACTGTTATGCATCTAGAGGCCAGAGGGCACAGGACCCAAGGCAGCATGGATTCACAGCGGAAGGTCATGCCAGACAAATCTGATAGATTTCTTTGACTGGGTGACCAAAGTAGTAGATCAGGGAGGGCTGTGACATGGCCTACCTAGACTTTAGCAAGGCATTTGTACAGCCCTACAAAAAAGATTAATATACAAGTTAGCCAGCCTGGGAGTGGGTCCCAAGATGACAGCCTGGGTAAAGAATTGGCTGGAGAATAGGACACAGAGAGTAATAGTAAATGGAGTCCACCTGAAAAAGGGGGTTAGCAGTGGGGTACCACAGGGTTCAGTATTAGACTAGTCCTCTTCAATGTCTTTATGCGACATTGCAGAGGGACTGGAAGGAAAAGATATATCTTTGCAGATGACACAAAGATCTGCAACAGAGTTGATGCACAAGGTGGGGTGGAAAGGATGAGAAGGGACCAGGCGTTAGAGGAATGGTCAATGTATGGCAGCTTAGATTCAATGCTAAGAAGTGCAGGTAATGCACCTGGGAAACAAAAACCCAGGGAAGAGTACACAATGGGGGTGAGATACTAACAACAACAAAATGGAAAGGGACCTGGGTAGTCATATCAGATGACCTAAAGGTGGGCAAGCAATGTGAGAGGGCAGCAAGGAGGGTTGGGGGATACTGGGATGCATAGGGAGAGGCATCACCAGCAGAAAACAAGAAGTTATTATCCTCTGTACAGACAGCTGGTGAGACCACATCTGGAGTACTGTGTGCAGTTCTGGAGACCCAATCTCCGCAAAGACATAGACAGGATGAAGCTGTCCAGAGGAGGGCAACTAAAATGGTGCAGGGTCTGCACCGAAGACATATGAAGAGAGACTTAAGGAGCCTAATATGCATAGCCTCGAGGAAAGGAGGAGGGGGGACATGATAGAAACTTTCAAGTACCTCAAGGGAATCAACAAAGTCCAAGAGGGTAGCATCTTTCAAAAAGAGGTGTGCAGAACAAGGGGCTAATTTGAAGATAGAAGGGGCGGCTCAGAGGTAATTTAAGGAAGTATTTTTTCACAGAGAGGGTTGTGGATGTATGGAACAGCCTTCCAGAGGAGGTTGTGGAGTCAAAACAGTGGTGGAATTCAAGCATGCATGGGACAGTCATAAGGCAATTCTAGGGGTTGGGGGTAGGAAGAAGTAGGCTGCTGGTTAACTAGGATCTGCAGCTTATCCATCAGGTAGGGAAATGGGCAGACTGGGTGGGCCAAGCGGTCCTTATCTGCCGTCAAATTCTATGTTTCTATGTGTTAAACATTGCAGTCAGTAGGAAGAAGTGCAGTGTGAATTCAACGCTCCAGGCAGCAAGTTGTAAGGCCAGCAGTTAGAATAAGGAGGAGTCACAGTTAGGATAGAGTGGGCCCAGTGCGAGAGAAAGGAGTACACAGTTATAGTGCTCACCCTGTTTTGCCGGTGGGCCTAAATGGTCCATTTTTATATATGCTGTGAGAACAGGAGGAGTATGAGCACAGTTGTATGGTAATCAGCCATTCAGTTTAATCACCCATGCCTAGTGGTTAGAGTAACAAACAGTGATTGAACTGGGTACATCCGGCAGACTTGAGTTTGATTCCCACAACCTCCACTTGCATACTGTGTGACTCCAAGCAAGTCAATTAACCTCCCCAGTGCTTCTACGTCACTCCTGAAAACAGACAGTTCTGCCTAGTGGGCCTTGCCTGCTTTACAAGGAATATAAAAAAATACCAATATATGTTTATTACATCATAAAATAGTAGTCAGGGTACCATGTAATTTGCCTGCGTTTTACTTGGGCTGCAATGATTTTGTATAGGTAAAGATAAATGTTCAGATACATTTTATGTGTTTTATAAGCTTGTTTTTAGATTTTAGTCCGGTTTTCATTGTATTCTTTGCATATGAGCATCTAGGTTGTAGATTGCTAAACACAGGATCACTGTTACCAACTAGCTTATTCAAGTTTATACTGTAATCAGTAGGGCTATCCAAAATCCTCAGTTGTTTGAATGAAAACTAGTCTGAATGAAAGTATGTTCACAAAGAAGAAACTGCCTTACTACTTATGAAAAGACTTTACAGTTAACACTTCATTTAGGTGAACTGGATGATTTGCACCTTTTCTCCCACCTGCTGTTTCAGTCTCTGTGACAACAAAACATTTTCTGATGACTGCTTCAACAAAAAGCAAAAGTTAAGTATTTAAGTGTACATATGTTTGGCCAGTGGATTTTGAAAGCACAGTCAATGACATACAGAAGGTAAGACCCCAGGGGCTGTATGATGCTGGAGGACAGATGGTGCTCAATTCACATCTGAACAAAGACATGAAAACTGGGAGACACCCTTTTCATGGACCCCAAATAAAAAAAAAGCATCCACATGTCTGGGAGATGCATGAATCCATTTGAAGGTCCTCCACTAACCACTTGTAAATTTTTTAGGTGAAGACACTTTATTTTAAAGAAGCAAATTCAAGCAGTATTTTTTTCTCCTCCTACCCCCTGGCCATCCACTCCCTCAGGCCTACCAAGGCCCCCCCCTACCACTGCTGCTGAGTCCAGACCACCATCCACTGCCCCTTACTGCTGTGCTAGCAGGTAACCCAAAGTAACCCTTCACTGAGTGGACCCCTACTCCTGTGGGAGGCTACCAGGGGAGAAGAATTATCCCAAAGAGCTTCCTGTGTATCCTGAGCATGGCAGGGGTCAGAACAGACACATGTCTGGGGCTTCCAGTTTATGGAGGGACCAACAGCTGTCCTTCGGTTGGCCAGCGGGTGTTTTCCCATTTTCTTGACAGGCCACATGATGTCAAGGCACAAGCCGACATCCGTCATGCTCCCTCCTGCAGTGAGGGCTGACATGCTGTTGTGCCTCTGGCCTCCACCAGGGGCCAGCAAATGCTGAGCTGTGAACCCACCCTCCCAGGAGAAGGTGCGTGGTCGTTGGACAAGCAAGCCTTCACCCACCAGCTGGCCCTCCAACACCCAAGTCTGTTCCCTAATCCTGGTCAGCAGTGTCACAGGCAGAAATCCAATTCAGGCAGCTAAATTTTAGATAGGAAAAAACAAAGGTAGTCCACCTTAGTGGTGATGGTTCAGATTAATTCACATCCGAGTTCTAACAAGCAAAGAGACCAAGTCATTTATAACTTGTGCATGTGGGGTGTGGGTGTTGAAGAAAGGGGATCATAGTGCTGTCATTACTGCCATCAACCCAGAGGGATGTGGACTGCACTGTTGCTACTGCCATCACACCGAAGGGGTGGGGGCTGTAGTGATTCTGCCATCACCACTGGTGGATGGGGAATGTAGTACTGCTGCCATCACACCTAAGGGATGGGGGCCACAGTGCTACCGCTTCTGTCACACCTGAGGGAGGGAGGTCATAGTGATGTTGCTGCTGCCATCACACCAGAGGGATGGGGGCCGTAGTGCTGTTGGTGCTGCCACCACACCTGAGGGATGGGGCCGTAGTGCTGCTTCCATCACACCTTAGGGATGGAGGCTGTAGTGTTGCTGCTGCCATTACATCTTGTACCTAAAATAACTTTAAATTGGTACAAGGATGGAAGGATGTGCAACAGTGGAGTTCAAAATTGCTAAAATGCATGTTAACAGAGTTAAAAATTGTTAAATAAAGTACAGAGAACCAAATATCGGTAAAACCGGATTTTGGTTTAGCAGACACCGGTTGACAATACCGCTTTTTACAATGTGCAAAATGGAATATGCCCTTTCTCAATCCCGGTAAACCAGTGTCCCTGCATAGGCTGCTTAACACATATTCTCCACAGACAAAGGTAGATCGCACATCATTATTCCGACGACTGGAATCCTACCTTGTCACCTCTAAAGTGGTTCTTTGGGGTGGAGATTTTAATTGTGGCCTGTCTGACAGGGATTGGGGTAGGAAAATAGGGAAGGCTTACTGTGACACTAATCTATTGCGTACCATTTTAGACATATCTTCTTGTAGATGTCTATGATTTGGTGGATTCCTCTCCGATCCACACTATTCATAAGGGTAAACTCTCTACAAGAATTGACTTTTGGTTTCTGTCTAATAGAACAAGAGATGTTTCGGTTCAGATTGTTCCTTTTCTGAAACCTCCGATCATGTGGTTGTGGCAGTTACCCTGGGGGAAGAGGGTTATAGCAAGGGAAGAGGTTTTTGGAAATTAAATATATCACTGCTACAAGTTGATCTTTGCAGACAAGAGATTTTAATTTTCTTGGAAGCCAGACATGATATTCGGTTCTTGTATGACAGCCCAGTGGATTGGTGGGAAGACACCAAATTAGGGTTGCAAGACTTATTTATTTCCCTTTCTGTTAAACAAGTTAAAGGGAAATATCCGACTTATTTGGGATTATGGGCTACATTTTTGCGGTTTCTTTCTCTTCCGAGGAACACAGGATCAGCTTGTTTACAGGCTCTCTCGGAGGCAAAGAGCTAGATGTACGAGTATTTATTAGAGGGAAAAATCAATGGCAAACAAACAAAAATATAATACACAAGGTAACACTTGCCAGGTTAACCCCTTTGATGAGCACTCCAGGACGGCTGATCAGAAGATTATGATGGCTCTGGTAGAGGCAGACAGGAAGCTTGTTCATGATCAGCCTGTTCTGGAGTTGGTCGTTTGCAACTACATTACACAGAGGTTTCAGGCAGGGAGTACACAGAGGTCAGATGACCTTTTGGACTCAGTGGCATTACCCCATATCTCGTCACTGCAGGCTACGATGCTCTTGGAGCCCTTTTCAGCGACTGAGGTACAAAATGCTATTGGACAACTTTCCCAGCACACTTCCTCGGTGGAGGATGGTCTTCCCAATGAGTTTTATAAGACGTTTTGTGAACAATTGGCCCCCCTTTTGACCAAGGTTTTTTTGTCCATATGGGAGGAATATAGACTAGGTCACAGTATGGCAGAAGGGATCATGTTCTTCTTATACAAGAAAGGTGATAGGAAGGATCTTCATAACTGGAGACCATTGAGTCTGCTAAATGCAGACTACAAAATTTTGGCCAAAATTTTGACCGTCCGACTTTCAAAAGTGGCACACGACATGATTTTTAAGACACAAACATACACTATTCCAGAGAGAGGCATCAAACACAATCTCATACTCCTTAGGGAGATTGTGCAGCAGGATATGATGGAGCACCTGGACGGCTACATTTTATCTGTGGATCAGGAGTCAGCTTTTGATGCTGTCAAGCATAATTACTTGTGGGATTAACTTGCTGCATATGGTGTTCCAGAAGATTTTGTGTCATTACTGAAAGTTTTGTATAAAGAAGCAATGGTTAGACCTTTGGTGAATGGGCATCTGGGCTTCCCCATGCATCTCAGAAATGGGGTAAGACAGGGGTGCTTTCTGAGCCCACTGTTGTATGTCTCTGCTCTGGATCCTCTGCTGCGTTGTATTGCAGGACATGCCCAGGTGCTCCCTATGCATACTGCACAGGGAGAGGGCATTGTAACTGTCACCGCTTATGCTGATGACAGTACTACATGTGTACAGGATGTATCCTCGGGGACACAGGTTATTGGCATTTTTGAGAAATATCAGGGGATTACGGGTATTTAAGCTCAATAAAAATAAAAGTCAGGCTTTAGCACTAGGTAAGGCTCCTTTAGTATTCGATTTTGATATGCCCAAGTCTGCACAGAAGATAAAAATATTGGGGGTATGATCTGGATCATTTGCAATGATACAAAGTAATTGGGATTTAATTTATGATGCAGCATATGCAGAGGTTTTGAAATGGAAGGCATGGAAAATGACAAGGAAAAAGTGTTTATCTAGTCAAAACATATTTATTACCTTTATTTTTGTGTATATCACATGTTTTCCCATTACCTTTTACTATGCACACTGAGGTATTGAGTTTATTTTTCATGTTACTTTTGGGTAGCCGCTTAAACCCAGTCAAACGCAGTCATACATATCGTGCCTGGAAGGATGGAGGTTTGAACATGGTACAGCCCCTACTGGTTTTATTTGGGATTTTTTTTTTTCCACCAATCTCTATCCTTTGTTATTAGACCAGGACATAGTTGGGACCTTAGCTATGTCTTGGTGGAAACAGGGGTTTCTTACTGCTTGGGGACGGGGGAAATGGCATAGGAAGGAGACCCTGCTTCCCGGGTATGTACAGTTCTGTTTGAAATATATCAGATTATGGAAGATCCAACTGACGTGTGTTATATCTGTTACTAGGAAAGTTTTTTTATGCTACAATTTTGCAGGAATGTTATTTTGAAGAACCTGTTTTTAAGACTGGACCTGCTATTGAGGCAACAACCTTGTTGAACTGTATGTTGGAAGTTAGAATACCCCCGAAGATGAAAGATACTATGTGGCTTTGTGGGCATGAGAAGTTAAATGTTCGTGGAAATCACAAACACAAGCAGGATCGTATGTGTGAGATTTTGAGTTGTTTGCAGCAACTTGAAACCATGCAGCATCTTTTTTTTGATTGCCCATTTATACAGGGGTTTTGGGCACAGCTGGATATTTTTTGGAACACTAGGAGGTTTGCTAAGATGACATATGGAGCTCATATATATGGTCAGCTTTCTACATTATTGGCCGGTTGGCACAAAAGCACAGCTTATGTTATTTCTGCTTATCCGAAATGGGATATCTGGCATGTTAGATGCCAGAGGTCCTAAATCCTGAAGGTGTCACTATTCAATCTTTTCTTTTTAATGTACAATCAGAACTGGATGCCTTATATCAGGTCGAACTGGCTCGTTGGGGTCCCTCGTGTGTACCAAGTTATAGAGAGGAATTGACTGGGTGGGATGAATTTGACTTATGCCTTCTTACGAAAGTGAGGTGTTGGTTTCTCCTCTCCTACTCTTTTTCCATTTGTGTGTTCAAATTTTTGCATTTTCATTTGGTTATTATTCTTTCTGTTTTGAATGTTAATAAAAATTTCCCCCTACTCTTTACTCTTTCTGAGAAGTGCCATGGGATCTTGAACATCCATCTGAACTACCACCAGAACAGGCAGATGGGACCTCGGTTTAACGTCTCATCCGAAAGACGGCATCTCAGGAGTGCAGCACCCCCCTGATACTGCACTGCAGTGTCAGTACTGGGATATTAACCCAAGTGCCTGGTGTGGTGCCAGAAACCACAGCTTTCAGATCTCCTGGCCTCAGAGACAAGTGTGCTACCTGCTGAGCCACTGACACTGTAGTTGACAATCCATTTTATTTTTAAGGCCCATGTTTCTATATTTTTTTAGATCTTGCACTATGGCTTGGTATTTGGTTATAGCGTCCACCTCACCACTCAGTTTGGTGTCATCAGTGAATCTGGAAATAATATTTGTAATGTTATCATTCATATTGCTTATGAATAAACCAAACCGTGTTGGGCCCAAGACTGAGCCCTAAGGGACCCTGCTGCTGACTGGGCCCTCCTCTGAAAGAAGTCCATTAATGCTGACCCACTGTGTGTGGTGAGCCAGCCAGCCAGCCCTCAACCCACTTAACCGATCATAGGCTCAGGCCCATAATCCTGATCTTATCCACTAGTTCATGATGGAGGACCCTGTTAAAGGACTTCCCGAAGTACAACAATTCCTGACCCTGTTCTATTTTGATTATTTCATGAATAACCCATGCATTTCTGTTAATAAATCACAGGTTATTCATCAAAATGCTTGGACTATTCAGGATTATAAAAAGCAAGGTAAGCCGGCCCGGTGGTGCTGATGGTTGAGGAGCTGGATGCCACACTTCATGTCACGCCGGCGACCCGGGCTCGTTTGGGGTCAGCAGGGAAGGGAGACAACTGAACGTCCGACGGACAGCTCTCCTCTCCCAGGAGGGAAGGGGGCACTTGCTCAGTGCTTGGCTGGCCTCTGACGGAAGCCGGAGGCATAGCAAGCACAGGAGCACACAAAAGAGGGGTTGGTAGTAGCGGACATTGGCAGGAACGCCTTGACATCAGGGCACTGGCCACTTCCTCAGGACAAAAAAAAGAGGAAAATACACTGCCGGAGCACGAGTAGACGGAGCACTGGTACCAACCCTAATGGCGACTGTCTGCCTGACCACCAGGGGACCAGACGAGACATAGAAGTTATCGGAACGCTGGGGTCCCATCCCATACCCGCCTGGGGGTATATACATGGCTCCATGGGGAAACCCTGGGATTCAGGAGCAAATCACGGGGTGGTACCTTGGTGTCTCCCGAAGAAGCGTAGCTCCGGGGTGAGGAAAGCGATAAAAAAAATAAAATAAAATAAAAAGCAAGGTGGGTTGACTAAAGTATATTTAAGAAGGCAACTGTTTTCCCAGTGTTCTGGAATATGGTGTTCTATGCAGTTCTGATCCCCCTGCTTTTGGCATACTCCTCCTCCACTGGCTCCTTTTAATATGGCTCTATCCAGGTTTTATTAGTATTCTTTTGTTTTTGAACACCAATTGTTTAGCATCACTTTTCTTGTGACTAAAATGAACTAGTATGCAGCAGACACTGTTCCCTGACCTGATAAGTGAACAGTGTGTACAGAAAAGTACAGTTACATAAGAACTTACCACAACAGTAGATCTTTGAGAACAGCTCTTGCAGCAGGTTACACCATTAGGACTGAAGCCGGCAGGCGCCAGGACCCCACAGAAATTTTCTAACTAGGAGTATCCAGCGGGGACCGCCCCCGATGTCAGGCATCATATAAAAGGGGGTGGTCCCCCAGAATCCCCAGTTCTCCCTCCAGAGACTCCCGGGCCGCTAGATGACATCAGAAGTGGAGACTGAGGATCCGTCATCAAAAGGTGTTCGGAGCGGTGTTAGAAACACCTAATCCTAGAAAAGAGATATCGGAACAACTCTACCTCCAGAGGGGATGGTGGGAGGGAAACTACCTGCTGCAAGAGCTGTTTTCAAAGATCTACTGTTACAGTAAGTTCTTACGTAACTGTACTATCTTACTTCGAGAAACAGTTCTTGCAGCAGGTTACACCATTAGGACTGATTCCCAAGCAATACTGGAAATCCTCGCAGGTGGGAGGAGGCTAGGTAGAGATTGCGAAGTTGGACGAAGCCTAGGACAGGAGTCCCTGAAGGACTGATAGACCAAAACCAGCTCTTCAGCGTGATGCAGCGTCCTGGCTATAATGCCTGATAAGGTATGCGGTGCTCAGAGTGAGCTGCTCTTGGTATGGCTGAAATGGACACGTTCTTCATGGCCACGAAGGAGGTAGCCAACCCTTGTGAAATTACCCAACCGCTACCGTAAAGGTCTGTTACGCTTCTGGTAACAGAACGATACAGTGGATGAGCCACCTGGACAGCAATTGTTTTGAAACCGGAGCTCCCATCATCCTATGGGCAAAGGAGATGAAAAGCTGATCAGATTTACGGTGGTGCCTGGTTCTGGTCAGGTAGTATCTTAGACACCTATGCACATCTAGAGAGTGCAACAGGGCCTCTCCTCTATTAGAGTATTTAGGAAAATACACTGGTAAGTCAATGTCCTGATTGAGGGTGAGAGCTGAGACCACCTTACGTAGAAACTGTGGATTTGTCCTTAGGGACACCCTGTCCTGGTGAAAAACCAAATAAGGTTCTTTGCACTTCAGTGCATGAAGTTCAGAAATCCTTCTGGCCGAAGTAACAGCAACTAAAAATAACGTCTTCCAAGTTAGGAGACGTAGCTCGCAATCTGCAGTTGGTTCAAAAGGTGGCAGCGTGAGCTGCTCCAGGACAAAGGGTAAATCCCATGGAGGAATAGGATCCTTAATCGGAGGTCTAAGGTGGAGAACACCTCTCAGGAAGGCTCATGCTGTGTCCAACTGAGTTATGGGATGTCGGCCTATAGGTGTATGATAAGCTGAGATGGCACAAAGGTGTACTTTAATAGAGGAGTAGGCCAAGCCTGCCTGGAAGAGAGACAGGAGGTAGTCCAGGACCTACCTTTCCGGACAATCCATTGGGGAAAGTCCTCGTGCTTGAGCCCAGATGCAAAATCTGCACTATTTCATGGCATATGTGGCATGAGTGGCCGGTTTTCTAGCCGCCGCTAGAAAATCTGCTACCTCTTGCGAGACCCCGTACCGCATGATAGCTATGTCTCTAGGAGCCAGGTGTGCAGGTTCAGAGAGCGAAGGTCCGGATGGACCAAAGAATCTGCCTCCTGGGACAATAAGTGAGAGCTGATTGGCAGACGTACCGGAGGTTCCCGGGACAGCTGGTGCAGCAGAGGGAACCAAATCTGTCTGGGCCAAAAAGGCACGATAAATATCAGCCTCGCCTACTCTCTGCGGAGTTTCAATAGGACCCTCTGGATCAATGGGAAGGGAGGAAATGTGTAGAGGAATCTGCCCGTCCAGGAGAGGGACAACGCGTCTCGCCAGAAAACACCGGGCCCTGGATCTAGCGAGCAGAAATTGGGCAGTTTTGCGTTGGATGGGGACTCAAAAAGGTCTAACTCTGGTGTGCCCTGTCTGTGAAACAGATCCTCTACTACCTCCTGGAGTAGTTCCCACTCGTGGACTCCGGCCTGAGAGCGGCTTGGGCTGTCTGCGATGACGTTGTCCACTCCTGGGACATGAACAGCAATGAGGTTTGCGCCGTGTTGTAACCTTCATGGCCTCCCTGCAAAGCGGGTAGGAATGGGTGCCTCCTTGTTTGTTGAAGTAATACATCACCGTGGTATTGTCTGTTTGTAACAGGAGAGTACCCGGTGGGATCTCTTGACTGGAAGGCCTGCAGGGCATAAAGAACTGCTCTCATTTCCAAAATATTTATGTGGAGATGAGCTTCCTGGGATGTCCACGAGCCCGGAGACCTGACCCCGTCGAGGTGTGCTCCCCATCCGAAACCTGAGGCATCTGTGGAGAGCGTCACAATCGGAGATGGCGCAACGAAGGGGACCCCCACCAACAGGTTCTTTGAATCTAGCCACCATTGCCAATCCTGTATTACGGCGATCATGATCCGAATTGGAAGCTGCAAATGGTCTTGCTTCTGATCCCACTGAACCCGTAACATCCACTGGGTCACCCACATGTGGAGACAGGCTAGTGGGACTGTTGCAATGGCCGCAGCCATGTGTCCGAGCAGGCAAAGGACCAGTCTGGCTGGGACAGTCTTCTTTGCCAAGATGTTCCTGATGAGGGATCTGATGTGTTCCACTCGGTCCTGGGGCAGAAAAGCTCTCCCCTGGACTGTGTCCAGAACTGTGCCTAAGAACTGCAGACTCTGTGACGGAATCAGGTGTGACTTCTCCTGATTGATAATGATGCCCAATGTCCCGAACAGGGACTGAGTACAGTGAATTGCGGACATCAGAACCTCTCGAGAGGGTGCCATGAGGAGCCTGTCGTCCAGGTAGGGGAACACGTAGCGGCCTTGTCTCCTTAGAGCCGCCGCTACGACTGCCATGCTCTTCGTAAACAACCGAGGTGCCGATGACAGTCCGAAAGGGAGGGCTCGGAACTGATAATGGTGACCTAGAAATTCAAAGCGCAAGAACTTCCTGTGCACTCGAGTAATGGGTATGTACAGGTAGGCATCCTGCAAGTCCAAGGACGCTAGGAAGGCGCTCTGCTTGAGCAAGGGTATCAAACCGGGAAGGGTCACCATGCGGAAGCGTTTGTAAGGGACGGAAGCGATGAGATCGCTGAGATCCAGTATCGGACGGAGGTCCCCTGTCTTTTTGGGAACCAGAAAGAAGTGGGAATAGTAACCTGCACCTCTCTGGTTCCTCGGTACGTGCTGTATAGCTTCCTTTCCCAGAAGCGCGAGTACCTCCTGCTGCATGAGCAGTGCGTGCTGACCCGAATAACGGGAAAGCAGGGGAGGTCTTGACGGTGATTGGTCAAGGAATTCTATAAAGTGACCTCTCTTGACCAGTTGAAGGACCCACCTGTCGGCGGTAATCGATTGCCACCCTGAAAAGTGGTGAGTGATGCGACCCCCGACCTTTTCTGTCTGTTGATCCAGAGGAGGGGCAGGGTCCGGGAAGGAGTCATGCTGTGGCGGCATTAGCCCCCCGTAGGCTGGGCCGGTTTTGTATACCGCTGACCTCGGCCTGGTAAAGACTTAGGTTGGGCCTTACGATGGAAGGTGCCCCTTTATTGCTGGCCGGAACGTGGCTGCTGTCATCGTTTTCGGCCGCGAAAGCGGTTCTGGTTCCTATGAAAGGAACCAGATTTGGGTCTGTACAAGGCCTGTACAGTCCTTACTTCCTTCCCGGCGTCCTGAAGTTTGGTGATGACCTTTTCAGAGGGTTCACCAAACAGGACCTCTCCGTTATAAGGGACGTCCAGGATACTCTTCTGTATGTCCGGGATAAAACCACAGACACGAAGCCAGGAGTGTCTCCGGAGACAGACGCCTGAAGCTGTGCCCCTGGCAGACGAGTCTGCAGAATCATATGCGGCTCTTAACACTTGGGTCCCCATGTCTGACCCCGTGAGGAGGAGGTTCTAGAACTCCACCTTCTGCTCGTCATCCGGTAGTTTGTCAACCAGGTCCTGACCCTGTTCCCACAGAACATTCTGAAACTGAACCATATGAGTCAGATAGTTCAGTGACCTGATGGAGCATGTAGCAGCCGCATACATGCGCCTCCCCAGGGCATCCAACTGCTTGGATTCCTGGTCCGGTGGCTGTGTACTCAGATGCTGTGGTCATTGAGACCTACCATGGAAGGCCGTAATGACCATGGAATCAGCCAGGGGTTGTTGCGCCAAGTACTGGTCCTCTGCTGGGGCACTGTACAGGCGGTCAGCTTTCTTCGGCACCGTGGAGTGCAGACGCTTCCATGCAGCCTTGGTGACGTCCGCGAAGGTGTCCACCAAGGGTGGCACCACCACAGGCTTAGGGTCCTTCTGCCAAAGGTAACAAGCTGGGCGCTGTCTCTTGGGGTCAAGATCTTCCGAATCCCATCCCATGTTCTCCTGGATGTGCCTCATGATTTCGGAAAAAGAGGGATCATCCGAGGTGACCTGGGCAGGTCTCGTGGGTCAGGTAATGGGATGCTGATTGGAGAAGGAGACCTGGAGGTATCTGATGTGTCAGGTCTAGAATCATCCCCCTGTGGAGTGGACCGTCGACGTCTGGGTCGCTTAGGACTGGGAGACCAAGAGGGAGATCTTAAAGGGGGCCTTCTCCGTTCTTTGGATCTTCCCCTAGGAGTAGGAGTAGGTTCCTTGGGGGTCAGTGGTCTTCTTGCTGGCTCCTGCGGTGGAGGAGGGACAGTAGGAGGTGAAGGAGTAGGAGGAGGAGGAGGAGGTTTGACTGGGATCACATCCTTCCTTATTGTGTCCCACCAAAAGGTACAGAGATATTTGCCCTCTTGAATATTCATATCGGACGACGGACCTGGCGGCGGTGGTCTGTTGCCGGTATCGGGCGTCGGGTCTGAGGGAGTCGCCGGGTTTGGCAAAGGCTCCTGTGGAAGCCCGACATCCTCATTGTTGCCTGCCTGGTCATCAGGCAACGTCAGGTCCTCCTCTGTAGAGTCCCGCCGACCGATGTCCACCAGTGACGGGGAAGCAGTCTTCGGCTCTGGTGAACGTCTCACTGACGTCAGGTGCTTAGCTGACGTCTGGTCCGACGGGCGTTTAACCGATGAAAGGTCGGAAGCCCGCTTCGGGTCTGTCATCCGTTTTAGGGACGTCAGGTCCTTAGTCTTCCTGGGAGGGGGATCCGGACCCCTAGGAAGCTGGGAGGCCGATCTGGCGTAGGAGTCCCGGAGTCTCTCTGAGGACGCTTCTTTTCAAGAGGACTTGGACTGGTGACAGTCTGAAGACTTCGAGGAGGCCCGGGAGGGTGTTGAGGAAGCTGAGGGCCTGGAAGTCTTGATGGGATGCAGAGAAGCCAAAGTGCTGCCTGAAGACTTGACCTTTACTGGAGGGGGCTAAGAGTGGGCCCTGGAGGGAGAGCGGTCCGAGCGCGTGGAGCCTGAGCTGGTGCGCAAGTCCGAGGCCCGGTTAGGGTGTCTGGACCTGGCCTTCTCCCGATGCATGTCCCGGTGCTTATGGGACTTAGAGGTAGACTCACCTCTGCAGGCAGGGTCTTTGTCCATGCTTTTCAACTTTTCTTCCAAGAGGAACCCCTGAAGTGCCTTCTGGCGGCGGATCCAGGTGCGACTGTTGAACCCCTGGCAAAAGGAGCAGGTCTTTGTGTCGTGTTCCGGCCCTAAGCACCGCTGGCAGGATGAATGGAGATCCTTGAAAGGGATCTGTTTGCCGCAGGCACACTTGGAGGGATGTCCTTCTCAGGAAGGAGTTGGAGATGCCAACATTTAGTAGGTAAAACTTAAAGTTCTAGTCGTACGCTAGAGTGGGACCGTGAGGCCGTTGCTGGAGAGTGTGGTGGGAAAGAACTGAGAGTTCTGGGGACCGCCCCTTTTACATGATGCCTGGCGTTGGGGGCGGGCCGGCGTCGACGTCCCGCTGGATACTGCTAGCTAGAAAATTTCCGTGGGGTCCTGGCGCCTGCCGGCTTCAGTCCTAATGGTGTAACCTGCTGCAAGAGCTGTTTCTCGAAGTACGATTAGCTGAGAATACTGATGGAAACCTGGGAGGAACTATATTGAGAGATGCTCTCTTTTTATTAGCTCAAATGAAACAAAAGTGCTAAAGCAAACTCAAAATGGGGAAAGATGGGTATCATACAAGACAGGAGGTAAAAGCAATGGTATTAGCATGGTTCAGGTGGTAGCATATCCACCTCTGGACAGAAGGTTAGGGAGTCTAGTCCCACACTGGGATTGGGCGCATACTATAAAGGCTGGTGTCTGAATGCAGTACTATGGGGATGCAGCGCTGCTGGGGTGCGTTGTCCTTTAGATAAGACATTAAACTGAGGTCTTGTCTGCCTTTTCTGGTGGCTGTTCAAGTAAATGTTAAAGATCCCATGACACGTCTCGAAAAGAGCAGAGAAATTTCCCTGGTGTCCCCCGCCCAGATTTCACCCACTTAGTAAAATACCACGAACAGCTTAATCTGGTTCAGTCGCAGTTGGTTTGCACTGTATTACACACACACACACACACCCAGGGCTGGCAGGGCCAGAAATAGGCAGCGTTATCTAGCCCTCATTTCCCATTCAAAAGGTAAATAAATAAAATAAAAAATTAAAATGGAACAAAAGAGTGCAGGTTACATTTTTACCATAGAATGCACCGTTTCATTAAGTCCTGCTGATACCAACTGTCACTGTTATACCGGACTGGTCTATCAAGCTCAACCATCAGCCAGAAGCCTATTTAGAAAATGTAGACATACCGCCATCTCGACACAAAGGATAGTCAAGCTGGCAGCACAATAGGACAATGGCAGCTAACAGATGATCCCAGTCGTTTTTCATTATCAAAGGGTCTGTAACCTTCAGGAAGCCTAATGCTGTTCACGCATGTCCAGGCAAAAACACAAGCTCTGAAGGCAGGGGGCCTTAAAGCGAGGTAACAGGATGTCATCCACAATCTAACTTTCTGCTTTGCATTTTTAGCTCACTTACCTTGGCAAACAGAGTCTTGCCAGTCCCAGGGGGTCCGTACATGAGGATATTCCTATATAAACCCCGGTTGTGTTTTGTGTTTCTGGTTGCTATGGCAATGTCTCGTACACGTTCCTCCAGATTCGGCTGAAAGAAGAAAAGAGGCTGTTAAGATACATATATAAACCACATTTTGGGCAGCAGTGAACGGAACAAGGCTGTATTGTGCTACTAACAAAGACTAGCACAGTTATGGGGCTCAATTTTGATAAGCAGCCAGAGTCCTCAGTTTTTTTGCACTCTGGTAGCTCACTCCTTTGGGCCTATCTAAGTCCCTGCACTCCGCAGCCCTCACTCAGCTACCCTCGAGATACCCACAGGAGTTTCACCTGCCTGTGCCATCTGGTCTTTACCTGACAGGGTACCCCTGAAGACACAAAAGGGGAAAGCTGGGTTGTTAGCTGCAGGGTTTGTGTCTATGAATGCATGGTGGCCATGACATGATGAGTCAGACAGACCTTCCAATGGTTTTCTCCCTCCTCTCGAAGGCAGTGCTCACAGCATCACATCCTGAGAGAGTCCGTGGCTTGCTTCGTTTGGTCACCCACAACGTAATGCAATTCGGCAAACCACTGCAAGAGGCACTGAAGTAGCAGGTGATGTCTACACATACCCCCATGTCAGGGATGGCCACTTCTGTAATGCACTCCAGACACCACCGTCTTGGTAGTGCAGTGAGGCTTCAGCCGTGAAGCCCAGGTTTCCTGTATGGCGCGCAAGGTTTCCATACCAGCATGACAGTGTCTAGTCCCATTTTGAAATGCTATATTTTTTAAGTGATTTAAGGGCAGAACACCAGTGCAAAATAGGTCCCAGGATACCTCGCTTAGGCAGACTCGATGGGTCACAGGCCCTCTTCTGCCATCATCTTCTAGGTCAGCGAAATTAAATCCTTGGTATTTGTAGCCTGAATTTTAAGTGCAAGGGATGGTAATTTGGCACCAAGGCAGTCAGCCAATCCCTTCCACTTCCTGATTTCTCTGGCACACCCCTCACAATGACGTGAAACAAGGGAGAGCGTGGAGGTGAGCCCTATTTAAGCCAATGGGGGATGAGTTTCATTACTATTTTATGTACAATGATGGCCAGCTGAAGATTAAAGAAGGCAACCGCTCGACTAACAAGGTCCTTGTTAGTGGAACAGTGGCCTTCTTTATGCATATACCATGCATAAAATAGTACTGAAAATCGCCCCCCATTGACTTATATAGGGCTCGCCCCCACGCTCTCTCTTGCTTTACATCATTGCTTAGGGCATGTCAGAGTAACCAGAAAATGGAAGGGATTTAATGCTACAAATACCGAGGATCTACTTTCGCTAGCCTAAGGTATCAGACTGTGTAAGCGATGGCTATATCTTGCACAATCTAGTTAAACCACATTAATTATAAATGGAATTCATTTCATATAACTATGTTGGGAATCCACTGTCGACAGATACACATTAACTAATTTTAATATTTTCCACTTATTTATTGAAATTGTTTCACTAGGTAAACATACAGGAATAACAGCAAGAATCCAATTTACTTATGCAACCTGGGGGAATGGAAAGGAAAAGGGGGAATATAGTAATGAACGTAGAATAAAATACATCCAACACAATTATTAAAATACAGGCTGTACATATTTGAAATATTTACAATAAGAGGTACAGAACCAGCAAATGGAAGAGTATACAGTTGTACATACTACCGTATTTATATTTAACTCCTAAACAATTAAGCAGAATAGGCAACTAGCCATCAAATTTATGCCATAATTATAAAATGGTAAGAAAAATTCCTGGACTTTGACTGGTCAGTGCAGACCTTCAACAGTGATGTTATCCCAGCACAACAGCACGCCTATTCAAAAAGCAACTAAAAAAGGAAGCCATTTTCTAATTGCAATAACGCACTCCAGGGTGTGTGTTGTGGGGATAAGGCCACGTCTCAGGTGTTGGATGCACTCCACCTGCGGCCTCCTACCTAACCACACAAGCCATGATTTTATCCCAGCATGGCACACCCTGTCATGTATTATCACTTAAATGTCAAAGGGACAGTGGTACATTACTACGCATGTACCTGAAACATTAATGGTAGGGCTAGGATACAAGTCCTCTCCTTATATTTAAAAAGTACAGAAACACCACGTATCATTACTGCTCATGGTTTTTAATCAGACTTACACATTCATATATCTAAACTAACACAGAAGTTGAAAAAAAAAAAAAGAAAGAAAGAAAAGCCGTAACTGACAGTCAGATTCCCATGCCAAAGGGTACAAGAAACAAATCAAACCTACTGCTGCATAACAGAGTGTAAATTAATGAAGGTGTTTTGCACACAGCTGGTAAAGGTAGACATTTCTCTCCTGCGTACCACCCACCCTCACTGTGCTAGCAGCACCATCTTACCCTGTTTAAAGATCACACCCTGTACAGTCTCAAATTTTAAACACAAAAGGTACTATGAAACTTGACATTTTCAATATCAAAAAAGTTTCACTATTTTCACTGCAGCACTAATTTGAGTGAAAATACATTTGCACTAATTAGTGCTATTAGCACCTTTTCCATTATGGAGAATGTGGTGCTAATGAATTAGCACTAAATTAAATTCACACAACTACGGTTCCATTTACGTTTGCGCTAAACTTAGTTTGTATGAAGATAAAGTACAGTTACGTAGGAACTTACCATAACAAAAGATCTTCGAGAGAGGTTCCTTCAGTAGGTCATCACATATGGGACTGGTGCCAACTGGCGTCGGGCCACACGGCAGACTTTTCTAGCAATACCTGACGGGGGACCACCCACCCGACGTCACGAGACCGACGTCAGCGTGACTGTATATAGTGGGTGGTCCCTACGCCCACCCTCCAGTTCCCCGCCGGAGCCAAGAAGAGGTCTTGCAGCAGGAGCGAAGAGGATTTGGAGACCCTGTAACATAAAATGAGGGGAAGAAGGGAGGGAAAAATATGACCTACTGAAGGAACTTCTCTCGAAGATCTACTGTTACGGTAAGTTCCTACGTAACTGTACTATCTTACTTCGAGAGGGTTCTTTTAGTAGGTCATCACATATGGGACAGAGTCCCAACCAGTCCCTCCAGGAAGGGACTGAGAGAAATTAGGGAGGAGGAAAAACTAATTCCAATGGAAAGGACTGAAATCCAGAAAGGACCCAGTCTAGGACAGAAGGCCCTGCAGGACAGCTAGGCCAAATCCAGCCCTCTGCCTAGAAGCAATGTCTAGACTGTAATGTTTGGTAAATGTATGGACAGAACTCCAAGTAGCGGCAGCACAAATGTCAGCCGTAGATATGTTCCGTAGGAAGGCCGCGGAGGCAGTCATGTCCCTAGTAGAATGACCTCTGATGATACCCGGCAGAGGTTTATCATACTTTTGGTAACAGTACCGAATGTAGTTGCCTAACCATTTGGAAAGGCCCTGCTTAGAAACCGGTTTGCCCTTCGATCTTGGGGCAAAGGATACAAAACAACTGGTTGCAAGAGCGAAACTCTTTAGTCCGTTGGGTATAATACCGGAGAATCTGATGGACATCCATCATGTGAAGGAGTGCCTCACTGAAGTTAGAGGGGGACGGGTAATACACCGGAAGCTCTACTGATTGGTTCAGCGTGGCTTCCAACACCACCTTAGGGAGAAACCTCGGATGAGTTCTAAGGACCACCCAGTCCTGATGGAAGATAAAGTAAGGCTCCTTGCAGACTAGTGCGTGAAGCTCCAAAATCCTTCGGGCTGATGTGATGGCCACTAGAAAAAGCGCCTTCCAAGACAGTAAACGCAAATCACAGCTCACAGCCAGCTCGAAAGGAGGCAGGGTAAGCTTTTCCAGGACAAAGTTCAAGTCCCAAGGCGGAGTTGGGCTGCGGATGGGGGGTTTCAGATGGAGAATCGCTTTCAGAAAGGTTTTAGAGACATCCAACTGAGCCACGGGTTTACCATCCATTACCTCATGGTACACTGAGATAGCTGAGATATGGACCTTTAAGGAAGAGTAGGACAGACTGGAGTCGGAAGTGAAGGAGGTATTCCATGACTTACGGGTTCGAGCAAGAGAAGGGGTTCCAGCCCTTAGCAGTCACCTAAATGGAAAACCGCTTCCACTTCATGGTGTAAGTGGAATGGGTAGAAAGTTTTCTGACCTCAATGAGGACTTGAGAAACCCTGAAATGGGATATCGCTATGTCTGCAGAAACCACGCACGAAGATGCAGGGTCCTGAGCCCCGGATGAACCAGACGGCCTTGATCCTGAGTAAGGAGGTCGTGAGTCAGTGGAAGCGGACCCGGTGGTTCCCTGGAAAGCTGCTGTAGCAGCAGGAACCTGACCTGTCTCAGACAGAGAGGGGCAATGAGGATCATCTTTGCCCTCTCCGCCTGAAGCTTGAGAAGAACCCTCTGTAGAATGGGAAACAGAGAGAAAGCGTACAAAAATGTCCCTGTCCAGGGTAGAGACAATGCGTCACTCCAAAAAGCACCTTGCTCTGGAACGAGCGAGCAAAACTTGGGAAGTTTTGCATTGGATTGGGAGGTGAAGAGGTCGATTCCCGGACGCCCCCAACTTCGGAAGATGGATTCTGCCACTTCCTGATGCAGTTCTCACTCGTGAGCTAGGGCCCGAGATCTGCTGAGACTGTCCGCCAGGACGTTTAAAACACTCGGAAGGTGCACGGCCACCAGGGCCAGATGGCGCTGGACTGCCCAGTTCCACACCCGGGTCGCCTCCCTGCATAGAAGGTACAACCAGGTTCCTCCTTGTTTGTTGACATACCAAACTACAGACACACTGTCCATTTGGATCAGCAGTGTTCCCTTCCGAAGGAGGGTCTGAAAGGCCTGTAATGCATACAGGACCGCCCTGAGCTCCAGAACATTGATGTGGAGCGAAGTCTCCAAGCCGGACCAAAGTCCTTGGGCTTGACGTTCCCCCAGGTGAGCACCCCACCCCATATTCGAGGCATCCGTGGTGAGGGTAGCTGCTGGTGCAGGGTTCCAAAAAGGAAGTCCCAAGGAAAGATTGCGAGATTCCATCCACCATTGCAAATCCTTCTGAACTGCTGAGGACACCAGGACTGGATGGTCCAGGTCGTCCAGAAGCTGATCCCACTGCACCCGCAAGGACCACTGAGTAATCCTCATGTGGAGCCTTGCTAGGGGAATGGTAGTGATGAAGGCCACCATCAGGCCCAAAAGGTGAAGGACTTCCCGGGCAGGGATGGTCGTGAGGGTGGCTACTTTGGAGGCCTGACGGATAAGGGTCTCCACCCTGTCTGGAGGGGGGAAGGCTCTGCACTGAACCGTATCCAGCGCTGCCCCAATAAACTGGAGTTTCTAGGCAGGGATAAGGGATGACTTGGGAACGCTGACCGTGATCCCTAATCGAATTAACAGGTCCAGTGTAAAGGAAAGAGCCTCCAGCAAGGAATCCCTGGATGGGGCTGAAATCAACCAGTCGTCCAGGCAAGGGAAGACCTCAATACCCCAGCGGAGCAGGAACACCACCAGGCACTTGGTAAAAACCTGTGGTGCCGAAGACAGACCAAAGGGCAGCGCCCGGAACTGGAAGTGTTCCCCTTGGAAGCGAAAACGCAGAAATCGGCGGCGACTGGGGAAAACAGGAATGTGCAGGTAGGCATCCTGCATATCCAGGG
Organism: Neoceratodus forsteri; assembly: GCA_016271365.2. NCBI lineage: Eukaryota > Metazoa > Chordata > Ceratodontiformes > Ceratodontidae > Neoceratodus > Neoceratodus forsteri. The sequence goes on along the minus strand of CM057452.1, from coordinate 698,509,592 downwards.
CTCAGAGCCAGTGATTCTCCATGAGGAGAGGAAGGAGGCCCTGAAGTGTCAGCATTCGAAATTTTCTGTACTCAACAAACTGATTGAGCTGACTTAGGTTGAGTATGGGTCTGAAGTTCCCGGTCTTTTTTGGAACCAAGAAAATATGGGAATGAAATCCCTTTCCTCTTTGCCCTGAGGGGATGCGCTCGTTCACTTCTTTGAGCAAGAGCGAATTTACCTCCTCGCGAATGAGAAGGGCTTGGTCCCGAGAGTACGAGGACTTCTACGGAGGATTTTCTGGGGGAATCTCCAAAAGCTCTATGGTGTGCCCGACTGACACTAGTTGCAGGACCCATTCGTCGGAGGTCATCGCCCTCCACTCCTGCGCGTGGCAGGTGAACCTCCCCCCCACCTGCTCCCCGTCGCAAGACTGAGGAGACAGTGGGGCCAGGGAGTCAAGAACTGGCAGGACGTTCAGGGGGAGGACCTCCTGAACGTCTCTGATTTTTGGAGGCAGGAGGGGTGGCTGTACCCGTGGCCTTATGCTTCCCCTGGAGGCGCACCTGAGCATTCTTCCTCTGCCTCCAGGTCCTTTTCTGAAAGGGCTGCTGCTGAGAGCCCGATCAGTACATCAACCAAACAGACCTAAGAGCAACTCCCTTGTCCTGTAGGTCTGTTATGATATCCTTGGTCTCCCCACCAAAAAGGACCGAGCCCCTAAAAGGGGCGTCCTGACTCGCCAACGGGACCTCATTGGCGAGTCCGGAGGAAAGCAGTCAGGAGTGCCGTCTAAGGGCAACGACAGCTGCCAAGGTACGGGCCATGGAATCAACAGAATCATAAGTGGCCCGTAAAGCATGCCTGCAAGAGATCTTGGAAAGGTGGAGATCCTTGGCAAGTTCCTCCTTTAAAGGTGAAGGGTCCATGGACTGGAACTTCTCCTCCAACCTGGCCATAGTCACTTTTTGATGGGACACCATATGGGCCACGTAACTGAGGGACCAAAGGGCTCACGTGGCCGACGAGTAGATCTTCTTACCAAACTGGTCCATTTGCCTCGACTCTTTGTCCGGAGGTGTCGTGCTCATGTGCCTGGGTGCAGAGGAGCGATCATGAGCCGCCGAGATGACCACAGAGTCAGCCTTAGGATGAGACTTTAAGAACAGGGCATCCTTCGGCACCTGGTAAAGTCTGTCCGCCCGCTTGGGGACAGCGGGGATAGAATGAGGCATCTGCCAGATGGTCGTGGTGAGGTCTTGATGAGGGGCCATCCATGGGGGAACAGGGATAGGAGACAGAGACTCTAAAAGTCCAGGTGTTCCACGTGTCTCTGCCTCATGGGGTCCTGTTCCTCAGGCTCCCAATCGAAGTAGTCTCTCACGGACCTCAAGAGGTCCGAGAATGAAGGGTCCTCTGGTGGGGACTTCGGCGAGGCCTTACCTTTCGGTTCCTCGGGGTCCTCCAGGACATCCTCCTCTGAGGAATCTTCTCTCCCATCTAAGCTGCCATCGTCCTCCTCCTCGAGAGGACGGCGTCTGCAATCTGGAAGGGAAACATCCTGCCGACTCTTCCCCGAGATGTGGACGGTGATAAGCGAGCTGATCGGGGAAGGAGACTTAGGACGCTGCAGTTGTGGAAGTCTAGTTTCCAGGTTCGAGACCAGTTCGACCTGACCCCTGCCACCAAGACTGCATCAGGGTCTTGAAATCCAGGACAACCAGAGGAGGAAGTGGAGCTGGTTGAGGCTGGGGAGCACCCGGTGGAGGATAATAACCCTGGGGTCCCATGTGGTGGGAATAGGGTTAAATCCAGGGTAGAACTGCCCCAGATGACTCCCAATCCAGAGTGGAACCCCTTGGGTAGGGATCCCCAGGATACCCAAATGGGTAATGCGGGACAGTTCGGGGTCGGGTATAAATCCCTGTTGTCAGATCAGGCATTGGGGGAACCCACGTCAGACCCACCGCTGTACAACTCAGAGGAGGGTCTGGTGTCGGGACAGCCCACGTCGGAGGGACCGGCGCTACCCAATATGGCGTCGGAACCGTGTCTGGGCCAAAGGTAAAGGCCGGTTGGCTGGTCCCAGCTGAGGGACTGTCGTCGGGATCGCCGGCGTTGGAGGAGGCGCCAGAAGCCTGCCGGAAGGCGAAGGAGGGGCCTCCACTGTAAGATCTAGTAGGCCATGGAGGAGCATCCTTCACCTGGACCCCAGCAGGGGAGCGCAGAGAGGATTCCACAACATCGATAGGGTCGATGGGCTCTCCGTTGCCATCGCCAGACATGTCCGCCGGGGAATGGGAGGACACGGACGAGGGAGGAGGAGGAGGAGGGAGAGGGGCTTTCTCCCTCTGGTCCTGCCGGACGTCGGGTGAGGCGCCGTTAGGCCCAGACAGGGGAACCGAGCCCGTGCGGTAGTCAGAGACCGCCGGCTTTATAGGCAGGGTCGGATGGTCGAGAGTGGAACCCACGGCCGACTTATCGACTGAAGTCAGGCGACTGCCCCCAGTCGGGGGAGCTGACTTACCCGTCGCCACGGGGTCCCAGGAGGAGCCGGGGCCGGACTTATTGGCCGAGGTGGCGCAGACGCCGGAGGTGCCAACGGCAGACTTATCCGCCGAAGTCTGGTCTGACTTACCATCCAGTTTCCTGGGCGGCAGCTGGGCCTTACTCATTGAGGGCCTGACTTTGTCCGCGGAGCAAGCCCGCTCCCTAGACTTCTCCTTATGCTTTTCAGAAGGGGAAGATTTTTCAGATGAATCCTGGAGACGATCCATTTTCTTCTCTAAAGAAGCCAGGCAGGCTTTTAGTAAGTGGGCCTCCAAAGCCTGCTGTCTCCTCTTCCTCGTGGCCTCGTTGAAGGATTGGCACTCAGGGCAGGAGGAGACTGGATGGTCTGGGCCTAGACAGAGAACGCACTTTGGGCGACAGTCTTTGCGCGGGATCTGTGTGCCACAGGATGAGCACTTTTTCTTAGGTGAAGACATTAATGAAAGACACAAATTCTGAGAGAAAAAAGCAGTGAGGGATAAACCGACACAATGAACTTTCACGACGATGCAGCTAATGAAGTCTGACAGGCGTAGGAGGAGAAGAAAGAACTGGAGGGCGGGCGTGGGGACCGCTCACATATACAGCCACGCTGACGCCAGTCACATGACGCCGAGTGGGAGGTACCCCGTCTGGTATTGCTAGAAAAGTCTGCCGTGCGGCCCGACGCCAGGCGGCGCCAGTCCCATATGTGATGACCTACTGAAGGAACCCTCTCGAAGTAAGATCTAGTTTTACAGTATTTTAGTAAAAGCCCATTTTCCCTGGGTGGGAACTGAGTAGGCTATACCCCAAGCAACAATGGCATCATGTCTCTTTTAGTACGGGTTCCTATACTCATAAATCCATTAAGGATTCAGACGGTTACAGGCTGAAGATCCAAAGTATGCAGTCTGGTGGATTCTGCCATTAGTTCATGCCAAAGATACCCCAAAGATCACCATATATACAGGTTACCCACCTGTAACAGGAGTTCTAGGAATGGTATATGTTGTTCATCCACACTTATTGGCAGGTATCCTTGCCGCTTTAAATCTTGCAGGAAGGTCTTCAAGCTGGCTCCTCCCACCCACCAGGGTGGTAAAACTCTCGGTTCAGCCCCACGATGCCAGATCTGGCCCGCTGGAAGCTCAGGTTGTGCATCGAAGCCGGGGAGGTCGGGTAGGTTGTGTGGATGAACAACATACACCATTCCTAGAACTCCTGTTACACGTGAGTAACCCGTATTTCTAGGGACATGGATATGTTGTTCATCCACACTTATTGGCAGACTCCGAGCAGTTCTCCGGGAGGAGGAAGGCAAGACGCACACCCCCTACTTAGGGAAAAGAGACTGGAGAACCAAGGCCCCAAAACCAGCATCCCGGCGTGACTCAAGATCGATGTGGTAGTGGGTGATAAAGGTGTGTGCTGACTTCCAGGTAGCAGCCCTGCATATTTCCTGGATAGGGATGTCCTGAAGCAGCCACCGATGCAACGGTATGGCGGGTAGAATGAGCTCTTATCCCTCTGGGGCTCCATGCCTTAACTTATAGAGAGATCTATGCAGGAGGTGACCCACCTGCTTATCGTCCGCTTGGCTGCAGGTCTGCCAGGTGCGAAGCTTCAGAGTAGGTGATAAACAGCTGGCGAACCTCTCTCTGAATCTTCAGTCGTGCGCCCTTATAGTAAGCGAGCGCCTTCTAGGGTCCAGAGTATGGAGCCTATATTCGCCTCCGAGGTGTGATTGGGGTAGAACACCGCAGAGTCAACACCTGGTTAAGGTGAAACTCCGACACCACCTTCGAAGGAATTTCGGGGGGGCGCAGGACAACCTGTCCCTGTGGAAGACCAGGTAAGGAGACTCGATGGAAAGCGCCTGGAGCTCTCCCATCCTTCTGGCTGACGTAATAGCCACCAAGAAGGCGGTCTTCCACAACAGGTGAGAAAGATCACACCTGTGCATTGGTTCGAATGGCTTGCCCATGAGCTTTGCCAGTACCAGCAAAAGATCCCACAGAGGTGGAGGTTCTCGCACCGAAGGGGAAATGTGATCAAGGCCTTGGAAAAAGCGCCAGACCACCTTCTCCTGCGCCACCGACTGCTTCCCGCCCGCCCTGTAAGCAGAGATGGCTGCCAGGTGCAACTCCTTAGGGTCGCCGACCTGAGCCCTTGCTGAGAAAGGGACCATAAATAGTCCAAGATGCTTGCCAAGGAACAGGAGGAAGGGTCCAGGCCCTTGCCCTGACACCAAATGGAAAACCTTTTCCATTTGAAGGCATAGCATTTCCTGGTCGACTCCTTACAGGACGCCTCAACTACACTGAGGACCTCGTCGGAAAGACCCAAGGCCTGGAACTCTAGCCGCTCAGGAACCAGGCCGTCAGGTGCAGGGATTGAAGGTCCGGATGGAACACCTTCCCTGACTGACTGAAAGCAGGTCCGGCGAGCTGGAAGCTGCCTCGGGAGCCTGGAGCAGAGACTGAGGAGATCTGGATACCAGCATTGGCGGGCCAGTCTGGGGCTACCAGAATCACCTGCGCCTTGTCCCTCCTCGCCTTGAGAAGCACCTTGTGGATCAAGGGAAATGGGGGAAAGGCGCAGAAGAGGCCCAGGGTCCACGGCCTTGAGAAGGCATCCTCTGCAGCGAGCCCTGCTGAGGGGGGCGGGCATGAAACAGCCTCAGCTTCGCGTTCTCCCTGGAGGCAAACAGATCCACCTGAGGTGTGCCCCAATGGGAGAACAGATCTTGTACTACCTCCGGCAGGAGAGACCACTAGTGGGATACAGCCCCTATCCGGCTTAGGGTATCTGCCAGGGTGTTGGAGGCTCCTGCCACATGAATGGCTAGGAGATCCACCTCCAGGCTGCGCACGAGTGGCCAAATGCGGAGAGTTTCCTTGCACAGAGGCATGGAGCGCGTCCCACCCTGGCGGTTTAGGTAGTACACGGTCGTGGTATTGTCCGTCTGGACCTAAACCACTTGACCCCGTAGAAACGGAGCGAAGGCGGTGAGAGCTAGGCAGACCGCTCGGAGCTCCAGCAGGTTGATATGGCATCGGGACTCCCGCGGGGACCAGAGGCCATGCACTCTATGCTCCCCCAGATGGGCACCCCAACCCATCAGAGAGGCATCGGTCGATAGAGACCGCGGCTCGGGCGGACAAACGGATGCCCTCCTGCAGATGAGCTGGAACGATCCACCACTGGAGAGCGTTCCACATCCCCTGGGTCACCGTCACTAGCTGGTCCAATGGATCGCAGCGCTGAGACCACTGGCTGCCCAGCCCCCATTGAAGGGGGCGCGTGTTCCAGCGGGCCCAACGGACCACGCTGGTGCAGGCCGCCATGAGACCCAGGAGGTGCAGGAAGTCCTGGGCAGGTCGCGATTGCCCAACCAGAAATGATTGGGCAAAGGAGGAAAGAACCTTGGCCCTGTCCGCCGGGAGCCGTGCTCTAGCTCGAACAGAGTTGAGCTCTGCCCCGATGAAGAGAATCACCTACTTCGGTTCGAGTTCCGACTTGGCCTCGTTGATGAGGAGGCCGACCTGAGAGCAAACCTGGAGGGCCAGATCTCTGGACCGCTCCACCTCCTGTCTGGAAGGGGCTGCTATCAGCCAATCTTCCAGGTAAGGGTACACCCGGACCCCTCGGCGCCGCAGGAATGCTGTCACCACTGCCATGCATTTGGTGAAGACCCTGGGTGCAAGAGACAGGCCGAAGGGCATGGCTTGGAACTCGAAAAGGGATCCTTCCGCTCGAAAGCGAAGGAATCTCTGATGAGACGGACAGGGACGTGAAAAAACGCGTCCTGCAGGTCCAGAGAGCGGAACCACACGCCGCGTTCCAAAGATGGTATTATCTGAGCCAGAGTGACCATCCTGAAGGTCCGAGACCTTAGGAACTTGTTTAGGTCGTGTAGGTGAGAATGGGGCGCCAGCCCCCGTCCGCTTTGGGACCAGGAAGTACCTGAACACAAACCCGCGGTCTGAGGGAGGGTCCGCCACCCTCTGATCACCTCTTTCTCGAGGAGCAGAGCCGATGTTGGCTCGGCGAGCCGACAGCGAGCTGCGGATCCCGAGGCCCCTGGGACAACGGCTCGAAGGGCGGGGCCTGCTCGAACTCCAGAGGCAGGCCCTTTCCTACCACTTTCCAACATTCCACCGGGTCTGCGGTATAGCAGACCAGGCGGAAAGGAAGTGAAGGAGCTGCCTTCTAATGGGGAATCCTGGGGAGAGGTGACGAGGTTGAGGCTACACCCTCAACCCGTCACTGTGCAGGCTTGGAGGAGGGACCGCCGAGGGACGTCCTGGGCCTTTACCTCCCTGCTTCCTGGAGGAGGAAGCCACGGGCTTGGGTTTGGGACGCCAAGTGCGAGCCTGCTGGCCCTGATGATGCTGGGCCGGACATGCCGCGGGCGCAGACGGACGAAAGGGCTTGGGTTGCGGTCTGCGGCCCTTGTCCCTCTGGGCGGATGAGACCAAGTCCAAAGTGGCATTGGACTTTTCGATCCTCTGGAGGTGACCTTCCACTCCAGGGCCAAAGTGGTCGGTCCCCAGAAAGGGGACATCTGCCAATTTGTGCTGGGTATCCGCTGTGAAGGTGGATATCCTCAGCCATGCTCGACGGCGCATAGCCACTGCGGCCGCTACTGACCTGGCGCATGACTCACCGATGTCCAAAGCAGTTTGAAGTTGCTGCTTGGCCACTGCCCTGCCCTGGTCCCACACCTGCTTAACCGTAGTCTGCAGGTCAGCCGGGAGATGAGGGACTACCTCGACCAGGGAGCCCAACAGGGCGTGAGAAAAATGTGCCATCAGTACGGCCGAGCTTGCCTGACGAAGGCCAAGGGAGGACGCAGCGTAGACTTTTCGCCCGGCGTAGTCCAACTTCTTGGACTCCTTGTCGGGAGGTTTGTCCACGTCCCTGGCGTTTCCGGCACGCCGGAAGACGCTGTCGGTAGCTAACCCCTCGGCTGAGGGGTGTTCCGAGAAACCAGACAGGGAACTGGTAGGGACCGCATACTTCCTTGCCATCCTGGCCGAAGGCGCAGGGCAGGAAGCAGGACGCTGCCAGAGCTCCAAGGCCGGGCCTACAATGGCCTCGGCCACCGGAAAGGCCTCCGTAGGAGAATCCCCTCGGTCCAATATCTCTGTGAGGGGATACTTGGCCCGCTTGGATACGGGCTCGAGCTGCATCCCGGTGGATTCCGAGATGAGCCTAAGCAAACCCATGAATGACGAAGGGCTATCGTCCAGTGACTGACCTCCCGAGGACTCCAAGTCGACCCGCCTGGAGAACAGGGAGGAATCATCGTCGGACTCGGAGGAGACCGCAAAGAGTTGCCTTGGGCCTGAGCCACCCTCCACCTGCCGAAGGCGATCAGGAGTGAGGGTGACAGACAGCCTATGGGGCAGACCTTGGGCCGACCGAGAATTTTTGGTCGGAGCCCCAAACAATGGCTGTGGAGGCGGAGGTTCCACCGGAATCGGTGCGGCAGCTGGTTTTGGCCGAGCAACAGGCCTGGAAGTAGGCGCCTCGGCTAAGGCGAGGGGTTGCTTCGGCCGCTCCGGTGACAGCCACTTGATAGCCGGGGAAGGGGACGACGTCGGCTTGCTCCCGGACAGAAGAAGCTGTTACCACATGAGGTCCTCGTATCGTCGATGCAACTTGCGTTGAAGCCTCCCCTCGTCCGAGGAGGAGGACGACCGGCGGCGCCGCTTGCCACGGTGCCGAGACCAAGACCGCCTGTGACAGCGGGATCGGCTGGACCGAGAAGAAGTTCGAGACCGAGACCGCGAACCTCGGCTTTTCCAAGGAGGGTACGGGGGTAGTGCGGGGGAAACCGGCCCTCCCCTCGGCTCGGAAGGCTCAACCGAGGACTCCGGAACCGGAGGCACGGGCAAGTCCACGGACTCCTCAACCACCGCCAGGGGAACCGGGGAGTGAGGGTTTTCGGCTTCACCGGTCGACAGTCCGTCCCAGCGGTCGAGAAAATCTCGGCCTGCGCTCAGGGAAGTCTCGGTCAACTGACCTGAAGGGGACACTGTGAAGCCAGTGGCCGAAGCCGAAGGATCGACCGAAGTCGATGGTCGACTACTCGGTGAGAGGGACCTCTCCCGCTCCCAAAAGCGTCGACGGAGGGACTTACCTTTGTGGTCCTTCTTCTAAGACCGAGAGGAAGGCCCTGAAGATGTTGGTCCCTCTCCCTTAGTGGAGAGGGAGAGACAGAGCTCCTTAAAAGAAGCTGAATAGGAGGATCCCAGGGAGAGCTGGATAAATGCCATGGCCGAGGAAGACGAAGATGCGGCCTGCACCACCTCCTCCTCGAGGGCGATCATCTGCTCAAGCTGTTCCTCCGAGCCTGCCGCCGCGGAAACCTCCAACCGGGCCTCCTTCGACTTTACCGGAGCATAACGTTTTTCGGGTCACCCAAGTTGTAAACGGGCGGCACGGTCTTCCAGGATGTAGGTCGAAAAAGAAGAGCACAGGTCGCAAGCCTGCGGATCGTGCCCAAGGCCCAAGCAGTAGACGCACGTGGAGTGCGGGTCCGTCCGAGACATCTTCTGCCCGCATGGGCACCTCCGGAAACGGTCGATTTGTCCATTGCAGCCGCGAGGGAACTAAGTGACCGAAGTCTTGAAAACCTTAAAAGTAATTCTGCAAACTGAAGAAATAGGAACCAGTCTTATACGCAGAGCTAAGGAGGGAACCTGAGCTTCCAAGCTGTAAGGAAGATCTGGCGCCACGGGCGGAGCCGAGAGTTTTACCGGGTGGGTGGGTGGAGGAGCCAGCTTGAAGACCTTCCGCAAGATTTAAAGCGGCAAGGATACCTGCCAGTAAGTGTGGATGAACAACATATCCATGTCCCTAGAAATTATGATTCTTTGGTAGTGTTCACTGCTGTGATGATTTTTTTTTTTTTTTTTTTTAATTTGGCGGTCCACCAGTCACATATTTTCGGCCTAGTCAAGCCCCAGGAAGCCTCAGCCACCATCTATGGCTGTCCCCAGCTTACCCCGGAGCGGGGACCGTGGCCACGTTCTTCCATGGTCATGGAACTGTAACTAGTCAGGGGACCCGGAGCGATGGTAGCCACTCGAGGTCTTCCTGGGAGGGCTTCATAGAGATTGTGGCCCTGCCCCGCCTGAATTTCTTTGCTTTTTCCTTCACGGAGGTGGGGACATGCAATGACGCCTGCGTCCGCCCCACCTCCCGGATATTAAGTGTCGGCAGCGTGAGAGCTCCCGGCCTCCACCAGGAGTCCTCAGTGCTCAGAGCTACCAACCTCCTCCCTCCCTCGGAGAAGGAGAGCAGTCCGTGGGACGCTCCATCCCTTCCATGGCCGGCCCTCCGGCGGCGGGTCCGTTCGAACCCGGGTTGCGGCGTCGCGGAAAACCCACCGCTCGCACCAGCGGCCGCCCTCACTGCTGGGATGATTTTAAAGACAGTTGGCATTCTGGCCCAACATGCACGGCCCAGCAGTATATGACCAAGTTACTGTAGTTGAGACTGGGTCAAACTGGATGTGCCCCATGTTGCACAAGTCATCTTGTTGATGCTCAAGAAAATCTTTGCCTGACATTATGCTTCTTCATTTAGTAGGTGCAGTTTTAAAGATGATCCAGCTTACGATCAGGGAGCACTGGCTGGGGTAATTTGGAAGACCATACCCCTTACAGCAGAAAAAAATAAACAGGTTACTCACCTGTAATAGTAGTTCTAGGAGTGGTATATGTTGTTCATCCACACTCTCTGGCATGTCCCTTTCCCCTTTAAATCTTGCCAGAAGTCTTCAAGCTGGCTCCTCCCACCCAACCAGGTGGTAAATACCTCGGCTCCGCCCCATGACGCGAGATCTTAGCCCAGGAGGTCAGGTGGGTGCGTGTCGATGAACAACATATACCACTCCTAGAACTACTGTTACAGGTGAGTAACGTGTTTTTAAAGGAGCGTGGATATGTTGTTCATCCACACTCTTTGGCAGACTCCTAGCAGTTCTCCGGGAGGAGGGAGGCAAGGCGCACACCCCCTACTTAGGAAACAGAGATTGGAGAACCGAGGCCCCAAAACCAGCATCCCGACGTGACTCAAGGTCGATGTGGTAATGGGTAATGAAGGTGTTTGCTGACTTCCAGGTAGCAGCCAGACAGATTTCCTGGAAAGGGATGTCCCTGGAAGCAGCCACCGATGCAGCAGTATGGCGGGTGGAATAAGCTCTTATCCCTCTGGGAGGCTCCTTGCCCACCAACTCATAGCACAGACCTATGTATGATGTAATCCACCTTGCAATGGTCCGTTTGGCTGCAGGTCTGCCAGAAGCGGCTTCAGCGTAGGTGACAAACAGCTGGCGAACCTCTCCCCGAATTTCTGCCATCCTCTCCTTGTAGTAGGAGAGAGCACATCTAAGATCCAGGGTATGAAGCCTGTACTCTGCGTCCGAGGCGTAGTTAGGGTACTATACCGGCTGAGTCAATACCTGGTTAAGGTGAAACTCCGACACCACCTTCAGAAGGAATTTCAGGCGGGGGCGCAGGACAACTTTGTCCCTGTGAAAGAACAGATAAGGGGAGTCCACCGAGAGTGCCTGGAGCTCCCCTGTCCTTCTGGCTGACGTGATGGCCACCAGGAAGGCAGTCTTCCATGACAAGTGTGAGAGCTCACACTTGTGCATGGGTTCGAATGGCTTGCCCCTAAGCTTTGCCAAAACCAATAAAAGATCCTACGGAGGTGGAGGTTCACGCACCGGAGGGATGTTGATCAGGCCTTTGAAAAAGTGCCCAACCACTGTCTCCTGTGCCAATGTCGACTGACGGCCCGCCAGTAAGCAGAAATGGCTGCCAGGTGCACCCTAAGGGTCAATGACCAAGACCCCCTTTGGAGAGAGACCAAAGGTAGTCTAAAATGTTAGCCACAGAGCAGGATAAGGGGTCCAGACTCTTACCCTGACACCAAATGGAAAATCTTTTCCATTTGAAGGCATAACATTTCCTGGTCGATTCCTTACGAGATGCCTCCACCACGGTGTAGGCATCTTCGAAAAGACCCAGAGCCTGGAACTCTAGCCGCTCAGGTACCAGGCTGTGAGGTGCAGGGACTGAAGGTCCGGATGGAATACCTTCCCCTGGTTCAATGATATCAGGTCCGGCCGTGTACAAAGCCGCTCCGGGGCCCTGCAACTGAGGCCGAGGAGATCTGGATACCAGAACTGGCGGGGCCAGTCTGGGGCTACCAGGATCACAATTCGCCTTGTCCCTCCTCACCTTGAGTAATACCTTGTGGATCAAGGGAAATGGAGGGAAGGCATAGAGGAGGCCTAGGGTCCACGGCCTTGAGAAAGCACCCCCTGCAGCGAGCCCTGCTGAGAGGGGTGGGCATGCTACAGCCTCAGCTTGATGTTCTCCCTGGAGGCAAACAGGTCCACCAACGGTTTGCCTCAACGGGAGAACAGATTTTAAACTACCTCTGGATGGAGAGACTACTCGTGCGATGTCTGGCCTAAGCGGCTGAGGGCATCCACCAGTTGGTTCAAGACTCCTGCCACATGGATGGCAAGGAGATCTGCCTCCAAATGGCTGACAAAGGTCCAGATATGGAGCGCCTCCCTGCATAGCAGACGGGAGTGCGTGCCGCCCTGTTTGTTGAGGTAGTACATGGTCGTGGTATTGTCCGTCTGGACTTGAACCACTTGACCCCGGAGCTAAGGAGCGAAAGCTGACAGTGCCAGTCTGACTGCTCTGAGCTCTAGCAGGTTCATGTGGCATCGGGACTCCTCGGGGGGTCCAGAACCCGTGGGCTCTGTGGTCCCCCATGTGTGCTCCCCAGCCCATGAGCGAGGCATCGGTCATGAGGATGACCGTCGGCTCGGGCAGACAAACGGGATTCCTTCCTGCAGATGACCTGAGCGTCCCACATCTTCTGGGTGACAGTGACCAGCTGGTCAAAATGACCCTGACGCTGAGTCCACTGAGTGGCCAGATCCCACTGGAGGGGGCGCATGTGCAATCTGGCCTAGTGGACCACTGAGGTGCACACCGCCATGTAACCCAGAAGACGCACGAAGTCCCGGGCAGAGCGCAAGTGCCCAACCAGAAATGATTGGGCAAAGGAGGAAAGAACCTCCACCCTGTCCGTCGGGAGCCGAGCTCTGGCTTGACGAGAGTCGAGCTCTGCCTCAATAAAGCCCATAACCTGAGAGGGCACGAGTTCCGACTTGGCCTCGTTGATCAGGCGGCCTAATTTTTGAACAGGTTCGGAGGGCCAGGTCCCTGGACCTCTGCACCTCCTGCAGGGAGGAACCTGCCTGGAGCCAATCGTCGAGGTAGGGGCATATCCGAACCCCTTGACGCCGTAAATGGGCCGCCACTACTGCGATGCACTTAGTGAAGACCCAAGGGGCCGATGACAGGCCGAGTGGCATGGCTTGGAACGCGTACAGGGTCCCTTCGACCCTGAAGTGGAGGAACCGCTGGTGGAACAGACGGATTGTGACGTGGAAAGACGCGTCCTGTAGATCCAGTGAACAGAACCTCATGTTTCGCTCCAGAGATGGTATGATCTGATTCAGAGTTACCATCCGGAAGGTGCAAGACCTGAGATATTGATTCAGGTCGTGGAGATCTAGGATAGGGCGCCAACCCCCCGTCCGCTTGGGCACCAGGAAGTACCTGAACACGAAGCCTGGCTCTGTAGGAGATCCGGCACTGGAGCTACCGTCTCCTTGCGGAGGAGCTGAGCAATGTCATCCCGAAGGGCCGACTGAGAGCCAACTGAGATCCTTTCCTCCTGTGGGGCACGGGCTCGGCAGTGAGGGTACTGCTCGAACTCTAGAGGCAGTCCCCGACCGACCACTTCCAGGACCCAGCTGTCCGAAGTGATACTGAACCAGGCGTAAAGAAAGTGGCGGAGCCAGCCCCCACAGAAGGACCCAGAACTGGCGTGACAGGTGTAGGGGTGGCCACCCCTGACCCGTCACTACGCAGGCTGAGAGAAGAAGGAGGCTCCTGGACCGCGGCACCTCAGCCTCCTTTGCGGGGCTGTTGGGGACACTGCTTGGGCCTAGAGCGCCAAGCTTGAGCCTGCTGTTGCTGCTGACCTCACTGGAAGGGGGGCTGTCTAATCCCAGGAGAAGAGTGCCGAAAAGGCTTCTTCTTGTGCTTCTGCTGGTTCTTGCCTGAAGAACCTTTTGCAGAAGTGGCATCCAAGGTGGCATTGGACTGTTCTATGCGCTGGAGGTGACCTGCCAGTCCCAGACCGAAGAGATCGGTGCCAAGGAACGGCACGTCAGCTAACTTGTGCTGAGTATCCGCCGGAAAGGAGGATAACCTCAGCCAGGCCCTGCGGCGAGTGGCCACTGTGGCTGCTAGTGAACGGGCACAGGAATCTCCACTATCCAAGGCCGTCTGGAGCTGCTGTTTTGCAACAGCACGGCCCAGGTCACGGACCTGCTTAACCGTGGTCTGCATGTCCACTGGGAGATGAGGGAGGACTTCATCTAGCGACCCCAAGAGGGGCGTGAGAGAAGTGTGCCATGATCACTGCCGAGCTGGCCTGACAAAGGCCCAAGGATGAGGCCGCATATACCTTCCGGGCAGAATGGTCCATATTTTTGGACTCCTTGTCCGGAGGGTGGTCAATATTTGCTGAGCTACCCGTGTGTCTAAACACTGAGGCAGTCACAAGGCTCTCGGCCGAGGGATGCTCTGTGAAGCCCGCCAAGGACCCCATGGGTACAGTGTACTTGCAAGCCATGCGGGCAGACGGAGCTGGGCAAGAGGCAGGGCGCTGCCATAGCTCAAGGGCCGGGCCAACAATGGCTTTGGCCACTGGGGAAGGCCTCCGTCGGGATATCCCCCCTCTTAAGGATATCCATGAGAAGATATTCCACCTTCTTTTGGATAGGCTCCAAAGGCATACCAGTGGACTCTGAAATAAGTCGGAGGATGCCCTAGAAAGAGGAAGGACCTTCCTCCAGGCCTGTCACTGACAATTCATCATCGGGGTGTGAGTGAAGACCAGTTGTATCCAAGTCCGAGAAGTTGGGATACAGGGGTCTCCCGCCTACGTCCCCTTCAATACGCCGATGGCGATCGGGGACAACAGTGATGGACAGACAACGGGGCAGGCCCGTACCTGAGCGGTCCTCTTTCGAGGGAGCCCCCTCCCTGAGGCTGCTTAGGCGGAGGCTCCACCAAACTTGGTGGGGAGACCGGAACAGGCCGAACAGGAATGCGTGCCGGTCCTACCAGAGGAAGAATCGAAGTTCTCGGTACTGGCCTAAGAGGCTGGGGCCAAGTAATGGCCAGTGTAGCCGGCGGAGCTGGCTTTTGACCGGTCAGAATTAGCTGTTGCCACATAAGGTCCTCATAATGACAACGGAGCTTTCCGTCGAAGTCTTTCCTCATCCAAGGAGGATGAGGATCGTTGGCGACCCCTCTTCCGGGAGTGTTTGTGACCCTTTTTCAGTTTTTCGACTGACGAGTTCCTAGTCCTTGATCGAGACCGATGGTGTCGGCTCTCTCGATCGGGAGAGACTGGATTCAGTGAAAACCGAGGTTCCAGCTCCTGTCCCTCGGTTGGGATACCCGAGGGAAGGGTCTCCTCGTCAGGGAAGGAAAGGATGCATGTCCTCTCCAAGGAGTCGGCAACCGGGGTCAGCGACAACGGCTCGATCGGCTTGAGAGAAATCTCGGCCGGTTCGGCCATATCCTCGGCCTCAGTGCCTTGGCCTGACGGAAGGTCCAAGAAGCCGGCGGCCGAGGAAGCGATCTCGACCGAGGTCGAGACCGCAAGATCCTGAGAATGTGACCGCTCTCGGTCCCAGGGACGTCTTCTTTGGTCAGAAGATGATTTAGGGTCCTTGTCCCTTTTCTTAGGGGGAGAGGAGTGCGTGCCCGAGGGCGCCTCAACCCTGGTAGGGAGAGACTGGCACATCTCCCGATAGGACCCAGTGAAAGTGGAGCCCAGGTTAAGAGGCACAAACAAACTTCGGCTGGCTGAAGCCTGAACAGCTTCCTCTTGAAAGTCGCCATCTATTCGAGGCTGATCGGCGGATCCAGCGACATGAAAACCACCCCCTGGCCTCCTTCCGATTTCACCAGTGGTTGCGAAGCTCCGGTCTCTCTAGTTTTAGGTGTGCCTTGCGGTCATCCAGGATGTTGGGATGGAAGACCAGACAAATGTTGCAAGAGGTGGTGTCATGCACGACACCCAAGCAATAGACGCACGAGAGGTGGGGATCGGTGTGCGACATTTTCTGTCCGCAGGGACACCGGCGAAACCCAGGGGATGACCTGTCCTCCATGTCCGATACACTCGGATTGGAATCGTAAACTCGTACGAGTTTCAAAGAAAGCAAATGTGGTGAAAACCGTCGATTAGAATCCAGGGCCTATGGTACTGCAGAAGTAGCATGAGGGAACCTGAATCTTCCAGCGGAAAGGAAGATCTGGCATCATGGGGCAGAGCCGAGGTATTTACCACCCGGGTGGGTGGGAGGAGCAAGCTTGAAGACTTCTGGCAAGATTTAAAGGGGAAAGGGACGTGCCAAAGAGTGTGGATGAACAACATATCCACGCTCCTAGAAGTACAGTTACGTAAGAACTTACCGCAACAGTAGATCTTCAAGAGAGGCTCTTACAGTAGGTAATCAACTTGAGGACTTAGCACCCCCTGGCATCAGAACCACAAGGAAACTTTAGCAAGCAGTGCCTGATGGGGGACCACCTATCAGAAATCATGGGATGGATGTCAGTGTGACTCCATATAGTAGGCGGTCCCCACACCCACCTTCCAGTTCTCCTGCTGGAGACCTCAGAGGAGGAGCGGCAGGAGAAAAGGAAACAGAGCCCAGAATGAGTTCATAAAGAAAGTGCAATAAACCACAGAAATCTGGGGGACGGAGTGAGGGAAAATGGTTACCTACTGCTAGAGTCACTCTGGAAGATCTACTGTTACGGTAAGTTCTTACGTAACTGTACTATCTTACTTTGAGAGGGCTCTTGCAGTAGGTAATCACCTTGAGGACTGAGTCCCAAGCAGTGTGAATCAGAAGAAACTTAAACACGGGAGGCAGGAAAAAAGGTCCTCTTAAGGCACAGAAATTATGACAGGAAGTCTTTAAGCACTGCTAGGCTGAAACCTGCCCTGCACCTAGAAGCGATGTCCAGACAATAATGCTTGATTAAAGTGTGGACCGAACTCCAGGTAGCCGCAGCACAAATGTTAGCGGCTGACACATTCCTGAAACAAGCAATAGAAGCAGCCATACTCCTGGTGGAATGCCCCTTAACCTCGCCCAGGAGGGTCTTACCATGTTTCTGACCACAGAAAGTAATGCAGTTTGCCAGCCATTTGGATAAACACTGTTTGGAAACTGTCACATCCTCTCTCTTGGGTACAAAAGAAACAAAAATCTGATCAGTTTTCTGGACAGACTTTGTCCTGTTAGTGTAATAATGTAAGAATCTATGAACATCTAAGGTATGAAGAATTGCTTCTCCCTGATTGGAATGCTCAGGGTAGTACACTGGAAGTTGAATCAGCTGGTTCAACGTAAACTCAGAAACCACTTTGGGTAAGAACTTAGGGTTGGTACGAAGAGCCACCAGGTCTCTATGAAAAATTAAATAAGGCTCCTTACAAATCACGGCCTGAAACTCAGAAATCCTTCGAGCCGAAGTGCCAGCTACTAAGAAAAGCGCTTTCTAAGAAAAATAGCGACTGTTGCAGGAACCATACGGTTCGAAAGGAGGCAGGGTTAACTTTTCTGAAACAAAATTCAGATCCCACAGTGGCACAGGACTGCACACTGGTGGCTTGAGATGCAGAATCCCCTTCAAGTAAGTTTCTGAAACTTCCAGCTGGGCTACTGTCCTGCAACAAATGCAAATAATTCCTAAAGTATATGTGATAGATGCAAACTATCAGCGGCAATGTTTTTCAGCACAAAATTACCTTTCTGACGGTGCTATGCAATCAACTGTAATCAATCTGGTTTTTATCTTACACAGCTGAAATACAAAACAAATTGTTGGTTTTTTTTTCAGATTTATTCAAGCTGCTTAGGTGAGGTTTGAGAGACAAATGTCAGCCATGCACACCATACCTTACACAAATGCGAATAACTCCTAAAGTATATGTGATAGACACAAAGTATCACTGTCAAAGTTGTTCAGCACAACATTACCTTTCTAACGGTGCTATGCAGTCAATTCTAAGCAATTTGGTTAATTTAATATTTAGGTAAAAACTGCCGACCTCCTCAGATGTTTCCAGGCCTAAGTGAAAGTCAGCCGAGTGCATCTACAGTCATTACCAGGGCCACTGGAAAATTGCGGGTGCAATTTTTCCCCAATTTCCGCAATTTTCACCATTCTCCGCACAAAATCCACAATTTCTTACATTTATGGAATTTTTGACTGAAATTGTATAAAAATATTTAAATTCTCAAGGAAATCTACTCAGATATGGTACACAGACTTGGATTTGACCAAAACAGTACAGTGTGAGGTGAGAAGGGGTCAAATGTGACTCTGCTTTCATGTGATTCACTTCCCTGCTTTGGTTTCAGAATCCTCTGGTCATCCATATGTAGACTTGAACACTTTAAATCTGTGTTAAAGCAGACTATCAGAGAACTTTTTGCTGACACAGAGACTGAAACAATAGTTGTGAAAAGAGGTGCAAAGTGCCCCATTCACCTAAATGAATGCTTGTTTTTGAATGGTAGGGTAGATTTTCCTTGTATAAATACTTTCAATCTGAAAGGATTTTGATTCAAATGTGTCAAGAGTTTGGATGGCCCTGCTGATTATAAACTTGAATGTGCTTCTAAGGGGGGTTGGTGACAGTGATTCCTTACATGTCAGTCTGCCACAACTGTATACTCACATACAAAGCCTACAAAAAGCAAACATTTCTGAAAACATGCTGAACAGGTTAAGTATAGTTAAACAGTTACCTTCAAATAGACAAAATAATTGCAACCCAAGTAAAATCACTGCAAACTGAGTAGAACAAAAGTACAATGTATTAAAAACTATTGTATGATGTAATGAAAAGTTATTGGTATGATTTGATACTTTTGTCATGTGACTTTAAAATGTACTTACAGTGTTGATTAAGAACAGTAATCATTTTAACAAAATAAATATTTTTTCTTACTAGACCTTTACTAGGCACCATGGTTATCTGTTTATTTTGTTCTTGCACCAAAGCAAGTAGTTTAAACAGGCTTCGTTATTTAACATCTAGAAACTGGCAAAATATGTTGTTTCAGGATGTATTCAGTACAGACTAACTGTAAATTACTGAATAAAATTTAGTTAGCACTGCATGACTTAGATGTCTTGATTTTTAGAAGATATGCTACATAATGATTAGTTTACAGTACATTTCAAAAACACACATCTTTCTTCACATTAAAAGCATTTACAAGTGGCAATACATTTATCTACTAATTTATGTGATCAATATATGCCACAGCAAACAATAAAATATTTATTAGGGGGCAGTGGGGATGTATAGTGAAGCCCCGCAATTTTCCCGCAATGTTTGCAAGAAAATCCCCGCATTTTTGGGTGCAATTTTCCAGTGGCCCTGGTCATTACTGGCCTGAGTGGCTATGCTTTCAGACAACACCTACAGGCGTATCCTGGACTGAATGAGATAAGTGGTCCTCGTAGATGGCTTTCTGGCCTCAATGAGGACTTGCACCACACCCTGGAGGATACTCCAACGCACAAAGCGGCTATGTCCTGAGGTGCCATGTGTGAAGATGAAGGGATATCAGCCCTGGATGGACCAGCGAGCCCTCCTCCTCCTGAGTCAGGAGGTCGCTGCAGAGAGGCAGGGGAACCGGAGGCTCCACTGTTAGCTGCTGAAGAAGCGGAAACCAAACTTGACAAGGCCAAAAATGGGGCAATCAGAACCATGTGGGCCCCCTCCGCCCGTAGCTTGAGCAGCACCCTCTGCAGAACCGGAAAGGAAGGGAAGGCGTACAAGAACCTCCCTGTCCAGCAAAGAGATAGCGCACCTCGCCAGAAAACACCATGCCCTGGAGCAAGCAAGCAAAGCTTGGGTAGTTTTGTATTGTATGGGGAGGTAAACGGATCCAGTTCCAGCCAACCCCACAGGTCGAATACGTGGTCGAACACCTCTTACTTCAGCTCCCACTCGTGTGCCCTTATTCTGGTGTGGCTGAGACTGTCCGCTAGGACATTTTGCACACCTGGAATGTGAACAGCTGTGAGGTGAATTCGATGCAGAACAGTCCAATTCCACACCCATATCACCTCCCTGCATAGGGGATACCAGCAGGTGCCTCCTTGCTTGTTGAGATACCAGATCACGTACATGTTGCCCGACTGGACTAACAGGGTGCTCTGGAGAAGCTGAAAGGCTTGACGAGCGTACAACACTGTTCTCATCTCTAACACACTGATGTGTAGAGAAAGCTCCGTCTGGGACCACCTGTCTTGAGTTTTGTGGTCTCCCAGATGCGCGCCCCAACCCATCCCTGATGCATCTGTAGTCAGAGTCTGGGTGGGAGGAGGAGACTGAAAAAGGACCCCTTGGTGAGATTGGAAAGATCCTGCCACTAAAAGAGATCCCTCTGCATGGAATTGGAGACCATAACCATCTGGGCTAGGTCATCTGACCTCTGGTCCCACTGTGCTCCGAGCGTCCTCAACGAAATACGTATGTAGAGCTTGGCTAAAGGCATGGTGGGGATGGCTGCTGCTATTAGGCATAACAGTTGAAGAACCGACCAGGCCAAGACCTTCCTGCTGAAGGCCACCATATGGGCCTGCTTCTGCAAGGTTTCTGCCCTGTCGAGGGGGAGGAAAGCCATACCCTGAACCATGTCCAACACCACCCCAATGAATTGCAGGTGCTGGGAAGGGACAAGCTGGGACTTCAGAAAATTTACAGTGATCACCACTTAATGAAAAAAGGTCTAGGGTTGCAGAGAGGGAGAGTTCCAACTGTTCCCTCAACGGGGCTGACAGAAGGCAGTCATCGAGGTAAGGGAACAAACAGTGGCCCTGACGCCTCAGGGCCGCCGCCCTCCTACCCCAGGCAATTTGTGAAGACCCAAGGTGCTGAGGATAGGCCAAAAGGTAGGGCCTTGAACTGGTAACGTTCCCCCTGAAAGGAGAAAGTACAGTTACGTAAGAACTTACCGTAACAGTAGAGAGAGACTCTTGCAGTAGGTAATTACATATAGGACTGAAGCCGGCAGGAGTCAGGACCCCATGGGAAAATTTCTAGCTAGCAGTCTCT
Organism: Neoceratodus forsteri; assembly: GCA_016271365.2. Classification (NCBI taxonomy): domain Eukaryota; kingdom Metazoa; phylum Chordata; order Ceratodontiformes; family Ceratodontidae; genus Neoceratodus; species Neoceratodus forsteri. The sequence goes on along the minus strand of CM057452.1, from coordinate 698,488,799 downwards.
GGTGGGGGACCGCCCCCACATCAGGTGACCAACGTCAGTATAAAGGGGCGGTCCACCACGCCCGCCTTCCAGTTAGTTCCCGCCAAAAGCCAAGACGAGAGAGAAGCAGAGATTTCCCTTCCTGGAAAAGGAGCTGAAAAAGCTAAGGGGGAAAGGGGGATGGAGGGCGGGAAGGCATTACCTACTGCAAGAGCCTCTCTCAAAGATCTACTGTTACGGTAAGTTCTTACGTAACTGTACTATCTTACTTCGACAGGGCTCTTGCAGTAGGTAATTACATATAGGACTGAATCCTAAGCAGTCTGGAACAAAGAAAAAGCACTCGGGAGGAGGAAAACTAACACACCAATAGAACCTCTGGCTGTAAGGGTCTAAGACAAAAGACCTCGTAAAACAGCCAACCCGAATCCTGCTCTGCGGTGAGAGGCAATGTCCAAATTGTAGTGTTTCGTAAAGGTATGGACAGAAGTCCAGGTCATGGCTGCGCAAATATCTGCCACTGACACATTCCTGAAACAAGCAGCAGAGGCAGCGACTCCTCTGGTGGAGTGACCTCTAACTTGACCCGGCAGGGTCTTGTGGTACTTGTCATAACAGAAGATGATACAATGCGCCAACCACTTCGAGAGGCATTGCTTGGAAACTGCATTGCCCTCTCTTTTGTGAGCAAAAGAGACAAAAAGTTGGTCCGATTTCCCGAGATCCTTAGTCCTAGTGGTATAGTATCTCAGTATCCTATGAACATCCAAAGTATGCATCAGGTACTCCCGTTGATTGAAGTGTTGCGTAAAGAAAGCGGGAAGTTCAATGGATTGATTCAGCGTGGATTCCGCTACAACCTTAGGGAGAAACTTAGAGTTGGTGCGCAGAGCCACATGTTTCTTGTAAAAAAAAATCAAATAAAGAATTTTGCACATCAGGGCTTGAAACTCGGAAATTCGTCGAGCTGAAGTAATAGCCACTAGGAAGAGGGTCTTTCAAGAGAGGAACTTCAAGCCTGCTGTAGCTGCTGGCTCAAAAGGAGGCAAAGTAAGCTTCTCGAGAACAAATTTCAGATCCCAAGGGGGAGCAGGGATGCGGATGGGGCGCCTTAAATGAAGGACCCCTCTGAGGAAAGTTTTAGAGACTTCCAACTACACGAAGGACCTGTCTCCAAAAGGGACATGGTAGGCAGAGATAGCTGCCATGTGGAGCTTCAAAGAGGAATAGCTGAGACCCAGTTCAAAGAGATGACACGTAGTCCAGGCCTCTCTTGACAGGGCAAGAGAAAGGCTCGAAATCCTTTGAACAGGCCCAAATCGAAAAAAGTTTCCACTTCATGGTGTAGGTGGACCTTTTGGTTGGCTTTCTGGCCTCCACCAGAATATCTGCGACGAGCGGGGAAACCCCTAATCAGGCTTGAGCTACGTCTGCAGGAGCTAGGCATGCAACTGAAGGGATCCGAGACCTGAATGAACCAGGGCCCCCTGATCCTGGGTCAGCAAGTGCTGTGACAGAGGAAGAGGAAGCGGAGGTTCCTCTGAAAACTGTTGCAGAAGAGAGAACCAAACTTGCCTTTGCCAGAATGGAGCAATGAGGATCATCCTGGCTCCTTCTGAACTGAGTTTGTGTAGGACCCTCAGAATTAAGGGAATTGGAAGGCAGGCATAGACGAATCTGTCCCTCCAGACGAGAGACAGAGCGTCCCGCCAGAAAAAGCCTCACCCTGGAGCGAGCGAGCAGAAGGCGGGAAGTTTTGTGTTTTGAGGGAACGCGAACAGGTCTACCTGAGGGGCTCCCCAGCGTAGGAAGATGTCGTCTACTACTCCTTGATCCAGTTCCCATTCGTGGGCTTTGACTGATGACTAACTGAGGTGGTCCACTAGCGTGTTTTCGACTCCCAGAACATGAACTGCCGTCAGGTGAAGGTTGTGTTGAACAGCTCAACTTCAAACTCTCATTGCTTCCCTGCACAGAGGGTAGGAACGAGTTCCTCCCTACTTGTTCATGTACCAGACTACGAACATGTTGGACCAGAGAAAGATGTTCTGGGGAGTAAGACAACTTGGGGGGTGGTTTTCTGGGTGGTTTCTGAAGAAACTCGATTGAGTGTCCCTGCTGCTATCAGTTGGAGCACCCAAGCACCTAATGTAATCCTCTTCCAACCCAGCAGATGGAAGGAGAACCTCCTTCCTACTGGTTCCTCTGGGGTATCCAGAGGTTGTGGGAGAGAAAAGGAGTCAGAAGGTGTGGGGCAACGTCGCAGCTAAAGCTCCTGATGCTTTTTTGGGTGGGGGGGGGCTTGGCAGTCGGAGGGGCTCGACGTTTGTTGGCCCGCTTGCCCTGAGGTTTCGCTTTAGGAAGAGAACGTCTGTGAAATGGGTGACATTGTCCCTGAGGAGGCCTGTACAGAGAGTCAACAGACTTGAGTGCAGTGCCCTTCTCTTGCAGGTCGGTGATGATGTCCTTGACATCCCCACTGAACCCCTGAAGGGCACATCCTGAAGAGCGGACTGTACTTCATGGACCAATCCTGACACCCAGAGCCAGGCGTGATGAAGACCTATGGCGAAAGCCGAGCTCCAACCTGCTGCATCCACTCATGTGCCAACTGGCCGAATGAACAGACTGAACGAGATCCACCACTTCCTGCTTGGTCTGAGACTCAGAAAGGGAGTCCAATTTGGATTCCACCTGACTCAGGATAGTCTTCTGGTAGTCCCCCATATGTGCGACATAATTCAGGGCCCTAATCCCCAATGTGGAAGAAGCTTACACCTTCTTTCCATACTAATCCAGAAGACGGGATTCCTTGTCTGGTCGAGACAAGCTGAGATGTTTCAGATTGGCCGACCAGTCGAGAGCGGCGCTAATCACTAATGAGTCGGCTTTGGGGTGCGATTAAAAGAATCCACCCTCCGAACCTGGTAGTCCACTTGCCTTCCTCGGGGCTAACGTGGGATGGTTGTTTCCAAATAGTGGACACAAGGTCAGCGCCGGGCAGGTCTAAGTGGGTAGTGAGCTTCTTCCACTGTGGATCTGGCTCCAGAGAAACTCCAGAAATAAAGGATCTTTCAGAAGAGACTTGGAGGAGACCTTGGCCTGGGACAGTCTGGAGTACATGGCTCGTCATCAGGATCGGAGCACCCCCGAGTCTGATTCAGAGGTCTCAAAAAGAGGAGGAAGACTCTCCTGATGAGGGGAGGAACAGACCCCTTGGGCATACCTCGGGAAGCAGATCCTCTCCACCCCTGGCACCTGAGGGGTCACCTCTGGTGTCGGGTGGGGGGGGGAGGGAGTCTCTCGTCTCCAGCGAAGGGCATCCTATGCTGGGTCCGGTGCCGGCAGACAGCTCTCCAGCTCCCTGGTAAGTTGAGCACTGGCCTTAGCCCACCAGGCAGCCAGAGTCTCCTTCAAGTCCACCGGCGGCTGGGAGGGCAGTGGAGGAGGGGGATATGGATACTGAGGGTATCCATAGGGCGAGTATCCATAACCAGATGGCGGAAAGCCCAGCATTGGGTATTGAGGCGTCTGGCACTGCGGCGTCGGTTATACCAGCACCGGGTACTGCGGCATTGGATACTGTGGTCCTGGGTAGGACGGCGCCAGATAAGACTGAGTCAGGTACCCGGGAGCCAGAGGCTCTGCCAGAGCAGACGGCCCTGAAACAGGCCCAGCCGGCGGGCCAGGTACAGGTGGCCCTGCAGTGTCGGGTCCGGCACTGGAACGGCATCTGGTAAAGGGATGTCGCCCGGCATCAGGTAGACCAGTGTTGGAGCCGTCTTCCGAGGGTCCAGCGTCAGGGGATCCGGCCCTATGGGAGGGAGACCTGTCGTCAGCGTACCTGTATCCTCTGTGTCGCCTGGGGATGAAGGACTGAAATCCCCGGGTTCCAGCAGGGGAGATGCTGGAGCCTCGGTTAGCAGTGGCAAGCGCTGCGGCGAGCCTGGGATGGCAGACTTGTCAAGGGTGTCCGACGTAGGCTCTTTCGCCGTGCGTTCGGAGGGGCCGACGTCTGCCTTACCTGCGGGATCAGAGTGGGCGCTGAAGGAGCCGGCGACCGACTTATCAGAACAAACGCCCGAAGGCCGCATAGGAGAAGTGGCCTAGGCGGGCATCCAAGGGCCCGTGCACCCCATCCCGAAGGTGCCGGCGTCTTATCGACCCTATCCGAGTGGACGTCGGTTGCACCGGTGTCCAACTTACTGGACCCACTCGACCCGGAGGGCCACATGGCAGTGTTCTTCCCGGGAGCAGTTGCCTCCAGTGTCCTGGAGGCACCCAAGGGGCCCGAGCATGAGCAAGACGGGAGGGACAACACGCTCCTTCTCCATGGAGGCCATCTTCTTCTTTAAAATGTGGGCCTCCAGAGACTGCTGCCTCCATTTACAGGTGGCAGCGCTAAATTGCTGGCACTTCTCCATGGGGTGTTCCGGGCCTAGGCAGAAGTAGTACAGGGAATGACAGTCCTCATGCGGGAGCTGTGATCCGCATGAGTCACACTTGTTCTTATGCAAATCGGAGTGTGTAGGGGACGACATACACGGCGTTTTCTAGGGAAAAACGCGAAAAAACTGTTAACAAAATCGACGATAAACTGACAAGCAGAAGAACTTAACTGTGAGGCATTTTCACAAGACGACGACGGGACAGAACTGGAAGGCGGGCGTGGGGGGCCACCCCTTTATACTGACGTTGGTCACTGATGTGGGGGCGGTCCCCTGCCAGAGACTGCTAGCTAGAAATTTTTCCGTGGGGTCCTGACACCTGCCAGCTTCAGTCCTATATGTAATTACCTACTGCAAGAGCCCTCTCGAAGTAAGATCTGAAGGTAGTGACGATGGGACTGGAAAATAGGGATGTTCAGGTAGGCATCCTCCAGAGCACAGAGCCACTGACCCTTGCGCAGGAGGGGCAGCAGACTCAGGAAGGTCAGCATCTGAAACCTCTTGTACTCTATGTATAGGTTGAGAGCACTGAGTTCTAGAATGGGATGCAGATCTCCTGTCTTTTTGGGACCAGGAAGAACTGGGAGTAATACCCCTTTCATTCCTGGTGCACGGGAACAGGTTCGATTGCTTCCTTTTGTAAAAGAGCCTGTATTTCCTCTCGGAGAAGAGGAATGTGTGCCTTCAGGTAGTGTGACTGGGCTGGAGGCCTGTCTGGAGGTTTGTCCATAAACTCCACAGTGTTACCTTGCTCTATGAGCTGAAGAACCAGAGTCGGTTGTCACGCCCGTCACCCTGGCAGATGACAAGCAAAGCATATGCCCGCCTGCTCCCCTGAAAGATCCTGAGGGGAGGGCAGATAGCAAGTCATGCGAGGGACGGGGAGAGACAGCTGCACCCGAAGCTCTCTGGGATTTAGCTTGGGGGGGGGGGCAGCTGAGGCTTGCTGCACCCAATGTTTGTTCTGACATCAGGCCATCTGCTGTTGCTTCGGCTGCCTTTTCCCTTAGCGGTGAAAAGGCTTCTTCACCTGAAATTTTGGTTGGTATCTGGTTTGTACCGACTGAAGGGCCTTGCCTTTGTCCTGCAGGGTGGTTATAATGTCCTGCGTGTCACCCCCCAAAAGGATGGATCTCGAGGGGCTTTCTGGATGCCAGACTGTATGTCCTGGGCCAAACCAAACACTCTCAACCAGGAGAAGCACTAGAGATTGAATGCCGTGGTGCTCCCCATGTAGAGGAGTCGACAGCATCATAGGTTGCCCTAAGAGAATGTCTGCAGGCCACCTTAGCAGAATGGATCAAATCTGCCAGTATGGATTTCGACTCAGAGTCCGGAAGGACTTCAATGGCTGGCTTTAGCTGGGCAAACAATGATTTTTGGTAGAGCAGCATATGGCCTACTGTACATAGTTAAGAGCCCTCACAGCCAGTGTGGTGGAGAAGTAAAACTTCCTCCCAAACTGGTCTAGTTGACGAGACTCCTTACCAGGAGAAGAGGTGCTCATGTGTCGTGGTTTAGAAGCCCGGTCATGAGCAGCCGCAATAATGACCGAATCTGCCTTAGGGTGCACACTGAGGTGGTCCTTCCCCTCTGAAGTGCGGAAGGTGCGGTCTGCCTTGTTAGCCACCACTGGAATAGATGATGGCATCATCTATACTGTTGATGCCACGTCCTCACGAGGCTCCAGCCATGACGGGGTGAGGACAGATGCAGATGCCTGCATGTCCAGGTGCTCCGCAAGGTGCTGTCTTTTGAGGTTCTGTTCGTCTGACTTCCAGTCGTAAACCTTTGCGAGTTTGCGTAGGAGGTCTGCAAAGGAAGGAAGGATCCTCTGGGGGGTGATTTCAGGGATTCCTTGGCCTGTGGCTCCTCTATAGGCAGAGTTAGGAAGCCCGACTCTCCCGATGAGGAAGCATCCAAGTCAGAATCTTGGTCCGAGTCCGAAGACCCAGAATCAGGATGTGCCGAATCCCGTGGGCCCAGTGTCATCTTATCCAGAGGTCGGGCCGACGTCGGATCCTTCGAAGGGACCGGCGCTGGCTGACGAAGAGGAGCTGGAACCTGCCTTGCCGGCTGTACACCGGGGCTCCTAGGAGGCTCCCTGGGAGACTGACGACTGCCCAGCTCCGACGCTAGTTGAGCCTTGGTCTTTGACCACCAAGACTGCAGGATGGCTTGAAAACCTGCTGGAGTCTGAGGCTGTAGTGGCGGATAAACCGGGGGGAGGGGCAGGAACCCTGGCGCACGGTAGTGCGTCGATGAATATCTCAGTGGAGTGTAAGCAGGCGTGTGCCCTGGCACATAGAACCCTGACAAGGGGGTAACCCAGTGGGTTATATGCTGGGGCCTGAGGTGACAGATAAACCGACAGTGGGGTACCCCAACGGAGGGTAACCCAATGGGAGGCCCGACAGGGCATGGCCTGACGAGGGGGCCGAGGGAGGACCTGATGGAGGCATCATAGGTCCCAATGGGGGACCCTGTGGGATGCCAGACCCTGATGATCCCAGTTGGGTCAGATCCGGTGGAGGAGAAGCTCCCCCGACTGAGGAGGAGGAAGCTGTGAACCATCCAGGTTAACACCAGCTCTTAACCCCAGATCCGGAGGGGAACCTGAGGAGCGGCCACCTGGCAGAAGCCACTGATCTCCAGTCCCTCTTTTAAAAGGTGAGGGAGAGGCCCAGTGAGGAGAACGCTCTGGAGGCTGAGAGAGATCTGGCAACTGGGCATCGTCAGGGCCATCGCTGGACCCCAACACCAGGCTGGACAGGCGGACGGTGTCAGATCCGACATATCGGCCGAAAACGACTGCACAAACGGACTTGCCGACGCTGGACTTATCAGTCGAAGTCGGGCGGGCTTGCGAGTCCCCAGAGTCCGACGCGACAGCCTGAGCCGGGCGCTCACTGGACAGGCCAATGAGCAACTTAACAGCTCCTTTCAGCGCGGCAGACCCCCCCCCCCGTAGAGATGGGTCTGAGCGAGTTAGAGGCCTCAGCCGAAGCTCCAGCAGCCACTAGAACTAGTGGTGGCGGGGGCCCAAGGACTGCTCCTTAGGCGGGGCAGGCTGGGCCGCGGCAGCCAACTTCCCAGAGGAGGAAGAAGACCACCTTTCGTCCAAGGGGCCCGCGGGTGGCCTCACACAAGAGGGGGACCACTCCTGGCCCCAATGTTTCCCCTTCTTCTCGTGCCTAGGTTCGGTGGGCGAGGTGGAAGCACTTCATAACTTTTGGAGCTCTTTCTCCATGGTAGCCATTCGTTGCTTCAAAAGATGAGCCTCAAGGCAGAGGGAGAGAGAACCCTTGTGCGGTAGTTGCCCGCCGCACAAAGTACACTTGTTCTTGTGCTCGACGGTAGACGACGACATGCACAAAATAAAACAAATGACTGATTTTTGAAATAAATAAATGGATACTCATCCGAAATAGCGGTCAAACTGCAGTGTACAATCTTCGCAAGGTCTGACAGATCAGGTCAATGGCGGGAAAGAACTGGAAGGTAGGCGTGGGGACCGCCCACTATATAGGGTCACACTGACGTCCGTCACGTGACGTCCGTGGGCAGTCCCCCATCAGACACTGGTGGCTAAAGTTTCCATGTGGTCCTGACACCAGGGGGCGCTCAGTCCTCAAGGTGATTACCTACTGCAACAGCCCTCTTAAAGTAAGATCAATGGGTGTTACACCTCAAATGACATGGGGCTATTATATACTGTCTTTGTTGCCTCTAGTACACTATCAAAAAGCCACAAAACGACTGTACGAAAACAAAGTGGTGCCCCACCACATGAAGTTTAACAAGATGACATATAAAAAAAAATTTCTGAAGTACAGATTTTTATGACTAGTGTGATTATTACTTTACCACTGAAAAATTACACTTAAACTTAGCACAACTCCTTCCAAAGCGTCCTGAGGCTTGCTGGCAAGCCGCTTTCCCACCTAGACAGGAAATGAGGAATAAAACACAGAATCAGTCTCTAGTATTTCCACGCAGGGCCTTTACACGGATTTGCTATGCGTTCGACCCTACCTCCATCTCAACTTAAAAATATATTTTACTTAAGATTTTCACAACTGGAAATATCCTCATGAAACTTAAATCCCTTTCTCACAGGGGTCCCACTGGCGGGCAAGCAGTGTTCAAGTGTTACTTTAATACAAATATACATATCAAAACACACAAGACAAAAAGGCAATCTTAAATTCATGCTGAAAATAAAACACATGTTAGAATCTATGTTTCGGCCATAGATCTTCTTCAGGAATTATCTATAAAGAAAACAGCAAAGTTACTTTGCTTTTTCTCTTTATAGATAATTCCCGACAAAGACCTGTTGTAGAAATGCTGATTCTAACTATTTTCAGCATGCATTTACTACTATATTTTGTTTTGTTTTCAGCCCACATGCTGACGCAGCAACTTTTTTTGTTGTTAAATATACATGATATAATATATCAAAAGCACCAAATATGTCCATTCAGTGACCCACTGCAAGAGATTCAGGTTCAGGAAAGGTCTTGGGTCACTCACGTAGGAGCTGCCAGCCACAGCAACCACTTGCACAGAAACTCACTGTGGGGGTTGTGAGCAGTACTGTGAGATGGCGTGGGGTCAGAGGGCAAGTCTGAGTAAAAACAATGTCTGCCAAGATGATAGCACCCTGCATCAGTGGCTGCCTGGCACATTGGTGCCACGATCATGCCCAGAGTTCAGGAAAACAGGACAGCAGACTGGCAGGAAGGGCTCTGAACTTTACCTTGCCCCCATCTTAGCATACCAACTAAAGGAAAGTTACTTACCTAACTTCAGATCTTCAAGAATATCTCCACCGATTATCACTCTTTGGTCTCAGAGCCAGAGGTGACACTCACGGGAATCAGAACTAGCACAGACGCACAAAGTCATCTGCGCACTTTTTTTACCAGGGTTAGCCCACCGAGACTAAAAGTCCCTTTTTTCAAGGGCGATCCAAAATTAATTACATAATTGTCCTACTGTTTTATTGTTCATGACAAGGTACTTCATGTCCCAGCCTATAGCACGACAAAAGTCTACTCTTACGAAGGAGACCCTCCCGAAGGCTGTTTAGGTGGCGGCTCAACCACTATCAGTGGAGAGACCGATTGTGTCTGAACTGGGGCAGGTTTTACCAGCTCTGTGGGCAGAGGAACCGATTTAACTGGCTCTAATGGAGCCGGTTCGGCCTGGGAGGCGAAAGCCAAGTAATGGCCAGGGTAGAAACCATAGAAGGCTTCTGCCCAGACAGAGTGAGCTGTTGCCACATTAGATCTTCGTATGCGTCGACAGAGTTTCCGCCGAAGCCTTTCTCGGCCCATCGATCGAGGGGGTCTGAGATCTTGACCTCGATCGGACTGGCCAAGCGGGTCATTCAGAGGACACCAGGGTTCTCTGATGGGATCGCCAGCAGCCTAGGTCTTCTCACTGGGAAGAAAACAGGACCAGAGTCTTGTTAAGAGAGTTGTCAGCCGACAACCAATCAACAGAGTCAAGAGTGATCTCAACCTCATCGATCGAAACTTCGGTCAGCTGACCAGATGGCGGGACCGAGCAGTAGGCGGCCGAAGTCGCAATCTTGACCATGGTCGAGACTGGTGATTCCTGGAACCGAGAGTACTCTCGATCCCAAGAACGTCTTCACCGCGATGAAGAATCTCTCGGCTCCTTGTCCTTTTTACAGGACTGGGAGGTATGTGAGCCCAAAGGTCCCTCGCCCTTGGTGGGGAGAGACTGGCACATCTCCCGAAAGGAGCCCGAGAATGTGGAGCCCAGGTTGAGTGGAACGAAAATCGGCCGAGAGGGGAGCTCTGTGGCCCACGCCGCCTCTTCCTCAAAGGCCTGTATCTGTTCTAACTGCTTGGCGGACCCCACAGCCACGGAGACCGCCCACCAGGCCTCCTTGGATTTCACTGATGGATTCCGTTTTTTGGGCCTGCCCAACTTGAGCCATGCGAGACGATCGTCGAGGACGTTCGGGTGAAAAGCGAGACACATCTTGCATGCCTGGTTGTCATGGTCGACACCCAAGCATTCGACATACGCAGTATGTGGGTCTGTGCGCAACATTTTCTGGCCGGACGGGCACCGACAAAAACTGGGGGAAGATTCATCTTCCATGATCGAACAGCAAAACTCGCAATCGCTAGCTTGAACGAGCTTAATCTTCACAGGAGCAGAAGAAATCGAAGCCAGGGCCTACAAAATGCGGTAGCGGAGAGGAGGCAACCTGAATCTTACAGCAGAAAGGAAGATCTAGTGTCACGGGGCGGAGCGGAGGGTTATACCACCCAGCTGGGTGGGAGGAGCCAGCTTGAAGACCTTCTGGCAAGAATTAAAGGGGAAAGAGACATGTCAATAACTGTGGATGAACAATATATCCACCTCCCTAGAAGAACAGGTTACTCACCTGTAACAGGAGTTCTAGGAACGGTATATGTTGTTCATCCACACTGTCTGGCAGGTTCCTTGCCACTTTAAATCTTGCCGGAAGGTCTTCAAGCTGGCTCCTCCAACCCACCCAGGTGGTAAAACTCTCAGCTCCGCCCCATGACGCCAGATCTAGCCCGCTGGAAGCCAGGTTGTGCGCCGAAGCCAGGGAGGTCAGGTGGACCGTGTGGATGAACAACATATGCCATACCTAGAACTCCTGTTACAGGTGAGTAACCTGTATTTCTAGGGACATGGATATGTTGTTCATCCACACTGTCTGGCAGACTCCTAGCAGTTCTCCGGGAGGAGGGAGGCAAGGCGCACACCCCCTACTTAGGGAATAAAGACTGGAAAACCGAGGCCCCAAAACCAGCATCCCGGCGTGACTCAAGGTCGATGTGGTAGTGGGTGATGAAGGTGTGTGCTGACTTCTAGGTAGCAGCCCTGCAGATTTCCTGGATAGGGACGTGCCTGGAAGCAGCCACCGATGCAGCGGTATGGCAGGTAGAATGAGCTCTTATCCCTCTGGGAGGCTCCATGCCCACCAACCTATAGCAGAGATCTATGCAGGAGGTGACCCACCTGCCTATCGTCCGCTTGGCTGCAGGTCTGCCAGGTGCAGCTTCAGCGTAGGTGACAAACAGCTGGCGAACCTCTCCCCGAACTTCAGCCGTCCGCTCCTTATAGCAAGTGAGTGCTCTTCTAGGGTCCAAAGTAAGGAGCCTATATTCGGCCTCCAAGGTGTGATTGGGGTACAACACCAGCAGAGTCAACACCTGGTTAAGGTGAAACTCCGACACCACCTTCGGAAGGAATTTCGGGTGGGGCGCAGGACAACCTTGTCCCTGTGGAAGACCAGATAAGGAGACTCAATGAAAGGCACCTGGAGCTCTCCCATCCTTCTGGCTGACGTGATAGCCACCAAGAAGGCGGTCTTCCACGACAGGTGAGAGATGTCACACCTGTGCATCGGTTCGAATGGCTTGCCCATGAGCTTAGCCAATACCAGCAGTAGATCCCATGGAGGTGGAGGTTCTCGCACCAGAGGGGATATGTGATCAAGGCCTTTGAAAAAGCGCCCGACCACCTTCTCCTGCACCACCGACTGCTTCCCGCCCGCCTCCCGTAAGCAGAGATGGCTGCCAGGTGCACCTTAAGGGTATTGACCGAAGCCCTTGCTGAGAAAGGGACCACAGGTAGTCCAGAATGCTTGCCAAGGAACAGGAGGAAGGGTCCAGGCCCTTGCCCTGACACCAAATGGAGAATCTCTTCCGTTTGAAGGCATAGCATTTTCCGGTCGACTCCTTACGGGACGCCTCAACGACGTTGAGGACCTCATCGGAAAGACCCAAGGCCTGGAACTCTAGTCGCTCAGGAACCAGGCGGTCAGGTGCAGGGATTGAAGGTCCGGATGGAATACCTTCCCCTGATTGACTGAGATCAGGTCCAGGCGGGCTGGAAGCTGCCTTGGGAGCCTGGAGCTAAGACTGAGGAGATCTGGATACTAGAACTGGCGGGGCCAGTCTGGGGCTACCAGAATCACCTGCGCCTTGTCCCTCCTCGCCTTGAGAAGCACCTTGTGGACCAAGGGAAATGGGGGAAAGGCGTAGAAGAGGCTCGGGGTCCACAGCCTCGAGAAGGCATCCCCCTGCAGCGAGCCCTGCTGAGGGGGGCGGGCATGAAACAGTCTCAGCTTCACATTCTCCCTGGAGACAAACAGGTCCGCCTGAGGTGTGCCCCAGTGGGAGAACAGATCTTGTACTACCTCATGCAGGAGAGACCACTCATGGGACGTAGCCCCTATCCGGCTTAGGGCATCGGCCAGGGTGTTGGAGGCTCCTGCCACATGGATGGCAAGGAGATCCGCCTCCAGGCTGCGCACGAGTGACCAAATGCAGAGAGCTTCCCTGCACAGAGGCATGGAGAGTGTCCCGTCCTGGCGGTACAGGTAGTACATGGTCGTGGTATTGTCCGTCTGGACCTGAACCACTTGACCCCGTAGAAACGGAGCGAAGGTGGTGAGGGCTAGACGAACCACTCGAAGCTCCAGCAGGTTGATGTGGCATCGGGACTCCTGAGGGGACCAGAGGCCGTGCGTTCTGTACTCCCCCAGATGGGCACCCCAACCTATCAGATAGGCATCGGTCGATAGAGAGACCGTCGGCTCGGGGAGGACAAACGGGATGCCCTCCTGCAGATGTGCTGGAACGGTCCACCACTGGAGAGCGTTCCACATCCCCTGGGTCACTGTCACTAGCTGAACCTGCGGATCGAAGTGCTGTGACCATTGGCTGGCCAGCCCCCATTGAAGGGGACGCATGTACCAGCATGCCCAACAGACCACGCTGGTGTAGGCCGCCATGAGGCCCAGGAGGCACAGGAAGTCCCGGGCAGGGCGCGATTGCCCAACCTGAAATGATTGGGCAAAGGAGGAAAGAACCTCGGCCCTGTCCTCCGGGAGCCGTGCTCTGGCTCGTAGAGAGTCGAGCTCTGCCCCGAAGAATTGTATCACCTGCTTTGGCACGAGTTCCGACTTGGCCTCGTTGATGAGGAGGCCAACCTGAGAGCAAACCTGGAGGGCCAGATCTCTGGACCGCTCCACCTCCGCTCTGGAGGGGGCTGCAATCAGCCAGTCATCCAGGCAGAGGTACAACCGGACCCTTCGGCGCCGCAGGAATGTTGTCACCACTGCCATGCATTTGGTGAAGACCCTGGGAGCTAGAGAAAGGCTGAAGGGCATGGCCCGGAACTCGTAGAGAGATCCCTCCGCCCTGAAGTGGAGGAATCTCTGGTGGGACGGATGGATTGGGACGTGAAAGAACGTGTCCTGAAGGTCCAGAGAACAGATCCACACGCGTCGTTCCAAGGATGGGATTATCTGAGCCAGAGTGACCATCCTGAAGGTCCGACACCTTAGGAACCTGTTCAGGTCGTGCAGGTCGAGAATGGGGCACCAGCCCCCCATCCGTTTTGGGACCAGGAAGTACCTGGACACAAACCCCGGGTCTGGAGGAGAATCCGCCACCTTCCTGATAACCTCTTTTTCGAGGAGCAAGGCGATATTGGCTCGGCGAGCTGACAAAGAGGCTGCAGACCCCGTAGCCCCCCCGAGGGGCGATGGCTCGGAAGGGCGGGACCTGCTCGAACTCCAGGGGCAGGCCCTTTCCTACCACCTCCAACACCCAACAGTCCGTGGTGATATTGGACCAAGCGGAAAGGAAGTGGCGGAGCCATCCCCCCACGGGGGGAACCCAGGGGGGAGTGACGAGGCTGGGGGCGACACCCCCCAACCCATCACTGGGCAGGCTTAGAGGAGGGACCGGCCGAGGGACATCCTGGGCCTTTACCTCCCTGCTTCCTGTTGGAGGAAGCCGCGGGCTTGGGTTTGGGATGCCAAGCGCGAGCCTGCTGGCCCTGGTGCTGGTGCTGTTGGACCAGACGTGCCGCAGGCGCAGAAGGACGAAAGGACTTGTGCTGCTGCTGTCGGCTGCCTTTGTCCTTCTGGGCAGAGGTGACTGAGTCCAGAGTGGCACTGGACTTTTCGATCCGCTGGAGGTGACCTTCCACTCCAGGGCCGAAGAGGTCTGTCCCCAGGAAGGGGACATCCGCCAGTTTGTGCTGGGTATCCTCCGTGAAGGTGGATATCCTCAGCCATGCTCTGCGGCGCATGGCCACCGCAGCCGCAACCGATCTGGTACAGGAGTCTCCAATGTCCAGAGCCATTTGGAGCCGCTGTTTAGCCACCCCCCCCTACCCTGGTCCCGCACCTGCCGGACCGTGGTCTGCAGGTCAGCCAGGAGATGAGGGATCACCTCATCCAGGGAGCCCATGAGGGCGTGGGAGAAGTGTGCCATCAGCACGGCTGAGCTGGCCTAGCGGAGGCCAAGGGAGGACGCAGCGTACACCTTGCACCCGGCATAGTCCAGCTTTTTGGACTCCTTGTCGTTGGGCTTGTCCACAATCCTAGCATTTCGGAGCGCCGGGAACGCTGTTGGTGACCAACCCTTGGCAGAGGGGTGTTCCGAAAAACCGGGCAAAGAGCCGGTAGGGACCGCATACTTCCTGGCCATCGGCGCAGGACAGGAAGCAGGCCATTGCCAGAGCTCCAAGGCTGGGCCAACAATGGCTTCAGCCACCAGAAAGGCCTCTATGGGTGAATTCCCTCGGTCCAGTATCTCCGTCAGGGGATACTTGTCCCGCTTGGATATGGGCTCGAGCTGCATCCCGGTGGACTCCAAGATGAGCTGAAGCAAACCCATGAAGGATGATGGGCTTTCGTCCATCGACTGGCCCCCGGAGAACTCCAGGTCAATGGGCCTGGAGAACAGGAAGGAGTCATTGTTGGACTCCGCGAAGAGCTGCCTGGGGCCTGAGCCACCCTCCACCTGCCAAGGACGGTCGGGAGTGAGGGTGACCGACAACCTGTGAGGCAGACCCTGACCCGACCGAGAGTCCTTGGTCGGTGCTCCCGATTTCGGTAGTGGAGGCGGAGGTTCCACCACAATTGGTGGGGCAGCTGGTTTCGGCCGAACAACTGGCCCAGGTTTGGGCACCTCGACTACAGCGAGGGGTTGTTTCGGCCGCTCGGGTGACAGCCACTTGATGGCCGGGGAAGGCAACAGCGTCGGCTTGTTCCCGGACAGAAGTAACTGCTGCCACATCAGGTCCTCGTAGCGTCGACGCAACTTGTGCCAAAGCCTCTCCTCTTCCGAGGAGGAGAGGCGAGGGCAATGGCGGCGCTGCTGCCGGCGCTGAGACAGAGACCCGCCGATGTCATCGGGATCAAGCTGGACCAAGGCGATGTCCGAGACCGAGATCCTGGCGTTTCCGAGGATAGGGTCTGGGAAGGGGCGGGGAACACCCGCTCTTCCCTCGGCTCGGAAGCCTTAACCGGGGACTGTGGCACCAGAGGCACAGGCAAGTCCTCGGTCTCCACCGGGGGAACCGGTGAAGAAGGGTTGTCGGTTTCACCTGTTGACAGTCCGTCCGACGGGTCGAGAAAAATCTCGACCGCGTCGACGGGTGTCTCGGCCGGCTGACCTGATGGGGACGCCGTGAAGCCAGTGGCCTTAGCCGCAACCTCGACCGAAGCAGAGTGTCGACTGTCCAGGGAAGGGGACCTCTCCCGCTCCCACGAACGCCGACGATGGGACTTACCTTTTGAGTCCTTCTTTCCAGACCGAGAGGAATTTCCCGATGGCCCCTCTCCCTTCGTGGAAAGGGATTGTCAAAGCTCCTTGAAAGAAGCTGAATATGAGGTACCCAGAGAGAGTGGGATAAATGCCACGACCGAGGAAGAGGATGATGCGGCCTGTGCAGCCTCCTCCTCGAGGGCGATCATCTGCTTGAGTTGCTCAGCCGAGCCAGCCGCCGCAGTTACCGCCCAACGGGCCTCCTTCGACTTCACCGGCGGGTAGCGCTCCTCGGGGCACCCAAGCTGTAACCGGGCATCGCGGTCTTCCAGGACGGTAGCCGAAAACGAACGGCATAACTCGCAGGCCTGCAGGTCATGTTCTAGGCCGAGGCAGTAGACGCACGTGGAGTGCGGGTCCGTCCTGGACATTTTCTGCCCACAAGGGCAGCGCCGAAATCAGGGAGTCGATTTGTCCATCGCAGCCGCGAGGGAGAAAGTTGACCAAAGTCTTGAAAATTTTAAAATAAGTTACAGGCAAACCGAAGAATTAGGATCCAGTCTACACGCAGAGCGTTAAGGAGGCAACCTGAGCTTCCAAGCGGTAACGAAGATCTGGCGTCATGGGCCGGAGCCAAGAGTTTTACCACCCGGGTGGGTGGGAGGAGCCAGCTTGAAGACCTTCGCCAAAATTTAAAGCAGCAAGGAACCTGCCAGACAGTGTGGATTAACAACATATCCATGTCCCTAGAACAGTAGTTCTAGGAGTGGTATATTGTTCATCCCACTCTTAACATATCCTTTCCCTTTAAGGATCCACTGGAGTCTTCAAGCAGGCTCCTCCCACCACCGGTGTCGGCTCACCCCATGATGCCAGATACTAGCCCGCTGGAAGCGAGGTGTTATGCGTCCGCAGCCAGGGAGGTCGGGTGGGTCCGTGTGGATGAACAACATATACCACTCCTAGAAAGATCAGTTATGCAAAGACTTCTGCCGTAACAGTAGATCTTCTAAGAATGTCTCTTGCAGTAAGTCATTACTTCTGGGAGTTTCTCCTAGGTGGCGCTCTCACACGGTAGTTTCCTCCAGCAGTCTCTACACCAGGGACCACCTACACGACCTCACTTCCTGGGCTGTGCCTATAAAAGTGGGTGGTCCCTGGTAGTCTCCGTTCCCCGCCGGTTTCAGCTCGCGAAGGCAAGAGACAGAGGGGAACTGAGGTACCAAAGCCTCCCAACCCTACACTGTTTTCCCTGTTACAGAATGGCAAGGGGTCGGAGGGAGGGAAGCTACTTACTGCAAGAGACATTCCTAGAAGATCTACTGTTACGGCAAAAGACTTTGCGTAACTGATATATCTTCCACAGAATGGCCTCTTGCAGTAAGTCATTACTTCTGGGAGATTCCCAAGCAGTTATATGGCAGTGGGGTAGCCAGATATGGCATTCTGCCGTACATATATTGTGGTCTTAGGACCAGTAGGTACTGAGAGCAGAATATCAGCATATAAAGAGAATTTTGTAATCTATCTGTAAGTACTCCATTACAGTATTCGTTATAGGGTTATGGCTGAAAGACAAGACCGACTGGTTATTACTGGGCATCGTCAGATGAGTTAAGCAGATGTAAACCCGATCAGGGAATGGCATATCAGATACTGTAATAAATCAGAAGAAATTCAGCCATATAATGAAGTAATTGGTAGGTTTCAGTGGCGTGCACTGGAAAACACAGTATATGTCAAAACCTATTGGGTTCTGAGTTTTGAACAGCAACCCAAATAATACAATGTTATTATTTTGTAGTGCTACAATGCAGCAAGTTAGTACAGTTTTTCTGACATGTCTGTCAAGTCATTAGAGAAATGTATCCATTTTTTGGCATACATAGGCTACATAAGTAGCAAACTATGATGTGAAATTAAACAATGTATCTATTCCATAATGGAATCCAGTAGCTCAGAGTCAGTAGTATTGTTGTAGTCAATATTGAACCCCTTTTAGGGTAAAGACATGGAATGTAACAAGAGTGATGTAGTCAGTTCCATTAGTAATCTCATTTATTTTATTTAGCTTGTGTTTACCGGGTAAGCACACTATACAGTCAAGTGCCTATTTTCAGGTGCGACCCGGGAGAATTACAAAGGTACAGGCAATAATATTACAGCGACAGGGTAACAGAAATTTACAGGGTACAAAGGTACAGGCAATAACATTACAGAGGCAAGGTAGCAGCAATTAACAGCGTACAGTCAGGTACAGGCAGAAGACCGCAGGCAATAACAACTCAGAGACATGGTAGACGGCTATCACACAAAGTTTTGCCAGGAAGGGATGAGAACTACAGTCAGGTACAGGCAGATAACTAATTAAAAGGCAGTACAGACAGTTGTTGAGATCGCTGAGATCTAGGATGGGGCGCAAGTCCCCCTTCTTTTTTGGGACCAGAAAGAAGTGGGAATAATATTCCCTTCCCCTCTGGTTCCAAGGGACCCTCTCTATAGCCTCCTTTTCTATGAGGGCAGTGATCTCCTGCTGGATAAGAGCTGCGTGTTGTCCTGAGTATCAGGACTGCAGTGGCGGTGAGGAGGACCTACAAATTCGAAAGAGTGCCCTCTTTGGATAACTTGGAGCATCCACTGGTCAGAGGTGATTCTTTGCCACCGTGATAGGTGGTGCACAAAGTGAACCCCGACCTTCTCTTCCCTTTGATCCAGAGGAGAAGCAGAGGTTTGACACGAGTCAGGCAGTGGAGGGGCTTGACCCGGGTGCATGTGGGGGTTTTGTATTCCTGGCCCACTGGCCTCCTGGGAAGCGGGGCTGGCCCTTTCGATTAAAGCTGCCCCTAGGTTGCTGACCAGAATGGGGCTGTTGACCTTGTTTATTACTGAAACGATTTTGGTTTCTACGAATGGGCTTCTGCTTGGGCCTACACAGACCTGATGGCCTTTCAAGCATCTTGCAACTTGGTAATGACCTTCTCAGATTCTTCTCCAAACAGGACCGAGCCATTGAACGAAACATCCAAGATGCCCTTCTGGACATCCGACGTAAAACCTGAGACTCTTAGCCATGAATGTCTCCTGAGGCAAATTCCTGCTGCCACACTCCTGGCGGCTGAGTTTGCAGCGTCATAAGCTGCCCGGAGAACCTGTGTCCCAACATTGGAGCCCATTTGGAGTAGCTTTAACAACTCCTCTTTCTTGTCCCCATCTGGCAGGTCCTTAACAAGATCCTGACACTGTTAGCACAGGGCGACTGAAATTGCACCATGTGGGTCATATAATTTAGGGACCGTATGGAGCAGGTCGCTGCAGTATACATCCTTCTCCCCATGCAGCTGAGCTGCTTTGATTCTTGATCTGGGGGCTGCGTGCTGAGGTCTTTGGGACCTATCATGAGTGACCATGATGACTAATGAGTCCACCACTGGTTGTTCCCCTAGGTAAGAATCCTCTAGGGGCACCCTATACAAGCGGTCCACTTTCTCAGGGACTGCTGGTGAGGAGAAGAGGTGTTTCCAGGCAGTCCTTGTTGCAACCTGAAAGGTGTCCACCAACGGTAGAACTACCAGAGGCCTTGGGCCCTTTTGTCTCAGGTACCTCGCTAGACATTGCCTTTCTGTGTCCCAGCCCATATTCTCCTGGATATGCTGCATGACATCCATGAATGTTGGATCATCTGGGGGAGACCTTGGAAGATCCCGGGGATCTGGAGAAGGGACACTGAAGGAAGAGGATGGCCTGGATGGCTCTGAGGACTCAGGGAGAGATTCGGAGGAGGATAAAGAGTCCGACCTTCTGCAAGGCTTTTTGTGCTTTCGAGTGCTGGGCGAGCGGATACGGGTCTGAGAGGGGGACTGCTTCTGCCTATCTTCCCTGATGGGCTTCTCCAGAGACCAGCCCCTAGGCAGGGGAAGTCTCTTCTCTGGGGGGGTCTATCCTGGGTTTTGGCCCTGGACGGGGGCAAGTTCTCCCCTGGAGGTTTTGTTGGGACCACATCCCTCCTAATGGTATCCCACCAGTAGGAGAATAACTCCTGAACTTCCTCTATACTGAGGCTAGACGACGGACCTGGCATCGGGTCCTCCTTGGGCGTCTGCCTGAGATCGGAGTCTGGTTTCCGAGGCCCTGATGCACCCATTGATGGGTCTTTGGGTGACCTTAGGTCTTGAGGTGGGTCTGCCTCATTTTTGTCCCCTGACGTCTGATTGTCGCCTACTGGCTGAGTACCAACGTCAGTACAGTCGTCCTCCGAGGGTGCCCCGTGGCCGACGTCCAGTGCAGGCAGGGCTGCATCCCTCTTTGGAGTTGTGGTGTCCTTTGGACGTTTGTCGGACGTCTGGTCACACAACCGCTTACAAAATCCATGCTGATTATCATCCAACGTTCCCATATAAGGTGTAAGTTTGTCTTTATCCCTTCTAATAATTTACATAGTACAGGGGTGAGGCTAATGGGCCTAACTTAGATAACAAAACACCATGTGATGTAGTTTTCTTGGATTTTAGAAAAGCATCTGATTCAGTACCACGCTGCGCTCTTATTAGTGAGGGGTGAGGAACACACAGCAAGGGTACATGGAGGGGTGCACACAGAGGCGGTAAATGTGAACAGAACAGAGGAAAGAGAAGGAAGGTCAGATTCTAGGTGGAGGGTGGTGTCTCTGAATGCGTGGAGTCTTGGAAACAAGACGGACGACCTGCAGGCACTATAAGCAGACAGGAGGGTGGACACAGCTGCAGTAACCGAGAATTGGGCAACATCAAACCATGGCTGGGACCTTGCGAGCCCTGGATATAAACTATTCAGGAGAGACAGGGTAGTCGGGAAGTGGGGAGGCGTGGCAGTTTATATTAGGGATGGAATAACTTGCACGAGGGAGGAGTCGGAGGAAGGGGAGGTGAAGGCATTATGGGTTCACTTAAGGTCCAACAGAGTGAGAAAGGTGAGGTTGGGGGTGGTTTACAGACCACCCAGTCAGGATGAGGAGAGGGATAGGGTACTCGGCTCACAAATACTGGAAGCTGTGGGGAAAGGAGAGGTGGTAATTGTGGGGAACTTCAACCTGCCCAGAGTGGACTGGAGCATATTATCCACATGTGCTAGGAATCAGGTGATCCTGGAAGGACTGCAGAGTGGGTTCCTGAGTCAGGGTGTCACTGAACCAACATGAGCTGAGGCAATTCTTGATCTGGTTCTCACAAATGAGGAGCATGTACAGGAAATAATGGTCAGGGAGCCACTGGGTGGAAGTAACCATTGCACAGTGTGGTTCCAGTTGGATATGGGCAGGGAAAGCATTCTGACTAAGACCCAAATCTTGGATTTCAGGAGGGCGGACTTCAGGAAAATGGGTGAAGTACTAAGGAGCCATCTGGCGGGCATCACAGCAGATATGGGGATGGACCAAAGGTGGTCCATCATTACGGAAGGAATACTGGTTGCCACAGATGAGTGCACTAGGCTAAGGGGGAAGAACACAAGGGCCAAAGTGCCCATTTGGTTAAGTTCCAGGGTTGCTCAGGCAGTAAGGGAAAAGAGGCTGGCCTATAAAAAATTCAGGAAGACCAAGAGAGAGATGTGGATAGGGAAAATTACCTAAGGTTGGCTAGTGAGGCAAGTAAGGAAGTCCAGCGAGCAAAGGCACAGAAGAAGCTGCAGATAGCTGAAGGAATTAAGAAGGAGAGAAGACTTTCTTTCGCTATATAAGTGAGAAAAGGGACAAGAAAGAAGGGATTGTTAGGCTTAAGAAAGGGGTGGAGGACAATGGGGGAAAAGTAAAGATACTAAATTAATACTTCTGTTCCATCTTTACCAGGGAGAAAGACAGACCAGTGCCTTCAGGAGGGAAAAGAGGAGCAGGAGGGAAGGGAACACAGATGTAGTGATAGAAGAGGACAGAGTAAGGGAGGGGCTGCTGGCATTGAAGGTGGACAAATCACCATGCCCAGACAGAGTACATCCAAGGGTACCAGAGGAATTGGCTAAGGTGCTGGCAAGGCAGACCTATTTAATAGTTCACTAGAGTCAGGCGTGGTACCGCAGGACTGGAGAACAGCACATGTAAGGGAGGGGCAGCTGCAGAATAAGGGGCGCTAGCTGCACATTCGAGCAGACTTGATAAACCTCTAGGCCTTTAACTGCTGGCAAATTTCGTATGTTCGTATGTAGTGCCCCTCCACAAAAGCAGTCTCAAGGATGACCCAAGGAATTACAGACCAGTCAGCCTGATTTCCATTGTGGGCAAGCTCATGGAGACCATACTAAATGAAAGGTTGGTGGAATATCTAGAGGAACACAGTCTCCAGGATGATAGGCAGCATGGGTTCATTGGGGAGATCGTATAAAACAAATCTGCTTGACTTCTTTGACTGTGTCACTAAGACAGTAGACAGGGGCCAAGCAGCAGACATCCTCTATCTTGATTTCAGCAAGACCTTTGACTCTGTGCCCCACAAAAGGTTGATCAGGAAGTTGGCGGATCTCGGGGTTAGGGAAAAGATGGCCAGATGGGTGGAAAACTGGCTGAGGGACAGAACTCAGGGTGGTTTTGGGGACAGAGTTGTCTAGCACCAGTGGGGTCCCGCAGGGCTCGGTGCTGGGGCTGGTGTTGTTCAATGTCTTCATCAATGACATTGGAGAATGGCATTAAGGGCAAAATGTACCTATTCACGGATGACACCAAGCTCTGTGGGAGAGTGGACACAGCTGAAGGGATACAGGACCTACAGGAAGATCTGGAAAAGCTAGAGAGGTGGTCCAGGATCCGGCAGCTTGGCTTCAATGCCAAGAAAATACAGGTTACTCACCTGTAACAGAAGTTCTAGGAATGGTATATGTTGTTCATCCACACTTATTGGCAGGTATCCTTGCCGCTTTAAATCTTGCCGGAAGGTCTTCAAGCTGGCTCCTCCCACCCACCTGGGTGGTAAAACTCAGCTCGCCCCATGGCCAAATCTGGCCCACTGGAAGCTCAGGTTGTCGTCAAAGCGAGAGAGTCGGTGGAGTCGTGTGGATGAACAACATATACCATTCATAGAACTCCTGTTACAGGTGAATAACCTGTATTCTAGGACATGGATATGTTGTTCATCCACACTTATTGGCAGACTCTAGCAGTTCTCCGGGAGGAGGGAGGCAAGATGCACACCCCTACTTAGGGAAAAGAGACTGGAGAACCGAGGCCCCAAAACCAGCATCCCGGCGTGACTCAAGGTCGATGGGTAGTGGGTGATAAAGGTGTGCTGACTTCCAGGTAGCAGCTCTGCAGATTTCCTGGATAGGGACGTCCCTGGAAGCAGCCACCATGCAGCGGTATGGCGGGTAGAATGAGCCTTATCCTCTGGGAGGCTCCATGCCCACCAACTTATAGCAGAGATCTATGCAGGAGGTGACCCACCTGCTTATCGTCCCTTGGCTGCAGGTCTGCCAGTGTGCGGCTTCAGGGTAGTGACAAACAGCTGGCAACCTCTCCCGAATTTTAGCTGTGCGCTCCCTTATAGTAAGGAACGCTCTTCTAGGGTCCAGAGTATGGAGCCTTATCTGCCACCGAGGTGTGATTGGGGTAGAACACCGCAGAGTCAACACCTGGTTAAGGTGAAACTCCGACACCACCTTGGAAGGAATTTCAGGTGGGGACGCAGGACAACCTTGTCCCTGTGGAAGACCAGGTAAGGAGACTCGATGGAAAGTGCCTGGAGCTCTCCCATCCTTCTGGCTGACGTAATAGCCACCAAGAAGGCGGTCTTCCACGACAGGTGAGAGAGATCACACCTGTGAATTGGTTCGAATGGCTTGCCCCTGAGCTTTGCCAGTACCAGCAGTAGATCCCACGGAGGTGGAGGTTCTCACACCGGAGGGGAAATGTGATCAAGGCCTTTGAAAAAGCGCCAGACCACCTTCTCCTGCGCCACCGACTGCTTCCCGGCCCGCGCCTCGGTAAGCAGAGATGGCTGCCAGGTGCACCCTTAGGTCGCTGACCTGAGCCCTGCTGAGAAAGGACCATAATAGTCCAAGATGCTTGCCAAGGAACAGGAGGAAGGGTCCAGGCCCTTGCCCTGACACCAAATGGAAAACCTTTTCCATTTGAAGGCATAGCATTTCCTGGTCGACTCCTTACAGGACGCCTCAACTACATTGAGGACCTCGTCGGAAAGACCCAAAGCCTGGAACTCTAGCCGCTCAGGAACCAGGCCGTCAGGTGCAGGGATTGAAGGTCCGGATGGAACACCTTCCCCGACTGACTGAAAGCAGGTCCGGGCGAGCTGGAAGCTGCCTCGGGAGCCTGGAGCTGAGGCTGAGGAGATCTGGATACCAGCATTGGCGGGGCCAGTCTGGGGCTACCAGATTCACCTGTGCCTTGTCCCTCCTCGCCTTGAGAAGCACCTTGTGGATCAAGGGAAATGGGGGAAAGGCATAGAAGAGGCCCGGGGTCCACGGCCTCGAGAAGGCATCCCCCTGCAGCGAGCCCTGCTGAGGGGGGCAGGCATGGAACAGCCTCAGCTTCGCGTTCTCCCTGGAGGCAAACAGATCCACCTGAGGTGTGCCCCAATGGGAGAACAGATCTTGTACTACCTCCGGCAGGAGAGACCACTCGTGGGACACAGCCCCTATCCGGCTTAGGGCATCGGCCAGGGTGTTGGAGGCTCCTGCCACATGAATGGCTAGGAGATCCGCCTCCAGGCTGCGCACGAGCGACCAAATGCGGAGAGCTTCCTTGCACAGAGGCATGGAGCGCGTCCCGCCCTGGCGGTTTAGGTAGTACATGGTCGTGGTATTGTCCGTCTGGACCTGAACCACTTGACCCCGTAGAAATGGAGCGAAGGCAGTGAGAGCTAGGCGGACCGCTCGGAGCTCCAGCAGGTTGATATGGCATCGGAACTCCCGAGGGACCAGAGGCCGTGCACTCTGTGCTCCCCCAGATGGGCACCCCAACCCATCAGAGAGCGTCGGTCGATAGAGAGACCGTCGGCTCAGGGCGGACAAATGGGATGCCCTCCTGCAGATGAGCTGGAACGATCCACCACTGGAGAGCGTTCCACATCCCCGGGTCACCGTCACTAGCTGGTCCAATGGATCGCAGCGTTGAGACCACTGGCTGGCCAGTTCCCATTGAAGGGGGCGCATGTTCCAGCGGGCCCAACGGACCACGCTGGTGCAGGCCACCATGAGACCCAGGAGGCGCAGGGAGTCCCGGGCAGGGCGCGATTACCCAACCAGAAATGATTGGGCAAAGGAGGAAAGAACCTCGGCCCTGTCCGCCGGGAGCCGTGCTCTGGCTCGAAGAGAGTCGAGCTCTGCCCCGATGAAGAGAATCACCTGCTTCGGTTCGAGTTCCGACTTGGCCTCGTTGATGAGGAGGCCGACCTGAGAGCAAACCTGGAGGGCCAGATCTCTGGACCGCCTCACCTCGTCTGAGGGGCTGCTATCAGCCAATTGTCCAGGTAAGGGTACACCCGACCCCTCGGCCAGAGAGGGAATGCTGTCACCACTGCCATGCATTTGGTGAAGACCCTGGGTGCGAGACAGGTCAAGGGCATGGCTCGAACTCGAAAAGGGATCCTTCTGCTCAAAGTGAAGGAATCTCTGATGAGACGGACGATTGGGACGATGAAAAAGCGGCGTCCTGCAGGTCCAGAGAGCAGAACCATGCCGCATTCAAGGATGGTATTATCTGAGCCAGAGTGACCATCCTGAAGGTCCGAGACCTTAGGAACTTGTTTAGGTCGTGTAGGTCGAGAATGGGGCGCCAGCCCCCCGTCCGTTTTGGGACCAGGAAGTACCTGGACACAAACCCCGGGTCTGAGGGAGGGTCCGCCACCTCTCTGATCACCTCTTTCTCGAGGAGCAGAGCGATGTCGGCTCGGTGAGCCGACAGCAAGGCTGCGGACCCTGAGGCCCCCCTGGGGGCGACGGCTCGGAAGGGCGGGGCCTGCTCCAACTCCAGAGGCAGGCCCTTTCCTACCACTTCCAACACCCACCGGTCTGTGGTTATAGCAAACTAGGTGGAAAGGAAGTAGCAGAGCCGTCTCCCCATGGGGGAAACCTGGGCTGAGGTGACGAGGTTGGGGGCGACACCCCTCAACCCGTCACTGTGCAGGCTTGGAGGAGGGACTGGCCGCGGGACCTCCTGGGCCTTTACCTCCCTTCTTCCTGGAGGAGAAAGCCGCGGGCTTGGGTTTGGTACGCCAAGCGCGAGCCTGCTGGCCCTGATGCTGCTGGGCCGGACATGCTGCGGGCGCAGACGGACAAAAGGGCTTGGGTTACGGTCTGCGGCCCTTGTCCCTCTGGGCGGATGAGACCAAGTCCAAAGTGGAATTGGACTTTTCGATCCTCTGGAGGTGGCCTTCCGCTCCAGGGCCGAAGAGGTCGGTCCCCAGGAAGGGGACATCCGCCAATTTGTGCTGGGTATCCGCTGTGAAGGTGGATATCCTCAGCCATGCTCGACGGCGCATAGCCACTGCAGCCGCTACTGACCTGGCGCATGAGTCACCGATGTCCAAAGCAGTCTGAAGTTGCTGCTTGGCCACTGCCCTGCCCTGGTCCCGCACCTGCTTAACCGTGGTCTGCAGGTCAGCTGGGAGATGAGGACTACCTCGTCCAGGGGAGCCCAACAAGGCGTGGGGAAAAAATGTGCCATCAGTGCGGCCGAGCTGGCCTGGCCGAGGCCAAGGGAGGGCCTTGGCGTAGACTTTTAGCCCGGCGTGAGTCCAACTTCTTGGACTCCTTGTCGGGAGGTTTGTCCACGCCCTGGCGTTTCGGCACGCCGAAGACGCTGTCGGTAACTAACCTCGGCTGAGGGGTGTTCCGAGAAACTGGACAGGGAACCGGTAGGGACCGTACTTCCTTGCCATCCTGGCCGAAGGCGCAGGGTAGGAAGCAGGACGCTGCCAGAGCTCCAAGGCTGGGCCTACAATGGCCTCGGCCACCGGAAAGGCCTCCGTAGGAGAATCCCCTCGGTCCAATATCTCCGTGAGGGGATACTTGGCCCACTTGGATACGGTCTCGAGCTGCATCCCGGTGGATTCCGAGATGAGCCTAAGCAAACCCATGAATGACGAAGGGCTATCGTCCAGTGACTGACCTCCTGAGGACTCCAAGTCAACCGCCTGGAGAACAGGGAGGAATCGTCGTCAGACTCGGAGGAGTCCGCAAAGAGCTGCCTTGGGCCTGCGCCACCCTCCACCTGCCGAGGGCGATCGGGAGTGAGGGTGACAGACAGCCTATGGGGTAGACCTTGGGCCGACCGAGAATTTTTGGTCGGAGCCCCAAACAACGGCTGTGGAGGCGGAGGTTCCACCAGAATCGGTGGGGCAGCCGGTTTTGGCCGAGCAACAGGCCTGGAAGTAGGCGCCTCGGCTAAGGCGAGGGGTTGCTTCGGCCGCTCCGGTGACAGCCACTTGATAGCTGGGGAAGGCGACGACGTTGGCTTGCTCCCGGACAGAAGAAGCTGTTGCCACATGAGGTCCTCATATCGTCGACGCAACTTGCATCGAAGCCTCCCCTCATCCGAGGAGGAGGATGAGGACGAACGACGGCGCCGCTTGCCACGGTGCCAAGACCGAGACCGCCTGTGATGGCGGGATCGGCTGGACCGAGAAGAAGTCCGAGACCGCGAACCTCGGCTTTTCCGAGGAGGGTACGGGGGTAGTGCGGGGGAAACCCGCCCTCCCCTCGGCTCGGAGGGCTCAACCGAGGACTCCGGAACCGGAGGCACGGGCAAGTCCACGGACTCCTCAACCACCGCCGGGGGAACCGGGGAGTGAGGGTTTTCAGCTTCACCGGTCGACAGCCCGTCCAACGGGTCGAGAAAAATCTCGACTGCGTCGACGGGAGTCTCGGTCAACTGACCTGCCCAGGGGACACCGTGAGCCAGTGGCCAGTCGAGAGGATGGACCGAAGTCGATGGTCGACTACTTGGTGAGAGGGACCTCTCCCGCTCCCAAGAACGTCGACGGAGGGACTTACCTTTGTGGTCCTTCTTCTTGGACCGAGAGGAAGGCCCTGAAGATGTTGGTCCCTCTCCCTTAGTGGAGAGGGAGAGACAGAGCTCCTTAAAAGAAGCTGAATAGGAGGATCCCAGGGAGAGCAGGATAAATGCCACGGCCGAGGAAGACGAAGATGCGGCATGCGCCGCCTCCTCCTCGAGGGCAATCATCTGCTCAAGCTGTTCCGCCGAGCCCGCCGCTGCGGAAACCGCCAACCGGGCCTCCTTCAACTTTACCAGAGGATAACGTTTTCCGGGTCGCCCAAGTTGTAAACGGGCGGCACGGTCTTCCAGGACACAGGCCGAAAAGAAGAGCACAGGTCGCAAGCCTGGCGGATCGCGCCCAAGGCCCAAGCAGTGACGCATGTGGAGTGTGGGTCTGTCCGGACATCTTCTGCCCGTGATGGGCACCTCCGGAACCGGAGTCGATGGTCCATCGAGTCATGAGGGGCGTAAGTGGACCAAGTCTTGAAACTCAAAAGTAATTTCGGTAAACTGAAGAAATAGAACCAGTCTTATAAGCAGAGCGTTATGAGGGAACCTGAGCTTCCAAGCGGTAAGGAAGATCTGGCGTCATGGGGCGGAGCCGAGAGTTTTACCACCCGGTTGGGTGGGAGGAGCCAGCTTGAAGACCTTCTGGCAAGATTTAAAGCGGCAAGGATACCTGCCAATAAGTGTGGATGAATAACATATCCATGTCCCTAGAATGCAAAGTTATGCATACTGGAGCCAGGAATCCCACGATAGATTACTACCTGGGTGGAGTCTGAGTAT
Source organism: Neoceratodus forsteri (assembly GCA_016271365.2). NCBI lineage: Eukaryota > Metazoa > Chordata > Ceratodontiformes > Ceratodontidae > Neoceratodus > Neoceratodus forsteri. The sequence goes on along the minus strand of CM057452.1, from coordinate 698,460,027 downwards.
CTGCATCAGAGAGGAGAAGGATCTGGGGGTGATGATCACTAGTGATCTGAAGCATTCCACACAGTGCAAGAAAGCAGCAGCAAAGGCAAACTAGATGCTGGGATGCATATCTAGGGGGATCAGTAGTAGGACAGAGGAGGTTATACTGCCTTTGTACAGGTCACTCGCAAGGCTGCATCTAGAGTATGGAGTTCAGTACTGGTGCCTACATCTTAAAAAGGACATCAACCTGCTGGAGAAGGTCCAGAGGAGGGCTACAAAGATGATAGCCGGTCAGCAGAGTAAGGCATATGAGGAGAGGTTGAGAGCACTGAACATGTACTCCCTGGAAGACAGGAGGGAGAGAGGGGAGAGGGGACATGATTGGGATGTTCAAGTACTTGAAAGGGATAAATAAGGTTGATAAGGAGAGTCTCTTTAACACGAGGGGGCACAGTCTTAAGCTGGAGGGTAGTAGGTTTAAGAGGGAGGTCAGGAAGCACTTCTTCGCAGAGAGGGTGGTGGAAACTTGGAATGTGCTGCCGGAAGAGGTCATCTCATTGAAGACAGTTGGCAGCTTTAAAAGAGGATGGGATAGGCATAGGGGGAAGGTAAGGATCAAGGGTAGGGAGGGAGGGCAGGGACATTAGCTCAAGCTGTGGACCCTGCACTACGAGCAGACTTGATAGACCAAATGGCCTTCTTCTGCTGGCTTCTTCATATGTTCATTTTAACAAACTCATAAATCTTAAAATTCCATCAGGATACATAATCTGGATCAAAATTTGGCCTTCCAACCGCTTTCAAAGAGTATTACTTGATGGTTATACTTCAGACTGGAAATCAGTTACCAGCGGAGTACCCCAAGGTTCAGTTTTGTCCCCATTCATATTTCAATTTTTATTGCAGACCTATCAATGAATACAGATAGCTGGATCATAAAATATGTGGACGATTGTAAAATCGGAGGTCCATGCAAATCAACAGAAGAAACAATTAGCATTACAAAAAGATCTTGACGAATTGACTTTATGGTCTCAGAAATGGGGCTTATTCTTCAATGCAAACAAATGTAGTGTGATGCATTTTGGACCTAATAACCCTGAAACAGTTTACACTTTAAACAACCAACAACTAAAACAATCAGAAAATGAAAAAGATCTAGGAATCTTTATTCAAAAACATTTCAATAAGCAAATAACAGAAAATATTAATACAGTAAATAGAGTTTGGTGGTCCATTAGGAGAAATATGAAATCAAGAGATGAAAAGATTATACCCTTACAAGGCATACATTAGTGTCGGAGACTTGATTAGCGGCCTTTGCTAATCAAAATAAAAAATTACTAGAAACTGGTCGAAGTTGATTAGTAGTTGGGGGGGGGGGGCAGAGTGTGGGGTAGAGGGCTATAAATAGTGAAAAACAGTGCCATTTGAGCATTCCAAACCCTGCAGTCCTGGAGAAATCAATTAGCACCTACTGCTAATCAAAGCCGAAACTGATTCACATTTACTGGTTTTTGATTCGCAAATTGCGATGCGAACCCACTTATTTTATGCTTTGCCTTATATAGGGGCTATGTACGACCTTTATTAGATTATTCATCCCAATTACGGTCCCCCTATACCTGTAAGAGTAAAGGCATAACAAGGCTAGAAAAAATACAGTATAAAGTAACAAAATATGTAAAAGGTGCTGAAACTTTGAACTACGAGCAAAGATTATCTAAATTTGGCTTAATGACCCTGGAAAAGAGAAGATTAAGAAGAGACCTTATGTTAGCAAGAAAAGCAATTAATAATGAATATCTGATGACTGAGATGGGTCTTGAATTCAAACAGATAAACATCAACAAGAGGACATCCTTTACAATTAAAACGGAAGAGGTATTTTACTACCAAATGTAGTTATTTCTTCTCTCAAAGAATAATAAAACCCTGGAACTCTTTATCAACTGAAATAGTTATAAGCAAATCAAAAGAGGCTTTCAAGAACAATCTTGATAAATTATTATCAAATAATCCCTTAAATTATTACAGATGATTGTTGGGAACAGTTATGGGCTTGTGCCTTTTGTTCCCCCCCTTCTTCATAGTGAATCATTATATCCACATACATTCGTGCAACCCCCATTGAACGGAGCAGCAGGGAGGTGGGTTGACTGACCTGCATGCCCTGCTCTTCCCCCTCCATCACTTCCAGGATCCGCCATCTTGGAAGGACAAGACAGCAACTCCCATTACTAACAAGGGCAATGAAGTTTCCCCAGTGTCTTGGCCAACATTCCATCTGTCAATATTTATTTTATTTATTGAATTTTGTTGACCGGGTAGGCCCACTGGGCCCCGGAGGTCCTTTTTTCAGGGGCGACCCGGGGATAAAAATAACATACAATAACAAAAATAACATACAAGTAACAGAACAGTACAAGTTGAAAGATGACTTATTGTGTTACAGAGCTGGATTACATAGGGTTACAATCAGAGTAGGAAGAGTTGGAACATACAGTCAGAGAGACCTCCAGAGTAGGAAATATAACAACATGTTGCATGCACATAAACATGAAGATCTAGGAGAGCACGGGATAACAGCTACGCTGCTGGGAGTCAGGTCACCTTCCTAAGAAGGATCAGGGGTGACGTGAGGTCAGGTCCCAAGGCATTGGCAAGTACTCCTGTTGAGCAGGTGGGCTTTGAGTTTGGACGGAAGCAGGGCCCGACCCTGCCTCCCTTACCTCCTGTGGGAGGTTGTTCCAGCTGGAAGGGGCTGTGAACGCGAAGGATCTGGACCCAGCTTTGGTCCTTGTTTTAGGAACCACGAGGAGAGTTTGTCCTGGAGGTGCGGAGGCTCCTATGAATGGACTTGACCGTGATTAGCCCTTTGAGGCTAGGGGAGGAGAGGCCCAGTAACTTTGAAGCCAGGCAAAGAGTTGGGTAGATGAGGCGGCTTCCAGTGACGGCCACCTGAGCCTGGCCTGGGCCTCACAGTGGTGTGTTCTAGGGTGGGACATTGTGGCAAACTGAGCGATCTTTGTTGTATAAGGTCTGGAGCCGGCTTAGTTCCGTGAGAGGCCACACCGTATAGAATGGAGGCTGCATAGGTGAGCTTAGGGAGTAGGACGCTGGTTGCAATGGCAACCCTGGCTACGGATAATCTGGTCCTTTAATCTATAGAGGATGCCGAGTTTACATGGATGGCTTTGGTGAGTTGGTCCACGTGATTTTTAGGGAGAAACCCTGGTCAATAGTTAGACCGAGGTACGCCGTGGTGGCTAACCACCTCAGTTTGTCTCCCCTCTGACTGCAGCTGAAGGAGCATCGACGCTCAGATGCCAGGGATCTGGGCCCAAACAGCAACGCCTTGGTTTTGCTGGTGTTTAATACCATTTTGTTCAATGTGAGCCAGTCCTCCATCTGAAGGATGTCCTCTTGGAGGCAATCTTCAATTCCTTTACATCAGGGAGGCTCGGTAAATGACAACATCGTCCGCATATTGGATGGCGCTGCTGCTCACAGTGTAAGTGCAGGTCATTAATGAACAGGGTGACGAGAAGGGGGCAGTAATGACCCTGTGGTACACCCTCTTTGAGCAGGTGCGGTCTCAGAAACATTGTCCCTCCACCAACCTCTGTTCGGTCAGTGAGGTAATTCTCAAACCAACCTAGTGCATGGGTGTCCAGGCCTATAGCGCTCATTTTATGCAAGAGGAGACTATGATTTACCAAGTCAAAAGCTTTGGAGAGGTCAATAAATACCGCGCCTGTACTGGCCCCTGAATCAGCATTGCTTAGGACATCCGCTGAGAATTTGGTTAGGGCAGTATCTGTTCCATGCTTGGCTCTGAAGCCGTGCTGAGACGAGGAGATTACCCGGTGTGTTTCCAAGTATTCGCGAAGTTGGGAGTAGACTAGCTTCTCTTGTATTTTCGCTATTGCAGACAGCAAGGAAATAGGCCTGTAGTTCCCTATAGATTCAGTAGGCCCTCCCTTGTGAATGGGAATCACTATGGCCTGTTTCCATGGTTCGGGACCAACCCCTCCAAGAAGGACCGGTTTATCAGCCAGGTTAGTGGCTTCGCTAGAGCTGGGGCCCCTTCCTAAGATTCTTGGCTGATCCCATCAGGGCCTCCAGTGCCTCTCGCCTGTAGGGATTTAAGGATAAGCAGAACTTCCTTTACCTTAACCATCTGCAGATGAAACTGTAGGGGTCAAGTTCACGGGGCATGGGCTCATGGCTTATGCCGTTGTCTATATGCCCACCTTGTATGCACATCCAGATTAAGTAGAAGTAGCGTTTAGGGCCTGCGATGCAAGGCCCCTCATCAAGTACCTGCCCGTTCACCAGGATAGGGCCGGTTGTGATTTTTGTGACCCTTTAGGAGTTCATTAATATGTGACCAGAAGAACTTAGGGTTTCCCAGGTTAGTTTTTGGAGATTAGAGATATAATCTTTCTTAGCTTTTTATGTTCTGTTTGCATTGGTTTCTCAGGGCTCTGTATCTGACTAAGTCCTCAGGAAGATTAGTTCTCCTGCACTTTTCCAAGCTTTGTCCGGGTGGTCATCTGGGCTTTAGGTGGGAGAGATCCACTTATAGCAGATCCCCTTAACCCTGTGGGTTTTCATAGGGACTCTGGTCGGTGATACCAGTTAGGGTGGTTTGGAAAAATTTGACCGCTTCCTCCATGTTGGGTAGAAGTCTTATGGGGTTCCAGACAATGCCATTTAGGTAGCCAATGAACTGGTCTGGATGGAAGTTAGAGTAGTCCCTGGCAGTGATAATTCGAGGTGGGACTTTAATCCCATTATTCTTCCATATGGCAAATATCGGTGAGTGGTCACTTAAGGCATCTGCCAGAGTCCCAGCCAACTTTACGTTACTTGGGGATGAGGTCAGGACCCAGTCTATTGTGGAATGTCTCCCTGATTTGTAGTTCAATCTGGTTGGGAGGGAGATAATTTGAGCAAGGTGGGAGTCGTTTAAGACTCCGTTTATTGCGGACTTAGCCTCTTGTGCCCAGTTTAGGTTGAAGTCACCCAATAGGATAATCTCCGAGCTGAGTCCACCACAGGGCTCTTCAGGAGCAAATCAAGGAGCCGAGGGCATTGGTTGGGGCTGTATATACAGCCAATAGTGAGTGTTTAGCCCCACCTAATGTGACCTTCAGAAAAACTGCTTCTGAGTCCAGGGACAAGTCAAGGGGCTGCCTAACTAATGAGGCTGAGATAGTGTCTTTAACTGAATTAGTACTCCACCCTCTTTTGAGGTCTGTCCTTTCTAAAAGGGTGTAGCCGGGACTGCAATCTCGTTATCCAGAATGTGGGGTTTTAGCCAGGTCTCCGAGACCATGAGTAAGTCCGGTTTGTACACAGCCAGCCATGCTTGTACCTCCTGGATCTTTGGCCTCAGGCTGCGGATGTTCATGTGGACCAGCCGCAGACCCATAGCTCCATCCCAGGCCTTATCCATTGGGGAGGAGATAGATGCATTCAATGTCCCTGGTCCAGGGTTAGGTTGGATGTCCCGGCCAGTAGGAGTAAGGCAGCAAGACAGCTAAGGAGAGAGAGGTAGGGGGAGGTAGCGCCAGCAACCTGCCATAGGGTCGGGCTCCTGGTACAGAGAAAGACTCTGAAGAGGACCCCCTTCCTAGAAATTCATGGGCCGCTAGGAGAAGGATGTTAATCCTGGCTAAGGCATGAAGTGCCTCGCCATATCCTTTTCCTGACCCCTTGTGTGTCGGGGGCTGTAAGCATTTCTGATTAGGTATCGGTCCCAATTTGAGCCAGAATGTAGATTATGGACAGGATAATACCATTGTTCCAATGAACAGGGTACATGATGTTTCCTGTCTGTATCTGGTAAGGGTTTAATAATCAATTCAATAAGGTTAATAATCAATTCACCACAAGTCTGAATTTGCATTGATCTGGTAAGGATACTTAGGTGCAGACAGGACAGGATGCAGGAGATCGTGTAGCATCGGCTTAGCTTGTAGCAACAGACTAAAGGATTTGAGCTGACACCACAGTTGAGTTAAATTAAGTATACAGCATTAACAGGGCTAACAGGTTGAGTTCGCAGGTACAAAAACCTTGTGATGTATGCAGCAGTACCCTAAATCAAAGATTATATTGGCCTTTGGAGAAGTCAGTTGAAACGAAATGCACAGGATATAAATGATGCAGCTGGAGAGAGTCTAAGTCAAACGTAAAAAAAAAGGAAAAAACATAAAACTGGTTTATGCAAATCATCCCACAGGATGCACCTGGAAAAAAGCTACATAAGCTTAATGTGCTTTTCCTGGTCAAAAATTGCAAATAAAAAAAAAAAGTACAAGCAGCGGAACTAGGTCTTTTTTGCTTTTATTAATTTGTTCTTTATGCCCCCTTCCCTGGGCCAGGCCCAGTCCCACCCTGCTTGTGTCTCTAGCACTTAGCCCATCCATGCCCCCAGCTTATCCACAAGGTGGGAAATAATGCCTGCCCCTGCCAGTTTGGAGGCAGGCAAAGCCAATGGTAGGGGAACTGGTAATAGGAGTCAAGACTAGAGAGGGTCATGAGTCACTGCGCACCTGAGTATTTCCTTGGTTTTCCAGTTCCCCACTCCCACAGGATACTGGCATGAAAAGAACCTAAGCACGTGCATGCAAGGGTGCCTTGTGAAGCCAGGTCAACGTCTCACACTAACTATGCCTTCCCCACTGCACTGCCACCTGTGGTCTCCCAAGTTGCAATATAGCAGTGGAGGACCCAACCCACTCTCCATAAAATATGAGAGAAGCATCCTCTGGGACACTCATCCTTCCTTCCTCCAGCCCCTGAATGTCTCAAGCTCATTCTCCAACATGGGTTGCAGGTGTTGCGAGCAGTAGCGCTACCGCTGCACTGATGGGCCAGACAGACCTTTTTTTTTTTTAACTATGTAATTACCTGGGATAGCCCAGTGAGATTTTACCTTTACATAGTTTTGTGGTTGGGGAAGACTGAAAAACTGAAGAGTGGTTAAGTGACTTGCACAAGGTTGCTTAGTGAGTACATAGTTCTGATTATGTTGCATGGCCATTTTGTTCTGCACTGACACTTCTATTGCTGCCTCAAAGCTCAGAAGGTGGGGAAAGAAGGTGGGATAAATCAGAGCACACTTACCTTAATAGGGTGCTTCACTGCATCCAGTACTGTAATGCGAGAAGTCTCTCTCACCAGGGAAGGTTTGCCTAGCCGTGCCTCAATGTAGCGTCCTGCAACCCCTGTGGCGTTTTTCGCACTGTAGACCCCTACGGCCAGCAGGGTCAATCCAGCCACCTGGGGGGGATTAAGAGGGGGAAGCTTTACTTAATGCTACCAAACACTACACATCAATGGGAATGTGTCAGCATTCTATCACAATCCTTAACAACCCAACCAGAATGTCAGCATTTTGCTTCACTTCAGGACAGTAAAATCTTCTGATCCATATGTAAACATAGTGTGAGCATGCATGGGAATTGATAGGTTTGAAATAATACCTTCTTGTTAAGTAAGCATGGTGAAAGGATTAAAATTGTTTTTATGTTGGCTAAGTGTTGTTTCTCAAATTGCCTCTTCCTGCCTCCCTCTTGCTCCAGCACCGATACCCACCCCTTTTGCTTTCCACATCACTAACCAGGCTACTCAAGGTGTCTGGAAACTCTGGTGTTTTTTTTCCTTTATACCATGAGGCTGGGCTGAGAGAGAGAGAGAGATAATACCTAGTTCCTGCAAGCATCAGACTGTGCCAGAGCTCTAGTTTATGTCATTTTGCATTGAAATAATTAAGCAGCATGAACACTTTGTTTCATATAGGCAGTTTCTTCCTTCCCCCCCACCAAAATAAAAGTTAAATTTCCATTCAAGAAGTTGTGCAGATTTAATTTAGTTGTACTTGCTCTCTGACCTTATTCACTGCCATCACAATGGGGGGTGGGGGAGTGGAGGTACTAGGCTAAACAACAGGAGCTGCAGGTGCATGAGATAGTCACCACTTATCTGGTTCTCACGCACTCTCCTCCTCTGCAGTCAACAAAAAGAAAAGTGTTACAGACTGCTGCATGAAGCACTACCACGGCAAAACACCCACTCTCATCGATAGCCATAAAAGATCATTTCTCAGCCCCCCCCAAGCATTTTTAATGGGACAGCTGCAAAACACGTCCTTACTTTGATCCCAAATAGGAACAAACTCTGGTCAGAGCTGACAGGGCTGCAACTGAGGAATTTAGGGTAAAAATATTGAAAATTACCAAAGTTATGAGCCTGCGTTCGCAAAATTCAATGTAGGCTCATAACTTTGTTTTTTAATATTTTTGCACCAGATTTTCAACATTGCCTTCTTATGAGCCCACCTCATGAACAAGGGCAGAGAAAATGATCAAGTCCTGTCCGAAAGGTGATTTCGTGCAGGGATTGTGAAATCACCTTTTGGGATGTAAAAAAAAAAAAAAAAAAAAAAAAAAAACAGCTGTCACATTCATGAAGTGCTGAAAAGATATGGCTATGTTGTAAATTTGGGGTAAAAATATTGAAAATTACCAACGTTATGAGCCTGCGTTAGCAAAATTCAACGTAGACTCATAATTTTTTTTTTTTTTTTTTAAATATTTTTACACCAAATTTTCAACATAGTCTTCTTATGACCCCACTTCATGAACAGCAGCAGAGAAAATGTTCAACTCCTGCCCGAAAGGTGATTTTGCACAGGGACACTGAAATCACCTTTCGGGAAAGAGTTCCCTAATGTCAGTGCAACTGTTCATGAGGCGCGGTCCCCAAAAAGGCATGTTGAAAATTTGAGCCAAAAGCATGCAAAATGGCCAAGTTATGCCACTAAGTTGAAAACACCATTGGAATACACTGAACCGCATACCTGTTTCTTCAGTTTGTGGTCAGGCTTTGAAGAGCGAAAACGTGTCTGCAGTCCAGAGAGGATTACGGCGTTGGCCCCTGATGGGCAAGTAAGGCGGGGGGTTGGGGACTGTAATGGCCGCAAAAGACATCAATGGATTTTTTAAAGAACGACCAAGGAGTCCTGTACTGGGGAGGGCACCCTCAATGTCACTGAAGTAAAATCAATGGATTTTTTAAAACACATTACAAAAAAAAGGAGGATTTCTGCACTGGGAGATTGGGCATCCCCAAAGTCACTGATACATTTCAATGAGGGGAGTGGTGGGTGCTGAGAGGGAGGGTCGGGTGGGGAGGAAAATGCTTATCGTGACACTGGGGGATTAGGCACCCACAGTGTCACAGTTATATTTTTGGGGGGTTGCTGAGAGGGACAGTCGAAGTTGGGGAAAGGAAAACTATATAGACATAAAACTTCTACGGTGTGGATACAGTGAACATACGACACAATAGCCATGTCTAGATGGCCACAAAACTATACTGCACATGCGCAAGTAGTCATGCATGTGCAGTACTGTTTGGCAGCAATCTTAGAAATGGCGGACTGTGCCATGTTTCGCTGTGAACGCAGACTCAAATAAACTAGTGCAGTGCAGTACTCCAGATGGCAGCAACATAGTGCCTATAAGAAGACTGCACTGACACAGCAGAGTGCTTCACAGACCATGGAGGCAACTGTGATGCAACTCCTACATGTTGTTCGGTTGGGGTGCGAGTCATTTTTGATCGCAACAGGTCTGCAGGGCTCCGCCCACTGCAGCCCTAAAAAATGAGCACAGAAGCAAAAAAATGGCAGCAAGACCAAAGAAAAGAATCTAACAGCACAGAAAAGAAAGCACAACAGAGGCAGGTAAAGAAATGGAGAACGACTGTCAAGTGTAAAAATAACTGTAATTACAGCGGGATCGAGGGGGGAACTGTAGACATAAATGGCGGTGATGGGAGGAGATGCTGGGAACAAAAATGGGACCCAGGATTAGAGAACTTGTTGGGAAAAGCATCTTTCTGATGGCAGGCCTGGATGGGGACTGTTAGAATTTAGCCACTTCAGACTGACAAGTTTCTAGTTCAAGCTTAGGCAGGAGACACATTGCCACTTGTATGTTTTTTTTTTTCCAAAATTCGAGGCCTGCTGAGCCATCCAGTCCAACCTGCCACTGTTGCTAATTAGAGCCCCCTTTAGATTCCATCAAATTACAGGAGTGATTTCAATTTATCAAGTGTTTAAGGACCTTGGCCCAGTTCTGCCCATTCAGCATGTAAATTGGCCAGGCAGGGGCTGATGAATGGCTCTGTTTCTTTTACCAGCACAGTAAATATCTGATCAGGATTCTCTGGAACACATTTCACAAAATCTTTAGGCTCAATATTAATGAAAGAAACTCAAGCTGGCAAATGGCTCTTATTGATTACGATTTTCTTATTCTGTTTAAAAGCATCTGCAGCAAACCTCCGCACAGCACAGTGGCAGTTCAACAAGTGGGAGGAGGAAGCAGAGGGAATCACCCAGTTCTTTTCCCCCTCTTCAGCTTCGTTTTGATTAAGGACCTGATCCACAACACACAAAGGAGCCCCCTGCAGGTGGAGAGGGCTGCCTGTGGCCATGGAGTGCCCCTGCTGAACAAGCAGTGCTCTCCACGGTAGACAGAAAGAGCACATCACATCCCCCACCCATTTCAGCCAGCTTGTACAGAGAAACATAGAATTTGCCAGCAGAAAAGGACCACTTGGCCCATCAGACCCTAAATTGTCTCCTGTGACCGTCCCCCCTTTTTATTTCCTTGTATTCCCCTATGCCTGTCCCATGCATGTCTGAAACCCCCAACTGTTTTTGCCGCTACTACCTCTGCTGGCACAATTTCACAGGCGTCCACCACTTTTTCAATGAAGTAGTATTTCCCAGTCACGTCCCTCCTAAATTTACCCCCTTCTAGCTTTGTTGCATGCCCCCTTGTTCTACTGCACATCTTCATTTGAAACATGCTCCCCCACCTGTACCCCTGTTCACCCCTGTGAGGTACTTGTAGGCCTCTATCATGTGTCCCCCCCCAGTACACATGTTGAGATCCCTCAGTTTCTCCTTGTATGGGTTCTCATGCAACCCCACAGTGCAGTTCTACAGCCAGTCTAGGCAGGCAAGGATTGAGGCCATGACCCTAAGGGCTACATGTGCTCTGCAGAGGGCTGGTGGAAGGTGCAGAGATTATGCCAGACGTACCTGGCTGCTGTACACTTCTGCGTCACCCTGCTCAGTTGCATCTCTTACATCAGGGCCACAAATGCCCCCTACTCAGGACACTGCCATCAGCTTTCCAACTGAGCATGGAGGACTGGACAGCACATGATAAAAGTGTTTATTTGTTTTACTGTCATTGTGGCTGGCCCAGTGGCGCTGAGGGCTGAGACACTGGCACCTTACCTCCTGCTACACCAGTGACTTGTGTTCAGCGGCGAGTGTGGGTTGCTGGGCGTCGGCCAGGGAGGGAGAGGATCGAGCATCCAGAGAACTACTCTCCTCTCCCGTAGAGGGTGGATTGACCTTCCCACAGAATGACTGCCACCAAGTGGAGGCCTGAGGGTAGTGCGTGTCTGAGAGCACCAAAGACGGGAGGATGCTGCAGGACTCTGCAGTGTGAGCACGCCTCCACGTGGGCGACCCACCAATAAAGAAGGAAGAAAACGGAAATGGGGACACTAGCAGGCTCCATTAAGCCCTGGCTGCACTCATGACTGGTGGATCCACCTGGGAATCTGGATTACTCACCGGGGGGGGATGACCCTCCCCTCCCTGGCCCCGCCATGGGGGGAAATTCGTGGGGAACTTGCCTGGGTTGGAGTTGGGTTCAAGTAAGTAGCGCTTATGGGCAGAAGTGAGCCTCTCACCGACAGAGCCAAAGTCGTGCCTGCTAGCTGCCCCGTGGGATAAAAAGCAATATACATAAAAAAAAAAAAAAATACCATTGCACTGTATGGGAATAAGTCACAGGAGCCACTCTTCAGCTAACCCATGTGTCATATTAGATGGTCCAGCCCTGCTCCACCCTGGAATACTCCCTAGCCCCACGTGATGCTCCACATTCAGATACTGTCTGTTATGGACTAGAATCAGGGTGCTGGGCTCAACAGAGGCAATACATTCAAATAGTGCATACCCCAGCCTGTTTGTGGATGGGGCCCCCAAGTGATATGAACTCTGTTCTGGTTTGAATAACCTCAGCCATAAAACTCTCTGACAGCTCTGTGACTCAATGAGGTAAGCTAACCTTGGGCTCTAGAACACACAAATCATGCTTTCCCTAATGTGCTAAGCAGCATCTATAATTGTGTAGGCAGGGTAGGACACTCAATTTCACAAGTTTATATGTCAGGGATGGCATTCAGGTTGTGGAAAATGTGTGCATCAGGGGAAGTAGCTTGGAGACTAAGTCACTGTGGGTGCAACTCAAAGCAGTCTCAAGAAAGAAACTACACTTGAGGGTGATCTATAGACCACCAGGGCAAGGGGAGGAGAGGGAGGGAGAGAGAGAGAGAGAATTCAGTGAAGAACTAGAAAGGGGCAAGTAGTGGGTGATTTGAACCTGCCAGACATTGACTGGGATGTTACAGTAGCTCAGGGCACCAGAAGTCAGATCTTGCTGGATACATTCCAGGATGGCCTACTAGTGCAGCTAGTTAAGGAACTCGCCAGGCAATGGGCTTTTCTCGATGTGGTGTTCACCAACTCAGAGGTGGTAGGAGCTGTAACAGTAGGTCTGTCACTAGGGAACAGCGACCACAACTTAATTTTGTTTGAACTGGCACTTGGGACTAGAAGGCCCCACTCGAGAGCTGATGCCCTTGATTGCAGAAAGGCAGATTTCAACAGGCTGAGGGAGCTGGTCTGGGATAAGTTGGTCAGGGTAGACAGCATACGTGGTGTGGAAGAGAAAGATTGGGGGAGTGAGCATTCTCGAGGCAGCTAAGCTGTACATGAGAATGGTAACCAGAAGGAACAAGTTCAAGAAACCGTTACGGTTCTCGGCAAGGGTCAGGGAAGCAGTGAGGGCCAAGAAAAAGGCCTTCTAAAGGTACAAAGAAAAGCAGGGGCAGGAAGAATGGGGAAAAATACGAACTGAGAAATAAGAAGGAAACAGGATAATAGGGAGGCAAAAGCAGGCACAGAGTTGCATACTGCAGAGGGCATCAAGGGCAGAGAAGAGCATTTCTTCCAGTATATTGGGGGAAAATGAAAGAAAGAAGGGGGAATCATTAGGCTATCTGAGGGGAAAAGGGTGATAAAGAAGGACATGCAAAAGGCTGCTATCCTTAATGATTACTTTGCGCAGACTTCACTAGGATGGATGGCAGGCCCTTGCCATAGAGTGGTATCAAAGAAAGCCACAAAGGGGGTCCCAGAGATGAGGCAGACATGTTCACAAGCGAAACGGTCTAGAAAGGGTTGGCAGACCTAAAGATAGAGAAGGCCCCAGGACCAGATGGAATGCATCCAAGGGTGCTGAGGGAACTGGCAGCGGAACTGGCTGAACCATTGATTGGACTATTCAACAGCTTATTATAGATGGGGATTGCTCCGAAGGACTGGACGGTGGTGGACTTAGTTCTGCTCTATAAGTGGGGCGGGGGGAAGAGACAAGGAACAAATGGGAACTACAGACCTGTCACTCTTACCTTTTCATAGAATCACGGAATCATAGAAATTTGCCGGCAGAAAAGGATCCAGATGGCCCATCGAGTCTGCCCCTTCCTCCCCCATCTCACGGACCTACTTTTATACGGAATCTGACGGAATCACTGGTCAAAGAGGACCTCAGGAATTACCTGGAGAGCAGAGGTCTATAGCATAGTGAACAGCATGGCTCTGTGGCAGGGAGGGAGGTTCTTGTCAGACTAACCTCACAGTTTTCTCTGACTGGGTGATGAGAGTATTAGATAAGGGCCATGCTGTGGATTTACTCTACTTCGACTTCAGCAAGGCTTTCAACTCAGTGCCTCACAGATGCTTGCTGAAGAAGATGGAGGATCTGGGTGCAGGTAGGGACATAGTAAGTTGTGTAGGTAACTGGCTAAATGGGAGGCAGCAGAGGATTGTGTTTAATGGGGTCAAATCAGAAGAGAGGGAGGTCATAAGCAGGGTATCACAGGGATCTGTTCTGGGCCCAGTCCTCTTCAACAGTTTTTGTTTGAGTTTGTTAATAATTAATTTTTTTGAATTTTCAGTGTCCGATAGGACATTACAGTATGACAACCAAACATAAACAGATATGAACGACGATGACCTAGTACAGACAGTGGTCTCTTGTAATCTGTAGCATTCAGCACAACACCATTCATGAGGGCTACCATAAAAAAATAGTTTTCTTGCCGTATTGGTCCTTGTGACAAAAGATCCAGAAAAAAAATATATTTTGATACCTTATATTGGACCAACACAGATGTTACTAAAGAAAACACGTACTTTAGCATTCGGACTACGCCTAGTCCTTCATCAGAAACTAATGAGGTCTGCCATGTAAGAGAAAAGCTACAAGTCCAATAGCGTAGGGTTGGGCCACAATTTCTCCTTCCCCCTCACCTCAGAGTACAAAAGTTGGGTCCCTATTCATCATATACATCAACCACCTGTTCCATCTATTGTGGCTGTTCTCCTCCTACTGCCGCACAGCATACGTTACTAATTCCATTTTATACGTACTGTTCACCAAGCTTATCCAGTCTTCCACTGTTGGGGCCATGGCTGTGAGACATCTTTCACATATACCTTTTTTGGCTACTATAATAAATATTCCCCATAGATATCTAGTGGCAGGATCTTTAAGACCAGGCAGGTATAATGTGAACAAGCAGAGATGTCCAGTAAGATTTAGATGTACTGAGATAATCGGTCTCATTGCCCCTTCTAATAAGGTGAAGAATAGCTTAAGTCACAGGCACACCACACTGTCTCCAACACCGGCTTGTACTAGCCATCGTTTGACGTACCTGTTAGATCATGGTAACAAAATAGCATATCAAACACTTCCAACTGAATTCCCTCCACATCATAAAGGAGCACATTCTATGTGTGTTGGAGCAAGATATTCTCTATTGTTCACTCATTAAAGGTTACCTATGAATCTGGTTCCATTTATCATAGCCTTCAGCGTCGGGGGCGGGGGCATTTTTCAGCTGTGTCAGGGTGGAGCAGCGCTGTGAGATGAGATGGAGCAGGGCATCTCCTCTGAGGGCAAAGGTCAGCAGAGCTATATGGGGACTGCTCGAGTCCAGTGGTGGCTCTCTGCAGAGCCAGCTAAGTACATATGCCTCGGCTTGGAAAGACTGAAACATGTAATTTGTGGAAGTCCAAGACGGTCTTTTAATGCATTAAATGCTTTCATCTTTGCATCCTGCAGAAGCTGGCAGGGGAAGAGAGCCCCCTTATATATCCAGAGTCCAGTCTAGCTGGAGTGAAATCTCTATCGAGATGAAATGGAAATATCCACAGTAACTGTTATCGGAGAAGTCTCTGAGTTATCCACTTTTCCAGATACAGAGTGGGCGACCATGGTGGAAGGGGATCGGTCTCCAGTCTAGGATATTTTGTTCAAGAGGGAAGGAAGTTAGAGGCACCCTCTCCTGTACTGGGGCATTTTAAGCCAATGTAAAACCAGTCTGTGTGCTGCATCACAGTACAGGTAGAGGTCAGGGAGGACAAATCCTCCTGGTCCTGCAGCCTGTACAGAGTGGATAAACAGATCCTGAGCACAGCCTTGCCATAAAAATCTAGAGATCATCTTGCACCATTTGGCCTAATGGATATTATCAATGGGGATGGCTAAAGACTGGAATAAGTACAAAATGTTGGTAATAGTATCATCTTGATGGCTGCCACTATCCTCTCAAGGGGAAGTGGCATCTCTGTCTACTTATCCAAATATATCTGAAGCTACACCTGCAGAGGAATACAGTTAGCTGTGAACAGCTGCGAGAGAGAGGGGGACGGTATATGATAGAGACCTTTAAATACCTCATGGGTTTAAAAGAGGCAAGTATATTTAAAAAAAAAAAAAAAAGTGCTCAAGGACAAGGGGGCATGGTAAGAAGCTGGAGGGGGTTAGGTCCAGGAGAGCTGCAAGGAAGTACTTCTTCACAGAAAGAGTGGTGGATTGGTAGAGTGCGTGGCTGTTGAGTTTCAGTCCAGAAAAGACACCGAAGATGGTACATGGACTGCACCAGAAGCCCTACGAGGAAAGACTTAAGGACCTTCATATTTATTCACTGGAAGAAAGAAGGGAGAGGGGAGATATGATGGAGACTTTCAAGTACCTTAGGGGAATGAACTGGGTACAGGTGGAAAGCATATTTCAGAGAAAACTCTGCACAAGAACAAGGGGGCATGATATGAGGCTGAAGGGTGGAAGGCTCAGAGGTAATGTTAGGAAGTACTTTTTCACTGAGAAGGTGGTGGAGCCATGGAACAGCCTTCCAGCAGAAGTGGTGGGTGAGAAAACAATATGGGGGTTCAAGAGTGCATGGGACAGACATAAGGGTACCCTGGAGATGTGCAAAACAGGAGAGCCACAGATCAAATAGGATCTGAGGCTGTAGCAGTGAGTAGGGAAATGGGCAGACTAGGTTGGCCGTTTGGTTCTTATCTGCCGAAAGATTCTATGTTTTCTGGAACAGTCTTCCAGTGGAGGTGGTGGGAGCAAAAACAGTGGTGGGATTGAAGAATGCATGGGATTGGCATAAGGGAATCTTAGGGAAAGGGAAGTGGGGTGAATGGACCGAAGATCAAGTAGGATGTGCAGTGATACTATAGGCAGGGCAACAAAATGGGTAGACTAGGTGGGCCAAGCCATCCTTATCTGCCGGCAAATTCTATGTTTCTATGATGAGTTATTAAGATGGACCCCACCTCCCCTAAGTATTTTACTTTAAAAAGTCCCCATCTAAAGGGGTACTGGACTATCAGCTCCTGGGACGGGGCAAAATTAACCACCAGTACCTACATCTTTTTTTCATTTAATTTATAGCCCGAGAGAGCCATATAAACATCGGAGGGACCAGATGGTTATGCGGCCCAATTATGACACAGATAGGTACAACATAACACCAGTCGCACAAAAAGTAATATGATGTTCATTGTCATCTTGTGCTTGGTACCCCTGGATATCCTCATGTTTTCTGATGGCTTGAGCCAGGGGCTCAATGTAAATGGTGAAAAGCTGGCGTGAGCAGGGGCAGCCCTGTCAAGTACCCCATTGCAAGTCAGACAAACCATGACCTATGGGGAGCTATAAATGCTAAACAGCAGATCAAGGAATTTGGCCGGGGGAGATTTTTCCATGTCAAGACTGAGGACTAAGAGAGGTGAACTAGCCACAGCCACTTGATGGAGGATAAAGAGGGATTATTTCATACTGTGCATTGTTTAGCAAGATCTAACAAATCCTATCTGGTCCGGATGCATCAGTGGGAGAGGACAGCATCGAGATATTTCACTAAAATGGACATAAATAACTTACAACGAGAGTCCAACACTGATATTGGTCTATATGGCTTGCAGTATTCTAGGGGATTACCCAGTTTGGGGATCACAGCGCAACTCCAAGATAGGTGGCAGGTGTCTCACCATTTATCAGCAAGTTGGCAACTTTGAGAAAGAGAGGGGGAAATCTTTTGAGAAAATCTGATGGGTAACTACCAGGGCTCAGGCACTTCTCAGACTTCATTACAGCCCATGGCCTCCTGAACTTCAAGTTCCAGAATAGGAGCCATTAGAGCATCTTTAGCATCTTCTTGAAGCTGGGGAAAGCACACTCCCGCTAGAAAGGATTGCAGTGTGGCGGAGTCGGGGTCTGCATCAGAGGCATACAGCTTTTTATAACAGGCTATAAACGCCTCAGCGATGGGACCTATTTCTCTGGTAAATTGACATGTTTCAGGGTGCTGAATTTTGGTGATAATAGCTTGTATGAAACCACGTACTCTGTATAGTAGTAGCCATGCAGCCCTGGGGCCCCATTGTAGTATTTCTGTCTAAGATATCGCAGGCCTTTTTCTGTTTGGTATAGGAGTAGCTCATCCAGCAGCTTTTTAACTTTCGTGAACAAGGAGGGATCCATTAGTGTACCCTGCTGATGTTGCTGAACAAAGAGGGTGACCATCAAGTCTGCTCTGTGGGCTTTACGCTCCTTACCCTTCCGTGCTGTTAAACTGATGAGGCGACCCCTTAGAACCACATTCACAGTATCCCACACAGTGACCAGATTAACCTTGGAATTTTCATTATGGGTGATTATTTCTTTAATTCGGGTGTGAACCAGATATAGAACTGTTTATCTTTGAGATAGGTGGTGTCTAGGAGCCAATTAGTAGCTCTATTAGAAAAAGAAAAAAAAAACACACTCCAGTTCCATGACTATAGGAGCATGATCTGAGTAAGACATGATGCCGATGCAGCAGGAGGACACCCTATGGAGGTCTACCTGGTATGTAAAAACATAATCTATGCGACCCGGGTTCGGGAATGGACTTGGGTTGCCGGGAGTTGGCAGGGGGAAGGAAAGATTGAGCGTCCTGCGACAGCTCTCCTTCCTTCGGGGTGGGGAAGGGTCATGCGCCACGCTGTACTGACACCCAGCAGAGATTGGTTGTTCAGCAGACCGCGGGCATCTACATTGGGAGAAGAGTCGGCGGACGTCTGCACGTTAGTGCGTTGACGTCATTGCACGTCCGACTCTTCGGAAGAATTAAAAGAGGGGAAAAATGGGCACCTCCGCCTCTATGAAGCCTTCCTTGGGGCTTCAATTAGCCACTGCCACTGGGGTCCCCCCCAACTAGTTACTGATTCCGCGGGGGCTGGATAGGGGGTCCCAGCTCTGCAGCCCCGCCCTCCGGGGGGAACAGCCAGGGGTGACCGGGGGGGGTGCCAGGTGACAGTTGGTGGAAGACCGGGGCCGTGACCAGGGTGGATACCTGGTCCACCCCAGAAAAAAAAAAACAATCTATGTGGATGTACATTTGGTGTGGATGAGAGAAATGGGAGAAGACACCACAATGAAGATGCAAGGCTCCCCACACGTATGCCCAACTTAAGGAGAAATCAGCCTACAAGAGTTTTTATGGGCAGCAAGCGTTCTAGTGGTGAGAGATGCAGAACAGTCCCGAGCTGGATCCAACAGGAGATTACCATCACCCTGCACCAGAAGGAATCCCTTTGGTTGCCCAAAATCAGGCTGATTACCCATTTAAATAAGGGTGCAGCAGAGCCCAGGGGAGGCATCAATTAGCTACTGTCAGTGGGGATCCCTCAAGCTCTCTCCCTGCACTACTACACTGCAGCCTTCCCTGTCTTCACCACCTTTACTTCTTGAACTTAGGTCAGATGCTCCTCTTCAATATGTTCATCAGCAGCACTAGAGAAGGAATCTGGGACAGGTTGTGTCTCTTTCCAGATGACACTAAGCCCTGTGGGAGGGTAGCCAGTGATGAGGGAATCAGGGAACTGTAGGGTGACCTACAAAGTCTAGAGAGGTAATCTAAGGTTTGGCAGTTGACATTCATGCCAAAAAAGAAGGTATTTCACCTAGGGAGCAAGAACTGAAGGAGAGAGTACTGGATAGGTTGAGTAAGATGTAGCACTACGACTAACGAGTGGGACCTAGAAGTTATCATCAGCTACACCCTTAAATAATCAATGCAGTGCAAAAAGGCATACGTTAAGACGACTAGGATACTAGGATGCTGGAGTGTATCAGGAGGGGTACTGATGGTAGAAGGAATGAGATTAACACTACCCCCCTTTATAGATCTTTGGTGAAGCCACACCTGGAGTAGTGTGCCCAGTTCTGGAGTCCTCACCTCAAGGAGGATATGGACAGGCTGGAGACAGTGCAGCACAGGGTGACAAAGATGGTTTGGGCCAACAAGGCAAGTCTTACTAGGAGTGCCTTAAGGCACTAAACATGTACTTGTTGGAGATGGGGGGGGATATGACTGAAAGCTTCAAGGTCCTGAAAGGCATTAACAAGGTGAACTGTAGGGAACTGTTTAGCATGAGTTCCAGTTCGAGGCCACGAGGGCATAATTAGGAACCGACAGCAGGGAAGTTCAGGAGTGACATGACGAACAGTCTACCAACCAATATGGTGGGCACTAAAACCATTAATGCTTTAAAGCATGGTTGGGACAGAGTGAAGGGTATAGTGGTTACTAGGCTGCAGCAGAAACTGGGAGGAGAATAAGGGGTAGACGGAGATGGTTAGAAACCTGGATGGACATTAGGGTCCCAGAGTTAGATAGGGAACCATAGGCAGACTGAATGGACCACTGATCTTTTGCTGCTGTCATTGTCTGCATTTCTATGTGCTTCATGAGATGTCTCTAGTGTCATGTCATTCAGTTTGGGCAACAAGAATGCAAAGCAAAACTGAGTAGTTCCATCTACCCAAACTGTGCGAGATGAGGCTCTAACACTAGTAAACAAATACCACTTAGCGGCAGGATTTCTTGGAGAGATGGAGCCATGACTGATCCCCAGTGGAGTAAAACTTTCTTGTAACCTCCCAGGTCGTACCTAAAAATAGGCACACCTGTGTCTAGTGTACCCATCTGGTAAATAAAAGCTAACAACTAAATAAATAAATTACAGGGTACAAAATCTTATCTGAGTTTCCCCTCCATTTGGGAGAAATCTGATGCTTTCGCTATGCTATGAGGACTGTCTTATCTGCAGAGCATTTTATCTCTGAGTATTACATGCATCCAAGTAGGTTGTTTATATGCACCACAAAAAACCAGGGCACCAAGTATTGATCCCTGTGGGACCTCCCTGGGCAGACACCCCATCTCTGACAAAGTACTGTCTGCAGTTACTGACTGCCTGCAATTAGTTAAGTAGGATGTGAACCAGGCGTTCACTCTGCTGCAGCTCCCAATTTCTTTAATTTTTCTAGATGGATGTTATGACCCGCCATGTTGAGTGCATTCGAGAAGTCCATGTACACCTTTCCTACAGTATCCAATTGTCCAGAGACCCTGCAACCTCTCTGATGAAGTCTGCAAGAGTTATGGAAGTGGGCGTGCCCACCCTAAATGCTGGCTGGTGAACCAATAATAGTGTATTGTTCCAAGTACAAGGTTAGCTGCTTACACACAACCTTGTCAAACAATACTGAGATCACAGGTAAGCAAGCTATAGGTGTATCATGGGAAGCATCAGTGGTTCTCCCCTCCCATGTATACTGGGATCACGTTTGTGTGTTTCCAAGTTTCTTGGAAGGATCTTTCTATTTGACTTCTGTTTAAAAGTTTTGTCAGGATTGGGTATATATGAAGTGCTGCTTTTTTTTTTCGGAACTTAATGTCCAACACCTGGGACTTGTTTGCATTTCGTTACACAGAAAACACAGAATTTGATGGCTAATAAGGCCCACCTAGTCTGCCCATTTTTCCCTGCCTATAGTATCACCGCAGATGCTACTTGATCGCCAGCCCATTCATCCACTCCACTTCCCTTTCCCTAAGATCCCTTATGTCTATCCCATGCATTCTTGAACCACACCCATTTTCACCCCCACCTCCACTGGAAAGCATTTCCAGGAACCCACCTCTCTTTCTGTGAACACCTCCACTGGAAAACTTTTCCAGGAACCCACCACTCTTTCTGTGAAGAAGTACCTCCTTATGTCTCTCCTGAATCTACCCCATCCAGCTTCTGATCATGCCCCCTTGTTCCTCAGCACCTTTTTGTTTCTGAAAAATACTTCCGTCCTATACCTTACTTAACCCCTTTAGGTATTTAAAGGTCTCTTATAGCCTCCCTCTCTCTCTTCCAGGGTGTACATATTTAGGTCCTTAAGTCTCTCCTCATAGGGACTCTAATGCAGACCATGCACCATTTTAATGCTGCCCTCCTCTGGACCACCTCCACTCTGTCGATGTCCTTCTGGAGATGTGGTCTCCAGAACTGGACACAGTATTCTAGGTGGGGTTTTACTAGTGATCTACACAGAGGCAATACCACCTCCCACTTTCTGCTGGTGATGCCCCTCCCCCTATGCATCTCAGTATCCCATCTGTCCTGTTGCACTGCCTGGCCACCTTTAGGTCATCCAATAGGATTACCCCAGGTCTCTTTCCTACTTGGTGGCCGTCAGTACCACACCTCCAATTTTGCACTCTTGTCTTCCCCTGGATTTCTGTGCCCCAAGTGATTTTTGCATTCTTTCATGCTGAAACCCACCTATTTGACCACTGTGCCATGGACTTACTGAAAAACGGGTCAGCAGTCTATGTACTGGTTAGCATTACCCCCGTTTTGTGTAGACTAGTGTTTTGCCATGCTGTACCAGCTATTTAATACCCTGGTTCCAAGCTTGTACCTGCGAAGTATTATACACTGTACTGTGCCTGCACTTTATCTCTGTGCCATGAAATGTACTGTAATATGTTTCACTGGTCCTCCTGTTATCTTTTCCCACGGGTCGCACCTGGAGACGAGCCTCGGAGCAGTGTGCCTTTCCCAGTCACCACTTTTCAAATAAAGTTAAAAAAAAAAACACCACACACATTAGGATTGGCCACTTTCTGTTGAGACTGCAGATACAGCAGGTAGTTTGATTTGGATTCCTTTTTCCAGTTTAAAAGTGAAAATCAGACTGTCTGTCATACTGTTCTTACCACAAAAAAAACATGTTTGTTTATGGTCCTTCATCAACTCCCACTGCATCTTTCCTAGACTTGGGAACACCCTCATCACAGTCTAGCCACTTACGATGCAGTTGGAGTAGAGGAGACTACTGCATCATGAGTGGCGGCAGTTTGGGTGTTTTCCTAATGTTCATGAAGTATGCAAAAAGAGTACAGCAAGGAATTCACACAAAACAAGGTTGGGTATACCATTAGCATGCATTTCAGGTCCCCAAGGAAGGAAGCAGATAAAACAACCAGCAACATCAATTAATTTTAGAGAAGGTAAGCAATCAGAAAATGTGGGTTTTCAGCTAGAAATAATATGATGTAAAAAGGGTTGACAGTGTTCTTTTAAACACAACGTTAAAAATAGGCCAGTGGTGGTCCTAATAGTTCTTAATCCTGTCAAAAAATATTTTTACTACTGTAACAAAATCAACAGGTACCTCAGGACATACTCCAAGGTGCCCGAACAACTGGTGTACTTCAGCCAACCATTATACAGAATTCTGTATTTTCCAGAAACTGGGATTTCCCGGACTAGACAATAGGTCCCGGGGCAGGTTAGGATAAAACAGGGCAGACTGGATGGACCAATGGTCTTTTTTTGCCAATATTTTAATGTTTAAATGGCTTCATCCTGCCCTCACTTTTGAAGCATTATCCGTCAATACAGCAATGTCACTCACATTTAGGGAAACTGGATTCAACTCCTTCCCCCGAGAATCCTATGAAGCACTGTGTGTCACTACAGCAACATCACATTCAGGAGAAATAGGAATTCAACTACCCCCTTCCCAACCCGAGCTTCCTATTGAGCACTGCCTGTTACTACAGCAATGTCACATTCAAAGGACCTAGGGGTTAAACACCCTTCCCCCAAGCTTCCTATGGAGCACTGTCTGGCACTTCAACAATGTCACATTCACGGGAACTCGAGATTCAACCCAACCCCCATCCGAGCTTCCTACAGAGCACTGCCTGTTAGTACAGCAATGTCAACAGTCAAAGGAACTAGGGGTTCAACCCTTCCCCCAAGCTTCCTATGGATCACTGTCTGGCAATACAGCAACGTTACATTCAGGCAAACTACAGATTCAACAACCCCCAGCTTCCTATGGAGCCTGATCTGTCACCACGGCAATGTCACTTTCAATACACCAATACATTTTCAATAACATTCCCCCTTACCACCACTAAGCATTTGTGTTTAAACTCCTATGTCGAACCATAGTCAAGTGTGCTGATGGAGCAAGAACACACCCCCAGGCAAACCAGGAAGAATCACTACATATTTGACATTACTAGGTCTCACTGCTAGCAGCAGGAGTACAGGTAGGATAGAGTTATTCCAGGCAGTTTCCGCACAGTCTATGTAATACTTGGCTCCACAGTGTTGGGGAATGGTAAAATCATGACTGCATGCTGTACACGATCAGATCCATCTCAACCGCTGCACTTGTATAATTAATTGTTTGGAACAAGGATGAACAGGGGAGCTGGACACTGAAAGAATTCTGATATCTGGTAGGTGAGTCTGAGAGACCCGATCTTATCCAGTCTACATTGTGCTTGAGAAAGGAAAAAAAGGAAATTGACTGTCCACCCACAGCTTGATTCCCCAACCTCTGGTGCCCTTCACTTAAAATACTGATACAACAGCAACCAGTGATATCATCTTGTCTGTAAGGCACTGCAGAAATCACTTTAACACATATGCAGGCTCCTGTGACAGAGGCTGGGATTTACCAGTCTTGACATTAAGGGCACACTGGAATGTCAAGAATATTAATTTTTTTTTTCAATTTATTTTTTCTCATACATCGGTCCCTATCACCAAGTTGGGCCCAGATCCACCCCTTGGCATTTCTGTCACTTGCCGTTCGGGGCATTTCAAACCCATGGGCTTGCAGCCCCCCACCACCACCACCACCACCAATGGCAGGGTCCAGCTTAGTCAGGTCCAATCCATCGCCTCTTACTGGTCATGGAGGCAGAGGTCCCAGGGCAGACCCCATATGGATAATGGATCTCAGGGCAGATATGGAACTGCGGCAAGGCTAGATGGACCCTTGGTCTTTTTCTGCCATCAGTGTGTCTGTTTTCCCAGGCTTCCCTTCATAAACAGCAGTAACCATGCTTGAGGCCCAAGTATGCCCAGATCACCATGCGTTTCAGGTCCCATCAGGTGGTACACAGGCACACCTGGAGGCCCAGTCGGAAGCACACAAGTGTGCTTCACGCAGTCCTCAGCCAGTATCCCCCTCCAATTCTCACTGCCTGCTGCATTATGATCTGTGGTCACCCATTTGGCAGTATGGCAGCAATAGCAACAGCCCTCCCTCTCCAGAGGGAGAGAGCATCCTCCGAGACATTTGAACTTCCTCCCCCTACTGCAGGTCCCCCACAGGCCCACACTTGTTCCTGAACTTGGGTCTCTAGTACCACGAGCAGCAGCCCTACTGCTACACTGAGAAATTTATTTTCAATTTACGTTTATGGTTTTGCCAATAAATCTGTATTGAGAAAGGTTGATGTTCTTTATAATCAACTGGCAAAATTCACCCTCAGATGTGATGACAAGACACATTGTAATCTATATAAACATCTTGGATGGCTACCTTTAGAAAATATAAGGAAAGTAATCTGGGCAAATCGAATTTTCGAAGCCATAAAGGTAAAAAAAATATATATATAACCATTTGAAAAATTAGAGAAAACGGGACATTAAATACCATTTATGGAACAAGAGCCTGAGAGAATATAAATTACCAAGGCCATTAAATACATCTGGAGAAATGACCTTTCTCTATATGGAACTCAATAAGTGATGTTTTGAAAAGTGTAGCTAGAAATCCTAAGATGTTTATTATTGCATTGAAGCAAGAACTGCCTGTTTGTTGCATGTGTAACGGATGCAGTGTAATCCAGAAAGGCCTAGAAGGATTATTGCATAAATATAATATTGATGTTTGTTTATATTTATTAAGTGTAGTTGTTTGTCTAACTTTTTAATAAAAATAATAAAAAAAACACTTATTGACAGGACCACTTTGTAAACAGGACCTTTGGATCCTAATGGTGTGATTGTAACATTCTATTCCTGTACAAAAATAAAGATTTTTACTACTACTACTAACGATATTTTGCCCAGAACAGTCCAGCTAAAACACAGTATCTCATTTTCAATGGGGTCCTGATTCTACTAAATTTTACAGGTGGGAGTACTGGAGCACAAGGAGGTCAAATCACTTGCTCAAGGTCACACAGTGGCTGCAGTTGGGTTTGAACCTGATCGCTTGGTTCGCAGCCTTGTGCTCCAAGTACTAGATTGCACTGCCTGCCATTTTGTCATAGGGGAGGAACGGAAGCCTTAAAATATGAAAGCTGTGCCCGACTGGCTATTATGCTCACCATCATAAGAGCTAAATACTGTAAAAAGGAAAAAAAAGTGAACCACCTGAAGCTCTCAGGTTGGAGATTTAACAGCTACATTGGTTTGGCTTTTGGAAACTGGCTGATCCGATTCCAACTTAGAGGTCCAAGCAAGCAAGAAACAGGAAAAATCTGGCATTACAATTTTCCTCCTGCTGGACACTGCGTGTCAGGAAGCAAAATTCTAACTTTAACCTGCAGTGATCACCCGGCTCAGACCCTGGTTCAGATCCCACTCAACACTACACTAGTAGAACTGATGTCCTTGTGGAAGAACAGGACTACTGTTTAATGGACTCCAGTATAAAATGATCAGGGACCCTAGTTCTATGCAACGTTTTAGTCCCGATTCCTGCAGCAGGGCTCTTGCAGAAGTGTCTCCTCATTCCTACGGCATGGTGATGATGATAACTGTCATCAGTTCTGTTTATTGAAAAATCAAGGAATGATGTCACAAACCACTGAGCCGAGGTGCTTTTCCAGTGGTATCCTCAAACTGAATTGTTTCTGTGGCAGAATGCACCCGTCAGTGAATAAAACGTAATGTGATGATATCACATGCTCAGCATAGAGGAGGAGCTTCAGGATAAAAATGGAGGAGACAGAGAGGCACTATGGAAAAACTGCACATTTTAATGAAAAAAACAAACAAAAAAAAAAACATCAAGGGCTATGAATTCTGTGGCACTACACATATTCTGTGCCCATGGCCGAAGATTCCTGGGGCCTTAAAAACATGGCCCCAGCACACACGGCTGTAGTTGAAGCAGATTAGCAAACTGGATTTTTGCAAATAATCCACCTAAAACACAAATGCACTGCGTGGGGAGTGGGGGGTTGTAATTTAGAATTTATTGGCACAGTTTCGAGCCCAAACAGCAGATCCTTATGCTGATCCAGGCAATACTTTTCCTGCCAAGAGATCTCGGTGGACTGCAAGATCAATTTCCCAGTTCAACCAGGTGACCCGATACAAGCAGAACATTAACTGGATTAATGTAGCATTCTACAAACTAGAACATGGAATGCAACGAATAATCCAGCCATTCATTTATTAGAACAGATTAACAAAATCACAACTTTCAGGACCCATTCCAAGATACTGAGTTTGCAGACTGCTTCACGGCATACGGAGGTATTTTAGTCCCTGGTAGTCTTAGCTGGGACTCTGAGGAGTAAGTATCCCTTCTGCTGTTTCCACACTGCAGACTCAGTCCCTTTTTTCCTGTCCTTTCTTTCCTCATGTTGGACTGCCATCACAACAGCAGCTCTCAGCCGCCTCCCATCTGGTTTTCTTCTACCCGGTATCCTTGCTCACCACCTGTGCCTTCACTGTACTGTGATCAAATCACAGCACAATGACATTTTCGAGGAAGCCGATCCAGGTCACATTCCCTGTTAGTGTGTGGGGCTGGTGCTGGTGGCTGTGGCTTAGTTACTATTCCTTCACTCACGGGATAACCTGTAGGACCACTGCTCTCTCTCAAGATAGGCACCTTTCACAAACACTGCACTTGAGCTTCGCCACTAAGTGGGGCAGTGCCTCTGCTGCAGGCGGAAACATTCGGGACAATGGGCTGCCGAGCCAAAGATGATTGAGTACGCCAAACAACAGGGGTTTCCTCAAGCCCTTTCAAGCTGTGCCGAAACTGAAGTTCATAAAATGCAAGACAGAAAGGAAAGGATTTTGGTTCTGTATAGCAGCTTTCATGTAAAATGTATCCCAAACCACTTTACAATCCAGGAAAGGGGGGGGGGGTGCTGCAGCTATTTTATTTGCAACAGACAGGGCAATTCAAAGAGCAGAGACAGAGAAGGATTAACTGGAGGCAGTATAGCTTAGAGGTCAGAGCACTGAAGTGTGAAGCCGGGGCCCCAGCAGACCTAGGTTTGAATCCCACAACTGCTGCTTGCACACTGTATTTAACCTCCAAGTGCTCCCAGAATGCACTTGAAAAT
Source organism: Neoceratodus forsteri (assembly GCA_016271365.2). NCBI lineage: Eukaryota > Metazoa > Chordata > Ceratodontiformes > Ceratodontidae > Neoceratodus > Neoceratodus forsteri. The sequence goes on along the minus strand of CM057452.1, from coordinate 698,432,064 downwards.
GAGCTTCAGCTCAGTGTGCTTTTCCTGTCCAAATAATTCTAAAAAATAAAGTAAAAGATCAGTGACAGGTTAAAGAGCAGCTTCTTAGCTGCCTAGTTGCCTCTCCCCCCCCAACATTTACAATAGCTCACCAGGCCCAGAGTTTATTGCCATAAAGAATTCCCTTTTTTCCTGCCCTGGTAATAAGTTATATCGCTCATAATTTTCAAAACTGCCATCTCCACAAAAAATGGAGCCACTTCCTCAATCCACCGACATATCCCCATGCAGGCACAGGCAGCCCCATTTTGTGATGTCAGAAAACGAAGGCTGTGTGTGCGCACCCCACTGACTTGAATGGGGCCGAATTATCTAAATATTTTAATGGCATTTAGAGTTGAGATTTTAATAAATCAAAGAGACCGCTCGACTAAAAGGAACCCTGTTAGTCGGCGGTCACTATTTTAAAATCACAACTTATAAATTTTTTTGTGTATTTTTCTCCCTGTTTTTACCCGTCTCCCCATTCACAGCCAGGCGCACGCATGTGGAGGCATGCACACGCCATGGCTCGAGACACCCTCCTACGGCTTGCCCCCCCTCACGTCTACGCTAGCCACTGGACGTCCACCCGGTGGCAGCGGAACTACAGTAGGGTGACGACCACCCCGAGAGAGGAGAGCTGCCCTACGGCTACTCAATCCTGCTCTCACCCTCCACCCCCATGCCAGCTCCCCGATGACCCGAGTCTGTTCCCGAACCCGGGTCCCCAGCATGACGAAACGTAAGGCATTCAGCGCCACCAGGCCAGCCAAAATTACAACTCTAAATGCCATTAAAATGTTTAGATAATTCGGCCCCATATGGGGTGCGCAAACACAGCCTTCGTTTTCTGACATCACAAAATACGGCTGCGTGTGCCTGCATGGGGGCGGACTGAGGAAGTGGCTTCGTTTTTCGTGGAGACGGCCATTTTGAAAATTTTGAGTGATATAACTTATTACCAGGGCAGAAAAATGGGAATTCTTTATGGTAATAAACTCTGGGCCAGGTGAGCTAATGTGTATGTTGGGGGGAGAGGCAACTAGGAAGCTGCTCTTTAAGCGACTTGCTCAGAATTACACAAAAAGTAAGTGACAGTTCTGAAATTTGAACCTTAATCTCTAGGTGTACAGCTCTGTGCTCTAACCACTACACCAAATGTCTCCTGAAAAAGGAAGCTTAATCTACCCCACAGCATGCCCAAGGCAACGGAATCCTATATCAGAGCACCACGACTCATGCAAGGGGTCAGAAGGCAATCCAACCTACATGTAGCCCCAGCAAAAACCGCTGCCCATTAGGACTCAAGTGAAAACCACTAAACTCCTATCACCTACAAGCACTGTTGAATCAGAGTCTGGGCTGCCAGCGAAGACAAGGACATTAATTCACTGTACTAACCTCCTTCCAAAAGGTCAGGCTTGCTTTCATGTAATTCAAAACGAGAATCAAGACTCTCTAGGGAGTCCCAAGGGCAAAGAGATTGCTATGTTAGGAGAAATATATGGGCCCTTTCATCATATTTCACCCCAGGGTAAATTTGCCGTTAGCCAGCCCTGAAGTTGGATGGTGGCCTAGAAGGCTCATAAATAATAGATAACTGCAGTCTGAGTGCAGCGTGCAAACCTCAGCAGTCAATTCATCTCCATCTACAAAATGGGACAGTATTGGTCCAACAGTACGGCAAATGTGTGAAATAGATTGCCTGTCCAACCCACTAAATTGGTGTTTTGGAACTACTGTCATAATGGCTTTTTATATTTCACACAATAACAGCCCTTGCACTTTTTGTAAATGAGGTACTGGAATGTGATATTTTTGGAGCACGCTTTTTTTCTTTTTGTTACAACTTACTTCTGGGAATAGCTCAGCATAGATACATCATCTCATTTTCTGTGCAGGTCCTGCTTCTACGCATTTTTTTTCTGCAGGGTTGCTTGCTTATGGTCACACTTTGAGTAAGTGACATTGGTGGGATTCAAACCCTGTATAGTACATGGTTATCCCTTCATGGGTTCCCATCCTAACAAAAAAGCTACTGCGCCACAGTTCAAAGGTCATATAGAATGCTGTAGTACCCTTACGTGATGGAAGTTTTTTTTTTTTTTATTAGAATGCAAACCTGTGCCACCTGCCATTCTATTTTCAGTTTCACCAGAAACGCAGAACACTGACCCTCCCCTTCCACAAAATATTCCACTGTTTCATCATTGTACACGGCCTACAGAACAGAAACTATGAAGAGCGTCTGCAAAACCTGAACATGTACTTCCCCGAAGCAGCGGAGGGAGAGGGGAGACATGACTGAGACCTACAAGTTCCTAAATGGCATAAACAAGGTGCAGGTTCAGGAACTGTTCCAAGTCAGGAAGCACACAAGAACTAGGGGGCACAACATGAAGCTGGAGGGGGGGCAAATTAAAAGGTAACGCACACAAGTTTTTCTTTACCGAGAGGATGGTGGATGCATGGAACAGCCTTCCTCAGGTAGTGGTGGGGGCAAAAAGAGTGGGAGGTTTCAAGAACGCTTGGGACAGGTACAAAGGCACCACCACACTGACTAGCAGTTAAGTGAGGGGGTAGGCCGATGGGCAGACTAGATGGACTGTACGGTCTCCTTCTGCCATCACTTTCTATGTTTCTATTTTAAACAAGCATTCGTCAATGTCGAATGTTGTCTCGCTGGCATTGGCACTGGTAGTACAGGAGTTAGAGATGCATAATAGGAATGGCAGTGAAGAACTGAACTGACACCAACCCCACCCTGCAGAGACTGACAGGCGTTGGGGTGTGCCTTTGGGTCGTCGGCTATAACGCTCATGCCATTTCACCTCACCCTACCCTGTAGACACTGACAAGTGTTGTGGTGTGCTTTGGGCCTTATACTTACCCCATTCCATAAGGAAATACGTTGAGATGGGTGCAGTATAGGAGAATGGGGTGAACTTTGGGTCTGAGCACTCCAAGGCACACCTCGATGCCTGTCACTCGCTGTAGGGTGGGGGTGGAATGGCGCGAGCATTACGGCCAATGATCCCAAGTCACACCCCCTGATGCGTGTCAGTCTCTACAGGGTGGGGTGTTACAGTGGGTATATTTTTACTTCAAATTTTCAACATGGGCTTTTTGTGACCCCACTTCATGAAGGGGGGCACTATCAGTTTGTTAGCGGAAAGGTGATTTTGCACAGTGACTGCGCCATTTGGTGCCACAAGAACGAACACACATTTTGGCCAGGATGTGAAAAATGACAACTGTATTGTTCATGAAGAGGTGTAAAAAATGGCAACGTTGAAAATCTGGAGTGAAAATATAAAAAAATTGAAGTCATGAGCATGCACAGAAACTACGCATCGCACGTCCGTAACACAATTACTTTGAGGATTTTTTTAACCACATTTTCAACATAGGCATTTTGGGACCTCCCCTCATGAACAGTTGCACTGTGATTTTGTTAATCTGTCCCAAAAGTTGATTTCCCACAGCGACCACACCACTGTGAGCCACAGATGCGAAAATACAGGTTACTCACCTGTAACAGGAGTTCTAGGAGTGGTATATGTTGTTCATCCACACTTACTGGCAGGTTCCTTGCCGCTTTAAATCTTGCTGGAAGGTCTTCAAGCTGGCTCCTCCCTCACCCACCCGGGTGGTAAAACTCTCTCTCCGCCCCATGACGCCAGATCTAGCCCGCTGGAAGCCAGGTTGCGCGTCGAAGCCGGGGAGGTTGGGTGGATTGTGTGGATGAACAACATATACCACTCCTAGAACTCATGTTACAGGTGAGTAATCTGTATTGCTAGGGACGTGGATATGTTGTTCAATCCACACTTACTGGCAGACTCCTAGCAGTTCTCCGGGAGGAGGGAGGCAAGGCGCGCATCCCCTACTTGGTAAATAAGGACTGGAGAACCAAAGTCCCAAAACCAGCATCCCGGCGTGACTCAAGGTCGATGTGGTAGTGGCTAATGAAGGTGTGTGCTGACTTCCAGGTAGCAGCTCTGCAGATTTCCTGGATAGGGACGTCCCTGGAAGCAGCCACCGAAGCAGCGGTATGGCGGGTAGAATGAGCTCTTATCCCTTTGAGAGGCTTCATGCCCGCCAACCTATAGCAGAGATCTATGCAGGAGGTGACCCACCTGCCTATCGTCCGCTTGGCTGCAGGTCTGTCAGGTGCGGCTTCAGCGTAGGTGACAAACAGCTGGCGAACCTCTCCCTGAACTGCAGCCGTCCGCTCCTTATAATAAGACAGCGCTCTTCTAGGATCCAGAGTATGGAGCCTATATTCGGCCTCCGAGGTGTGATTGGGGTAGAACACCGGCAGAATCAACACCTGGTTAAGGTGAAACTCCGACACCACCTTCGGAAGGAATTTCGGGTGGGGGCACAGGACAACCTTGTCCCTGTGGAAGACCAGATAAGGAGACTCGATGGAAAGCGCCTGGAGCTCTCCCATCCTTCTGCCTGATGTGATAGCCACCAAGAAGGCGGTCTTCCATGACAGGTGAGAGATGTCACACCTGTGCATCGGTTCAAATAAGCTTGCCCATAGACTTAATACCAGCAGTAGATCCCACAGAGGTGGAGGTTCTCGCACGGAGGATATGTGATCAAGGCCTTTGAAACAGCGCCCGACCACCTTCTCCTGCACCACAGACTGCTTCCTGGCCCACGCCCGGTAAGCAGAGATGGCTGCCAGGTGCATCTTCAAGGTCGTCGACCGAAGCCCTAGCTGAGAAAGGGACCACAGGTAGTCCAGAATGCTAGCCAAAGAACAGGAGGAAGGGTCCAACCCTTATCCTGACACCAAATGGAAAATCTCTTCCATTTGAAGGCATAGCATTTTCTGGTCAACTCCTTACGGGATGCCTCAACAACGTTGAGGACCTCGTCGGAAAGACCCAAGGCCTGAAACTCTAGCCGCTCAGGAACCAGGCCATCAAGTGCAGGGACAGAAGGTCCAGGTGGAGTACCTTCCCCTTGTTGACTGAGATCAGGCCCGTGCAGGCTGGAAGCCGCCTCGGGAGCCTGGAGCTGAGGCTGAGGAGATCTGGATACCAGAACTGGCGGGGCCAGTCTGGGGCTACCAGAATCACCTGCGCCTTGTCCCTCTTCGCCTTGAGAAGCATCTTGTGGATCAAGGGAAATGGAGGGAAGGCGTAGAAGAGGTCCGGGGTCCACGGCCTCGAGAAGGCATCCCCCTGCAGCGAGCCCTGCTGAGGGGGGCAGGCGTGAAACAGCCTCAGCTTCGCATTCTCCCTGCAGGCAAACAGGTCCACCTGAGGGGTGCCCCAGTGGGAGAACAGATCTTGTACTACCTCCGGCAGGAGAGACCACTCGTGAGATGCAGCACCTATCTGGCTGAGGGCATCGGCCAGAGTGTTGGAGGCTCCTGCCACATGGATGGCTAGGAGATCTGCCTCCAGGCTGATCAAGAGAGACCAAATGCGGAGAGCCTCCTTGCACAGAGGCAAGGTGTGCGTCCTGTCCTGACGGTTTAGGTAGTACATGGTCGTGGTGTTGTCCATAGGGATCTGGACTACTTGACTCCATACAAACGGAGCGAAGGCGGTGAGGGCTAGTCGGACCACTCGAAGCTGCAGCAGGTTGATATGGCATCAAGACTCCTGAGGGGACCAGAGGCCGTGAGCTCTGAGCTCCCCCAGATGGGCACCCCAACCCATCAGAGACCGTCGGCTCAGGGCAGACAAACGGGATACCCTCCTGCAGATGAGCTGGAACGAGCCACCACTGGAGGCCGTTCCACATCTCCTGGGTCACTGTCACTGGCTGGTCCAGAGGACCGGAGTACTGTGACCATTGGCGGGCCAGCCCCCATTGCAGGGGACACATATGCCAGCGGGCCCAACGGACCACGCTGGTGCAGGCCGCCATGAGGCCCAGAAGGTACAGGAAGTCCCGGGCAGGGCCCAATTGCCCAACCAGAAATGATTGGGCAAAGGAGGAAAGGACCTCGGCCCTGTCCGCCGAGCCGTGCTCTGGCTCGAAGAGAGTCGAGCTCTGCCCCAATGAACTGAATCACCTGCGATGGCATGAGTTCCGATTTGGCCTCGTTGATGAGGAGGCCAATCTGAGAGCAGACCTGGAGGGCCAGATCCCTGGACCGCTCCACATCCAACTTGGGAGGGGGCTGCAATCAGCCAGTTGTCCAGGTAAGGGTACACCTGGACCCTTCAGTGCTGCAGGAATGCTGTCACCACTGCCATACATTTGGTGAAGACCCTGGGAGCTGGACAGAGGCCAAAGGGCATGGCCCAGAACTCGTAAAGGGATACCTCTGCCCTGAAGTGGAGGAATCGCTGGTGAGACGGACGGATTGGGACATGAAAGAATGCATCTTGGAGGTCCAGAGAACAGAACCACATGCCTTGTTCCAAGGATAGGATGATCTGAGCCAGAGTGACCATCCTGAAGGTACGAGACCTCAGGAACTTGTTCAGGTCGTGAAGATCTAGAATGGGGAGCCAGCCCCCCGTCCATTTTGGGACCAGGAAGTACCTGGACACAAACCCTGGGTCTGGAGGAGGATCCGCCACCTCCCTGATCACCTCCTTCTGGAGGAGCAGGGCAATGTCAGCTCGACAAGCAGACAGAGAGGCTGCGGAACCCGTAGCCCCTGTGAGGCATCGTCTCGATAGGGTGGGGACTGCTTGAATTCCAGAGGCAGACCCCTGCCTACCACTTCCAACACCCAGTGGTCCGTGGTGATATCGGACCAGGCGGAAAGGAAATGGAGGAGCCTTCCCCCCACGGGGGGAACCCGGGGAGGAGTGACGAGGTTGGGGGTGACACCCCTCTACCCGTCACTGGGCAGGCTTGGAGGAAGGGCTGGCCAAGGAGCCGCCTGGACCTTTCCCTCCCGGCTTCCTGCTGGAGAAAGCAGCAGGCTTGGCTTTGGGGTGCCAAGTGTGAGCCTGCTGGCCCTGATGCTGGTGTTGCTGGGCCGGACATGCCGCAGGGGCTGAAGGACGAAAGGACTTGCACTGCTGCTGGCGGCCTTTACCCTTCTGGGCAGATGTGACAGAGTCCAAGGTGGCACTGGACTTCTCGATCCGTTGAAGGTGACCCTCCACCCCGGGGCCAAACAAGTCGGTACCCAAGAAGGGAACGTCTGCCAGCTTGTGCTGGTTATCCGCCGTAAAGGTGGAGATCAGCAGCCAAGCTCTGCGGCGCATGGCCACTGAGGCTACTGACCGGGCACACGAGTCAGCGATGTCCAAGAAAGTTTGGAGCTGCTGTCTGGCAACCGCCCTTCCCTGATCCCACACCTGCTTGACCGTCATTTCAAGGTCAGCCGGGAGATGAGGAATCACCTCATCCAGGGATCCCAAAAGGGCGTGTGAAAAGTGTGCCATCAGGACAGCCGAGCTAGCCTGAGGAAGGCCTAGGGAGGACGCAGCATAGACTTTCCGCCCGAAGTAGTCCAATTTCTTGGACTCCTTGCTCCGGGTGGCTTGTCCACATCCAGCGTTCCCGGGCAAGAAAAGCGCTGTCGGTTACTAACCCCTCCGCAGAGGGTGCTCCGGCAGAGGAGAGTGAACCGGTAGAGACAGCATACTTCCAAGCCATCCTGGCCAAAGGTGCTGGACAAGAAGCTGGCCGCTGCCATAGCTCCAGGGCCGGGCCAACAAAGGCTTCGGCCACCGGGAAGGCCTTAGTAGGGGAATCCCCTCGGTCCAGTATCTCCGTGAGGGGATACTTGGCCCATTTTGAAACGGGTTCGAGCTTCATCCCAGTGGACTCTGAGATGAGTCAAAGCATTCCAAGGGACGAGGATGGGCTCTCGTTCACCGACTGACCCCCAGTGGACTCCAAGTCAAGCGACCTGGAGAACAAGGAGTCGTCGTCGTCAGACTCCGAGGAGTCTGCAAACAGCTGCCGAGCACCTGAGCCACCCTCCATCTGCCTAGGTCGATTGGGAGTGAGGGTGACTGACAACCTATGGGGCAAACCCTGACCCAACCGAGAATCCTTGGTCGGGGCCCCAGTTTTCGGTTGTGGAGGCGGAGGTTCCACCACTACGTGTGGCTCAGCCGGTTTCGGCCAAACAACCAGTGCCGGTTTCGGCTCCTCGACTACTACGAGGGGTTATTTCGGCTGCTCCGGTGACAGCCACTTAATGGCCGGAGGAGGCGACGGAGTTGGCTTATTCCCGGACAGTAAGAGCTGCTGCCACATTAAATCCTCGTAGCGCCGACGCAACTTGCGCCGGAGCCTATCCTCCGAAGAGGACGACAAGGATGAGTGGCGCCGCTGCTTTCCATGGTACCGAGACCGCCAACATCGGCGGGACCGGCTGGACCTGGAAGAGGTCCGAGACCGAGACCTTCGGGGATTCCGAGGGTGGGTCTGAGAGAGGCGGGGAAACCCACTCCTCCTCAGGTTCGGGACCTTAACAGGGACTCCGCACAGGTAAGTCCTCAGTTTCACCAGGGAACCGGTGAAGAAGGGTTGTCTGCTTCTCCAGTCGACAAACCATCCAGCGGGTGAGAAAAATCTGACAGCGTCGGACAGTTGTCTCGGCGGCTGACCTGGACGGGACACCGTGAAGCCAGCGCCTTAGCCACAACCCTCGACCAAGTCGGTGTCGACTATCCAGAGAAGGGGACCTCTCCCACTCCCACGAACGCCGACGGTGAGACTTACCTTTGGAGTCCTTCTTTTTGGACCGAAAGGAATGTCCCAAAGGCCCTTCTCCCTTGGTGGAGAGGGACTGGCAAAGCTCCTTAAAAGAAGCTGTGTAGGAGGAGCCCAAGGAGAGCGGGATAAATGCCACAACTGAGGAAGATGATGATGCGACCTGGGCCGCCTCCTCCTCGAGGGCGATCATCTGCTCCAGCTGTTCAGCCGAGCCCGCGGCCGTGGACACTGCCCAACGGGCCTCCTTCGACTTGACCGGAGGATAATGTTTCTCGGGTCGCCCCAACAGCAATCGGGATGCGCGGTCCTCCAAGAACGAAACCGAAAAGGATTTGCGTAACTCACAAGCCTGTGATTCATGGACGAGTCCAAGGCAATAAACGCATGTGGAGTGCTGATCGGTCCAGGATATCTTCTGCCCACAGGGGCACCGACGAAATCCGGGAGTCGATTTGTCCATCGCAGCCGCAGAGGAAAGGAAGACCAAGTCTTTAAACTTAAGAATGATTTTCGGTTTGACCGAAGAGTGTGGATCCAGGCCTAAAACGCAGAGCGCTAAGGAGGGAACCTGAGCTTCCAAGCAGTAAGGAAGATCTGGCATCATGGGGTGGAGCCGAGAGTTTTACCACCCGGGTGGGTGGGAGGAGCCAGTTTGAAGACCTTCTGGCAAGATTTAAAGTGACAAGGAACCTGCCAGTAAGTGTGGATTGAACAACATATCCACGTCCCTAGAAACACATTTTGGGCAGGATGTGAAAAATGACAGCTGTACTGTTCATATGGAGGTGTGAAAAAATTCCAGTGTTCAAAATCTGGCATGAAAATATTGCAAATTTGTGAAGTTACAAGGGTGTGAGGAAACTGTGCAATGCATGCTTGTAACACAGTCATTTTATGGACTTTCATCACCAAATTTTCAACATAGGCATTTTAGGACCTCTGCTCATGAACAGTGTCACTGCCATTTTCTTAATCTGTCCCTAAAACTGATTTCCACAGCAACCGTGATATTCTGCGCCGGAAGTGCGAAAACACATTTGGCCAGGATATGTAAAATGACAGCTGTACTGTTCATAAGGAAGTGTGGAAAAATGCCAGTGTTGAAAATCTGGAGTGAAAATATTACAGATTCACGAAGTTACAAGCGTGCATGGAAACTACGCAACACATGCTCGTAAAACGGTAATTTTTTGGATTTTTTTCACCAAATTTGCCACACAGGCTTTTTGAGAGCCCACCTCATGAACAATGGCAGTGTTGTTTCATTGTTCGGTCCCGAAAGGTGATTCCGCGCAGTGACCGTGAAATCACCTTTCAGGACTGAATAACGCCATGACAGTGACTGAATTAATGAGGAGGGGTCCCAACAACCCCATGTTAAAAATTTGGTGAAAAAATTCCCCCAAAATGCCAGAGATATGCACCAAAGTTGAAAAATCCCTACTCATGCCATTATACAGCTTACCGGCATTTCGTCAGTTCAAGGTCGGCTTTGAAAAGTGCAGACGTGTTCCCGGTCAACCAAAACCGTTGTACCATGCTCCGGAGGCAAGTACGGGGTGAGGGGGGTGTCAGGAGGCAGGGTGCACAGAGGGTGGGCGCAGGTTGGGGGAGGGCCACGGACTCAGCAGCGACTGTTTTCCGTTTACAGGTTTAAAAAAAAGAAAAACATCGCAGGAAGATTTTTTTTTTTGGTACAAGGACATTTGGTACGCTTGAGGTGGCTCCCAGCGAGCCACCTGAGTGATTTTGGGAGGGGGGGCTGTAGCTAACGGGGGATTGGGCACCCCCATCGGCACATACCGAGTTGGGGGGGGCAAGAGCCAAGGGGGGATTGGGCACCCCCCTCAGCATACAACAAATGGGTGGAGGGGACATTATGCAGACAGGGAGTGGGCTCCCCCATCGGCAGATTGAACTGGGAACGGGGGAACTGAAGCCGACAGGGATTGGAGCCCCCGTCAGCGAAGAAAGACAGTTGGGGGGGGTCACATGATACCGAGGGGGACTGGGCACCCCCTCGGCAAACAACTGAAATGGGAGGGAAGGCATTATGCCAAAGGGGAGTGGGCTCCCCCGCTGGCACATGAACTGGGCCGGGGCATGCCGACAGGGGGACTGGGCACCCCTGAAGTCGGCACTGTGGCAGGTGGCAGTCACTGTCGCCATGTTTACTGGAATACTTCACCAGGAAGGGCACGTCGGGAGGCATGTTACTGTGCCTCTCATTGCAGCGGCACTTTTCTTAGCTGTGGTGACCACTTTACGTATTGCTGGTGTCAGCTCCTGCATGCTGGCTTATTGGGAATGAGGGACGCGCCTACTGATGCGTGCCCTGCATTTGCCCAGAGTGACTGCACCTCCAAATCTGCTACTACTGCAAGATGTTGGGTGGCGCGCAAGTGCGAGCCAACATAAAAATGGAAACCCATCCCACCTCTCACCCAGGTAGGTTTTCAGCAGCTGGGGGTAGTCATTTATTTAAAAAAAAAAAAAAACTGAAGATTTTATGTTTCAAACCACACAGTTTACAAAACAACACATGGAACACCATGCATAATTTAGTTGTATTTCATCTCAAAGTTCTGATGACATCAGGGAATCATCATGGTTTGCTCTTGAAGTCCCTATGATATCATCAGAACTCTGAGCTGGAAATGCAGCCTTGTTGTGCATGGTTGCATCTAAACTGTCAGTTCTGTGGTTTCGTCCTCTAACCACTATGCCTAGCATGTGCTACTTGTGTATGAGCAGTACGGGTTGTAGAGACTGAGAGCGGTAATGAGGTTCAGGACCAGAAGCACAGCCCACCATCACAAGCCCATAAGAGGCAGCACGTGTTGTCGAGATGAGATGCACAGGCTCCAGGATGTATGCAAAGACTGCTGCTTACCCACCACCAAGACTGGAGGCAGAGTGCTGTTGAGTGGCTATCCACTGGGGAGTGGGACAGCTCTACAGTGGGATGCTGTACTGGTTAGCAGTCCAAGTGCAGAGTTTCTGGAACTCAAGATGTCACACATCACCGGGGGGGGGAGGGTGATGACTGAGTGAGTGAATGAATGACTACAAGAAGGGCCTGAGTGAGTGAGTGAGTTATTTTGATCAGGAAAGGCACACTGAGCTATGAGAACTTATTTCCATGTGTGTTGGGGGGGTTGCGTGAACCTGTTTCACTGACAAAGGAACGTTGGCCATGACACCAGGAAATCTCCTCTACTCTTCTTCGATAAGTGCCATGGGATCTTTTACTTCCATATGGACAGTGACATGAGATGGACTGAAAGGACCACAGTTTAGCATCTCATTATTTGTGGGACAGAGCCTCAACAGTGCAGCCCCCCCCCCGGTACTGCACTGCAATGTCAGTAATGGATATAGTGTTAGCAAGATGGGGGGAGAGCTCTTTGGTCTTATAAGGGACGAATGCTCTTCAGTGAGACTAAGGCAGTGCAGTTTGGTAGATATTACACTGACTTGTAAACTTGAAGATCCAGGTCTGAATCTCAACACCACCCAACACTTTGAATGAATCATTTAACAGGGGTCGAAATTAAGTTCTGCAGCCACTAGCCAGCACAACTTATGACTGGAAAAATCCACTAGCCACATAGACTTTTCTACTGGCCCAGATGGTGTACTTATTGATATATCTTCTCCAGTGCAAGTCCACAGGGCTAGGTAAGACAAAGTCTTATTAGCACGAGACAAAATGTACCAGGATCTGGCTAGTGGGCTGGTGCCAATTTTGACCTCTGACTTAAACTCTGTGCGCTTAATCTCCTCTCTCACTTCTTCTGTCAATGCCCACACTAACGATGTCCTATTGAGACTCTCCATCTTGGTTCAGCACCCCCACCCCGGACAGGTTAGCAAAAAACAAGTAGTCACCCAGCCCAGATCAATAACATTCAGGAGCTCACCGTTGTAATCATGCAGGCAGCTAAAAGCAGTACAATGTAAATACATGAAGTACTTACAAAAGTCCTCAAAACATGCAGAAACTGGAGATAACCCCAGCCCCCACCACAGTCCACTGGCTGGAATATTAAGGATTCCGAAGAGGAAAAGCTATAGCTGTGCTCCTACACTGACCCTGTACATAGAAATATTTTCTCTGTCGCAGCAATCAGAGGGTATGTGGCACAAAGACAAAGGGCAGATTTCATACTCATTTCCTGTTAGTAGTGAGAAAGAAATAATGTGACCTACTGGGAACTGAATCCCAGCCCCCAGAATACAATCCCAGTGCTATAACCACTGAGCTACAGGCTCATATGGTTGGGTCTGAGGTTCCCGGACACACTTCCTTTCTCTGGTGTTGCATATTTGGCAACTAGGAACAATTCAGAGGACAAGTTGATGTTTTTAGAGCAGTATCACTCACTGCTTAGCAATTAAACTGCAAAACTGTAGTGAGACAGAAATAATGTGACCTACTGGAAACTGAACCCAGGCCCCCAGAATACCATCCCGGTGCTCTAGCCACTGAACTACAAGCTCACATGGTTGGACCTGGGGTTCCCGGACACACCTCCTTTCTCTGATATGGCATATCATGCAACTAGGAACAATTCAGATGACTATATGTTTTTTAGTGCAGTATCAGCCACTGCTCAGCAATTAAACTGTAAATTACACCGAGAAAGAAATAATTCCTGGCCAGACCCCAACATTTCAGAGCCAAGGGTAAAACAGCCACTTTGGGTGGAGGCCTGACATCTAGTGTGAAGGATATTTTACTACATAAGAGCTTCATTCAAGCTCACGGCATACCTGTCTACCCCATCACATTAAAATGCATAGCACCAGCATTCAAAATGCAGAGCAAATGGTCAGAATGTGTGGCACTTCCCTAGTTTAAATATATATTTAACAATAGTGAGCCCCATATGTTTAGCATTAAGAAATGTTTCTAGCAAGTTAGTTTGATGTTAAATAGAGTGTGTGTCCAGAAATAGTTCTAATAATTTGTGGAATGTCAGCACATCTCTCAAACTCCCTCCTGCCTTGCAAATCAGGGAGAGGGCTTTAAAATTAGGAGTGGAGCTTTAAAAAAAAAAAATCAGGGACAGAGCTTTAACAAAAAATGTCAGTGAAAAAGTTTAATAAATCCGGGTCAGGGCTTTAACAATCACGAACAGAGTTTTTGAAACAATCAGGGGCAGGACAAAAAAAATCAGGAACAAAGCGTTAAAAAATAAAGGACAGGGCCTTAAAAACTCTGGGACAGTGCTTGAAAAAAAAAAAAAAAAGGACTGGGCTTTAAAAAAACAGGTACAAGACTAAATAAAGGACAGGCCTTTAAAACAATCAGCGACAAGAGATTTAAAATAATCAGGGACAGGGATAAAAAAAATATCTATCAGTGTTCCTGAGCTGCCTCCTCACTTCTCTACACTGTACCTTGTTCAACCCTGTCAGGTATTTATAGGTCTATATCATATCCTCCCTTTGTCTTCTCTCACAGGGCTTCTGATGCAGCCTCTGCACCATTTTAGTTACCCTCCTCTGGACAGTCTCCACCCTGTCTACGTCCTTCTTCAGATGTGGTCTCCAGAACTGGACACAGTACTCTAGGTGGGGTCTCACCAACAATTTATACAGTGACAGCACCACCTTCCTCCTTCTGCGGGTGATACCCCTCCCTAATGCACCCCAGCATCCCACTGGCCCTACCTACTGCTTTGTTGCACTGCCTTGCCACCTTGAGGTCATCAGATAGGATAACTCCCAGGTCTCTTTCCTGTTTGGTGACCATCAATACCTCTCCCCCAATATTATATTCTGCCTCTGGGCTTCCGTGCCCTTGCTGTATGATTGTGCACTTTTACGTACTGAACCCCAGTGGCCATACTTTTGACCACTCAAGTTTTCTCAGGTCTCTGCACATTCTCTCCACCCCCTCTGGAGTGTCCACCCAATTGCAGATGTTGGTGTCATCTGCAAAAAGGCATGCCTTCCCTTCTAGCTCCTTTGCAATGTCACTTATAAAGACATTAAAGAAGACTTAACCCAATACTGAGCCCTGCGGTACCCCCTTGCTCACTCTGCCTTCCACCGAGCAAATTCCCTTTACCACCACCCCACTGCCCATCCTTCAACCAGTTTTGTACCCAATTTACCACCTTATGATCCACCCCCAAACTGCTCAGTTTTCTAATGTGTCTTCTATGTGCTATGGTGTCGAAGGCCTTAGGCCATGTCCACCGCCCCACCTTGATCTAGTTCCCTCGTCACCCAGTTAAAGAAATCTGTCAGGTTTATCCATCAGGACCTCCCGCCCGTGAATCCATGCTACCTCAGGTCTTGTAACCCACTGCATTACTAAGGTGATGAAGGAGCTAGAAGGCTTAGAGGCTCATGATTGCGCCAATATATTTAATAACTAATTTTGAAGTCTGATAAAATAAGTTGATCTAGTCGATGCTTGAATTCAGATTTTGTTTTACCAGTAATAACTTCATGGGGTAGTCTATTCCATAGGTTAACAGTTCTTAAAGTGAAAACATATTTACGTGCATTAACGCTGAATTTACTGCTGTAGAGCTGTAACGGGTGACCCCTAGTGTTATAGATGTCATTTTTGAACTCTAAGCCCAATACAGATTACAGATAAATATGGATCCTGAATGATTTCATACATAAAAAGGAGGTCTTGCCGGCCCGGTGGCGCAGAGGGCTGAGGCGCTGGTGCCTTACCTCGCACCACGCTGGCGACGCAGGGTTTGGGAATGGACTTGGGCGCCAGTGGGGAAGGAGGAGGACTGAGCATCCGGAGGGCTGCTCTCCTCTCCTCTCCTGGGGTGGGGATGGGGAATGGCATTGCTCTGTAGTGGCCCCCGATGGAGACCAGGGGAAGCTCAGTTACAACGCAAGTAGGGAAATCAGAGGAAAAACCTAGAAAATGACACCTCCTCCTACCGGATGACGGTTGCCCGGACCAGTGCCTCCCCGAGCTCTGCGACAGCTGACCCAGCCGCAGCAGCAGCACCCACAGCCAATGCCTAGGCCAACAGGCCGTTTCTCCTCGGAAGAGGAAGACCCACCCGACAAAGGTTCCCGCTGGGTTACCCTGAGGTGGCTGCGATGCGGGGTCGAGGTCAGCGGCGGTGTCGGAAGAAGATGAGAGTCCTTGGCAATTGGCCTGAAGGAGAGGTAGGTGAGAGTCGCAGGGGAGATAAACAGATAAAAGAAAAGAAAAACAAGGTAGAAGTCACCCCTAAAGTGCCAAGAAGACAATGACATATGGTTCAAAGTTCTAATTCTTGTTTCATATGAGTTATTATATAAACCCATAATGTGTTTCGTATATTTCCTTTACACCCTTTCTAATACACAGATTTCTGATTTCTTAAATGGGCACCATAATTGTGAGGCATGGTCTAGATGAGGCCAAACATACGCTCTGTACAGTGGCATCATCACCTTGCTATCCCTTGATTTTATATGTCTTTTAATAGACCAGATAACTATTAGCTTTTTGTATGGCCTCGTTTATCTGAATGGATGGGAGGAAATCTTCTGAGATAATGATCCCCAGGTCTTTTTCACTGGTGGAAGTATTTAATGTTTTGTCGTCCAATAAGTAAGAGGCCAACGGGTTATTAGGTCCCATATGCATAACCTTAGATTTATCAGGGTTAAGTTTCATTCCCCACTGGGTTATTCTGTCAAGGTCTTCTAGAATAGCGTCAATCTGATCAGGGTGTGTGTAGCGCCCGCCAATTTTTACATCATCAGCGCATTTTATCGCTGAGGAGTGTCAATTGTTAGTTAAGTCAGCGATAAATGCTTCAGACAGACAGGGGCCAAGGACAGAGCCCTGCAGAACCCCGCTGGCAACTTTACCAATGTCAGAGAGCTGAATGGTAATCATGACTCGTTGTGTTCTATTACTTAACTAATTAGCAACCAAACTGATAATATTTTTTTTTTTTTTTTATGTAATTTGGATATCAAGGCCCAGTGTGGCATGGCATTGAATGCCTTGCTAATGAAAATGACATCGTAAGATATCTTACAATCAAGCTGACACCTGACTTCTTCATAGAAGCATACGAGATTAGTTAAGCAACCACATTTTTTTAAACCCGTGTTGTGCTGTATCTAGATTTTCCAAGATGGGTGAAATTGAGTCCTTGATAATACTTTCAAAGAAGTTTGCAGATGGAGGATGTTAGGCTGATGGGCCTAACGTTTTCCCAATTATTTCGCTGTCCTTTTTTGTGTATGGGAATAACATAAGCTGTTTTCCATAAATCAGGAATTAAATTTAGAGACAGGCACTTATCAAAAAATAGCTTAAGCGGGTGGGCTAGACAATCTGCATTCAAGGTATTCCACAGTGCTTTCTTTCAGAAGTGACTCCATTAGCTTTCTAACCACTTATGTCAGACTGACAGGCTTACAGTTGCCAGCCCCCTCCCTACTAATAATTTTATGAAGCAGGACTATATCTGCCTACCTCCAGTCCTCTGGAACACCCCAGTTTCAAGTGAGTTGTTGAATAGGGCTGTCATAGGTGCATCCAGTACCTCCCTGAGTTTCCACCAACACCCTTGGGTGTATCCCAGTGGCCCCATAACTTTGTCCACTTTCAGATTTGCGAGTCCTTTCAGTGCTCTCTCCTCTG
This sequence comes from Neoceratodus forsteri, assembly GCA_016271365.2. NCBI lineage: Eukaryota > Metazoa > Chordata > Ceratodontiformes > Ceratodontidae > Neoceratodus > Neoceratodus forsteri. Next base: position 698,414,747 of record CM057452.1, on the reverse strand, counting down.
TAACTGGACTTCTGTCTATCTCCCCTCTATGTTCCTGATGCCTTTATCTGGTCCATCCCCTTCCCCCTTGACGACTACACAAAAATATCTGTTCAGAATATCTGCTTTTTCCTTATCCTACCCTGCACAGTCCCCCACCGCCCCCCAATCCCTTTTTAACCTCACAATCCCTCCTTGTCTTTCTCTTCTCACTTATGTTCCTAAAAAGGACATGTCCCCTTTAGTTACCGCCTTTATTTATTTTATTTAGTTTTTGTTGACCGGGTAAGTGCACTAAACAAATTCTGCCCATTTTCAGGCACGACCCGGGGAAGGGGAATACCAACTGACCTTGAACCAGATTAAGATGTTATAGGTATTTTTAGTGAATGGGGGGAAATCTGGCCAGGGCACCGGGGAAATTCCCCTATGCTTTTCAAGAAGTGCCATGGGATCTTTACTGACACTGCCTTAGCTATATCCTTTCCTCAGTTTGCACCTTTGCGCTCCTTGCTGCTTTCCCTGCTTCCCTCTGCCTCTCCAGGTACACTTCCCTAACGTCTTTCCTGTGTGTCTCTTTGTACCTTTTATATAATAGCTATCATTTTAGCATTAACTTTATCCGCCACTTCCCTTGAGAACCATAGCAGTCTCCTTTTTCTTGTTTTTAGTCATTTCCTTTGCACAAAAGTTTGTTACCTTCACTATGCCATCCCTTAATTCAGTCCACTGCTCCTCCACTCCACCTTGGCTATCTCCCCACGAGGTCGTCTCTGAGGCATTCACCCCCCCCCCTTTTTTTTGTGTAAAATCTGCTCTCCTGAAGTCCAGGACCCTCGTCTTTGTGTGGTTTGCTTCTGCTGCCGTCTGTATGCTGAACCACACTGTACTGTACAGTGATCCCTAGTCCCCAGGTGGCCCCCCACCTTGTCGTCTGCAATACTCTCCCTGTTGGTAAGCACCAGGCACAATATTGCCTCATCTCAAGTAGGCTCACTGACTAGTTGCCCGAGGAATGGCCCCCGTAGGGAGTCTAGGATATCACAGTTTCTGGCAGAGGCTGCAGCTGGCAGGTCCCAGTCTACATCTGGTAGACTGAAGTCCCTCACCAGCAGCACCTCCCCTTTTTCTGCCACTGTACTAATGGCTTTCCTCAGTGCCTTATCGAGTTCTTCCCCATGTTGGAAGTCTGTACATCACCCCAGTGCGAACAATGGCTAGGGCTACTATATCCAGGGTGACCCACAGTGCCTCCAACCCCTCCTTGATCCCCATGGTTTCCCTGCACTTCTGTCGCTGTTATATCCTCCCTTACATATAACACAACCTCACCTCCCTTCATCCCCACCCTGTCCTTCCTGAAGTGAGTATAGCCTGGTATGGCCATGTTCAGTCACAGTAACCACTGCACCATGACTTAGCAATGGTCACAATATACAGGACAGCCTTCACCATGATGGCCTCCAGGTCTGGGTGCATTTGCACATATGGCCTTCCACATCTTCTTCCTATTTTGTCTACAGCCTTCCCTCTTTCCCTTTTGCCCCAATTCATTATGTAACTTTTGTTCCTATTCCCCTTTTCTATTACCACCGTGCTGTTTTCTTTATTCTGCTGTAACCCCCCCTGTTACCCGGGTTACTAGAATCCCAGTAAAACCTAGTGGTAGGCAGGGATGGCAGCTTGTGAAACTCCAGTTAAATGGATTTCACACTGTCTCACTCTGTTCTCAGTCTCAGCTGAGACTGAGGGATGACATCATTTAGAACTGTCGCAGCTGCATAAGCCACACTGGAATGTTGCAGTTGGAGGTTTGAGTAGAACGCTGGGGAATTTGAAGTCAGTCTGGGAGAGTCTGTAGTGCAGCAGAGTGTGTGCAGGCTCTCAGAGCTTTAAGCTCTGTTAAAGAGCTATTTTTTGTTGTTAGGTGTGTGTTTCCACCTGAAGAGGAAAACAGGAACCACAATTGAAGTGGTGGAGACCGCTCTCAATGGTTCAGGGCCCCATCCCTGCGGTGATGGGGGGGGGAGGTATCAGCCTGTTTACCAGGGGCAACCCCCTGGTCCAGCTAGGGAGAAAAACTGCTGCCTGTTTAAGTCTGTGCTGAGGCACCAGAAGCTCTGGGAGGAAGATTCTTTGAGGAGGAAACGCCTGTGGAGCACCTGCAACCAAAGGGTGAGTTCGCTCTGCAAAAGGGCCAAGTGTTTTCACCTGAAACAGAATGAAACTAAAGGGACTGTTACTGTGGGGTCAGGAAAAGACAGCCAAGTACAGTTGGAAGATGTGAGGATTGGACTGCTTAACTCTGTGGGGGTCTAGAGTAATGGACAAAGCCACTTATAAGTATGTTCAAGTCCAGCACAAATGGAAAGAAAGAATGTGGGGATTGGACTGCTTAACTCTGTGGGGGGTCTAGAGTAATGGACAATGCCACTTATTTTAAGTATGTTCAAGTCCAGCACAAATGGGAAGAAAAGACAGTAGATTGAATGTGAAAGACATTTAAAAGGAATCTACACAGCAAAGTGTTTAAAGGATGAGGTGTTACAGTCCAGAGAAATGGCCGGGTATGAACTGTGGAAGCGAGAGATGGGAGACCCCCCCATCAGTAGTACCCAAATTCACCTCTACGGATTTGCTCTGAGACACTTGTTGCTTTCTCTCAGGTACTTGGCCAGTGCCTGAGGAAAGTACCGAGACATGGGATTGATAGGAAGATTCCCTTATGGAGCAGAGGTGCTCTTAGGTGGTTTAGGGAGCCACCAGTAAATGTTTCCATGATGTATGGAAAGCGTCCAAGCGGCTGGCAAGGGAGCAGAGCCAGGGAAAACCCAGAGCAGTGTATAAGTTCGGGCTGTGAGCCCAGTGTTTTTCAGAGCCTGAGGGCTAAAGTGATGAGGATGTGTTCTGGTCTCCTTTAATCTGCATTACCAGGAGTGTAGCCCTGTGGGGGGTCCATCTATGCTTTGTTTATTCTGTTTAGATGTAACTAAAAGCCACACTTTAGAAGCCTACTTCTGGTATTGGACATTACAGTTATTGCTTCCTTTGTCCAGAGTTACTTGGGTGTCCCTGTGCAGAGTAGCCAAACCTAGTCTATGTGCCGAGTGACATATTCCTCCCCGAACCCAGGCCACCTGGTAGTGCTGTCAGATAGAAATGGCATACCTGGTAGGGGTTACACTGCACCTCGGGGAATCTCCTCCCTTGGTGTACTCCCTTCTTTTTTAGTCTGTGCGGGGGAAGGGGGGCAGTTTATGCCTTCTTTTTTTCTTCTGCCGCCCCTTTCAACTAGTTTAAATGTTCATCAAAGTAACATTTAAACAGTTCACTGAGGACTGCAGTTCCCCCTCTGAGATGGAAGCAGGCCATCACCTCTGTATAGGCCCATGACCTTCAGGTTGGTCCCCAGTGCAGTCAATATGGATATGTTGCAGCGGTGGGGGGGCACCACCATAGGAGGCAATCATGTGGCCTGGGGAGATCCTGGGAGAGTGGTCTAGGGTATGGCAGCTGGATTTTCATGCAAAAAAAAAAAAAAAATAAAGTGCAAAATGATGCACTTGGGCCATAGAACCGAGAGCAGAGTATAAAATGGGTAGAGTGATACTGGCAAAGACCACACAGGAACGAACCTAGGGATAATCGTATCAGATGACCTAAAGGTGGCCATAGTGCGACTAAGCAGTCAGAAAGGCTAGTGGGATATTGGGGTGCATAGGAAGAGGTATCACCAGCAAGAAGAGGGAGGTGGTGCTGCCTCTATCTAGATTGCTGGCAAGACCCCACCTTATGTACTGTGTCCAGTTCTGGACACCACATCTCAGGAAGGACACAGACAGAGTAAAGGCGGTCCAGAGATGGGCTACTAAAATGGTGCATGGTCTGCATCAGAAGCTCTACAAGGAGAGGCTAAAGAAGCTAAACATGTACACCCTGGAGGAGGGAAAGGGGGTATATGACAGAGACCTTTAAATACCTCACTGGGGTTAATAAGGTATGGGGGGGTATTTTTCACAGAAAAAGTGCATTAGAACAAGAAGGCATGCTATGAAGCTGGAAGCAGGTAAATTCAGGAGAGATGTGGGAAGTACTTCTTCACAGAAAGGGTGGCGGATACCTGGAACAGCCTTCCAGTGGAGGTAGTGGGGGCAAAAACAGTGGTGGGGTTCAAGAATGCCAGTGACAGGCACAATGAAATCATTGAGGTATCACTGAGGTGAGAGGAGGAGGGAAGAGATGTGCCATAGATCAAGTAGGGTCTGCAGCAAAAAAAAAAAAAAAGAAAGTTTTAAAAAGGGGCAGCCTGCATTGACAGCAGCCCTTATCTGCCATCACAGTCATGTTCTATGATAGCCGCCTGCCTGCTTCCCAGGGAGAAAACGTAGATTTTGGGGGGGGGGATATCGGGGACAAAGCTTTCGTAATATCAACTCAAGAAGCCTCCTATAATGTGTGGTCTAATATGAAAAGCATTTTCTGATGGAAGACTAGACTTCAACACTTATGTCTGATAGTACTTCAGTGGGAGAAATGCTAATTTTGGAGAGACAAAGGGAATTTTCCAGGCAAAAAATCAGGGACAGCTGAGAGACGTAAGTCAGTAAATCTTCTTGTAGCAAGAATAAATCTGAGTGCAAAATACAGCACTATGCAAAATGCATGCCAATTGTGAGATATGGCTCACCATCTGTTCAAACTCCACAGTGCTGCTTAGGGTGCCATCTACTGCTAAACACACAAAATGTCATCCTCTAGCTACTGTACCTTCACATTTTTTTTTTATTCCAATTTCCCTGGTTTATGTTTATTTAATTTTTGGTAACCTGGTAATACACTAGGCCAGTTGAGCTTGTAGCTCAGTGGCTAGAGCATGGGGACGGTTTTCTTAGGGCATGTGTTCAATTCCCCAGTAGGTCACATTATTTCTTTCTCACTACATTGCTTAGCAGTGGCTAATACTCCACCAAAAACCATCCAGCTGTCATCAAGAATATTCCTAGTTGCAGGATATGCAATACCAGAGAAAGGAAGTGTATCCGGGAAATCCAGGTCCAACCATGTGAGCCTGCAGCTCACTGGTTAGAGCACCGGGATGGTATTCAGAGGACCGGGGTTCAATTCCCAGGAGGTCACATTATTGCAACTAGTTAAGAAGCCCAGTAGGGGGATGATACTGGACCTGGTACTGACAAACGGGGACAGGTTGTTGATGCCACGGTGGGTGACAACCTGGGGCCCAGCGATCACTGTACAGTGTGGTTCGATATAGAGACTGGGCCAGAACCAAACCACACTAAGAAAAGGGTCCTGGACTTTAGGAGAGCAGATTTCAGGAAAATGGAGAATGCCACAGGGATAGAGGATCTGGGGGGAATAGAGGAACAATGGGCAAAAATAAAGGGGCATTGAAAAAGCAACGAATATCTGTGTCAGGCAGGTTAACAAGGGAGAAAAAAAAAAAAAAGACACCACCATGGTTCTCTAAAGACGTAGCAGAAAAAGTAAGAGAAAAAAAAATCAAACTAGCATTTAGAAAATACAATAAGACACAGGAGGAGGAGGATAAGATCAATTACCTGGAGAAACAAAGGGAGGCAGCGAAGGCAGTTAGACATGCAAAGGCACAGAGGAGAATATTGCCCAATCACTAATGGAAGTGGATAAAACTTTCTTTAGATATATAAGCGAGAAGAGGAAGATCACAGGGGGAATAGTAAGGATAAAAGGGGAAGAAGGGGTTTTCAAGGAGGAGGAGGACCAAAAGAAGGCAGACATACTAAACAGATACTTTTGTTCAGTATCTACAGAAGGGGTAGGTGACAAAGATAAATGACAAGGGTATAAATGGTAGGGAGGTGGACATCAGTCCCTTTACAGAGGAGAAAGTCATCAAGGTACTAACATAATTAAAGTAGACAAGGCAACGGGACCTGATGGGGTGTACCCCAGGATACTGAGTTCAAAGAGGTGCTGGATGCACCTCTGACAACTCTGTTCAACTTGTCATTAGAAATAGGGGAGGTTCCGAGGGGCTGGAGGAGGGCAGATGTCACACTTCACAAAAGTGGGGACAGGGAGGAGGCAGGAAATGACAGGTCTGTCAGCCTGACTTCAGTAGTGGGCAAGGTAATGGAAACGCTACTGATGGAAAGGACAGTGGAATACCTTGTAACATAGAAACAGAGAAACATAGACTTTGACGGCAGATAAGGACCGCTTGGCCCACCTAGTCTACCCATTTTCCTACCTAGAGGATAAGCTGCAGATCCTATTTAACCAACAGTCTATTTCTTCCTACCCCCCACAAAAACTGCCTTATGTCTGTCCCATGCATTCTCCCACAGTTTTAGACCCCACAACCACCTCAGGAAGGCTGTTCCATGCGTCCACCACCCTCTCTGTGAAAAAATACTTCCTCACATTGCCCCTGAGCCGTTCCCCCCCCCCCTTCAAATTGTGTCCCCTTGTTCTTGCACATCTCTTTTACACACTGACTTTAAAGTGTCTGTTGGAAGCTCAAACTTACTGCAAAGAACAAACTGCAACTCCATTTAGGACCTGGAAACCTGATTAAGGCATAATACTGCAGAGCACTGGGTAAGAAGGGAGATACACTTTCTACAAAAAGTTTTATTTGTATTTTTCCTTATTGGCATTAAGCAGAGAATTGCAGGATTCCTTTAAAAGGGTAGTAATTTTATAACCAGAGTGAGATATAACTGAATTTGCTTGAGTGCGGGGGGTTGAGACCTAGCATTTTGAAGGATATTTTTGTAACATTTTAAGTGTCCTGCTGGCTGAGGAGTGAGTTCATTTTTATCCCTGGACTCAGTAGAGTGGAGTGGTTTGGTTTGTGTTGGAGCCGTGGTCTAGTAAATTGTGGTGGTAGTTGTATTACTATAAAGGACAGTACTCACCAGGGTGGTGGAGCAGTTGTGTATCTGATTGTTTCTAACAGTCACCAGTGGCTGTGCACTACCCACCCACCGTTCCCCACCCCTCCCAGGTATGGCATTTCCTTTATAGCCACAGTTCTGACATCACTTCCTCAATAGGTCTTGGGGCAGAACTGTCATATTCCTAATAACCCTGCAACGTGCATAAAGAGTAGTTACACAAAACAAATAATAATACATATATAATTACATATTGTATAGAATAAGGGAGCGGGACATGTGGGGAGTGGTGCAATGCACTGGCTGTGGGGCAGCAGTTTTCCGGGAAACATTCTGGAAACTGCGTTGCTGTCCTATTTGTAGGCAACTGTCAGCTCTGAGAGAGGAGGTTGCCCACCTCCAGGCTGAACTAGCAAGGACTAAGGAGGCCTCCCCCTCCCAAAAAGCACCACTGCTACAACCACTGAGTCAGAGGTTTCGGAGTATGAAGAGCAGTAGGACCACAGTGGGTTCTGGGAGGTGCGGGTGGTGGACCAGGCGAAGCCCCAGTTGTACCTCTACACAAATCAGATGCCATTCTGGCAGAGCAAGGTTCCTCTATGATGGCACCCTCAGTGGAGACCCAGAAGAATGCTGAGGACATCCATAAGGGAGACCCACAAAAGTGTGGCAAGGGATACCACAGGGGAAGGAAACAGCTACTGATAGGGGACTCAATTGTTAGGGGGGTAGAACTGGGGAAGGGAGAGAAGGAAGTAAGCTGCCTGCCTGGTGCCATGGCTTGGAGGGACAAGAAGCGAATCCTCACAATTGTAGAAGCAGCATCACAGGAGAAAGAACTAGATATCATTGTCCACCTTGGGACAAATGATCTAGCTAAGCATGGGATCAGTGCAGTGCAGAATGAATTTGTGGAGTTGGGAGGGCCTCAGGCGGGTAGCAAGCACAGTAACCTTCTCAGAGGTGCTACCAGTCCATGGCAGGAATGAGGCTAGGGTACTGCACACCATGCAGTTTAATGAATGGTTGCAAAACTGGTGCAGAGCACAAGGCTTTAGGCTTCATTGGGGACTGGGGTCCACCTGGAGAGATAAAGGTCTATACTGGTATGATGGTCTGCATTTGTCCACAAAGGGGACCAAGCTCCTAGGTGACAGGTTTAAATGCTTCCTTGGCAAGCTTTTAAACTAGATAAGGGGGGAGGTACTGATAAAAGGCAGGAAAAGTCAAGCCTCCCCCACAAAACAGGGCAGGTAGTAGGGTAAACACTGAGGTACAGAGCTCAACACAGGGCAGGATGGGTTTAAATGGTAAAATAGATAAGAGCAGGGATGGGGGAAAAAAGGATCAAGCCAACATTAAATGGAGGGCAATGACTACTAATGCCCGTAGTCTGGGAAACAAGCTTTCTGAGCTAGTAGCTTTGATGGAAGATGAACAATTGGATATTGTGGCAGTCACAGAAACATGGTACACAGAGAACCATGAATGGGATGTCAACATACCAGGGTATACAATCTACAGAAGGGACAGGGAAGGCAAAAGAGGAGGTGGAGTAGCTCTATACATAAGGGAAGGGATCAAAGCTACAGAACTAAAAAGTAAAGGGGAGGACAAGAGGCACTCTGGGTTACCTTGGAGATGGGGAATGGCATCTGATCCGCACGGGGTTGTATACAGACCCCGTCTCAAGGGAGAAATGGACAAGAAAATGATAGAGGACATTCTCAAAATGGCTGAAAAGGGGAGATACTGTTGATGGGGGACCTGAATATGCCAGATGTTAACTGGAGGACATGACTGCAGCCACATCCAAGAGCAGGGTCATTTCGATGCCTGCAGGGCGAGACCTTAGACAGCTAGTGCTGGAACCCCACTCGGGAGGGAGCAATACTAGACCTGGTACTCTCAAATGGAGAGAGATCACAAATTTAGAAGTCAGTAGACATCTGGGAACAAGCGACCACTGCACAGTGTGCTTCACAATGAGCACAACCATGGAGATAAGCCATACAAAAACAAGGATACTGGACTTTAGAAGGGCTGACTTTGGCAAAATGGGTGAACACCTGAAGAATGCACTAGCAAATGGCCAAATAGGAGGGTTGGAAGAACAATGGAGAAAAATCAAAACTGCCATCATAGAGGCAACAAGTCTTTGTGTAAAACAAATAAAGAAAACAAAGTGGAGTAAAAACCACTATGGTTCTCAAAAGAGGTGGCAGGGAAGGTTAAGGAGAAAAAGGCTGCATTCAAAAAGTATAAGGAATCACAGAGGGAGCACGACAGGGAACTGTATCAATTAAAGCAGAAAGAAGTAGGAAAGGCAGTCAGAATGGCAAGGCACAAACCGAGGAAAAATAGCCAACTCGGTCAAGGGATAAAACCTTTTATAGGTACATTAGGGAGCATAGAAAGGTTAAGGGAGGGATAGTGAAGATTAATAAAGGAGAGGGAGGTGGGCAGAGGGAGACAGTGAAAAGGCAGAGATATCTGAATGAATACTTTTGCTCAGTATTCACAAAAGAAGATGAGGAGCAGTTACCTAAAACCAGACAATAGAAGCACTCTGGGTGGGGGTTGATACCAGTCCATTCACAGAAGAAAAGTCCTGAAAGAACTCCTAAAACTCAAGGTGGACAAAGCAATGGGGCCTGACGGGATTCACCCCAGAATCCTAAAAGAGCTAAGGGGGGACCTAGTGACACCACTGACCACACTTTTTAACAAATCATGGCAGGATGGGGTGGTACCTGAGGACTGGAGGAGGGCAGATGTGATTCCCCTTTACAAAAGTGGGAGCAAGGCAGAAGCAGGAAACTACAGACCTGTAAGTTTGACCTTAGTGGTAGGAAAATGATGGAATCACTTCTGAAAGAAAGAATTGTTGAGCACCTAGAGGCCAGCGGGCACAGGACCCAAAGCAACATGGATTTACAGCAGGGAAGGTCATGTCAGACTAATCTAATTGATTTCTTTTGACTGGGTGACCAAAGTAATAGACCAGGGAGGGGCTGTGGATATAGCCTACCTAGACTTTAGCAAGGCATTTGACACAGTCCCGCACAAATTAATAATCAAGTTAGCCAGCCTGGGAGTGGGTCTCAGGGTGGTAGCCTGGGTAGCGAACTGGCTGCACAACAGGACACAGAAGGTATAAAGAATGGAACACACCTCAAGAAAGGGGTTACTAGTGGAGTACCCCAGGGCTCAGTACTGGGTCCAATCCCCTTTAACATCTTTATAAGTGACATTGCAGAGGGTCTGGAGGGAAAGGTATGCCTCTTTGCAGATGACACAAAGATCTGTAACAGAGTTGATACACAAGAGGGGGTAGAAAAGATAAGAAGGGACTTGGCAAGGTTGGAGGAATGGTCAGACATATGGCAACTTAGATTCAATGCAAAGAAATGCAAAGTAATGCACCTGGGAAACAGAAACCCAGGAGAAGAGTACACAATAGCAGGGGAGGTACTAACGACAACAAAAATGGAAAGGGACCTGGGAGTAGTCATATCAGATGACCTAAAGGTGGGTAAGCAATGTGAGAAGTCGGTAAGGAGAGCCAGGGGGATACTGGGATGCATAGGAAGGGGCATCACAAGTAGAAAAAGGGAAGTGATTATCCCTCTATACAGACAGTTGGTGAGACCCCATCTGGAGTATTGTGTGCAGTTTTGGAGACCTCATCTACCAAGGACATAGACAGGATGGAAGCAGTCCAGAGGAGGGCAACTAAAATGGTGCAGGGTCTACATCAGAAACCATATGAAGAGAGACAGAGAGCTTAATATGTATACCCTTGATGAAAGGAGGGGACAGGAGGACATGATAGAAGCGTTCAAGTACCTCGAGGAATCAACAAAGTTCAGGAGGTAGCATCTTTCAGAAAAGAGATGTGTAAGAACAAGGGGCACAGTTTAAAGATAGAGGGGACAGCTCAGGGGTAATGTGAGGAAATTCTTTTTCACGGAGAGTAGGTGGATACATGGAACAGCCTTCCTGAGGAGGTCGTTGGGTCTAAAACAGTGGGGAATTCAAACATGCTTGGGACAGACACAAAGCAATTATAGTGCAGGGTTGCAGGAAGCAGGCTGTTGGTTAACTAGAATCTGCAGCTTATCCAGTAGGTAGGGAAATGGGCAGACTGGGTGGGCCAAGTGGTCCTTTTCTGCCGTCAAAGTCTATGTTTCTTTTTCTGAAAGATGCTACCCTCTTGGTCTTTGTTGATTCCACTGAGGTACTTAAACGTTTCTATCATGTCCCCCCTCTCCCTCCTTTCCTCAAGGGTATACATATTAAGCTCATTTAGTCTCTCCTTGTATGGCTTCTCTTGTAGACCCCGCACCATTTTAGTTGCCCTCCTCTGAACTGCCTCTATCCTGTCTATGTCCTTGCAGAGATGGAGTCTCCAGAACTGGACGCAGTACTCCAGATGGGGTCTCACCAACTGTCTGTACAGGGGGATAACAACTTCCTGTTTTCTGCTGGTGATGCCTCTCCCTATACAGCCCAGTATCACCCCAGCCCTCCCTAATGCCTTTTCACATTGCTTGCCAACCTTAAGGTCATCTGATATGATTACCCCCAGGTCCCTTTCCATTTTTGTTGTTGTTACTACACCGTCCCCATTGTGTAAACTTCCCCTGGGTTTTTGTTTCCCAGGTGCATTACATTGCACTTCTTTGCATTGAATCCAAGCTGCCATACTTCTGACCATTCCTCCAACCTGGCCAAGTCCCTTCTCATCCTTTCCACACCTCCTTGTGTATCAACCCTGTTGCAGATCTTTGTGTCATCTGCAAAGAGGCATACTTTTCCTTCCAGTCCACTGCAATGTCACTTACAAAGACATAAAAGGACTGAACCTCACGGTACCCCACTAGTAACCCCTCTTTCTTCAGAGTGGACTCCATTTACAATTACCTTCTGTGTCCTGTTGTTCAGCCAATGTTTTACCCAGGCTACCAACCTGGGACCCACTCCCAGGCTGGTTAATTTGACTACTAATCTTTTGTGTGGGACTGTGTCAAATGCTTTGCTAAAGTCTAGGTAGGCCATGTCCACAGCCCCTCCCTGGTCTACTACCTAGGTCACCCAGTCAAAGAAATCAACCACCGGATGACAGGATCCAAGGCAACATGGTTTCACGGCGGGGGGGGATGTTCTTGCCAGACAAACGAGTTCTTCAACTGAGTGATCAGGGTAGTGGATCAGGGAGGAACAGTAGATGTGGCCTACCTGGATTTCAGTAAAGCCTTCAACACCATTCCACACAGAAGACTGGTCAACAAGCTGGTCTGCCTAGGAGTGGATCAAAATATTATACGAACATACTAAGAAGCTGGTTCAGGAACAGGAGTCACAGGAGGGTGGTGGTAAATAGTGTACACTCTGGAGAAGGCAAGGTGACGAGCAGGGTGCCTCAGGAATCAGTACTAGGCCCGGTCCTCTTCAATGTCTTTATTAGCGACACTGAAGAAGAACTACAAGGGAAAGTATGCCTGTTTGCGTATGACACAAAAATCTGCAATACAGTAGGCACACCAGGGTGTGTGGAAAAAACGAGTGATAATTTGAAAAAGTTGGAAGAATGGTTAAGGTTCTGGCAGCTGGGTTTCAATGCAAAAAAGTGCAAAATCTTAGGGAACAAGCTCCCAAATGGAGCACACGCAACATCAGCAGCCAGAAGGAGGCAGTATAGCGCAGTGGTCTAAGGCTCTGAGCTGCAAATTTGGTGACATCCAGCAGACCTGACCTGGGTTTGAATCCCACAGCTTCCACTTGCATACTGTGTGATCCTGAGCAAATCACTTAATCTCCTTGTGCTCCCAGGTCGCTCCTGTAAAAAAGCTTTCAGCTTAGTGTGCTATACCTGGTTAAACAACTAAAATAAAATAAAAGAAGCTGCAGTTAACAGCCAGCTCCTCCATCTTTGGGAACAAGCTTCCAAATGGAGGACATGCAACATCAGCAGCCAGAAGCTGCAGTTTACAGCCGGCTCCTCCATCTTTGGGAACAAGCTTCCAAACGGAGCACTTGCAACATCAGGAGCCAGAAGCCGCAGTTTACAGCCGGTATGAGAAAATTCCTGCCTATTTTACAGCCATGCTTCTCCTCTGTGAGAGTGCGCTAGTGGGCTGTGTTGCTAAAAGAACTTTAATGTCTGCTTTATACGTTTTTAGTACTTAAGGTTAATTATTGTCCCCATAACTGTGCAGATTTTTTTTTTGTCACTAGCTACTGTTGGATTTTTCTGTGAATGGCTGAGGGTTTATGCTGGGAGCTTTAAGTGTGTTACCAATGCCACTGAGTAGAACTGTTGTCAGAATTAGTTAGTACCTTGTTTTTGTTGCATCTTGATTCGGTTTCTCTTCTGTTCATTCCTCCTTTCCATCTGCAGTCCAGAGCGGAGTCGCGCATGCGCAATTGTGACCCAGTCCTCTCCTACTGTTTGTATTCCCGCTCGACTCCGCAAACAAGCTAAGTCCTCTCCTTCTCCACAGGCTCCTCCATCTTTGGGAACAAGCTTCCAAATAGAGCACACACACAACATCGGGAGCCAGAAGCTGCAGTTTACAGCCGGTATGAGAAAATTCCTGCCTAATTTACAGCTGTGCTTCTCCTCTGTGACAGCGCACTAGTGGACTATGTTGCACTGCCCCACCCACCCTCCGTGGTCCGGCACTTAATTTATACGTCAAAAGTGTCACATGACCTTTTTCAATCACCTCAGTTTCCCACTGGTTCTGTGTATCTTTGTGCCACTAGGTGCCGCTATCTGAGCCTCTCTACAATTCACTACACTAGCTGCAACTGGCCCATTTCTATCCCTGTACTATATCCCCCTCCTTGTACCACCACAACTTTCTCAATTTTCTGTGCCACCAACAGAAGTCACTATTATACACTTTATTTTTCCTCTCTCTAGTTGCTTTCCCGTCATCCCTATCCCTCTTTCACCACTCCTACTGCCTACTACTAACCCACTTCACTGCTGTTCCATGATTCCAGCACACCTGCCCTGGCTATCCTAAAACAGACGACCTTCTTAACCAACGGCGGCTACGTTAACCACGCCTTGTTCATACTCTTAACCTATTTTAACTCTTTCTTGACACCTCCCCATTTGACTCTGCCCACTCACGGCTATTACATGCCCTCTACAGTGTCTTACTCTACGCTCCCCAACATGCTGTCCATCCACTCTACCCCCCTCGTCCTACTACTCCTCTTCTTCCTGCCTGCTCGCTACAGTGACAGTCCTTGTCCTATTAATCTCACCCAACATAATTTTAATGCACTTGCAGGTGGACTGGAGATGGTTTTGGGGGACAAGCAGCCTTAACATGCCCCCCCCCCCAAGTATGTCTCGCCCGCTCCATGAGGTCAATCGGAGACGGAGTGGGTGGGCCAGAAAAATGCAAAGATTCCCCCTGGCCAACCAGATGATGGCCACCGGTCCCTGGTATGCCACAAAGCCGGGATAGCCCCGTGCTAACTGCCCCACCACCGATCCCAGGGCTAACTAGTTGTGCCTATGGGCACTTCTCCCCGGGGCGGGGAACCCATCCGATGAAGGGTCACCTGGGGGATCAATTGGCGGCAGCAAGATGACATCAAGTGGAGGAGGGTGGCCATGAAGCAGTGGCCGTCCAGGAGGGAAGTGGGAGGAGCAAAAAAAAAAAAAAAGAGGGACGTCAGTAATTTACAGACAGGGTGGTGGATCACGGAAGACTGCCAAAAGAGGTAATGGAGGCAAGGTCTATAAATAGGTTGAAGAACAGGTGGCACAGATCCAGAGGCCTTGTAGTGCTGAAAGGTAGGGAGGGGAAGGAGTGAGGGAGTGGCGGCAGCTGGAGATTTTGAAAGACAGATCCAGGGGTAAGCCCTCATCGACAGTAGGTCAATGAGGAATAGGTGGGAAAACTGGGCAGACTGGATGGACCTTGGATCCTTTTTCTGCCACATAGGCACATGGATCTGACAACCCCTAGGCTCTTCCTCAGGATCACATGATCCTTCCAGACTCTGCGCACCCTTCTCTGAGTAAGTAAACTCCCTGGTAACCAATGTCCCCTCCCACAGTACTAGAGATGTGCTAACATAGTAACATAGGAATTTTAGGTCGGAAGGTACTCTGGGTCCACAATGTCTGTCACCCCCACTTCATAAGCAGGTACGTATGAATAAGTACGCTTTGCAAATGTGTACTAATCAAAACGGGTTCCCCAGCACTTACAGTTGCTAAATGTGCCCAAAACCTGTATCTACACTGGCTCCAGAGCCCTTAGAGTCAGCCCCCTTCACTCTGGCACCTCTAAATATTGACTGTGGTTTAATCTGCTGTCATTACATTGCTGCTATACTTGCTCATCTTCACAGTGTTATGGTCTATATATTTTAAGCCTTTAATATGCCTCCATCACGTAATGATTGGACATTGTTTGCTAATATTGTTCAAATGCTGCTGCATCTTATTATCAGTGACTGTTACTTGTACTGTATTTACAAGTGACTGCTGGACGCAATTAATTCTGGGTAGCTCCTGAAAAGGAGACTTTCAGTCTCAGTAAGCCTACCTGGTTAACAAAATCCAAATAAAATAATTTGCCTTCCCAATTTAAATGTTCCCACTGACCTCAAGCTCTGCATTCACATTTTTACTTGTGTCTCTATTGCTACCAACTATGTACTTGCTATGCCCTTGTGTATCCTGGACCCTACTGAAAATGTGACTCTGGGTCTCAGTAACAGCACCATCAAAACCTTCCAACATAGGGCCGGCCCATTGGCACAGCAGTAGGGCTACTGCTCATGATGACAGCGATCTGAGTTCAGAAGCCAGTCTGGGGCATTGGGGGCTGGTAGGGAAGACAAGAATCAAGCATCCCGGCTGATGCTCGCCTCCTCTGGGGGAGGGAAGGACTTCATACTTGCTGCAACAGTGCCACCTGGGTAACCATAGGTGGCAGTGCAGGCAGGGCACCATGTGGGAGGATGCAACCAGGAACCTGCATTGTACCTGCACTGTATGTGCTTGCACAGTGGTCCCCCCTAGTGTGCCGGCGTCCTCCAGAGGGGAAGGGACAGCGACCACAAACAAAAAGAAAAACCCCAAAGCGGCAGGGAAGAGGCTAGCAACTACAGGCTGGTCAGTCTTACATCAGTGGTGGGTTAATTATTGGAAACCCTATTGAAAAAAGGACTGGTTGAGCATCTAGGATCCAAAAGGCTGCAGGACCACATGCAGCATGGATTCAAAGGGGGATGTTATGCCAAACTGATCCAATAGATTTCTCTGACTGGGTGACCACGGAGATAGATCGGGGTGGGCAGTGGACTTGGCCTATCTAGACTTTAGCAAGGCCTTCACCATTGTGCCGTACAGGAGACAGATGTTGACCAGCCTAGGAGTGGGATCCAAAGTGGTAAACTGGGTTAGAAACTGGTTAACAGACAGGAGACAGAAGGTGATGGTTAACAGAACTCATGACCAGCAGGGTACTACAGGGCTAGGTTCTGGGACCAGTAGGAACCCCGGTACGGAGTACATGATTGGGGGGGGGAGGGGTACTGACTGTCACTAGACAGGATAGGGGCCTTGGTGTTATTATCAGAGGACCTCAAAGTGGCTGAGTAGTGTGACAAGGCACTGGGCAGGGCTAGTGGGATGCTAGGGTGTAGATGGATGGATATCTCCAGAAGGAGACGGGAGGTGGTGGTGCCACTATCACTCCCTGGTGCACCCCCATCTGGAGTACTATCACCAGTTTTGGAGACCGCACCTCAGAAAGGATAAATACAGGGTGAAGGCGGTCCAACTGAAATATTGCAGGGTTTATTTGGGAAGCCCTATGAGGAGAGACTGTGGGATCTTAACAAGTACACCCTGGAAGAAAGGGGAGAGAGAGATGACATGATCAAGTCCTACAAGTACCTCAAAGGTGTGAACAGGGTGCAGGTGGGGAGTCTTTCAAATAAGGATGAGCAGCAGGACCAGTGAATGTGGGATAAAGTTTTTTTTGGGGGGGGTGAGTTCAAGAGAGATGCAAAGAAATATTTCTTCACTGAAAGGGTGGTAGATGCCTGGAACAGACTGCTGGGAAGTGGTGGAGGCTAGAACAATGTGGGCTTCAGGCATGCACGAGATAAACATAGGGGTACATTAGAAAAGAGTGTCACCAGAGACCAGATAGGGGCTACAGAGGCAGATCAGGTAAGGAACATTTGGGCAGACTGGGTGGGCCAAGTGGTCCTTTTCTGCCAACTAATTCTGCGTTTCTATGTTTTTATAATGAAGGAGCACACCTGGGCTGTACCAAGTCAACTATCCACTCCCTACCCTGGAGGTCCTCACTGGAGGACCAAGCCCTCCCCAGGATCCCTCCCCTGTCAAGGTGAACCCCACCTTGGCGGGGGTAAGCTGGGGATTGTACAAGTGAAGTAAGTCCTAGAGAAGGCACAGTATGAGGCTGGGTGGTAGCCACCTGAAGGGGGACAAGCAGCTACGGAAAAAGTCCGTAAACTGTAAGTGAAAAATTAAAAAATTAAAAAAAAATACATGAATATATTAATAAATACTTAACTGCCAGCATGTTGAAGCTGTTTGACTCACAGTATTTAGCTACCCCCTTCACTGCAGGCCATACTTGACCAGTTTCTCTAAACCACCCAGCACTCCTCTATATCTATCCCACCCTGCCGTAAACCCCACCACACTGTCAGCCTTCACTACCTTGCTGGGAAAGCCATTCTAGCTCTCCACCACAAAAACCTCCTCACATCTTTTCTGAACTTACCCCCATTGACTTACAGTTCTGCCCCCTAGTGACTGTGGTCTGTTTCATTAGAAACGGCTCTACCGCACCCACCCAGTTAACCCCATGCAGAAAAGTACAGTTACGTAGGAACTTACCGTAACAGCAGATCTTCGAGAGAGGCTTTTGCAGTAGGTACTCACATATAGGACTAAGCCACCAGGCGTGAGGACCACAAGTAAAACTTCTAGCTAGTAGTGTCCGGCGGGGGACCACCCCCAATGTCACGCGACTGACGTCAGCGTGGCACCATATAGGGAGCGGTTCTTGTGCTGGAGACCTAGAAAGGTACGACAGGAGAGAAGGAATGGGCTCCTGGAGCTAAAAGCAATTACAGGAGAAAGAACAGAAGAAACCCAGGGGGTAGGTGGGAGGGAAAGCAGTACCTACTGCAAGAGCCTCTCTCGAAGATTTACTGTTACGGTAAGTTCTTACGTAACTGTACTATCTTACTTCAAGAGGGCTCTTGCAGTAGGTACTCACATACAGGACTGAGTCCCAAGCAGACCTAAGACAAGTCTGAGACGTGGGAGGCAGGAACGGGTTTGCCGGAATGAACAGGGTACTCATGATAAAGAGTCCCTGTAGAACAGCAAGGCCAAAGCCCGCTCTGCGCCTTGAAGCAATGTCCAAACTGTAACTTTCGGTAAAGGTATAGACAGAACTCCAAGTTGCAGCCACGCAAATGTCTGCAGCTGAAACATTCCTGAAACAAGCAGTAGAAGCAGCCATGCCTCTGGTTGAATGTCCTTTGACCTGCTCCGGAAGGGATTTGTTGTACATCTTGTAACAGAAGGTAATATAGTTGCCAACCATTTGGACAAATACTGTTTTGAAACAGCGGCACCCTCTCTTTTGGGCACAAAGAAAACAAATAATTGGTCTGTTTTATGGGCAGGCTTCATCCTGTTCATGTAGTACCAAAGAATTCTGTGTACATCCAGAGTGTGCAGAAGTGCTTCACCCCGGTTGCAGTGCTCCGGGTAGTACACTGGCAAGTCAAGTTACTGATTCAAGGTGGATTCTGATACCACCTTAGGTAAGAACTTCAGATTCGACTCTTAGAGTCTCTGTGAAAAATCAAGCAAGGTACCTTACACATTAGGGCCTGAAGCTTGAAAATCCTTCAAGCTGAAGTGATGGCAACTAGAAAGAGCGCTTTCCAGGAAAGGTAGCGCATGTCAGAACTCACTGCCATCTCGACAGGAGGCAGAGTGAGTTTCTCTAGTATGAAATTCAAGTCCCAAGGTGGAGCAGGGCTCTGTACTGGTGGTTTTAAACAGATAATCCCCTTTAAGAAGGTTTTGGATACCACCAGCTGGGCCAGAGTCTTGCTTCCCACAGGAATGTGGTAGGCAGACATGGCAGATAAGTGGACTTTCAAAGTCGAGTAACAGACCTAGATCGTAAAGATGTAGCATGTAATCCAAGACCGGAGTGACTGAACAGGAGAAAGGTTCTATCCCCTTCAAGTCTGCCCATATGGAAAACCTTTTCCATTTCATGGCATAAGTGGCTCTGGTGGAAGGCTTTCTGGCCTCCTGCAGAATTTGTGCTACCCTCGGGGAAAGCCTGAAACGTGCTGCAGCTATGTCAGTAGGTGCCATGCATGCAGATGAAGGGACTAGAGACCTGGATGTACCAGGGTCTCCTGTTCCTGTGTCAAGAGATCTTGAGAGACTGGCAGTGGAAATGGAGGTTTCACTGACAGCTGTTGCAGTAGAGAGAACCATATTTGTCTCAGCCAGAAGGGAGCAATGAGAATTATTCGTGCTCCCTCTGCCTGGAGTTTCATTAGCACTTTCCGAATCAATGGAAGTAGAGGGAAGGCGTACACAAGCCTCCCCCTCCAGCATAGAGACAACGAGTCTTGCCAGAAAACACCACACCATGGAGCGAGCGAGCAGAAGCAGTAGTAGTTGGTAGTTTTGCATTGAGTGGGGTGGTGAACAGGTCTATTTGCGGCCTTCCCCACCTTCCGAAGATGTCATCTACCACCGACTGTCGGAGCTCCCACTTGTGTGCCCTGGCTTGTGTGTAGCTGAATGTATCTGCCAGGACGTTTTGGATGCCTGGCACGTGGACTACTGTCAAATGAAGGTTGTGGTTGGCTGCCCAGTACCACAAACTCATCGCTTCCCGACAAAGAGGATAAGAGCGGGTTCCGCCCTGTTTGTTCATGTACCAGACTACGCACATGTTGTCTGTCTGGATCATGAGATGACCCAGTTGGATGAGGTGCTGGAAAGCCTTCAGGGCATTCAACACTGCCCTCATCTCGAGTACACTGATATGAGGGAGAGTTCGTTGTGGGACCAAGGACCCCGTGTCCTGTGGTTTCCCAGGTGTGCTCCCCATCCCAGGCCTGAGACATCCATCATCAGGGTTTGGGAGGATTGTCTAAGTGGATTGGGATACCCCTTGAGAGGGCGTCCTGGTTTTACCACCACAAAAAGTCCCGGGCCATCGGGTCTGAGACTAGGATCTCGTGGTTTAGATCGTCTGATCTCTGGTCCCACTGCACTCTGGCGGTCCACTGAGAGACTCTCATGTGTAGTCTGGCTAAGGGGACCGAAGGGATGGCCGCAGTCATGAGCCCAAGCAGCCGAAGGACTGACCTGGCTGTTGTCCTCCTCTGCAATGCTACCAGGCGTGCCTGTTGCTATAATGTTGCCATCCTGTCCTGCGGCAGGAATGCCTTGCCCTGGACTGTGTCCAACACTGCTCCGATAAATTGGAGCTGTTGGGTTGGAACAAGGTGGGATTTGGCATAATTGACTTTGATGCCCACCCGCTGAAAAATGTACAGGGTAAGGGCCAAAGAATTGGCTAGGACAACTCTCGATAGTGCTGAAATCAGCCAATCATCCAGATATGGGACTACTTGGACTCCCTGTGTGCGTAAAAAGGCTGCCACCACCACTGGGCACTTCGTAAACACCCTGGGTGCCGATGAAAGGCCAAAGGGAAGAGCTTTGAATTGAAAATGCTCCCCCGGAAAACAAAACCAGAGGAATTTGCGGTGTGGCAGACAAATCGGGATTATGTAGGTAGGCATCCTGCATATCCAAAGCGCAGAGCCAATGACCCTTCTGTAATAGAGGAAGTAGGCTAGGAAGAAACAACATTCTGAACCTCTTGTACTCCACAAAGAGGTTCAGTGAGCTCAGATCGAGAATGGGTCCGAGGTCGCCTGTCGTCTTGGGTACCAGGAAGAAGTGTGAGAAGTAGCCTTTCCCTTGATATTTTTTGGGGACTGGCTCTATTTCTGCTTTTTGCCAGTAGGGAGTTTATTTCCTCTCTTACCAAGGGTATGTGGTGGGGAAGGTAGAATGAGTGACCTGGAAGATTTGCTGGAGGTGTCTCTATGAATTCTATTGTGTGGCCTTTTGCCACCATTTGTAGCACCCATGAGTCTGCTGTTATTTTCTCCCACTCTGTTAGGTGACAGGAGAATCTTCCCCCTACCAGCTCCTCTAGGGTGCAGACCAGTGGAGGTGGGAGGATTAAGGAGTCAGGAGGCGATGGGCATTGAGGAGGCTGCGGCACCTGAGGCCTTGTAGGATTTGGCCGGGGGAGCTCTACCAGCCAAAGGCACCAGTTTGTTTTGACATTGGTTCTGATTCTGTGTTTGCTGGTGACGTTGTTGCCTCCGAAATGGCTGCCTTGGTTTCTGGGGTGGTTTGTACATAAACTGTACAGAGCGCAAGGCTTTGCCCTTATCCTGGAGGTCAGTAATTATATCCTTGACATCTCCTCCAAAAAGGACTGACCCCCTAAAGGGGGCATCCTGTATGGCTGTATGGACCTCCGGTGCCAGGCCTGCGATCCTAAGCCATGTGTGACATCTAAGGCCAATAGCTGATGCCGAGCCTCTACCTGCAGCATCAACTGCATCAAAGGCGGCTCGTAACATATGGCTGAATGCAGATCTAGCCGACCTGACTAGATCCGCCATTTCCTCTTTCAGGGACGAGTCTTGGAGAGAGTCCATATTGGACTCTAACTGAACTAAAACTCATTTCTGGTAGTCCCCCACATGGGCGATGTAATTTAAGGCTCCGATTCCCAAAGTGGAGGAAGAATAAATCTTCTTTCCATACTGGTCAAGAACCTTAGACTCCTTATCAGGAGGGGAAGCACTAAGGTGTTTAGGTTTTGCAGACCTATCATGGGCCGCACTAATGACCACTAAATCAGACTTCGGGTGGAGGCTGAAGTAGTCCTCGTCATCTGGGATTTGGTAAAGCCTGTCTGCTTTCCTGGCCACCAGGGCCACTGAGGAAGGCTGTTTCCAAATAGTTGTGACCAAGTCCTCATGTGGCTCTATCCAGGGCGGAATGAGTGTCGGAGAAGAGTCTGCTAGATGCAAGTGAGCAGTCAATCTCTGTCTGTGTGGATCCTGAGTGACCATATGTCAATTGTATGCCACTTGAATTTTCTTGAGGAGCTCCAAGAAGGAAGGGTCCTCAGGAGGGGACTTGGAAAACTCTTTTGGTTTGGGGTCCTCCGGCATAGGGTGTCAAAATTAGAGCCGGAGTGGACCGAATCACTGTCCGAGTCCGACGACTGGTTGTCATCCAGTGAACTGATGGTGGGAAGAGCTAAGTCAACTGGCCTTGAAAAATCAGATGTCTGGGAAAATTCCCAAGGCAGTGGATTAGGTAAAGGCTCCGGTCGTCTGTCCGATGTCGGGGCCCTAGGGCCGGATGGTTGGGGAGGTTCCAGAGAAACAGGCTTTGGAGCCAGCACAGGAGCCACTGGCGGTTGGCGCTTCCCAACTTCCGACGTGAGCTGCAACTTGGCTTCTGCCCACCACGAATTGAGGACCACCTGTAAGTCTACTTGCGGTTGTGGTGGTGGATTATTGAATCCATAGCTTGGGTACCCATAGTAAGGGTAGTTAAAACCCGATGGAAAGTAACCCAGCACTTGAAAACCCGACGTCAGGTAGTGTGGTGTTGGGTACCCTGGCATAGGGGGATAGTCCGGCGTTGGCTACCCAAAATGGTGGGCAGACAGTCCCAGCGTAGGACCTGACGGAGGGACTGCAGATCCAAATAACGTCCTGTCGAGGGTGCAGAGGGCCCAGAGGCGTGATCCGGAAACTTGGGTCCTGATGGTCCAGGCGTCAGCTCAGGCGTCTGAGGCTCTGGCGTAGTGGTTGGCGAAACCCCCGACAGCGGGCGATCTCCTTCCTCCATGTCTCTGTGGATGGAGCTGGAGGTGCCGTCTCAATCAGCAGTAAGGGAGAAGTCGGAATAATCTCCGTCGTCAGCTACGTATTTGATGTCAGCTGGTCTGTCACCTCTTTTTCAGGCCTGTTATTGGGGACTGACGGAGGATCCGGGGCTGTGCGGCCGTCGGCGGAGCACTTAGCAGCCGTAGCTGTGCGAAAACCGGAGGCACCGGAACTCAACTTACTGGTCCCACTCGTACCGCTAGGCCTCTGAATCTTTGAGGCCTTAGAGGAGGTGGGTGCCTCCGGATCCCCGGGTTGGGGAGGGGGACGACCATTTGTTAGCCACCAAGACGGACATCGAAAACTGATCCTCTGGAGGGGAAATTACCTTAAGGGCTGTGACTCCAGCCGGAGGCAGCAGGATTGCTGGGGACCCTTCCCAGTCCCGATGTCTCTCCTTGTCCTTTTTTTTTTTTTTGTGGTGGCCCTCCGGAGAGGACGATGATTGCCTGAGTTTCTTCAGCTCCTTCTCCATATTGGCCATCTTTTGTTTTAAAAGATGTGCTTCCAGGGACTGCAGACGGCGTTTGCGTGTGGCCGAATTAAACTTCTGGCAGTGCTCATACCCCTCAACCTTATGGCCTGGGCCCAGGCAAAGATGGCTGAGGGAATGGCTGTCCTTGTGAGGGAGCCGAGTTCCACAGGAGTCGCACTTGCTCTTATGCGATTCTGAAGGCAGAGATGTCATGCACAAATGATTTTGTAATAACGATAAAGTGAGAATTCGTAAGAAAAATAGACTTTTAAATGAATGTACACATGCAAAGATGGCACTGACAGTAGCAGCGTTCTTCCGCGAGGTCTGACGTGTGCAGGTTGACGGCGGGAAAGAACTGGAGGGCAGGCATGGGAACTGCTCCCTGTATAGCACCACGCTGACGTCAATCACGTGACATCGGGGGAGGGGGTTGTCCCCCGCTGGACACTGCTAGCTAGAAGCTTTCTGTGTGGTCCGAATGTCCTTATATGCGAGTACCTACTGCAAGAGCCCTCTTGAAGTAAAATCTTGTGTGTTTCTATCATGTACACCCTCCCCCCCAAAAAAAATCCCACCTCTAAAGAATATAACTCTTTAACCTATCCTTAAGATCCCTCTGTCTCCCTAATGTTGGTCCTCAGATCTTGGCAGTTGTAGCTGCCACTAATCACCTGGTCTGCCATGGCCTGTCAAGTGGCTCCAAGCTGAGAGGGTTTTTTTAAGAGGGGTGGGCACAATCTTCCATTTCATGGATCTGCATTTTCGAACTATGAAGTCCCATTAGAATGGGATGCAAAGACTTTCTAAATGGGCATCGAACTTCCTTTTCTCAGCTGCTAAGGAAAGATTTCCTGAAGCCTCAGGGCAACTGTGAGATGGGCACTAACACTGCACCCAAATGTACTGCCTCAGTGTAGCCTTACACAATCTTTACCTTTTACTGTATGGTAGCAACAGGCACCTCTTTCTTAGGACACCCTGCACACTTACAATGTACCACTTCTTTTAATGCCCCCCCCCCACCAATTCTCAGCCTTAAACTATGATCACCTTCTGTTAGCAGCTCTTTCCAACTTTTGCCAAGCCATAATGCCTCCCACTGGAAAATAGCAGAGCAGGCTTCCTCACAGCACACTCCTGGTACAGGCAACAAGTCCAGCAGTAATGAGGCTGAACACTGTAAAAGGCCTTCTGGAAGCCATCTCCTCACCCCGGGAATGGTGTTGGCTGGATATGACTACTGAGAGCACTGACAGCCCAGAAAAGGCCAATTCTCAACCTTGACCAACATCACTGGGAACGGAGTTGCTATTTCCTGTGTGACAGCTTTCAAACCTGCTTGGAAAGTTGGCTATAATGTTATGTAGTTTAGATTAGTTTATTTCTTTAAACTCTGGTTAAGTCCATAGGCTACAAAGCTCATTTACACGGTCGACCAGAGACAATGAGAAAGACTACAAAACAACAATAAACAGATCAGTGCAATGCCAGACAAATGTGTGCTTTTTTATGTCTTGGGCACTGGTAAGCAGCTGAATAATTCAATAACTTGTGTTAAGATACGTATATGCATCTCTCTCTCTCCCCCCCCCCTTCTCAAATTGCTCATCTCTGTTAGAACAGTAATTTTCTTTGTGGATCCATTCCCGACGACAGGTCAGGTTTCTACAGCCTCCCAGTGAGAAGAAGAATATGCACTCATAGGAAAACACCTACAGCCTCCCAAGCTGCTGGAAGAATAGGCTTGGGAAGGGGACTGATCATCCCAATGAAGCTGCAGCCTAAACTTCTGTCCTTGTGCCAACATCCTCAATAGGGGGAGGGGAAGATAAGGAGTAAATTCCTCATCTGTCGCAAGGCTGTCAAATCCATCCCAACAGAGGAGGCACAAAAAAGTACAGTTATGTAAGAACTTACCGTAACAGTAGATCTTCGAGAGAAGCTCTTGCAGCAGGTAATGACATGTAGGACTGGCGCCACCTGGTGGCAGATCACAGCAAAACTTATCTAGCAGTACCTAGGGGACCGCCCACCTCACGTCAGCTCCACCCCCAATGTCCCATCCAGTATATAGGAGGTGGCAGTCCCCTTGTGCTCCAGTTCTTGGACGCCGGAATGGCAGATCTTTCATGAGGTTGCAACAATAAAGGAAGAAAACCAGTCCACACTTCCCTCGCCAAACAAAGGAGTCAGCATGGCCAACGCAGTAAGAGCCTAATCCTCGGGGGATGGAGGAAGGGAAAGTTTTACCTGCTGCAAGAGTTTCTTTCGAAGATCTACTGTTACGGTAAGTTCTTACGTAACTGTACTGTCTTACTTCGAGAGTAAGCTTTTGCAGCAGGTAATGACATGTAGGATTGATTTTCAAGCAGAATAAAACTAAAGACAACTACTTGGGAGAAGGAAAGGGAAAGGCAAGGAACAGAATGTCAGGGGAAGTCCCTCAGGAGACCAAGCCCTGCAAAACCACTAGGCCAAAACCAGCTCTGCGTCTGGAAGCTATATCCAGACTGTAATGCCAGACAAAGGTATGAACAGTGTGCCATGTAGCTGCAGCATAAATGTCCACTGCCGATTTCCTCTTGAGAGCTGCGAATGACGTTGCTACTGCTCTAGTGGAGTGAGTCTTGATTGGGCCAGATAGGGTCTTGCCATGTTTTTGGTAACAGAAAATGATGCAATGCACCAACCAACATGAAAGTGTCTGTTTGGTGACCGGGCAGCCTAAGGACCTGGAAGCAAAGGACAGAAACAACTGATCGGATTTCCTGACCTCCTTGGTTCTGGACAAATAAAATCGTAGAGCTCTATGAACATCCAGACTATGGAGAAGAGCCTCCCCTTTATTAGAATAATTCAGGTAGTACAAAGGGAGCTGAACCGCCTGGTTCAATGTGAGCTCCGACACCACCTGAAAAATCAGGTAAGACTCCTTACACATAAGCGCCTGAAGCTTGGAAATCCTCCAAGCAGAAGTAACAGCAACTAAAAACAGCATTTTTCAAGAGAGAAAACGCAGTTCACAATCCGTGGCTGGTTCAAAGGGAGGGAGCGTCAGCTTCTCCAACACAAAAAGTAGATCCCAAGGAGGAACAGGATTCCGGATAGGGGTCTGATGTGCAAGACGCCTCTGAGGAAGGATCTGGACACCTCTAATTGAGCCACTGATCTGCCTTGGACAGGGGCGTGGTAGGCAGAAAAGTATCCAGGCGTACCTTAATGGAGGCATAACTTATAACTGACTCTGATAAGGAAAGCAGGTACTCAAGAATTGTGTTGATCAGACAGACCAATGGATCCAAATGCCTCACTGTGGCCTACAGACAGAAACGTTTCCATTTCGTAGTGTAAGTAGCTCTCATGGAGGGTTTTCTCGCCTCCACCAGGACTTGCGCCACCTTATCACAGACTCCAAACCTAAGCTTAGCTAGGTCCTGAGGAGCCAGACGTGCAGGTGGTGGGAACGCAGATTCGGATGAAGCAAGAACCCGCTGTCCTGAGAGAGAAGATGGGTTGAGACTGGTAAGGGTACAGGATGTTCCACCGAAAGACGCTGTAGCAAGGGGAACCATATCTGACGAAGCCACAGCGGAGCGATCATGATCATAGCAGTTCCTTCTGATTGCGCTTTGAGGAGGACCCTCTGCAGAAGCAGAAAGGAAGGAAGGGAAGGCATAAAGGAACCTTCCTTTCCAAGAGACGGAAAACACGTCTTGCCAAAAAACACCAGGCCCTGGATCTAGTGAGCAGAAACTGGGCAGTTTAGCATCAGATAGAGACGCGAAAATGTCCAGATCTAGGGTCCCCCACTTGGCGAACAGATCGTCTGCCATGGTTTGAAGGAGAGACCATTCATGGGCCTGCGACCTCGATCTGCTGAGAGCGTCCGCTAATACGTTCTGGATCCCTGGAACGTGAATGACGGAAACGACCAATTGATAGGTGGTGGCCCAATCCCAAACGCTATTGGCTTTCGACAGAGAAGATAAGAGTGGGTACCTCCTTGTTTGTTGACGTAAAAGACCACCGAAGTGTTGTCCATTTGGACAAGAAGGTAACCCGGAAAAATTACTGAGTCTAGCGCCTGCAACGCACACAGGACTGCTTTCAACTCAAGGACATTGAAGTGTAAATTCTCCTCCGACAGGGACCAGGAACCTTGAGTCCTGTGATCCCCCAAATGCGTGCCCCATCCCATATTTGAAGTGTCCGTAGACACTGTCTGAAAAGGGGTTCCCAGCTGAAATGGAACTCCCTCTAGGAGCTTCAAGGATGACATCCGTCAACGAAGTTCCCAGCGGACTGGCTCCATGACTCTGACCCAGGCATTGAGGTCGTCCAGATTCTGGTCCCAATGGACCTTGAGGGTCCACTGAATCGTTCTCATCCACAATCTTGCGAAGGGAACTGAGACTATGGCTGCTGCCATGTGGCCTCGTAGTCTGGCCGGTATTAGAAAGGCGGAAAAGATGATGCTGGCTAGAGCCCAAATGCGCTCTACCCAGTCTGCTGGTAAGAATACCTTCCCTTGAACAGTGTTCAATTTTGCCACTATGAACTGCAGATTCTGCATGGGAGTCAGAAATGATTTGTTGGGATTTATCGTGGCGTGAGCCGACACAGAGCAAGGGTGTCCCAGATGTCATCTTGCAGGTGGGCCTGGAGGGAGCCAGCATGAGCCAATCATCCAGGTAGGGGAACACAAAGTGGCCCGTCCATCGTAGTGCTGCGGCAACCACCGCCATACACTTCGTGAAGACGTTTGGGGCAGAGAAGAGACCAAAGGGAAGAACTCGAAACTGAAAATGTCTTCTTTCAAATCGGAACCTCAGGAACGCTGTGACCCTTGGCAATATGGATATGCAGATACGCAGTCTCTTCCGGAGATCATGGGTAGAGACTGGGGAGGGAGACCATCCTGAATCTTTTGTAGGAAACTCACAGATTTAGATCGCCAAGGTTCATGATGGGTCTTAAATCCCCTGTCTTCTTCGGAACCAGGAAGAAGTGGGAATAAAAGCCTGAGTATCTCTCTGCCGGAGGTACAGGTTCTATGGCCCTTTTGGCTAGCAGAGCCTGAATCTCCTGTCGTATTTGGTGTCTGTGTCCCCTCGGGTGGCAGGATGGAAGGGGGGAGGTATGTCTGGGGGGAGCTCTTCGAACTCGAGGGAATGCCGTATTCCACAAGCTCAAGGACCTACTGGTCAGAGGTCACTTCTCTCCACGCATCTGCATACAAAGAAAAGCAACCTCCCACCTGCTCTCCTGATGGGATGTCGAGGAAAGGAGGGTCGCCTGAATAGTCATGCGTTTGGGGGAGAGGGAAAGGCGGCTGGGGCTGGTTTCGCTTGTCTAGAGGTGGAGGCAGCGGAGCCCTTGGCTCCACCTCTTCGACCGAAGCCTCCCCACGGAGGCTGTTGTTGGAAGCGGTGTTGCTGAGGCTAATGTTCCCCTTGGCCACAAAAACGGGACCTACGAAACTGTCCCCGTTTCAGGCAGTACATTGACTGCATGGTACAGACATCCTTACCAGAGTCTTGTAATTTTGAGATGATCTTCTCTGACTCTTCTTCAAAGGGAACGGAGCATTTCATTCAGCATGTTTTCTTGAATGTGGCATGTGACCTCCATAAAACCGAGGTCATCCGGCAAAGATTTTGGTTGATCCTCCGTATCCCCAGGCAGAGATTTGACGTCGGCAATGGGGGAAGAAGAGTCAGAGTCGATGTATGAGTACGAAGAAGAGAGGGAATGAGAGTGTCGTCTCCTTCGTTTGTGCTTGCGCCGGTCCAGCATAGGACAGCAAGACAGTCTATACCTACGCTTGTCGGTATGCTTACGAGGGCTGCAAGGTGAATGTGGCCTTCCGGTATCCTCTCCCTGCAGCTGTGGAACCTCTGTAACATCCGGCTGAGGTTCAGGAACCGAATCAGGTTGAGGTGGGGTAGGCAGTCCTGGTTTGGGGTTCAGGTCCTCTGCTTGACGGTGTCCCACCAATGGGAAAACAGCTCTTTGACCTGAGCCATATTCAGCCTGGGAGAGCTAGGGGCTGGCTCAGGAATTAGGCCGTTCTGGTGTCGGTTGAATGGGTGATGATGACAGGGCCTCTTGTTGCCTGTCGTCGGGTTCTGAAGGCTGCCAGGCCGGCGTCTGGTCCTGGGATGGAGGGGTGACGTCTGAGCCGGCATCAGCTCTGGCTGGTGTTGCTGGCATCGGGGTAAGCTCAGCCGCCGCTGGCGGAATGGTCACCGGGGAACCAGCGGCGGGCCATCGGTCCGGAGTCGGCTTTTGCATCTTGTCCGATGGGCGCCCTTCAGAAGCCGAAGGCTGAGGGTGGTCTAAGTGTTTGAGAGTCTTGTCCGATGGATACCGATCAGACGCCAAAGGCTGATGGTGGCTGGAGGACTTGAATTTTGGATACAAAGAAAAGGCCCTGCCAGATGAACGTCTGGAGGCCTTTTTTCCTTCCTGGGAATCGGCAACGGAGACAGAGGCCGAGCGGAAGGAAGACTTACCTGAGTCCGCAGTTTTCCCCGAGGGGCAGTGGATCTTAATTGGCTGAAGAGACGCTGAGGAGTCGGTAGACTTGGCGAGAGTAGCCGACCCGGTGGCGGAAGCAGAAGGCTTGAGGGTCGTCAGGCGGGACTCATGGCCCAAAGAGCTAGATTTGGAGGCTGCATGCAATCCAGAGGACTGGGACCACGAGCAGGCTCTCTCTCGTTCCTTGCGTTTCTCTCGGTGCTTCTCTTTATGGTGTTTTTTCCTAGCGGGTGTAGAAGAATCCCCTTCAGATGAGGAGGAGTCTCTCTGCATGGTGGCCAGCTGTTTTGGCGCGAGGAAGGCATGGAGAGATTTCTGGAGCCTTATGTGGGTTCTGCTGTTGAAGGCCTGGCAGTGGGAGCAGGCCTCGGTGTCGTGGTCTGGGCCCAAGCAGTAGAGACAGGCGGAATGACCGTCCTTAGAGGGGATCGGACACCCACAGGAGCACTTGTTGGTGTGCTCCATCGGTAGAGTGGACATACAGAAGATTAGTTGAAGAAAACAGTGAACTGAATTAAACTGTGGTAGGTACTGGTGAAGGGTTAGCCGAGAGCCAACTAACGCGTACGACAGCGGGAAAGAACTGGAGCACGAGGGGACCGCCACCTCCTATATACTGGATGGGACGTCGGGTGGAACCGACGTGAGGTGGGAGGTCTCCTAGGTACTGCTAGAAAACTTTTGCCGTGATCTACCGCCAGGTGGTACCAGTCCTACATGTCATTATCTGCAGCAAGAGCTTCCTCTTGAAGTAGTATCAGTATGTGTGATGGTCATGGATGTATTTTACTACTGTATGAACCGTCCCCCACCAGGGATCCAAATAATAGCAAAATACGGTCAAACAACACCATGCAGGGTCAAAATTAAAGGGAATCTGATTCCCTATACGATTATTTCAAAAGTTACAATAGTTATGTAACCCCCCCCCCCTCCACAAATGGAGGTTCGCGAAAAATCTTCCTTGGGTGTGCCTAAATGCCTGTGGCCAGGCAGGTATCCTGTGTATTAACCGTTTAAAAGATATTGTCTGTGAGTGCTCATATAGCCTCCATGTACTGTCTCTTTAAGAGCTGCCTATTCACAATGCAATAACTAATCTGGGTGGGGGCCGAGTAGTTTCAGGCTCGAGTCCCACCTAAGCTGCTGCATTATCGCTCCGTTCTGCCGTCGCTAATTGCGCAGAGGAAGCTTTACTGAAAGCTGTACTTAGCTGCTAAGTAGCTATTGTAAAAGCAATGTTATGGAAGTTTGTCTAACCTGCCTTTCTTGCAGCATGGACATTTCGATATTGCACCGCCATCTTGGTTCTGGACTGCTACTGTGGACCAATCAATACCTTTGGGGACCCTAAAATGGTGTCTGTCCCTAGGGGTCTTGTGGGAGCAAAATTCTGTAGGAATTGTAGTTTTGAGACTTTGGCGCCTAAATGGACCTGGAGAGGGGAGCCCTTGTATTGACAGATAGATGGATTAGCCAACCGAACCTTTTAGATCCTGGGGAAAGTTCCAGGCTGCTTGCAGCAGAGGGTCAGTCTGAGTGGGAAATCGAAAGAGTGAACAGCTCGAGATATTCGAGAAGCAGCTTCTTCGTAGTTCGCGTGGGAGAACTGTAGAAGGGCTGAGTTGACCTGCCTGTCTGCTGTCCCTTGTGAGGGAGCTCTTCAAACAATCGGACTGCATCAGAAGTTGTGAGAGAGATTTAAGCCACTGAATTGGTGACCAGGCTTAAAACTGAAGAAGGCCAAAGATTTGCTGAATGCGATCAGCCTGTCAGGACCTTCATTTACCGCTGAACTCCCGGGTTTTGCGCAGAGACTCTGATTGCAACTGGACTGTCATCCGCCTGGTAGAGTGGAGATTGCTTTACTATAAATGTGCTGTGTGCTGCTAGTGGGTCTCGATTTGGTTCCCCACTGTGTGTTTAACTGTGCCTTGCTTAATGGAGGCTGCATCCAGCTTTCTCAGACTTGCATCCGAACTGTTCTTCGGTCTGGGCCTTGTCACACTGGCCCAGCCAGATTACTCACACCACAGAGAAAACCATTGATGAGACCTGCCTGAGGCTCAGCTCCCTGTTCAATGCCTTGAACAGGAACGACACCACGGTGATTCATGTGGGCCCTGCTTTTCCTGGCACTCCAGCTCATCAACCTGCAGTCTCAATTTTGTCCCTCCTGTGTCCGGTATTGTGAGTAAACACCAGGGTAGCTCCCTGCAACATCAGCTAAATCAAAAGTGTTGTCATCTAATTCACTTATTGTTTTGTCACGAACGGAGCCATCCGGCTCCAGATTACAAATTGTGTGTGGTTGTACATGTTTCTTTCTTCCATCACAGGGCCCCAACCAGCTGCGACGCCGGCCTACCCTGGGCAACATTCTGGGCTAGCCCACCTTACTCCCACCTGGGTACCCAGAGTGTGTGACTGTGTAGGGACTCTAAAGTGCATGCATGACTGCCTGACTGATTTAGCCTTTAAGCCAATCAACCCGACTACGCCCTTCCCTTGTTCAAGTCCCCTAAATAAATCAGATCTAACTCTTTTTGTATTTAACCTGACTGTAGTTCCAGTTTGTGTCAAAAGTACTGTACTGTGGCCATTTGCTGTGCATAACCTTGTTTTACAGGGGGTCTCCAGGGTCGAGCCAGAGGAACCAGCCCTGGTGGTAAGTGCAGACAGAGTGGGGATTTGTATGGTGAACAAGGGTTATTGTGAAAGTGTTTACTGTACATTGTCCAGGCCATTAGAAGGGAAAGAAGGGGGTTACAGTGTCCCGGAGGGCTGTACCAGGTTAGCCTTGCTACCAACAACCCTGTCCTCCAGGTGAAGGCACCCGTTTCAGTACCTGGGCCCCTTAACCTACAACTAGCCAAGCAGGCAGGAGTGGTAGCCCTTGGGGTAGCGCCACCTAGGGGTTACAGTTATATAACAGTTTAATTGTTAAATAATATTTGCTTATGTGTGACCCAGGCATGGAGCCAGGCAGCATCCCCTTCCCTGCATCACCAATTTGCTGCATTTCCACCTGTAGCAGCCTAGGTGGCAGTGTTCAGCAGAAGGTGCAGCCCTCCTCCCACCCAGGAGTAAGCCGTCCGCTGAGGCGCCCAAGCCTCTCCTCTGACTCCAGGTTCGTCACTTTAACACTGTCGCTATCAGCACTAGAAATACCACTGAGCTGATGGTCTTGGTTCCTAATTAATTTTGTACCACCACTAAGCCTACCTTATAGCCTTACTCTTCACCGTTTACTGCTAGCTGTTTCTTTGGTTTCTGAACACTCTGTGAAGTCAGTTCCACCCCTGAGTGAACAGCAACGAACTGCACAAGAGATATCATCCTATGTTCAAGAAGCAGAAACAGACAGCAGTAAACAGCAAGAACTGTCGACGTAAAATGTATTAAAAATAATTTCTACTACCAATAAGCAGTGCAAGCAGGACAGGATGGGACTGAAAAGAAGAAATTAGACAGCAACTATAGGGACAACTACAGAAAATGGTTTCCTTTTAAAACAAGATTTCACATTTTTGGTAGTATATTTTTTTTTCCATTATAAAAAAGTTTGGTAGTGTTTTTTTTTCATTATAAAATGTGTATGTGGTGAATGGGCAAACATGAAGGGTATAGTATACTGCAATGGATCTAGATGTCATCTACATCCTCCAAGGCCAACAAAAAGCCAACGCTGGCCTCCCTATAACATTTCATCAACAGACTTCAACCCTGACCAAGACAGGAGGTGATGAAGCCTCCCTACACAAGATCACCAACACAGTACAACACTTACCAAAGAGGAGGCAACACTGGCCTCTCTACACTACCTACTACTCTCACCACTAGGTCACTCATACACGTCAACCCTGTCCAGGAGAGGAGGGCAACAAAAGCCCCCTTACACTAGGTAACCAATACACTTCATCCTTGACCAGGACAGGAAGCAGCAGAGGTCTCTCTACACTAGGTCACCAATACACATCAACCCTGTCCAGGAGAAGAGGCAAGGCAGGCCCTATAATGTCACCAGAACATTTCAACCCTTTCCAGAAAAGAGGCTAAATGCTCAACCACCCCTCCCCCCCCCAAAAAAAAAATAAGTTACCAATACACTTCAACCCCTACCAGGAAGAGGAGGCAAAGTGGACCTCCTTCCCTAGGTGACCAACGCACTTCTACCCTGACCGGGAAAGAAGGAAACGCAGGCCTCCCTACAATATATCCCCAG
Organism: Neoceratodus forsteri; assembly: GCA_016271365.2. Lineage (NCBI taxonomy): Eukaryota > Metazoa > Chordata > Ceratodontiformes > Ceratodontidae > Neoceratodus > Neoceratodus forsteri. The sequence goes on along the minus strand of CM057452.1, from coordinate 698,380,564 downwards.
CACACTTTAAAGGGAAATGTTCATCTAGGATTAAATTAATCAATATTGTTATCAATGGAAATCTGCTTTACATAAGCTATTGACCAAACCCGTAACACTTTTAGGGCCAGAATTATACCCATTCAGTTGCCCCTCCTTTTATAGCTGCAGGCATCCATTTTCTAAATCACAGGCACAGGAAACGACATCACATCAGTGGAAACACATATAGTCAATAAATATTTTAATCAGGAGAGGCACACTATGCTGAAGCTTGAGCCCACGTGCAATCTGAGAGCACAAGAAAGTTAAGTGACTTGCTCAGGGTCATACAGTAATGCAAGTGGGGACTGTGGAATTCAAACCCAGGTCTCCAGATTTGCAGCTCAGAGCCTTATACCTCTGCGCTATCCTGCCTCCTTGAAGGGCAAAGGAAATTAAACAAAAAATACTTTTACCCAGTCCATGGGGATCTGGATTTGTCGCTAATCTTGAAGGGGTTGCTATAAACAAAAGTTGTGTACTGCCAGTGCCAACAGTTTCCGAGCTCCTTTGGGTTTTATATTGCTTTGTACAATGTTTTGTGACATTTCAGTTTAGTAAAATGTTTAGTGCCAGTGTGATTTGCAGATTAATCTGCTATTGTGATAACACTGCAAATAATTTTTATTCCTGCACCTATTTAGTTCCAGTATTTGTTAGCACTGAAGTAGTTGTGTTTATTTATTTTTTTGTTGACATCATGTTCTGTCATTTGTAGGAGTGTGATCTAGTGGCTAGAGCACAAACTTGGGGCCCAAGAGATGAGAGTTTCAAACCTCAGTAAAGTCAAATACTAACTGTCTGACCTTGAGTAACATCACATAACTCCCCATTGCTCCTGTCCACCTAATAGCAGAAATGAATAGCAGCAGGATCACACTGGAAATGAGGTGGCACATCTCGGCTAGACTATCCTGGGTAAATAAGTTGTAACAAAATAATTGTTTTGTGTTGGTGTGTGGTAGGATAGATGGCCGTCAGTAAAAAAAACCCTTCTGAACATAGGTGCCAGTACCTACAGGTACGTGTGGGGGGTGAACACCCCCCACTTTTGCCCATGAGCATTCAAAGTGTCCCTAAACACATGCAATGTCAGAAGGGAAGCAATCGTGGTCTCTTATTACTACAGTGCCCCCCCCCTCCCCACACACACATACATACACACTCAGTTTTCCCCATGTTCCAGCACTACTCCTTCTGAAGGTTGCAACATAAAAAAAAGTCTTTATTTGAACACCACCCAGAAATAGGTTTCCTTTCAACAAAGTAAAAGAATAAAAACCCAGATTTTTTTTTCCATTTCATGATTCCAACTGTTTCACGCTGTCTTTCCAGCAGGAAATCTCCAGTAGCCCCTTCTTTTTGAGATAAAACATTTTCATTTCCCTGATGCTCCCAGGTGCAATAACTAAACTATTTAGTGTCTGGTTGTGACAGCTCATCAAGAGGCCTAACTCTTTTCGTCTTACCGTGAAAGAGGCAGTATAGCACAATGGTTTAAGGCTCTGAGCTGCAAACCTGGATTTGAATCCCACAGTCCCAACTTGCATTACTGTATGAATCTAAGAAAGTCAACTTAACTTTCTTGTGCTCTCAGGTCGCACCTGAACTCAAGCTTCAGCTTAGTGTGCCTCTCATGATTAAAATATTTATCGACTATATGCGTTTCCCCTGATGTGATGTAATTGCCTATGCCTGTGATTTAGAAAATGGATGCCTGTCGCTATAAAAGGAGGGGAAACTGAATGGGTATAATTCTGGCCCTAAAAGTGTTACGAGTTCAGTCAATAGCTTGTGTAAAGCACATTTCCATTGGTAACAATATTGATTAATTTAATCCTAGATGGACGTTTCCCTTTAACTCTGACCAAGAGAGGAGGGAAAATAGACTTTCCTACAGTAGGACACCAAACAATTCAAACTGGACCCAGAGAGGAGAGGAGACGATGCAGAAAACAAAACTAAGTCCTACATGCCAATGATTACTGTTGAAGTTAAATGTTCTATTACAACAAAAGTAAAAGCAATGGACTTTCCTACAGCTGGACACCAATACAATTCAAAATGGACCCAGAGAAGACAGAAGACGATTCAAGAAAAAATCTAAGTCTTGCACTCCAATAATTACTGCTGAAGTTGCAAAAGTAAAAGACAAACAGACTATACAAACAGGTCAAGTTGAAAAAAAAAATGACCATAATAATAATATTTCTTCCAAGGTATTCTTCAGTATGCATGACAGGTGCAGCATGCCAGCTGGGTTCAGCTGCCCTGGAGTAGGAGTTAATGCTAATGATTTTTTGGCAACCAGCCAAACAGCGAGCAGGCTAGAGTGGGCTGCCTGAGCTACAGTGGGAGGTCAGATTCATTTCAAAGCTAAACAGCAAAAGGCCCCAACAATACTTATCAGAACTATCAAAATACATGAACAAGAACAATTCATAGGAACTACAAAAACACCCATTAACTATAAAGCTCTAATTAAAAAGTTCAAACAGTGAAATTCGGCCAAAGTATGGGCTGCAGAACTACTCATTCAAGTTATGTAGGGGAGGATGGGTAGGAGGTCAAGCATACTGAAGAAAACCTTGGAAGAAATAATATTACTAAGGTGAGTAATTTTTTCTTCTCACCCCAGGAATTCTTCAGTATGCTTGACAGATGCAGACTACAAAGCAGTGCAGATGGGGGCGGGTACAGAACCTACTTTGGAAAGAGCTTCTGCAGGACTGCTGTGCCAAATTTGGTATCTGCCTTGGACTGTACATCCATATAGTAATGTTTTGCGAAAGTGTGTAGTCTTCCACGTAGCTGCTCTGCAGATGTCCAGCAAGGTTAAGTCCCTTGCAGCTGCCACCACAGCTGCAGTGCCCCTAGTGGAGTGGGCCTTGAGGTGGCTGTTTGTCTACGTACTGTAACAGAACTGAATGCAAGAGACTATCCAACGAGAGATAGTCCTCTTAGAGGGAGGCCTGCCCTTCCCTACCTCACCATAGGTAAGGAAGAGCTGAGTATGCAAGTCCTGAGCTGCTTGGTGTGCTCCAGGTAGAAGGTCAGTGCCTTCTCACATCCAAACTATGAAGCTTTCGCTCACCAGGAGTGGATTTGTCTGTGAAGAAGACAGGAAGTGTTATGGACTGGTTCACGTGGAATTCTGACACTACCTTAGGAAGGAATTTCCTATTTGTCCTGAAAATACAGGTTACTGACCTGTAACAGGAGTTCTAGGAATGGTATATGTTGTTCATCCACACTGTCTGGCAGGTATCCTTGCCACTTTAAATCTTGCCGGAAGGTCTTCAAGCTGGCTCCTCCCACCCATCCGGGTGGTAAAACTCTCGGCTCCGTCCCATGATGCCAGATCTGCCCGCTGGAAGCTCAGGTACAAAGGTCAAGCCGGGAGGTCGTAGGTCATGTGGATGAACAATATATACCATTCCTAGAACTCCTGTTACAGGTGAGTAACCTGTATTTCTAGGGACATGGATATGTTGTTCATCCACACTGTCTGGCAGACTCCTAGCAGTTCTCCGGGAGGAGGGAGGCAAGGCGCACAACCCCTACTTAGGGAATAGAGACTGAAGAACCAAAGCCCCAAAACCAGCATCCCGGCGTGACTCAAGGTCGATGTGGTAATGGGTGATGAAGGTGTGTGCTGACTTCCAGGTAGCAGCTCTGCAGATTTCCTGGATAGGGACGTCCCTGGAAGCAGCCACCGATGCAGCAGTATGGCGGGTAGAATGAGCTCTTATCCCTCTGGGAGGCTCCATGCCTGCCAACTTATAGCAGAGATCTATGCAGGAGGTGACCCACCTGCCTATCGTCCGCTTGGCTGCAGGTCTGCCAGGTGCGGCTTCAGCGTAGGTGACAAACAGCAGGCGAATCTCTCCCCGAATTTCAGCCGTGCGCTCCTTATAGTAAGCGAGCGCCCTTCTAGGGTCCAGAGTATGGAGCCTATATTCGGCCTCCGAGGTGTGATTGGGGTAGAACACCGGCAGAGTCAACACCTGGTTAAGGTGAAACTCACACCACCTTCGAAGGAATTTCGGTGGGGCACAGGACAACCTTGTCCCTGTGGAAGACCAGGTAAGGAGACTCGAGCTGAGAGCGCCTGGAGCTCTCCCATCCTTCTGGCTGACGTGATAGCCACCAAGAAGGCGGTCTTCCACGACAGGTGAGAGAGTTCACACCTGTGCATTGGTTCGAATGGCTTGCACATGAGCTTGCCAGTACCAGCAGTAGATCCCACTGAGGTGGAGGTTCTTTGACCGAGGGGAAATGTGATCAAGGCCTTGAAAAAGCACCAGAACCTCTCTGCGCCATCGACTGCTTCCCGCCCACGCCGGTAAGCAGAGATAGGCTGCAGTGCACCTTAAGGGTCGCCGACCTAAGCCCTTGCTGAGAAAGGACCAAAGGTAGTCCAATATGCTCACCAAGGAACAGGAAGAAGGGTCCAGGCCCTGTTCTGACACCAAATGGAAAATCTTTTCCATTTGAAGGCGTAGCATTTTCTGGTCGACTCTACGGGACGCCCAACTATGTTGAGGACCTCGCCGGAAAGACCCAAGGCCTGGAACTCTAGCCGCCAGGAACCAGGTCAGTGGGTGCAGGGATTGAAGGTCCGATGGAATACCTTCCCTGATTGACTGAGAGCAGGTCCGGGGTAGCTGGAAGCTGCCTCGGAGCCTGGAGCTGAGGCTGAGGAGATCTGGGTACCACTACTGGCGGGGCCACTCTGGGGCTATCAGAATCACCTGCGCCTTGTCCCTCCTTGCTTTGAGCAGCACCTTGTGCATCAAGGGGAACGGGGGAAAGGCGTAGAAGAGGCCCGGGGTCCACGGCCTTGAGAAGGCATTCCCCTGCAGCGATCCCTGCTGAGGGGGCATGGAACAGCCTCAGCTTCGATTCTCCCTGGAGGCAAACAGGTCCACCTGAGGTGTGCCCCAATGGGAGAATAGATCTGTACTACCTCCGCAGGAGAGACCACTGTGGACAGCCCCTATCCGGCTGAGGGCATCGGCCAGGGTGTTGGAGGCCCTGCCACATGAATGGCTAGGAGATCCGCCCAGGCTGCGCACGAGTGACCAGATGCGGAGAGCTTCCTGCATAGAAGCATGGAGCGCGCCCCGCCTGGCGGTTTAGATAGTACATGGTCGTGGTGTTGTCCGCCTGACCCGACCACTTGACCTCAAGAAACGGAGCAAAGGCGGTGAGAGCTAGGCGGACCGCCGAGCTCCAGCAGGTTGATGCGCATCGGGACTCCTCGGGACCAGAGGCCGCGCGCCGGTGTTCCCCAGATGGGCACCCCACCCATCAGAGAGGCATCGGTCGATAGAGAGACCGTCAGCTCGGGGCGGACAAACGGGATGCCTTCCTGCAGATGAACTGGAACAGTCCACCACTGGAGAGCATTCCACATCCCCTGGGTCACCGTCACTAGCTGGTCCAATGGATCGCAGCGTTGGGACCACTGGCTGGCCAGCCCCCACTGAAGGGGGCGCATGTTCCAGCAGGCCCAACGGACCACGCTGGTACAGGCCACCATGAGACCCAGGAGGCGCAGGAAGTCCCGGGCAGGGTGCAATTGCCCAACCAGAAATGACTGGGCAAAGGAGGAAAGAACCTCGACCCTGTCTGCCGGGAGCCGTGCCCTGGCTCGAAGAGAGTCGAGCTCTGCCCCGATGAAAAGAATCACCTGCTTGGGCCTGAGTCTGACTTGGCCTCGCTGTGATGAGGAGGCCGACCTGAGAGCAAACCTGAGGGCCAGATCTCTGACCGCCCACCTCCTGTCTGAGGGGCTGCTATCAGCCAATCGTCCAGGTAAGGGTAAACCCGAACCCCTCGGCGCCGCAGGAATGCTGTCACCACTGCCATGCATTTGGTGAAGACCCTGGGAGCTGGAGATAAGCCGAAGGGCATGGCTTGGAACTCGAAAAGGGATCCCTTCTCTCGAAAGCGAAGGAACCTCTGATGTGACGGACGGATAGGGATGTGAAAGAACGCGTCCTGCAGGTCCAGAGAGCAGAACCACATGCCGTGTTCCAAGGATGGTATTATCTGAGCCAGAGTGACCATCCCGCAGGTTCGAGACCTTAGGAACTTGTTTAGGTCGTGTAGGTCGAGAATGGGGCGCCAGCCACCCGTCCATTTCGGAACCAGGAAGTACCTGGACACAAACCCCGGGTTTGAGGGGGGGTCCGCCACCTCTCTTATCACCTCCTTCTCGAGGAGGAGAGCGATGTCGGCTCGGCGAGCTGACAGCAAGGCTTCGGACCCCGAGGCCCCCCAAGGTGCAATGGCTCTGAAGGGTGGGGCCTGCTCGAACTCCAGAGGCAGGCCCTTTCCCACCACCTCCAACACCCACTGGTCTGTGGTGATAACCGGAAAGAAAGTGGCGGAGCCGCCTCACGGGGCACCTGGGGTGAGGCGACACCCCTCAACCCGTCACTGGGCAGGCTTGGAGGAAGGACCGGCCGAGGGACCTCCAGGGCCTTTACCTCCCTGCTTCGTGGAGGAGGAAGCTGCGGGCTTGGGTTTGGGACACCAAGCGCAAGCCTGCTGGCCCTGATGCTGCTGGGCCGGACGTGCAGCGGGTGCGGACGGACGAAAGGGCTTAGAAACATAGAAACATAGACTTTGACGGCAGATAAGGACCGCTTGGCCCATCTAGTCTGCCCATTTCTCTACCTACAGGATAGGCCATAGATCCTAGTTAACCAACAGCCTATTTCTTCCTACCCCCCACAAGAATTGCCTTATGTCTGTCCCATGCATTCTTGAATTCTCCCACAGTTTTAGACCCCACAACCTCCTCAGGAAGGCTGTTCCATGCATCCACTACCCTCTCTGAAATAATACTTCCTCACATTGCCCTGAACCGCCCTCCTTCTATCTTTAAATTGTGTCCCTTGTTCTTGCAAGTCTCTTTTCTGAAAGATGCTACCCTCTTGGACTTTGTTGATTCCACTGAGGTACTTAAAAGTTTCTATCATGTCCCCCTCTCCCTTCTTTCCTCAAGGGTATACATATTAAGCTTCTTTAGTCTCTCCTCATACGGCTTCTCTTGCAGACCCTGCACCATTTTAGTTGCCTCTCCTCTGACTACCTCTATCCTGTCTATGTCCTTATGGAGATGGGGTCTCCAGAACTGGACACAGTACTCCAGATGGGGTCTCACCAACTGTCTGTACAGAGGGATAACAACTTCCTGTTTTCTGCTGCTGATGCCTCTCCTATACATCCCAGTATACCCCAGCCCTCCCTACTGCCTTCTCTCACATTGCTTGCTAACCTTAAGGTCATCTGATATGATTATCCCAGGTCCCTTTCCTTTTTGTTGTTGTTACTACTCCCACCCATTGTGTATTCTTCCCTGGGTTCTTGTTTCCAGGTGCATTATTTTGCACTCTTTGCATTGAATCCTAGCTGCCATACTTGACCATTCCTCCAACCTTGCCAAGTCCTTTTCATCCTTTCCACCCTCCTTGTCTATCAACCCTGTTGCAGATCTTTGTGTCATCTGCAAAAAGGAATATTTTTCCTTCCAGTCCCTCTGCTATGTCACTGATGAAGACATTAAAAAGGACTGGACCCAATACTGAACCCTGCGGTACCCCACTAGTAACCCCTCTTTCTTAAGAGTGGACTCCATTTACAATTACCTTCTGTGTCCTGTTGTGCAGCCAATGTTTTACCAGGCTACCACCCTGGGACCCACTCCCAGGCTGGTTAATTTGACTATTAATCTTTGTGTGGGACTGTGTCAAATGCCTTGCTAAAGTCTAGGTAGACCATGTCCACAGCCCTCCTGGTCATACAACATAGATACATAGACAGTGTCGCAGATAAGGGCCTATGGCCCACCCAGTCTGCCCATTTAAGTTTGTAAGTTCAGTTTATGTTTTCCAGGAAGTCTGTTGCCTTACCCCTGACCTCCAGAATTCCTTTATGTCTATCCCATGCATTCTTAAATCCTGTGATTGTTTCAGCCCCCACCACTTCCTCTGGCAGGGTGTTCCACTTGTCCACCACCCGTTCTGTGAAGAAATTCTTCCTCACGCTTCTCTGAATCGTCCCTCCTCCAACTTCATCCCATGCCCTCTAGTACTGGAACATCTTTTTCGCTTAAAATAGTGCATTCCTGCACCCGTTCCTCCTGTAAGATACTTGTATGTCTCTATCATATCCCTCTCTCCTCCTCTCTCCAGAGAGTACATGTTCAGTGCCTTCAACCTGTCCTCATAGGACTTGTAGATGCAATCCATGCACCATCTTTGTTGCCCTCTCTGAACCTTCTCTACCCTGTCTATGTCCTTACGTAGGTAAGGTCTCCAGAACTGCACAGTGTACTCCAGGTGCGGCCTCACTAGTGTCTTGTATAGTGGAATTATGACCTCCCTTTTCCTGCTGGTGATGCCCCTGCCTATACATCCCAGCATCCTATTTGCTTTACCTGCTGCCTTGTCGCACTGTTTCCCTGCCTTGAGGTCATCAGAGATGATAACTCCAGGATCCCTTTCCTGCTTGGTGCATGCTATATCCTCACCCCCCAACTGATATATTGTGCCAGGGTTTTTGTGCCCCATATGCATTATCTTGCACTTCCTTGCATTGAATTTCAACTGCCAAACCCCTGACCATTCTTCAAGTTTCTGCAGGTCCCTTCTCATTCTGTCTACACCCTCTGGTGTGTCTACTCTGTTACAGAGCTTTGTGTCATTAGCGAACAGTGAAATTCTGCCTTCTAGGTCCTGCGCAATGTCACTGATGAAGATATTGAATAGTACCGATTATTATTATATAATAGTACTTTTTTCACTACTACTTTGGTCACCCAGTCAAAGAAATCTATTAGATTCGTCTGACATGACCTTTCCGCTGTGAACCCATGCTGCCTTGGGTCCTGTGCTCCACTGGCCTCTAGGTACTCAACTATTCTTTCCTTCAGAAGTGACTCCATCACTTTCCCTACCACAGAGGTCAGACTGACAGGTCTGTAGTTTCCTGCCTCTGTCTTGGTCCCACTTTTGTGAAGGGGAATCACATCCGCCTTCCTCCATTCTTCGGGTACCACACCATCCTCCCATGATTTATTAATAAGAGTAGCCAGTGGTTTCACTAGTTCCTCCCTTAATTCTTTTAGAATTCTGGGGTGAATTCCATCAGGACCCATTGCTTTGTCCACCTTCAGTTTTAGGAGTTCTTGCAGAACCCTTTCTTTTGTGAAAGGACTGGGATCGACCCCAATCAAGAGTGCTTCTGTTAATTGGATTAGGCACTTCCCTCCTCTTCTGTGAATACTGAGCAGAAATATTCGCTCAGTATCCCTGCTTTTCACTGTCCTCTGCCCACCCACCGCCTGCTCATTTCAGCCTCACTATCTCCCTTTGTCTTTCTACGCCGCTGATGTACCTATAAAAGGTTTTATCCCCCTTCTTAACTGAGTTGGCTATCTTTTCCTCAGTTTGGGCCTTTGCTATTCTGACTTCCCTCCCTGCTTCCTTCTGCCTTAACTGGTACAGCTCTGTCCTGCTCCTTCTGTGTTTCCTTATACTTCCGAATGCTATCTTTTCTTCCTGACTTTCACAGCCACCTCTTTTGAGAACCATAGTGGCTTTTTTCTTTCATTTTGATTTGTTTATTTGCTTCACACAAAGGCTTGTTGCCTCTGTGATGGCAGTTTTGATGATTCCCCATTGTTGCTCCACACCTCCTTCTAGCCTGTTTGCTAGTGCTTTTCTGAGGCACTCTCCCATCTTGCCAAAGTCAGCTCTCCTAAAGTCCAGTACCCTCACTTTTGTATGGCTTGACTCTGTTTGTCTTGGGACAAACGACCTGGCTGACAAGACAGTAGATACAGTCCAGAGGAGGTTTGAGGAACTAGCACAATTATGTGAGGGGGCAGGAAGATCAGTAACTTTTTCATAGATACTTGAAGTGCCAAAGGCAAGCACAACAAGAAAGCTGAGAATAGAGGAATTTAACGGATGGCTAAGAACCTGGTGTTGTGCTAAAGGGTATGGGCTGTTGGGGGGTTGGGAAGGACCTGGGAGGACAGTAGTCTCTATGCCAAGGACAGACTACACTTAAGTGAGGAGGGAAAGAAAAAGTGTTGAAACAGAGGATGGAGGAGTACATAGAGGAAGTTGGGAATTTAAAGTAGGAGTTGGGGGTAGCAGTTGGGGAAGAGATATGCAGAGACCACAGGTTGGGAAACCATATGAGTTACCCCCCATAACAGTGACAAAGTACATATGGCAAGTACTATTGGTGAGGCTAGGAAAGGAGGGCAGGATGGGAGGAGGGGAAAGGGTGGAAGGTGGATAACCTTAATGCTAGGAGCCTTGGGAGGAAAACTGCAGAGTTACAGGTTCTCATGGCAGAGGGAGAGGTGGATATTGCAGCCATCACAGAAACATGGGCCACCCAATACAATGACTGGGACCTGTCTGTACCAGGGTACGGGGTTATTTCGTAGGGACAGGGTGATTGGGAAAGGAGGGGGGTGGCACTGTATGTGAAGGAAGGACTGAAGTGTGTAAGGGAGGAAGGGGAGGAGGGTAGTACAGAGTCACTTTGGGTGCAAATCCAGGATTCCAAGAATAGGATTCTTAGAATGGGAGTGGTGTACAGGCCACCATCTCAGACGGAGGAGTTAGACAGGGAACTAGCGGGACAGATCAGGAGGACCCGCGGGAAGGGTAATGTGGTGATTGTGGGGGACTTCAACATGCCAGGAGTGGACTGGAGCACAACAACAACCAGGAACAGAAGGGAGCAGGTACTGCTGGATGCCTTCCAGGACAGCTTCCTGCTGCAAATGGTCAGTGAACCAACCAGGTTAGGGAATACCCTTGACCTTGTGCTGGCAAATGGGGACTTTTGGAGAGAACTTACAGTGGAGGAACCGCTGTCAGGGAGTGACCACCACTCAGTATGGCCCACATTGGATATGGGCAAGGAAGGAGTGGAATCTGGCACAAGATTGCTGGACTTCAGGAGGGCCGACTTTGGGAGGATGGGGGAAGTGGCAAAAGGTACCTGGCCAGAATTCAATCTAGTATGGACACTAACCAGAGGTGAAGCTCATAGTTAGGGATAGTGGAGGCAACCAAACCTGTTGCAAAGCCCAGAGCAAGAAGGCTAGGCTAAGAAACCAGCTGGTTGAGCAAGGAGGTCATGGAAAAGGTAAGGAGAAAAAGAGCTGCCTTTAGGAAGTACAAGAAAACAGGGAGGGGGAGGACAGGGAGGAGTACTTGATAGAATCAAGGGAGGTGACAAGGGCAGTAAGGGAGCCAAAGCATCACTGAACTCAGGCTGGCACAAGGCATTAAGAAGGGGAGAAGGACTTCTTTAAGTACATCAGGAGAAAAGGAGCTGTAAGGACCACATAGTAAGGATAAGGAAGGAGGGGGGTTGTGGAAACAGGGTGCGATAAGGCGAAGCACTAAATGAGTATTGCTCAGTATTTACTAAAGAGAAGAGGGGGGTGACACCCAAGGTGGGAGAAATGGCAGAAGCAGGGGTGAAGTGGTGACAGATGGGGAAGTCATGGAGAGCAGAGTTCGAGAGGGTTTGAAGGCACTGAGGGTGGATGGGCGCGCCAGGCCCAGATGGCATCCACCCCAGGGTACTGAAGGAGTTGGCAGAGGTCCTTGCAGGACCTTGGCAGACCTATTTAATGCCCTCACTACATTCGGGTGTGTACCTGGGACTGGAGGATGGGTCAGTGGTGCCCTCCACAAGAGTGGGCCCCAAGGATGAACCGGAAACTACAGACCAGTGAGCCTCACATCCATCGTGGGTAAGCTAATGGAGACTATCCTGAGGAGAGGCTGGTGGCCCTCCTAGAGGCCAAAGGACTACAGTACAGCAGACAGCATGGCTTCATATGTGGCAGATCCCTGCCAAACTAACCTGGTCGAGTTCTATGACTGGGTAACTAGGCAACTGGACAGGGGCATGCAGGATGTCCTGTATCTGGACTTCAGCAAGGCATTCACCGGTACGCCGCATGGAAGGCTGGGAAGGAAGTTAGTAGGCACAGGGGCGGGTAAAGCTGGTGTTGGTAGGGAACCGGCTTCAGGAAGGCATGAGAGGGTGGTGGTGGGGGGTTTCTCACACCCAAGGGCAGTGACGAGCGGTGTCTCCACAGGGCTCAGTGTTGGGACCAGTGTTGTTTGGGATATTCATTGCAGACATATCATGGGACATCAAGAGCAAGATCAGTCTGTTTGCTGATGATACCAAGGTAGCGCGGTGGTGGATGACCTAGGGGATGGCAGGGTTGCAAGATGATCTGGGAAAGCTTGGAACCTTGTCAGACACCTGGCAACTGGAATTTTAATGCCAAAGTAAGGTGCTGCATTTTGGGTGAAGAACCCAAGGAGGAGTTACCAGCTGGGGAGTGCAGCTAGCCCAGACAGAGTGAGGAGAAGGATCTGTGTGTTATTATAGGGTCAATGAACAACTCAGCACAATGTAGGAAGGCAGCTGCAAGGCCAACAAAATGCTGGGTTGTATTGCAAGGGTATATCCTCGAGGAGGAGGGAGGCGATTCTGCCACTGTATAGGTCATTAGTTAGACCACACCTGGAGTACTGCGGCAGTACTGGTGCCCGGGATTCGAAGAGGGACATTGTTACTGGAGGGTGCAGCGAGGGTGACAAAGATGATCAAGGGGCTGGGGACTTATCATACGAGAGGAGGTTGAAAGAGTTGAACATGTACTACTGGAGGAGAGGAGGGACAGGGTGACATGATTGAAACCTTAAATACATGAAAGGAATAAACAAGACGGCACAGAGGGGCTGTTCAAAGTAAGGAGGGGAGGGCTACCAGGGCCATGATATGAGACTGGAGGAGGAAGGTTCAGGAGGAGATGAGGAGACACTTTTACAGAGAGGGTAGTGGCTGGGTGGAATGCTACCTGCAGAAGTGGTATGCAGTAGTACAGTGGACTGTTCAAAAGGGGATGGACAGGACAAGGGAGGGGTTAATGAAGGAAGGTGGAAGGAGGGCAGCTGCAGAATAAGGTGCTAGCTGTACATTCGAATAGACTTGATAGACTCTAGGCCTTTATCTGCTGGCAAATTTCGTATGTTCATATATAGCTGAGTTTAACGTGAACCACACTGTTTGATGGTCACTTGTCCCCAGATGGCAACCCACTTCTAGATCTGAGATCCTCTCACTGCCCCCATTTGAGAGTACAAGGTCTAAGATTGCTCCCTCATGAGTGGGTTCTGAAACTAGCTATCTAATGCCTGCCACCTGTAGGGCATCAAGAATGGCCCTGCTCTTGGATGTGGCTGCAGCAAATGTGCTCCAGTTAACATCTGCATATTCAGGTCTCCCATCAATAGTATTCCCTTTCTGCCATTCTAAGAATGCCTCTATCATATCCTTGTCCATTCTCCCTGACATGGGGATCTGTACACAACCCCCATGCGGATTGTGGTGCCCTTTCCAGTCTCCAAGGTGACCCACAGTGCTTCCTCTCCTCCCTGTTTACTCTTTTGTTCAGTTGCTTTTATCCTTCCTTTACATAGAGAGCTACTTCCTCCCCTCTTCTCCCTGCCTGTCTCTCCTGTAGGTTATGTACCCTGGCATGTTAACATCCCAGTCATGGTTCTCTGTGTACTATGTTTCTGTGACTGCATATCGGTATCCAGGATCCCTCTTCCATCAAGGCCACCAGTTTCAGGGAGCTTGTTGTCTGACTACGGGCATTGGTACCATTACCTCCATTTCCTGGATGGCCTTACCCTTTGCCCCTCATCCCTGTCCTTCTTGCCTTTGTCACTTTCTCCATTTACTCCCTGCCCTTCTCCCTATCGACCAACCCTTATGTTGGTGTTTGCCGCACTTACTACCGTGGATTTGGGGGCTAGATTTCTGTTCTTTCCAGTGTCTCCTTGGCTAGTTTAAAAGCTTGCCAGTGAAGCATTTAAACCTATCACCTAGGATCCTGGTTCCCTCCCGGACAGATGCAGCCCATCATGCCAGTATAGGCTTGCATCACTCCAGGTGGACCCCAGTCCCCAATGAAGCCAAACTCTGAGCTCAACAATTAGTTTTCAACCACTGACTGAACCTATGCTGCGGAACACCCTAGCCTCCCATGCCATAGATGGCAGCACCTCTGAGAAGGTTACCGTGCAGGCTACTTGACTAAGGCCCTTCCCATTCCGCAAACTCTTCCTGCACTTCTCTAATCCCTTTCTTAGCCAGGTCATTTGTCCCTAGGTGGACAATGACATCCAGCTCCCTCCCCTGTGCAGCTGCTCCAGCAATCCTGAGGATTCGCTCCCTGTCCCTCCAAGCCATGGCGCCAGGCAGGCACCTTATCTCCCTCTCCCCTTCCTTGCCCAGTTCTACCTTCCTAACAATGGAGTCCCCACAAGGAGTTGTTTCCATCCCTGCCACCCTCCTGTTGGTCTCCTTTGTGGAGGTTCCCAGAATCCTCCTTGGTCTCCATCATGGTGCCTCCATAGAGGAACCACACTTTGCCAGAATGGCATAGGAATTGTGGCGAGGTACAACTGGAGGGATGCGCCTCTGTTCCACCACCCTCACCCTCCCTGAGCCCACTGTGGTCCAACCGCTTCCTCTTTCTTGGCAACCTCTGAGGCAACGGCAGTGGCACTGGTGGTCCCTGGATGGAAGAGGAGGTCCCACAAATCCTGGTCAACTCAGCCTGGAGATGAGCAACCTCCTCCTCGGCCCAGTAGAGAGGTGCCTGCAGATGGGACAACACCGCATCCTCCAGAACGTCTCCCGGAAGACTGCTGCTCCACAGCCACTGCACTGCACCACTCCAATCATGTCTTACTTCTGGCCCCTTAACTGTTTTCAATCCTTACTCTTTCCTCTGTTTTTTTTTTTTCTCTCTCTCTCCTTACTTTCTGCCTGTGTGCCCTTTAAGCTCCTGATTGTCCTGTTCTGAGACAAGAATATCCTATATTTCTCAGTGGACCACTTACTTGCTCAGAGGCAGACCTCCAGCAGCTAGAGGGGGCCGGAGAGCTACTCCTGCCCTTCTAGGATGGTGGGTCTTTGGTGGTTCTGTGATCACTCACTTCCTGCTCCCAAACAGGAAGTTCCTGTTGTCAGTCAAATCCTGTGCCTATAAAAATAGAACTAGCTTTGGCTGAGGGGGTGGAGGGGAGGGAAGGAGGGCAATATAGTCCCAGCAGAGAAGTCCAGTCACACAGCAGTCCTTTCTCCTGGTGTCTTCTGCCAAGATATTAGCAGAATCTTTCTAAGGCAGTCTTTAAATGTAGCTTCCTATCTAGCTAGCTACCCCTACTTACTAGATCTTCTACCAGTAATTTAAACCTCACAGCAGTTAAGTCCTTTCAATCGCCTGATATTTACACCTATAACTGTTCAGATACCCATTCAGTTCAGTTAACCCAGACAGACACACACACACTTTTTTTTTGTTTTGTATGTTAGTTTTTTTACCCTAAATTAAAGGTCCAAGTACAAAAGTTCTTCTACTTTAGTCCCAGCAGAGAAGTCCAGTCACACAGCAATCCTTTCTCCTGGTGTCTTCTGCCAAGATATTAGCAGAATCTTTCTAAGGCAGTCTTTAAATGTAGCTTCCTTCTAGCTGCTAGCCACTCCCCTACTTACTAGATCTTTCTACCAGTAATTTAAACCTCACAGCAGTTAAGTCCTTTCAATCACCTGATATTTACACCTATAACTGTTCAGATACCCATTCAGTTCAGTTAACCCAGACAGACACGCAATTTTTTTTTTTTGTTTTGTATGTTAGTTTTTTACCCTAAATTAAAGGTCCAAGTACAAAAGTTCTTCTACTTTAGTCCCAGCAGAGAAGTCCAGACACACAGCAGTCCTTTCTCCTGGTGTCTTCTGCCAAGGCTTGGGTTGCAGTCTGCGGCCCTTGTCCCTCTGAGCGGATGAGACCGAGTCCAAAGTGGCATTGGACTTTTCGATCCTCTGGAGGTGGCCTTCCACTCCAGGGCCGAAGAGGTCGGTCCCCAGGAAGGGGACATCCGCCAATTTGTGCTGGGTATCCGCTATGAAGGTGGATATCTCAGCCATGCCTGGCGGCGATAGCCACTGCGTGTCGCGACTGACCTAGCACATGAGTCTCCCATGTCCAGAGCAGTCTGAAGTTGCTGCTTGGCCACCGCCCTGCCCTGGTCCCGCACCTGCCTAACCGTGGTCTGCAGGTCAGCCGGGAGATGAGGGACTACCTCGTCCAGGGAGCCCAACAGGGCATGGGAGAAATGTGCCATAAGCACGGCCAAGCTGGCCTGATGAAGGCCACGGGAGGACGCAGCGTAGACTTTTCGCCCGGCATAGTCCACTTTTGACTCCTTGTCGGGAGGTTTGTCCATCGCCCTTGCATTTCCGCACTGAAAACGCTGTCGGTAACTAACCCTCGGCCAAGGATGTTCTGAGAAACCGGACAGGGAACCGGTAGGGACCGTGATACTTCCTGGCCTATCCTGGCCGGGCGAGGGCAGGAAGCAGGGCGCTGCCAGAGTACCAAGGCCGGGCCACAATGGCCTCAGCCACAGGAAAGGCCTCCGAGGAATCCCTCGGTCCAATATCTCCGTGAGGGGATACTTGGCCCGCTTGATATGGGCTTCGAGCTGCATCCCGGTGGACTCCGAGATGAGCCTGAGCAAACCCAGGAAGGACGAAGGGCTGTCGTCCAGCGACTGACCTCCAGAGGACTCCAAGTCCACTCGCCTGGAGAAGAGGGAGGAATCGTCCTCGGACTCAGAAGAGTCCGCAAAGAGCTGCCTCGGGCCTGAGCCACCCTCCACCTGCCGAGCGCGATCAGGAGTGAGGGTGACCGACAGCCTATGGTGCAGACCGTGAGCCGACCGAGAGTTCTTGGTCGGAGCCCAAAACAGCGGCTGTGGAGGCGGAGGTTCCACCGGAATCGGTGGAGCAGCTGGTTTTGGCCGAACAACCGGCCTGGGAACAGGCTCCTCGGGTAAAACGAGGGGTTGTTTTGGCCGCTCCGGTGACAGCCACTTAATGGCCGGGGAAGGCTACGGCGTCGGCTTGTTCCCGGTCAGAAGGAGCTGTTGCCACGAGGTCCTCGTATCGTCGGCGTAACTTACGCCGAAGCCTCCCCTCATCCGAGGAGGAGGACGAGGAATGAGTGGCAGCGGCGCTTACCGCGGTGCCGAGACCGTCTATGACGGCAGGATCTGCTGGACTGCGAAGAAGTCCGAGACCGAGACCGAGAACCTCGGCCTTTCTGAGGACGGTGCGGGGAGAGGACGGGTGGAACCGGCTCCTCCCTCGGCTCGGGGGGTTCACCCGAGGGCTCCGGAACCAGAGGCACTGGCAAGCCCAGCGGGATCCTCAACTCCACCCGGGGAACCCGGTGAGAGAAGTTCGACGCGCCGGTCGACCCAACCCGTCCAATGGTCGAGAAAGATCTCGACTCGCCAACAGAAGTCTCTGTCAACTGACCTGGACGGGGACACTGTGGAGACCAGTGGCCGGTCAAACGATCGATCGAAGTCGATGGCCGACAACTGGGGAGAGGGACCTTTCCACTCCCAAGAGCGTCGACGGAGGGACTTACCCTTGTCTTTCTTCTTGGACCGAGAAGAAGGTCCAGCAGACGTTGGTCCCTCTCCTCTAGTGGAGAGGGACAGACAAAGCTCCTTAAAGGAAGCTGTGTAAGAGGAACCCAGGGAGAGCGGGATAAATGCTGCGGTCGAGGAAGATGCGTCTCAAGGCCGCTTCTCTCTCGAGGGCTTATCATCTGCTTGTTGATCCGCCCAGCCCGCCGCCGTGGAAACCGCCGACCAGGCCTCTTTTGACTTTACCGGAGGAAAACGTTTCTCGGGGCGCCCCAGTTGTAAACGGGCAGCACGGTCTTCGAGGACGTAGGCTGAGAAGGAAGAGCACAGGTCGCAAGCCTGCGGGTCGTGCTCAAGGCCTAAACAGTAGACACACGTGGAGTGCGGATCCGTCCGAGACATCTTCTGCCCGCAAGGGCACCGCCGAAAACCGGGAGTCGATTTGTCCATCGCAGCCGCGAGGGATAGAAGACCGAAGTCTATAATGCAAAAAACTTTTAAATTCGGAAAACCGAAGAATTAGGAACCAGTCTTATACGCAGAGCGTTAAGGAGGGAACCTGAGCTTCCAAGCGGTAAGGTAGATCTGGCGTCATGGGGCGGAGCCAAGAGTTTTACCACCCGGGTGGGTGGGAGGAGCCAGCTTGAAGACCTTCCGGCAAGATTTAAAGCGGCAAGGATACCTGCCAGACAGTGTGGATGAACAACATATCCATGTCCCTAGAAACTACCTTATCCTTGTGGAAGATAATGTAGTTAGGTTCAGTGGAGAGTGTCTGCAGCTCAGAAATTCTTCTGGCTGAGGTAATTGCCACTAAAAAGACAGTTTTCCAAATGATGTACTTTAGGTCTGCTGTAGCCACTGGCTCAAAAGGAGGCTCCATGAGTTTGGCTATACAGAGGTTCAAGTTCCAGGGAGGAATAGGTTCCCTAAGAATGGGGCTGAAGGTGTACCAAGTAGTCAAGCACTGAAGAGAGGTATGCTTTCATTGGGTGAATATGCCTGTCCTTGCACCACAGGGAAAATCTTTTCCATTTTGAAGCACAGGTCTTTCTAGTACTTGGCATCTTAGCTAGGCAAAGAATCCGCAAGGCTTGTTTTGAGTACTGAGAGTCTGGACGCACTAGCTCTTCAAGTACCAGGCTTTGAGGCGAAGAAACTATGCTGGGGTATCTTATCCCCACCTTAGGTAGAGTCAAGAGACTGTGGCTCAATGGTAGTCGAAATGGTTACTTGGCTGCATGGGCCAGGAGCAGGGAATACCAAGGTTGTCTTGCCCAGTCTAGTGCCACCAGAATCATGGTGGCAGGCTGGGTTCTGAGCTTCAAGAGGATTCTGAGGATCAAAGAGAAAGGAGGGAAGGCATACAGGAACTTCATTGTCCAGTCCTGGCTTAGGGCATCCCCTGGTACTGTCCCTAGAGCTGGAGGCTTGCAGCAGTACAGGGGTAGCTGGTGCTTGAGGCTGGAGGCAAAGAGATCTATCCCTGGAGTTCTCCACCTCCTGAAAACTGTGGCCAGTAATTGTCAGATCAGGGCCCACTCATGGTGACCCTGACTGATCGCGGCTTAGAGCATCTGCCAGCACATTGTCCTTGCCTGGCAGGTGAATGGTCAATAGCTGAATTTCAAAGAATAGGCCAGAGACCAAAGTTTCATGGCCTCTGTGCAGTGCTTTGTGGACCTTGTGACCCCCGCTTGTTGATACAGAACATACAAGTAGCTGTGGTGTTGTCTGTTCTAACTTGAACAGACTGGCTTTTTAGGAGAGGAGCAAAGGCTTTTATTGCCAAATAAACCGCTCTGAGTTCGAGAATGTTTATATGGTAAGTGGACTCCTTGGGGGACCATGTCCCACTTATGGACTGGTCTGCCAAGTGCCCATCGTAGGAGGGAGGCATCTGTAGTGAGTACTCTGGATGGTTCCCTTTGCTGGAAGGGGCCCCTTCTCTGAGATTCTGTAAATCTTTCCACCAGTCTACTGTAGCAGAGTCCTTGAGACTGGAATGAGTTTTAACATGGAGTCTTTTCTGGGACCAGTGAGTCCTTAGGCTATACTGAATGTCCTTCATTTGAAATCTGGCACCTGGTACCACAGCTGTGGTAGAAGCCATGTGGCCTAGAAGCCTCAGGAAGTATCTGGTTGGTCTTGGCTGGCCCAGGACGAAAGAGTTTGCAGGTTCTGAAGATTGTGTGCCCTGTTCGAGGAGGGCAGGGCCTTTTCCGCTTGGCGTGTCTAGTTCTGCCCCAATGAACTCCAGTAGCTGTACTGGTTGAAGTGGGATTTCTGAGTACTGATTAAAAAGCCTAGGGATTCCAGGGTACTCTGAGTTAACTGAGAGAGTCTCTGACCTCCTGTAGAGACTTGCCCCCTATTAACCAATCATCCAGGTAAAGGAAGACAGACACCTGTTGTCTTCTGAGATGGACTGCCACTACTGCCAGGCAATTTGTGAAGACCCTGGGCACTGAAGAAAGGCCGAAGGGCATTGCTGCAAACTGGTAGTGGCCTGAAGGCAGACAACCTGAGAAATTTTCTGTGGGACTGCCTGTCTGGAATGTGAAAATAGGCATCCTTTAGGTCTAGGGAAAGTAGCCAACCCCCACCTTTTGCAGAGATGAAATCACTGCAGACAGGGTGACCATCTTGAATTTGGGATTGAAAAGATGTTTGTTTAGGTACCTGAGGTCTAACATGGATCGCCAAGAAAAAAATTACTCACCTTAATAATCTTGTTTCTTCTAAGGGAATCTTACTGTATTCTGACTTATGCGGTATGGTCTCACCATAGGACTGCCCCGGAGCCGAAATGGTTAATAGAACCTATGCAAATTATGGAATGCTAGGCTCGAGCTCGGTTTTCAAATCACTGTCCCTGGTAAACAACTCTAAACCATCAGGTTCTTACGAAGCATGCACTAAGCAAATTCTAAATAATATAATAATAATAATGATAATAATAATAAAAGTACTAACAATAATAATAGTAACCACAACAACAACTCTCCCTAATGAATAAAAGGAAATTCTTAAGGAATTATTTTTCCCCCTGAAAACTTGCCAAATGGCATCACTAAGACTCAAGTCACAGATGCCCACAAACAAGATCATCTATACCCCTAGGTTTGCAACAACTCTACCACAAATGTAATGCAGTGACCATATGTTTTTAGCAGGGAGGAAGGAGGGAGCTCAGAATACAGTGAGATTCCCTTAGAAGAAACAAGATTACTAAGGTGAGTAATTTTTTCTTCAAACACCAGGAAATCTTACTATATTCTGACTTATGCAAATTACCAAGGTGGGCCTATAACCTATTTAAGAAAAGGGCTCTGCAGGACTGCTGTGCCAAACCTGGCATCTCCTCTGGCCTGACGTCCAGACAATAATGTTTGGTGAATGTGTGAACTGCCTTCCAGGTTGCAGCTTTGCAAATGTCCACTAGGGGAACATCTCTAGCAGCTGCCATAGAAGCTGCAGTACCCCTAGTTGAATGGGCCCTGAGGCCTGCAGGTGGTTGCTTACCCACCTTGCTGTAGCAAAACTGGATACCAACCACTATCCATCTTGCAATAGATCATTTTGTGGCAGGTTTCCCTTTTCCCACCTCTCCATAAGTAAGGAAGAGTTGGGTCTGATCCTGTCTGTGACCCTTTGTGTGGTTAAGATAATAGCTGACTGCCATTTTTACATCCAGGCTGTGCAGCCTGTGCCCACCTGAGGTGGTATGGTCTGTAAAGAAGACTGGTAAAGTAACAGACTGGTTGGGGTGGAACTCCGATACCACCTTGGGCAGAAACTTTCTGTTAGTCCTATGGACTGTCTTGTCTCTATGGACAGCAATATAACCAGGCTCTGTAGATAATGTCTGGAGTTCACTAACCCTTCTGGCAGAAGTAATGGCTACCAGAAACACTGTTTTCAAAGTCACATATATGAGGTCTGCTGTGGACATGGGTTCAAAAGGGGGCTGCATAAGCTAAGCAATACAGATATTCAGATCCCATGTGGGGGGAGGCTCCCTATGTGGTGGATGCAACTGTAGTAACCCCTTAAAAAATGTCTTGAACACTGGCCTTGAAGCCAAGGAGGAAGCCTTACCTGCTGATAAATAAGCTGAGACAGCTGCCAGGTGCACTCTCAAGGTGGAAATAGTTAAACTTGTGGAATGCAAATGGTCCATATAATCCAGGACTATAGAGAGACTAGCCTGGGTGTGGTCCAAACCCTTGCCCTGGCACCAAACAGAAAATCTTTTCCATTTAGAGGCGTAGGTTTTCTTGGTCAAAGGCTTTCTGGAGACTCGCAGTATATCCCCGACTCCCACTGAGAGATGCAAGTTTGCATACTCTTAAGTCCTCAAGAGCCATGCTTTGAGACTGAGGGACAACAGGTTGGGGTACATGAACCTACCCTGTGAAGACAACAGTAGGTTGTACCTCCTGGGGAGACTGATTGGCTTGGTTACTGACATTGATAGGAGGATAGAGTACCAAGTTTTGTCTGGCCCAATCTGGAGCAATGAGGATCGTTGAAGCCCGAGTTTGATTAATACTTTCAGTAACAGAGGAAAAGCATACAGGAACATCCCTGTCCAATCCAGCAAGGGGGACTGCAGCAATACTGAGGGAGCTGGTGATTGTCTGGGGCTGCAAACAGATCCACTTCTGGCGTACCCCATTTCCTGAAAATGGTCTGCAAGACCTGTTTGTTCAGTGACCACTCGTGGTGGTTCTGGTTTATTCTGCTGAGAGCATCCAGTATAAGCATCACTCCAGATGGACCCCCAGTCCCCAATGAAGCCAAATCCCAGGCTCACACCAGTTTTCCAACCACAGACTGAATCCCATAGTGCGGAACACCTAGCCTCTCCTATGCCATAGATGGGCAGCACCTCTGAGAAAGGTTACCGTGCGTGCTGCTTGACTAAGGCCCCTTCCAATTCCGCAAACTCTTCTGCACTTCTCTAATCCCTTTCTTAGCCAGGTCATTTTGTCCCTAGGTGGACAACGACATCCAGCTCCCTCCTGTGCAGCTGCTCCAGCAATCCTGAGGATTCGCTCCCTGTCCCTCCAAGCCATGGCGCCAGGCAGGCACCTTATCTCCCTCTCCCCTTCCTTGCCCAGTTCTACCTTCCTAACAATGGAGTCCCCCACAAGGAGTTGTTTCCATCCCCTGCCACCCTCCTGTTGGTCTCCTTTGTGGAGGTTCCCAGAATCCTCCTTGGTCTCCACTGCGGGTGCCTCCATAGAGGAACCACACTTTGCCAGAATGGCATAGGAATTGTGGCGAGGTACAACTGGAGGGATCGCCTCTGTTCCACCACCCTCACCCTCCCTAGGCCACTGTGGTCCAACCGCTCCCTCTTTCTTGGCAACCTCTGAGGCCTTGACAGTGGCACTGGTAGTCCCTGGATGGAAGAGGAGGTCCCACAAATCCTGGTCAACTCAGCCTGGAGATGAGCAACCTCCTCCCTCAGCCCAGAGAGAGATGCCTGCAGATGGGACAACACGCATCCTCCAGAACGTCTCCCGGAAGACTGCTGCTCCACAGCCACTGCACTGCCCACACTCCAATCATGTCTTACTTCTGGCCCTTAACTGTTTTCAATCCTTACTCTCTTTCCTCTGTTTTTTTTCTCTCTCTCTCCTTACTTTCTGCCTGTGTGCCTTTAAGCTCCTGATTGTCCTGTTCTGAGACAAGAATATCCTATATTTCTCAGTGGACCACTTACTTGCTCAGAGGCAGACCTCCAGCACAACTAGAGGGGCAGGAGAGCTACTCCCACCCTTCTAGGATGGTGGGTCTTTGAGTAGTTCTGTGATCACTCCTTCCTGCTCCCCAAACAGGAAGTTCCTGTTATCAGTCAAATCCTGTGCCTATAAAAATAGAACTAGCTTTTGGCTGAGGGTGGAGGGAGGAAGGAGGGCAATATAGTCCCAGCAAGAAGTCAGTCACACAGCAGTCCTTTCTCCTGGTGTCTTCTGCCAAGATATTAGCAGAATCTTTCTAAAGACAGTCTTTAAATGTAGCTTCCTTCTAGCTAAGCCACTCCCCTACTTACTAGATCTTTCTACCAGTAATTTAAACCTCACAGCAGTTAAGTCCTTTCAATCGCCTCAATATTTACAACCTATAACTGTTCAGATACCCATTCAGTTCAGTTAACCCAGACAGACACACACACACTTTTTTGTTTTGTATGTTAGTTTTTACCCTAAATTAAAGGTCCAAGTACAAAAGTTCTTCTACTTTAGTCCCACAGAGAAGTCAGTCACACAGCAATCCTTTCTCCTGGTGTCTTCTGCCAAGATATTAGCAAGAATCTTTCTAAAGGCAGTCTTTAAATGTAGCTTCCTTCTAGCTAAGCCACTCCCCTACTTACTAGATCTTTCTACCAGTAATTTAAACCTCACAGCAGTTAAGTCCTTTCAATCACCTTGATATTACACCTATAACTGTTCAGATACCCATTCAGTTCAGTTAACCCAGACAGACACGCACATTTTTTTTTTTGTTTTGTATGTTAGTTTTTTAACCCTAAATTAAAGGTCCAAGTACAAAAGTTCTTCTACTTTAGTCCCAGCAGAGAAGTCCAGACACACAGCAGTCCTTTCTCCTGGTGTCTTCTGCCAAGGCTTGGGTTGCAGTCTGCGGCCCTTGTCCCTCTGAGCGGATGAGACCGAGTCCAAAGTGGCATTGGACTTTTCGATCCTCTGGAGGTGGCCTTCCACTCCAGGGCCGAAGAGGTCGGTCCCCAGGAAGGGGACATCCGCCAATTTGTGCTGGGTATCCGCTATGAAGGTGGATATCCTCAGCCATGCCTGGCGGCGCATAGCCACTGCGGCCGCGACTGACCTAGCACATGAGTCTCCCATGTCCAGAGCAGTCTGAAGTTGCTGCTTGGCCACCGCCCTGCCCTGGTCCCGCACCTGCCTAACCGTGGTCTGCAGGTCAGCCGGGAGATGAGGGACTACCTCGTCCAGGGAGCCCAACAGGGCATGGGAGAAATGTGCCATAAGCAGCGCCAAGCTAGGCCTGATGAAGGCCACGGGAGGGACGAGCGTAGACTTTTCGCCCGGCATAGTCCAATTTCTTGGACTCCTTGTCGGGAGGTTTGTCCACGTCCCTTGCATTTCCGGCACGCCGGAAAACGCTGTCGGTAACTAACCCCTCGGCCGAAGGATGTTCTGAGAAACCGGACAGGGAACCGGTAGGGACCGCATACTTCCTGGCCATCCTGGCCGAAGGCGCAGGGCAGGAAGCAGGGCGCTGCCAGAGTACCAAGGCCGGGCCCACAATGGCCTCAGCCACAGGAAAGGCCTCCGTAGGGGAATCCCCTCGGTCCAATATCTCCGTGAGGGGATACTTGGCAGCCGGCAGATCTGAGGCTCGAAGCTGCATCCCGGTGGACTCCGAGATGAGCCTGAGCAAACCCAGGAAGAGGCCGAAGGGCTGTCGTCCAGCGACTGACCTCAGAGGACTCCAAGTCCACTCGCCTGGAGAAGAGGGAGAGCGTCGTCGGACTCAGAAGAGTCCAGCAAAAAACTACCTCGGGCCTGAAGCCACCCTCCACCTGCCGGCGCGATCAGGAGTGAGGGTGACCGACAGCCTATGGTGCAGACCGTGAGCAGACCGAGAGTTCTTGGTCGGAGCCAAAACAGCGGCTGTGGGCGGAGGTTCCACCGGAATCGGTGGAGCAGCTGGTTTTGGCGAACAACCGGCCTGGGAACAGGCTCCTCGTGTAAAGCGAGGGTTGTTTTGGCCGCTCCGGTGACAGCCACTTAATGGCCGGGGAAGGCTACGGCGTCGGCTTGTTCCCGGTCAGAAGGAGCTGTTGCCACGAGGTCCTCGTATCGTCGACGTAACTTACGTCGAAGCCTCCCCTCATCCGAGGAGGAGGACGAGGAATGAGTGGCAGCGGCGCTTACCGCGGTGCCGAGACCGTCTATGACGGCAGGATCTGCTGGACTGCGAAGAAGTCCGAGACCGAGACCGAGAACCTCGGCCTTTCTGAGGACGGTGCGGGGAGAGGACGGGTGGAACCGGCTCCTCCCTCGGCTCGGGGGGTTCACCCGAGGGCTCCGGAACCAGAGGCACTGGCAAGCCAGCGGGATCCTCAACTCCACCCGGGGAACCCGGTGAGAGAAGTTCGACGCGCAGCCGGTCGACCCAACCGCCCAGCGGGTGAGAAAGATCTCGACCGCGCTAACAGAAGTCTCTGTCAACTGACCTGACGGGACACCGGTGAGACCAGTGGCCGAAGCCGAACGATCGACCGAAGTCGATGGCCGACAACTCGAGGAGAGGGACCTTTCCCGCTCCCAAGAGCGTCGACGGAGGGACTTACCCTTGTCTTTCTTCTTGGACCAAGAAGAAGGTCCAGCAGACGTTGGTCCCTCTCCTCTAGTGGAGAGGGACAGACAAAGCTCCTTAAAGGAAGCTGTGTAAGAGGAACCCAGGGAGAGCGGGATAAATGCTGCGGTCGGGGAAGATGCGTCAAGGCCGCTTCTCTTCTCGAGGGCGATCATCTGCTTGTTGATCCGCCCAGCCCGCCGCGTGGAAACCGCCGACCAGGCCTCTTTGACTTTACCGAGGAAAACGTTTCTCGGGGCGCCCCAGTTGTAAACGGGCAGCACGGTCTTCGAGGACGTAGGCTGAGAAGGAAGAGCACAGGTCGCAAGCCTGCGGGTCGTGCTCAAGGCCTAAACAGTAGACACACGTGGAGTGCGGATCCGTCCGAGACATCTTCTGCCCGCAAGGGCACCGCCGAAAACCGGGAGTCGATTTGTCCATCGCAGCCGCGAGGGATAGAAGACCGAAGTCTATAATGCAAAAAACTTTTAAATTCTGAAAACCGAAGAATTAGGAACCAGTCTTATACGCAGAGCGTTAAGGAGGGAACCTGAGCTTCCAAGCGGTAAGGTAGATCTGGCGTCATGGGGCGGAGCCAAGAGTTTTACCACCCGGGTGGGTGGGAGGAGCCAGCTTGAAGACCTTCCGGCAAGATTTAAAGCGGCAAGGATACCTGCCAGACAGTGTGGATGAACAACATATCCATGTCCTAGAAACTACCTTATCCTTGTGGAAGATAATTAGTTAGGTTCAGTGGAAGTGTCTGCAGCTCAGAAATTCTTCTGGCTGAGGTAATTGCCACTAAAAGACAGTTTTCCAAATGATGTACTTTAGGTCTGCTGTACCCACTGGCTCAAAGGAGGCTCCATGAGTTTGGCTATACAGAGGTTCAAGTTCCAGGGAGGAATAGGTTCCCTAAGAATGGGGCTGAAGGTGTACCAAGTAGTCAAGCACTGAAGAGAGGTATGCTTTCATTGGGTGAATATGCCTGTCCTTGCACCACAGGAAAATCTTTTCCATTTTGAAGCACAGGTCTTTCTAGTACTTGGCATCTTAGCTAGGCAAAGAATCCATAAGCTTGTTTTGAGTACTGAGAGTCTGGACCACTAGCTCTTCAAGTACCAGGCTTTGAGGCGAAAGAAACTATGCTGGGGTATCTTATCCCCACCTTAGGTAGAGTCAAGAGACTGTGGCTCAATGGTAGTCGAAATGGTTACTTGGCTGCATGGGCCAGGAGCAGGGAATACAAGGTTGTCTTGCCCAGTCTAGTGCCACCAGAATCATGGTGGCAGGCTGGGTCTGAGCTTCAAGAGGATTCTGAGGATCAAAGAGAAAGGAGGAAGGCATACAGGAACTTCATTGTCCAGTCCTGGCTTAGGGCATCCCCTGGTACTGTCCCTAGAGCTGGAGGCTTGCAGCAGTACAGGGGTAGCTGGTGCTTGAGGCTGGAGGCAAAGAGATCTATCCCTGGAGTTCTCCACCTCCTGAAAACTGTGGCCAGTAATTGTCAGATCAGGGCCCACTCATGGTGACCCTGACTGATGCGGCTTAGAGCATCTGCCAGCACATTGTCCTTGCCTGGCAGGTGAATGGTCAATAGCTGAATTTCCAAAGAATAGGCCAGAGACCAAAGTTTCATGGCCTCTGTGCAGTGCTTTGTGGACCTTGACCCCCCGCTTGTTGATACAGAACATACAAGTAGCTGTGGTGTTGTCTGTTCTAACTTGAAACAGACTGGCTTTTTAGGAGAGAGCAAAGGTTTTTATTGCCAAATAAACCGCTCTGAGTTCTAGAATGTTTATATGGTAAGTGGACTCCTTGGGGACCATGTCCCACTTATGGACTGGTCTGCCAAGTGCCCATCAGGAGGGAGGCATCTGTAGTGAGTACTCTGGATGGTTCCTTTGCTGGAAGGGCCCCTTCTCTGAGATTCTGTAAATCTTTCCACCAGTCTACTGTAGCAGAGTCCTTGAGACTGGAATGAGTTTTAACATGGAGTCTTTTCTGGGACCAGTGAGTCCTTAGGCTATACTGAATGTCCTTCATTTGAAATCTGGCACCTGGTACCACAGCTGTGGTAGAAGCCATGTGGCCTAGAAGCCTCAGGAAGTATCTGGTTGGTCTTGGCTGGCCCAGGACGAAAGAGTTTGCAGGTTCTGAAGATTGTGTGCCCTGTCGAGAGGGAGCAGGGCCTTTTCCGTTTACGTGTCTAGTTCTGCCCCAATGAACTCCAGTAGCTGTACTGGTTGAAGTGGGATTTCTGAGTACTGATTAAAAAGCCTAGGGATTCCAGGGTACTCTGAGTTAACTGAGAGAGTCTCTGACCTCCTGTAGAGACTTGCCCCCTATTAACCAATCATCCAGGTAAAGGAAGACAGACACCTGTTGTCTTCTGAGATGGACTGCCACTACTGCCAGGCAATTTGTGAAGACCCTGGGCACTGAAGAAAGGGCGAAGGGCATTGCTGCAAACTGGTAGTGGCCTGAGGCAGACAACCTGAGAAATTTTCTGTGGGACTGCCTGTCTGGAATGTAAAATAGGCATCCTTTAGGTCTAGGGAAAGTAGCCAACCCCCACCTTTGCAGAGATGAAATCACTGCAGACAGGGTGACCATCTTGAATTTGGGATTGAAAAGATGTTTGTTTAGGTACCTGAGGTCTAACATGGATCGCCAAGAAAAAATTACTCACCTTAATAATCTTGTTTCTTCTAAGGGAATCTTACTGTATTCTGACTTATGAGGTATGGTCTCACCATAGGACTGCCCTGAGCCGAAATGGTTAATAGAACCTATGCAAATTATGGAATGCTAGGCTCGAGGCTCGGTTTTCAAATCACTGTCCCTAGTAAACAACTCTAAACCATCAGGTTCTTACAAGCATGCACTAAGCAAATTCTAAATAATATAATAATAATAATGATAATAATAATAAAGTACTAACAATAATAATAGTAACCACAAAACAACTCTCCTTAATGAATAAAAGAAAATTCTTAGGAATTATTTCCCCTGAAAACTTGCCAAATGGCATCACTAAGACTCAAGTCACAGATGCCCACAAACAAGATCATCTATACCCCTAGGTTTGCAACAACTCTACCACAAATGTAATGCAGTGACCATAGTTTTTTTTAGCAGGGGAGGAAGGGAGGGAGCTCAGAATACAGTGAGATTCCCTTAGAAGAAACAAGATTACTAAGGTGAGTAATTTTTTTCTTCAAACACCAGGAAATCTTACTATATTCTGACTTATGCAAATTACCAAGGTGGGCCTATAACCTATTTAAGAAAAGGGCTCTGCAGGACTGCTGTGCCAAACCTGGCATCTCCTCTGGCCTGGACGTCCAGACAATAATGTTTGGTGAATGTGTGAACTGCCTTCCAGGTTGCAGCTTTGCAAATGTCCACTAGGGGAACATCTCTAGCAGCTGCCATAGAAGCTGCAGTACCCCTAGTTGAATGGGCCCTGAGGCCTGCAGGTGGTTGCTTACCCACCTTGCTGTAGCAAAACTGGATACCAACCACTATCCATCTTGCAATAGATCATTTTGTGGCAGGTTTCCCTTTTCCCACCTCTCCATAAGTAAGGAAGAGTTGGGTCTGATCCTGTCTGTGACCCTTTGTGTGGTTAAGATAATAGCTGACTGCCATTTTTACATCCAGGCTGTGCAGCCTGTGCCCACCTGAGGTGGTATGGTCTGTAAAGAAGACTGGTAAAGTAACAGACTGGTTGGGGTGGAACTCCGATACCACCTTGGGCAGAAACTTTCTGTTAGTCCTATGGACTGTCTTGTCTCTATGGACAGCAATATAACCAGGCTCTGTAGATAATGTCTGGAGTTCACTAACCCTTCTGGCAGAAGTAATGGCTACCAGAAACACTGTTTTCAAAGTCACATATATGAGGTCTGCTGTGGACATGGGTTCAAAAGGGGGCTGCATAAGCTAAGCAATACAGATATTCAGATCCCATGTGGGGAGGCTCCCTATGGTGGATGCAACTGTAGTAACCCTCAAAAATGTCTTGAACACTGGCCTTGAAGCCAAGGAGGAAGCCTTACCTGCTGATAAATAAGCTGAGACAGCTGCCAGGTGCACTCTCAAGGTGGAAATAGTTAAACTTGTGGAATGCAAATGGTCCATATAATCCAGGACTATAGAGAGACTAGCCTGGGTGTGGTCCAAACCCTTGCCCTGGCACCAAACAGAAAATCTTTTCCATTTAGAGGCGTAGGTTTTCTTGGTCAAAGGCTTTCTGGAGACTCGCAGTATATCCCCGACTCCCACTGAGAGATGCAAGTTTGCATACTCTTAAGTCCTCAAGAGCCATGCTTTGAGACTGAGGGACAACAGGTTGGGGTACATGAACCTACCCTGTGAAGACAACAGTAGGTTGTACCTCCTGGGGAGACTGATTGGCTTGGTTACTGACATTGATAGGAGGATAGAGTACCAAGTTTTGTCTGGCCCAATCTGGAGCAATGAGGATCGTTGAAGCCCGAGTTTGATTAATACTTTCAGTAACAGAGGAAAAGCATACAGGAACATCCCTGTCCAATCCAGCAAGGGGGACTGCAGCAATACTGAGGGAGCTGGTGATTGTCTGGGGCTGCAAACAGATCCACTTCTGGCGTACCCCATTTCCTGAAAATGGTCTGCAAGACCTGTTTGTTCAGTGACCACTCGTGGTGGTTCTGGTTTATTCTGCTGAGAGCATCTGCCAAAACATTGTCCTTTCCTGGCAGATGGACAGCCGAGAGGGACACATTTAGGGAGTACGCCAAGGTCCAAATTTTCATTGCCTCTGTGCACAGAGGGGTTGACCTTGTGCCCTCTTGTTTGTTTATGTAGTACATGGTGGTTGTGTTGTCTGTTTTGACCTGTGCTACCTGCCCTCTGATCTAAATGGCAAATGAATGAAGGGCCAAAAGAACTGCCCTGAGTTCCAACAGGTTGATGTGCAGGAGAGATTTCTGCTTTGTCCATAAACCGTGAGCAGTGTGGTCCCCCAGATGTGCTCCCCACCCCAGCAGGGATGCATCTGTGGTTAGCACCAGGGTAGGGGCCTGTTGCAGAAAAGATACCCCTTGCCTGAGGTTGCTCCTTTCTTGCCACCACTGCAGGGCTTGAAGAAAAGTAGCTGTCACTGGGACTAGCTTTAAAAGAGAGTCCCTCTTTTGGGACCAGTGTTCCCTTAGGTGAAATTGGATGTCTCTCATTTGAAACCTGGAGCCTAACACAGTAGCTGTGGAGGCTGCCATGTGGTCTAACAACCGTAGGAAGTGCCTTCCTGTCCTGGAAACATGAAGTGTGAAGGAACTGGCTACCTGGATAAGGTTGTCCACCCTGTCTTGGGGTAGGTAAGCCATTCGCTTCTTTGTGTCCAGTTCTGACCCTATGAACTTCAGTAGCTGAACTGGTTCTAGTACAGACTTTTTGTGGTTCACTAGGAACCCGAGAGAGGAGAGAGTGTTTTATGTTACTGACAGGGCCTCCCTCACTAGCTGGTGTGACTGGCCTACTATGAGCCAGTCGTCTAGGTAGGGGAACACTGCCACCCCTTGACGCCTCAGATGTGCCACTACCACAGCCACTTTGTGAACACCCTTGGAGCAGATGTCAGTCCAAAGGGCATTGCCCTGAATTGGTAATGACCGGGTGGCAGCCTGAATCTGAGGTATTTTCTGTGTGACCTTCTGATTGGGATGTGAAAGTAGGCGACTGAGATCTAAGGATGCTAACCAATCCTCCTGCCTTAGGGTAGGGAGTATGGTTGCCAGGGTGACCATTTTGAATTTTGGTTTTGTCAAATGCTTGTTTAGATATCTGAGGTCCAGGATGGGTCGCCACTCCCCTGTTTTCTTCGTTGTGAGGAAGTACCTGGAATACAATCCCTTGCCTTTTTGGGAAATAGGGACTGATTCCACTGCATTTAACAGTAGTAGACTGGAAACTTCCTTCTCCAGCACAGCTGTTTCTGAGGGGGAGGAGGGTTTGAATGCTCTTGACCTTAGTTTTGGCAAGGCCTTGAAGCTGAGAACAAGTCCCTGGCCTACTACTTCCAGGATCCACTTGTCTGTGGTAATGTTTTCCAATACTTAAAAGTAATGGGTCAGTCTGCCGCCTACTGGGATTGGGGAGGCAACCCGAGCAGTCCCCTCAGGGAGTCTGCTTGGACTGAGCTACAGGCTGGACGGAAGGGCTGGTGAGGCCATTACCCCTCCTGCCTCTATCCCTGAAATATCCCTTAGACTGGTACTGGGGAAAAACTTGAGGTTGGAAGAAAGGCCTGTAAGGAGTTCTACCTCTGCCACCCCTTGCATGGTGCTTTTGTGGGTTAGCAGCCCTTTCCTTAGCTGCTGCACTTTTGTAGGCAGCCTTGTACTCATCCATTTTTTTTTTTTTTTTTTATGTATGCCTCTGTTTGCTCCCCAAACAGAAACACTAGGTCAGAAGTGAAATTCATTGCCTTGTTCTGAATATCTTGAGTTAGGTTTGTAGTCCTGAGCCAATCAAACCTCCTCAAGGATACAGAAGATGCCATTTGTCTAGATGCAGTGTTGTTAACATCCACTGCTATCCTGAACTGTGTTTTAGAGGCTTCCATACCCCTTTTTGAAGCCTCCTCCAGGTCAGCAGCCATGAGAGGTAGGGCTGCCTTGGCAATCTCCAGGACTGTGGACCACATGTTCTTTTGGTACCTAGCTATATAGGCCATATAGGTAGCCTGCCTTATAGCTAGAGAAGACCCTAAATAAATTGTCTTTGCTATGGAATCCACCCTCCTAGAATCTTTTTCTGGGGGGTGGGAGGCCAGAGGGATGCCAGCTTTATCACAAGCCACAGCCTGTACCACTTCTTGATGACTGGGATGCCCAAAAAGAAAATCAGCCCCAATCTTGGCTACCCAGTACTTTCTGACAGCCTTCCTGTCTGTGGGTGGAACAGAAGTAGGGTTTTGCAGCACCTTCATGGTCTGCTTTTTCAAAAATTTGTGAAGAGGGAGGAGCAATCTTTTAGATAGTGGGACATCCCTCATTTCTTTATAGTCCTCTTCCTCCTCATCCTCCATATCTTCCTGGGATGGGAGGTCGAGGGACTGAGCCACTTACTTCATGAAAACGAAATAAGAGATAAAATCCTAATTTCCCTTATCAGGGGACTCTGGCCTATGAGGATCAGGGGAAATGTCAGGATCAATAGGTTCCCAATAATCCTCATCTTCATCATCACCAGGCTCCATCCCAAAAAATTATCATCCCCGATGAGATCCCCACCTTGGTCAGTTAAATTGTGGGTTGAATTGGAACCAGGAGTTTGGGTAACCGGAACCGGGGACTGTAGAGACTGAATTATTTTGATTGCATTAGCGATCGCTTCAGCAAAAGGAACCACAGTTTGCTTTGGTTGTGGTTCCTGGTGCTTTTCCTTCCTCTTCTTTTTAACCGCGATGGCCGTTTCAACGGTCTTTTCAGCGGTACGATTTTTTGCAGAGCTATCACCCCTGTCACAGGGCAGCCCCTCCGGTTCATCTGGTTGTTCGGCAGCTGGGTTAGCAGCCTTTTCGGTCATTTTTTTCCTTCAGTCTTTTCAATCTCCTATCAAGAGTAGACTGAGGAAAATTAGAGCAGGTTTCACAATCTGTCTGCAAGTAGTCAGACCCAGACAGAATAAGCACACCAAATGAGGATCTGCTTTAGCAAATAGTTCCCCGTACTCGGTACAGTGCTGGTAACCAGTGGGTCCTGTTCTCTCTTTTGGTTTCTGTGACATAACCCAAATACCAGAAGGAAAAATAAAGATTTTTTTTTTAATTTTTAAACAAACACAGGAAACCAGGAGTTACCCTGGATTTTTAAATAATAACACCAGGAGTTGCCCAGGTTGAAACTGACCCATAGAACCAGGACTTACCCTGGTAAAATATCAACTATCTAACCGACTATACCGAGTCGGAACAGAATTTAAACTAAAATTACAAGAATGACAATTTGAACAGAGGGATGTGTCAGTTTTCTCCCAGTTAAGGAACCAGGAAGAAAAATAACTACTTACCCTAAACACTAAAAATCTAAACAAATACTACCTGAAAATCAAGTACTAGTAAAATAACCGAGAAAATACAGTTTTTTGAAGCAATGAATGAGAGCTCTCTGGAGACATCTTACTGAGACAAGCAGAGTAAAGAATCTGACGGTTTAGTGTTGTTTACCAAGGACAGTGATTTGAAAACCGAGCTAGAGTCTAGCATTCCATAATCTGCATAAGTTCTATTAACCTTTTCGGCTCCGGGGCAGTCCTATGGTGAGACCATACTGCATAAGTCAGAGTACAGTAAAATTTCCTGGTGTTTGAATCTCCAGTTTTTTTTCTGCGTTAGGAAGTATCTGGAGTAAAGACCCTTTCACCACTGGAAGGGGGGACTCTCTCCATTGCTTTTGCAGACAGAAGAGACTTTACTTCTAGCTCCAACAGTAGCTTTTCTGCAGGAGTTAAAGAGATTTTTGTGACCTCTGACCCTGCTGAGTGGGACATTTTTTGAACTGCTGGGTACGTCCTTGACTCACTACCTCTAGTACCCACCTGTCTGTGGTAATGAGGTGCCACTGGTGGGGGTGGTGGGACGGGTCAGCCTTCCTCCTACTGGGGGAGGGGAGGTGACCTGACTTTTGCTGTCAGGAGATTTGCTTAGACCGAGTGTTAGAGGGAGGAAAGGAAACAGTCCATTTCTGACCTCTCCTACCTCTTCCCCTGAAGTAACCTCACCTGAGAGTAGTCCAGGGGCATAGGCACTGGTATAGGGTAGAGGGCTCTGGGGTAGTAGCCTCTGCCTCTGTTCCCCCTACTCAGAGCTTTGGGATGTGGAGGATTTTGAGGCTTTTTCTTTTCCAGCATTAGTCTGGTACGTGGTTTTGTATTTTTCCACCTTTTTCATACACGCTTCAGTTTTGTATCCAAATAGAGAATTATTCTCGCAAGGAAAATCCATAGCCTTATTCTGGGTCTCCTGCAAGAGACTGGTTGCTCTTAGCCAGGCAAGGTGCCTACAGGAGACTGCCTGAGCCATGGCTCCGGAAGCAGTGTCATTAGTGTACACTGCCATGCGAAACTGATACTTTGTAGCTTCCCAGGGCCATTTTTACAGTTTCTACCAGGTCCCGAACTACTTTGTCTGGGGCCTGCTGGCTGACAGCTAGCACAGAGAGCTTTTTCATATTGAGCTGCATAGGCCATATAAGTAGATAGGCGAAGCAGCAGAGAGGCTGTTGTATAATATTCCCCACCACCCCTCAGAGAATCCATCCTCCTCTGTCCTCTTCAGGAGGCTGTGAAGAAAGGGGTGTTTTAGCCTTGTCGCAAGCAGCACCCTGCACCACGCCTTCATGATCAGGACGTGTATACAGAACTTCCACATTATGCCTCTCCGGTTGGTACTTTTTCTCAATTTTCTTGTCCACTCCAGAAATGGAAGTGCAATTTTCAAGGAAAAAAATACCTATAAAAACATTAAGGCAGAACAAGATAACAAATGCACTTGGTAAAGATCCTGTGGGCCGAGAACAGACTGAATGGCATGGCTTGGAACATGCAGAGGGTTCCCTCGGCTAGAAGCGGAGGAACCTTCGGTGTGACAGACTGATCGGGATGTGGAAGAATGCATCCTAATGATCCAGAAAGCAAAACCACATGTCCTGCTCTAGAGGTGGTATGATCCGAGACAGAGTTGCCATCTTGAAGGTGCGTGACCTGAAGAACTTGTTCAGGTTGTGCAGATCTAGAATGGGGTGCCAGCCCCCCGTCTGCTTCGGCAACAGGAAGTACCTGGAGACACACCTTTGGTGTTCTGGAGGATCCACGGCAGGAACCATGACCTCCTTGCAGAGGAGCTAGGCTATGTCGTCTCTGAGAGCTGACAGAATTTCTGCAGATACCACGTCCTCCCTGTAGAGTGCAGGTTCGGCAAGGAAGGTGCTGCTCGAATTCCAGAGGCAGACCCTGATCCACCAGCTTGAGGACCCACCTGTCTGTTTTGACAGTAGACCAGGAAGAAAGGAAGTGGCGGAGCTGGCCCCCCACAGGAGGACCCAGGGGAGGTCTGATGGGCATGAGGGAGGCACCCCTCATTCTGTCACTGTGCAGGCTTAGAGGAGGAGGGGGATCCAGCTGAGGGGCCACTGGAGCCTCTCCCCCCATGCTTATGGATGACTGAGGCCACTGACTTCAGCCGAGGTCGCCAGGCCTGGGCCTGCTGACCAGCCTGGAGTTGGGCTGCTTTGGTCACAGGAGTAGAGGTGGACTGAAAGGGCTTCCTTTTCTGCTGCTGCTTGGATCCCTTGGGGTCTTTTTGAGCAGATGTCATGGAGTCCAAGGTGGCACTGGACTTCTCGATGCGGGTGAGGTGGCCCTCGACACCAGGCCCGAACAAGTCAGTGCCCAGGAAAGGAACATCTGCCAGTTTGTGCCGAGTGTCAGCCATAAAGGTAGAGATACTCAGGCAAGCCCTGCGGTGCATGGCCACTGTGGCCACCACAGAGCGGGCACTGGAGTCCCCAATGTCCATGGCCGTCTGGAGCTGCTGCTTAGCCACAGCCCGGCCCTGGTCCCAGACCTGTTTGACCGTGGTCTGGAGGTCCACTAGCAGATGAGGAAGCACCTCATCCATGGTGCCCAGCAGAGCATGGGAGAAGTGGGCTGTGAGGAGGTCTGAGCTCACCTGGCGAAGACCAAGCGAGGAGGTAACGTAGACCATTTTAGCCACGTGGTCCAATTTCTTGGATTCTTTGTCAGGCGGCTTGTCAACATCCCCCGTGTTGCCGGAGCACCTAAACACAGACTCTGCCACCAGCTCCTCGGCTGAGGGGTGTTCTGTGAATCCTGAGAGAGAGCTGGTATGTACCACATATACTTGCAGGCCATCCAGGAAAAGGGCACAGGGCAGCAAGCGGGGCACTGCCAAAGCTCCAGGGCAGGGCCAAGAATGGCCTCCACCACCAGGAAGACCTCTGTAAGAGTATCTCCCTGGTCGAGGATCTCGGTCAACGAGTAATGAGTCAGTTTCTGGACAGGCTCCATTTTCATACCTGTGGACTCAGAGATCATGCGGAGAAGGCCCATAAAAGGGGAGGGCCTTCGTCCATCGAGTGATCCCCCACTGACTCCATGCTGACCGGATGGGAGTGAAGGGAGGAACCCTCAGAGTCGTTGTTAAAAGAGGGGTCCACCGCCAGAGTCTCCACTTACCCTCTGCTCACAGTCAGGGGTGACGGTGACCAACAGCTGATAGGGAAGTCCCTTGGTCAGAGCGCTGGTCGGCAGCTGTTTAGGGAGCAGCTCTACCAGAACTGGTGGAGATGCCGGGGTCGGCCGACCCAGGACCGTCTTGGTCGGCTTCTTAGGTGGAGAAGGCTTTGGCCTGCCGGGCGAAACCCAGGTGATGGCCAACATAGCAGCCAGAGCTGGCTTCATGTCAGTGAGCACCAGCTGTTGCCTCACGAAATCCTCGTAGCGTCAACGGAACTTGCACCAAAGCCTCTCCTCACCTGAGGATGAAGAGTAGTGGTGGTGCTGCTTTCTACAGCGAGAGCTGCAGCGCCGATGTCGGCGGGAAACACTCGACCCACGGGAGGAAGACTGAGACCCTGACCTCGACCGGTGGAGGGGCTCGAAGGAAGTCGGCGAACGCAGAGGCTCCTCCGGGTCTTGGTCGTCGACCAGAGGTGGCAGGTCAGTGGACTTATCCATCCCAAAAGTCTGAGTCAAGACCGGAGCCCTGGATAAGGAAGAGTCGGCCTCTTCAGTCAACGACTGGTTGACAAGTTTGAGAAAAATCTCAGCCAGAAAATCCAAGAGAGTCTCGGCCAACTGGCCCGACGGGGTTGCTGTGGAGCTGGCAGCCTGGGCCAAGGATTCGACCGAAGTCAGATCCGGAGAAGCACGGGAATCTGAAGCTCTCGACAGAGTGTGCTCCTAATCCCATGAACATCGACAAGACCATTTCTTTGGACTCTTTCTTTGACTTGGATTTGTGCCCTGAGGGTCCCTGACCAAGGGTCAGCAAGGAATGGCACAATTCTTTGAAGAATCCCATGAAAGGTGAACCCAGCTGGAGCGGCATGAAGGCAGCCACCAAAGAGGAGTGGGAAGCGGCCTGGGCCGCAGCCTCCTCAAATGCCACAACCTGTTCAGTGGACCCCGCAGCCGCGGAGACCACCCAACTCTAAAGGAAATTAACTTCTTCAAGCAAAGTTGAGAAGAGAGAACTCCGGGATAGTGTTCTCCAGCCAGTGAAGAAATGAACCTGACTGACCTCCCACTCTAGCTCAGGCAGCACTCTCTATTCTGCTCTCTGATTGACTGATGCCAAAAAAATCATTAGCATTAACTCCTCCTCCTCCTCCGGGGGCAGCTGAACCCAGCTGGTATACTGCACCTGTCAAGCATACTGAAGAATACTGGGGTGAGAACGATTTATTCCATGCTATACGTGCAAATGTGTAGAAAACCACAATCCTCACAGTCCAGATGCTCAGTACAGAATCAGAGTTACCAACTACAAGGACCTCAACCAGCGTGTCCTGATGTCCTGGCACTCTGCTCAACAGGAGTAGAGGTGTTGCGAATTTAAAATTTGCCAGTGTCGTGGCCACAAATTGGCAGAAATTTGCCTTCATGAAGCTTTTCAAGGTTTCTTCTGACCCTAGGAACTTTAACTTCACTGAAACTCTGAATCTTTCACTGCTTTTTTTTTTTTGTTTGTTTGTTAGCAGTCAATTTGCTGAAAAAAAGGGCAACACCAGGCAAAACTTCACAAATTCCACGAAATTCACAAATTAATTCAAAAAGTGAATTTTGGCCACTTCGCTCACCCCTAGGCAAAAGCCTCATCAAGGGGCAATCCAGGCCCCCCTACTGTAAGTCATTCATACTCTTCAACCCAGGTCAGGGTAGGAGGAAACTAAAGCATCTCTACATTAGGTCACCGATACACTTCAACCTTGACCAGGGGAGGCAGCACGCAGGCTGCCCTACACAGGTCATGAATACACTTCAGCCCTGATCAGGAGAGGAAGCAGTGCAAGTCTCTCTACATTAAGTCACCAATACATGTCAACTCTGACCAGGAAAGGAGACAAAGCAGGTATCGCCACACTACATCACCAACATACTTCAAACGCTGACAAGGCAGTGCAGATCCTCACACACTATATGTCACCAAAACACTTCAATCCTCACCAGGGAAGGAGGCAATGCAGGCTAGCACCAGGAAGTGGAAAACGAGTTGAACAAAAATATTTAGCCAGGAGCTATGAATGATGACTAGGACACAAAGCAATTGCCACATGCATATTTGCTGTCTGAAGTACCAGACAGCAAAATATCAATCTGTCTCTTTTTGATGGCCTTACTTTCCTGTCAACACAGTGCAATTCAAGTGCTAGACATCCTGTAACACTACCAGAATGCATAAACAATAAAACATCTCTCTTTCGGAAGGCAAGACTGAAGACAAAAATGTCTAATATACAGATGTTTTTTATAGAACTGCTAGTACTGCTATGCAAAATGTAATCTCATAGGTAAAAACAGATTCAATTTAGATTCCAAAACAACCTCTCACTTACAGTGGCAGTAACTTTGTCCCAGTCGGATATAAAGGCTCGAAATCCTTCCCCAAACACTGTGCCAGCCGTCCTGTTAGAGGGAAGAAAAAAGAATGTGAAGAACAGCTTGCATACCCTCAATGTCTGGGAAAAGAAACAGCTTGTCTATATGACTTATTTATTCAAACAAACTTTCTCCAGCTAGTTATTTTTATCAAGTCTGTATTCTAAAAGTCATATTTGGCTATTTTTTAAATTTCTGTTATTATGTTGTGCTTGTTTTGCACTTCTGATTTCTTGTATGTATAGGGTGCTTTATAAATAAAGACTGCCATGCCTTCCCTTACCCTGTAAAGGGGGCAACCAGCAGAGACCACTGGTGTACCACATGACCAGCTAGTGACAAGGAGTGTACTGAGCTGGGTGGAGGACAGCACTCCCCTGGGCCCCGCTGCCAGGAAGGGGAAGTGTTGGGGGAATGAGCGGAAGTGATGGGGTTGGTGGCCACTGTGGTTGGGCAGTTGCTGGTAACAGCCAGTACATGAGGGAGCATGAATGGAAGTTTTAGGAGGGGTTCGTGAGGGATGTGAGTAGGTTTTACTTCATCGAGAGTGTGACTGAGCCATGGAACTGTGTCATGCCAGAGATGGTGGGGGTGGGAACTATAAATGAATTCAAGTATAGCTGGGACAGGGTACAGGGACTGACAGTTACACCAAGAGAAACTAGTGAGGTGAAAGATTCAAGAGGAGTGGTAGAAACCCCTACAGAACATCTGCTCAGGGGTTGAAATACATAATCAGGCAGACTAGATGGACCATTTTTTTTCTGCCAGCAATATCTAAATTTCTACGTTAACAGCCTGGAGGCAGACTTGAGTATCGACACAGAAGCAACTCCTCCATAGGAAACAAAAAGGGGAATTCTGTTTCCTCACCAATAATTTCACCTGTGAGTAGACTCTGAACATGGACAGTCAGATGGTATGAGCTGTCCTCCCCTGCTAGCAGGAGTAGGTTGTAACAGTTCTAGAGAAGTCATAAGAGATGCCCCTTCCTAGATTCCCACAGCCCAACCTTCTGCCCATAGAAACAAAGAAATGTGCTGGCAGAAGAAGGCCATACAGTACAGAAAGTCTGCCTAATATGGAGGTATATACCACTTAGAGGTTCACGTCCATCCAACCCCCTCCCCTGCCCCACCCCCCACCTCCCTAGGCCTATCTCTGCT
This sequence comes from Neoceratodus forsteri, assembly GCA_016271365.2. NCBI lineage: Eukaryota > Metazoa > Chordata > Ceratodontiformes > Ceratodontidae > Neoceratodus > Neoceratodus forsteri. Next base: position 698,339,769 of record CM057452.1, on the reverse strand, counting down.
TCTCTTGAAGCTCTCCACACTTCTTGTACTGACAAGCGCCTCTGGGAGCGAATTCCACCCTTCCACCATCCTTTCAGTAAAACAGTACTTCCTGGCATATCTCCTAATACTAACCCCTGCTAGTTTACTGCCGTTTTCCCTAGTGTTTTTTATTCCACAGCTCATGAACAGTTCACTCGAGTCCACCTTGTTTATGACCTTCACATATCTGAAGATATCAATCATGTCCCCCACACTCTCTTCTGAGCGCCAGTAAGTGCATGTTTAGACACTCAAGTCTCTGCTGATACGTCTTCCCCTGCTGACCTTGTATGATCTTGGTTGCCCTTCTCCACACTGTCTCCAACCTGCAAATGTCCTTCCTCAGCTGATGGCTTCAAAAGTACACACAGTATTTATGGTGTTGACTCACCAGGATTCTGTACGGGGCAGGATAACCTCCTTCCTTACACTGCCGTACCCCCATCTATGCAATGCAGCATCTTGTTTGCTTTACCCACTACTTTACCGCATTGCACAGATGCTTTAAGATTGTTTAAATTCGCTAGCCCCAAATCCCCTTCCTCCTCAGACTGCCATGCAACCCAAGCTATACTCACCCTCCAGGTTTTTTCTACCCACATGTACGACCTTGCACCTTTTGGCATTAAAGCCTAGTTACAAGACCTTGTATCACCTTTCTAGCCTCATCTATTGAAGATGGAACACTTCAAGTTGCAGAGACCACTTTCCTGGACACACAGTTTGGTGACTACTGGTCTGCCTGAACATTTAGTTGCACCACTAATGAATGGCTGAAAGATAAATTGTCTTACACCGAATGAAGCACTTTTATGGCTTCCGTGATCCTATTTTCGCTTTGTGTGTCTCCTCACTGTTAATGTACATGACTGACACTGTGTTATCCAAGAGTACCTTTGCAGCCTGAGACTGACCTGATCACAGGAGGGTAGAATATATGCCAGGGATGACCGTAGAAAGGGTGGGATCTTGGATAGCACAGTGGGGCAAGGAGAAGGGACAATTCACATTATAGTGCACCTGGGGACAAATGATTTTGCAGGATGTGAGGGGTGGAAAGTGCAAGAGAGGTTCAGGGAGGTGGGGAGATGACAGAGATGACAGTATCCTTCTCAGAGGTACTTTCGGTTCTGAGGGTTAGTACAGCAAGGAAGGTAAGAACAGGGGAATTTAAAGGATGGGTTAGGGAGTGGAGCGAAAAGGAGAGGTATGGAATCATTTGTGGCTGGGGATGGACCTGGGATAACAAGGACCTGTGTGCAAAGGACAGACTGCAGCTGAGCAGGAAGGTTACAAGGGTGCTGAAGGGCAAGCTGGAGGAATTCATTGGGAAAAAACTAAGGTTAAACTACTGGGGGGGTTAGCAACAGTGTGAACAGCACCCTTAGTCACCTGATGGAGGAGGCCAGTAGGCACCCCACCCATCAAGACAGCATGGGGAGGAGCTAGATGGGAAGGGTGGAGGTACGGAGGGGTAGGTGGCAGGTAAGGGAGGACCTGAGCCATGGTGGAAAGTGGAGCCTCTGAAGGCGAGAAGCCTAGGAAACAAGATGGCAGAATTGCTGTCACTGATAACCGAGGGAGAGGCAGACACAGTGGCCATTACAGAGATGTGGGCCACACGAAACCAAACCACAACTGGGTCCTCTGAGTCCCCAGGTAAAAACTACAGAAAGGATGGGGGGGATGGGAAGCAGAAGGAGTGGCCCTGTAAGTGAAAAGAGGGGATAACCTGTATCACAGAGGAAGAAGTAGAGGGTAAGACTGAAACACTATGGGTACAGGTACAATCCACAAGGGAGAGGAAAGCAAGGATGAGGGTGGTCTACAGGTCACCTTCCAGGAAGAGGAACTGGACCAAGTACTAGGGTCTGAAAATCACAGAAATAGCTAGTAAGGGGGAGGTAGGAAAAAATAATGGGGACTTTCGATCTGTCTGGGGTGGAGTGGAAAATCCTGGCTACCTCCTGTACTAGGGAGCAAGTGCTGCTGGATGCATTTCAGGGTGGTTTCCTGGCCCAGGGTGTCATGGAACCCACCATGGAGAGGGCTGAAACTGTAAGCATGTTCAGGATGTGAAAGTGGAAGCACCACTTGGATGCAGTGACCATAACACGGTGTGGTTCCCACCCAGACATGGGGAGGTGGCCAGGACAAGCGTTTGGAACTTTAAGAGGGCAGACTTTGGCAGGACAGGAGAAATTCCAGTAGGACACCTTCCTGAGATCAGAAGGGAGACAGATGTGGAACAGAAATGGGCTATAATAAAGCAGGGACTGATGAAGGCCACTAGTGAGTGTGGCAAAAATTAGAAGCAAGAAAGAAAACTATGGCCAGAAAGCCCAGCTGGTTAGGCTGAGAGATGGCAAAAGCTGTAGGTGACAAAGAGGGCAGCCTTCCAGAAGTACAAACGTTCTCAGAAGGAGGAAGATAGAGTGGATTACTCTGCTAAATCAAGGGAAGAGAGCACTGTGGTTACGATGGAAAAGGCTACAAGGGAAGTGCAGCTAGCAGAGGGGTAAAACGGAGGAGATGGCCTTTTCCAATTTATAAGGGAGAAAAGGAACATAAAGGATGAGACAGATTTGAAAAGTAGGGTGGTTTGGCAGAGGGTAGTGAAGAGAAAGTGGAGGTACAAAACAAGTACTTCAGTTTAGTCTTCACTAGAGAGAAGGATGGACCAGTACCACAAGGGAACGGGGGGTGGGTAGGAGAGGGAAAGCCAAGGATTGAGTCATTCAAGCTGACAGGGTACTTAAGGGACTAAGGGCTCTAAAGGCAGATAAATCCTTAGGGCCAGAAGGCATGCACCCAAATGTCCTAAGGGGAACGGACAAGAGGCATTGGTGAATCCCCTGGCAGACATCTCTCTGGAGTCAGGGATCGTTCTCCAAGACTGGAGAACTACACATGTGGTGCCCCTCCATAAAACTGGGGTGAAGGATGAACAGGGAACTACAGACCAGTCAGCCTAACTACAATAGTGGTCAAGCTGATGGGAGACCATCCTGAGAGACTGGTGAGCTTTCTGGAGGATAATGGGCTCCAGGATGTGAAGCAGCATGGCGTGTGTCAGAGAGGTCCTGCCAGACTAACCTGATTGACATCTTCGACTAAGTCACCAGGTCAGTGGACAAGGGCCAAGCAGCTGATATCCCGGATCTGGACTTCAGCAAGACCTAAGACACTGTACCTCATAGTAGACTGTTCAGAAAGCTATCAGACCTGGGGGGGGGGGCTAAGCTTCTTGGCTGGGTCAGAAGTTGGCTGCAGGACAAAAGGAAAAGTTGGTAGTCGGTGGGAGGAGGATTCTCAGAAGCTAGTCCTGTGATCAGTGGGGTCCCACAGGGCTCTGTGCTCGGTCCAGTGTTATTCAACATATGAAAGTGACATTGCATATGGGATCAGGGCAAGATCTGCCTGTTTGTAGATGACACCATGCTCTGTGGTAGAGTGGACAAGGAGGAGGGGAGACAGGAACGAAGGGAAGACCTGGCTAGGCTAGAGCAGTCTGGCATTTGGCAACTGGGGTTAGACACTAAAAATCGTAAAGTTATGCACTTGGGGGGTGAGAAATCCAGGGACCAAATACTGACTGGGTGGTAACCAGGTCAGAGGAAGAAAAAGACCTGGATGTAATCATCATGAGTGACCAGAAACACTCAGCACACTGCAGAAAAGCTGCAGCCAAAGCAAATCGGATGCTAGGTTGCACAGCCAGGGGAATTACCAGCAGAAAGACTGAGGGTATTCTGCCACTGTACAGGTCATAGGGAGATAGCACCTACAGTATAGTGTGCAACATTAGTGCACTCGTTTTAAGAAGGATATCAATTTGCTGGTAACAGTCCAGAGAAGAGCACCCAAGATGATCCAGGACCAGCAAGACAACACATACAAGCCTTCTTTTAAGAGTACTATAAAAAAGCACTTCCACTCTAAAGAATCCAGCACATTCGTGTCCTAGCAAATGACTGGAAGAGGTGACTGGTGTTGTACTGCAGGTGTTGGCAGGCTTCAGCAGAAAGAAGCAGAGAAGTGGAAGACTCTGCTGGCTAACTAAGATAAGGCACCTGTTCACTACTGTGTAACAGTCACTGCTGGGAAGAGTGGAAGGTCAAAGGTAGGCCACAACTGGGAATAGGAGCAACACCAGTCTAAGGTAGGAGTATAAAAAGATTTAAACGAGGCACAGGGGAACACAAATAGAAAAACAAAAACAGGGGAAAACTAGAAGCACTCTATCACGGGTAAGGGTACAAAATTATTTCCAGGTAACATAAGGTGAACTGAAGTTGAGTATGCAGGAGTGGTGCAATTCAGTGGCTGTGGGACAGCAGTTTTCAGAGAGACTATGGTGCTGCCTCATCTTCACACACTTCTCTAGGTGGAGGGAGGAGGTCGCTAGATTCCAGGATGAGTTGGCTAGGATGCGGGGTACCTCTTCCCCCACCCAGGGACCACCACGTCTTCCACGGTTACCTCAGAGGATGCCAGGGAGGAGAACGTCTGGACTATGGTGGCCTCTGGAAGGGTAGTGGTGGTGGCACAGAGGCACATTCCTGAACTGATACCCCTACATAATTGGTACATCACTCTGGAGGAACAGGACTGCTGAGAGAAGGTACCTGCGGTAGTGATGAGGGAGGATGTGGGGGCCCTCCATATAGTGGAGACTCCAAGAGGGGTGGTAGAGGACCCCAGAGGAGGAGAAAGCAACTCCGGGTGGGGGATGGTATTGTTAAAGGGAAAAATACTGGAACAGGAAGTGGGGTGGAGGCAGGTTAGGCTGCCCATCCAGCACCATGGCCCGTAAGAATGGGAAGCGAATCCCAAGGATCACTAGGGCAGCAGGGCAGGAGGGAGAGCTGGATGTCACTGTTCACCTGGGGACGAACAACCTGGCTAGAATGGGGCTGGCATATTGCAGGGGATGTTTAGGGAACTGGGAAGACTTCTAAGACAGGTAGCTTTCTCTTTGGCTTTCACTGAGGTGCTGCCTGTCTACGACAGTGGAAAGGAGAGAGATCTCCACACCAGGAGCTTCAGATCATGGCTGAAGGAATGGTGCAGAGATGAAGGGTTTGGCTACACTGGAGACTGAGGACCCACCTGGGAGGATTACAGCCTATACAGGGTGATGGCCAAGGGGTACTGCAGTCCTCCATGGATGGTTTAAATGTTACTTCAATGAACACTTAAACTAGTCAAGGGAGGTGGCAGAACGAATCGGGGAGGAAGATATTGTCCCCCCCCCCACAAAACAGGCTGAAGTAGAGAGCAAGGAGAACCCGAGGGGAAAGGAATCCCCTAGGGTGCAAATTAATAAAGGAAGCAGGGTGGCAGAGTTAAAGGGGGAAGGAAATGGGAGCATTAAAAAGAGAGGGAGGGAGGAGGGAGGGCAAAAAGCAATAATGGGAAGTCAGCCCAGTGGTGCAGAGGGCTGAGGTGCTCTAATGCACTTTACCTCAAGCCATGCTGGTGACTCAAGTTCGTGAACAAGCTTGGTTTGCTGGGGATCAGCAGGTAGGGTTGGCAGAGGATTGAGCGGCTGCTTGGCAGCTCTCCTCTCCTGGACTGGGTGGTGAGGTTACCCCCACTGTTGGCTGACACCAGGTGGAGGTCTGGTGTCAGAGCAGAGGTCAGGGGAGCTGATATAATGTCAGGAGGGTGGAAGAAAGCTGTGGTTCAGGAGCACACGTGTCATCCGCCATGCGTTAAAGTGGCCGCAGCTCTGGGATTCGGAAAGGAGAAAACACAGAAACCTATGGGCTAGATATTCTAAGGGCTGGGCTTGACAGAACCGAGTTGTGCCAGAGCAACCCTAGAAATGTGCCCCGGGCAATTTTCAAAGAGGGATCATGAAGCGCAATTTGAGGCACAAAGATAATATATGCGGCACATCTCCAAGGGGCATGCCCATGCATATGTGGCACATCCCGATATTCAGCCCAGATGTGTGGCACATATGCTAGTACAAACCTGAGATGTGCAGCATATCGGGGCACAAAGCTTAGCCTGAAAAATAAGGCTCAAACGGTAGCCACCCACAGGCAAGCTGTCGTACTGCAAGGCACAGCACAGCAGCCACCAACCGTGGGTGGCTCCCACCCCCCCAAACACTGTACAGAAGCACCCATTATGTCCCTGGTGGTCCAGTGGAACCCCCCTCCCCTCCGATCGCCCACAATACATTATCCATCTGTCCCTGGCAGTCTAATGGTACACCCCACCCCTCCTGTTGCTCCGATCACCCACAATACATTATCCGTCTGTCCCTGGTAGTCTAGTGGTATCCCCTTCCCTGCCGGTAACCCTGATTGCCTGAAATAATATAGTATTCCTCTGGTAGTTCTATTGCGTCACCCACCCCGCCAGAATTCTACTTCATCCTCAGAACTTGGTGCTCGAATAGCCTTCGGTGGTCCAGTGGTTTTCACTCATTATCCAGACTTCCTTGGCCGCCCAGCTCTTCATCATCATTCACAAATATGTGAATGAATGACCATGCATCTTCAAATTTTGTGAACGATTCTACTACAGTATGCACTGCAAGCTGTCATTCGGGCGGGCAGCTGTGGAGGTATGCAGGTGGGTTTGCTGCTGCCCACCGATGACGGGAGGGGGGGGCTGGTTGGGCAGGGGATCCTGTGTGGGCGGGGGGTGCCAATGGACCACCAGGGATTTATTTCTGTCACATTTACAGGCCATCGGAGCAATGGGAGGGGCGGTGGATTCCACTAGACTACCAGGGATATCTAAATATATTATTTTCAGCGATCGAGGCTATGGGAGGAGTGGGTATCACCAGACTACCAGGGCTTCTATAAAGATGTATGTCGGGTGATAGGGGCTATGGAGAGAGAGGGGAGCACCACCAGGGATTTGACAGGCTTTCCTGTCGAGTGAACGGAGGTACGGGATGGGGAGCGGGGTACCACTAGACATCCTCTGACAGCTCTGCGTGCTGTGCAGGGCACCAGGCGCACTTCGCTGGCCAGCCCTGCACAACCCATGCAAATGGGCCATAATGACATGCAAATGGCCCCATTTGTGCCTTGCGTGTATTGTGGCCCCATTTGCATACTGCTGCCCGAATATAATAATAATAATAATTTTATTTGTATAGCACCTTTCAGTATATCAAGGTGCTTAACAGTTTTAAAAACAAGTTCAAAACTCTAAATAAAAATCATAAAAACATCCATAAAAAGATCAACATATATCAGGAATTTGCACACAGTGTAACTCTGTTGCGCGGTGCACATTGCCTGATATATTCAGAGGAGATGCGCCATGGCTCATCTCTTTTGAATATATCCCTTAGTTGCACCAGCACAACTCAGTTGCACTGCGCCACCACATGTGCCATTGCCAAGCACAATTCTGAATATCGGGGCCCATGTCACTCTGCTGCCAAGCGTGATGGCCATCTGTGTTCTCAGGTCCGCTACATACAGATCTTCACCGGTTAGACGGTGGGGGAGCAGCTGATGGGAATGGGGGAGTCCAGGCTAAGGGGCCCGATGACGGCGGAAAGGTGGCAGTAAAGGAGCAAAAAGCTCTATTAAAAAAAATGATAAAAGAAGGGGCAACAAGCAGAGTGGAAACAAAATCTGTAATGCCATATGTGCGGATGCTATTAATCTAGGAAATAAGATTCCAAACCTAGAAGCCATCGTGGCAGAGGTTGTCCTGGATATTGTGGTCATTACAGAGTCATGCTGCACTGAAAATCATGGACTGGGACATGGCCATTCCAGGCTATACTCTGTTCAGGAGGGCCCGGGTGGGAAGTAAAGGCGGGGGTGTGGTGGTTTATGTGAGGGAAAGCATAAAATCAACGAAGACACATGGAATACAGGGGGAGACAGCGGTACTGTGGGTCACCATGGAGACGGGGAATGGAGCCACTGTTTATACTGGAGTGATCTACAGACCTCCAGTACAGGGGAGGAATTAGAGTAGTGCTGGTAGAAGCCACTGGCAAGATGGCAGAAAAGGGGGTGGTGGTGCTGGTAGGGACTTCAACATGCCAGATGTAGACTGGAGCCTCCAAGCAGCAGCTTCAGCTAGAAACAGGAAATCCTGGATTCTCAACAGGGGGCATTCCTCAGGCAACTAGTCAGTGAATCCACTCGTGATGGGGACACTACTGGACCTAGTACTCACTAACAGGGACAGTAGTGCAGATGTCAAGATGGGAGGCCACTTGAGGACTACAGATGACTGTACGGTGTGGTTCAAATAAGGACAGCTGCAGAACTGAACCACACAAGGGCAAGGGCTCTGGACTTCAGGAGGGCAGATTTTATAAAGGTGGGTGAATGCCTCAGGGATGCCCTGGCAGAGGGGATGGCCTGGGTGGAGTGGAGGAACAGTGGGCGAAGCTACAAGGGAGCACAGTAAAGGTAATAAACCACTGTATCAAACAAGTGAGAAAGAGCATGAGGGGAAAAAAAAAAAAAAAAGAGACCTCTATGGTTCGCGAAAGAGATAAAGGCTAAAAGGGTAGCATTCAGAAGGCATAAGGGGACACAGAGGAAGAACGATATGGAGGTGCATCTGGGGAAACAGAGGAAAGGAGGGAGAGCAGTACGGAGTGCAAAGGTGCAAACTGAAGAGAGAATAGCCCAAGAGATAACAGAAGGAGAAAAAACATTTTTAGGTAGGTGAGTAAAAATAAACACCATGGCATGGGTGGGACAGGAAGGTTAAAAAGGAAAGCAGGGGACTGTGCAGAGAGGGACCGGGAACAGGCAGGCATTCTAAACAAATACTTCTGTTCAGTGTTCACAGAGGAAGGGTGGGGGGCCACAAAAAAGCAAAAAAAAAAAAGAGCTTTGGAAGGAGGGAGGTGGACGCTAGTCCGTTTTTGAAGGCAAGTCCTGAAGGGACTCTTTAATCTGAAGGTGGACAAAGCAATGGGGCCACATGGGGTGCATCCAAGGGTACCAAGGGAGCTCACGGAAATACTGGCTGCACCTCCAACAGTTCACTGGAAATAATAGTAGTTCTGGAGGACTAAAGTAGGGTGGATACAGTCCCGCTACACAGAAGTGGTAGCAGGGTGGAGGCTGGCAATTAAAGGCCAGTCAGCCTGACATGCATGGTGGGAAAGTTAATGGAATTCCTTTTGAAGGAAAGGATTGTGGAATATCTTAAATCCAGCGCGTGACAAAACCCGAGGCAGCAGAGTTTCACGGGGTCATCTCAAACAAATCTGAAAGACTTCTTTGTGACAAAAATTAGATCAGGGTGGAGTAGTGAACACGGCCTACCTAGAGTTCAGTAAGGCTTTCAACACCGTTCAACACAGGAGACTAGAAAGCAAGTGGGGAAGCCCTGGACTGGGTCCAAAGGTAGTACACTGGATAAGAAATTGGTTAGGGGATAAACGACAAGAGGTAAATGCGAGTTCACTCTGAGCAAGGGAGGGTGACCAGCAGAGTGCATCAGGGATCAGCGCTGGGACCGATCCTCTAATGTCTTTGTAAGTAATACTGCAGAGGAGCTGGAAGAAAGGTCTACCTCTCTGCAGATGACACAAAAATCTGCAACAGGGTGGACACGGGGGGCAGTGTAGAAAGCATGAGCAGAGACCTGAGAAAACTAGAGGAGTGGTCAAGGGTACGGCGGCTAGGTTTCAACACGAAAAAGTGCAAATGACTGCACTTGCGGCACAGAAACCCAGGGGCAGAGTACAAAATGTGTTAAGTGGTATTGGCGACGACCACGCAGGAAAGAGACCTGGGGGTAATCATACTGGATGACCTAAAGGTGGCCAGGCATTGGAGCAAGGTATTCAGAAGGACTAGTAGGATGCAGGGGTGCATAGGGAGGGGCATCACCAGCAGAAAGAGGGAATTGGAATTGCCTCTGTATAGATCCCTAGTAAGACCCCACCTAGAGCACTGTATCCAGTTCTTAAGATCACATCTCTGGAAGGACACAGACAGAGTGGAGGTGGTCCAGAGGAAGGCAACTAAAATAGTGCAGGGTCTGCATCAAAAGCCCTATGACGAGAGATTAAAGGACCTCAGTATGTACACTCTGGAATTGGGGGGGAGGGGATATGATAGAGACCTTTAAATACCTCACAGGAGCAAATAAGGTACAGAAGAGAAGTATTTTTCAGAAGAAAAGGTGCTCAGGAACAGGGACGTGCTATGAAGCTGGGGGGGGGGGTGTTAGATGCAGGAGAAGTGTGAGGAACTACTTCTTCTCAGAAAGAGTGGTGGATTCCTGGAACAGCCTTCTAGTGGAGGTGGGAGGGGGAACAGTGGTGGGGTTCAAGAATGCTTGGGCTAAGCACAAGGGAATCATAGTGGAAAGAAAGAGAAGGAGGGAGAAAGAGCTGTAGATTATGTATGGTATGAAGTAATAGTGTAGGTAGGGAGGAATGGGCAGACTGGATGGGCCAAGCAGTCCTTACTGCTGTCAAATTCTATGTTTCTACGAGTAGAGGCTCAAGGGGCTCAAAATATACCCTTTTGAGATCACAAGGGGGGCCATGATTAAGATCTTCAAGTACCCTAAAGGTATAAACAGGGTAAGCACCGAGGAATCTTCAGCCTTAGTGGAAAGAAGACCACTAGGGGTAACAGCCTAAAGCTGGTAGGGGGAAGGTTCAGGAGGGAGCGGAGGAGGCATTTCTTCACTGATAGGGTGGTAACCAAGTTGCCTGTGAAGGTGGTATCCCTAAAAACAGTGGACAGCTTCAAGAGAGGTTGGGACAAGGTGAGGGGAAAAATTGCAGGTGGAGGGACAGGAGTTGAGGGGTATTTTAGAGAGGTCAAGGGGGATATGGGAAGGGGGCAGTTCTCTCCCTAAACACAGTCACAGACACAGAACTGCACACTCAAACAGACTAGATCGACTGTAAGGCCTTTATCTGCTGGCACATTTGTACTTTCTTATATCCTGAAACTGGTGGAGGCAGGGAAGACTGCCCTCATTTCCAAGACGATGATCAGAAAATCCAGTCTGGTTCAGAACTGCACCCCAACCAAGAAGGTTGGTGTCTGTCCTCAATATCACCTTGTGTGGGGAGAAAAGTGGAGCACACTTTAGAAGACTGTGGGGGGCTCTCCCACCAACATAATGAATGATAAACCGAAACGGGGAGTCAAAACCAAAGCTAATACTGTTCTGAAACTGGAGACCAATTTTCAAGGAGGTGTCCTCAGAAAGGCCTCATATGCAGGCGAGCCCATGAGACTACTGTTGCTATCATCAGCCCCAGAATCTGGAGGCACTGACAGGCTGACACTATTTTCGGAGACCAGAGTTGTCTAATGTCCTGCCTGAAATTCTCTACCTTTGTTTGGGAGAGGAACACGCTTTGTACCCCCGTGTTCTAGACTGTGGGATGTGTGAGAAAGCACTTCTCCTTTTTCCAATATACAGACATACTGCTCTAGGACTTGGATTGGTTGAAGTACAGAGTTCTCGCTAACTACTCTGACCATGGCAGACTGAAGCCCTGCCTCACAACATCTGCACTTTGGGGTTTTAGACCTGGGCACCCTAGACTTACTGGATGTGACCTTAAAGCTCGGAGTAATTTAATTAATGATTTATTAAAGGAAATTTCTCAGAGTTGTAGCTGGATTTCACAGACTATTACCACAAGTCAACTCAAGGCTTTTGGTGCCAAAATTATAACTTTATTTAAGGTCTTGTGTGGAAGGGAAGGGACTGTAACTGGAGCCAAACCCACGACCAGGCGATCCTTTCCACTTCCTGGTCCACCAGCCCCGCTCCGCACGTAGATGTTTTGTGACATCTACGCAGGGAGAGCACAGTGACAGCCACTGCTCAACTAATGGGGCCCCTATCAAAGACACACACGCACACACCAGCAACATTATCTCCTCTCTCGTATCATGAATTGTGGTGCATTTCAGGATACTATGTTTGCCCCCCCACCCACATGCTCCCCGAGTGCTGTCAATACCAGTTTCCCTACTCTCTGACTTACAGTGATTGCAGGGTTCTGCCGGCTCATATCCCTCTCCTCAATCCCATCCTATAGCTCTTCAATCAAATGTACCAGCACCACAGCACCATGGTCAAAGGTACTGCAATATTTCCCTTTTCTCACTGTACTGTAGCATGTGGGTTCCCCAAGCCGTGGAAGTTTGCAGCCAGTCACTTTCCCTGATAATGCCACATGACAACTCTGATTCTCCATTTATCATCTCAGGGCAGAATACCAACACTGTAGGCCCTACTGCGCACAGTGCGTAGCAAAATCAACTCACACACACACACACACACACACACACACACACACACACACACACACACATTCCCTTTTCCTCATTTCTCAACCCATCAACATTCAAGTCACTAACCTCTTCACAGTTCCTAACCCTTTAAGGTGAAGTATTAATTTACAGTGGTCAAACATTTTTTTTTTTTTTGTTACAGCGGAGGCTGCAGCATTTGCTTCCCTTTCAGCAGATTAAAGACTGAGCCATGGCTAGAATGACAGTCTGGCTCATCACAGCTGGGGGCTCTCAGACCAGACAGCGGGGTAAGATGCCTAAAGAAGCAACATGAGTTTAAGAGGGAGTGGAAGCCCAGATGCAAGCTCCAGGGAAGAAAAATAAAATGTCAATTTTGATGCTCAAGTCTGCTTGTGTGCATGCCCCTTCAGCTCTTGATGAGTTAGAAGCTGAGAAAAATGAAAAATCAGGTCATCATTGTACCGTAAGAGAGGCGAACAAGGAATTATAATAGGGGACCTGTGTTCGTTAAGTCATGCATGCATTTTGAAAATTTTTTTTTTTTAAACTAAGTTATTTGCTGATGTGTAATTCTTTTAATACTACAAATAAGGAGATGGAAAAAAAAATACGTTAAGTAAACAGCACATCCTGTATAATCTACACACTTCTTTCTTCTTACACCCCTGACTAACAAAATATTTGGTTTATCTGACTATGAGCGCTGTTTCTATTATAAAGCACCTAAATGTTGGTGAGTTAATACTACTGGGACTTTCGCTAGCTTTCTGACACCCCTCCCCGTGACTGTAGGCGGAGTACAGGCAAAACATAACCCTTGTCTTTTAAGTTAGATAAGGTGTGAATTAGATGCCATATTTGAACCCCACCACTAACAGACTCACTGTTACCCTCCTACCACCACCACCACCACCACCACCAGCCCCTCTCTTCACGTGGAGGCTACATGGGCGATGGAGGATGGCCGGGTAGGGTGAGCCATAGAGGGATGACTCCATGTGCTCCCGAGGAAGACCAGAGCCAAGCGGACGAAGAAGGCATAATTAGGAAAATAATAAATTAAAAAAAAAAAAAAAAAAATGGGACAATGCTGAAACTCACATTGAGACCCTTTGATTTGTGTACCTTTAAGAGAAACTGCCATCTACTCTCTCTTTGGAGAAGTTTGTTATCCAGACCCCCACCCCCCACGTGCATTTTGGTACACCTTTTCTAACCCCTGAAACTTAAAAAAAGTCTGCGCATTGAAAAAGCATCAGAGTGACATGAAATGTCAGTGGTTTTTTATTTATTTATTTAAGAGATTTACCAGATAAGCATTCTGAGCGGGGACCGCTCGTTTCCAGATGCGACCTGGGGTTACATAGGTCAGACAAACAGATACAGTAATCAGTAAAACACAGTACATTCGATACAGTAAAGCAGTAAAACACAGTACATCAGTGTTACATAGGTCTAGAGTGGCTAACAGCAGTCATAGTCATAGTTAAAGACAACAGACAGCGGTTCAGAGGCAAATATTATTTGGCAACTAGGTCTCCGGGTAGCAATTACAAGCAGCAGAGTAGTAGGACCTCAGGAGTGGTTTGAGAGCCCAGTGGGAGTCTGAATGCCTGATGTCTGCAGGTAGCTCATTCCATAGTTTTGGCAGACGGTGCTTGAAGGCCATTTGGCCCTTAGAGGTGCGCATGAAAGGTACATGGAGCTTTTTCTGATCATAAGCTCTGAGCGGGTAGGCCGGGGGAGGTTGGGCAGATAGAGCACTGCTGAGGTAGAGGGGGAGGGTATTTGACCAGTACTTGTAGATAAGGTTAGTGCAATGTTGTTTACGCTGAGACTCTAAGGATGGGAAGGCCAGGGCGCTGTACAGGTCGCAGTGATGGGTGGTGGGAGGGCAGTCAAGGGCGTAATGGCAGAACGAGTGATAGAGGGGGTCCAGTCCAGCCAATGTGGATGGGGGGGCACCGCTGTAGACCACGTCCCCGTAGTCAAAGATGGGAAGGATCATTTTGAGGACTATCTCCCATCTAACATAGGTGGGAAGGGAGCCTTTGTGACGGTACAGAGCTCCTAACCTAGGGTGAAGTTTTCTCTGCAGTGATTCGATGTGGGCGTGAAAATCGAGGTGTTGATCTAGCCATATCCCTAGGTACCTGAAGGAGGTGCAGGAATCTAGGTTTGAGCCATCCAGGTGTGGAAGACAGGGGGGCTGCTGGGCGGGATAACTTGGGATGGGTGCGAAGGTTATGGAGACGGTTTCTTGGCATTTAGGATAAGCTGGTTGGACCTGAGCCATGTTTATGCGACATCAAAATCCCGTTGTAGAGATGCAAATGTGACATCGGTAGGGGGGCCAGAGGTGTACAGTACTGTATCATCCGCGTACATTTGTAGCGCTGAGTTAGAACAGACTTGAGGCAGATCGTTTAAGAGTATAGAGAAAAGTAGGGGACCCAGGACTGAACCCTGGGGAACCCCCATGTTCACTGGTAGTTGGGAGGAGATGTGAGGGCCAATTTTTACGGCCTGCACTCTGCCTGACAGGTAGGCTTGGAACCAGTTAGAGGCGGGTTGGGAGAGGCCTGCTTGTTGCAATTTTGAGAGGAGTTTAGTGTGGGACACGGTATCAAAGGCTTTGGCCAGGTCAATAAAATAGCAGAGGTGACAAGGCCTTTGTCCATGCCCAAGGAGATATCGTTAGTGAGCCTTAGCAAGGCTGTGATGGTGGAGTGATTTTTAGAAAACCCGACTGGAATGGAGTGAAGAAAGAGGTGGAGTCGAGGAACTGTGTTATTTGGTGAGTACGAGCTGTTTTGCAGCTTGGCCAGGGCCGGTAAGAGGGAGATAGGATGGTAGTTTCCCGGTTCAGATGGGTCGCCCCTTTTCGGTAGGGGGATGATTACTGCTTCCTTCCAGGCACCTGGAATTTTCGCCATAGCGAAGGAGAGGTTTAGTAGGTCTGCAAGGGGGGAGGCAATGGCAGGGGCAGATAGGAAGAGGAGTTTGGCGTCCAGGCCTTGTGGGCACTTGCCTTTGTTTGGGTCGAGGGAGCGTAGAGCAGCGAAGACTTCTGCGGGGGAGACCGGCTGGAAGGAGAAGGTGGGCGTGCTTGGGGGCGGCTGGGGTATGGCAGGGTGGTTGTTGGCGGCTGCGCAAGGCTGTAAGTTGTCTAGGAGAGATTTGGCGCCTGTAGCGAAGAAGGAGTTGAAAGCGATGCAACGCTGGGGTTGATAAGATGTTGTCCTGAAGGTTTAGGGTGGGGAGGAGTCTGGGCGGGAGAGAACAGGGCTTTAACGGTTTCCAGAATTTGGAGGGATGGCTAAGATTTTTGGTGAGGGTGTCAGGAAATAGTAGTTTTTGCCTGTCTTATGGCTTTTGTGCAATTGTTTCGGAGAGTGCAGTGTTGCAGAGATGTAGGGATTGAAGTCTCCTGTGATTTTTCCAGGCCTGATCCCTAGCTAGGCATTTGCCAATTATGTCTGCTGATATCCAGGGAGGTGGAAATCCTGACTCTTTTCTTTCAGGGGGCATGATAGTCCCATATGTTGAGGAACTGCTTTCTAAACCTATCAAAAGCATGGTCAATTGAGGATGCTAGATTGATAAAGGACCAGTCGGCAAGTACGAAATCATCTAGGAGTGATTGGAGACAAGGGATTTGTAGGCTCTGGTGAGGATCAGCCTAGGAGGGAGGTGGTTAGTAGGTCTGTGCACTTTCCTTGACATATAGATCATGTGGTGATCACTCAAGGAGTCTGGGAGGATGCCAGCCCTGATTATTCTGTGTGGGTGGGAGGTGAGAGCCCAGTCCAGGAGGGAGTGGTTGCTTGTTGCAGGATTGAGGCGCGTGGGTTGTTCAATTAGTTGGGAGAGGTTAAGGGCTTTGACACTGTTGCGTATTTTCATACATGCAGGTGCGAGCCAGTTATGATTTGTGTCACCTAGGATGTGGAGTTCGCCTGTGGCAGCCAGAGTTTTTAGGGCGGCTAGATGACTGATGATGGTATCACCAGGAGTAGCCGGGGCGGAGTAGATGCCCACAACGTATACCGGGGAGGAGTGTGGCAGCAGGAGTTTAATCATTGTAGATTCAGTCTGGGGAGATGGGCTGCTGATTTGGACAGGGGTGAAATTAAGACTGGTAGCCATATACATGGCTATGCCTCCGCCTTTCTTAGGGCCTAGGCGGTCCTGTCTGATTGCAGTATACCCCGGGATGGCTATTGAGGCATCCGTATGGTGAGGTTTGAGCCAAGTCTCAGATATGATGCAGATGTCTGGCTTGAGTGTTTGGATGGTGACTTGCAGCTCAGATATTTTTTTTAGTAGGCTGCGGATATTCAGATGGAGTATGCTAATTCCCTTTGTAGTGAGCTCGTGGTTGTGCTGGGATATTGGGCCTGGGTTAGTTTCTATGTCACCTGACATGAGGAGTAGCAAGGTGAGATATCTAGAGGCGTATTGCCATGTAAGTCTTGGCTTGCGTCTGGATTTGGGCAGGTGTGTCGCTTGGGAGGAGCACCAGCACTTGGGTTACAGGACAGGTAACCTCATGGAAAAGGACAGTGGTATAATTGAGGGGCTTATGCACCACGATGGGGTGGATTTAGGAATAGCCAGCCCATGGGGGTTGGCAGGGGTGGGGGAGAGGGAGAAGTGGAGAGACAAATGCTAGGAGCAGGGTTGCAAGAAGGCAGGTTTGCCTGGGATAGTGAGGAGAGGGGCATAACCGTGGCAAGCACTGCTACTACAAGAAAATGCATGTTTGAAATAGGAGAATGCTAGAGCAGAGCGGTAGGATTGGGCTGGCGGCCTCTGCTGGTGAGAGGTGATAACCTGCAGACCTGAAAGTCGGCTGATAGGTTTTGGCAGCGTCACCTGACCTGCCAGCAGCCTATAAATCTGAGAGCCGACCAAGGGTGGTGGTGGGGAGCCGGCGCACAGCGCCGACGGGGCAAGAACCACGGCAGAGCAGAGCAGCGCGGCGCTCGCCTCAGGGCCTCCACTGAAAGAGGCGCCAAAATTCAAAAAGGATGGACAAAGGAGCTGAGTCCAGGCTCCCAGCGAACGCCGTACCTTCTGGCTTTGGGGGTGGGGTGGGGGGTTCCGATGTTCAAGTCTTCCTGTCCTGGGAGAGCGCAGCAGGCTCTCTTGACCATCAAGGAGGCTCAGGGGGAGAGCGAGAAGTCCGTAGCCCTCGCAACCCGCTTCTGGAAGGAGAAAGGAGAGGTTAGGAAATATATGTGCAGCAGGAGGGGCGGAGCAGTTTACAGGTAAGAGCAGTGTGCAGGGTGGTAATGGGTTGCAATGCTACAGAAATACATAGTGTGTGCATCAGCAGGTAAAAAAGCGAGATGTAAATTCAGCTGTTAAAATGGCCCCAGTAGACTGAGTGCTTTGACCTGAGACACGAGACTCGGCTTAGCGCAAGCCTCGGTACCTAAGTTGGATATATTTCCCTAGCTTTATCTCCCCTGCTACGTGCATCAGCCTGTCGCTGACTTGTCCCAGGTCTAGAGACTGATATAAGAGAACCTTAGCCTTCACTAGACACTCAGTTTAGCAGCATCCATACAATGTTCAGTCAAAATCCAGCAGTAGGCATTAAAGGGGAGGGCTCCACTTGACCAACAAGCAGCTAATTACTCGTTCAAGTAGACGCAGCAGATGCAGAAAAATAATACAAAAAAACTATCTATAGTGCTACGCCGACTGCACTGCCTTTAAGAACCACGGCAGAGCAGAGCAGCGCGGCGCTCGCCTCAGGGCCTCCGCTGAAAGAGGCGCCAAAATTCAAAAAGGATGGACAAAGGGCTGAGTCCAGGCTCCCAGCGAGCCATGTACCTTCTGGCTTGGGGTGGGGTGGGGGTTCCGATGTTCAAGTCTTCCTGTCCTGGGAAGGCGCAGCAGGCTCTCGACCATCAAGGAGGCTCAGGGGAGGCGAGAAGTCCGTAGCCTCGCTGACCGCTTCTTCTGGCCGGGGGTGGGGTGGGGGGTTCGATGTTCAAGTCTTCCTGTCCTGGGAGGCGCAGCAGGCTCTCTCGACCATCAAGGAGGCTCAGGGGGAGAGCGAGAAGTCCGTAGCCCTCGTGACCCGCTTCTTGATGGCATCCGTGTTTGTTAAAATTGAACAAAACAGCGATAAAAAGTCAATATGCACATGCATTGCAGTTCAGCAATATTGGGCTACATTTCCATGGTTTGTGGCGGGGTGCTGCTTTTTATCTTGCTTTTTGTGTGTCTACATTATTAAAATGTTTTTTTAACCAAGATCTAGCAGAAAGGTAATTTCTGCTTTGGTGCTGAGTGGCCCCACTCATTGTGGTAATTGATGTAACGCTTTCATGGAGGCACTGGCAGACTGTCCCTGTAAGCTGCCCCTTTGAAGCTGGATTGTTTAAAAAAAATTACTATTAATGTTTTAAAGCCAACTATATTAATAAAAAATGAAATTAGTACTGTAGTGTGTACTGTTCTGAGCTTTAACCTCCACACGGACTGGTGCAAGGGAGTCGAGTGCACTGCCACGTACACACCCCCAACACATGCACTGTCCACACTAGATAGATCGGCCACCGCTAAGAATCCCTCAGGGGTCAACCCCCTCAAAGTGCGGTAGCCGACCATCTCAGCAGGGGAGGGGTCTCAGGGAGGGGGGCACGAACAAGAAATTAAAATTACGTACCTACCATAATTCTGATCTTTCTGTGTATCTTCACCATTTATCACTATTGGGTACATGGCCAGAGACCATGACCCAGCAGGCGCCTTTTTTAGCACCATCAGCACTCGAGGCCGACGCATTGTGTGGCGCTCGCAGGCTGGCCATTAGGTGCTGTCGACTCCGCCTGCCTGCTAGTTCTGAGTCGCCAGAGAGGTGAGAGGTAAGAGGAAGGGAGTGGAGGGTGGGACAAGGAAGTCCAAGTGACAGGAAAAAGGAAAAGATATAAAACTAAAGGAAGAAATAACGACTGAGAGGACAGAAAGAGGAAGTCGGAAACTAAAGGGATTGGGAGGGGCCCCAATCTCTGGAAATAGAGGAGGGAGGTAGGGTGGGACAAAGAATTTAGAAGGTAGGAAGAGAGGGGAGAAGGTTAACACATCCCAGGCCCTGGTCTGTCTCCAGATTGTATAGGAACTGCAAGGAGTAGCCAGAGGCGTCTTGCCAGAATTCAAGGCACAGAATGGCTGGCAAAAACTCCATCTGAGCAGAATCAGCTA
Source organism: Neoceratodus forsteri (assembly GCA_016271365.2). Lineage (NCBI taxonomy): Eukaryota > Metazoa > Chordata > Ceratodontiformes > Ceratodontidae > Neoceratodus > Neoceratodus forsteri. The sequence continues at coordinate 698,320,273 of CM057452.1, read as the reverse complement.
TTCTGAAAGAAGGACAGGGCACAGCGAATTAACACCCTCTCAAGGAAAGATTTTGGCGAAAAAGGAAATAGGAGGGTTTTTTTTGGTTTTTTTTTTGTAATAAAGGATAGTCCTAAGGAAGAAGAAAAATAAGATGGACGGGATGAGGAAGAGGAGAGAATGGAGGACAACTACCAACTCCCACCCTATGGGGGTGGAGCAAACGCACTAGAGGAGTGCCCCCCATGCTGACCACTCTACCCAGAACATAGTCCCCCTATGTGCCCCTGTTTACCCCACTCCTAACAAGAAAGGAGGGGGGTGAGGATGGGCACAGAGAGGGAGGGAGGGAGGTGGACCCAGAGACTGAGGCCCCAGGGGGATGGAGGGTGGGGTTATGATGAATGGTGAAGATACACAGAAAGATCAGAATTACAGTAGGTATGTAATTTTCATATCTTATCTGTGTCAATCTTCACCATTCATCGCCATTGGGTGAGTGCCGAGCCCTTCCCCCCCCCGAAAGGAGTTTTCTTTTACACCCTAAGGGACAAAGTCCCTTAGCTCTCAGTGGGTGACACCTAAGAGGGAGAACCTTCAGGGCCTGGAGAGGCCCGAGAGTGGGGAGAGTGAGACGGGAACCCCCGGAGGGGAATGGACGTTGCCTCGACAAACGTTATCTCGCTCTACGGGAGAAGAGATAGGTTCTCTGGTGAGCAGAGTTAATCACCCAACGCCGGGCCAAGGGTGACAACCGGGAAAGACGCAGCCATGCCGTCCGTCTAGTGCAGATCACTGTCCCTATGACCCTAGTAGCTACCTCGATGGCACCATAGGATGCCCCCGTTTGGTGCCTTGCTAGCTCCAGGCCACGCGCAGAGAGTGCAATGGCTTGTCTGGTTTACTCCGTGTCAAGCAACGAGGCTAGGAGTTAACCTAGTCTGGACCACAAGAACCTGTCATAGGCTGCATAGAGTGCCTGATGTGCAGAAATGGAAAGCAACAACCGTGCTGAGTAGAAAGCCCTTCTACCCCAGAAGTCAAAATCCGAGGAATCTTGATCTGGGGGCCGGTCACGGTGAAGGGCGCAGCCCATCAGAGTGTCCAACTGCATCAAACCGACTGCGGAGGAGGAGGCATGGAACCTGGAGACTTCGGGGGGGGGGGTGCAATACCACTAGCAGAGATCCCTAGGGGCAGGAACTCCGGAGAAGGTTCTCTGCCAGAAGCGCAATGACGCCTCCCAAAAGGAAGCAGGCCAGGGAGGCACCACAAGGGTGGTCTTGCTGAACTCACCTAGAAAGGCGTGCGTTGAGTGCTCTGGATTGCTTATAGTGGCAGGGGTGAGGTGCAAGTCCTCCAACATCCTTGCGAGGAAACGTTGATACTCAGCAAGATCAGCAGCTGGAGAGATGTGGACAGAAAGCTCCTCTCCCCAGTAGAGGGGGATGAAGGGTTGGAGGGCACCGACTGCTCAGAGGGCGGCTGCTCAGAGGGAGGTTGAAAAACCTGGCTGTCCATTGCCCTAACGTAAGCTGGGAACTGAGCAGCCACAGCCCTGAACTGCTCCCAGGAGAGAGGCCCACTAGGACCAAGGATGCCTGGAAGCACAGGAGAATGTGGCAAAGGGATGGGGACAGAACCGAGAAGAGAGGTCGGCTGACCTCTGCCTGGGCGAAGGAGCGGACCAAGAGCACCCGATGAAGGTGCTCCAGAAGACTCCACAGCCGACAGCTGAACAACCATTTCAGTACTGCCTTGGCTATGCCCGAAAGAATCCCCACTGTGAGGCGAAAAAGAATGGGGCTCCCTCAAAGAGACCAAGGAGGAAGAGCGGAGATACGTACTACGGCTTCTTCCAGAAGCCAGGTGGGCCCCAGAAAAAGGTCACCATGCAGACCCCATGCCCCTCGACCCCTCGGAGTTCGAAAGAGCCGTCCTCCTCGAGAGGGCCAGCCTAGGTAGCTGACAGCCCTGGCTAGCACCTGAAGGAGCTATCCAGGGCACAGTTCCCTCCCCTCCTGTAGATGCTCTGATCGGCCCCAAAGTTGGGCGATCAAGGCACACCACAGGCGGGGGTACCACTGCTGAGGGGTCAGTGAACCCACCAAGACCGGGCTGCAGAGCAATGGTGGCCTGCACCACTGCCCGCTGGTCAGCACCCCTGACCGCTGTCTCGGCAGCCACCAACCCCACCTCAGAAGGAGGCTGACTCCGGTTTTTCGAGGATACTACAGGGCTGCCCACCTCAACAGTCAACCCCAAGGAGTCAGACTGTTCGTCTGACTCAGAGCCTGACTCTGCCTCCGAAGAGGTAGAGGCCAAGGCCCTGTGCCAGACCGCAGGAGGGTGCCCAGTGCCATCTCTGCCAAAGGGGGTGCCAGGAACCGAAACAATGCCTGAGCCAGTGCCAGTGCCCCCTACAGCACCGCAAGTGGAATCCACAGAGGGCATGGCCCCAGCCCGAACCACAGCTCCAGAGTAGAGACCAGCCACGGCACCATCCGGCCCCACGGTGCCGAGGGCGGAGACGGAGCAGACGACGGCCCTGACAGCGGAATCCAGCACCCCCACAGTGCCGAGTCCCGAGGACACAGCACCATGCTCAACCTCGGCGCCATTGACAGTGCCAAGGTGAGATGTAGACAAAGACGGCGTCATAGAAACTCCCACGGCACCGCTAGCAGTATCGGCACCGAATGGCACCGACAGCAGGCACGCACAGAGCGACAAACTGGTGCCGACGGACGCTCTATCAGGAGCCCACAAGCGCGCAAGCAGGCGCCGACCGGACAGCATCGAGGACGCGCCAACCCAGGCTCTGCGGAACCGGGGAGCCTTCACCCCGGCAGAGGCGATTGCCGCGGCGGCGCCCCGCCCCCAAAAGGAGCGCGGATGGGCCTCCTGCACAGCTGAAGGAGCCTCGCAACGGCCAGGCTACTAGTAACCGAGGCTCCCTCCTCCTCGGTCCATGTAGAACCGGGAGGGGACCCGGAGGAAAGGCCGAGAGTATGTGGCTTGGCCCGAGTGCGCACCCAACCCCCGAAAGCCAGCGGAGCTCGCCCCACTTTCCACGCGCATTGTTCGATGACCCGGCGGTCCATGGAGAAACTGGCGTCGCACGAATCCATGTCGTGAAGCGGGCCAAGACACGTTAAGGCAATGGTCGTGCTGGTCGGTGACTGAAAATTTACGGCCATGAAGGCACAGTCACATGGGGGGCCGTCCCGTCTTCAAAGTCTTCTTGCCCGCCAACCCAGACATGACCTATGAAGAAAAAAAACAACAAAAACAGACTCAACGCCGCCAAGAATATATGGAAAGATCTTACCAGCGATGTCGAGTAAGGCAACTAGAACCAGCAGGACATGGCACCGACGGAATGCGGCACGAGAAATAGCTGGAGAACGAACTGCGTAGGCGGTAGGCCTCAAAATCAGATCTGGCTTCTCACGAGGTCACCTCTACGGCGGGAGACAAAGAACTGGCAGGCAGGCGGAGTCGAACTGAGCGCCTGTGACCCAGCCACAGGTGCCACGCGTGCTACCGACGCGAGGCGGCGCCGATGGTGCGTCAGCTCCACCTACCCAAGAAACGAAAAAAAAAGGCTCCCGTGGGGTCATGAACTCTGGCCATGTACCCAATGGTGATGAATGGTGAAGACTGACACAGATAAGACCTCCACCGTCCAATGATCAGACCAAATGACCCAATCAATTCTGAGACTATTTATCTCAAGCTCCAGTGAGAACAGCAGGTCCAACATGTGGCCGCCCTGATGAGCCTTGAAGGGACTTAATGCAGAGCCAAGATGTGGCTCCATTGTTTCTGTTCCCATCTGTTCAAAGCGTCCCAAGGAAACTGCTGCTGAGCTGCTGCTCTGTTGTCTGTGTTCCTCTCTTGAAGGGAACCAGAAGATCATGTAGTTTTTCAACATTATGAGGGGGACCAGAGGAGTGGACAACACTGAACATTACTGTGTGCCCCCCCTCTACCAAGGGGGACTGAGTAGATTGAGCCACAGATCATAGCTATGTGGCCCCCTTTAACAATGGGGGGGGAGGGAGAGAGAAGCTCGCCCTGCTGATTTTGGGTGTGTGTACCCCTCTACTGAGAGAGACAGAAGAGCTGGTGCTGCTGATCATGGACGTGTGCCCTCTACCAAGGGGAACACGAGGAGTAGGTGCCGCCGATCACGGCTGTGTGCCCCCACACCAAGGGGGACCAAAGAGCTAGTGCTGCCGATCACCAGTGTGTACCCGCACCTCTACCAAGGGGGACTGAAGACTTAGTGCCGCTGACTGGGGCTATGTACTCCCTTTCTACCAAGGGGACAAAAGACCTAGCAATATTTATCATGGCTATATGTCCCCGTCTACTAAGGGGGCCCAGATGAGCTGCCACTAACGATCATGGCTGTATTGTGTGTCGAACCAGAGGAGTTGGTGAAATTACTTGGGCCTGGGTCATAGAGGGGAAAGGGTGGTCATAAGAGGCAGGGAGTGTTTTATGTATTTTATAAAATGTTTTTCTAAATTTAAATAGTTGTGAATGTATTTATCATACTTTAAGCTTTACTGTGTCATGGAGTGATCCAGAATTCATTGAGTTCTGAAGCTATACAGCAGGGATAAAATCGATGATGGAACGCTGAATGGATGAGGTAAGGTGCTACGTGCATGTTAGTGTCATATTTAGTAAGATGAGGTCTTGCATAGTAAATGCAGTAGTAACATGAGTAAAATGCCTCTTATGGATTCAGAAGACTTATTTATAGCAACCACAAGAAGTCTGTCCTGACTATGGCCCTGTACAGACTGTAAGACTTAACACAGTTTAAGGAGCATAAACCATTTCAAGCCTCTGTAACACAGTTCGCGTCCACACTATGATCGCGGTTTAGTCCAATTTTACAAAACGTGCTAAAACCCTGCTCAGAGCTGGCTGGGCTTTAGTGCAGTTTTTAGCACAATTAACAGTTAGCCCATTTTTATCTTCAGTGCGGATGCCATCTGTGCTTGCCTCATAGTGATGCAGAAGGCACACGCATAGCAGACTGTAAACCTGGATGTGAATGAACATGGTCGGTCTTAGAGAATGTGCTACTGCAGACAGTGCAAACCAATTTTAAAAACTGTTTTAAATTCACCAGAAGATGTGCAGACACTATTGCGCAGTAACACAGAAACACTGAATTTGATGGCAGATGAGGACCATTAGGGCCCACCTTGCCTGCTCATTTTCCCTACCTACTGTAATATTACTGATCCTACTTGACCTCTGGCTTTACCCTCCCTTTCCTTGCCACTAAGGTTCCCTTATGCCTATCCAATGCATTCTTGAATCCAGTTAGTTTTTGCCCCCACCACCTGCATTGGGAGGCTGTTCCATGCATCCACCACTCTTTCTGTGAAAAAGTACTTTCTCACGTTTCCCCCAAGTCTACCCCCCAGCTTCACAGCGTGAGCCCTTGTTCTAGAACATCTTTTTTATGAAAAATGCTTTCCTCTTGTACCTTATTAATACCTGTGAAGTATTTGAAAGTCTCCCCCTCCTTTTCTCCAGGGTGTACATACCGAGATCCTTTAGTCTCTTCTAATAGGTCTTTTGGTACAGACCCTGAACCATTTTAGTTACCCTACTCTGGATCGCCTCTACTCTATGTCCTTCCAGAGATGTGGTCTCCAGAACTGAACACAGTACCTTAGATGAGGTCTCACCAATAATTTATACAACAGTATCACCACTTCCTTCTTTCTGCTGGTGATACCCCTCCCTATGCATCCTAGCATCCCACTGGCTCTCCCCTCTGCCCTATCACACTGTTTGGCCACCTTTAAGTCATCAGATACGTTTACCCTAAGGTCTCTTTCCTGTTTGGAGGTAGTCAGTATCACTCCCCTCATCATGTACTCCACCCCTCCGTTCCTGTGCCCCAAGAGCATGATTTTGCACTTCTTCGTATTGAAACTTAGTTGCCACACTCTCGACCACTCCTCAAGCTTTTGTAGATCTCTCTTCATTTTGGTAAGCACAAGGTCCAATATTGTTCCCTCATGAGTGGGCTCTCTTTACTAGTTGCCTGAGGAATGCCCCCTGCAGGGAGTCCAAGATGTCCCTGCTCCCAGCTGAAGCTGCAGCTGGGATGCTCCAATCTACATCTGGCAGCGTGAAGTCCCCCACCAGCAGCACCTCCCCCTTAGTCGCCATCTTCTGGATGGCTTCCACGAGAACCTTGTCCACCCCCCCCCCACACCACCCAATGCTGGAGGTCTGCAGATTATGCCAGTGCTAACAGTGACTCCATTCCCTATTTCTTGGGTAACCCACAGTGCCTCTGCCCCTCCCTGTATCTCAGCTGCTTCAATGCTATCCCTCACATAAAGCTTAATCTATTTTTAAAACCATTTCTGCTCACCGTGCTATAGTGTGTACAGGGCCTACATAACGCAGCCTAAAAATGATGATATTGGTCACAGTATTGTAACCCATTTAACCTGCTTATTAAGCAACTAAGTATACTGCCTAATAAGATTTTATTACATATAGAATAAAGTATGGGGTGGTGAGTTTAACGAGAATTTACACACACCCGAGGGGTTAGATGCTACATGGTGCAAAGCATCTAACCCCGAGGGTGTTTGTAAACTTTGAGTTTACACACACTACCCCATATTTTATTTTATTTTATATAATTGCTGGGTCTCCCCTTTTTGGCCAAAGCAATTATATACAATAGCAGTAGTTTCAGTTTGGCCACACCCCAGTATAATTTTCGTCCAGTCGGCAGATTTTCATTTCCGGCGGTTTCACCTTTTTTTGTTTTTAAATATTTTTTTTTCCCTGCATCTGTAAAATCAGAAGTTCTTTTGTTATATAACACTACTTACCGCCGTGTTTGTTTGGCGACTGGGTTGCGGGCCAGAAGGAAGAGGCAAGCCAAGAAGGGAGACGCTGCAGTAGATGCATGCGTAGAGGGAGGAGAACCGTGCTCGCGTTTGCCGTTATGAACGCTTCTTTATAACGGCAAATTACGCCACAGTCTCTCTATGGCAAAAGGGGAGACCCATTATTTATTTACCTATACAGCATGCCAATCTTCTCCAAATATACCTCAAAGAGCATTCCCCTCTGAATATGTTTAATGACAGTTGACCCAGTTTACTCGCCACGTCTTCCATAATTCAAATTTCCTTCACCAGATTTATCCAATCTTCTTTGAGGTTTATTTTGACCCAATCAGTTTCTTGTGATAAGTGATACTACCAATATTCTAGGTTTTATCACTTAGCAGTACATGATACAGCGTAAATTTTGGGATATTAGTGAAATGCTGACTGCTGGGCCAGACCAGACCCAAAATGGTAAAAACTAGACCAGCTAAACTGGCCGAACTGGGGGTAACTTGCATGATCTGATTGTTCTGGCCAGACCAGTTGATCACTGTTTTACAGTGTTAGTACATCCATTCCAAATTTCAGGTAGGATGATGGGTATATGGGTGAAATGTGGACCTCCAGACTTGGACCAAAATGGTAAAAGGTCTGACCTGGGTCCAGCAATCTGGATTTCACCCATACACTCACACTAGATGAAATCCTGACCAAAGAGACAAAAATGGTAAAAATTGGATCAACTGGTCTGGGTGGAACAGCCGGAGCACGTAAGTTGTGCCCTGTCTGGTTGATCCAGACAGTCTGTTTTTTTACCGCTTTGGGTCTGGTCTCGTTGTCCAGACTTTACCAAGTCCCATATTTTCCTTATACCTTTTCATTCGATTTTTAAAGTGCTTTTGTTCTCCAGTCTTGTAAGGTACCCCTTTCCCCTAATTCTAAATCTACTTTCGTATGGTTAAGGACACTGAACTGCAAACCTGGAGACCTCGATTTGAATCCCATCAGCCCCCACTTGCATACCATGTGACCCTCAGCAAGTCACTTAACTTCCTTGCCCTGTCAGGTCACACCTGGAAACAAACTCCAGCTTAGTGTGCCTTTCTTGGTTAAAAAATGTCTTCTTTTCCATACCCCTTTTAACATTTGAAATAAAAAGGAACACTCATTTTAATATGGTTATACCACAGGTTTTTATCATTATTCCCAGCAATTTTTGAACAATTATTTGTCCCATGTCTGTTACATGCTACTTCATCACAGTCGCAGGAAAAGTGATTAAAAAAAAAAAAAAGAGGAATGTTCTAAAACGGCTAAGAACAATAATGATGAAAACTTGTGGATTGCCATATTGTAAGGAGCACACCTTGCAATTATTTTAAATGTAAAACAAATGCTAACTCAGACTGCAAAATGTAGAACAAGGGGCATCCCACAAGAAGAAAGAGGGCACTCCAAAACTGAATAAAAAGATCCGTCAAGAGTTTTTCATTCTAACATACACTACTGCTTTAACCCCTGAAGTTACTGATGGTGGTGTTTTATTTAGTGACACCATACAACACTTGAGCAAGCATACTGTGGCTCACATTATGGATTTTAGTCTTGCACTGGATATTTATGCATACAATAATGCTGATATTATGTATAGCAGCTCTATTGCAGTAAGCGTCACATTTGTAAAATAATCAGATCAATGTACTTCCACAAATGTTATATCACAATTACATCTCAATAGGTTTCATGTGATACAATATGTTAGTTCCTAGGAGTTTTGCCACATGTGTTCACTGTGCCTGGTACCTATTATGAAACATTAACACGTTACATGTACTGTACTTAGTTTTAACACTTTCATGTCCCACATTGTGTTTTTTAAAGCTGTAGTCTTTTGGAGGAGGTTTCATTCGAACCCGGAAAAACAGAATCCACATTTTTTTTCTTCTGATAAAGCAGTCTTCCTGAAATGTTCATCACATGGAAACACCGGTAACCCCCTAAAGGCAATGAGCAGCATGGCCTCGGTTGTAACAGCCATCTGTCTTTTCTCTGGGGTATGAATAAAGTTTCCGCTGCCACAGACAGATTCAATGACACCAAATACACAGATCGGTTCGGAACAACCTTATCCTTATGATATCTGAAGAACAGTTTACTGGGGTTTGTTTAGAAAAAAACTAAAATATATTGTATTCCATTCATAACTCCAAGAGAAACCAGCCCTGCAAGCCATCGTTCAAGCCAGCTGTACACCGAATCAAAATGAGGTAGTATAATTCAGGGGTTTAGGTGAAATCCAAGCCATCAGAACAGGACAATCTTGTCTGTGCGTTCTGGCAAATACCTAGTGTTATCAATTGCATATTGAGTCCTCCCCACCCGATGGCAGAGATCTAGCCTTGCCAATCGCAGCTGTGTGCCCCATCTATCAATGGGAACTAGAGGACCTGCTGATGATGATCATGACAGTGTTGTCTGAAAATAGAAATGGGTTTGAATGTTTTTTGGTACCTTAAGCAGTGCATTAAGTAGCTGGTATAGCACAGCAAGACAACACGCGAAAAAAGAGGTATTACTAACCATTTCCACAAATGAGCAGCAGTAGACTGTTAACCATTTTTTGTGCAAGTCCATGACATAGCAAACAAAATGTTATATATATTTAAAATTTTGCTAACCATTCTGTGCCATGTGCTATGTACTGTATGCATTTTTACAGCTGATAGCACTTTAGCATGCAAAACTGCTAATCAGTTTTTGTTTGCTTATTTAATACCCTGCTTAAGTGTTACTTTATCGCACAGTGATCCAGAATTCCATGAGCTCCGAATTTATGTAGAAGGAAAAACAATGAAGACAGAATACTAGACAGATGAAGTAAGGTGCTATGTGCATGTCAGTATCACTTTTAACTGTGATGCAGCCTCACAAAGTAACTGCAGTAGAAAAGTACAGTTACACAAGAACTTACCGTAACAGTAGATCTTCGAGAGAGGCTCTTGCAGTAGGTACTAACCATTGGGACTACAGCCATCAGGCGCTAGGACCACACGGAAAACTACAGCTAGCAGTGTCTGGTAGGGGACCGCCCACCTGACGTCGCGTAGTGTGAAACTATATAGTGGGCAGTCACCACACCCAACCTACAGTTCTCCCGCCGGAGACCTAAGGAGCTGCGAAAGGAGAAAGAAGTGGGCCCCTGAAACCTAAGGAAAGGCTAGAAAAAAGCAGCCGCAGAAGCAGGGGGAAGGTGGGAGGAAAAGAGGTACCTACTGCAAGAGCCTCTCTTAAAGATCTACTGTTATGGTAAGTGCTTAAATAACTACACTACCTTACTTTGAGAGGGCACTTGCAGTAAGTACTAACCATTAGGACTGAGTCCCAAGCAGTGTAATTCAGGTGAATGCTGAAGCAAGGGAGGCAGGAAAGGTCTGCAGTAGGTACAGAATTAGGAGAGGAGGCCCTGTAGGACAGCTAGTCCAAAGCCCACCCTGTGCCTAGAGGCAATGTCCAGACTGTAAGGTTTGGTAAAGGTGTTGATAGAGCTTCAAGTAGCTGGCGCACAAATGTCCGTGGCAGAAACATTCCTGAAACAAGCAGTAGATGCAGCCATGCCTCTGGCTGAATGCCCTTTAACTTCCCCCGGAAGGCGCTCATTATACTTCTGATAACAAAACACAAGGCAGTCTGCCAACCATTTGGATGAACATTGTTTGGACCCTGCTGCGCCTTCTCTTTTGGGCACAAAGAAAACAAAAAGCTGATCTGTTTTGTGGAATGACTGTCTGGTTCGTGCAATAACGCAAAGTTCTGTGCACATCAGAGTGTGCAGAATGGCCTCCCCTTGATTAGAATGCTCAGGGTAATACACTGGCAAGCATATGGTCCGATTCAAAGTAAAACTCAGAAACCACTTTTGGTAGAAACTTGGGATTTGTACGCAGAGCCACCTGGTCTCTGTGGAAAATCAAATAAGGCTCCTTGCACATCAGGGCCTGAGGCTCGAAAATCCTTTGAGCAGAAGTAATGGCAACTAAAAAGAGCGCTTTCCAGGACAAGTACCGCAGGTCGTAGCTCGCGGCCAGTTCAAATGGGGGCAAAGTGAGCTTCTCAAAAATAACATTTATTTTTTTGTGTGTGATGTATTTTCTCCCCTCCGTGCTCCAAATCCACCACTCCTTCGGGCATCCAAGATCACCAGCACCCCCAAACCCCCTTGAGTCCCCCCTCACCACATGTTGCAGCCTACCTCGAAGTAGCTCAGTGTTACCCTTCGCCGAGTGGTCCCTCTTCTCCGAGGGGGAAGGCACTAGTGGGGGCAGCCCAGCACACTATTTTTTTCCTCGGCCTCAGGCACTGCTGAGACGGGCCGGACCACAGGAAGTCTTCGGTGCTAGTGGACCAGATGTCATCATCTGGCCAATCTGGAGCATTTTTTCTGATTTTCTGGCACTTCCCACATTGTGACACTTCTGCAGTGCTCCCGGTCTCCACCGGGGGGGGGGCTGCAGAGCGAGCAACCTGAAACCCACCCAGGAGACAGGCATTCTCTGATGCTCAATCCTCTCCTTCCCCTGCCGACCCCCTTGACCCAAGTCCGCTCCCGATCTGTCGTCGTCGCCATGGTGCCAGGTAAGGCGCCAGCACCTCAACCCTCTGTGCCACCAGGCCGAGTCAATAATAACATTTAAATCCCCCCCGAGGAACAGGGTTCCTTACCTGGGGTTTCAGATGGAGAATTCCTTTCAGAAAGGTTTTGGAAACCTACAACTGAGCCAAAGTTTTGCCATCCACCAGAATGTGGTAGGCAGAAAAGGCAAACAAGTGTACCTTCATAGAAGAGTAACTAAGGCCAAGATCAGAGAGATGCAGCAGACATTCCATGTCCTGTGGGACAGGGCAAGAGAAAGGGTCCCAACCCTTGGCAGATGCCCAACGGAGAAACTCTTCCATTTCATAGCATATATAGTTCTTGTGGATGGCTTTCTGGCCTCCACAAGAACTTGTGCCACTCTGGAAGAGACCCCAAAGCGTGCAATGGCTATGTCTGCAGGTGCCACACGTGAAAGTGAAGGGACTTGATGCCCAGATGGACCAGCTTGCCCTGGTCTTGAGTCAGCAGGTTCTGGCAGAGGGGTAGGGGAACCAGAGGTTCCACTCTCAACTGCTGGAGCAGGGGAAGCAACACTTGGCAAGGCCAAAAAGAGGCTATAAGGATCATGTGGGACCCTTCTTGCTGCAGTTTCACAAGTAACCTCTGCAGCAGAGGAAAGGGAGGGAAGGTGTACAAAAACCTCCCTGTCCAGCAGAGAAACAGTGCATCTCGTAAGAAAACACCACGCCCAGGAACGAGCAAGCAGAAACTGGGTAGTTTTGTGTTGGATGGGGAGGCGAACAGATCAAGATCCGGGTGACCCCACTGATCGAAGATGTCAACAACTGACTGCTTCAGTTCCCACTCGTGTGCTCTTGTCAGAGTGTGACTGACAGTGTCCACCAGGACATTTTGAATGCCTGGGATATGTGCTGCCATGAGCTGCAGGCTGTGCTGTACCGCCCATTGCCACACGCACATCGTATTCCCACACAGCAGATACGATCGCATGCCTCCCTCTTTGTTCAGGTATTACACTACACACGCTGTCGGTCTGTACCAGGAGAGGTCTGGGGAGGAGAAGAGGCTGAAAGGCTTGAAGAGCATAAAGTACAGCCCGCATCTCTTGTACGTTAATGTGCAGACATAGCTCCTGCTGGGACCAGGATCCCTGTGTCCTGTGAACGTCCCAGCCCAGACCGGAAGCATCTGTGGTCAGGGTCCAAGTCTGTGGTAGCATCTGAGAAGGAACCCCTCTGGTGAGCTTGGATAACTCCTGCCACCAGAGGAGGTCCCGATGCATAGGGCTGGACACCAGAATCCTGTGATCCATGTCTGTTTTCTGGTCCCACTGGACCCAGAGGGTCCACTGCGTAATTCGCATGTGGAGCCTGGCCAGAAGGACAGTGGGGATAGCCGCTGCCATCAGTCCTAAAAAGCATAGAACTGAGCAGGCTGAGGTCCACTAGCTCGCTGCCACTTGACTTGCCTGCTGACGCAAGGTTTCCGCCCCTTCCAAAAGGAGGAAAGCCTGACCCTTAGCAGTATCCAGCACCGCCCCAATGAATTGAAGATGTTGGGAAAGAACAAGGTGGGATTTGGGGTAATTCACCGTGATCCCCATTTGCCAGAACAGGTTCAGGGTAGTATGCAGCGAAGCCACAAGGCCATCCCTTGAAGGAGCTGACAGGAGCCAGTCATCGAGGCATGGGAAAACATAGATCCCCTGGTAACATAAAGCTGCTGCCACCACCACTAGGCACTTGGTGAACACCCTGGGTGCCGAAGAAAGGCCAAAAAGGAGCATTTTTGAACTAGAAGCGTTCCCCTGGAAGGCAAAATGCAGGAAGTGGCGATGGGAGGGAAAAATGGGGATATGCAGGTAGGCATCTTGCATATCCAGCCACAGCACAAAGCCAATGGTCCTGCTGCAGAAGAGGCAAGAGACCCCGTAGGGCCAGCATGAGAAACCTCTTGTACTCTACATACAAGTTCCTATTGATTTTGGAAAAATTTGTGAAATTCTTATCACAACTGTATTTATAAATGAGATATTAACTAAATTATGTCTTTTCTATCAATTACAGAGACCTTAAGAAGATATGCAGATCTCTGTCATGATCTCACGACTTATGTGGGTATGGAATTTTAACTTTTAGGATTGTACATGAATTTGTGATATCTGTATTTTATGTACTTTTATACAGTTTGTAATGGCTTATGTCAATCAATAAAAAACCTTTGACTTTAGATGTACAGGTTCAACGAGCTGAGGTCCAGGATCGGACGATGATCCCCTGTCTTTCTGGGGACCAGAAAGAAGTGGGAGAATTACCCCTTTCCCTCTTGGGCCAGAGAAAGGGGCTCTATGGCTGATTGTGTTAGAAGAGCCTGAATCTCTTCCCTGATGAGTGGAATGTGGCCTTTTGGGTAATGAGAGAGCGACCTGGAGGGTTTCTTCGAGCGAATTCGATGGTGTGACCTTGAGCGAGGCCGAGACGACGGACTTCTTTCTGGAGACAAAGCCCATGGGAGTGGTATCTTCCAAAGGGAAACCGCCTGGTCCCTGCCAGCACCTGCTGCTGTGGTAGTACGCAAAATCAGTACCGAGGTAGAGGGATGAGGGACCTCAGAGGAGGACATTTGCTGGAGCTGGAAGGATACTGCTTTCTTCAACTGCGAGCTGTGTGAGAAATTCTATATTGCACTTGATATCTGCAACAAACGTGCACTTTTGCTTAATTCTGTGGGAGGTGAAACTAACTACCCTTGGTAATTGCTTTTTATTCACATATTTATTTAGGGTTTAACCAAGAAGGGGCTTGTAAACTCTTTATCTTGTTAGTAACTTCAGAAGGATTTAAATACTGCATTTGGGTAGGTCCTTGAGGTAGCTAGATTGTCTACTAGGATTTGCTGACAGTTAAACTATTTTAAATTTCAGGTGGCTGAGCAGTTGAAAAAGAAACTTGCAAACTCTGCTTATCTTGGAAGTAACCTCATAAGTGTTTAAATACTTCATTCTGGTTGTCCCTTGGGGTAGCTGGATTGACTACTAGGCTTCTGGGACTGAAACTATTTTTAAATAATTTACTGGTGCGTAGGAGTTTGTGATAGTTAAACTCTTTTAAACAGAGTTACGGGGTTAAGGAGTGGTCACAGAAAACCTGCAGTGTGAAATAGGAAAAGACGGTCTTTCAAGCAACAGAGGGTGGTGGATTAAGGCTTCGTTTGTTTATTTACAATTCTTAAGATTTTCAGTGCAGGAAGGTTTCAGCACAGCTGACTTATTTTGGGAGGCGGACAGCTCTCAGAGCACAAACCACCAGGCTTGTTTTGGGGCTGGAAGGTTTACCTGTGTCTGACTTGGATGTGTGGATTTTTCTGATTGATTAGCAGGGTATTTCTCTATCAAACTGTTGTATGGGGCATCTTCCTGACAGGAAGGCACTCATTACAGCAGTGGGTCAGAACTTCTAGCTGATTGTTTTGCGAGGGCACAGTTTAGGCCCAACCCCTTCCCACCCCTCTTATACCTGGGGTTCTGACATCATTTCCTCAAGAGTGCAAGGTGCATGTCACTGTCATATCCTCTCTAGCACACTGCACTGACAATATAAGCATAAACATTGTATAATATAAATATATATTTCTACATTACAAACCAATCACACCAAAAAAAAAAAAATGTGGGAGTAGTACAATGTAATGGCTGTGGGGCAGCAGTCTTCAGGAGTCTTTCTGGAGGCTGAGATGCTTGCCTATTTGCAGACAACTGTCTGCCCTGAGGGAGGAAGTTGCCGTCTTCAGGCCACACTGGACAGTAGTACAGGACCTTCCCAGGCCACAATGGACAGTAGGAAGGGAACCTCCCCATCCAGGGAGCACCAGAACCACCACCACTACCTCAGAGGTTGCAAAGAAAGCACAGCAGTTGGACCACAGTGGGCTCAGGGAGGATGAGGATGGTGAAACAGAGGCACACCCAGTCAGATGTTCACACCACAATCCATATACATTCTGGGGAGCATAGCTCCCCCATAGATACACCCGCAGAGGAGACTAAGGAGGCTGGAGGACAACTGTCACAAGGGAGGCCCACAGGAAGGAGGAAGAGGACACCACAAGGAAAGGAAGCAGCTCCTGGTGGGGACTCAATTATTAGGGGGATAGAACTGGGAGGAGCTGGGAAATCTGAAGTAGGTGCCTGCCTGGTGCCATGGCTTGAGGACAGGAAGCAGCATCCTCAGGATCACAACAACAGCTGCAAGGGATTCTGAGCTGGACGAATTGTCCACCTAGGGACAAATGACTTGGCTCATCATGAGGTTAGAGCAGTGCAGGAGGACATTGCAGAGTTGGGGAGGGCCCAAGACAAGTAGCAAACACAGTATCCTTCTCAGAGGTGCTGCCTGTCAAAGGCATGGGGAGGCGAGGTACTGGCACCATGCAGTTTAATGAATGGTTGAAAAATGGTGCGGAGCACAGGGGTTTAGCTTCATTGGTGACTGGGGTTCCACCTGGAGGGACACCAGCCTATACTGGCAGGATGGTCTGCATCTGTCCAGGAAGGAACAAGTCTTTTGAGCAATCGGTTTAAATGCTTCATTGAAAGCTTTTAAACTAGTCAATCATGGAGGCACGACAAGCAGCAGAAAAACTCAGCCTCTCTCACAAAACAGGGTACTAAATGAGAAAAGACCAAGGTAGAACGGTCAGTGGGGATGCTGTAACAGAAGGTAAGGCCATCAAAAATGGAGAGCAATGAGTACCAATGCCCGTAGTCTAGGTAACAAGCTTCCTGAATTAGTGGCCTTGATGGAGGAGGAACATCTGGATATCGTGGCAGTCACAGAAACATGGTACACACAAAACCATGACTGGGACGTAAACATACCAGGATACACTATCTACAGGAGGGACAGGGAGGGTAAAGAGGGGAGGAGTAGTTCTTACATAGGGAAGGAATAAAAGCAACAGAACAAAAGGGTAAACAGGGAGGAGAAGAAGCACTGTGGGTAAATTTGGAGACAGGCAATGGCACCACAATCTGCAACAGGGGTTGTATACAGACCTCTTCTCAGGGGAGGAAATGGACAAGGAAATGATAGAAAGTATACTTAGAATGGCAGAAAAGGGAGATACTGCTGATGGGTGATCTGAATATGCCAGATGTTAACTGGAGCGAGTTGCAGCTGCCACTCAAGAGTGCAGTTATTCTAGATGCCCACAGGGGCATGCCTTAGACAACTAGTACTGGAGCCCACTCGAGAGGGAGCAATATTAGACTTGATACTCTCAAATGGAGATGGAGAGAGGATCACAGATGTAGAAGTGGGTAGCCATCTGGGAACTAGCGACCATCGAACAGTATGGTTCACAATAAACACAGCAATAGAGTCAAGCCATACAAAGACAAAAGTACTGGACTTTAGGAGGGCTGACTTTGCCAAAATGGGTGAGTGCCTAAGGAATGCACTAGCAAATGGGTGGGAAGGAGGGTGGAAGAACAATGGGAATAATAAAACTGCCATCACAGAGGTAACGAGCCTTTGTGTGAAGCAAATAAACAAAACAAGACGATGTAAGAAACCACTATGGTTCTCAAAGGAAGTGGCAGTGAAGGTTCAAGAGAAAAAAAGCATTCAGGAAGTACAAGGAATCGCAGCAGGAGCAGGACAGAGAACTGTATCAGTTAAAGCAAAGGAGGCTGGAAGGCAGTCAGAACAGCAAAGGCCCAAACTGAGGAAAAGATAGCCAACTCAGTTAAGAAGGAATAAAACCTTTATAGGTACATCAGGGAGCAAAGGAAGACCAAGGAGGGATAGTGAGGCTTAATAAAGGGGAGGAGGGTGGGAGAGGGAGAATGTGAAAGGCAGAGATACTAAACAAATATTTTGCTCAGTATTTACAAAGGAAGAGGGGAGGTACATAAACAAACAGTAGTAACACTCTGGATACAGAAGTTGATACCAGCCCATTTACAGAAGAAGGGTTCTGAAAGAACTCTTAAAACTGAAGGTGGACAAAGCAATGGGGCCTGATGGGATTCATCCCAGAATTCTAAAAGAACTAAGGGTAGAACTAGTGACACCACTGACTACCTTCTTTAACAAATCATGGGGGATGGGTGGTACCCGAGGACTGGAGGAGGGCAGATGTGATTCCCTTCACAAAAGTGGGAGCAAGGCAGAAGCAGGAAACTATAGACCTGTTAGTTTAACCTCAGTGATAGGGAAAATGATGGAATCACTTCTAAAGGAAAGAATTGTCGGTATCTAGAGGCCAGAGGGGCACAAGACCCTGGTGCATGGATTCACAGGCGGGAAGGTCATGCCAGGCAGATCTGATAGATTTCTTTGACTGGGTGACCAAAGTAGTAGATCAGGGAGGGCTGTGGACATGGCTCACCTAGACTTTAGCAAGGCATTTGACACAGTCCCACACAAAGATTAATATACAAGTTAGCCAGCCTGGGAGGGTCCCAAGATGACAGCCTGGGTAAAGAATTGGCTGGAGAATAGGACACAGAGAGTAATAGTAAATGGAGTCCATCAGAAGAAAGGAGGGTTACTAGCGGGCACGCAGGGTTCAGATTAGGACCAGTCCTCTTCAATGTCTTTATAAGCAACATTGCAGAAGGACTGGAAGGAAAGTATGTCTCTTTGCAGATGACACTAAGATCTGCAACAGAGTTGATGCACAGGGTGGGGTGGAAAGGATGAGAAGGGACTTGGCAAGGTTAGAGGAATGGTCAAATGTATGGCAGCTTAGATTCAATGCTAAGAAGTGCAAGGTAATGCACCTGGGAAACAAAAACCCAGGGGAAGAGTACACAATGGGGGGTGAGATACTAACAACAACAAAAATGGAAAGGGACCTGGGGGTAGTCATATCAGATGACCTAAAGTTGGGCAAGCAATGTGAGAAGGCAGCAAGGAGGGCTGGGGGATACTGGGATGCATAGGGAGAGGCATCACCAGTAGAAAACAGGAAGTTATTATCCCTCTGTACAGACAGTTGGTGAGACCCCATCTGGAGTACTGTGTGCAGTTCTGGAGACCCAATCTCCGCAAAGACATAGACAGGATTGAAGCTGTCCAGAGAAGGAGCACTAAAATGGTGCAGGGTCTGCACCGAGGACATATGAAGAGAGACTTAAGGAGCTTAATATGTATAGCCTCGAGGAAAGGAGGGAGAGGGGGACATGATAGAAACTTTCAAGTACCTCAAGGGAATCAACAAAGTCCAAGAGGGTAGCATCTTTCAAAAAAAGAGGTGTGCAAGAACAAGAGGGCACAATTTGAAGATAGAGGGGGGGCGGCTCAGAGGTAATTTAAGGAAGTATTTTTTCAGACAGAGGGTTGTGGATGCATGGAATGGCCTTCCGGAGGAGGTTGTGGAGCCAAAATCAGTGATGGAATTCAAGCATGCATGGGATAGTCATAAGGCAATTCTGGGGGTTGGGGGTAGAAAGAAGTAGGCTGCTGGTTAACTAGGATCTGCAGCTTATCCAGTAGGTAGGGAAATGGGCAGACTGGGTGGACAAGCGGTCCTTATCTGCTGTCAAATTCTATGTTTCTATGATCCGAGCGGGCAGGCATAAAGGGAGTGACCGGCTGCCGCCTGTCCAGTTCCGAAACCAGTGGAGTCTTCGTAGCAGACTGCATACTACCCTGAACCTGTTCAGGCATAGGGAGAGGAATCACCAGTAGAAAACAGGAAGTTATTATCCCTCTGTACAGATAGCTGGCGAGACCCCATCTGGAGTACTGCGTGCGGTTGTGGAGACCCAATCTCCTCAAAGACATAGACAGGATGGAAGCTGTCCAGAGGAGGGCAACTAAAATGGTGCAGGGTCTGCACCGGAAGACATATGAAGAGAGACTTAAGGAGCTTAATATGGTAGCCTCGAGGAAAGGAGGAGAGGGGACATGATAGAAACTTTCAGTACCTCAAGGGAATCAACAAAGTCCAAGAGGGTAGCATCTTTCAAAAAAGAGTGTGCAAGAACAAGAGGGCACAATTTGAAGATATAGGGGGGCAGCTCAGAGGTAATTTAAGGAAGTATTTTTCACAGAGAGGGTTGTGGATGCATGGAACAGCCTTCCGAAGGAGGTTGTTGAGTCAAAAACAGTGGTGGAATTCAAGCATGCATGGGACAGTCATAAGGCAATTCTAGGGGTTGGGGGTAGGAAGAAGTAGCTGCTGGTTAACTAGGATCTGCAGCTTATCCATTAAGTAGGGAAATGGGCAGACTGGGTGGGCCAAGCGGTCCTTATCTGCCATCAAATTCTATGTTTCTATGTAATGGCGGGTAGCCTTGGAAAGGAAACCCGGCATCATATAGCCCATTGGCAGGTAGCGGTAGCCTGACAATCCTTAAGGTGAATAGCCCAATATCGGGCACCCCGGTGTGGGATACCCAGGCATGTGATACCCTGGTGGAAGATACCCTGGTGCAGGGTAGTTATACGGGAAGCCTGGTGTCGGAAAGTCCGGTGAGGGGCCAGACAGCAGAGCTGATGGACCTGCCGGAGGCCCTGACAGCAGATAACCTGGCATGGGACCCAACAGAGGAGCCAAAAGCCCTATCGAGGGTCCCCACAGCGGGTGGCCAAGCATAGGCCCTGAAGAAGGGGCTGAGGGACCTGATGGGGGTCCGGACAGAGGATTAGAAGGGCCCGGCAACATCAGGTCTGGCGTCAGAACGACCAGTGGAGGTTCTGGTGTCGGCCCCAAAGGGGCCGAAGGTCCCGTCGGAGTCTGGGGCAGCTAAGGTAGCCCAGACAGGGGAGCCCACAGTGCAGGAGATGGCTCCTGAGGGAGGTCCGGCATCAGGCGTTCCAGCTCCGGCAACGGGATTGTGTCAGGCAGACGCTCTTCCTCCTCTGGCTCCCGGATGTGCAGGGGAGCCAGGAGGTACCACCAGTGGAGGTGGCGAAGGAGGCTCCCAAGAGGGCGAACCCTCTGGGGAGGGCTGCGGCCAAAGCGGCAGCGTGCGCTGATCCAGAGTATCAGTGTCAGGAATGTTATCGGGGCCCGACAGAAACACAGCTGCTGTGCAGATGTCAGAGAAGCTGGCATCCGACTGATCAACCAGGGCAGGGCATTCGTCAGAGGGGCTGGCGATCGACTTACCGACCACACCACTAGGCTTAGGCACTGAGGTTTTGAGGGGCCTAAGAGAGCGGAGCTCTTAGAGGGATCGGAGGCGCCCACCTGAACTGTGACCAGTTCAGGTGGTGGGGGCCGAAGGTTGCTCCTCGCAAGGAAGGGCAGGTTTGGCCGGAGGTGCAGTACACGCACCCGGAGACCGCTGGTCACCCATGGCCCCCAAAGAGGGACGCGGGCAGGAAGGAGACTGATCATGGTCCTGGTGCTTCTTCTTGTCCTCCTCCTTCTTCTTCTTCAGGGAGTCAGAAAAAAACCCTGGATAGGAGGACGATCCCCCGTAGCTTCTGCAGTTCCTTCTCCATGGAAGCCATCTTGAGTTTCAGAACATGGGCTTCCAGGACCTGTTGGCAGCGTTTCCGTGTGGCCTGGTTAAAGTTTTGACAGGCCTCAGAGTCCTAGGTCTTGTACTCTTTTCCCAGGCAGAAGAGGTAGAGGGAATGGTCATCCTTGTGAGGGAGCAGAGTTCCACAGGAATCGCACTTGTTCTCATGCAACTCAGAAGGTGTCGGAGAAGAAATGCATGAAAAAAGGCAATGTTTTCTAACAAATTAATGAAAGAAAGAAAACTGGAAAAACTCTCACCCAAAAATGGCAGTCTACTGAAGATTTGGAGGTCGGGCGTGGGGACCACCCACTATGTAATGTCACGCTGACACATGTGATGTCGGGTGGGCGGTTCCCACATGACACTGCTATCTAAAGCTTTCCGTGTGGTCCTAATGCCTGATGGCTCTAGTCCTAATGGTTAGTACCTACTGCAAGAGCCCTCTCGAAGTAAGATCATGGGGTAAATGTCTTTTCCAGATTCCAAAGACTCGTTTATAACAACAAGTCTGTCCTGACTACGTCAGGTAGCCTTAAAAGGGCCAAGTGTTGTTTCAGAGTTACTTTATATTTTGGATTTTTAACCCATTTTATATGTGCACTAAGACACTTCAGGGTGTGGATTACTATTTCTAAACCACATTTCCAGGTGGTTGACTCACCTCGTCGTTCAGAAACAGTAAATCATACCATGTCATCTCTTATTGCTTACATGACAAAAACAAACAAATGGGTTGGCCAGCGGCACAGAGGCAGTGCATCATGCTGTCACCTATGAATCCCCGGAATTGAGCATATAGCGTGGCAGGGTTAGGACTGTCACTAAGGTGAGGTGCTTGACTCTCGTGTAGGGTAATCAGTGTCAGCCGACCAGGAGGCGACACTGGCATCAACTGTGAAGGCAGCTGCTCGCCTATCCTCTTGGCTGCAGGAGAGGTACATCTATGGTGACCCTATCAACTGCAGTGGAGGCAGGGGGAACCACATGGAAAAAGGAGGAATTATACTACCACCCCAAACACCACTCCCCTTCATTCTGTTTAGAAAGGTTGTTTCCGAACAAGAGGCACAGTCGTTAATATTAAACATTTGGAAATGTATTAATATTAATCTATTAATATTAAACTTTTGGAAATATATTTACACTCATAATAGTCCAGCTGAGACACTATATCTGAAACACATCCACACTACCGTGGCTATCATTAAAGACTGGGTCATCTGTACTGCCCTATATAGCAGCACAGATGGTGTATCTTTACAGACCGGTCTGTCGGCACTGTCCACAACACTGCTGCCATCAATCTGATTACAAGTGGGGTCATCCTTGCTACTGTCAATCATTAATAGCATTAGAACAGATGATGTCCGCTGGTAAGGGTTACAAGTGGAGCCGTCACCCTCGATATTGTTATTTGTGGAGGGCGGGCATCCTTGGTATCCTCAATATCCTAGTTAGCGGAACGGTCAGCAGCCTTTAGTGTTACAAACATAAAAAATTTGCCAGAAGATAAAGGCCTAGAGGTCTACCAAGTCTGCTCGAATGTGCAGCTAGCACTCTTTATTTTGCTGTTGCCCTTCCCTTCCACCCTTCCCCTCCCTCGACCCTCCCCCTTGTCCTGTCCCATCCCTTTTTGAAGCAATCCACTATTCTACTAGACACCACTTCTGCAGGTAATGCATACCAGGCTCTCTGTAAAAAAAAAAAAAAAAAAAAAGTGTTTCATCTCCCTCCCGAGCCTTCCTCCCTCCAGTCTCATATCATGGCCCCTGGTGTCCCTTCTCTCCCTTACTTTGAGCAGCCCCTCTGTACCCGTCTTGTTTATTCCTTTCATGTACTTAAAGGTTTCAATCATGTCCCCCCCCCATCCCTCCTCTCCTCCAGTGAGTACATATTCAACTCACTTAGCCTCCTCTCGTATGATAAGTCCCCCAGCCCCTTGATCATCTTTGTCGCCCTGAGCTACACCCCCCCAGTAACAATGTCCCTCTTCAGATACAGGCGCCAGTACTGTACGCAGTACTCCAGGTGTGGTCTAACTAATGACCTATACAGTGGCAGATTCGCCTCCTCCCTCCTCAAGGATATATCCCTTGCAATGCAACCCAGCATTTTGTTGGCCTTTGCAGCTGCCTTCCTACACTGTGCCAAGTTGTTCATTGACCCCGTAATGAGCATCCCCAGATCCTTCTCCTCCTCTGTCTGGGCTAGCTGCACTCCCCCAAGCTGGTAACTCCTCCTTGGGTTCTTCACCCCAAAATGCAGCACCTTGCACTTTTAGGCATTAAACCCCAGTTGTCAGGTGTCTGACCAGGTTTCAAGTTTTGCCAAATCATCCTACAACCCCTGCCATCCCCCCCAGGTCATCCACCACCGCTCCCATCTTGGTATCATCAGAAAACAAACTGATCTTGCTCTTGTTGTCCAATGATATGTCTGCAATAAATATCCCAAACAACACTGGTCCCAACACCAAGCCCTGTGGAAAACCACTTGTCACTACCCTTGGGTGTGAAAGCTCCCCACCCACCACCACCCTCTGTTGCCTTCCCTGAAGCCAGTTCCCTAACCATCTCACCAGCTTTGCACCCGCCCCTGTGCCTTCTAACTTACTTCCCAGCCTCCCATGCGGCACCAAGTCAAATGCCTTACTGAAGTCCAGATACAGGACTTACATACTGCATGGCCCCTGTCCAGTTGCCTAGTTACCCAGTCACAGAACTTCACCAAGTTAGTTTGGCAAAATCTGTCATGTGTGAAGCCATGCTGTCTTGATCTCGGTAAAGGTAGAACAGCGCTCAGACCGGACTTCCACATTGTGACATGCGGGACCGACCACTGACTCTCTCCTGGATATCTTGATAGGCGTGAATGACAGCCGACGCTGCCATTTGGTATCAATACAGGCGAGACCTTCAACACTCAAATCGGTATCTTTTCAGGTGAGACTGTCTGTGTTCATGACACTGGATAAGACTGCATATGGGACCGTAAGTGCAGACCTCATCTTAGTTATTGGCAGAACCATCAGGGCTGGCTGGTTAATCGGTTTGAACTGGACTAAACAGTGGGCTGTATTTAAGTAAAGGGACCCAATGGGCCTCAATAGCATTTGTCCACTGCTGCCCCAGAAAGATTCAGTAATGTCAAATACACAAATTGGCTCAAGGTGACCTTATGCTTATGATATCAAAAGGAACAGGTTACTGAAGTTCGTGGAGAAGGAAACTGAAATACCCTGTATTCCATTATCACTCCAAGGTAAACTGATCCTACTAGCCAACTGTATGCCAAAGCAGAATGAGGTACTGTATTTCAGGGCTATGGGTGAAATCTGGAGCCACCAGAAGGGGTACAATCTAGTTTGCATGTTATGACAAAGACATGACACCATCCATTGCGACTGTGTGCGCCCCCCCAACTGACCAAACTGCTCTGAAGGTTTTTCAATCCAATCACAGCTGTGTGCCCCATCTACTTACTAATGGGGACAAGAGGGGCTGCTACTGATGGTCACAACTGTGTTGTCTATACATGGAAATAGTTTTTAATGATTTTTGGTACCTGTGTTACTTTATAGTGGGGTGATTCAGAATTCCATGCATTATGAACCTATGTAGAAGGAAAAGCAATGAAGACAGGATGCTGGAGTGATGAGGTACAATGCTACTTGTATGTCAGTGCTGCACATTTACTGTGATGTGGCCTCACACAGTAACTGTGGTTGTAACATGAGGTAAAATGCTTCTTCAAGATTCAGAAAACTCATTTATAGTAACTACAAGAAGCTTGTCCTAACTACATCAGGCAGCCTTAAAAAATGCCACTCAAGACCAACGGTTTATAATGTTTGTCATCCAGGCAGTTGTAGCATTCAACATTATGTGCAATACCATTAGCCACTGTTATAGAAGAAGCTAAAGTATAGTTACGTAAGAACTTACCGTAATAGTAGATCTTCTAGAGGAGCTCCTGCAGCAGGCAACACTGGAAGGACTAAACTACCAGGTGCTAGGACCACACAAAAAACGTCCAGCTAGCAGTCTACAGCGGGGGACCATCCCCTGCGTCAGCACACCGACATCCACCTATAGTACAAAAGTTGCGGTCACCCAGCTCCCACTCAGTTCTCCCGCCAGAGACGTCAGCAGACACAGAAAAAATAAGAACCGAGGCGGTTCCTCATGATAGAGGAAAGCAGAGAAGCCAAAATGGAAAAAAGTCAGCTCTCAAGGGAAGGAGGGAGGGAAGCAGCATCTGCTGCAAGAGCTCCTCTCAAAGATAGTACAGTTACGCAAGAACTTACCATAACAGTAGATCTTCGAGAGAGGTTCCTGCAGTAGGTAATTGCATATAGGACTTACACCGGCCGGTGGTAGGACCCCACTGAAAAATTTCTAGCTAGCAGTCCCTGGCGAGGGACCGCCCCCACGTCAGGTGACCGGCGTCAAGAGACGTCGGTATAAAGGGGTGGTCCCGGACACCCGCCTTCCAGTTCTTTCACGCCACAGGCCCGGAAGGCCCAGACGAGAGAGAAGCAGATTCCTGGAAAAAGAGCTGAAGAAGCCTAGGGGGATGGAGGGTGGGAAGGTATTACCTACCGCAGGAGCCTCTCAGAAGATCTACTGTTACGGTAAGTTCTTACGTAACTGTACTATCTTACTTCGAGAGGGCTCTCGTAGGATAATACATATAGGACTGAATCCCAAGCAGTCTGGAACAAATAAAAGGCACCGGAGGAGGAAACTACTCTGAAAGTAGCAGTAGCCTTGCAGGCCTCAAAAACAGGTGGCCTTGCAAAACGGCTAGCCGAAGCCTGCTCTACGGTGAGAGGCAATGTCCAAACTGCTGGTATTTACGTAAAGGTATGGGCCGGAAGTCCAGGTGTGCAGCGACATATGT
Organism: Neoceratodus forsteri; assembly: GCA_016271365.2. NCBI lineage: Eukaryota > Metazoa > Chordata > Ceratodontiformes > Ceratodontidae > Neoceratodus > Neoceratodus forsteri. Next base: position 698,294,403 of record CM057452.1, on the reverse strand, counting down.
CTGCTCAGACACTTTTTGAAATAAGCTGCAGAGGCCACTACTCCTCATGTGGAGTGACCTCTGACCTGACCCGGGAGGGTCTTGTTGTACTTGTCATAACAGAAAGTGATGCAATGAGCTAACCACTTCGACAGGCATTGCTTGGAAACAGCACTGCCTTCCCTTCTGTGAGCAAAAGAGACAAACAACTGATAAGTCTTTCTGAGATCCTTCGTCCTGTCGGTGTAGTATCTCAGAATCCGGTGAACATCCATGGTATGGAGTAAATATTCTTGGTTGGAGTACTGCGTGAAAAAGGCAGGTAACTCTATAGACTGATTTAAGGTAGACTCTGCTACCACTTTAGGTAGAAACTTAGGATTCATGCAAAGAGCCACACGTTCTTTGTGAAAGATCAGGTATGGGATTTTACATAAGGGCCTGGAGCTCGGAAATTCTTCGATCGGAAGTAATGGCCACCAAGAAGAGCATCTTCCACGAAAAGAAACTTCAGATCATGGAGGCTGCAGGTTCAAGGAGGAAGGGTAAGTTTCTAGAACAAAGTTCAAGTCCCAGGGGGGAGCAGGAGTTCTGATGGGGGGCCTCAGATGAAGGACCCCTCTAAGAAAGGTCTTAGAGACCTCTAACTGGGCAAATGCTTTATCTGCGAAAGGGACATGGTACGCTGAGATAGTGGCCATGTGTACTTTCAAGAAGGAATAACTGAGACCCAGGTCGAAAAGGTGACATAAATATTCCAGCAGAACGGCCACTGAACAGGAGAAAGGCTCCACGTTCTTAGAGGCGGCCCAAGTAGAAAATCTCTTCCATTTCATGGCGTAAGTGGACCTAATGGAGGGTTTCCTAGCCTCCACCAAAACCTCATACCTTTGGAGAGACACCAAAGCGGGACTGAGCTAGGTCTGCAGGAGCCATGCATGAAGTTGTAGGGACTTGGAGTCCCAGATGGACCAGGGTCCCCTGATCCTGGGTCAGCAAACCTCGAGATAATGGAAGAGGAAGAGGAGGAACCTCTTGAGTATTGTTGTAGAAGAGAGAACCAGATTTGCCTGGGCCAGAAAGGAGCGATCAGAATCATTCTCACTCCTTCTGTTGATAGTTTCTGCAACACACGAGGGACCAGTGGAACTAGGGGAAAAGCACAGACGAATCTGCCCTTCCAGCTTAGAGACACAGCGCTGTTCCAGAAAGCGCCTCTGAACGAGCAAGCAAAAGTTGGGAAGTTTTATGCTTAGACGAGGCTAACAGGTCTACCTGTGGAGTCCCCAAAGGTGGAAGACGGATTTAGCATGTTTTGGCTCCACCCCACCATGTGGCGGGGCAGAGGGGCGTACTTAGCTTGTCTGCCAGGGTACTGTCAACTCCTGAACATGAACCGCTGTGAGGTGAAGGTTGTGTTGAGTTGCCCAGTCCCAAACTCTCATTGCTTCCTGCATAGCTGGTAGGATCGAGTCCCTCCTGCCTGTTGATATACCACAGCGCACATGTCCATCTGGACGGCTAGGTGACCGGAAGAATGGCTGGTGAAGGGCTTGAGAGTCAGAAAAGGCCTGCTCAAGCTCGAGCACATTGATGTGGGAGAGCAGCTCCAATCTGGACCATAATCCCTGGGTTCGGTGAGGACCCAGATGGGCTCCCCAACCTTCACCTGATGCATTTGTAGTCAGAGTCTGGGAGGAGGAAGATGAAAGAAGGGGACCCCCTGAAACAGGTTCTCTCAAACCATCCACCATTGCAAGTCTCGAGCCATTGGTGAGGAGATCAGAACTAGATGATCTAGGTCGTCTACCAGTTGATCCCATTGGGAGCAAAGAGTCCACTCAGAAATCCTCATGTGGAACCGAGTACGGGAAACTGTCGGGATGGCAGCAGCCATGAGCCCCAGGAGACGGAGAACTGACCTCGCCAGAACTTTCCTGCATTCTGATAGCAGGGAAATCTGTCGGGGGGCAGGAAGGCCTTGCTTACCATCGTATCGAGGATAGCCCCGATAAACTGTAGTCTCTGGGAGGGATCCAGATGAGACTTGGAATGGTTGATGGTAATCCCCAGGCAAGTGAAAACCTGCTGGGTGAGGGAGAGAAAATGCAGGAGTCCCTCCCTGGACGAGGACGCCAGGAGCCAATCATCCAGGTAAGGGAACACCTGAACTCCCATCATACGCAGGTGGGCCGCTACCACCGCCAGGCACTTAGTAAAGACTCGGGGTGCCGAGGAAAGACCAAACGGGAGTGCCCGGAACTGGTAATGGTCCCCCTGGAAAGCAAATGTAACCCCTTTGTTACCCGGGGTTACTAGAATCCCAGTAAGACCTAGTGGTAGGCAGGGAAGGCAGCTTGTGAAACTCCAGTTAAATGGGTTTCACACTGTCTCACTCTGTCCTCAGTCACAGCTGAGACTTGAGAGATGACATCATAATAGAACTGTCGCAGCTGCATGAGCCACATTTGGAATCTTCAGCTCAGAGTAAGTTTAGAACCTTGGGAATTCAAGGTCAGTCTTCAGTTTGTCCTTACAAACAAGAAGGACAACAGTAGTTGTCTGTTTACCCCTCCCTCTGGGGGGGTGAGGAAAGTTCTTGTGGGTTCCAGGGAAATCCCTCTCCCACCCTGGGAAGAAAGCTGCCTGTTTTAATTTAAGTTCAGTCTGTTCATGTATAACAGCAAAGGTTACAGTTTTCACCTGTGGGGCACCTGCAACGAATGGGTGAGTGTTTGGCCCCACTGGAAGGGGCAAACAACTTCTTTTCTTCAGTTGGATTTCAAGTATTGGGGACTGCTGTTTGGGAGGACTATGTCAACTAGGACAAACAAATAGAGCAGTCATCTTTTTAAAGTGTTAATGGAGTTAAAGTTCATTGTAGATGGGGTGCTTCAGGTCATCCACCGTCAATCTACATTTTAAAGTCTAAAGTTCTGTGTGTCCAGAGAAATGGCCGGGTATGGGCTGTGGGAGCTGGAGGTGGGAAAAACCCCCATCTTTAGTAACCAGGTCCACCTCTACGGATTTCTTCTGTGTTTTTGCTACTTGCCTCACGCGCTTGGCCAGTGATAGGGTGGGTACCCAGACGTGGGTTGCAACTTGAAAATCTTTCTAGGAGTCGAAGACTAAGTGGTGTGGGGAGCCACAGGATGGGAAAATTACTCCTTGTTGGATGGGAGTCTCCTTGTTTGATGGGAGTTTCGAATTGGAAGTACGAAAACAAAATCTCTCTAGGAGTCGCAGACTTCAAGTGGTGTGGGGAGCCACAGCTTGGGAGCCTCCTTGTTTGATGGGATGTCTTTCAAGTAAGTTTGGGTTCATTAGCCAAGTGGACCGTCAGTCGAGTGGCCGGCAGGGGAGCAGGCCAGTCGGCTATGTATCAATGCGCATGCAAAGTCCGGGCTGGGTGCCTGGTGGGTCCAAAGCCAGACAACTGTTGTATTGTGTTCATTGCCAAATGGACCGCTGTGTTTAACCTCTAATCTGCATTACAGTTACGAGCTCTGTGGGGACCCATACAGAGCTTTTGTTTATGTTCAGTGAGTTAATAAATAAAGCCACACTGAAAAATCCCAATTCTGGTTCTGGACATTACAGTTACTGCTTCCTGTAGTTGGATTTACTTGGGTGCCCCTGTGCAGAGTAGCCAAACCTAGGTCTCTTGTGCCAGGTAACCTCATCCTTCCCCGAACCCGTAGAGACATATGTATATCCATGTTACATAAATGGACATATGCCTTACACAAAGCGAAGGTACTTGCGGTGCGAAGGGCGAATGGGGATGTGCAGATATGCATCCTGCATATCCAGCGCACAAAGCCATTGACCCGGCCGAAGGAGAGGCAAAAGAGTCTGCAGGGAGAGCATCCTGAACCTTTTGTATTCCACGTAAAGGTTCAAAAAGTTGAGATCGAAGATGGGTCTGAGATCTCCAGTCTTCTTTGGGACCAGGAAGAAATGGAAGTAGTAACCCATCCCTTGAAGATGAGGGGGAACGGGTTCTATAGCCTGCTACGTAAGCAGGGCAGAGATTTCTTCCTGGACCAAAGGAAGATGGTCCCTTGGGTAGGACGACTTCAGGGGGGTGGTTTCTGTAGAAACTCTATAGAGTGCCCTTCCGCGATAATCTGGAGCACCCATGAATCCGATGTTATCCTCTCCCAACCCGAAAGGTGGAGGGAGAACCTCCCTCCTACCGGTTCCTCCGGTGTGTCCGGAGGCGGTGGGAGAGGGGAGGAGTCAGGTGGTGTGGGGCAGCGCCGCAGCTGGGGCACCCGCTGCTTTTGGGCAGAGGGGCCTGGCAGCTGCGGGAGCCCGACGCTTAGTGGCTCCGCCTTCCTTGGGGTTTCGCTGGTAGGCCACTTCAAGTGCTCATGAAAAGGACGGGCGCTTGCAGGTGATGGGGCGGTACATGGAATCCACAGATTTCAGAGCTGTCCCCTTACATAGAAACACATAGAAGCTGACGGCAGATAAGGACCGAAGGCCCATCCAGTCTGCCCATTTTTTTCTACCTTATAAATGTGATCAGCCTTGCGCTGTCAGTGGCCTATCTATTCATAGTCATTTGTATTGCTCCCATGCCTATTCTATGCCTGTTTGAAGCCCTGCACTGTATTCATAGCCACCACTTCTTGTGGTAAGCCATTCCATGCATCCACCACCCTTTCTGTGAAAAGAATTTCCTCACATTCCCCTTAATCGGCCCCCTTAATCTCATGCTGTGTCCTCTTGTCCTGCTATTTTCTTATATTTAAACATGTTAGACTCTTTCTCCTTGTTAATGCCCTTAAGGTGTTTGAATGCCTCGATCATATCACCTCTCTCCTCCTTTGCTCAAGGGTATACATATTGAGCTCTGTTAATCTGTCCTCATATGTCTTCTGATGCAGTCCCTGCACCATTTTGGTTGCCCTTCTCTGGACTGCCTCAATTTGGTTAATGTCCTTGTGAAGGTGTGGCCTCCAATGCTGCACGCAGTACTCCAGATGGGGCCTAACCAGTGTCTTGTAAAGAGAGATTATTACCTCCCTCTTACGACTTGTGATACCCCTACTAATACACCCTAACACCCCCCCTAGCCTTACCTACTGCTTTAGAGGTTTGCTTGGATGATTTCAGGTCATCAGTGACAATGATGCCCAAGTCTATTTCTTCCTTTGTGACTGCTAGCAACTCCCCTCCCAGCCTATAGGTGGCTTCAGGGTTTCTCTTCCCTATGTGCATGATTTTGCACTTCTTTGCATTAAATCCCAGTTGCCACTCTTCTGACCATTTTGCTAGTTTATCCAGATCTCTTCTCATTCTGCCCACCCCATCTGGATCATCTACTCTGTTGCAGATCTTGGTGTCATCTGCAAACAGACAAACTACCCTCTAGTCCATCTGCAAGGTCACTAATGAAGATGTTGAAGAGGACTGGCCCAGAAATGATCCCTGAGGTACCCACTTGTGACTTGCATCTCTTCTAACTGTATACCATTTACCACCACTCTCTGTTTTCTGCCTGTCAACCAGTTTGCCACCCAGCTGACCAACTTCTGACCCACTCTGAGCCTACCAGCTTATTTATCAATCTTCTATGTGGAACAGTGTCAAAAGCTTTGCTGAAGTCAAAGTAGGCGACATCAACTGCTCCCCCTTGGTCCACCACTCTGGTTACCCAGTCAAAGAAATCTGTGAGATTAGTTTGACAGGACCTTCCTTTTGTAAACCCATGCTGTCTTGGATCCTGTGCCCCTATGGATTCCAGGTGTTGCACTATCCTTTCCTTAAGGAGTGCCTCCATAGTCTTGCCCACTACTGAGGTAAGACTGACTGGTCTGTAGTTGCCCGCCTCCTCCCTGCTACCACTCTTGTGGAGCGGGATCAAATGAACCCTTCTCCAGTCTTCTGGGACCTCTCCTGTGCTCAGAGACTCACTAAACAGTTCTGCTAATGGCTCTGCTAGTTCCACCTTTAGCTCCTTAAGTACCCTGGGGTGTATGCCATCCAGGTCCCATTGCCTTATCCACCTGAGCTTAGCAAGCTCTTGGTAGGACCCTTTCTTTGTGAAGGGAGTAGTGCTCACCTCTCCCCCATGTCCATGATGCTGAGCTGTGGGCCCTGCCCTTCCTTCTCTTCAGTAAATACTGAGCAAAGTATCTATTTAGGATAGATGCCTTTACAGGGTCCTCCTCCTCACATGCTCCCTTTCTCCATTAAACAGCAATACCCCCTCTGGACTTTCTCCTTTCACTAATGTATCTACAGAAAGTCTTGTCACCTTCTTTTACTGTTCGTGCTAGTGTTTCCTCAGTTTGGGACTTTGCCTGCCTTACTGCCTTCCTTCCTTCCCTTAGGGCAGTTTGGTATGCCTCCCTATCTTCATCCCGCTGTGTTCCCTTATATTTCCTGAAGGCCAGCCTTTTGGCTCTGACCTTTTCTGCTACTGTATTTGAGAACTAAAGTGGTTTTCTTCTTCTTTTGCACTTCCTTTTCTGTCTAACACAATGGGATGTTGCTTCAAGTACTGCATCACTTAATGCTTGCCCACTTTGCCTGTACCCCCTCACCTGTGTTTCTTTTGCCAGATAGCTTAACTCTGTTGGCCATTTTATCAAAGTCAGCTCCTCCGAGTCCCATATTTTGCCTTGGAATGGGATGATTTAGATGTAGTAGCCAAACTGAACCATACCATGTGATGGTCACTGGCCCCAGGTGACCTTCTACCTGGAGATATGTGATCCCTTCCTTGTTAGTCAGTACTAGATCTAGGATAGCCCTGTCTCTTGTGGGTTGCAGTACCAGTTGTTTGAGGCCCTCCCCCTGCAGGGAATCCACTATGTGTCTAGTTCTGGCAGATGTTCCTGCTGGTATTGACCAATCTGTATCCGGCATGTTGAAGTCTCCCATTATCAGAACCTCCCCTTTAGCTGTCATGTTTTGTATATCTTCTAACAGTATTGTGTCTATGTCCTCCCCCTGGTCTGGGGGCCTGTAGACAACCCCAGTTCTTATGGCTGTCCCATTTCCTGTTTCCAGGGTGACCCACAGTTCTTCTGGCTCCTTATGTGTATTCTGAATTTCTGTAGCTTTGATATTTTCATTGACATACAGGGCCACTCCCCCTCTTTTGCACACCTCGGTCTCTTCTGAACAATACATAGCCTGGTACTGAAGTCTCCCAAGTGTGGTTACTGGTAAACCACGTCTCACTAATTGTTACTATGTCCAGTTTAGCCTCTGACATTATTGCCTGCAGGTCTGGATCTTATTTCCCAGGCTGTGAGCATTGTGTACATGATTTTCCCTTAGCCAGATTTTGGTGTGTTAGTTGTTGGGTGAGGTTTGGCATTACCCCACCAATAAATCGTATGGGAGACAAACCTTTTCTTACCTGGTGATGCAAATGAACTGCAAACATGCGAATCCTGTTTGACCACTAGCTGAGGGGAGGGTGTTCTTCCCATTCGACGTATGGGGTGCTGCACCCTCTCCCCATTTGCTAGTTTAAATATTCTGCAAAGACATCAAACTTCTGCAATGCACTGACTCCTCCTCGCGTCAGATGCAGTCCATCAAATTTAAAGAACTTTTCGCTCCCACAACTGTTGCCAGTTCCTACAAATCTGTGTCCTTTTTCCTGGCACCAGCCCTTGAGCTACGTGTTTAGCTCCCCTATCTCCCCTTCTCTGACCTTCTGTCCATCTGCTCCCCTCTCCCAGACTGGCAGGATCTCAGAGAAGGAGATGCCGGACGAAACAGATGATAGTTTGTCACCCAGCCTGGTCAGGTGTTGAGGGTTCCCCACTGTCTGAAAATATAGGGTGGTGGCAGTGATGATTGAGTCCAAAGGTGCATTATTTTTCTGGACCTCCTATATGCACTGTACATGTGCATAAGTGGATTTTAAGTAAAATATAGTGGACTGGTATCAGAACTGGGGTAGTAGTGCAATAAAGGATGAGAATAAAAGACAATTTTGGAGGATTTTATAACAAACAGTCAGTAATTGATAAAAATATAGGGTGGTGGTAAAAAAATATAGAGTGGTGGTAAAAAAACATATAGGGTGGTGGCCCACTGCGCAAAAATAATGAATGGGGAACACTGGGTGTTCCTTGGTCTCCACAACTGACCGGCTGGCGAGATCATTAGTCCCTATGTGTACTAGGACATCAATGTTTTCTCCTGCTTTGTGAACAATTTTAGCAATGCGGTCAGTGTCTCTCCATGCTGATGTACCTGGGAGACATCTGACCATTACCCCTGGCTGGAGATGGGTATCAACTCCCCGAATCATGGAGTCTCCTATGATCAGAGTTTTTGATTTCCTTTTTGCTTTTTGTTTTGGTTCCTGATTTGGGTGAGTTTTGTTGTGCTAGCTCCTGTGCTGCAGTGTCCTGCTCTGCAGTGTCTTCTCCTGCAAGTGGGTTGATGATGTCATGACATCACCAGCAGCTTTCGACCCTGAAAGGTGCTTCCTGGATCGGATTGCACCTCCAGGACCAAACCTGACATGCAAAGCCAGGCATGGCGTGATAAACTCACGTGGCGGAGTTCCACCTGGCAGTGTCCACTGCATCGTAGGCTGTCCGCAGAATGCGACGACTGGCCGAACGAGCAGAACGGACTAAATCAGCTAACTCCTGCTTGACTTGAGAGTCAGGTAAGGAGTCAATCTTAGATTCCGCCTGGGTAAGGATGGCCTTCTGGTAATCCCCCATATGAGCAAGATAATTCAGGGCCCGAATTCCCAGTATGGAAGAGGCATAGATTTTCCTTCCATACTGGTCCAGGAGGTGAGATTCCTTATCCGGAGAAGACGAACTTAGATATTTTGGGTGAGCTGATTGGCCGTGAGCGGCGCTAATCACGACCAAATCTGCGCGGGGGTGAGAGCCCAAAAAATCGACACCCTCAGGAGCCTGGTATAGCCTGTTAAGACTTCCTGGGAAGCGGGGCTAAAGCCGACGGTTGTTTCCAAATAGTGGAAACAAGGTGGGCATGAGGCTCGATCCAGGGTGGCACTAAAGCAGGAGCTGTCAGGGGCAGGTCCAGATATTCGGCGAGTTTGACCCTCTGAGGATCGGGTTCCAAGGAGCACCACTGATGTACTTCCTGGATTTTTCTGAGCAACTCTGTGAAGGAAGGGTCCTCCGGAGACTTCAGAGGGATCCTCGGCAAGGGCTTGGACAGAGAGCGAGGCTCGTCGTCTCTCTCTCAGAGCATCCGTCGGAGGAATCCGAGAGGGAAGAAGAATCATCAGAAACAGAATAAGACTCCCTAACACGGCTAGGGGGAGGAACAGGTTCCTTGGGGGGGATCCCTGAACGCATGTCCTGCCTCTCTCGGGATCCAGACAGAAGGGCTCTGGAGTCCGGAGGCAGTGAGGAAGTATGCCGTCTGGGGCATACGGGGGCGGCGCCATCGCCGTAAGGCGGCTCTACTTCCTTGGTGAGCCGAGTCTTGGCCTCAGCCCACCAGGAAGCCAGAGTCTCCTGCAGATCCACTGGCGGCCGGGAGTGCGGTGGAGGTGGAGGAGGAGGGGGAAAAGAATACGGGTTGTATCCATAAGGCGAGTATCCGAAACCCGGCTGCGGGAAAACCGGTGTCGGGTATTGAGGCGTCGGAGGAACCGGCGTCTGGTACTGCGGTGCTGGATACTGCGGTCCCAGGTATGACGGCGTCGGATAAGACGGCAGGTACCCGGGCGCCGGAGGGGCTGCTGGAGCAGGTGGCCCAGAAAGTGGCCCCACAGGCAGGTCAACAGTGAGAGGCCCAGTGGGGGCAGGGTCAGATGGTGGGACCGGCGTCGGGGCCGGTGTCTGGGGGGGCCGACGTCAGATCCGGTTCCCTAGGAGGAGGGTCTGACGGAGGTGGTGCCTACCCCGCATTGCCCAGGGATGGGGGGGAAGTCCCCGAGGTCAGGCTGGGGGGACTCAGGCTCCCCGGATGGCAGCGAAGGCTGAGGGGAACCGGCTACGACGGGGGTTGGAGGGTCCGTCATAGGTTCCGTCGCTCGGCACACGTCGGGGGAGCCGACGTGCGGCTTAGGGGCTAAGTCACGGTGAGCACCGGAGGAGCCGGCATCCAAATTACGGGGTCCCTCATCAGAGGCGGGCCGAGGAGGAGGAGCGGCCTGGTCCGAGGAGGACGAGGTCGTGCGCCGCCCCAAAGGGTCGGGCGTCTTATCAACCTTCTCCCTGCGTACGTCGGAGGAGCAGACATCCGACTTATGGGAGTCGCCTGCGCCAGTAGGCCGCAAGTCTGGGGCAGAACTGGGGGCTGAGGGCCTTTTGTCCGGAGGCGCCTGCGGAGGCCCGAAAATAGCCAGACGGGCGGGCCAAAGCCTCCTCCAAAACCTTGGAGGCTGCCGTCGGGCAGTCCCCCGGAGGGAATGTTACCTGAGTCGCGACTCCGGACGAAGTCGCGGGACAGGAGGCCTTCTCCCGTGCCTCTCCTTGTCCTGTTTTTTACGATGCCCTTCTGATGAAGTCAACGCCTGCCTGAGCTTCTTCAATTCTTTTTCCATTGAAGACAACTTTTTCTTTAGAAGATGGGCTTCCAGGGACTGTTGGCGTCATCTGCAGGTCGCCGCGTGAAGTGAAGGCAATGCGGGCGACTTGTCGACCGGGTGGTCGGGCCAGGCAGAGAGGCAGAGGGAATGGTCCCCCTTGTGTGGCAGCTGGCTACCGGCACTAATCGCACTTGTTTTTGTGCTCGAGGGTGTAGGGGACCATACACCATCAATGACCTGACGATAGGAAGAAAAATACGAATAAATCTCGGTAAAACCGGCGAAGAGCAGGGCTGACTAGCCACGAACTTTACCGCATGAGCCGACGAGCTAACGGTGGAAAGAACTGAAGGGAGCGTCCGGACCGCTTTATACCGACGCTCTCTGACCGGTCACCTGATCGTGGGGGGCGTCCTCACCAGGGACTGCTAGCTGTGAAATTTTTCTCGTGGGTCCTGCCGCCAGCCAGTGTCAGTCCTATATGTAATTACCTACTGCAAGAGCACTCTCGAAGTAAGATCTACTGTTTCAGCATGTTCTTACGTAACTGTACTATCTTACTTCAAGGAGACTCTTGCAGCAGACAACACCAGTAGGACTGAGTCCCAAGCAGTAAGTGAACAGAACCGGTCAGCAGGGAGGAGGAAATAATAGGCACAGGTCCTTAAGAAAAGTGGCCCTGAAGGACTGAGAGGCCAAAGCTAGCCCTACGCCTACAGTAATGCCCAAACTGTAATGCCTAATAAAGATATGGAACGAATTCCACGTGGCAGCTGCGCAGATATCAGGCCTTGGTCAGGTTCACGAATGACCTGCAGGGAAGTAAGTATAAGGGAATGTATATTGGTGTGGTGTTTGTGGACCTGAACAAGGCCTTTGACCTTGTGGACCAACCCCTGCTACAAAAAAATTGGCAGAAAATTTGTTTTGAGGACCCCGTGGTGGAGTGGTTCCACAGTTCCTTATCAGGAAGAGAACAGCAAGTCCGTGTTAACAGAATATTGTTTGACTCGAGGACCGTGGACTACGGGGTACCCCAGGGCCTGATACTGGGGGCAATACTGTTTTCCTTATATATACTGTAAATGCACTACCATTGATCTGCTCCAGGGTCCTCAATGGTCCTGTACATGGATGGTGCTGTCCTGTATACAGTCAATAAAGATATCAAACTAAAACAGTTAAACTTGGAAAATGTATATACTAAATTGATAGGCTGGTTAGAAGAAAACCGACTCGTATGAAATAAAAAAAAAAAAAAACAACACGAAGGCATGCTTTTTTGCACAAATAGTAAAATGAAAACACTGTCTGAACCGTTTGTGGTAACTGTCAAAGATGGTACAAATGTAGAAAATTGCTTCAAATTTTAAATATCTGGGTGTGACTTTGGACAGCGATTTGAACTTTCAAATGCATACTAACAATATAACTAAACAGTTACATAACATATAGGAGCTCTATATGCAGTCAGAGATTGCTTAACTGATGAAACCAGGTGAACTATAACTACGACATGCCTGATGCCTACCCTTAACTATGGGAATTTAATCGGGTTGGGGGGTAACTGACAGAATCGAGCAACAAAGATATTACTTATACAACGCTATAAGTAGATTTGTCATAGGGACAATTTCAGGGAGCATCACTGTAACCTATATAGCAAGCTGGGATGGTTTTCAATAGAATATAGAAATATTTTACAACAATCATGTTTTGTCTTTAACATGCTGCATTTGTTCAGAACATAACCCAATGTCAAACTTCTTGAATTAAAAATTTGCCCTAGAACCCTTAGGTCACAAAACTCAATATCTTTGGCAATACCATGTTGTAAAACTGTAAAAAAAAAAAAAAAATTCATTCGAACCTAGTTTAGCATGGATTTAGAAAAGGACACAGCACTACTTGAATCTACCAGTTTCATTCAGCAATCATTTGACCAAGGCAATCTTGTCGGAGCAGCCTTCATAGATTTAACAAAGGCATTCGACACTGTTAATCACCTACTTCTCCTCTATCAACTAACTAACACTGGCCTTTCTCTCGATACGCTGCTATGGTTCAAAAGCCATCTAGGAGCTAGATCGCAGCAGGTGAAAATATCTAATGTAGCCTCCAAACAGCAGGTCGTCTGATCTGGAGTTCCTCAAGGTTCAATCCTGGGTCCACTCTAGTTCAGCATCTTTCTGAACAACTTGCCAGCCGTACGTCACCAATGGACCCTCCTTTATGCGGATGACGCCGTCATCTTTGCAAACCACAAAGATCCTAACCTACTTGAAAGCAAGCTTCAACTCTGCTTCAAGAAGTTGAGCAATGGTTTAGTACACACAATCTAGTCCTAAACTATAAGAAAACAAAAGTTATGTTGTTTTCATCCTCCCGTAAAAAGTACAAGGCACATCTTCTTATTAGAAATAACACTGGAGCCCCCCTTGAACAAATCCAGCACTTTAAGTATCTAGGTGTAACCTTGGATAACCATCTCACCTATGTGTCCCACACCAAGAATGTTGCCAGGACCGTTAATATTAGGATTGGGCTCCTCTATAGATACAGACAGTCTGACTCCAAAAGCTCTCAAGCTTGCAATTTACAGTTTGGTGTTGTCATTCATTGATTATGGCTTGGTCATATAAGGAGCTGCTACTGTTACCTCCCTCAAGAGACTAAATGTCGCTCTGAACAAGGTGTGTAGACTAATCATGGGTGCTGCTCATCTCACTCACACTTGTGAGTTTTATGCTCTATCTGGGTGGCTTCAGCTCAGTGGCAGGATCAAACACCAAACGTGCCTACTTACTAAAAAGGTGCTCCTTGGGCTATTACCACCGGGTGTGGGATGCCTTCTGAACAAACTCCTCAAGACTCAACACACTCATATTTTTACAGCCAAACTCTTTCTTGTCCCTAGGTGCTGGACTGCTCAAAGCCAGCGATCCTTCTTTTACAGAGCCCCACTCTGGTTCAATGGACTGAACCGTGATGTAACTAACTTACCCAAACTTGCCAAGTTCAAGCATATGCTCTGTCAGCATCTCATAACTGAAAGCTCCTGTGATTGTACCACCTAATCCTAGGTATACCAGTCCACATCCCCATCACCCCCCTGTGTTCCCTGCTCACCCTGACTTCAGCACACCTTTAATCCTGACAAGGTCCATGGCTGCTACCCCTTTCCCTGCCCCTGCTTCCCCTCCTGATCCCCATTCTCCCTCCCTACCTCCTGCCTACCCCATTTCAGCAACTTGACAAAGCCTCTTGCTGCTACCATTCTTCCTAGTTCTTAAAATCCTACTATCCTCTCTTCTTCCTCCCTATTTTTTACTGAAAAACTCCACTCGCTTTCTTTGAATATTGCTGTTTATCTATGATGTATGTTGCAATGTCACTGTATGTTACAAACTCAACTGTTAGTTCTTCCTATGTCTGTTTGTAACCCTACCCACTGACGTGGAACCTTTGTAAATGAGCTGCGTTGCGCTCAAAGGTACTCTATAATCTGAGACTGAATAAATAAATTAAAACATGGAATGGATTATCTGAAGGAATACATAATTTACACAGTTTAAATCATCTTTAAAGTATTGGACACAGATATTCAAACTGCGCCAGGCTGTGACGCAAGCTTGGACGCAGCTCAACTTGGCTGCACAGGGGTGTGGACTGGGCGATATTCAACGGAGCTGTGCCATGGCTCAGCAACGTTGAATATCGCACCCAGGCCACCCGCAGTGTGCAAGGCGCAGTGGCACTGCGCCAGCACAAGTGGCCAGAGTGGAGCATGGGGATGCACTAGCGCAAGTTCCATTGTGCTATGTACAGCAACTGCGTATTCAAAACTTGACATGCAAATGGGGCCATAATGTATGCAAGGTGCAAATGGAGCCATTTGCATGTCATTATGGCCCCATTTGCATGCAGGTGCGCCAATCCCTGACGACTTGCGCCTGGCGCCCTGCCAGGCAGCAGCCCTCGGGGGCCAACACACCCTGCAGCTGGCAATGTGCCCCACAGCCCGATCGTAGGCATTAGTAATAAAATAGAAATTCATTCATCATCCTGGTGGTCCAGTGATCGCCCGATCGCAGGCATAATAAAATAGAATTCGTCCAATATCCCTTGTGGTCCAGGGATAGCCATTCGCCAGATCGCTGGCATTTGTAAACAAAAATGTCCAATATCCCTGGTATTCCCTCACACGTTCCGGCCGCCGGTAATACCTCGCCACTGCCGTAGGGGTTGTACCCAGTGAATTATTAGCGTGAACCAATGGGCGGTAACCCATATTGTATTACACATTCCAGATATGTGAATAGAATCATTCACATATCTGAATGTGTAGTACGGTATGGTTGCACGCCCATTGGCTCACACCTGTGGACCAAGGGTGTACAGCCCTACCGACGGTGTCAAGCTGGTGGGCGGCGGGCGCTGCCACCCGACGGCTGGACCGGGGCGGACGGAGGTTTCAGTGGGCGGTGGGAGGGGGTACCACTATACCACCAGGGATATTGGACATATTTTTTGTTTTACAAATACCTGCGATCGGGCAGGCAGCGGTCCACTGGACCACCAGGGATATTGGACGGAATTTCTATTCTTATTACTAATGCCCATGATCGGGCAGGCAGGTCCACTGGATCACCAGGGATATTGGACAGATTTTTTTTTCACACAAATGCCCACGATCGGGCATGGGGGTGGTGCCGCCAGGTGCAGCCGGAGCTCGGGTGGTAGGTGCCGTGTTGCACTCTGCAATGCGGCAGCTCACCTGTGGGTGGCCATCAGTTGTTCCTTTTTTTTCTGGATCAACTTTGTGCTGGCGCAGGTAGAGGTTGCGCATGCATGGCTCTGCACATCCCGGGCTGAATATCGGGCTGTACAGGGTATGCATGGGCACGGCCCCCCACCTGTGCCTGCATACATTACTGATGCGCTCCGGCGCATCAGGATTTGTGCCACATACTTTTCCCTTTTGAATATCGCGCCGAGGCACATCAGTGGGTTGCGCCATGCACAACCCTTTTGAATATCTGGGCCAAAGATTCAATGCAATTGCACTTAACTGTATTTTTGCATCATTAATTATTTGCTGTCATCCTGGTTTACGTTAACATATGTACGTTTTTGTACAATTTAATTTTTTTACACTTGTGTTTTGTTTTTTTTATTCTATGTAACTATATTTATGACCATGTTATACAATCCATGTGTATGTTTGTAATAATATCTGTATCTACCCAGGTCAAGTCTGTAAGAGGGCCATGTGGGCCAGTGCTTTTTTACTTGGCCAACACATTTTTAAATACAAAAATAATAACAAAAAAAAAAAATCAGCAGCAGACACATTCTTGAAGGAAGCAACTGAAGCAGCCATCCCTCTGGTAGAATGACCTTTGACCGGGCCTGGTAAAGGCTTGTCGTACTTGCAATAGCAGTAAACAATGCAGCTGGTTAGCCATTTGGACAAACACTGTTTGGAAACAGGGGCTCCTTCTGTCCAAGGAGCAAAAGATACAAACAACAGATCAGACTTTCTGATAGTATGGGTGCAATCTAAGCAATATCTGAGCCCCCAGTGAACATCCAGAGTATGATGTAAAGCCCCCCCATGTGAAAATACACAGGAAGGTGGATGGACTGATTTAATGTAAATTCAGATACTACCTTAAGAAGAAATTTAGGATTAGTTCACAAAGATACCCTGTCTTTGTGAAAAACCAAATAAGGTTCTTTACATATCAGAGCCTGTAGTTCAGAAATCCTTTAAGCAGAGGTAATGGCAACTAAAAAATACAGGTTACTCACCTGTAACAGGAGTTCTAGGAATGGTATATGTTGTTCATCCACACTCTCTGGCAGGTAACCTTGCCGCTTTAATTCTTGCCGGAAGGTCTTCAAGCTGGCTCCTCCACCCACCCGGGTGGTAAAACTCTCGGCTCTGCCCCATGGCGTAGATCTGGCCGCTGGAAACTCAGGTTGTGCGTCGAGCCAGGGGAGGTGGGTGGGTTGTGTGGATGAACAACATACACCATTCCTAGAACTCCTGTTACAGGTGAGTAACCTGTATTTCTAGGGACATGGATATGTTGTTCATGCCACACTTACTGGCAGACTCCTAGCAGTTCTCCGGGAGGAGGGGGAAAGGCGCACACCCCGATACTTACTTGGGAAAGAGAGACTTGAGAACCGAGGCCCCAAAACCAGCATCCCGGCATAACTCGCGGTCGATGTGGTAGTGGGTAATAAAGGTATGTGCCGATTTCCAGGTAGCAGCCCTGCAGATATCCTGGATAGGGACGTCCCTGGAAGCAGCTACCGATGCAGCGGTATGGCAGGTAGAATGAGCTCTTATCCCTCTGGGAGGCTCCATGCCCGCCAACCTGTAGCAGAGTTCTATGCAGGAGGTGATCCACCTGCCTATCATCCGCTTTGCTGCAGGTCTGCCAGGTGCAGCTTCAGCGTAGGTGACAAATAGCTGGCGAACCTCTCCCCGAACTTCAGCCATCCGCTCCTTATAATAAGCGAGCGCTTGTCTAGGTTCCAAAGTATGGAGCCTATACCCGGCCTCCGAGGTGTGACTGGGGTAGAACACCGGCAGAGTCAACATCTGGTTAGGTGAAACTCCGACACCACCTTCGGAAGGAATTCGGGTGAGGCGCAGGACAGCTTGTCCCTGAGAGACCAGGTAGGAGGCTCGATGGAAAGCGCCTGGAGCTCTCCATCCTTCGGCTGGCGTGATAGCCACCAAGAAGGTGGTCTTCCACGACAGGTGTGAAAGATCACACCTGTGCATTGATTTGAATGGCTTGCCCATGAGCTTGGCCAATACCAGCAGTAGATCCCACGGAGGTGGAGACTCTCACACCGGAGGGGAAATGTGGTCAAGGCCTTTGAAAAAGCGCCTGACCACCTTCTCCTGTGCCACCGACTGCTTGCCGGCCCGCGCCCAGTAAGCAGAGATGGCTGCCAAGTGCACCTTAAGGGTCATCGACCAAAGCCCTTGCTGAGAAAGGGACAAGTAGTCCAGAATGCTTGCCAAGGGGCAGTCAGAAGGGTCCAAGTTCTTCCCCTGACACCAAATGGAAAACCTCTTCCATTTGAAGGCATCGCATTTTCTGGTCGACTCCTTACGGGACGCCTCAACGATGTTGAGGACCTCGTTGGAAAGACCCAAAGCCTGGAACTCTAGCTGCTCAGGAACCAGGCCGTCAGGTGCAGGGATTGAAGGTCCGGATGGAATACCTTCCTCTGATTGACTGAGATCAGTTCCGGGCGGGCTGGAAGCTGCCTCGGGAGCCTGGAGCTGAGGCTGAGGAGATCTGGATACCAGAACTGGCGGGGCCAGTCTGGGGCTACCAGAATCACCTGCACCTTGTCCCTCCTCGCCTTGAGAAGCACCTTGTGGATCAAGGGAAATGGGGGAAAGGCGTAGAAGAGGCCCGGGGTCCACGGCCTCGAGAAGGCATCCCCCTGCAGCGAGCCCTGCTGAGGGGGGCGAGCATGGAACAGACTCAGCTTCGCATTCTCCCTGGAGACAAACAGGTCCACCTGAGGCTTGCCCCAGTGGGAGAAGAGATCTTGTACTACCTCCGGCAGGAAAGACCACTCGTGAGACGCAGCCCCTATCCGGCTTAGGGCATTGGCCAGGGTGCTGGAGGCTCCTGCCACGTGAACGGCTAGGAGATCCGCCTCCAGGCTGCACACTAGGGACCAAATGCGGAGAGCTTCCTTGCATAACAGCATGGAGCGCGTCCCGCCCTGGCGGTTCAGATTGTACATAGTCGTGGTGTTGTCCGTCTGGACCTGAACCACTTGACCCCGTAGAAAAGGAGGGAAGGCGGTGAGAGCTAGACGGACAGCTCGCAGCTCCAGCAGGCTGATGT
The DNA here is from genome assembly GCA_016271365.2 of Neoceratodus forsteri. Classification (NCBI taxonomy): domain Eukaryota; kingdom Metazoa; phylum Chordata; order Ceratodontiformes; family Ceratodontidae; genus Neoceratodus; species Neoceratodus forsteri. The sequence goes on along the minus strand of CM057452.1, from coordinate 698,276,028 downwards.
GGCATCGGGACTCCCAAGGGGACCAGAGGCCGTGCACTCGGTGTTCCCCCAGATGGGCACCCCAACCCATCAGAGCTGCGTTGGTCGAGAGAGAGGGACCGTCGGCTCGGGGCGGACGGCGGGATATCCTCCTGCAGATGTGCTGGGACGATCCACCATTGGAGAGCGTTCCACATCTCCTGGGTCTCTGTCATGGGCCGGTCCAGCGGATCACGGCATTGTGACCATTGGCTGGCCAGTCCCCATTGAAGGGGCGATGTACCAAGCGGGCCTAACGGACCACGCTGGTGCAGGCTGCCATGAGGCCCAGGAGGTGCAGGAAGTCCCGGGCAGGCGCAATTGCCCAACCTGAAATGATTGGGCAAGGAGGAAAGAACCTTGGCCCTGTCTGCGGGGCCATGCTCTGGCTGGGAGGGAGTCGAGCCTGCCCCGATGAACAGAATTACCTGCTTTGGCACGGTTCGACTTGGCCTCGTTGATGAGGAGGCCAACCTGAGGGCAAACCTGGAGGCCAGATCTCTGGACGCTCCACCTCCAGTCTGGGAGGGCTGCTATCAGTCAATCGTCCAGGTAAGGTACACCGGACCCCTCGGCGCCCATGAGAATGCTGTCACCACTGCCATGCATTTGGTGAAGACCCTGGGAGCTAGGAGATGCCAAGGGCATGGCCCAGAACTCAGATAGGGATCCTCCCGCTCTGGAAGCGGAGGAACCTCTGATGGGACGGACGGATTGGACGTGAAAGAAAGCATCCTGGAGGTCCAGGAGCAGAACCACATGCCTCGTTCCAAGGATGGGATTATCTGAGCCAGAGTTACCATCCTGAAGGTCGAGACCTTAGGAATTTGTTCAGGTCGTGCAGGTGGATGGAGCGCCAGCCCGTCCGACCCACAGGACCAGGAAGTACCTGGACACAAACCCTGGGTCTGGAGGAGGACCACAGCCTCCATTACCTCTTTTTAGGAGCAGGGCAATATCGCCCAGCGGGCAGACAGCGAGGCCTGACGACCCCATGGCCCCAAGGCGGCAGCTCGAAAAGCGGAACCTGCTCGAACTTCGAGAGGTAAGCCCTTTCCTACCACCTCCAACACCCAGCGGTCCGTGGTGATAGCGGACCAGGTGGAAAGAAAGTGGAGCGCGTCCCCAGGGGAACCAGGGGAGTGACAAGGTTGGGGCGGCACCCCTCAACCCGTCACTGGGCAGGCTTGGAGGAAGAACCAGCCGAGGGACCTCCCGGGCCTTTACCTCCTTGCTTCCTGTTGGAGGAAGCTGTCGGCTTGGGCTTGGGACGCCAAGCGCAAGCCTGCTGGCCCTGTTGCTGGTGCTGCTGTGGCCGTCGAGAAGCAGGGACCGAAAGACGAAAGGACTTCTGCTGCTGACGGCGGCCTTTGTCCCTCTGGGTGGAGGTGACCGAGTCCAGAGTGGCACTGGACTTCTCGATCCGCTGGAGGTGTCCCTCCACTCCAGGGCCGAAGAGGTCAGTCCCCAAGAAGGGGACGTCCGCCAACTTGTGCTGGGTATCCACCGTGAAGGTGGATATCCTCAGCCATGCCCTGCATCGCATGGCCACCGCGGCCGCTACTGACCTGGCACAGGAATCACCTATGTCCAGAGCAGTCTGGAGCTGCTGCTACGCCACCGCCCTACCCTGGTCCCACACCTGGTGGACCGTGGTCTGCAGGTCAAGCAGGAGATGAGGAACAACCTCATCCAGGGAGCCCATGAGGGCGTGGGAGAAGTGTGCCATCAGCACAGCCGAGCTGGCCTGTGGGAGGCCGAGGGAGGACACAGCGTACACCTTGCGCCCAGCAAAGTCCAGCTTTTTGGACTCTTTGTCGGGGGGGTTTGTCCACATCCCGTGCATTACCGGAACGCCGGAAAACACTGTCGGTGACTAACCCCTCGGCAGAGGGGTGTTCCGAGAAACCGGGCAAAGAGCCGGTAGGGACCGCATACTTCCTGGCCATCCTGGCCAAGAGCGCAGGACAGGAAGCAGGCTGCTGCCAAAGCTCCAAGGCTGGGCCGACAATGGCCTCAGCCACCGGAAAAGCCTCCGTGGGAGAATCCCCTCAGTCCAGAATCTCCGTCAGGGGATACTTGGCCCGTTTGGACACGGGCTTGAGCTGCATCCCGGTGGACTCCGAGATGAATCGAAGCAGACCCAAGAAGGACGATGGGCTATCGTCCACTAACTGGGCCCCGGAGGACTCCAGATCGCACTGCCTGGAGAACAGGGAGGAATTGTCTTCGGATTCCGAAGAGTGTGAAGAGCTGCCTCGGCCCTGAGCCACCCTCCACCTGCAGAGGACGGTCGGGAGTGAGGGTGACCGACAACCTGTGGGGCAGGCCATGACCCGACCGAGAATTCTTGGTCGGTGCCCCCGACTTCGGTTGTGAAGGCGAAGGTTCCACCACAATCGGTGGACCAGCTGGTTTCGGCTTAGCAACTGGCCCTGGAGCGGGCAACTCGACTGGATCGAGTGGTTGCTTCAGGTGTTCAGGCGACAGCCACTTGATGGCCGGGATCTTGGCTGGGGTAGGCTTAGGCCCGGATAACAGCAACTGCTGCCACATAAGATCCTCGAAGCGCCGGCGCAACTTGAGCCGTAGCCTCTCCTCACCTGAGGAGGAGGACGAGGAAGAACGGCATCGCCGCTGACTTGATGTGAGACCGAGACATGAGATGTCGGTGGAACAGCTGGACGAAGAGGTCCGAGACCGAGACCCTCGGGGGGACCACGGGTGGGTCTGGGAAGGGGCAGGGGATACCCGCTCTTCCCTCGGCTCGGGAACTTTAACTGGGGACTGCAGTCCTGAAGGAGCAGGCAGATCCCCGGTATCCACCGGGGGAACCGGTGAAGTAGGGTTGTCGGCTTCTCCAGTCGACAGCCCGTCTAACGGATCAAGAAAAATCTCGACTTCGTTGACGGAAGTTTCGGCAAGCTAGCCTGACGGGGGCACCGTGACGCCAGCGGCCTCAGCCGCAACCACGACCGAAGTCAACGGTCGGCTACCCGGGGAGGGGGACCTCTCCCGCTCCCATGAACGCCGACGGTGGGACTTACCTTTCGACTCCCTTTTCTTGGGCCGAGAAGAATGTCCCAAAGGCCCCTCTCCTTTCGTGGAAAGGGACTGGCAAAGCTCCTTGAACGAAGCTGTATACAAGGAACTCAGAGAGAGCGGGATAAATGCCGCGGCCGAGGAGGAGAAATATGCGGCCTGGGCCGCCTCCTCCTCGAGGGCGATCATCTGCTCGAGCTGCTCAGCCGAGCCAGCGCTAAGGAGGGAACCTGAGCTTCCAAGCGGTAAAGAAGATATGGCGTCATGGGGCGGAGCCAAGAGTTTTACCACCCTGGTGGGTGGGAAGAGCCAGCTTGAAGACCTCCCGGCAAGAATTAAGGCGGCAAGGATACCTGCCAGAGAGTGTGGATGAACAACATATCCATGTCCCTAGAATAACACTTTCCAAGAAAGGAAGCAAAGCCTGCAGCTTGCAGCCAGTTCAAAGGGAGGCAACGTAAGCTTTTCCAAAATTAACCAAAGATCCCATGGCAGGACAGGATTTTTAATCGGAGGTTTCAAATGCAGCATGCCTCAAAAAAGGTGAGGGAAATGTCTAGCTAAGCAACGGTATTGCCCTCAACTGGTGCATGGTACACAGAAATGGCGGATAGGTGCACCTTTAGCGAGGAGTAACCCAGCCCAGAGTCCAAAAGGGAAAGAAAATACTCCAGAATAAGATTCACCAGACAGGCAAAGGGATCCAAGTGTCAAGCGGTGGCCCAAATGAAGACGTGTTTTCACTTCATTGCTAAGTGGCTCTGGTGGAAGGTTTCCTAGCCACTACCAAGACATCTGCCATTCAGGAAGAGACACCAAAACAGGCAACAGCTAAGTCTGCAGGAGCCACGCAAGGAGGTGTAGTGACTGGAGATCCAGATGAAGCAGAGTGCCCTGCTCCTGGAGCAAGGGGGCTGTAGGCTCCACTGCTAATCATCTCCACCCCTTCTGACTGAAGTATGAGGAGAACCCTCTGCAGAAGTGGAAAGGGAGGGAAGGCACAATGAAACCTCCTTCTCTAAGAGAGGGACAATGCGTTGCACCAGAAAACACCAGGCCCTCGATCAAGAGAGCAGAAACTGGGCAGTTTTGCATTGAGTGGGGACACAAAAAGGTCCAGCTCGAGATAAACCCACCTGTCAACAAGGTCTCTGACCATGGGTGTGAGAAGTTCCCATTTGTGAGCCCTTGTCCTGGACCTGCTTAAGATGTCGGCCAGGACGTTTTGGATGCCTGGAATATGTATGGTTGGCTAGTTCCAGTTTGTGCCGAATGGTCCAGTACCATACTCTCATGGCCTCCATACAAAAAGGATATAAGTGAGTCCCCATTTGCTTGTTCATATAATAGACTACTGACATATTGTCCAACTGAACCGAGAGAGGGCTTGGAATCAGAGTGGTCTCGAAGGCCTGCATCACATACAGGATGGTCCTCATCTCCAAGACAGTGATGTGGGTAAGTGTCTTATCCTCTGACCAGGTTCCCTGAGTTTGGTGATGGGCCAAGTGGGCGCAGCAGCCCAGGCCAGATGCATCTGTAGTCAAAATCTGCTGTAGGGAGACAGCTTTGAAAGGAACACCCTAAGGAGATTGGAGGGGTTCAGCCACCAATCCAGAGTCTGCTTCACGGGAGTGGAGATCAGGACCGGCTGCTCTAAGTCATCAGTGCACTGGTCTCATTGGGTTCAAAGTGTCCACTGGGGAACTGTCATGTGCAGGCGGGCCAAGGGAACTGTGGTTATGGTCGCTGTTATATGTCCGAGGAGACGCAGGAAATACCTGGCTGGGGTGTGCCTGGAAGAAGCTACCAGTTGAGCCTGCGCTATCAAATGTTCTGCTCTATCCTGAGGCAGGAAGGCTTTGCCCAGAGAAGGGTCCAGGACTGCTCCTATGTAGTGGAGGTGCTGGCTTGGCAGTAGGCAAGACCTGGGGAGGCTGAGAATGATCCCCGAAGTCCGAAACAACTAAAAGGTGTCTTCCAGGGTCCTGATCAACCGAGACCTGGAAAAGGCTGTCAATAGAAAGTCACCCAAGTACGGGAAGACATAATGCCTCTGTCTCCTTATGGCCGCAGCCATCACTGTCAGGCACTTGGTGAAAATCCTGGAGGCAGAGGAAAGACCAAAGGGGAGGGCCTGGAACTGAAAATGGTTCCCCTGAAAGCAAAAACGAAGGAACCACTAGTGGGTTGGGAAAACTAGGATATGGAGGTAGTTATTCTGCATATCCAGGGAACAAAGCCAGTCCCCCTGGTGAAGGAGGGGTAGTAACCCATGAAGGGTGACCATCCTGAACCGCTTGTACTCTATGTACAGGTTCCAGTGGCTGAGATCTAAAGATGGGTCTCAGATCATCAGCCTTCTGGGGAGAAAGAAATGGGAGTAAAACCCTTTCCCTCTCTGCATCGGGGGGGGGGGTACAGGTTCTATAGTCCTTTTGCATAGCAAAGCCTGAATCTCCTCTTGAATGAGGAGGATGTGGAGCTGAAGGTAGTCGGACTGCAAGGGGGGGTGTTCGGAGAGCTCTCCAGAAATTCCAGGTTATGCCCTCTTTCCACCAACTGAAGAACCCACTGGTCTGACGTTGCATTGCGCCACCCAAGGTATTGGGAGAAGTGACCCCCTACTGCCTCCCCCAAGTACTCCCCCGGTGGGGGGCGGGGGGCAGCAAATAGGCAGTAGCACCAGAGGTAAGCAGAGTGGCTGGGGATGCTCTAGGAGTCCTGAGGGAGGAGGCTCCAGCCGGCAGAATGGAAGCCTTGCATTTGAAGGCACCTCTGGACTGCTGTCTCCTGGGCGGCTGTCAAGGGGTCCGACATTGGTTGGATCTGGGCTGAGATCAGTACACGAACTAAACCGAAGGCATGAGTTTGCCAGATTCCTGTAGGCGAGAAATAATGTCCTGGGCGTCACCGCCAAAAAGGACAGAACCCCAGAAGGACGCATCCAGGATCTTTGCCTGAACATCTGGTGTGAAGTCTTAGACCCTGAGCCAGGGGTGGCGGCAGATACAGATACCAGTGGCCACCGCTCAACTTGCTGTGTCGACAGTATCATTAAGGAGCTGTAATAACTGAGATTTCATGGGATCCCTGGGGAAGGTCTGTACGAGCTCCAAGGCCTTGTCCCACAGAGCATTCTCATACTGCACCATGTGGGCTACATAGTTCTGGGTCCTAATGGTCAGCATTGCCAAAGCATAGACCAGCCTGCCAAACTGGGTCTACCCGGCAAGGCTACTGGTCAGGGATGTGTGTGCTAAGGTGCCTGGGTTTTTTAGTGCAGTCATGGGCAGCATTCATGAAAACCCAATCCGTCTCTGGCTACTCCCTCAGATAGGTCTTCCCAACAGGGGCATGATAAAGGTGGTCAGCCTTCTTAGCCAATAAGATTCAATGAGAGGAGGCACTACTAAGGGTAGCATCTCCTTCCTACAAAGATAGACCGCCAGTCAGTGACGCTCTGGGTCTAGTTCCTCCATCTCCCAGCCCATCAAGGACTGGATGTGCCTCATGACGTCCATAAATGTGGGATCGTCAGGAGGGGACAGAGGGGTCTTTTGGTTTTTTTCAGAGTCGTCCGAAGGCCTCCTGGAATCATCAGAGTCCTCCGCAAAGGAGGAGTCTCTGCCTGAAGGTTTACTGTATGGGACCGGCATTGGTCGATGGTCCTCCTTGCGTCAGTCCCTTGGGACAGGAGAAGGAACTGGGGACCGGGGGAGGCAAGGTCCAGCCCATGTCCCTAGGAAGAGAGTCCCTAGGAGGCAGAGCAGGGGGCTCCTTGGGTGCCTCTTTATCCTTCATGAAGGACCATCAGGCCGAGAAAAGTGCATTGTAATCCACTGGTGGATGATAAGGTGGATATGGATACTGAGGAGGTGGTGCCGGGTATACTGGCATCAGGTACTCTGGCGTTGTGTAGTCTGGCATCTATCCAGGAGGCATTGGGATCCCTGGCATCAGTCCCTGGGGGCCAGGGCCTGGGCATAGGTCCCACCAGCACTGGCTGAGGAGAGCTTGACGGGCCAACCAGCGTTGGAAGAGGGACCGACGGTCTAGGTGTCGTCGGAGGTGACCCCAGCAAAGCAGACGTCGGTCGGATGGATGAAGACTGGCATCAGTCCGGAAAGACAGGTGCTGTTGGCCCACAGGGGAGGCGGGAACCTGTATAGGGGAGCTAACTCCCAACACATGCAGAGGTGAAGCCAGGGGAGAGGAGGGGATGCTTGCTCTGGCACTGTGAAAAGATGTTAGTCCCGGAATCAGGAACCAATGTACGCAATGCTTTGATGGGGGGGGGCACGGGCGAAGAAGGTTGAGCCACGTGGCTGAGGACCCGCAGTGGGAAAAGGTTTCAGCTTCAGGGGCTGGTGCACCACAGACAGAGTCCGAGGCCCTGATAAGCCCCTGCCCAGGATAGCCAGGAGGATGGGTGGCGTGGAAAGAGACAACCCCACTGAAGTAAGGGCAGTCGAAGGGGGGAGGCAGAACTCCAACGGGAAGAAGACCCCGAGTCAGTCGCAGTCTTATGCGGGGACCGAGAGCAGGAAGCTGCCTCTGTGCTTGTCCCGGTGCTTGTGCTGCCAGATTCTGCTCCTTTTGGCAGGGCAAGAAGTCAAAGCTCCAGAGGCTGGGGAGGAGGAAGAAGAGCCTTTGCCCTGAAGCTCTTTCTCCATCGTGGTTAACTTCTGCTGTAATAAATAGTCCTGGAGGGTCTTTAAGTGGCGTCTCCGTGTAACCTGGTTAAACTCCTGCCAGCACTGGAAGGTCTTGGTGTCGTGGTCAGGGCCTAAGCAGAGCAGGCAAGAACAGTGGCCATCCGTGTAGGGAAGCTGCCTGCAGAGGGCACACTTCATACACCCGGATGGAAGATGAAGCTGGAGAAGAAGATATTAAGAAAATAAACATGTGGAAAAGAAAGATCGCAAAAACACATGAAGCAAGATGGCAGCTGACTAAAGCAAGCATCCGTGAAGGTCCAACATGTGTTGATCAACGGCGGGAAAAGAACTGAGGTGGAGCTGGGGGACAGGCCACAGGCGGATGTCGTCATGCCGACGTTGGGGGCAGTCCCCTGCTGTGGACTGTCAGCTTGATGTTTTAAATGTGGTCCTAGAGACTGGCAGTTTAGTACTACCAGTCTTGCCTGCAGCAAGAGCCCCCCCCACCGAAGTAACATCAAAAGGGTTCATGATCTTTGCCATCCAGGCAGCTGTAGCATTCAACATTATGTGAAATTCCATTAGCCACTGTTATAAGAGAAGCTCTAACGGTACATTTTATGGACTTTGACACTATGAAAAGGAAAACTGCCAGAGGTAAAAACCACTGGGAACCCAAGGTTAAGTGACCTGCTGTTAATTCTGCTATGAGGTAAACTCATCTTAGTCACAAGAAATACAGGTTACTCACCTGTAACAGGAGTTCTAGGAATGGTATATGTTGTTCATCCACACTGTCTGGCAGGTTCCTTGCCGCTTTAAATCTTGCCGGAAGGTCTTCAAGCTGGCTCCTCCACCCACCCAAGTGGTAAAACTCTCGCCTCCACCCCATGACGCCAGATCTAGCCAGCTGGAAGCCAGGTTGTGCGTCGAAGCCGGGGAAGCCAGGTGGGTCATGTGAATGAACATATACCATTCCTAGAACTCCTGTTACAGGTGAGTAACCTGTATTTCTAAGGACATGGATATGCTGTTCATCCACACTGTCTGGCAGACTCCTAGCAGTTCTCCAGTAGAAGGAAAGCAAGGCGCACACCCTCTACTTAGGGAATAATGACTGGAGAACAGAGGCCCCAAAACCAGCATCCCGGCGTGACTCAAAGTCGATATGGTAATGGGTAATGAAGGTGTGTGCTGACTTCCAGGTAGCAGCCCTGCAGATTTCCTGGATAGGGACGTCCCTGGAAGCAGCCACCGATGCGAGGCTCCATGCCTGCCAACCTATAGCAGAGATCTATGCAGGAGGTGACCCATCTGCCTATCGTCCGCTTGGCTGCAGGTCTGCCAGGTGTGGCTTCAGCGTAGGTGACAAACAGCTGGCGAACCTCTCCCCGAACTTCAGCCGTCCACTCCTTATAATAAGCGAGCGCTCTTCTAGGGTCCAAAGTATGGAGCCTATATTCAGCCTCTGAGGTGTGACTAGTATAACACCGGCAGAGTCAACAACTGGTTAAGGTGAAACTCCGACACCACCTTCGGAAGGAATTTCGGGTGGGGGCGCAGGACAACCTTGTCCCTATGGAAGACCAGATAAGGGGAGTACACCGAAAGCGCCTGGAGCTCTCCCATCCTTCTGGCTGACATGATAGCCACCAAGAAGGCGGTCTTCCACGAGAGGTGAGAGATGTCACACCTGTGCATCGGTTCGAATGGCTTGCCCATGAGCTTAGCCAGTACCAGCAGTAGATCCCACGGAGGTGGAGGTTCTCGCACTGGAGGGGATATGTGATCAAGTCCTTTGAAAAAGCACCCAACCACCTTCTCCTGCGCCACCGACTGCTTCCCGGCCAGCGCCCGGTAAGCAGAGATGGCTGCCCGGTGCACCTTAAGGGTTGTCGACCAAAGCCCTTGCTGAGAAAGGGACCACAGATAGTCCAGAATGCTTGCCAAGGGGCAGTCGGAAGGGTCCAAACCCTTCCCCTGACACCAAATGGAAAACCTCTTCCATTTGAAGGCACAGCATTTTCTGGTCGACTCCTTACGGGACGCCTCAACGATGTTGAGGACCTCGTTGGAAAGACCCAAGGCCTGGAACTCTAGTCGCTCAGGAACCAGTCCGTCAGATGCAGGGATTGACGGTCCAGATAGAATATCTTCCTCTGATTGACTGAGATCAGGTCCGGGTGGGCTGGAAGCCGCCTCGGGATCCTGGAGCCGAGACTGAGGAGATCTGGATACCAGAACTGGCGGGGCCAGTCTGGGGCTACCAGAATCACCTGCGCATTGTCACTCCTCGCTTTGAGAAGCACCTTGTGGATCAAGGGAAATGGAGGAAAGGCGTAGAAGAGGCCCGGGGTCAATGGCCTCGAGAAGGCATCCCCCTGCAGCGAGCCCTGCTGAGGGGGGCAGGCATGAAACAGCCTCAGCTTCACATTCTCCCTGGAGGCAAACAGGTCCACCTGAGGCATGCCCCAGTGGGAGAACAGATCTTGTACTACCTCCGGCAGGTGAGACCACTCGTGGGATGCAGCTCCTATCCGTGCAGGCCACCATGAGGCCCAGGAAGTCCCAGGCAGGGCGCAATTGCCAACATGAAATGACTGGGCAAAGGAGGAAAAAACCTTGGCCCTGTCCACCGGGAGCCATGTTCTGGCTCACAGAGAGTCGAACTCTGCCCCGATGAATTGGATCACTTGCTTTGGCACGAGTTCCGACTTGGCCTCGTTGATAAGGAAGCCAACTTGAGAGCAAACCTGGAGGGCCAGATCCCTTGACCTCTCCACCTCCATTCTGGAGGAGGCCGCAATCAGCCAGTCGTCCAGGTAGGGGTACACCCGGAACCTTAGGTGCCACAGGAATGCTGTCACCACTGCCATGCATTTGGTGAAGACCCTGGGAGCTAGAGAAAGGCCGAAGGGCATGGCCCGGAATGCGTAGAGGGACCCCTCTACTCTGAAGCAGAGGAATCGCTGGTGGGACGGACAGATTGGGACGTGAAAGAACACATCCTGGAGGTCCAGAGAACAGAACCACACGCCTCGTTCCAAGGATGGAATGATCTGAGTCAGAGTGACCATCCTGAAGGTTCGAGACCTTAGGAACCTGTACAGGTCTAGAATGGGGCACTAGCCCCCTGACCGTTTTGGGACCAGGAAGCACCTGGACACAAACCCTGGGTCTGGTGGAGGATCCGCCACCTTCCTGATCACCTCCTTTTTGATGAGCAGGGCAATGTCGGCTCGACAGGTCGACAGAGAAGCTGCGGACCACGTAACCCCCCGTAGGAAGACGGCTCAGAAGGGCGGGGCCTGCTCGAACTCCAGAGGCAGACCCTTTCCTACCACCTTCAACACCCAACGGTCCGTGGTGATAGCGGACTAGGTGGAAAGGAAGTGGCGGAGCAGTCCCCCCACAGGGGGAACCCAGGGGGAAGCAACGAGGTTGGGGGCGATGCCCCTCCACCAGTCACTGGGCAGGCCTGGAGGAAGGACAGGTAGAGGGACCGCCTGGACCTTTTCCTCCCAGCTTCCTGTTAGAGGAAGCTGCAGGCTTGACTTTAGGGTGAAAAGTGCGAGCCTACTGGCCCTGATGCTGGTGTTGCTGGGCCGGACATGCCGCAGGGGCAGATGGGCGAAAGGACTTATGTTGCTGTCGACGGCCTTTGTCCTTCTGAGGAGACGTGACCGAGTCCAAGTTGGACTTTTCAATCCTCTGGAGGTGGCCTTCCACTCCAGGGCCGAACAGGTCAGTCCCCAAGAAGGGGACATCTGCCAACTAGTGCTGAGTATCCGCCGTAAAGGTGGATATCCTCAGCCAGGCTCTGCGCGCGCATGGCCACTACGGCTGCTACTGACCGGACACAGGAGTTTCCGATATCAAGAGCCGTTTGGAGTTGCTGTTTCGCCACTGCCCTTCCCTGATCCTGCACCTGCTTGACCGTAGTCCGCAGATCAGCCGGGAGATGAGGGATCACCTCATCCAGGAAGCCCATGAGGGCGTGGAAGTGCGCCATCAGTACGGCCGAACCGGCCTGACGGAGGCCGAGCGAGGACGCAGCGTATACCTTGAGCCCGGCATACTCCAGCTTTTTGGACTCCTTGTCAGGGGGCTTGTCCACATCCCTAGCGTTCCCGGAACGCCAGAAAACGCTATCGGTGACCAACCCCTCCGCAAAGGGGTGTTCCAAGAAACCGGACAAAGAGCCGATAGGGACCACATACTTCCTGGCCTTCTTGGCCGAAGGCGTAGGACAGGAAGCCGGCCGCTACCATAGCTCCAAGGCTGGGCCAACAATGGCTTCAGCCTCCAGAAAGGCCTCCGTAGGCAAATCCCCTCGGTCCAGTATCTCTGTGAGGGGATACTTGGCCCGTTTGGATACAGGCTCGAGCTGCATCCCGGTGGACTCCGAGATGAGCCGAAGCAACTCATGAACGATGATAGTCTCTCGTCCATCAACTGCCCCACCGGAGGACTCCAGGTCAAGGGGCCTGGAAAACAGGGAGGAGTCGTCGTCGTCAGACTCCGAGGAGTCTGCGAAAAGCTGCCTAGGGCCTGAACCAACCTCCACCTGCCAAGGACAGTTGGAAGTGAGGGTGACCGACAACCGTTGGGGGCAGACACTGATCCGACAGAGAATCCTTGGTCACAGCCCCCGATTTCGATTGTGGAGGCAGAGGTTACACCACAATCGGTGGGGCAGCTGGTTTCGGCCGAACAATCGCCTAGGCTTGGGCACCAACCATCAAGTAGGTTGTTTCAGCCTTTGGTGACACCCACTTAATGGTCGGGAAAGCGACGGCGTCAGCTTGTTCCCGGACAGAAGGGCTGCTGCCACATTAAGTCCTTGTAGCGTCGACGCAATTTGTGCCGAAGCCTCTCCTCTTCCGTGGAGGAAGACGAGGACGAGCAGCGCCACCATTTTCCTCGGTGCCGAGACCGAGACTGCCAGTGTCAGTGGGATCGGCTGACCGAGACGAGGTCCGAGACCGAGACCCCAGTGTTTCCGAGGGTGGGTCTGGGAGGGAGGGGAGAAACCCGCCCTCCCTTGGCTCGGGAGCCTTAACCAGGGACTCCGGCACAGAGGCGCAGGCAAGTCCTCGGTTTCCACCGGGGAAACCGGTGATGAAGGGTTGTCAGCTTCACCAGTCAACAGCCCGTCCGACAGGTCAAGAAAAATCTTGACCACGTCAATAGATGTCTCAGCCGGCTGACCTGACGGAGACACTGTGAAGCCAGAAGTCGACTGTCGACCGTCCGGGGAAGGGTACCTCTCCCACTCCCACGAACGTCGACGGTGGGACATACCCTTCGAGTCCTTCTTTTCTGACCAAGAAGAGTGTACCGATGGCCCCTCACCCTTTGTGGAGAGGGATTGGCAAAGCTCCTTAAAAGAAGCTGTGTAGGAGGATCCCAAAGAGAGCGGGATAAATGCCGCAACCGAGGAAGATGAAGATGTGGCCTGGGCCGCCGCCTCCTCGAGGGCGATCATCTGCTTGAGCTGCTCAGCCGAGCCAGCCACTGCAGAAATTGCCCAACGGGCCTCCTTGGACTTCACCGGTGGATAATATTTCTCGGGGCGCCCAAGTTGGAGCCGGCAGCACAGTTTTCAAGGACGATGGGAAAAGACCTACATTGAATCAGAGGTCGCGGTCGTGGTCAAAGCCTTTGAGGCAGTAGAAACATGTGGAGTGCAGATCGGTTCTGACATCTTCTGCCCGCATGGGCACCGCCGAAAACCGGGAGTCGATTTGTCCATCGCAGCCACGAAGAAGGAAGTAGTCCGAAGTCCGAAAAACTTTAAAATTATTTTTTGGGTGAACCGAAGAGTTAGGATCCAGTCTAGACGCAGAGCATTAAGGAGGGAATCTGAGCTTCCAAGCGGTAAGAAGATCTGGCATCATGGTGCAGAGCCGAGAGTTTTACCACCGGGGTGGGTGGGAGGAGCCAGCTTGAAGACCTTCCGGCAAGATTTAAAGCGGCAAGGAACCTGCCAGACAGTGTGGATGAACAACATATCCATGTCCCTAGAAAAGTGATATTATAAAACGGATATCAAAAATCCAGAAACCTGAATGGCTAAGGAGTTCGGAACTAAGTGCTGGTACCCAAGCACAACTTCCTTGAAGAAAGACCCGTGAACTCACTGACCAATATCCTTTAAGCAGGCACGACTGTATTAACACATCTCAGTTCACTTGTTTGTAGCTGCCATCTTCTGGGCAGCAGCCAAACTTACAATGGCTCAATAACTTATTTGCTGTCATGATGAACTGCACGTGCTTCCATGCCCCGTGCAGATGGCCGCCATTCCTCCTCCCCCAAATTGGTGGTATTGGGCTGCCTGTCTCCCAGCCTCCACTAGGGGGCCAGGCTTCAGCCAGGTGCCACAACTCTCCTTCCCCAGACAGCAGTCCTATGGACATTCAGTCCTCCTCTGTCTTAACCAATCCTCCAACATCCCAAGCCTGGTGCCAAACTCAGTTAATCAGCGCTGGAAGCAGATGCACTTCCATTGTGCCAGTGGGCCTGTCTGCTCATCTTTAGTTATTTAAAGGGAAAGTAAACATTGCAGGAGTCACCCAAATTTTGAAAGCTTATGAAATGATCTTTCAAATGAGGTATTAGGTTTACCTGTATTTGTCAGGAGTTCAGAGAATTGAATATCTAAATCATCCTGTAAATTAAAATCAAGGAAGCAGCTATTTCATAGAATCTTGCAACATTAATGTGATGTCATTGAAGGGCTAGCTGTATGTTGTTCATTACAGTTTGCCCCTGTGACATCACCTTTTCTTTCGTGATTTCATGAAATGGCTATGTCCTTTATTTAAGTTGCAGATCATTTAAATATTCATATTTAAGGGCTCCTGATATCTGCAGGTAAGCCTAATAACTTGTTTGAAAGATCTTTTCATGGGCTTTTACAATATGAGAGACCCTGCAATATTTGCTTCCCCTTAAAAATATAATAAAAACAGCTCAAGCAAACTCAGAATTAAAATGGTATCCTACTAGTCAAGAGAGAAGGGCAATTTAAAATGGATAACAAATGTTTGCTGTAATACAAACTGCGGCATTAATTAACTAAACCACTAAACCACCAACAGCTTATCCTGGTTCAATAACCTCTCCTACACCACCATCCCCGCCATGAGGCTGAAAAACACGATCACCAAACCAAATAAATAAATTGACGATAGGATACAAAATCATGCAAAATAATTACTTGATGGAATCCAGGACAGTCTGGCGATGCTCCGCAGCTTTCAGACGAATCTGCTCCCGGATCAAATCAGCGTTCTCCCGCTCCACCTTGCCACGTGCCCGTGCTTCTGCCTCAATCCGCAACATCTCGTTCTTGTGCCGCAGCTCCATCTCATGTTCAATTGTAGCTGGAAGAATGCAATTTATTCATTCTTCAGTTTACTTTTGTATTCTTTTTTGCTCCTTTTCCACCTGGTTCCCTATACCCAATCCCTGAAGTTTGGGGTCATTATGAACCCACCCCCCCCGGTCTGGAAGCTGGAAGAGTGGCTGCTTTCACAGTCAACAATGATACTGCTCTGTGATCAGACGATAGCAGATGTACGAATGCTGGGTAACCCAGGTACTCCCAATTAAGCAATGATATATGAATTACATGTTACTGTTGTACAGTTATACAGTAGTCCAGCTTTCAGATGAGATGTTAAACAGAGGTCCAGTCTGCCTGTTCTGGTGGACGTTAAAGATCCCATGACACTTCTCGAAAAGAATAAGGGAATTTCCCCAGTGTCCTGGCCAAATTTCCGCCATTCACTAAAAATACCACCAACAGCTTAATCTGGTTCAATTTCAGTTGAGTTCCATCTGTATCCCCCCATCCCCTCCACCCTCGGATGAGGCCGAAAATAGGCAGAATTGCCTAATCCTCCATTCCCAGTCAACAAAAGCTACAAAAATAAATAACATATGTTGTCTACCTTCCCATTACATTATATTACCCCACATTTTGTATTGTCTGCTTAGGCATCACAGTGTTTTGCTACGTGAGTTTATCGCAGGTAGGTGCATTTATTGTTGATGTTTAATTACTTATATAAAATGCAAACTGTAATATTCTGTTAACTGAAAACAAAAAAAATGTAATTCACAAAAAAAGCAGTACCTCTCCTCATGGCCTCCTGCTTCTGGACAGAATCCTCCTGTTTTCTTAGGTTCTCTTCATTAAGCATTTGCTGCAAAACAGAAAATATAAAAACCAAAAAAGATGATGATAATGAAGAAACAAAGAAATATAGAGTCCGTCAGCAGAACATGTGAACTGAGGAGCAGAATGAACTTATTTTAGTTCCAAGACTGCAGCCTGTCAGAATTGGATACCAAATGGCCCTTAAACATACTCTAATTTTTATACCTTCAGACACCCCTTATTGCTTCCTTTCAGTGGATCAGAGTTTGTAGGTCATGTTGAAGGGTCTGGGAGCCCTAATTGCAGACTTTGGTGGGTGCTACATCAAATGTAAGATTACCTTATTTTAATAAAAAAACAGGACACAGGAATACAAGTTAAAACTTGGAAGTGAAAAAAAAATGGGACATCATTGTACTCCCTGTGCTTTAGATCCAGTCTCTGGCAACAATTAGCGGTCAAAGAACTCTTACTATTGGATTAAATGGACACTCTGGGAAGACACCCTTTTGATGTGTGGTGGCAGTTCACTTTTTGTTAAGCATACAACATTAAAATTTAAGCATGAATGTCTGAATAACTGGACATTTCCAATTGCTTCAGGCCCAGCTGAGAAGTGCTATTTTGTTGAATCCCAGACTGGCATTTAAAAGCATCTGCTTGGTAAGCACATATATCTTAAAGAATGAAGGTTTGAGGCCTTGAGATACCTTAGTAATCATTTTGTTTGCTTTTATTGGGTTCTCTTCTTACGTTTTAAATCATTTTATCTTTATTTTGCCCACTACTAGTAAAAACAGAAAACAACGGAAGCCTTATTTTATTATGAAGTTTACTATCAAGGTTGGCAGTGTATTTCAGTGGGAAACTACAACTCTGTTTTCAGATTTTTATGGAGAAGTAAACCCTTCTTCTACTAAAATATTATAGATTTAATAGAAATATGTGATTTTTCATAACGTGATCGTTCATTATGATTAAAGCAATATTTTCTTCCTAACCAGATTTCAACTGGTAAGAAGAAAAGAGATGCCAGTCAGTGTTTAAAAAAATCTGAAATCATACAGATGGACTACAAAAGTGCAAGCATACAAAAGTCAAAGTTTGTTGCTGAAGGAAGTACCTATTTCTTTAGAGAAAAAGGTAGAACGATATTGTTAGCGTCTCACCAAAATATACTGAGCTCCTAAATAGTTTACTAAAATTCTTAACTAGCAGAGAGCAAAAACGTGAAAACCCACTTGTTTTCACTGCACGTTTTATATAACAGCAGAGAGCAATTATTAACATATAAGAACAATAAATAAAATAGATGTCTATTTATTAAAAGTGAGCTTTGCCATAGCAAATGGGATTAATAATCAGTAGTAACCTGCATACCTCTCAAATGTCACACATTACAAGGTACGTCACACTCATTTTATCCCTCAGAAACCCTCTGTCCCACATTGAGAAGGTGACAATCCACACTGACCAGAGGCTTTTAAACAGAAATGTATAATATAAGATGCAATGTTATCAGCAAACATTATAAACATTAGTGCACTTATTTCCACAGTATTCTGAGTTTGCAATGTCAGGTTTGATAATCTGTCACATTTTGTCCAGTTGTCAAACATCTTGTCACATTTGGGTGATAAAAGGTTGAGAGGTATGGTAACCTGTAGGGGTTGTGATTCAATCTCCTGCCATTCACACTGCCAAAAAAGTGCCGTTTTCCATGAAATAAATATGGGATATACAATGGTGAGCTGTCAGATAAATGATTTATCTACACAAGTGCTGTCTGACCTCGGGTAACTTCACGAGTGGCGTAAGCCACGAGTGAGGTGTCCGAGGTCAAACAGCACAAGTGTAGATAAATCATTTATCTGACAGCTCACCATTGTATATTTATTCATGCAATAGGGATGCTTCTCATCAGTGCAGGAACATTTGGTTTTTGACTGTTTATCTTCTTTTTTTTAAAATGATAATTTCTGGGACTTTCAGTTAACTTTCCAAGTGTATGTCCACCTAGCGGAGTGGTTGCTATTAAATGAAACACCACTCATTTTGTAGAGAACTTCTTGCTGAACAAATGTCATGGTCATAGTATCATGCTAACTTTTTTGTTTTAAAGTTATTCGCATTTGTTTGATGAAAAAGTGAAACAAAAATTGAATGTTATGCTGTTTTTTGCTAATTATAAAAAATAAAAGGTATTTATTAATGAAACACCACTCATGTGCTGAACATTTTACGTGCTCACAGTACCATATTATTGTTTTTCATTTTAAAGTAATTTACATTTGTTTGTCTGAAAAGTGAAAAGAAAATTGGATTTTATGCTGTTTTTTGCTGATTATGAAAAAAACTAAAAGGTATCCATAAATGAAACACCACTCATTTTGTAGATATTTTTGCCCTGAACATTCTTCGTGCTCACAGTACTATGCTATCATTTTTCGTTTTAAAGTTATTCACATTTGTTTGTCAAAAAAGTGAACAAAAAAAAGCTTTGACCGACAGTTTGCATTTATCCCACATATGTGGGATAAATCTAGGGTGGTTAGATTTATCCCACATATGTGGAAATAAATGGATTTATGCAATTGTTTTTGGATCCACACCTATTGCATAAATGCTTTTATTTCCGTGCTCTGCTTCATTTACATAACCCACCCCTTTTTCCCCCCTTGGTACTGCAAAAGACCGCACCCAATGTTTCCCTCTCAGCCATCTTCTCCCGCCCCTAAGGATACCCAGGACCCAAAACCCTTCCCCACTCTCTCCCTCACTGGCCTCCCCTCACATATTTACCCTCCCCATCCCAACATGGTCAAACACCCAGGGGTCCATCCTACGCAAATCCCACTATCTCAAAAAGTTAGCCTGGAACTCTCTCTCCTCAGATCCCTCCTCATGTCTGGCAATATTCACCCTAACCCAGGCCCACTCACAACCTCCGCACCTGGACAAAACCAGGCCCCTGGCCTACTCATTGCCACCACCAATGTATGCAGCCTATTGAAAAAGTGTGATACTTTCCAGGGATGGGTCCATCAACATCACCCCGACATCATCGCCGTGGATGAAACCTAGTTCTCCCCTCACATTCCAGACTCCTCTACAACCCTACCTCGGTACAACCACTACAGAGCTGACTGGCAGGGAAAAAGGGGGGGGGGGTGGCTGCGCCGTTTACATTAAGGATACTCTACATGGTCAATTACTCCCACTCCCTCTGCTGGTCCTTGGACCTCAAGCCCTCACACTTAAAATTGCTCTAGGACACACCCAAACCCCTCTTCTCATCACGGCGGTCTACATTCCCCCCAGGAATCAGCACGCTGCCTTCCACTCTGTCTTGTCCTACCAAGCCACCCTCCCATCAAATAATGAATTAATAGCATTAGGGGACTTCAATATCAACTGACTGGCTAAGAAAACCACCCCACTCATCGACGCTGCAACCGCCCAAGACCTTACCCAAGTAGTCCTAGACAGGATGGAAGCTGTCCAAAGGAGGGCAACTAAAATGGTGCAGGGTCTGCACCGAAAGACATATGAAGAGAGACTTAAGGAGCTTAATATGTATAGCCTCGAGGAAAGGAGGGAGAGGGGGAGCATGATAGAAACTTTCAAGTACCTCAAGGGAATCAACAAAGTCCAAGAGGGTAGCATCTTTCAAAAAAGAGGTGTGCAAGAACAAGGGGGCACAATTTGAAGATAGGGGCGGCTCAGAAGATAATTTAAGAAGTATTTTTCACACAGAGAGGGTTGTGGATGTATGGAACAGCCTTCGGAAGAGGTTGTGGAGTCAAAAACAGTGGTGGAATTCAAGCCATGCATGGGACAGTCATAAGGCAATTCTAGGGGTTGGGGGTAGGAAGAAGTAGGCTGCTGGTTAACTAGGATCTGCAGCTTATCCAGTAGGCAGGGAAATGGGCAGACTGGGTGGGCCAAGCGGTCCTTATCTGCTGTCAAATTCTATGTTTCTTTGTCCTCTCCCCTACACACCTGAACCCACGCACTGGGTCCTCCTCCTTACTTGATCTGGTCTTCACCAACCACTCCCACAAGATCACTAGTACCACCATACTGCATAATGCCCTTAGTGACCACTCCCCTGTCCTCTGCTCCTGGTCATGCAAAGCCCCTAACCCCCCCCCCAAATAGTGCAACAACGTAAACCTGGACTTGGTAAACTTGACCTCCTTAAGTCACACCTCCGTTCCTGGGACTGGTCCCTCTTAATGAATACCCTCGATCCCGACCGAGCCCTCGACCTTTCTGTTCATACCTTCAATGCAATCTGTGACTCCTTTGCCCTTCCTACCAAAAGGGTTGTCACAAGCAACCCTGCACCTTGGTTCAATACCCACCTACATGCCCTGATGCGAACCAGAGACTCGCTATGGCACCTCTCCAATGAGACCTGCCAGCCATCCAGCCGGCAAAGGTATAGAAAGGCCCGAAACAAATGTACATGGGCGCTTCGCCAGGCAAAAGCTGAATATTACAAATCTGCCCTAACCTCAACCTGGGGCCTCGGGCACAAGTTCTGGAATAATAAAACATCCTCGGCAAGAACCGACCCCCCAAGTCTGATAGAGATCAATGGATGCCTGACCATGAACCCCACCCATACTGCCTCAGCCTTTAATCACACCTTCTCTAATCTCAGCCAGATCCTCCCTCCAAACTTCTTTGACCCCCCACCCGCTCCCCCCCAACCCCCTCAGCAGCCCCTCCCTTCCACCTTCGTTGAGTCACCCCCACGGCAGCCAAGTCTTATCTAGTAAAGGCCCTAAGCAACTCCTACTACAGTAGTGACTCTCTGGACCCTACACTCCTCCAGCTCACTCTTGATGAGGTACTCCACCCCCTCACCCACATCCTCAACCGCTCACTATGCCAAGGGAAGCTCCCCTCCCGGTGGAAATCTGCCTCCATCACACCCATATTTAACAACGGTGTCCGTACTGCCACAAACAACCATCTCCCCATCTCTATCCTCCCCCCCTTATCAAAAGTGCTTGAACGTATAGTCACCGACCAGCTCACCGAACACCTAAACAAACATGACCTGCTCTGTAAACAGCAGCATGGCTTTTGCAAAGAGCACAGTACCTCAAAAGCCCTCCTGGAATTTACCACACACGTACTCTCCGCCTTAGACAGAGGGCATATCACAGGTGCGATCTTTGTTGACCTCTCTATGGCATCTGGCACTGTCAACCACTCATTCTTACTTAACACACTCTCCAACATCGGCTTCTCCCAGGATGCCCTCGGCTGGTTTACAAGCTACCTGACTGATCGCTACCAGCAAGTCAAAATTGGCACTGCCCTCTCTAGCAGACTACCAGTCCATTCTGGTGTCCCCAAGGGGGCCATCCTTGGTCCTCTACTCTTCAGTCTCTTCCTTAACTCCCTCCCTACATCCTGCTCAGGCACTCTACTATTGTATGCGGATGATGCCATCATTTTTTCTTCCAATCCAGTCCCCACCCTACTACACAACTCGCTCCAGTCCTCCTTCTCTGACACCGAAGTATGGTTCTCAGCACAGCATCTTACACTAAATTACAAAAAGTCTAAAGTCATGTACTTCTCCCACCAGCTGAACTCCTGGAAGGCACTCTGCCCTCAAATCCTTACCTCCAATGGCACCTCCCTAGAGGAAATGGAAATCTTCAAATACCTGGGCATAACTCTTGACCTTGCCCTAAACTTCCACCAGCACATCCATCTCCTGTCAATCACCCTCAATGTCTGCCTTGGAATCCTCTATCGCCTCAAACACTGTCTTACCCCGGAAGCGCTTCGGCTCACTGTCTCCTCCTCTGTCCTGTCCCTCCTTGACTATGCCATACTTATTTATGGATCTACCAACACTTCAGCCCTAGAGAGACTCCGGCTCTCCCTGAATAAAGCCTGCCATCTTGTCCTCGGCTATGATCACCTCACACACATTTGCTCTCTATACACCAATACCCACTGGCTAAACCTTGATAGTAGAATAGAGTTCCACACATGCCTTATGGCCAGAAAGATCACCCTGGGTCATGCTCCCGCTGGCCTCTCCCCTATTATCCAGACGGCCATTGCTCATAGATCCACCCGTAGCTCAGGCAAACGTCTTTTCTCAGTCCCCAGATGTCGAACCTCCCAACTCCAAAGATCTTTCAGCCACAGGGCCCCCTCCCTGCTGAACTGCCTTCCCAGTACACTTGCCAACATCACCAGATTTAGTCCCTTCAAAACCTTGCTCAGAGACCGTCTCCGGGCCTCCACCTCATGCGTCTGTCACTAACCTCCATGCCCCTCCCCGACAACGGCCCAGTCCTGCACTCCTCCTACTTATCCCACTCTCTTGCCTCCACCTACCCAGCTCTCTCTGGGCCTTTCATTCTAAACTGACTTAATCTAGTCTTACTATTTCTCGTCAGGGTATGACTATTAGTTATATTATTCGCTGTAACAAATCTGTTTGAATTATGTTATAATGTTGTATTGTCCAACTAAATGTGACGTGGTGCCTTTGTAAACGGGTCTCTGACTCAAAGGCACAATCCGAATAAGTAATAAATAAATAAACTCTCAAACACAATGTCATGCAAGGGAAACAAAGTTTTTAAGCACCGTTTTGAAACAGAGACCTCTATTGGTCAGTCTTGATACTGCAGACATCTAAACTATCAACATGGGAGACATCTCTCAGTAAAGAAATATTGTCAACTAGCTATTATATGCATAATGCCTTGTTTTGCAAATAAACATATGAGAGCTTTTATTGCTGAAGCCACTACAGAAATACGAGACTGCATCTCACAGTAAGGGAATTAGAAAACAACTTCATATTGTACCCACAATGCCTTCTTTGTCATCTAAATATTAGGTATAGTCACCACCACCAAAATAAGGGACTGCTCCTCTGAGTAACTAATGTCAACATTATAAATCTACCCAGAATGCCATGGCGCTGTATGTAAAACATTGACAGTTCCCTTGCATGACATCATTCTAGGAGTGTGGCCGCACACAGAAAACCGGAAGACACAGTACTGAAAACATTACAAAAATGATTATGATTTTTTTTTTTTACAAAACAAACTGCAGCTTCAACATCTGAAGCATGGGCAGCAATGGCATACTATGTGAAAAAGGCATCTGCAAACGCTTGCCAAACCACTTAGAGATCCTAGAAATGCACATTGGTGAGAGTCTTACTGTTACTGTAATTCTGATCACTTGTATACTCCTCTTAAAAAGAGCTAGCAGCACCAAAAATAGCAAATAGAAACATTTGATTCATTTATAAAATTAGTCATGTACTATTTATTTCTGAAATATTTTAGTTGTTACTTTCGTTTACTAGAATAAGTAAGTTTTCTATCCAGCAGCATTAGGGTTGCTGCGAAGAGCAGCTGCTTTACCTGGCACCTGACCAACCTAATTCTGTTCCTCTTCCTACCTGCTCCTCAGTATTGTGACTTCACCCACTGTGTTATTACTAGTAACCAATCTGGCAGCTGTTGAGTGGCTCTTCCTGAGCATCTGTGATGTAACTGTCAGTGATTTCACAATGCTGATGAGATGGGGAGAGGAACAGAACTAGATACTGTACATCTGCCTCCAGGCAGTGTGCTGTTCCACCCGTCACACCTAGCAGAGATACAAGCAGGGTATGAAATTCGTAAAAAAAAGTACATGCCCACTTGGGCATGTAAGCAGCAAATGTACATGCCCAAGAAACTATTTACATGCCGCCCCCAAGTTAGTACAGTAACAGCCCACAGGTGCAGACTAGCTCTTACATGGTCTTTTTATTCAGATGTTAGTTAAATTTGCTCATACACTTGCCCTTTAAAGGCTTTAACAACTAGATTTTTTTTTTAGATTTCAGGTAGTCAACAATGCAAAATCTGTAAGAGATTACCTTCTCAGATTTTAGTTAATACAGCCCACAGGCACAGCAGCTCTCTGGAGATTGTTATGTAGTTTAACTAACTTTGCTCACAGTTGCCCTTTAGGCTTTAAATAAACTATTTTAGATTTTTGGTAGCCCCAGGGTAGCTTTTTTAAAAGCCTTTTAATGAGTTTTAAGCTAACTCGGCTCACAGTAGTTCTTGAAAGAGCTTTTTTATTTAGTTGGATTTTAGGTCCTTTAGAACACAGTTCAGTAGCTCCAAAATATCCATTTTATTTAGATTTCAGATAGCTTCCTCAGCTGTCAGTAGCTCTTTATTTAGATGTGTTATAGTTTAGCTCCAGTTGAGTAAAAAAAAAATAGCTTTTTATTTCAAATAAGAGAGATCCAGTTGAGTGAAAAGGCTTTTGTATTTATGAGAGGCAGGAGAATATGAGATAATGCAAATTTTTTTCCTGATTTTACCAAGTTCAGCAGAGCTCCCAGTCTTAGAATCTGTGACTGCAGATAAAAGTAGAGTGCTGTAAAGTGCAAGAATTGGCCCCTGCTGCTTTAGTTTCCTGGTGGCTGTGCCACCCTCGGCCGCAGCAGTCTACTTGTTTTTTTCCTTTAACTACTGTCTCAGGATGTCCTTATCTAAAATACAGTGAGGCAGCAGCAGATTCTGTAGTCTGAATTTAGCCAGCGTCATCCTCCCCTCAAGTTGCAAGTAACGTTAAGCCTGGGAAGTCTGATCAAAGAACTAAATCAAGAGCTCTTAAAAGAGCTTTAGTATTTTACTTTTTTTGGTTCTGAAAGTAAATCAGGAGTCAGACTTACTAGTCCGATCACGATCACCGGCTGCAGAGTGCATTGCAAGCTGACGTCTCCTCTCGATGCCGAAAGCGCGCCACTCACTGCACGATTTGTCTCACTAACTGACTGAATAGGCTGAAGTGGCGCGCTTTGTAGAGACCACACATGATCACACTGTGTGAAGGAGTGGGCAAACTAAACACACTCCCAGACTGGTTTCTGACCGCTGTGACCCGACTTCTGCCCAGACGACTTAATCCCTCGCAGCTCCAAGAGTTTGTCTCATCATCATGGCTGGCAACACTCCTCCGACAGCGTCCCCGCCCCCACAAACAATGACATAAGGTCTTAAATAAAAAAAAAGACGGAGGAAAAAACAGAGATATGGGGAAAATGGGACTGGCTCACTGTGCAGCTACCTTAGGTGCCCCTCGGGGCAGGCACTGAACAGCACTAGGTGTCCTGAGACAAAAGTGCCTGCCCTGGGGCACCTAAGGTATAGGAATTTCACACGCTGGGTACAAGATATTCTGATTAGCCAAAGGAAAAGAAAAAAAATCATCTCAGACCTAAAAAATAATAGTTAAATTACTTTTAAAGCAGAAGTGCAATGAAAATGTTACCCAAAAATCTATTTAAACAGAAATATAGACTTTGAAGGCAGATAAGGACCGCTTGGCCAACCTAGTCTGCCCATTTCACTACCTACCTATTTTCAACTATAGTTAATAAAAATATTAGGAAGCTTGTCTAGTTTACTTTTCTACATACCTCCTATGAATTGCACCATTTTTTTTTCTCAATATTAATCCCTGCCAGATCTACAATGCTATTTCTAAGACAAGTGTGGTGGCCATCCTTTTTCTTGGGGAAATACTCAAGTTTTGGTGGCACTAAAAAAATGTTACCACCAAACAGAACTTGAAGATATTTGGAACCTTCTGTGGTGGAAAAAAAGGTAGGGTCACATTTTTTGGCCAATTCTGCTGCAGTGCTGCTTTAAAAGTTTAAAATATTTGACTACAGGCAGTATACTAGCACTCTGACTGGAATGCCTGCGTGGATTCATATTTGTCCCGTTTAACCAGGTGTCCCAATAAAACAGTGGTCACATTTTTCTTCCTTTTTTTGTTAACAATGCTGCATTGCTAATTTTGCAGCATAGTACAAATGCAACCATTTCAGAAGCAGACTGTTACCACTATCTACAAAACTGGCATATGTCCAGTGTTACTCCACTCATCGTTAATATCTTGCCTTTTATATTAGTGAACTGCCCAAGTGCTTACTATCCATTTACAGGTGCCACATCCAACTATAAAGTGCTGGACACTCAATTTACTGGAAGACAGTCAAAACGGTATAATGAAATCCCTTCTATTACTTCTAACCCCGCTCCCTATAAACCAGATGTCTAAAACTCAATGATCACTTTTGTGGCAAAAAAAATATATACATAAAAAAAAAAAAAAAAAGAATCTGCCTGCATTTTAAAGAGGACCCATAGAACACAGGAACACAGAGGTTGGCGGCACAAAAGGAATGCCTCACATATCCATTTTTCCCTGCCTAATATAAAGCTGCAGCTCCAACACGGTTTCTGACCTCTAGTCTCCTGCCCCCTTCTCCTACCAATGGTGTCTCCAGCCCCAGTTCACACTCTGGGTTATCTTCCCTACCAGTTTTTGTGATACCCATGGGTCTATGCCATGCTTCCTTAAATCCTGTAACCATTTTAGCCCCCAACCACTTCCACTGGGAGGCTGTTCCATGGGTCTACTACCCTTTCCCTGAAATAATTATTTCTCCCATTCCCTCTGATCCTTCCCCCTCCAACTTCATATTGTGACCTCTAGTCTTTGTACATCTTTTTAGCTGAAAAATGCTCCTTTCCGTTACACTGTTTATTCCCTTTAGGTATCTGAATATCTCAATCATGTCTCCTCTCTCTCTCTCCCCCCCGATCTCCAGGGAGTACAGATCTAGATCCATTAGCCTTTCCTCGTAGGGCTTCTGATGCAGGTCCTGCACCATTTGGGTCGCCCTCCTTTTAACCCTCTTCATCCTGTCTATATCCTTACATAGATGAGGCCTCCAGAATTGTACACCATACTCGAAATAGTGTCTCACTAGTGCTTTATACAGGCGCAGAATTACCTCCCTTCACCTACTGATCATACCCCTCCTTATATAGCCCAACATACGATTTGCCTTTTCCACTGCCTTATCGCATTGTTTCACCACCTTTAGGCTCCACTGGAAAGGCCCACTCAAGCAGCAGCTGCAGCAGCACCGGGAGCTGCATCTGAAGCCCTCCCTCCCCAAGCAGAGCACAGCAGGCTCCACTGGAAAGGCCCACTTGAGCAGCAGCAGTAAGTAAAGTAAGTAAGTAAAATTTATTTTTAAGCGCTTTTCAATACCAAAGCGCTGTACAAATAAAAACAATTAAAATATATACAAACAACAACAACAATATGATCACAATAAAATTACAATAAGATCACTCTCCGTATGCCTTTTGAAATAAATAAGTTTTTAATTCTAGCTTAAAGCTCTCAACGGTCAGGCAGCTTCGTATCAGACGAGGTAGAGAATTCCACAGGGTAGGGGCAGCATAAGAAAATGCCCGTGCTCCAGATGTCTTTAAACGAACCCTGGGAACCTCTAGCAATCCCTCGTCGGCGGAGCGAAGCGAGCGAGAGAGACAGTAGGGAACAAGGAGATCTTGAAGATGCCGCGGTCCCTGTTCATGTAGGGCTTTAAAGGTTAGTAACCCGACCTTAAAGGTGATCCGCCACTGAACCGGCAGCCAGTGCAGTTCACGCAGCACAGGCGTACTATGACTTCTCATAGATGTCCCAGTCAAAAGCCTGGCTGCTGCATTCTGCACTAGCTGCAAGCAGCGGATATCAACCCCCCGGTAGCCCTAGGTACAGGGCATTGCAGTAATCAAGGCGAGAAGTAACAAAGGAATGGACCAGCGTCGGAAGGTCAGCCGGAGGAACAAGGTGTTTCACCCGAACAATATTCCTAAGATGGTAAAAGGAAGATATGACAGCAGATGACACCTGAAATTTCAGGGTCAAACTATCGTCAATAATAACGCCCAGGTTAAGCACCTGGTCTGAGGTTGAGAGCTGGGCACCATCGATCCATACGCCCGAAGGAAGTCCAGCCCTACAACCCGCCTCAAGGCGACCTGGGTCCATCACCAACACCTCAGTCTTATCCGGGTTTAACCTTAGCCAGCTGGCACTCATCCAATCGTTGATCTCGGATAGACAGTTGTTAAGTATAGAGACTGTATCTTCCTGTCCGGGACTAAAAGACAAATACAGCTGGGTATCATCTGCATAGCAGTGAAAACCCAAGCTGTATTGCCTAATAATGTCTCCCAATGGCAGCATATAGACAGCAAACATGGGTGCCAAGATGGAGCCCTGCGGAACCCCACAGGGCAAAGAGACAGCATCAGAGGAATAAATTCCGTTGATAACCCTCTGTCTCCGCCCCGTGAGAAAAGACTGAAACCACTGCAGAACCGTACCAGACAGTCTGCAATAGAACCACAGGTGTTCCAAAAGCACACCATGGTCCACAGTGTCAAATGCTGCAGAGAGATCAAGAAGGACTAGAATAGTGAGCGCTCTCGATCTGCTATCAGGAGATCATTTAGAACCCGGACAAGAGCAGTCTCAGTACTATGTCTTTTCCTAAATCCTGATTGAAGAGTATCATAGATATTGTGACTTGTAAGGTGGTCATCCAGTTGCAGTGCAACCACCTTTTCAATAACCTTGCCCAAAAAGGGCAGGTTGGAGACAGGTCTGTAGTTAGCTGGGCAGTTCGGATTCAATGAAGGTTTTTTAAGAGTGGTCGAACGACCGCCTCCTTTAGGGGTTCAGGAAAGATCCCCTGCTCCAGAGAGTTCCAAACAATTTCAGCAATAGTCGGATAGATAGTATCTACGCAACCCAATAACAGAGGCATAGGGCCCGGATCCAAACTATAGCTGGTTGGACGTACAGTCTGGACAATCCTCACAATATTGATGAATTCCGCTCTACCAAAGTCAAACCAGGTGACACAGGTGTTTGTTTCCCCCAGCCGATCACCGCGAACCCTTAAACAGTGAGCCTGGCCGACATCCGACCTAATGCTGGCAATCTTATCAGCAAAAAATCAAGCAAGCTCATCACACTTTATTTGTGAAAAATCTCTTCCGGACTGCAGACAGAGTGGATTGCACAATCTGTCAACAGTCCGAAAGAGTTGAGCTGGTCGGTTTCGCGCAGCAGCAATCTCCCTGGACAGGAATTCTGCCTTCTTATGGGTTATTGCCGATTGATAGATAACATAATGATCCATCAATCTAAGTCTGTCAGCATCCAGGCAGGATTTCCGCCAGGCCCTCTCTAGCCTTCGCTCCACTCTCCTCAGTTCCTTCAAAGACTCATCAAACCATGGAGTCTTTGGGTGCTGAGTGAGTGGGCGAACACGAACAGGAGCAATTTGGTCCAAGGCCCTGCTCACTGCCTTATTATAGGCAATAACAAGATCCCCTGGACCCATGCTCTCACCCGAAACACCCGATAGGTCCAGTACCGCTAATAGGCCCTCTGGGTTTACTCCCCTTAAAGGGCGATACTGGACCATCTCCGTAGGGGCAGGCCTATTAGGGGGTGCCTCAAAACTGAATCTTATGGTGTGATGGTCTGTCCATACATTTGGTTCCACCCCCAGATGCGAAACATCCAAATCCAGTAGGAACACCAGGTCCAAAGAGTGTCCTCCTATATGGGTAGCAGAGGTAACTACCTGTGACAGGCCCAACATAGACATAAGTTGGAGGAAGTTCCTTCCAAAGTGCGAGAGTTCATCGACCCAGGCATTGAAGTCACCCAGTATTAACCATCTGGGCGACTCCAATGCCATTTCCACGATGAAGTCTGCGAACTCCTTCAGGAATTCACCACCATCACCGGGTGGACGGTAGATGAGGAGAATCCTGAACTCTGCAACTGCTGCCAGGATACACTCAGAGGATCTGGTGTTACCCACTGACACCTCCACAAGACTCAGATCTGATCTAAAAAAGATGGCCACTCCCCCGCCCCTACGATCCAATCTCGGACGGTGCATCACCAAGAACCCAGCCGGAGCAGCAGAGTCTAAAATAGGACCTGCATTCTCATCCAGCCAGGTCTCGGTGATACATGCCAGGTCAGATGTTGCAACAAGATCTGCAATAATAGCGTCTTGTTCCTAATAGACCTGGCATTACATAACACCGCCCGAGTTGGATGGGTTTTCGGAGAGGATCGCAGTACCTGCCCACAATCTGTGGAGCCCTTGGGTATGGGAATCAGGCAAGGAGGACCCCTCTCCTGATCCCATTTCACCCAGGGCATCTCCTTGACCCAACTATCCCTATCTGCCCACCCCTTCCAATCTCCCACTCTGTCCAGCCCACCCATCCCCTAAACGCCTTCTCACTATTCCTGCTTTACGACAGTTATTAAAAACATCATCAGACAACCAGGGACAGTGAAAGGGATGGAGGTCCCGGAGCAGAGTGGGAGAATAGCGCCTGACCGTTTTAAGCCCCATCAAACACATCATAAACAACAAATATCTAAAAGCTAACTCAGCTTAAACCTATCTTAATTAACAAATAATATCATTAACCAATGAAAACCTATATAACAAACACAAATAATATAATATCATAAAATCAAAAACAAGCATAAAAAATGAAATAAATTTAAAATAATATAAAAGTCTGCTGGTCATCCAATACTAAGAATTCCAGGCTCTCTCAAACTCGAGCCTCAGAGTCAGGCTGTCTTTCAAATGAACAAAATAAATTTTAACAATTCTAATCCAGCAGAAGATATCACAAACTACCATGTGATGGAAATAGCCCCAGTGGAATTCCGATCCAGGCTGGACCCTTAGTAATAACCCCGGAACGATGTCCACCCACGGTAGACCACTCCAGTAGGTTTAGGAGACTTCAGCAATTCTCACCCGCCCACCAGCAGGTCGAAGCCAGAGTCACCCGCCTCGGGCCCAACCAGCACCAGCCACCCCAGGCAGCTATCCTGTAACACATATACAGGCCAAGACCATCACAAATCACAAAGTCCAGAAGCAAATCTTGTTCAAAGTCTCCAAAATTTCCTCATAATCAAACAGCAGAGACCGAGGATCAATCACACTCTCCTCCCAGGGATCAGTCACGCTCTCCTCCCAGAGCTTCAGCGGTCTCAAACACCCCAATATAATATGATTCAGTGTCAGAAAAATTCCAAGAAGTCTCCCCCCCTCGGATTCAAAAAATATATCAGGGGTTTAAGCTTAGATAATTCCTGTAACAGTTCAGCCCAACTCCCAGTGTAACTCACGATCTGTGAATAATGTTCCAATGTTCCAGAGTCATAGAGCCAAACTCCCAAAATTCTTCACTCATAAAATGCAGCCCAGCTCACAATAAACAGCAAAACGAGTATTCTTCTGATAGCAGCCGTGCCTCGCATAAAATTATCCAGACAACTGTCCCGACTGTTCGCCTATTCATAAAAGAATACAAAACGCAACACCGCCGAGGCCACCTTAGCTCTCCTTAACACCGAGATTCCAGCGTATTATAGCAAACAATTCTCCTCATCGGATATCCAGAGTTGCACAAAAATAAAAGGCAGAACAGAAAGTTCAGCGACCTTCAACAAGCTTGTTGCACTTCAACAAGCTTCAGCAAAAAAGTGAAAACAGCTCCAAACGTAGAACGAAGAAACAGCTCCAAACGTAGAACGAGGAAACAAAGAAACAAACGATCATCAAAACGACCAGCAAACGGAGCAGCAAACAGAGCAGCAAATGGACAAACGGATCAGCAAACGGACAAACGATACAGTGGCAAGCCCAGCGTGGCCACCATCTTGCTGATTAGTGTGCAACCAATGTGTAGCATCAGTAGCTGCATCTGAAGCCCTCCCTCCACAAACAGAGCACTGCAGACTCCACTAGAAAGGCCCACTCGAGCAGCAGCAGTGTTGGGAGCTGTATCTGAAGCCCTCCCTCCCCAAACGGAGCATAGCAGGCTCCACTGGAAAGGCCCACTTGAGCAGCAGCATCGGGAGCAGCATCTGAAGTCTCCCTCCCCAAATGGAGCAGAGGTGATCACTGCACAAAAGGACATTTCTTGCCCACTCAAGCAGCAGCGCCGGGAGCTGCATCTGAAACCCTCCCTCCCCAAGCAGAGCACAGCAGGGTCCACTGGAAAGGCCCACTTGAGCAGCAGCATCGGGAGCTGCATCTGAAGCCCTCCCTCTCCAAATGGAGCACAGGTGAGCACTGTGCTAGCCCGTCACCACCTAGTAGTGAACTGTCCCACCCCTGGTCATTTTCTTAATGTGCTGTCATCGGTCACATGACACGCCATGTGACACATACTGGTTCTTCTATCACCCCACTTTCCGATTTGCTCCCTATATTCTGGAACCACTAGGAGTTGCTGTTGGTCACCTCTTCTATCTCCACCACCCTTATCATCCTCCTACCTTGGGAGCCACCTGATTTAAAACACACCCCTGCCCTCTGCTGTCCACCTCCCGATACCCACCCTCCTTAAGGTTTCCCCTTCATGACCTCCGAGGATTCGAACCCTGCACCTTGTGCACCAAAGGCGAAGACTAACCCTACACCATCTGGTAGTTACAGCTATTGAAAACTCTTGTCAACCCCTTAGCCCTGCATTCGATTACCTTTGAATTTCTCCACTCCTCCTCCTCCTCCTCTGGAATCTTTGTTCACTCCCCTCGAAACTCGCTTCCTCTCCCACCATGTCTCTCCTTCCATCGCGCCTTCTGTTCCTGTTCTTCCCCCTTCTGCCCTCTCTTCTTTGCTCTTACCCTTCTGGACCTCCTGGAGCCACCCCCTCAAACTACCCCTAACTCTCCACTTTACCCACACACTCCCTCTGTCACCCTATGTCTTTCTCCCGCCCCTTCCCCAAACCTCCCTGGGCTACCCCATGTCCTCCCTCACATTACCCCTTACCCTCTACTACCCTTCGTTTCTCTCTAAGCACACTAACTTAACCTTATCCAAATGCTACAGACCTAGGAAACGCAAGTCTGTGTCCCTCATCTCTACCCTCTCTAGGGTCCTCCTTCTCCTTTCTGGTACCAGCCACCCCAACCCCAGCCCATGTAACCCCCTCCCCACCACCCAGGAGCCCATCTTGAACAAAGAGAAAAATTTCAGCTTCATCCATCTCAACATTCAGAGCGTCCCTGTTAAATTAGATGCCTTTCAAGCCTGGGTTGCCACAAATGACTTCGCGGTGATCACTCTCTCAGAAATCTGGCTTTCCAACTTCCGGTGGCGTCACAGACATGTGAAAAGCAGAGATTTAGACCTCCCTCACATTAGCGATAAAAATCGACTTTAATCCCCCCCCCCCCAACTTAAAAGATTTAAATTCAGAAAACCAACTGGATCTGCTTGGGGAATGCCACCGGCAGGGAAATAAAGAAAAGAATTTTAAATCTGACACTTCAGCAGCGAAAATGAAATGATTAAAACTGGGGGCAAGTATGGCAAACCTTGTGTCCTGCACTCTTAAGCCACTTTCAGCTTCAGACTCCTAATCTGACTCGATGGAAGACGATAGCCTGCACTCTAGCAAAAAACTAGCCACACTCTAAAACAAATTCTTCATTCGGTTCAAAAGATTGAATCCTCAGTGGCAGATCTTAGACAAGATTTAAAGAATGTAAACCAAAAAGTAATAGAGAATACTGCCAAAATATCAGATATGGGGGAGACTTAGGATACATCGAATCGACTCTTGTTTGACCTTTTGAAGCAGGACTGAGTATCACATACTAGAATGGAAGACATAAAGAATAGGGAGAGGAGAAACAATTTTCGGCTGCATGGCGTGCCAGAAGGCACAGAGGAAGGGTTCCCATCTCCGATTGACTTTGTGTAACAAATTCTTCGGACTACACTTTCACTCCCAGCCGACTTCCATTATGAAATGGACAGAGCCCATAGATCACTGGGCCTGAAACTAACCAATACATCTCCATTATAGTGTGCATGGTATATTATCAAGCCATGGACTACATCCTCCAAGAGGCCTGGAGACAAAAAGAAATCAAATATGATGGCACGCAGATATTCTTTGACCATGATTTTTCTCCCTCTTTACAAGCGGAGAGGTAAAAGATTAGGAGGATAATTAAAGAAATTAGGGAGAAAATGGGACTTAAGGAGCAGCTAGATTTCCCAGTGAAACTGAAGAGCCATACCTCAGATGGAATTAAAATATTGTCTTCGCTGGTCAAGACAGTGCCATTGCTGAGAAATTGGAAAGTACAGACGCCAGACTTGGAGATCGAGGAGTTGGAACGGAAAATACAAGAAGAATCCTGGAATAGGGCCGGAAGGAAAACCTGAAGGGACACGCTGGGAGCACTTCCAAAGGGACTAGCTAAAGACCTGAATTGTTTGCTGTGCCACATGGAGATGCGAGGGGTAGACATCAGAAACCAGAGAGTCGAGGTGAGATCAGCAGAAGCAACCTAAGAAACGAAGGATGTAGTAAGACTGACTAATGGCTCTATGAGCAATTGCTGAGTGATGAGCTGTAATTTGGAACTATTAAATACGAAAGCAGAATACCAGAACTGGGGAGGTGGGGGGATAAACAAGATTAGCAATATAGAAACTAAACAATGGACATAGAATGAGTAATAACTGGAGATGAGTAAAAGAACATAAAGAGCTGTAGAAAAGAGGGTAATAGAGGTAACCAGCTCCAGTGATTATTTAATTAAAGAGTTAATCTCCTCCATTAATGTTGGTTCATAACATGAAAAAAAGAGCCCATGGGGAATGGAAAATCAATGGGGAGAGGGAGGTATGAGGGGCTTTATCTGAACAGTAGCTTCTTCTACAAAGTGACAAGGCTCTGAACCTGACACGGGAGACATTCCCTGTACAGACCATATCCCAAGAGAGGGATATTAGGCCTACTTAGGCCACTACACAGAGGGAGAGGAGTCATTCTGCTGGCTCGCTACCCCCCTGAAGTACAGACAACCTAGGAAGAACACAATTCTGGTTATTGTTACTCCTGTTGGAGTTTTGTTATCTCCCCAGGGTTTAAAGGGAGGTAAGGTTGATTATGTTGGTATATGGCTGCATCATGTTTGGAAGGGAAAAAATCTTTTATAATCATAGTTTTGAAAAGGTTGCACAGAAGGAGAAGGGATCAGATCAGTTCCAGTACAGTAGCTTCTTGCTGATTTTACATTGTTTCTTGTGGATTTTACTTCATAGAAAGTTATTTCTTTTCTTTCTTATTAATTCTAAAGGGGCTAGCAGGGTACTGTTTTGGGGCTGCTGGAATTTTGAAACCTATTTTGGTGGCTATAAGTGAGCTCATTTGTTTGTTTCACTGTGTAGCAGGCTGTGATTGGGGAGGCCTATTTCTTCTGATTTAAAACCTATTTGGTGTGATTTTATTGGGGCTGTTTCTTTGAAATGAAGACCTATATCTTCTAATTTCAAGCAGAAACAGTCGGGGTCTGGCAGAGGTTGTGTGAACCTACTTTTGCTGAGCAGTTGGGGAAAGGATTTTAGTAGCTGGATAAGCTTTAAATTCGTATCAGTCTGTGGACTTTTAGGGCAGGAGTGCTGACTTGTTTAATACAGTGTTTGTGTGGGACCTTCCTCAGAAGGAGGTTGCAGTGCTTGGAGGTGCAGTGAGGGGAAGACACAGGGCTGATACACTCTTGTGAGAGTCGGGTGTGGGCCCAAATCCCTCCTTCCCCAGAGCACAGCTCATTTATAGGGGAACACCTGCCCTGCAATTGGAGGAAGAGACTTCAGGTGCAACTCATGTAGTCCTATTTACTGGGGGTTGGGTTTAAAGGCTGGGAGGGAGGAGCTTAGGGAGTTGTAAACTTCCCCTATAAGCCAACTCTTAAGGCTAATAGTCAGATGGGGAAAAGTTCAGCCACCCAAGCGTTGCAAGTTTAAAAGTCTGCATGCTGTATGGGGGGAAAATCGCATAGGTATAGGTACTGGTAGCTCAAGAAAGTGGATAGCCACTGGAGTTGGTAATCTGGCCTAGAAAAAAGACTGCTGTGATGATGGGGAAGGGACTGCATATCACTAGAGCAGGTATCTTTGGGCGGGTGGTTGGGTGCACAGGGTGTGGTGCGGCCATGATACTGGACTGGGCTTGGAAGTTTGGGGGATGCCCAGTGTGCTACCAGCTAGCACAGTTTAAGGAGGAGGTAGAGGGGATCCAAAGGCAGCTGAGAGGGCTGGGAGGGAAAGATTGGAGAGGTAGGAGGCAAGCGGTCACCTACACAGAAGCACTAGGTGCTGGGACCTCCCAAGCTGGGGGAGGAGTGAAGGGAGGTGCTCACACTAGGAGAGGAGGGAAGGGGGGTACACAGGGGGCTCAAGTAGTGGCAGATGGGGCCCAAAAGGTGGAAATTTCCACAGCAGTAGGCAAGAGTCTGGGAGTGTCCAAAGGAAACCGAGAGAGGCAGTAGGGACAGGGTGGGGGCACTGGGAGATGGGCTAAGGCTCACAAATAGTTTTAACCCTCTACACCCACTGGTAGAAGAGGGGTGTGTGGGGGAGGAAAAGGAGGAGGATGATGATGATGCTGCTGCTGGTGAAGCTGGGACAGGGACGGACAGAACGAGTGAAGGGGGCAAGTAGGGTGCAACAGAAGGGGTCCTGGCCAGGATGGGGGAAGAGGGGTAGGAGGGGAGAAGAAAAAGGAGGATCAGGGGAACAAGGAGGAGGCTGATGGTATGGAATGGGGAGCATGACAGGCAGGAAGGCGCAGGACGTAAATGGGATGATAGCGAGCAGAAAGCCAAGTAGGCAAACGGATAGGACGGATGGATTAGTAAGGAGTGGGAAAGAGATACAGAGAAAGATACTCAGGTGGGGGGGATAAAGAAGGCCAGGACACGGGTAAAGGAGGTGACCAGGGACAATAGTGAAGGGGCTACCTTTAACACCCAGATTGTGGGAGGTGTAAGGAGCCGGTTCAGGGAAGAATCCGGATGAAGGGATGAGGAGGGGCATGGAAGGAGGGGGAACCAGAGGGGTGAACAGGAAGGCAAGGGGAAGGTTAGAGTACTGCTATTGGGGACTCCATGATCAAAGGCATCCAGTGGGAGGGGCAGGAGGAGGTTAAAGCCTGTCTGATCAGAACCAAACGCCATCCAGGCCTGACTGTGCACAAGGTTAAGCATGAGTTGTACTCACTGGCAAGGGAATGCAGGGGGGACCCCAGACATTCTAGTGCAATGGGGACAAACAACATAAATGGAAATAATGAACTAGAAATTCAAGCAAGGTTCTGGGAGTTGGCCAGGGTATGCCTTTCCATAGACTGCAAGATCTCCTTTTCAGAAATCCTGCCGGTGCCAAGGGCTAGTGGGGAAAACAAGATGAAGATTAGGGAGATAAATCAGTGGCTTAGGGAGTGGTGTGGGGAATTGGGGTATGGCCCGTTGGGGGACTTGGGGGAGACCTGAGAGGATAAGGGGCTGTACACTAGGGACAGGCTCCACCTTAATTTGGAGGAGAAGAAAATCCTAAAGCTCAAGCTAGCAGAGTTCATCAGCAAAAGGTGGGGTTTAAACTTGTGAAGGGGGAGGGATCAAAAAAAGGGGGCAATGCCAGCAGGTACGATAAATGAGGAACATGGTCTCCACTCCTCTAGGGGGCTAGGGAGATATGGAAATGGGTCACCAGGTAGGGTGCAGGAGCTGAGAAATGGGAGCTCCAGGGGGAGAAAGGAGAAGAGGGAAAAGGGGTGGAGAGTGGTCCTGATAAATGCCAGAAGCTTAGGAAATAAAATGCCTGAGCTCCAGGCGATGCTAGCTGAGGGGGAGGTAGATATGGCAGCAGTCACTGAGACCTGGGCCACTCAAGGGCACGAGTGGGACCTAAATCTGGAGGACTACACTATGTTCAGAAAAGACATGGGGGGGGGAAGAGGTGGTGGTGTAGCACTGTTAGTCAGAAATGGAATGGGCATTGGAGGAGTAGAGGAGGCAGAGGGGAATGTGGAGGCTATTTGAGTCAACTTGCTGACGCAGGGGGGTAAGAGAGTAAAGGTCGGAGTGGTATACAGACCACCAGCACTGGCGGAGGTCCTGGAAGAAAGTTTGGTGGCAAATCTTGAGGGACACTGTAGATTGGGAAAGGGAAGGGCAGTGGTAATGGGGGACCTCAACATGCCAGGAACAGACTGGGGGACTATGACACCACCAGTGGCCAGCGAGCAGAGGCTGCTGGATGTCTTCCAGGATGTGTTTCTGACACAACAGGTGGGTGAGCCAACTACGGAGGCTCAGACACTGGATGTGGTCCTGGCGGACAATGATCAGATTAGGGGCCTAGAGGTGAGAGACCCACTGGCTGGGAGTGATCACGCCACAGTCTGGTTCTTCCTGGACCGGGGTGTGGGGAGGCGAACAAGGACGGTAATAACCGACTTTAGGGGTGCAGACTTCAGGGAGATGGGAAGGATCCTTAAAGATCGTCTGGACAGGATATGGCCAGATATGGATGTTGACAGCAGGTGGGGGATCATTAGGAGGGGAATACAGGAGGTTACCAGATCCTGCGCAATGGAAAGGTGTAAGTTCGGTAAGGCCAGAAAACCCTGCTGGTGGACCCAGGAGGTACAGGAGGTGGTGAGGGAAAAGAAGGCAGCCTATAGGCGCTTCAAGTGCTCAAGGAGTGAAAGGGATCAGGAGGAATATGAGCTAACAGCCAACATAGAAACATAGAATTTGACGGCAGATAAGGACCGCTTGGCCCACCCAGTCAGCCAAGAGAGTCACCAGGGTGTAGAGAGCAGCTAAGGCAAAAAAGGAGCAGTCCTTGGCCAGTGGGATCCAGAGGGGGGACAAGGGGGTCTTTAGATACATGGGGGAAAAAAGGAAAGTAAGGGGGCAGATCAGCAAGATAAGGATAGGGGATGGTTGGGCACAGGAGGTGGGAGAACAGGGAGAAGTCCTAAAATGAGTACTTTGCCTCAGTTTTTACCAGCGGGATGGAGGGGCTATGTCTTCAGAGGGGAGCAGGGGCAAACCGCAGCAAGGAGTAGGACCGGTAGAGACCAGGGGCCCTGATGGGTCTGGGGAATGGCATAGCCACCACAGACAGGCGGAGGCCCAGCAGTGCAGAGTGAAAAGTGGGAGGACGTGGAGGATAAAATCCCAGTAGAGAGAGTAAGGTAAGCCCTCAGGTCCCTTCAGACGGAGAAAGCACCTGAGCCAGATGAGATACATCCCAGGATGCTGAGGAAACTGGCGGATGTCCTGGCAGCCCCTCTAGCGGAGCTTCTCAACATCTCTCTGAGGACTGGGAGGGTGCCCCAAGACTGAAGGGCGGCCCATGTCGTGCCGATCCACAAGGGGGGGATCAAGACAGGAGGCGGGAAATTACAGGCCAATTAGCCTGACATTGGTGGTCGGCAAGGTGATGGAGAGTATTGTCAAGGAAAGGCTAGGGGGGATACTGGAACAAACTGGGTACTTGGACGATAGGCAGCATGGCTTTGTCACGGGAAGATCATGCCAAACAAATCTTGTTGAGTTCTATGACTGGGTGATGAGGGCCCTGGACCAGGGTAAGCCAGTGGACGTCCTCTTTCTGGACTTTAGCAAGGCGTTTGATTTGGTACCCCACAGTGGCCTGCAGGCTAAGTGGAAGGAAATGGGGGTAGGGAGACCGTTGTTAAGATGGATAGGAAATTGGCTCTCTGAGCATACTCAGAAGGTGGTGGTTGGAGGGTTGGCCTCATCCCCGTTACTAGTGGGGTTCCCCAGGGGTCAGTGCTGGGGCCACTCCTGTCCAACGCCTATATCTCAGGCATCAGGAGGGGGATCAGGAGTGAGATGAGTTTCTCTGTAGAAGACTCAAAGCTGGGTGCAGTGGTGGATGGAGAGAAGGGGAGGTTGGCCTTGTAGAAGGACCTGGAGGCTCTGGAAAGGTGGTTGGGAAAATGGAAACTAAAATTCAATGTGGGGAAGTGCAAGGTTCTGCACCTGGGAGTCAGAAATCCAGGCATGGGGTATACTCTCGGAGGACACGATTCAAGTCACAGAGGGTGAAAGGGACCTGGGGTAGTGGTAGATGTCAAAATGAACAACTCAGAGACCTGTAGCAGTAGAGCAGCGGCAAGGGCAAATAGGATGCTGGGATGCATCGCAAGGGAGAGTACCCCAGAA
Source organism: Neoceratodus forsteri (assembly GCA_016271365.2). Lineage (NCBI taxonomy): Eukaryota > Metazoa > Chordata > Ceratodontiformes > Ceratodontidae > Neoceratodus > Neoceratodus forsteri. The sequence goes on along the minus strand of CM057452.1, from coordinate 698,236,134 downwards.
AGGCAGAAGTGATCCTTTCACTGTATAACTGCTTGGTTAGGGCACACCCCAAGTATTAGGTACAGTTTTGGAGACCACATTTAAAGAGAGACATTACACTCCTAGAAAGGGTCCAAAGGAGGGCAGCCAAAGTGATCTGGGGCCTGGGGGAGAGGACCTATGAGGAGAGGCTCAAAGAGCTCGACATGTACACCCTGGAGGAGAGGAGGAACGGGGGACATGACAGAGGTCTTTAAGTATATGAAAGGGATCAATAAAGGAGGCCCAGTCAGGGTGCTCCAAAGGAAGGAGGGTGGGGCAACAAGAGATCATGGGTGTAAGCTGGAAGGGGACAAGCTCAGAGGGGAAAGGAAGAGATGTTATTTCACTGAAAGGGTGGTGGAGCCATGGAATGCACTGCCCAGGGAGCTGGTGGAGACTGTGGATGGGTTTAAGAGGGGATGGGACAGGTATAGGGGGAGGGTAAATCTGACCAGGCCCAATACAGGTGGAACATCTGGGACTGGGGACAGTATAACCCAAGGGGGAGGGGGACACACCAAAATCGGCCCTCAGTGCGGGTGGTGAAAATCGAGCAGACTCGAGAGACCATTAGGCCTATTCTGCTGGCATTTTAGTATGCTAGTATGTTAGTATAATTATGAGGAGTGCGAACAGAAGGATGGAGTCAAAGAAAGAAATACAGAAGGTTTGGAAAAAAGTTGAGAGGGTTGTGGATGGGGAAAAAATGAGGGAACACGTACTAGACAATGGGAGAAATTAAAATTATTTCACATAATGTTAAGGGCATACATTCTCCAGCGAAAAGGACAAGATTACTAGGGGAACTGAGATAGATTTGGGGGTATAGTGTTTTTACAAGAAACACATTCGACAGGGACAGAACATGTAAAATTAAGAAGGAGCTGGGTGGGAAGGGTGGAATCATCGGCTTCCCCAAACCATAGAAAAGCAGGAGCAGTAATTTTAATCAAGAAGGATCTGCGGTTTCAAGTAAAATCAGTGGAATCAGGAATGAAAGGACATTTTGTAAGGATTACAGGAGGTTTAAAAGGGTCTTTGGTGTATCTAGTAAATATCTATGCACCTAACCAGAATCCAAAAGAGTTCTTGACTAAAGTCCTACATAAGATAGCCAGATACAAGAGGGACAAATAATAATAGGAGGGGACTTAAATACGGTCAAGAATTCCTACATAGATAGATCCTCAGGAGTCAAAGTAACAAATGCTCAAGCAACAAAGACTTTGAATAGTCTAACTAAAGAACAAGGGCTGGCAAATATATGGAGAAGTCAGCATGGGAAGGAAAGGGATTTCACCTTCTACTCCCCAGCGCACAAATCACATTCCAGGATTGATGCCTTCTACATGCAGCAGCAATATTTATATGGAATATCTAAATCCCAGATAAGTAATTTTACTTTATCTGATCATGCCCCAGTGGTAATTCAACTGAAAGCAGGACACGAGGAAAGACAAGCTTTGTGACAACCGAATGGCTCGCTATTAAATAACAAAACTTTGAAAAAAAAAGTTGGGAGAGACCATAGAAGTAGTTAAACTGAACAGACTACAAGGATGCTCAAATCCGTTTATTTGGGAAGCTGTCAAAGCTGTTGTTCGAGGGGAACTAATCAGCCATGTAGCTAGCCTTAAAAAAAATCAAAAACAAAAATGGGTAGAGTTAATGGGGAAAATAAGAGAATTGGAGAAAGTGCATAAAGAGAAGCCATAAGATTCTAAAATATATATAGAATTATTAAAAATCAGAGAGGAGCTGCATGACATGGAAAACGAGGGGGCAGAGGGCAAATTAAGGTTCTTAAATCATAAATACAAGGAAGTGGGGGGGAGGCATCAAAATTATTGGCACACAGATTAAAAAAAACACAAGCGGAAAGGGTAATAATCCATATTGTGAATAAAGAAAATCCTAATAGCCCCTGTACTAGTCCAAAGAGATACCTCAGCAATTTCTAAATTTTTATAAAAAATTATATTCAGAGGAAAGAAATGATGAGGAGATGAAAAGGGGAACTAAAAACTTTCTGCAAAAATTAAAGTTATCCAAATTAACTACTGAAATGAGGGATACCCTAAATGCACCGATCACAGCCCTAGAAGTAAAAAAAGTAATTGAATCTTTACCCACTGGAAAATCTCCTGGTTCAGATGGGTATAGTTCTGAATTTTACAAACAACTTAAAGGGACCTTATCACCCATTCTAGCTCAGGTGTTTAATGACTGCTTAGCAGAAGAAAATAGACCAGGGACTTGGGCTGAAGCACTAATCACAGTTCTGCCCAAACCAGAAAAAAAAAAAAGGGACAAATGTGAACATAACAGGCCCATATCATTACTAAATCAAGATGTAAAAATGTTAACTAAAATATTAGCCCTCAGATTACAAAATTACATGGAATACTTAGTGCATATGGACCAAATGGGTTTCATTCCCAATAGACATTCAGCAGACAATGTTAGGAAATTATTAAACATAATGAGGTACAGTAATCCCACAGATTCGGCTCAGTTGGCAACATTCCTTGATGCTGAAGAAGCATTTGACCGCTTAAATTGGACATACCTAATAATGGTGCTAGAAAAAATGGGAATTGGAGGAGAATTTCTGAAGTGGATTCAGCTATGTTATAAACAGCCGGAGGCTAGAATTAGAGTGAATGGCACAATCTCTGGGTCGTTTAATATAGAAAGGGGATCATGGCAGGGGTGTCCTTTGTCCCCACTTTTATTCGCTCGGAGCTTAGAGCCACTGGTGGAAGCCATCAGAACAGCATCGGATATAAAAGGCATAGCAATAGGGACAAATACTAGTAAAACATCATTGTACGCGGACGATACCCTGATTTATTTGTAAGACCCAGAGAATTCTATACCCCCAAAATTATTGGAACAATATGAAAATATATCAGGTTTTAAAGTAAATAAAGATAAAAGTGAGGTATTGCATACAAAGGGAAAAGTGAACCACAAGATTTGGGACTTGATTCCATTCAAATGGGTACTGAATAAGGTTAGATACTTAGGCATTTGGGTTCCAAAAAATATGAAAGAGCTATTTAAGGAAAATTACAACCCCTTGTTCAAGCAATTGGCCATAGATCTTAATAGATGGAATGACCTTCCCCTCACTTTTTCCAACAAAATAGACACAATAAAAATGAACATTCTGACACGATGCTTATTCCGTTTCTTGACACTTCCCTTGAGTATACCATCTTTGGAATGGAGAAGTCTGAAAAGGAAGCTTTATCATTTTGTGTGGGCTGGGAGAAAACCCAGAATTAAATGGGTAGTACTTCAAGAGGTAAAAGAAAAGGGGGGCTGGGGGTTACTGGATTTTAAAAATTATTATATAGCAGCACAAATACAAATGATAGCTAAAAAGACTAACCCTAGACAGAGAGGGGGGTGGCAGATGCTAGAAAAAAAAAAGGCCCACCCTCAGATCCCCCTGCATGTACAGCCTTGGACGATACTGAAAGGAGAGTTGACCGAAATTCAGAACAACTGGACAAAGCACACATTAAGTGTTTAGTTGCAAGCCAGGCAGGCATGTGAAATACCTACTAAAATAAGCAAGTACATCCCTTGTAGATATAATTCAAAGCTCTCATGGGTATGGTATGTAGATGTCTGGGAAGGTGGGAACGGAAGGGGTTGAGATATTTAGACCAATTATTGGAAGAGACGGGTTAAAACATTCGGAACTATACAACAGGAATTTATGATTCCTAAAAAGGATTTTTCCGGGTATCTGCAATGTAGAAACTTTATATTAAGAGGTCCGGGACTAACTACCATTAAGGCAGATCCAGTCTTAGTGGCCCAATTGATCCACAGAAGAGGTACACAGTCAGAAATTAGAAACTTAATTTCACAGGTATATAGATCCTCACAAGAAGGGAAGGGTACATTAGCAATTCAGTGTATCCAGAACAGATGGGAAGCCGACGGTGAATTAACAATAGAAAAGGAGGATTGGGAGTGGATTTGCCGCAGGGTGCACAAAACCACTGCAATGGCATCATGGAGAGAGTTCGTGGGAGATTTTTTATAATACCTTTAATGTCAAAACACTATAAGAAGTCTTATCCTGATTCCTGCTGGAGAGGATGTGGACAGAAGAGAACATTTTACCATATCTTCTAGAGTTGCCAGACTGCAGTCTCTTACTGGGTACAGATTGAGAGTGCGGTCAGGAGAATATTGAATCTGGTAGCCCCACTAACTTTTGTACATTTGGTCCTGGGAAAATCTCCTAGGGAATTGAAGGGAGCAAACTCCAGATACCTATTCTGTGTCTTAACAGTGGCGGCACTTAAAGTAATAACTCAAAATTGGATGACAAATAACAACCTATTAAACAATGCAAAGCAAACATAAAAAAAAATAAATAAATAAATAAAGACCTTAGAGACTATTACATCCAAAATGAGATTACAAGTAGACACATTTAATTCACGATGGCTGCCCTTTGTTACATTACATAGAAGAGGTAGAGGGGATAGGTGTAATAGAACAATTGTTGGGATGGGAGGGAGAAGAGGGCTGAGGTACTAAATAGTAGATTTTATTGGGAGCTGTCAAATTCAAGCATTCTGATATAGAACAGAACCAAGAAAGACATCAGTCTGCATGAGAAGATACAGTAAAATTTTAGAAATCATACATCTCCATAAACAACTAACGGAAGTGCAACAGTAAAGAAACTTGAATATAGTTATTTAAAAAAAAGTTTATTAAGGGTTGGGGGGGTTAAAATCAGCAATGTCATATGAATTATCTGAATAAGAGAGATTTGAAGTCAAAGGAACCAATATGATTTTATCTAAAGAGGTTAAATCAAAGGAACTGATATGATTTTATCTAAAGAGGTTATGTAAAAAAGGAAACAATGGGGATAAGGAAGTCTCAGGAATGAGGAACATGGTTATCCTGTGAAAAGAAAAGAGAGAGATTGATAACCGATGACACTGTTAGATAATATGAGGTATAATCTGGATTGGAGATTAATTCAGTTTGGTACTTACATTAAATGCCTAAGCAGAGGGGCTTCTACAGAACTAACAAAAATCATAATATGAATTGTTATAATGGTAAAAAATGGATGTAATATGCTTCTCTGTAAGGATGAACCATTGTAAAACTTGAAAAAGTACATGTCAAACTGTGGAATCATTGCTCAATAAATTACAAGTTAAAAAAAAAAAAAAAAAGAAATCTGGCTTTCCCCAAAGATTTCCAATGGAGAGATCGAGCTTAGTGGCTTCACACACATCCGGAAAGATGGACTGAAGAAAAAAGGAGGGGGATGCATGTTCTATATCTCCAACAAATTCTCCTTCACTGAACACATTCCGAGATCAGTTTTCCCTTCTGGAAACCCTCTCCATTCTCCTACTCCTAGGCCCTAACAAAACCCTCACCCTTACCACTACCTACATTCCCCCGGGCAGCCCTCTCTCTGACCTCAAGTCACTTCTAGTCTTTCAACAAACCCCTCCCACTCAATAGGGAGTGGATCCTCCTTGGGGATTTTAACATTAACTGGGTCTCCAACCAAGCCGATGCCGCCAAATCTTCTATCGCAAATCTTTGCCTTCACCAGCTTGTTGCCCCCCCCCCCACCAGATCTAGTTACAAAACAGGTACCCAAACACTTACTGATTGGATTCTTGTTTCACATCCCACTCGCATGTCCGACTCCAGAGTCTTGCCCAACTCTATCAGCGATCATTGCGCAATATTCTGCCTTTGCTCAGCCAGACTACCCAAGTACTCCCCTGCCTTTATATTTACCAGGAGACTAACCGAACAGAACACTGGACTCATAACCTGTGATTTCAACCTTGTTTTTTGTAAACTTTATTTTGCAGAGCAGAGCTTATCGCATCTTAGTGACAACAGTAAGGCATACAGTAAGATGACTTGCAGTAAAATTACTTAGTACAGAGGCAGTTACATGCAATACTTAAGTAGACTATACATACTGTATCATAATAATAAGTCCATAGGCTAAAACAGACACAGCAATATCAGACCCAGAACAAATTTCGGGGTGGCAATTTCAAATACTAGAAAGTTGCTAACCAGTCAGATTGTAGGGCAGTTTCCAATGTACCCCAAATCTCCTTATATCTATCCATTTGATCCCTGACAAGAGTTTTGGATTCTCTCCAGTTTCAAACATTCCACTATGTCTTTAAGCCATGCTGCAGCAGAAGGAATTTCAGAAAGTCTCTTGTGCTTCTCCAATACCCAGAGACCAATTACCACTCCTGAACGGTGGAGCCTGTAGCCACTCTTAGTGCCCCTACCCCTTCCCACTGGTAAGGCCAGCAATACCTTCACTGGCTCCGACCTCAAGGGTTCATTCAGAGTAGAGGCCAGAATATTGAGGACACTATTCCAAAATAGTCTAACCTTGTGGCAGTCCCATGTCATATGGAAAAAGGTAACCTTATGTATACGGCATTTCGGACAAAGGCTAGAGGTTTCTGGATCGATTCTGTGAGCTAGCACTAGGGTAAAATATACCCTCATGGTGTCAGCGTGGCTCAGTTGGTAGCACATCCGCCTCTGGACCAGAAGGTCGTGGGTTCTCGTCCCACACCGGGATTGGACTTGCACCTAAAAATCGCTGGCATCCGAGTGCAGTATTGGGGGGTGCTGTACTGCTGGGGTGTGCCGTCCTTCAGATGAGACGTTAAACCAAGGTCCCTTCTGCCCATCCTGGTGTTGTCCTGGTGGGTGTCCAGGTGGAAGTAAAAGAACCCAGGGCACTCTTCGCAAAAGAGTAGGGAACATTCCCGGTGTCCTGGCCAACATTCCCCTTCCCATAAACCGGTTCATGCAATTATCCAGCCTGTGTGTGGGTGATGATGTGTGATATGGCTGCCACCACACATTCAGTCACTTCACTACCAGTCTAGCATTGCTTGTAAAGCGCTTTGGATGTATGAAAAGCGCTATATAAATGCTGACTACTCTTCTCCTTCTCCTTCTCCTTCTTCCTATCAAGATATTGTATTGGATAGACCCAAGCCTATTGTTAACTGTACAGTTCAAAGCATTCTTTAAAATGTGTGTCCAATCTCCTCCAATCAGGCTATCCGGGTAAAGGACAGTCTCCCACTTACACTTCAACCCACCCAGAGGATCCGGGAGGGCACCTAATAAAACTCTATATCAACTTCTTAGTGGCCTAAAGGCGGGGTCAGAGTACCGTCCCGTGAATAGTTCCTCTAGTGGTGACCTTCTCAAATCTTTTCCTCCTCTCTCTCCCAATCTCGCCTCAATTCCCACATTTTATCTTTAAATATGTGAAGTACTGGGAAGCCCCCAAGCCATACCTGTGGGACAGCTTACAGAAGGGTAGAACCACACCATCCTTCATTATATGCTGCAGCAGGAAGATGCCTCTGCGTCTCCAAGCACCCTCTCCCCAGTCACCATGGGGCGGTACCGTCGCCCCTCTCCAAAAGGTGAACAGTGGAGTGTCTGGGGAAACGTGGGGTCCAAAACTGAGTAGTTCATGTGCTATTTTCCAAGCCTTCCACATAGCTCTGGTGCAGGGATGTAGCAGCCCAGCTTGGGATTCCCTTCCCCCCAGGGTGCCACCAGAATATTGTGGTACATAGAGACAGGGGATGTATTTTCCATATCTATCCATGCAGGGCGGGCCTCCCCCTCCCTCAAGAGATCCTGAATGTGGGCCTGCTGTGCAGCCAGATAGTAGAGTTTAATGCTTGGGAGACCTAGGCCTCCTAGTCTAACTGATTGCCAGAGTATGTTTTTTTTTTTTTTTTTTTCAATCTTTGGGCTCTTGCCTTGCCAGAGTACCTGAATGATGGCCCCCTTCATAGTCTTTATGTATTTATTGGGTATGCTTATGGGCACAGTTTGAAAAATGTATAGAACTTGGGGAAAGGTGCTCATCTTAATTAGATTCACCCTTCCTAGCAGGGTTAAGGGAAAAGCTCTCCAATTAAAGTAGTCCTCCCTGACCCTCTGGACTATCTGAGTGATTAGCATAAGCCATTTGGGAAATCTTCGAGGGTAAATTAATTCCCAGGTACTTAATCTTCTAGGAGGGTTGGATAGTATAGTTTGAAATTGCTATCGGCTATTTCTTCCTTCTCAAGGGGAGCCACTCACACTTGCCCCAAGTGATTTTATGACCTGATATGGGACCATAAATATTAAATATTTGTGAGAGGGCTGGTAAAAATCTTTTAGAAATAAAAGAATATCGTCTGCAAAGACAGAGATGACATGGTTCTTCCCTCCCGGTTGAAGGCCTGTGATATCCCCATAGGACCCAATTGTTTCCGCCAAGGCTTCAATAGTAAGAACATAAAGAAGGGGGGAAAAGGGGGCACCCCTGCCTTGTACCTCGTGTAAGGTGAAAAGTGTCAAACAGGGCGTTACTGCACAAAATCTGAGCTTATGGATCTTTATAGAGGTAACAGCAACTGCTGGGCTGCCTATAAAACTCTCCTTAAGCAGACAAAAGATGTATATATAATGCTAAAAAGAAATATGAATTAGATCTTGTGATTAATGTCCAGGATAACTGCAAATCATTTTATGCATATATTAATAATAAGAGGGGTAGAAGTCATGCTATTGGACCTCTTCAGGCAACAGATGGTAGCATGGTTACTGATCAGTTTCAATTAGCCCATTATAATATTTTTTTCACATCAGTATTTAACAACAAAACACACCCTTAGTCAATGCATCTGGACACTATGCTAGATACTGGCCTCTTAATCACTAGAGATGATGTCTTTAAAAGGCTTCAGAATATTAATCAAAATAAAATCACAGGGACCAATGGGTTGCATCCAAGAATAATTAAGGAGATGGCAGACATCATAGCTGACCCAGTAACTTTAATTTTTCAAAGATCATTGGAAGAGGAATATGTCCTGGAGGCATGGAAGCAGACAGCGGTGGTACCTATATATAAGAAAGGGAGTAGGCATGAGGTGTCAAATTATAGACCAATCAGCCTCACAGTTCTGGGCAAAGTCTTCGAAGGTATTATTAAAGATCATATTAATTCGTACCTTAAAAAAACCGACATGACAGACCCTGTTCAGCAAGGTTTTACTAGTGGAAGATCTTGTCAGACTAATCTGGAGTTTTATGGGAAGGTTAGTAAGGCACATGACCAAAAGCTGTCAGTGGATGTGATTTACATGGATTTTTCAAAGGCTTTCGATAAGGCTCCACATGGAGAACTTATTTGATACATTCATTGAACTTAAAACTTGAAGGTAAAATAACTAAATGGATAGAAGCATGGCTTGACACTAGGAAACAATCAGTTAATGTAGGCAGAACCTGTTCTACCTGGGCGGAGGTGACTAGTGGGGTGCCTCAGGGCTCCGTTTTGGGGCCTTGTTTATTTAACATCTATATTGCCTCATTAAGTATTGCTACTGGTGTATGGGTATCTAAGTTTGCAGATGACACCAGAGTTGGCTAAACAGTGGACAATCTGGAAGATCATACACGCCTTCAGAGAGCATTGTATGATCTGGAAAAATGGGTATTAGAAAAAATATTAACCTTCAATATTGATAAATCTAGTGTTATGCACTTCAGGAGACTTAACGGACACAGGACTTATACACTTGGAGGAAGTAAACTCAATATTGTGGAGCAACAAAGTGACTTGAGTATTACAGTAACGAAGGATCTTTCCTTTAAACTACATTGCAACCGGGTTATAAAGAAATCCAGCAGTATTCTGCACTGTATTAATAAACATATTACATGTAGAAATAAGGAAATCCTACTACCCCTATACACCTCCTTGGACTACTGGACTACTGTGCCCAGTTTTGGTCACCTGGTGGGAAAACAGAGATAGTGGCACTTGAAAAAGTTCAAAGGAGGGCCACTCACAGCATACTGGAAGCAAAACGGCATGACTATCATACAAGATTGAGCATCTTGGGCCTTTACTCAACGGAATATAGGTGACTAAGGGGTAGCGTGTATGATATTTGAATCACTCACTGATCCTGGCCTATGGGAACTTCTGGGGTTGAATTTTAGGGAATTATCCTATATCACTAGGGCCCATCCCCTACAACTAATGGTAGCTTGTCCTAGAACAGAAAGCAGGAAATTCTGTCTTACCCTAAGAATAACCAATATCTGGAACATGCTCCCTCTAGAGGTAGTAGCCAGTGCTAGTATAAGCACCTTTAAGAGTAGATTAAATAGTTACCTCATTAAGCACAATATTTCAGGTTACCCTTGATATGGTGAACAAAAGGACTTTTGTCTAACATAACTCTGTTTCTACCTATGAGATCGTATCCAGCTCCTCAGCCCATCCCCAAAACCATATTTATTCAGGACGGCATGCATAAAGGGCCATTCCGCCCAATCGAATGCCTTTTCAGCATCTAGTGCCAGCAACCCCCCCCCCAATCCAATTAAAACATTCCATTCATTGTTCCCCAATACTGTATTTGGCCTGTCTCCCCTTAACAAAACCCCCGTGGTCCGGATTCATCACCTTGGGGAGAATCTTCTCGATTCTGGCCACCAACAGCTTTGCCAAAATGTTATAGTCAGAGTTTAATAATGTGATGCGTCTACAGGACCCACATTTAGCTGGATCGTTACTGAACTTGGGGAGTACTGTAATAGTGACCAAATACATAGAGGGGGGCAGATATTCTTTTTCCAGGGCCTCAGAAACCATCTGTAGCATAAGGGGCCCCAAAACATCCCAAGTCAACTTGTAAAATTCAGCCCGTCTACCATCGGGCCCTGAAGGCTTTCCCTTTCTCATTTTCCAGATAGCTCTCTTAAGCTCTTCTGGTAAAACTGGGGACTCCAGCTCTCTCTCTCTCTCTTTCCTCCTCTTCCCCAACAGCCAGGAGGTGGATATTTCTTAAAAAAAGCTTCTGGATCAGCCCCAGCATGAAATTCAGAAGTATACAAGTCTGGATAAAATGCTTTAAATGCATCACTAATCACTTGCTGGTCATATGCGAGATCCCCACTGGGATTCTCCAGCCTCATGTTAATTCTCTCTGCCTCCTTCCCCTTCACCAACCACGTCAACCACTTACCCGCCTTGTCTTCATCGAACTGGGTATTGGCCCTTGTAGGGAGGAGGTTCCTTTCTATAGCCCTATTCGTTAACTGATGGTATTTCCCCTTTAGGCCCCTAAGCTCTGCGGCTGTATGTGGGTCCACTGCAGCCTTCATTTCTCCCTCCAATTGCTAAATTTTTTTTTTCCAAAGTAGCTTCCTCCCTAGATAAGCTCTTAATATATGCAGAATATAAAACTGCCTCCCCTCTCACAAAACCCTTTAATGCGTCCCATGTATTATAAATACCAGCATCTCCCGGATTGTTACAGGCAATAAATTCCTTAAGACTGTCACTGATCTGAGCTATGAACTGTTTGTCTATTAAGAGCGCTGGGTCCATTCGCCACGTGGGCGACAGGGGCACTCTCCCTGGGGGCAGAATTGTTACAATAAGGGGGGCATAGTCAGAATTAACCATGGGACCATACCTTGCCTCCATAATCTCTCCCAGCAGCACAGAAGGCATAAATATGTAGTCTAGCCTGGTGTCGATTTTATGGGCTTGGGAGTAAAATCAGTATTCCCTGTCTTGTGGATGACAGTGTCTCCAAGCCTCTAAAACAGCCCTACCTTCCATCATTCCTCTTAAAGCAGACACTCTGGGAAGGGTTCTACAGCCTGAATGATTTAATGCAGGGTCCCAATTTGTATTAAAATCCCCACCTATAATCAAATTATCTGGGTATGGGGCCAATGTGAGAGCCAGGTGAGTGAAAAAATCAGGGGAATCGAAATTTGGGCCGTACACCAAAACCAAAACCAGTCTGGTACCTCCACAATCCACCTCAGTTATAACACAACGCCCCTGAGGGTCCGATTGGACCAACAGAACTCTATGAGGGAAGTTAGGCCTAATCCATAACACTACTCCCTGGGCATCACAGGTAAAGGGTGCACCCAGGAAAGAGCCCCTCATGAGGCAGCCAATCTGTTCACTTCCTCCCCAGTGGAGTGCATCTACTGGAAAAAAACAATATCCCCCCTTATTTTCTTAATTTGAATCTAAACTCTCTTTCTTTTCACCACCGTTCTAAGTCCACTGACGTTCCAGGACACCAAATTTATACTAGCCATTTATGTTGTATTGTATACTGTACCAGTAACCTCTGCTATTTTAATATAATAAGCCTTTTTCAGAAAAAAGAAAACACTCCGCAAAGTTTTGTGGTTAATTCCCTCGATCAGACTACCCCTTAGTTGAACGAACTTCACCTTCTCCCCAACTCCCCCCGTTCCATTCCCTCTTAACCCAAAATCCCTGAACACTGAACACATATAAATAAATCCCAACCCCAAACAGCTCCCTTTCGCCCACTAATAGTAACTTAACCCAAAATCCCTGAACACTGAACACATATAAATAAATCCCAACCCCAAACAGCTCCCTTTAGCCCACTAATAGTAACTGTTCTACAGAAATACAACATTGTAGAATCACAAAAGACTGCCCCACTAGAAACCCTCCTCCCAATATTGGTATGAACATTAACAATGCTAAATAAGTAAGCAGTACCCTTTTCCCAGTACTTAGACTGTTTGGGTTAAACTCCTTCTACTTTACGTGGATTGAGCTTTTGGCTCACTGCATAAACACATAATCTAGCACAGGGTCTCGTGCCTCCATCCCATTTGAATAAAGTTCTTCAGTGGAGGGAGGCTTTCCCTTCCCCCCCACCCCACCCCCGAGGCCTAATGCTACAATAGGCCTAGGTGTAAATCTCCCACGGGGACCTCCGAAGGGTGCCCCTCCCGCTCTGAGACAGTGGGTTCAGCACCCTTACTAGAATGCTTAGAGCAGGTTAACTAACATTGCTCAGCTGTCTGTATTAGCCTACATAAAAAGAAGAACCTTGAAGGAGGCAGGTTATAGGACTTGGGAGTCAGGACCCCCCCTCAGAAACTTCAGACTCAAACTCCTATGCAATAAAAAAAAAGAAAGAGAAAATATTTATCAACGCAAGACCAATGGGTTTCCAAGTATTTTTTAGGTTATTGCCAAGAAAATATCTGAAATAAATCAAGTCACTTGTTCAATAATATAAGCAGCAAGTGTGTCCAACAATCCCAGGCACAGTGATGTAGGCCTGTCTCCTGAGGCTGAGCATCTGACACTGCAGCACGAGCCTCAAACTCCACAGATAGTCTCATGCGGCTTAGAAGCAGGTCGGCCCTGGAGGACTCGAGGTCATCCACAAGTGTGGGTGACAGCGGAAAGGGGAGCCCCTGCCTTGCCAGCCCTAACAGGCCACCACAAAGGTGTTGCGGCTCAGGAGGCTACGCACCCCCCGCCCCACACCCCAACAAAGTCCCGGAATCCAGTCAACAGAACCTCAACAAACTGCTGCTTCCCCTCAACCCATAGGCTAGTTATTCAGCTGTCTTCTCTTATTTCTTTCCAACTCCACAGCATACTCCATCGCCCCCCCCGGGATGGATGGCAAAGGACCTTTGGTTGCCACCCTGGGGTTGCACAATGAGTCTAGCCAGATAAACCAACGAAAAGGGACAATCTAAATCATTTAACTTATTTTTTACTTCATAGAAGGCATGGCGTTGGACTTGCAGTTGCCAAGAGTAATCCGGGAATAAGCTTACTCAGGATTGCTGGACTAGTATTTGGCCCTTTTTTCTTGCCACGTCCAAAGTATACTGGCGATCCTGAAACCTCAGGAATTTAACAATTATATGTCTGGGACACTGCTCCAGTGAAGACTTGGGTCCCGGGATCTATGCACTCTCTGTATCTCAAGAGATACATCCTGGAATATTAGAAGAGTTTGCCTAAACCAGGTCTGAATGTATGCCGCAGAGTCCCATCCTTCTAGGCCTTCTGGCATGTCCACTATCCTAACATTACAACAACGTTCCCGGTTTTCATGATCGTCAATGTTCCATTTTAAAATCTCAGTTTCTTTTAGAGCTTTCTGAAGGTCAAAGTTGGCTTGCTGAGTAGTGTCCTCCTGGCCTTCCAGTCAGGCTTCCAACTCCCCCAGCCTTGTCTCATGGTTGTCAAAGGTCTCCGATACTGTGTTGATGGTTTGCTGGAGGTGCTAGAGCTTGGGTGCAACAATTTCAAAATTGGCCTCCATCCATGTTTCAAAATCATATTTAAAATCTTTAATCAGTCTCTCCAACACATGAAATCCTTCAGACATAGCAGAGGAGGTTGTTGGCTCCGGCAAGGGATTAGATTCATCTGGCTGGTCCGATGGTGCCTTTTTTTTTTTTTTTTTGTTTTACCCAATACGTGCTCCACAGTAGCCACTCCTTCGGGCTTGCCAAGGCTGACCTCCGACCCATCCATCCTCCGAGCCTCCGCCCAAATCGCAGGTAGCCCCCAAGCTAACCCGGCGTAACCCTTCACCGGATGGGTCCCCCTCCTCCGAGGGGGAAGCGCCAGCCAAGGGGGGGGGCGCCAGACCAGCGCAACACTTGGCCCCAGGGGTGCTGTTGAGGCGAGAGCCTGGGAGACCTAGATGGCCCTCGATACCGGGCAGCTATCATCTGGCTGCCGTGGAGCGTGTATTTCCACTTTTCCAGTTGATCCCTCCTACGTGTGTCTGCAGTGCTCCTGGGCTCTACCAGAAGCCACTGCAGCGCGACGATAACCCACTACCCACCCCAGGAGAGAAGAGCAGTCCTACGGACGTTTGATCCTCTCCCACCCCTGCCAGCCCCAACGTCCCGAGTCTGTTCCTGAACCCGGGTTGTCGGTGTGCGCGCAGGTAAGGCGCCAGCGCTCATCCCTCCGCGCCACTGGCCTGGCGCGATGCCTTTGATCAAGGCACCCTCGGTCCCATTCTAACTTGGGCTGCTGACTGAGGTAGGCCCTTGTTGGCCTCTGGGTCTCTCAGTGGCCTAAAGGTAAGCTTCGCCTGCTTCTTGACAGATTTAGTCATAGATGGCATCTGAGTGATCTTAGCGCTAGTTTTAGTGGAGATTGAAACGACAGCTCTTTGGATGGAGGCAAATTGCAGTGGATACCATGTAGAGCTCTCAGGCTATGCGAGCATTTTGCTCCCTCACTAGGCCATGCCCCCCCACCGCACCAGATTTCAGCCTTGTTGACAAGTCCTTTACCAAGGGACCAGAAGACTGACTATCATTCAGAAATTCTGCAGCATCTTTGTCAGCATATGCGATAAACATGCTCCATTCAAAAAAAATTAGAACAAGGGGTAAAATTAATCAATGGGTCACCCTTGATCATAAGTTGATGAGATCAAGTGATAAAGCCTGGGCCCATTACTTGAAGCACAAAGACCCCTCCCAGCTGTACCTCTACAGATCTCTCTGTAATAAGTGTAAATCTGCCATCAGAAAAGCAAAAATTGACCACATGCATAATAAACAACTCGGGGATGCCTCGAGCCCCCATCAGCTATGAGGTACCCTCAACTCGCTCCTTGGAAAAAACAAAAATTCTGATCCCATCACCCTGTTCCACAGCGAAACTCTAACAATCCAACAGAAGTTGTGAACATTTTTAACTCTTTCTTTAGTGACCTCGAAAAATACAAACCTCCCTCCTCCACCCCTCTACCCTCATCCGACCCTAGCCACCCCGACACCACGGTCCCAGCCCTATTCAATTTTTACTTTAAGGCCCTGCAAGCTGGGGAAGCCATCAAGCTCATTCGCCTCTATTCTGGCTCTTTCCCCAACACCTGGAAAACCACCACCACCAAACCGCTATTCAAAGCTGGGTCTAGAAACGATTTTGTTAACTACCACCCTATTTCTCTCCTCACCCCTCTCTCAAAAATCACCGAGAAGGACATACACTCCCAAATCACAGACTGCCTTGACACCTGCAACCTACTCTTCAGTGTCCTGCATGGTTTTAGACCTGGTCACAGCACTGAAACAGTCCTGGTCAGGTCCACCAGCAACATTAAGGCAAATGACAAAGGGCAGTATACCGGATCTGTCTGTCGACCTGACCACGGCGTTCAACCTTGTGGATCACAACATCCTCCCCGACACCCTTCCAGGTCTGCACCTCTCCAATAATGCTGTAAAATGGGTTGGCAGCTACCTCTTCAGGAGATCTCATTGTATCCACATCCAAGATCATCTTTCCGTAGCATGTCCAATCAAATATGGTGTTCCCCAGGGCTCCATCCTGGGCTCCTTTCTTTTCTCACTATTCATCAATAACTTTCCCACCATCTGCCAAAACACACTTGTCCTCTACGCCAGTGATGCAGCCCATTTCTGTAGCCACGAAAACCCAGCCTCCATGCTTCACAATCTACAGTCAGATTTCTTGAAACTTCAGTCCTAGTTCTCTGGGAACGGCATGGTCCTTAACTCCAGTAAGACAAAGTCCATGGTCTTCTCTGGTCCAAAGACAGCCCCTGCATCCGGAATGACCCTATTCGACAACTCCAGTAGCCTTATCAAACAGGTGACCTAATTCTAATACCTAGGTCTACCTGGACCCCAGTCTATCCTACAACCTTCACATAAACAACCTCATTAAGAAGATTCATATCAGGCTTGGTCTTCTGTACAGGATCAGAAAGTTCCTCCTTCCCTTTTCCAGGCTACACCTGGCTACCTCCTTTCTCCTGCCCCTCATCGACTATGGTTCCGTCATCTACGCTCCACCTACATCCATGCTACACTACTCCAAACTGAGAGTTACCTACAACAATATAGCTCGTTTCACTCAGACTTCCCTGGAAAACCCACCACTGAACCCTCTACTCCTCCCTCAGCTGGCCCACCACTGAAGGAAGGTTTCACCTACATTGCTCTCCTTCCTTCATAAAATCCACTTCAATCTGCTTCTACCCAGTGTCAACTCCCTTTTCCCGCTCTCAGTACCTGTGCGGTCGACTAGAGGCGCTGCCACTATGGTCTTTGACATCCATTTTTCTGTACCAAGCAGGCTCAGAACTCCATCTCCTGTAATGGCACGAAGCTGTACAATAAATGTATCCCCGGTATCCAAGCCTGCAAGTCCATCCACTCCTTCAACTCCTCTCTCAAGGCCCAACTCCCAATTCCACCAACCCCTTTAGCCATGCACTTTCCCCTCATACCACACTTATTGATACTGCCCCTGTCCTCCCCTTCTCCTCCTACATATTTTGGATATGTATTGTTTCTCTCCTCCTCCTTCATATTCTGCAGGGAAGGCAACAGAGGGTGGTGGTGGGTGGGGAGCTCTCACACCCAAGGGCAGTGACGAGTGGTGTTCCACAGGGCTCAGTGTTGGGACCAGTGTTGTTTGGGATATTCACTGCAGACATATCATTGGACATCAAGAGCAAGATCAGTCTGTTTGCTGATGATACCAAGATAGGCGCGGTGGTGGATGACCTAGGGGGATGGCAGGGGTTGCAGGATGATCTGGCAAAGCTTGAAACCTGGTCAGACACCTGGCAACTGGGCTTTAATGTCAAAAAGTGCAAGGTGCTGCATTTTGGGATGAAGAACCCAAGGAGGAGTTACCAGCTAGGGGGAGTGCAGCTAGCCCAGACAGAGGAGGAGAAGGATCTGGGTGTGCTCATTACAGGGTCAGTGAACAACTCGGCACAATGTAGGAAGGCAGCTGCAAAGACCAACAACATGCTGGGTTGTATTGCAAGGGGTATATCCTCAAGGAGGGAGGGAGGGAGGAGGTGATTCTGCCACTGTATAGGTCATTAGTTAGACCACACCTGGAGTACTGCATGCAGTACTGGCATCCGTATCTGAAGAGGGACATTAAGTTACTGGAGGGGGTGCAGCGCAGAGCGACAAAGATGATCAAGGGGCTGGGGGACTTATCATACGAGAGGAGGTTGAAGGAGTTGAACATGTACTCACTGGAGGAGAGACGGGGTGACATGATTGAAACCTTTAAATACATGAAAGGAATAAACAAGACGGGTACAGAGGGACTGTTCAAAGTAAGGGAGGGGAGAGGAGGGCCACCAGGGGCCATGATGAGACTGGAGCAAGGAGGGCTCAGGAGGGAGATGAGGAGACACTTTTACAGAGAGGGTGGTGGCTGGGTGGAATGCGTTACCTGCTGAAGTGGTATGCAGTAGAACAGTGGACTGCTTCAAACGAGGATGGGACAGGACAAGGGGGAGGGTTAATGAAGGGGAAGGGTGGAAGGGAGGGGTAGCTGCAGAATAAGGGGTGCTAGCTGCACATTCGAGCAGACTTGATAGACCTCTAGGCCTTTATCTGCTGGCAAATTGCGTATGTTCGTATATTATTCACTGCCATGTTATTACTCTTGTGATCTCCACCTCAACTTTGCTGCCCTATATTATGTACTTTCTTGGAACCCTGATTTTATTTTGCACAGCCTTTTTTATTATACGATTTTGTAACTCTTGTTAATATATTTATCTGTTTTGCTGTACCTTGTTATGTTTACATTACCTGTATGTATGCTGCATCCCTCACTGGGCGTTTGTTAAAATGGGCATTTTTGCTCACATATTTTCCAGTATATAAGTAAAACTGATTGAATATGACAACCACCATGTCCCTCTCCTGCTCTGTTATTGTGACTACTTCTCCTCCAGTTCATACGTAGCCCATGTATTTTTATGCCCTAAGTTGCATGATTCTGCACTTCTTTGAGTTGAATCTCAATTGTCAAGTTCCCGAGCACTCCTCCAACTTCCTCAGGTCCTCCTTCATCCTTTCCACCTCCACGGTTCAGTCTACCCTATTTCAGATTTTTGTATCATCCGCAAATCGGCACACCTTCCCTTCCAATCCTACCTCAAAGTCACCAATGTAGATAATAAAAAGGACTGGGCCCAATACCAAACCCTGTGGCACCCCCACTTGCCATCCTTCCGTCCCCAAGTGAAACCCATTACCACCACCACCACCACCCTCTGGCTTCTACCGCCAAGCCAACTTTCAACCCATCTTGCTATTTTAGGACTCACTCCCAGACTGCTCAGTTTGTTCATCAGCCTTCTGTGTGGGATGGTGTCAAAAGCCTTGCCGACGTCCAGATAGGCCACATCACCTCCCCTCCCCTCCCTAGTCCACCACCCTTGTCAACCAATCGAAAAATTTGATTAGGTTTGTCTGACAGGACCTCCCCTCTAACAATCCATGTTGCCTCTGGTCCTGGAGACTGCTAGCTGCAAGGTATTCACCAATTCTCTCGTTAAGAAGTGACTCCATTACCTTTCCCGCCATCGAGGTCAGGCTGACCTGTCAGTAATTACCTATCTCTTCTCTACAACCACGCTTGTGGAGAGGCACCACATCTGCCCTCCTCCATTCCCCTGGCACTCTCCCAGTGTACGACGACAGGCTGAACAGTGATGAAAAAAGTGCAACTACCACCCCACTGATCTCCCTTAGCACCCTATGGTGAACTGCATCTGGACCCACTGCCTTGTCTACCCTTAACCTGGACAGTTCTTTAAGGACATTTTCCTCTATAAACAGACTAGTGTCCACCTTCTGACACTCTGTGCCCTTTTTATGCAACATCGGACCATTTCCTTTCCCCTCCTCTGTGAAAAATGTTACCCATGGACCAGCAGCCCTGATTGGCTCCCCCTACCTTGCAGACAGTACTACATATATGTACAGTATATGTACTAACCTTAGGGCATAGGCACTTATCGTATAAGCATAAGTGTCAGGATCTGAGTTCTACTGTACTTTTATATATTTTCACAGAGAATCATAATGCTTTTGCTATTATCCTGATTGTAACACTTGGAAGATACATCTATGTATGCCACTGTATAATGATTAGTTAGGCAATATTGACTTCTATTTGCACCATTGTATAATGATTCGTTAGGCAATACTGCCATCATTAGTGCTAGTGAAGAACTGCAACTGCATATGTAACCGCAATTGTCCTTCACATATACAAGATCCATCGTTTAGCTAGCTTGTCTTTCTGCTAGCTCAGCATGCTTTCCCAGGCTAGTGAGCAATCAGGCTATTTGCCACTAACCAATTATAATGTTTTTACATATATCTTTTTTTTTTTAGCCATTGTCATAGTTATTATCGGGGGTATAATACCCTTTGTGTGGCACCTGCTCTCTGAGAAGAGCCGTACTACTACCTATAGGTACGAAAGATTGGAGGTATTCTCCCGGTGATCACACTGTTTGGTTGTAAGCCTGCTTTATATACCAGAAGTCACTCACTTTTGTGCTGGACACCACTTGTCCATCATTTCTTCATTTACTGCAGTTCCAATAAGAATCTGAGAAGGTGATGGTTTTACCATCCCACTACATTTGGCGACTGTGTGCAGGTTGGAATGTACAAAGTGATGATTCCATTTGAGTTCACTGAACTGAATGTCGAGTAGTGTAGTGCATTTTTGTCTGTTTGGACCTACTTGAACTTACAGTGGTTGTTCTTTTATAGACTTGTTCAGTTTTGGTTTCAGGCGAGGCAGACCCACACCGGACCACTGGTATACTCCCTTTGCAAGTAGCAGCGTACTGCCTTGGCTCCACCGTTGGCCCACAGGGGACTGGAAAGCCACTGGGTGATGGCGCCAAGGATTTGAGTCCAGTCTTTCGACTGCTTTCTTTGTTTGTGTGTCTACCCCTTTGTTTGGCATGCCCGAATTGTGCACAGAACTGAGACTCAATGTCTCAAACTATCTTACCTCCCATGAGGCTGAACTGATTTTGCGCTGAACGCAAAAATCGGCAAAAGACCCCTTGCTTTCGATCTCTGATCAATATCTAGAGTCTAAGCAAAAACCCAAGAAATGCCATACCAAAGGTCTCCTGGTCGTGACTTCACATACAGCCGTAGACAGTTTGTTAGCACGATGTGTCTCTCCTGAACTGCAAAACGCTTCTCTAAAAAAAAAAAAAAACGGGATTGCAGGCATCGGAGTTACTGAAAAAAGGACAGAAACTCGCGGAGGAGACACATTCACTCAGTGATCACAATAACAGACTGTTGCATTGTACTGCTCAAGACTGAGCGAGAATTGTGTATGTTGAGAGATGACAATGAACGGCTGAAATGTAATAAGAAACAGCCATCTTATTTAAATCACATTTTAAGTGATACGAATGAAAGTTTGAGAGAAGATGATGTTGAACTGAAGGAAGAGAATGTGAGGTTAATACGTGAGCTAGACAAAGAGCTTAGGGAAAACACTGAATTGGGCGCCACATACCGACTATTGCAGCGTGAGGTTGAGAAGGGTATTGAGCAGAGCACTGTAAAGGTTTGTCATAAGAAATGTAGAGAAAAGATGGCGAGAATGCGCCATCAGTGAGAGGTTCTTGCTGTCCATGTTAAAGCCATGAAAGGGTTTCAGTACTCACCCACTCACATTACATCATCGAGCAATGATGATTCTGACTATGAGGACACAGGCCGCTTCGTCATGTCCGTACCCCCACCCCACAGGGCGGTGGCCTTTACCAGCCATTCCCAAGATGGTGGCCACACTGGCCCACCTGCTGGCCACGTCAGCCAGCCCCCGTGTCACGTTAACACGCCTTCTACGCTGTCATGTCAACACAAACATGGTGGCCCCCATGTTACGGGAGACCGACCACCTCCGAGTAGGAGCCCGCTTCAAGTGGCACCCCTATCCAAGAGGGACAATATGGAGGTGTGCGGCATTGTACAAGATGTCTTAACCAGACTAGGAATGATGGACAGTCGTCCATGCAACAGCATACTGAACGCATGTTTGAAAACGCTGTCACCCAGGAACATGCGTTCAGAGCAGTCGCTGATGTGGCAGCGGAAGCTGCTCTTCGCAGTGCTTTGGGTCAAGCCGAACTAACCACCACTCCCTGTATGCCCACGTCCAATCCCCTACAGGTCGCTCACTCTGTTTGGCAAATTGCTTGAGGCATCAGACAGATGGGCCTGACCGACAACATCAGTTGTCATTTGGAGAAGGTGCGCTCCCTATGTGAGAAGCTTTCTCTCCAACCTGAATACTAGATTCAAGTCCTAAGACAGACCGTCGAGCCTACCCTCTGAGCCAAACTCCCAGAGGCCGTCTGCAACTACAAGACGCTCGATTACAATTATATCTCCCAGGCACTCCTTGCTGCCAGTGCCCCAGGTATCGTTGGAGCCCACATGGCCTACAAGGTTAAGCAAAATGTGATGGAAAGCTCAGTGGCTAACCATCAACGGTTGTGGCTTGCCTATGAGGCCGGCACGGACCTAGCGGACAAGAACGCCAACAAAAATCAAATTGAGTACAAGGATTTGTACATCCAAAACATGACTTCGGCCCTCCGGGAAAAGGCTGAACTCAACGTTTACCCACAGACTTATACCTTTAATGAGATCCTCACCAAGATGGAGCGTGCCTTCCAGGTTTATCTCCGTAACCTAGCTTCCGGTAAAAACACCAACAAGGCCGCCACCATCCAAACTCAGACAGCCCCAGGGAGCCATGGCCCAAGATGCCGCAGTGAACCCTACCCCACCCACTGTATAGTGGAAGATAACAATAATAAACAGGAAACCCCTTCTGACGATAAGCAGTCGCACAATGGGGGGGGGGGGCAGAACTATAAGAATAACCGGAATTACAACAATAACAGGAACTGGAAAAATTCAAATTCTGATTGCAAGTACTACAACAGGCCAAGCTATCGGGACTTAAGACGAGAACAAGACCCTCCGGAAACAACTGGAGGAGGCCCATGCCAAGAAAGAGGCCGCATCCACACATTCCGTGGCGGCCCTGGCACCAGCCAGTAACTCCAACCCTTTTTGGCCTTCAGCTACTGAACAAATCAAGCAGTTGAGGGAAGAACCCCTTTCATGGCACTGGGCACTGGCCAAGCCGATGCAGTGATCCGGGAACCACCCATTGAACAGTTTGAGATCGTGGCTCTGATGTCACAAATAAAGTATTCGTGTCCTGTGACGCGCCAAGAGGAGGCCCAACAAGCTTCCATAGGCCCCAGGTCGCAGGGACAGGATGATGAAGAAGAATCCAAGAACTGCACTGATTGACAATTACAGGCCCCAGTCTGGTTTGTGAGTGACCTGCTTGTTGACACAAACGGACCGCCTTGTGTAAGGGCTATGGTAGGGGGCCGCCAACTTGATATGCTTCTAGATACAGGAGCAGACATATCTGTTCTTCATGATGAGAACCCAGCCACATCTGACTGGTCTACTGGCTGGAGGACCAGCACACAAGGTGCAGATGGTACTCAGCTACACACCTACCGATCTGTATCTCTACCTCTACAGGCAGGCCATCACAAGACTAATTTTGGCTTTGACCTCATGGTATTACGTCACCACCCCCAGCATACTGGGAATCGATTTCCTTGCGCAGCATGGCTGTGTTGTGGTCCTAGCTAACAGGTTATTGCTACAGATCAAGGGACACTGACATGCTGTCACCATATCGGACTCACACGCGGTGGCAGCCGTCTCCCATAACAACAAGGAGTATGACGTCATGCTCTTTTCAAGTTATGACCTGTTTTCGGAATGCTCACCTTTGTTACTGGAACACTTTGATGTGTTTGCTACCAACATGCATGACTGTGGTAGGATGCACACCACCACTGAAATTCCAGGGCCCAACCCTGCAAGGCAGAAGCAGTACCCATTTACCAAGCATTACCCTCATTGAGGGAGACCATCCAGTCAGTGCGACAGCAAGGAGTGATTAGGACTTGTGTCTCTACTGTTAATTCGTCTCTTAGGCCTGTGAAGAAGCCAAATGGAGCTTGGAGACTCACAACTGACTACAGGAAACTTCATCAAGTTATCCCTAGCTGTGCCCCAACTGTGGCATCAGCCCCTGATGTACTCAAACTGCTGACACCTGACAAAAAGTGGTTCTCAGCTCTAATGGGTTTTGGTCACTCCCATTAGCAAAGGAAAGCCAATACAAATCTGCCTTTACCTTTGATGGGTGCCAGTATACCTGGACCTGTCTGCCCCAGGGCGTCCATAACAGCCCTTCTCTCTCTTCCATCCCCATATGATGGATGTCCTGAAGGGATTCTCTACTCCCCAGTGTCTCCTGCAGTATGTGGATGACTTGCCTCTAGCTACCACCACAAAAGAAGAACATTTGACCCTTCTAAATGAATTACCGACTCTCCTCAGTAGAGCAGGCCTCAAGTGCAAACACTCCAAAGTGCAATTGTGCAAAAAAAGAGGTAATTTTCCTTGGCCTATGTATCACAGACCAAGGGAGATGCCCAGCTGTCAAGAAGATTCAGGGCTTGCAAGATCTGCCACTTCCTACAAGCATGGTAACAAGCTTTCTAGGAATGGAAAACTACTCCAGGGACTTCATCCCTGATTTTGCCTTGAAGGCTGCTCCCCTGTATGAACTGCTGAAAAAGAATGTCCCACAAACATGTGGCCCCACACACACTGAAGCTGTTACACAACTTAAACAGGCCTTAGCCTCAGCCCCAGCCCTGATAAGTCCTAACCCAAGATTACCTTTCCATTTGGAAACTGCCACCTCTGATGTAGCCATGTCTGCAGTGTTGGCACAAAAGTACAACGGGTATAACAGATCCATTGCCTAGGCTATGTTATCCCCTGTAGAGAGAAAGTATAGCCTCTGTGAAAGGACACTCTTGACGACCTTTTGGGCTGTCAAGCACTTTTTGTACATCATTGGGTATGCCCCTATTATCCTGCACATCAGCCACACCCCAACTAACTTTCTGCTTCCAGACAAAGTAAAATATGGATCAGTCTCTAACACCAGGCTGACACACTGGTCTTTGCTTTCGCAGGACAGGGACATCAAGGTACTGCTTGCTAACATGCCCTCAATTTTGGCCCATGGCCTACTCTATATGGGTAAGATCCATGACTGTGCACTCCAACCACCTGACCTAACTGACCCAGGACCATTTCTACCAGCTACAACTGAGGCCCTGGAAGATACAACCATGTTTTGTATCTTTACAGATGGCTCTGCCTCCTATGTGGATGGACAGCAGGTAGCAGGATTTGAAGTGCTCATTCGAGATTAGGAAGGTGATTTCTGGCGCATTGCTAGGAAATGCACTGTTATCTCCTCACAGTACACCAAATTGGCAGCTGTGGCCTGTGCACTGGAGATCATGCCCCATGGTGACAGAGATGCCATCATTTTTGCAGACTCCAATTGGGTCTGCTCATCACTCATGGAGTTCTTTCCATTTTGGCAGAAGAACAATTTTACATCCTCTGATGGTACCCCTGTCAAATATAGGGAACTGTTTGTTGATATACACACCCTGACACAAAAGTTTACTCATAATCTGTACATTCACAAGGTAAGGGCTCACTGTAAGTCTGACCCATACCATGAGTTCAATGATCGAGCAGACTCGCTTGCCAAAGCAGGCACTCGGGGAGATGGACAATTACTCACCCACTAGGTGTAGCAGCTATCGTGGCATCCATTACAGCTGCTAGCAAGAAAACGGTACCAGAATCTTCGCTGGATCTCTCTGCTGCACAAAAAGCAGACCTCGAAATAAGAGATGTGTTCAAATTCCTTGACAAAGGAGCTGAACAGTCACTGCCTGTTGGCAGTCCATATAAGAGGCACTCAGACAATATACACTGTCCGGTGATCAGAAACTCATCTGGTATCACAAATAAAATACAGGTGACAAATTATGGGTTGCACCACAATCTCTGCGGACCGAATTTATCTATATGGTTCATGACACTCCCACCGGTGGACACCAGGGGACAGAAAACACCCTTCAGAGACTCAAAACAGTCATCTGGTGGCCTGGTATGGCCAAAGATGTAGAACATTATGTGGACAACTGTACAGTGTGTGCTCAGAAAAATCAGATATTGGTAAAAAGAAATGCCAACTTGCTGCCCCAAAAGCAATCTGGACCATGGAATGCGATACAGATCGCTTTCATTTGCCCTCTTACCAGTTCCAGTAAGAACAACAAGTATGCACTTGTTGTCACAGATTTGTTCTCCAAGTGGGCAGAAGCATTTCCCACTAACAACACCACAGCAAAAACAATTGCCAAAATTCTGGTAGATTAATTGTTCTCCAGGTGGGGCCTACCCTTAAAGGTAGACTCAGACCAGGGAACCAGCTTTACTGCCGAGCTGCTGCAACAGACACTCCAACTTCTTGAAATTGATCAAAAATTCTACATTCCCTACCACCCTCAATCCTCAGGCCAGGTAGAAAAAGCTAACAGTTGCATCAAACAGATGCTATGCAAATTCATCAATGACAATCCCAAGGATTGGGATTCCCTTTTGCCACTGCTACTAATGGCAATTAGGGGTACACCTGCGGTCACTACTCAGTGCACACCTTATGAGGTTTTGACTGGTAGAGCCATGAGATTACCTGAACACCTTCCGATTGATCTCCGCAGATAATCTGTAGACAAATACTCTGAAAAGCTTCATGATGACATCATGAAGACACATCTGTTCGCTGCCAAACAGATGAGGTGGGCAAAGCGCAACACAAGCTAAAGCTCATTTTGACAAGCATGTCAAAGAAGTCGACTCACAAATTGGAGACCAAGTTATGCTTCTCCAATACAGACAACCCACACATACATTTGCCAGTAAACGGGAAGGACCCTATCCCTCTGTCAACAAACACAGCCCTGTTGTGTATCAGATCAGAGTACAACAGCAGAAAAACAACGCTGACAAGTGGTTCCATGCTAACCAACTTAAATTGTATAAAGGTTACTAAATTTACTTTTCTTAACCCCTTTTGGGTGGAATAGTATCCACACTTAACCAAACCTTTTTGTTTTCTTATAGGTATCGGCAAGATGGCCATCTTGCACCCCTTTCTCCTACTGGTGGGACCATTGACTGCACCCCCACATAAAACCCCACAGACTCATAAGCAACTTTTGCAACACTTTCTTGGTAAACTTCAACATTCAGCCCCTATGGGTGTACAGATTAATGTTCCCAACAAAATGATTAAAGTTATTCAAGGCTCAGACGCCTTTCTGGATGCTGTAGTGGTTGCCCCAGATAAATCTTCACCTCCATACAATGGCAAACTGATGATATGGGCTACACAATCCCTGTAGCTCGCCTGTCCAAGGGTACATTTTATGGCTGGCCTAATACAGATATTTCTAAAATTGGTACTCTTATCAGACAGACCACTCCTAGACATACAGGTCAGTACAATCTCACTGCTTTAATAGATCTTGCCTGTTGTGACCGCCTCTCTCCTGAGGAGGCACGTGCGTTCTGTCTTCAAAACTATGCAGCTTCTGAAGCTCTTTCTCTCTCTGTAGTCCCACCAAGTCAGGAAGAACTGACTGCCTGCCCTCTTCAGGAGGACGACCCTCCTAGTGGTTTGGCTGCCACATCACTACTAGAAGCCCTGATTAATAATGTGCAATTCATGCATGTCCCAGTTATTTTCAATCTCACACATTGGAATATGGCTGAATTTGGTTTCTGTAACACAACCAATACCTCTAAACTTTACAGTATGATGCTTGTTGATATTGTTGCTGCTTATCAAACATGCACAAATGATTTCATAAGTGGACCACACTCTACTGAACATGCTGGAGTCTTTAGACCTGCCCCTAAAGACTATGTTAAACCCAAATCACGAACACGCACCAAGCGGGATGCAACTGATGTAGCTGGTGCTGCCAGAACTGTCTTTGGCATAACTGGCCTCTTTGGCTCAGCTATGTCCATTTGGAATACAGTAGATATTGCTTCCATTAAAGCTCAGACTCTAAAATTTCAGCAGACTATTAATAATGATGTAATGCTCCCTATTTTACAAGGTGCATATTTTCTCAGTAATGAAGAACGTTATACCATGTACAATATGCAAGAGATTGCTCAAGGGTTCAATGATACCAGGCGTAAACTTAATTATCTCATTTTTCAGAATAACTGTGAGGCGGACAAGCAATATACTGGGTGTGAAATTTTATGTTTTACTTACAGTTCCTATGTTATATCCACTGTTAACGCTCTCTTCGGGGATTTGGAATCAGGCAAAATTCCAGATATCATACATGATCTCAGACTGGGTAAATGGTATTGCCCACATTGCAAAACCACTGGTTGCATAACTATGTGTTTAAAGAATACTCTAAACATTTATGTGGCTACTGTTAGAAATACTGGTTATGTTTCTAGGTTTCCTAACCAAGCACCTTGTTATTTCATCAAGTCCTGTGCTATTAAGGAAAACATGTTCATTACGTTCACTGTGTCTTTACCACGTTTTGATCCTGTTACAGCTGTCTTTGACAAATTAGTCAGCGTTCATTCCATAGGCCACCTTAAAAATGGCATTTTTCGTGAATGAACTGAATTACCCGACATGCTGCTATACCATCAAGTCCTCCAGGCTTGGGTCGCACCTCATACGAACTGTTGTGCAAGGAAAGGCTACTACTTCCTGTGTCGATGTGACGTTTTCAATATCGTCAAACCTGTATGTGGATACGCACCTGAACACCTTGACTGGGCTCTAACACTGGGTGAAGATCTGCAGTCCAATCTTACTGATGTTGATCCAGATGATGACATCCCTCCTGCTGCATCTTCAGCACAAGACGCCAAAACAGTATCATCTCAAAGCTACTTTGAAGAGGTACATTGCTTCACTACACGGCTCACCAGTCAGTCAGTCTCCTGTCCAGTATGCCTACGTTGATGGCGGGTGCTTTATGTCAAAATTACTTATACTTCTGATGGCTAGTACTGTCTGGTCACAAATTATCCCAGTTTTCTTATGGTTCTAAAACATATGAAGTTACTAAACCTAACTTTTGTTTTACTCCACAGCAAAAAACTGTTATTGGTCACACTGTGATCACACCTGTTCCTCTCCCTGAACCAGGACGTTATTGATACTGATCCCCACTATTTGCTTGCCCTGTCTCAATACTTGCCTATTTTTAATGTACACATTGATCCCTTGACACTCTCTTTACAGTCTCTTTTAGCGAGAAAAGATACCCATTTGATTTATATTAGTAATAATATTACCAAAGCTACTAATGCACTTAATGACCTTATCCATGATAGTAATTTGAATCTTGCCGTAGGCAACACTTGACTAGAACTCACTTTTAAAGTTTTTGTAATGATTCAAGAGTTTTTGATAGTCTTTCTCATATTCACTCTGTGCTGCCTGCAACGTACCCCAAGACAACATTGAGGACGACTAATTCCTTTACAAGGCTTGTGCGTCGGGCATGTAAACTACTTTTAGCTCCACCCCTACCAGCTAACTTGGGATTGTTGCCCCTTCTGAGGCAACAAGGGGGGGAATGTTATCCATGGACCAGCACCTCTGATTGGCCCCCTACCTCGCAGACAGTACCACATATATGTAAATGTACTAACCTTAGGGCATAGACGCTTATCGTATAAGCATAAGCGTCAGGATCTAAGTTCTACTGTACTTTTATATATTTCACCGAGAACCATAATGCTTTTGCTATTATCCTGATTGTAACACTTGAGAGATACTTCTATTCACACCACTGTGTAATGATTAGTGAGGAAATACTGCCATCTTTAGTGCTAGTGCAGAACTGCAACTGCATATGTAACCACAAGTATCCTTCACATATACAAGATCCATTGTTTAGCTATCTTATCTTTCTGTTAGCTCAGCTTGCTTTCCCAGGCTAGTGAGAAATCAGGCTATATGCTACTGACCAATTATAATGTTTTTATATATATTTTTAGTTATTGTCATGGTTATTATCAGGGGTATAAGACCCCTTGCATTGTACCTGCTCTCTGAGAAGAGACATACTGCTACCTATAGGTAAGAAAAATTGGAGGCATTATCCCAGTTAACACACTGTTTGGTTGTAAGCCTACTTTATATACCATAAATAAATCACTTTTGTGCAGAACATCACTTGTCCGTCATTTCTTCACTTTAGAGCAGTTCCAACAAGAATCCGAGAAGGTGATGGTTTTACCATCCCGCCACAGAACCGAACAGAAGTAACTGTTCAGTAATTCTGCCTTCTGGCGATCGCCTTCTACTGACCCCCCCCCTTCCCCTACCAGTCTCACTATTTCTACCTTGGACTTCCTTTTCTCACTGATCTATCTGAAAAATGTCTTAGCCCCCTTCTTTACCCACTTGGCTATCTGTACCCACTAGACTACTCGTTCCTCTGTATCCGCCTTCCTATCTGCTCTGCCACCCTCTATTTCTCCTTGTATTTCATTCTGTCCTCCTAAAAACAATTTTTTTCCACTTACTGCTCTCGTTACCTCTGTGGAGAACCAAAGCAGCCTCTTTCTTTTCTTACATTTGCTGACCTGCCTTATGCAGAGTTCCAAAGCTCCTTCAATTCCCTCCTCTGATTACTGCCCACTGCTCAAGTCCCAATTTCTCTATGCCTCCCAGGGCATCCTTGAGGATTTTCCTCATTTTATTAAAATCTGCATGCCTGAAGTGCATGACCCTTGTCCTTGTGCGACTCCTCTCTGCCCCAGTTCTTATTCTGAACTCCACTGTTTGATGGTCGCTGGACCCTAGATTTTCCCCCACCATGACATCAACAACACTGTCCCCCCGTTGGTTAGTACAAGGTCCAGTATCACACACACCCCCAGAGTTACTTCAAATACAAGCTGCTGGAGGAATTCTTCTTGTAAGGAGTCCAGTATGTGTGTCCCTGCTTCTGGTTGTTACTACTGCTGGGAGACTCCAAGGGAGATTTAAGTCCCCCACCAGCAACAATTCCCCCTTTCAGGCCATTCTTTGTACTGCTTGCATTAGCTTCCTACCTACTTCTTACCCGTGCTGGAGGCCTATAAAATCACTCCTGTACACAAAATGGCACTGTTCCGCTTCTCCAGTGTGACCCACAGTACTTCCTCTTCTACTTGCTTCTCCTGCACCACAGAAGTCTGTATACTGTCCTTCACATATAGGGCTAATCCCCCCACCTTCCTACCTGACCTGTTCCTCCTAGATCTCCCAGTCCTGGTTTTTGGTGCCTCAGGTCTAGATCCTGCCCCACCATTGTGGCCTCTAAATCTGCTATTCTGCTGCTCAGACTCCTGGCATTTGCACATAATGCAGTTCACCAGTTTCTCTCCTCCTTACTGCTTCCCCTTTCCTTAACCCCTGGCCCAGTTTGTGGAGGAGTGCCAGCTAGGTAACTTCCTCCGGATACGTCCTTTCCTTACCTAGCCTCATACTCCCTTCTTACAATTCACAGCCTTGGCTATGTATTCCTGCAGTTTTTCCCTCAGTACCCTGGACCTTGCTTCGTTGTGATGCAGCCTATATTTCGAATATAACCATACGTCCTTCCACATATCCCCCCATTCCCCAATGCAGACTAACCCCTCCTCCACACACCATTCCCTTAGCCAACTGCTGACTTCTTCTATCCTCTTCATCCTGCCAGTATGGGCCCTAGGGACTGGCAAGACTTCCAAGAATGACAACAAACTTACCCCCTCCCTGCAGCAGCCCCTTGTTCAGTATCTGAACTAAGCTGTATCTTACCCAGCTCATTTCCCTGCCAAATCATTTGCACCCAAGTGAACAAGCAAGGTGTGGTCTGCCACCCAAGTGAACAAGTAAGGTGTGGTCTGCCACCCAAGTCTCCTTATTTCCTCCCTTATCGTTGATCCTGCCCTCCCAGCCTCCATTCCCAGTACACAGACAACCACCCTTATTTTATCTGGGTCCTACTTCATAATCCAGTGTACCCCTTTTATTATAGAATCCCCGAAGGACCACCAATCTCCCCCCCCGTCTTGTTTACTGACCGCTTTCCAGCATCTGGTGAGCCAGCTATCTCTTTCTGCATTCTTCTCCTGACCCCCATGCCCGTCTCCCTGTCTGATCCCATTTTTTCATCCCCTTCTTCCTCTTTGTGTCCATCACTCTGTATTCTATCTGGTGCCGCCTGATCTCTACATCGTGCTCCTCCCTCCTTGGACCCTCCTTTCTCCCTTTTCTTCCTCCTGTCACTTGGCTCCTTTCATACTGACTTGACTTCTTTCTCCCCTCCTTCCGCTTAACGCTGACTTTACCCTGCATGTTTATTCATGCCTCACCCTCCTCACGTGCCCCCGGTCCTCTTTACCTGCTAGTGACAAGAACCTGCTTGAAGCTCACTCCCCAACTCCTGTACTTACCCTAGTATCCCCTTCTGCCATACCCCTGCTATTCATTTGTGCTACTTTTCCATTTCTCCTCACTACCTGCTATTCGTTCTTCCAAGTACTGGTTGGTTTATTTGGAATCCTCACTTCCAGTCCCCTTGGCAACCACCTTGTGTCTCACCTAACACTGCTCCCACCCCAGCCTTAAGCAGTGCTGGCCTGCTCTCTTCATTGTTCCTTACCCCATCCCCTTGCCCCTCTCTCCACCTCCCACCTCAGCCAATTTATCTCTATCTTAAGTTGCCCCACATTCCTATACATTGGGCAGCCCCCAGTTTGCCACACTGTATCCAGGAACACTGCTGCCCCACATCCATTACAGCCAACTACCCTCCCCTTTCCTTCCTGCCCGCAGGATCTTCCTGTCTCTCTCTCTCCATCATCCCTCCCTCCCTTCCCCTTACCTGTACCTGTTACTAGGCCCCCACATCTCTGTGCTTGAAACTACTACATGGTCTTGGCGTTCCCACTCTCTTATCAGGCTCCTCCAAGACCTTACTCCTCAAGGTGGTAAGCGCGATCTGCTTTGTAGAATGTAATAAGGAAAGTGCTATCGACACCCCAGCAAATTACCCAATCTGTAGTTGAGCCTTCAAGCAAATATGATGTGTGTTAGTTCTAAACCAACTGTCTTCTCAGCAAACTACTACTTGCTCAAGACAATTCAAAACCATATAGCTCAATAATAGAGTATATAACAAAACACTAAATAGTGATTAAAGAGCAGCTGACACTTTCAAGAGACTTCTACCAAAACATAATATTGAGATGCGTCCAGCTTGTATTTCACATTAGTTCTGCATCCCTCCTCCCTATTATTTATTACTAAGGTCATTTGCATGAAAACATGATCTTTGTTTCTAAAGTGTTCATCAATTCATGTCGCCGTCTCCCTACCTGAGGGTCATAATGCACTGCTTGTGACATCACAGTTACTCCTATGGCAACAAAGTATGACATCACAACAGAGGATTCTGACTTGAAGTAGGGTGTCAGTTGTAGAAATAGATGAACCCTGAGGGATAAAGATCCTGCACTCATTTATATGTTCTTAGATATAAATACTAAAAATGAGGAATCTTTAGAACATATATGGAATGGAAAACTGAATTGTACCTAATCATTATGTTTTTTAACTTTTTTTAAGGCATCAGCAACTCTTTAAAACAAGAAAATAGGAAATGTATAGGATGCCCACCTTGACCGAAAATGATGCTGTAACAATTAAAGCATATGTATGCAATTTCTTTCCAGTTTATACATTTCGTTTATCATCCCTTTCCATGTCTCGATCTTTAAGTCAGTATCCAGAGAGCCATAGCTTTGTAATACATTTTTCGATGCAATAATCATGATACCGAGCAGATACTGAATATTGACTATCTGACAATCATCTGGCAGATATAACTGATGTAAGGGTGGGATACTGTGTCCAAAGACTTCCCCCACTTCATGTTCTACAGCTAAGAAAAAATGTCTTTATTTTCAGCATGATCACATCACTCTCATGTTAATGGCTTCTGGCTCACCTCAGCGCCTCCTGCATGCCACTGTAGTCATTTGGGTTGTCTCACTGTTATCACCAGAGTTTTGAGAAGCAAACCACATTCTTCCACATGAACTCTTTCCAGACAACAGAAGAGGAATTTTCTATGGATGCAGGAACAGGCTTTGAGTCATGACTCCAGGCAATATTTTATCTATTTTTTCTTGCCATTTATCCATATGTGCGGAGGAATCGGTGTGTGTCTCCCCAGCACCTTCTAAAGTACTGGTCTGAGACTGCTGCTTCTGTTTGAATGCAGCAGCTGAATATGAGATTTGGGCCTCCATTTTCAGAGCTAGCCATTACAGTGGCACACCCCTTAATGTTGCACCTGAGACAGCACACTGCTGGCCCTTTAGGACATATTCATATAGACAGCATGTCCTGACCGATGTACCCTGCCTATCTAAATATGGGTGCTCTGGGAGCACAGTACAGAGTGACCATCAGCTGCACTAACACAGCCCACTTGCAGGAAAATGGCTCACAGGAGTAAAGGGAAATGACACATCCCAAACAGGATAGTACCCTTGCTTCCGTGAGCCACTTTTAGTTGCTGGCATGCTAATAAGCACTAGTGGCATGCAAGGTGTGAAAGGGCCATTTGCAGCTATTACATGCTTATTAGCAGCTTTATACAAAGCACCACGTACTACTGTGTGTAGACATTTTACAGAGATGTGCTGGCTCCCCTTCACAAGACCCATTCCTGCATACTATAAGATCATACCTCTAACAATGCAGTAACACTACCAACCCTGATCGCTACTCTAACATCCCATAACCCTTCATTACAATATTATAATAATCACTGCCATCTAGTATCCCTTCCCACCCCCACCCACAATCACAACTCTAATCCCCATAACCGCTCACTGCAATGATCCCTGATGTCTGGGCCCCCCACCCTGACAACCAATCCAAACCACTCTCTGTTCCATCCGCACAGCCCCTTGACCCCTTCCCCCACAGTAGCACTCCACTCATCAGCACTGGGAAGACCAGCCATACAACTCCTCCCAGATACCGCAACCAGCGCAACCCCTCCATTCAACACCTTGGCCAGCCCAATCTGAGTGACAGGAAGCAAGCCAGCCCCTACTAACTGTTTTTACAGTAGGTGCGCATGCTCACTCTGAGTTTGGGTCCCACAACCTCTACTTGCCTATTGTGTGACTCTGAGCAAGTCACTTAACCTTCCCAGTGCTCCTGGGTCACCCCTAAAAAACAGGCGCTTGTGCCTAGTGGGCCATACCTGGTAACCAAAGGATAAAATTCACATCCTCCAGCTGGGCTTTCTCGATCTTAACCCAGACAGCATTATATTATGGAAACTACTGCTTGAATAGGTCAATAGCCACATACCTGCTGCCTTAACTGGTCCTCATATCGCTGCCTTGCAAGTTTGTCCTGATACTGTGCCCTCTGTAGGAGAAAAAAAAACAACATTATTTAATGCTAACATTGAACTAATTTTTTCCTTTTTGATGAATATAAATTCTACTTATTTCACTGTGACTGTTTTCTTATTATTATTATTATATTCCTTTAGAAAACTGCCTGCCAATCACAATGCTCAATTTCCAGTAATCATTTTCATAACCCTCAAGGTAGTGGCACATGGCATTTTGAGCCAGCTCTCCATTCAAATCCTAATACACTGGGTCTGGGGGAGGGGAGCAGCATATGACTCAGGGGAGCACCCAAGACAGTGACCTGGGCTCTTCAGTCCTCAGCACAGGGAAATCAGATCCCTCCTCCCTCCCATGGTGTACACTATGTTCCCTCCTCAATATGCGTCCTCACTCTGATGCCCAGTGGATTGGGGGGATACTACTGTGGTAGATGAGACTCGGATCACCCTCACAGGAGTTTTCGCACTGCACTAAAACTCTAGCCCATCTTATCATGGAGAACCTGTAGTCATAATCAAAACCCAGCACCCTGCATGGCTGCACAAGGCACTGCTGCCACACCAGTGAACTGGGTCATTCTGGAGATCAAGACACAATATTCCAGAACACTTGTCAGGAGTGCAACAAGCTGCAGTGCAACTGGTGCAGTGCGGCAAGGGAGAATACCTACTGGCTCTGTGCAGCATGCCCTGAAGCCCCTTCGTTGGCATCTTGAGGGAAGGGGGGAAAACATGGAGGAAATCCACTAGCCCACCAGGGTGATGTCTGGGCAAGTCTCTGGCCCTACACCACTACCCGAGGTCTGCCACAGATGCTTGCTCTAGAGGGAGTGGTGCCCTCAAGGCCCCGCAGGAAGGGTAAACCACAGGCAACCTGGACCTCCAGGTAGGCAGTGCAGGTACTGGGAGGTGGCCCAAATAAAGCTGCAAATGGCTTGGATTAGCACAGGTGCATAAAGAATACAAAAAGAAATACATAAAAAGGTGCTACTGTTTCAATATAAACACAAAAACAACACAAGAGGGAGATAAAAGGGGACAAGAAATTTGTATGAATTTACTGCTGCTTCTTATATTCATATTCTGATAACTGATATTCGTGCACCAAAATAATCCACTGCTTAAAGATCAACTGCAGCTATATTATAAACATATTACAAACTCTACTCCTTTTCCGTAACATAAGGACAACCAGCCAACCAGGTCAGAGTGGGACTGGGCATAAATTACATAAGCAAAAAAAAAAAAAAAAAAAAACACATTTTCCTGTTGCAAAACCAGAACAAAATACTCACAGCTTGGTTCTGCCTTGTCTCTTCTGCAAGAGTCTTCCTTCTCTCTTCACCCTGCACTCGGATCTGTTCATTTTTCAGCTGTTCTAAGGCGGCCTCATATTCCTGGTTTGGGGGGGGGGGGGGAGAATCTCAAAATTAACAATGTTTTTCAATTTAGAACTTTCTTAACCCTTGTTTCACCAAGTCTATTCCCATTGATTTAGTTCTAATGCATGCAAAAAAATCTGCGTACAATATTTATTTTCAGTGAAGAATTCTATACTTATTGACTGGAGTGAATGAGATATGAGGGGCGGCTTGCTGATTTGGGAATGTTAACACTGGAGAAAAAAAGAATATGGGGTGACCTGACACAGGTGTACAAGACCATGAATGACTCAGTCCTACTGGTTATCTATTACTTAAAACAGGTAACCAAATAACACGGGCACCTGAACACTATTCCGAGTGTCCCAGGTTCAAATCTCAGCTACGGCATTTATTTCTCACTTCTATTTGGACGTATTCCATACATGTGCACACACCCTTGTGGAAAAAAATGTAATTAAAATATGTGCAGCTCCAGACCAAGCAATTGAGACAACACTGGTGTCTTGGGGGTAGAGGACAGGTTTCTAGTTGTCCTGGTGTTGCAGCTGGCAGCACAGTGGAATGGCATTCCAAGCAACCTAGATTGAAATTCCTACTAGGACACTTATTTCTTTCTTTCTCACTTTGGTCTGTTTGTATCCCATACAACAATGGGTCACTCAGTTCAAACATGAGGGGTTAAAGAGGTCTGTCTTCACAGAGAGGGAGGTGGGAGTCTGGAATAGCCTTCCACAACATGTGCTGGACAGTAGACCCTTTATGGACTTCTAAAGTTGTACTTAGATGGGTATATGCAGAAGAGAAATACTCACTGTTAGTCACACGGGGTAAGTGGGGGTGGTCACAATGAGGCGACCAAGCAACTATCAAGTGGACAGTGACAGGGCCCATCACAGTGATGAACAATAAAACCTTTTATTTTGCACTGTACTGTCTGTACACTCATTTGCCAGACAATATTTCTACTATTTCTCAGGAATATGACAAAGAAAACTGATATTAACATATGAAATATTTTCATCTGAGAAAAAAAATGCACTGCCCTTTTAATGTGTGCACCCTTTGCACTGCCCTTCTGCACACAAACACCTTTTAAGGCTACCTCTTACTTCCCCCTTTTTCCACCGTCATCTTCACCATAAATTTCTGGGAGCCCCCATGATGTCTTGCAACTCACAAGCACTGGATAGCGTGTTATTTCAGTGATCACAAGTGTTTTTTTCTTGTGCCAGTTACTTGTGACAAATACCACTGTTCTAGAACATCGCCAGCCCTGGAAGAATTTTTTTTTGTGCCACTGGTGAGCACCGGCATGACACCTGCCTTTACGACTCCTGCAGGAGGCACAATGTATTTTGAGGTGAGTGTTGTTTCGCTGTAAGGCTCCCCCCCCCCAATGGCCCAGATGGATGGCGAGTCATACCAGAACCCCTTTATGCCTCTCCCCAACATGCGGTAGGATGTCATACTAAGCTGTTAAAATTCATGCCCCATACACAGTTAGCATCTCTCCTCTCCTCTCCCAACTACTGCCACAAGCTGGCTGAAATCTCCTCTCTGGGATTTTACCCTGCCTAGTAAAATCCACAAGGGTTCATGCTGCAGCGCGTAGAGCACACCCATTTCTCTGTTTTATTTATTGATTTTGTTGACCGGAAAGGAAAACTAGACAATTCTGCCTATTTTCAGCTTTGTCCGGGGGGGGGGGCACAGATGGATACTAACTGACATTGAACCAGATTAATCTGTTGATGCAATACTTCATTTACAGTGTGGTACTGCTTCTGCCCTTTTTGACAGCCAGCAGAACTGCAGCACAAGAAACTTAAAGCAGCAGTATTTGTTAGTCACCAAACAGTTTTTTTGCTTTGTAAGCAATAATGTTTTACTGACAAAAATATCAAGATACCCAATCTCTTTTCATTTTCTTTCATTTCTGAATCAATGCTTGCCATGAAAGTATATGTTTTTTTTTTTTGTTTTTTTTTTTAAACAATTTTTGGCCAGGAAAGGACACACTAAGCAGAGGCTGGTTTCCAGGTGTGCCCTGGAAGTACAGGGAAGCTAACTAACTCGATCATGGTAACACAGTATGCAAGTGGAGGTTGTGGGATTCAAACGCAGATCTCCTGGTTTGCAACTCAGTGCTCTTAACCACTACACTATACTGCCATCTTCCTCTATACGTTAGAACAGTCTTGTGCTGTTTACCATCAAAAAATGTGGCAACACCATCCGAATGCATCCACATTATGAATCTATGATGTACATTCAACAGGGAACCACAACGTAAGAGATTTTTAAAATCTGCAAGTGGCAGCTGTCTGTAATGACTAAAGTTATTAATTACAAAACTGGGTATAAAAGCTGTTTTAAAAATATGAAGCTAAGGATGTCAGAGATACAGGTTTTGCTCAAAAACTATATGACGAAATGTTTTGCCAACTAACAAATACTGCTGCTTTAATGGGCTTGCTCAGTCTCACACAGTGTGAGCCCCATATTCAAAAGTCCCAGGCTGCATTGTGCAAGTGCCTGCGCCATGTAACTGAGATGCCCCGGCACAAAATAATGGTATATTCAGAAGATGCACCACAGGATGCGATTGTACATGTCCTGCTGTCATGCACGATCACACAGTGGGAGATGCACGGCAGGTGACCTGAGACCTGTGTGGAGCACAGGGAAATGCACGATAGGCTGCCACGTGCACGGTGAGCAAAACTGCAATATTCAGACGGGATATACAAATGGCCTCATTGTACATTTCAAGCCCATTCCCCAGATGCGCAGATTATTTCTGGAATGTATTCCGGCCATTTGCATACCCAAGGCATACGCAGTTCCAGCTTTGCAGGGTTGCCCCATTACTCCACAAAGGTGAACAGGAGGCACTGCTGCCTAGCAGGCAGGTGAGATGGAATGTTTGGGTGTGGGTGGGTGGACTGCATTAGTCTGGGTACAGTGCTATTACCCATAGCCATGTACAGGATCGGACTGGGGTATAGGGAGCCCACCTGGACAGTGTCCACGGGGCCCACCTGAACAAGCAACAGGGGGGGGCACAGGCTGACACAGTCTGATTTGTATACCACATGCATGTGATACCCCAGCCCTGTATGCAGCATACAGTCACCTGCAGTTCCCCACACAACCCTGTACGAAAGGAACCTGGTGATAACTGCAAGGAATGGCAGTGTGCACAAGGTGACCAGGTATCCCAGTGGGCAGGTGCTCCTATGGTGTACCACCATGGTTGTGTGCCACAGGTCAGTCCCTGGCCTGTGCCATGCTGCCACTAGTATCACCAGGCTACCTGGGCACCGCTGCCCCAGACATCACCCTGGGTGCATGCCACTACCAGGTGGTGCCCTGCAGGCTTCATGGGTGCAGGCCATGGTCCCTGGTTCACGTGCTGCTTTGTGGCCATCTGCTCCGGTGTGCTAGGGGCCACCCGACAGCAAGGCGTGTGGCTGCTGGGTATCCATATTCTTGGTGCAGCGTGGGGGTGGCTCTCTGGGCGGTGCCGGTAGTGTCCCAGCACCTGTGGCTTTGGGTACTTTCGTCCTGGCAGGACTGCTGTGTGTGGGTGCCTGGGGCATGTCCTGGTGCACCCCCACGGGCCATCTCAGGATGGCCTGCCTGCAGATCTGCGGGCCACCTGTGAGTGGATGGCCAATTTAGGCCATCCTTTTGTCTGCCTAACTTTGCGTGGCACATTTCTGAAATGCACGGCAAATGCGCTGCAGATTTTGGCTGAATATATGGATGTGCGGCATATTCTCGTACACGCCCCCTTTTTTGCACCGCATACATTATTCCTGCATGATCGTACATTTAGAAATGCGCAACACATCTCTCCCTTTCGAATATTGCGCTTCCACGCATTTTCTGAGATGCACAGTGCATCTCCTTTGAAAATGTGGGCCTGTGTGACTAGGTGTGGCAGGACTAAACATGGGTCTCCTTGCTTGCACTCTAACCACTTGCTCACACTACCTCCAAGGGCAGCCAAGATGAACCTAAAGTTCCTTCCGACCTTAAATTACTATTTTACTACATCTGGTAAGTAGGTGAGTGAGCAAGAACGTAACTCATGAGTGATACAGTCCCCTCACAAGAAGAACTCAACTGTGTATTCTGACTTGATGTGCTCAATTTATACCTCATCTGTTTAAAAATTACGGTTTTAAAAATGAATGTTAGGATGAAGATCTGAGGAGCAGCTAACACCTCTGGAAAACGTTGTAATTAACATTTAAACATATCGAGACAGATATTTAGCAATGAGCAAAAGCGGAGCACAATGGTTGTGCTGCGCTTGCCCTTGCACCAGACCCCGAGGATGCTATATTCAGCTGGAAAGTGCATTGGCGTTGTCCGTCTGAATATAGGGCCATGTTGGGGCAGTGCAAAGCTAACAAGGACTTGGGCTGTATGCAGCCCATACCTAAGTATACAGAACTAGTGCGCCTCCATACCCGATAGCACCGGGAGCCCCCAGCGCGATATTCAGCCGGCAACATGCAAACGTGCCCAATGGTCATGCAAGGCACTAAGGGCCATATGCATGCCCATTAAGGTCTCATTTGAATAGGAAGCTGCAGCTGGTCTGCGCCCCCTCCTGTGGCAGCCCACCACAGCAAGCATGGTGGTGGGCAGCACCCCCACACCCTCAACACCCATCCTTGCAATATACATGGCCTTCCTGGTGTCCTTGGCACCCACCACCCTGTGATCAGCCGACACTGTGTTATAACAGCTGTCTCTGGTGTATAGTGGAACCCCCTCACCGCTGATCACCCGTCCCTGTAACGTGTTCCCTGGTGTCCACTGGTACCCCCCACCCACTGAGCCCATGTCACCCATCACCCCGCTAGCTAGCGGCCCCCCAAACCACCACCTGCACCAAGCACACCGCCCATCCACCCTCCCCTACCACACTGTCCAGTGTCACATGAGGGATCCGACACGGCGACTGGTACAGCCCTCCTCTCACCCCATCTGGCCACCACATGGCATGACAAGGAGTATGCATACTCCACCCATCCACTCCACCTTACCACACTGTCTAGTGTTGCACAGGGAATCAAATATGGCAATCGACACAGCCCTCCTCTCTTCACCTTGGCCAGCCGCCACAAGGCATGACAAGGAGCACGTGTACTGTGTACTGTATAGGGAGCACTCCCTACACAGTACGTGCGCTCCTTGCCGTGCGGTGACTGGCC
The DNA here is from genome assembly GCA_016271365.2 of Neoceratodus forsteri. NCBI lineage: Eukaryota > Metazoa > Chordata > Ceratodontiformes > Ceratodontidae > Neoceratodus > Neoceratodus forsteri. The sequence goes on along the minus strand of CM057452.1, from coordinate 698,194,278 downwards.
AAGGTAGTGAGAAGAGGGCTGTGCCAATCATCGTATCATATCCCCGTGTGGCACCAGACAGATGGATGCATAAAGTGCTCTGTATGCATGGTGGGGGGGAGGCCATAAGCCACCAGGGTGATGGGTGACACAAGGACGGTTGCTCGGTGGGGAGGTACCACTAGACACCAAGGAACACCTACACACAGAAACAGGTCACTGAAGGGCGGGAGGTGCCACTAGACACCAGGTACAGCTATAACAACACCGTAGTCGATTGGATGGTGGGGATGTCACTGGCCACTAAGGACATGTTTCCTAATACAGTAGAAGTGATCGGAAGGTGAGGGGTGCAACCAGACACCAAGGACATCATTGTTTCCATGGGCCAGGATTCAGGGGGGCGGCTGCCATACTTTTGCCCACCACCAGGGCCTTCCTCCCAGTTATGTCAGGGTTTGCAAAGGAGTAACCTACACCCATCTGAGTGGCATTTACTGCCTGTGCAAACCTCTGAATTTGCTGCTGTGCCCATAAGGGACGATCCCCTCATTTGCACGGGCGCAGTAGTAACTTTGCGCTTGGGTGCTAATGGGTTTTGACCATGCTGTGGGGGTGTCTGAACATACACCTCACCCACAAATCTGGTGCAAAACCTGGTTAACGTGAGCAAACACCCCCTTAGCGCCTCGGCCAAGTTTTGAATATCTGGCCAATGATGTCTTACCACTCATGTTTTCTATAGGGGTGTCAGCATGTCTCAGTTGGTAGCACATCCACCTCTGGGCTAGAAGGTCACGGGTTCTAGTCCCATACTGGGACTGAGTTCATACCCAACGCTACTCTAGCCATGGGGGGGGGCTGAAGAGCCAGTTGGCACCCTTGAAACGAAAGAAACGCTCTATAGGAAAGAAATATTAGAGTAAGGGGGTTGGGAGGTGTAGAGAACACAATCAAGGCAGTAAAAGCAGTAATAGGGTCGATATTAGAGCTAGCAGAATTCATGCGGAATGGTAATTCTGCTTCCCAAATGCTTTGCACATATCTTTTACTTTCATGGAATTCTGAAAAGCATTTCTATGTAAACATTTCGGGGCCAGGAGAGGAACGGCCGTCTTCCCTGCCCCTGGACTCTGGATCCAGCTCATAGCTGGGTCCATGGGTAATGGCACAAAACGAGACAGGCAGGGCTTCCTGCTGCCCAGTCCCTGAACTTCTCCCATTTTCTGTCCCATCCAGAGGTAGGCATGCCTGCAATGGGGTGGCATGCAGTGTGAACACACTGCACATATTCATACACCTGCACTTGACTCTCCCGAGAAGGGACCGCATGTTGTGCTGCCCAACCTCTGCTGGGCAGCAGTCAAGCAATGGCACACATCATCTCCCTTCCCCAAAGGAGAAGAGCAGTGTAAAGATGCTCAATCCTTCTTCGCTTGGCCGGATCCCACGAACGACCCTGGTCTGTTCCCAAACCCGGGCTGCCGGCGTGGCAGTAGGTAAGGTGTCCAGTGTGTCAACCCTCCACGCCACCGGCCCAGCTGCCCCTTAATCTAATGACCCTAAAGTACTGCACTGTATTTTCTCCCAGGTTATTTAGCTTGGTAGATTCTTGCAGAGACATTAACTGTTTATCTGCCGCGTTCAGCTGCTAGCCTGAGTGCTGCAAAAGGGCCCTGTTTTGTCATCAGTGTTGTAAAAGCTTTACTCCGAGTATGATGCCCTGTACTCAACCATTCAGATATCAACTGCAACCTACCAATACAACAATAACACATCGGCATATTTTTTGCAGGTTCCGTGTTCCATAAGCAGAAAACACTTCACATGATTTTCACAGATTTATCACCATTGGTGGTGTTTAAAGGTTCATGTTCAGAGTTTTCCCTGAAGGGCCAGAGGCTCTAGCATGCCAATTCAGACTGTAAAGCAACTTGCCTTGATTCTGCTCTGCTGCTCCAGATGTAAGGTCTGCTCTTGCATCGTAGCCAATTCGAGAGCCTGTTTGGCATGGCCTACAAATAATTCAACACAAAGTAAATACTAAGAAAAACAAAGGTTATCAATTCCTTCTTTTATCTTGCAATCTATTTCACTGGACAGCTCAGTTAAAAATGTAACTTTTTTTTTTTTTTTTGGGGGGGCGTGCTACTTCTACCTTATTTTACAGCTGGGAAACAAAGGCACAGGGCAGTCCGGGTCAAGTGACTTCCTTAGGGTCCTGCAGTGGGCCTGTGGCCAAGGTGGGATTCAAACCTGGATTACAAGGTTCACTGCTTCAGCTGCTAGACCACACCATCTTTCCTGCCAAACTTATTCATTAAAAACCAGTTACTTTCTATGTTCTGGTTCTCACTGCTGATCCTAAAGTCTACATGCAGTGTTGGATACTGATGATGCAACATTCAGTAAACACCACTCTCTGTCTAAGCTGACATGCATGACATATTTAACACAGTACACCCCAAAATATTCACACTGCCGTAACTGAAAATTAAAACGAAATGCACCTGCGGATTACACAAAGTACACTGGCGCCTATAGTCCCAAAAATGTTTTTATGATTCTATTTATTTTCCCCAGGTGTTGCTCTACATATTAACACCACAGTATATAACGCTAGTACATGCAGCTTGTGTTAAGAATGAAAACCAGAACAAAGAGGACTGCAATATGGAGGTTGTACAACAACTACTTAATCCCAGTCATTATGTGTTGCTCCACATTGTCAATACAAATCATCAGTTGTGTGTATACTGTACGATGTGAAGGTGGGAGACTATTACTAACTCCTATTCAAAAAAGAAGAGATACTTTACTGTGGCTATTAAGGATTTCAAGAGCCAGTGTAACCTAGTGGTTAGGGCACTGAACTGTGCTTCCCAAAGAGATCAAGGTTCAAATCCCAAAGCCACCTACTCACGGTGTGACCTTAGAGAAAGTAATTTGTTCTCAGTGTTCAGCACTCTCTCACAGCAGTAAAACTGGGTGGGAGGAGGACCACACTGAAGACTGGATACTGTAGCTTAAATGGGAAATCCTAGGTAAACCAAAGAAATCCTGGCTAAATAAACTGTGTAAATAATACATGAATCTATAAAAATAAAAGGCCTATCGGCCCAGGAGGGACTATAGTCCTGTTTCTGGATGCTCTCGTTGCTAATCCAAAAGTCTATAAAGTCTACATACTGCTGGACCCTATTGATACAACACTCTTAGGGGTCCTGAAAGATGAATGTTAATCTCAATTATACAATAGCAAGAAAAAATCCTGGACTCTGATTGGTCAGTCTTGGGCTGGACCCGTGATGTTATCCCAGCACATCACGGGTCTAGTCTCCGCCTCACTGTGAACCTGCAGATGATGATATGGACATAGAGCACCTTTTTTTTGCATTTCCTCTTAAGAAACAAAAATATTTTTTCACACCAATAAAAACATTCTTTAAAACTAATTTTTTTTTTTTTTTTTTATCTTATATATAACAACAAGCCATTGTATAATAGCAATAATGCCCTCCAGGGTGTGTGTCGTTTGGGATAATGTCACACCTCAGTTGCTGGACGCACTCGGCCTGCGGCCTCGTGTCCACCACCTGAGGAGTGACGTTATCCCAGCACGACACAGACCCTGACAGGCATTATTGTTTAAATTATTTACACTGCTAACATGAATCAGAATTTCACTTATACACAACTTTGTTTTAATCATGCCTAACCCAAAGACATCCAACCGTAAAAAACAAACAAACAAAATAACCCACAGAATTTCAACAATAACGAACAATGATACGACAAAGCAAGATAACATTGAAAAAGCAAGTTCCAGTGCCACTCAAAATCACTCAAATGTAGACATTATTGCATAAATGACAAACGAACACCAAACATGAAGTAACAAATGACTGGATAGCCCTCTAACAATTTCACACATATGCAGTGAGTCATCAGGACCTCCTGCTTGCTTTTTCAATTTTACACTTTTTTTGCTCCCTGCACACTCCGAGCGGCTGGAGAAGTGATTTGTGCTTTCTTCTTCTCAAAGCAAGATAACGCCATGTCGAAGAATAACATTTTGGACCAAACTGCAGGGGTTATCGTGACATGGTAACAGACCCAGAGCAATGGGATGGCATTCAAGGGAACAGTTGCACACACCCTCCCCCATTAGAGGCACACAGCCAAGGCAAAGTCAATCTCTCGTCTAATTAATTAGGCCCAGTGTTCCCAACCGTCACCCATTTTCTGGGATAGCTGCAGGCCCTGCAGAGGACTGGTGGGATCAACCAACGATGCAGTTTGAGCCCACGATTACATGGTTTACTCTTCGGGAGTCTGGTGTTGTGCATGCCACCACACTGTCCCCGGTTTTAGGTATGTCTGTTAAAGCTGGGGGTCAAGAGGTGCAAGGGCATGCAAGTGTTGGAACAGGAAGGGGTAGACAAAGTGAGCACAAGCAAGTTCATGCAACTCTACTATGTATAATGCAGAAGGATTCTGTTTTTAAAATCGGGTCTCCTGCTGGCCCCTCAGCTCCTACAAAGAAATCACAGGACTGGCAAGGGTTAAACTGGGCAGGAACGCACAGGATGTCTGCCACCCGTACAAAACTGTAAGGGAGTTCCTGGTCCTATGACACCCTTCCCCATTAAATACAGCAGATGTTTTACCTACTGGAAAAATGACAGTTCTCCCTACTACAAATATAGCAAATACAGAGTTTCTCCTCCCTAAACATTTCCAATATAACCCCTGGTTTGGGTCATTATCACTTTATATAAAAATAAATAAGACATGAGCAAATGTAGCAAGAAGGAAGCAACACAACTACAAGGAATCAAGGGACAGCTAACACACTGACAAAAAGTGAACAAGAGTGAAGGTGCACATAAACTTATAACAGCAGTACTAGCTGACAAGAATTTCAATAATTTAGCTGAAAGTTATGACAAACCAAAACATCAACATATGTGATTTCCTTTCTGCTTTATTTCACTCCTGACGCAAGAGAGAATTCTAAAGTTTTTTTTTGTGTTTTTTTTTTTTTTTTAAAGTTCCAGCTCCTTTGCCAGGTCCACCATCCAGGATGTAACTAGATCAGGGTGGTGATGTGCTGTGGCAACCAGAAACATGTGCTGGCAGCACCCCGACATAGCTGCATGATGAATACATAGTGTGATCTCCAGGGAGGAGATTTTTAAAAGATGTTTGGGGCTGCCAACTTTATTGGAGATCCATGCAAATTACAAACTTTGTAACTAAACACAGTCTTAAAAGATAGCTGAACGAATTTAAAATACCCCCAATGAAGAATCTAAGATTATGGGGAATACATTACTGCTAAAAAAAAAGGCAGGAGGACATTTTTGCCAACTTACTAGTACTGCTGCTTTAAGCATCACACAACTCTCAACTCTACTAAACTTGGCATTTCTGGCAATAGAACAGTAATCCAAAGGAATGCCAGACATTTCTGTTAAAAAGACAGTTCTTGTTCACAAAACACTTCTGCAGTGAGTGCTTGGGGGTTAGCAACAGCGGTTTAAAGTGGCAAGTATGCTCCAATCGGACTTAAAGGGTGATGTGGGTACATGGGGAATGGAGAAAGCCTTTTTTTCCCCTTAAACGACTATATGCCATATCCCTGCACACCCCTCAGTTCAAGCCATTAGCAACATACTGAAAACTGCAGTATTTGTTTCATTAGTTGCATTACTTTATTTTACTAGTCTCATTTGAACTCCGCTAGCCACTGTGGCTATTCAACCCCTACACTAGGATTTTCAAATATTTTAACAGTTTCTTGAGCAATTATTACTATTTGACATGTCCCTAATCATAATTTAAGTCTTGTCCCTAGTTACTGAGGAGTAGGTTTAGAGAAATGTGATGACAATAAGAATTCATTCATTCATCCCTCCCGTCCGTCCCAGGGATCAATACACTGCGGGACTGAGGGATGACAGCAAAGCACTCAGACGGCAGTGACAGGTGGTATTTAGAGATATCACGATATCAAATTTTTAGTATCACAATGTTTGTGTTAAATGTATCACAATATATAGATTATCACGATAATCAGCAGCAATTTGAATTTTTTTTTTTTTCCATATAGCCGTTTGGACCTGGTCGCCAGCAGCACCAGTCTTCAGGTGTCCTGGTGCCCACAACCCCAACTGCCACTACCCCGCTGTCTCAGTAGTGGGAAGCCACATGGCGAAACGTCCGAGGGCTCCAGTTCACCATTATACAAGGTGATCAGGGCACATACCCTTCATTTCCATCCTACAGGCCAGCACATGTGCAATAGTACGGTGGTGCGATGTAGACATTGCATGTACTTATCCCCTGTGCCCAGTCAGAGGGCTGTTACTGCCGCGTCACCCAGACTTCGCTAGGTTGTGACCGAGCAGTGGCATGCACCATACCCCCTCCCCCAGAGAACTGTTAATGGATACTCAATTCTCGTGCATGCAGCCAGCCCTCGAAATAGCCAGGTCTGTTTCAAAACCAGGTCACCTTCATCGCAGCAGGTGAAGCGCCCAAGTTCTCAACCCTCCACGCCACTGGACCAGCACTGCATTTCTAACTGTGGGGAAAAATAGTAAAAATAGGATAGGAGGATGGTGGGGAATCAGGAATCTTGGCTGCAACTGGAAGGGGGACATGCTGCCAGAAAAGCAAGCTAAGGCACTTCATTACTGTATATTGTGCTGCACCATAACTGCAATAGTTTTTCTACAGCGATATATTATCGTCAGTGGTAATTACCATGATATATCGTCATATTGTATTATCGTGACATCCCAAGTGGCATTTCATTAGTCATATTACTAGGCACATGTGATTTTCCACTGGCTACTATGCCTATATCAGCTACTCCCAGGTGTTCTATTGGGCAGTAGTTCACAGGAACTTAGTTCCACCCCCTCTAAAGAAACATTATGCCAGTTCCACCACCTGTCATCTTTCTCCATTTACTACTTTGGGAGAGTTCCATCACCTATTAATCAAAATACGAGTTCCCAACACCTAAACATTTCCAATTTAACCACTGGCTACTCCTATACTAGGCATATTGTAACAGCTTCTTGGGCTGATATCACTATTTGATGTATTCGAGTTTGATCATTTGAATTTGTAAGACCTATCTCTGGTTTCTGATGCAGGAATTAAGAGGCATGCAGTGATGAGACAGATTCATTCATTCATCCCTTCCCGGGATCAATGCATATCGGGGCCCAGGGTGACAGTAGATCACAAACCACCACACGGCAGGGAGCGGTAACTGTATACCCACGTGACTGATCGAGTTCCCGGGCCGCTTTGGCCGCCCTCTCCAGCCCAGTGGGGTCAAAGTTGCTCCATTTGTCCTTGGGTTTGTTCTTGTCCCCTCCATCCCCACCGACTGGCGGAGGAGGCGCAGGCGGCTCGACCGGGGCACCGGGTGCCGGTGGTCCTTTTCCAACACCAAAGAGCCACGACATGCTGCGCAAGGTTCCGCTCCTTTCCGTTAATTCAGCGCAGACCCTCAGTCTATGGTCCGCAAAACCGACCTCTCCCCCACTGTCACTGAAACACACGTGAGTACCGACACTGACGAGCGCATGCGCGCACAGCGAGCCGCACGACAGCCCGCCCTTTAGTTCCTCAACCAATTGCAAACTGCAAGGATACGAACGGTCACTAACATCTTCCCGTTTGTCACTGGCGGGGCTCTGGAATAAGCCCCGCCCCGCCTCTCCATTCGCCGAACTACTGTCTTTCGGAACGAAGTGATTGGTCCGAAAGTCGGCTGTAAAGGTTACAGAAAACTTCCTGTCGACGGCAAGCGCAAAAGAACAAAAATGTTGGCGACAGTGTAGAATACAGGTACACCTAGGAAGGTTGCCGTAAAAGCTACTTGAATACGGCGCTGCTTTGGTCAGGTGCCTTACTTGGTTGTCAGTTTAAGTGTTGGGGGGGGCATACTTCTCAACTGTTCCTGATTTTGCGTCAAAATTTTACTCTGTTCCTCCTAAAAATTGTGTTTCCGTGACCTAACAGTGGGGGTTATAAGCACAAACTAATGTGAAACATTAAAGTTACAGACTTGTTCTTCTTTACAAAATGCATTTTACACTAAGCCCTTTATTCTACCAGCTTCCTAAGTGGATATCTCCAATTTTGAAGAAGCGTCCCTGATTTTTAGTCCTTTGTCCCCGATTTATGAGGCAGGAGGTTGCGAGGTATGGGGGGGGGGGGCTTAGCCACCCACAGCCCCTTGTTTGTTTTTTTAACAGGGTGGTGTGGGGACGAACCCAAGCCCAAATAAACTAATAAAAAGGAGCGGGCGACTGTACCTCGTTCTTTGAACGGGAAGAATGCATTTCTAACGCGTTCCGCGTTGGTCGCTGTTTACGCGCCTGCTGTCATTGCATTATATGAGGAAAAAGGCATTTAATATGTTGTTTGGTCGCATTTTTTCATAGCAGTGGTGAAACTGAAAATGTTTAGAAAGTGAAGCTGTAATCTCCGCATTGCAAGAGGTGGAACTCTCCATTGTATTTAAGGGAAAAAGTCAGAAGAGGTGGAACTGAGCTCCTGCCTACTTTAGCCCCCGACTTTACTTGATCCGGGCGCCTCCGCCTCCTTAGAAATCGCTTCCGCTTGGCAACGCCATTGTTGTCTCCGTTGCTAAGAGAGCCAGGCCAGTCTCAACATGGCTCAGAATGCGGATGGAGGGTTTGTTCTGCACGGTTTCAAAAGTAATATCAGGTGAGCTCTCGCTTCTTTCTGCAGTCGCTGCGAAATAGGACCCTCTATCGCCAGCTTGCAGCACCTCATATCCCTTGCATCCCTCCGCACTGGGGTGGGACTGGACAGGTAGAGCTGACAATACCAAACGGCTGTGCAAGAGCAGCTTCCGAGCCATGGAAGCTGTTGTCTGGCCGTTGTCACGGGCAGGACCGGGTTTAAATAATATATGGTATTTTTTGGCTCTTTTAATTCGGGTTGCGCAAGGGTTCGATTTTATTTTTATAATTTTTTTTTGTTGGTCACGGTGTGTGTCTCTGGTATATGTATTTGTTTGCGAATATTTTATTTTATATTTAAGGCATATTTCTGTTATTGATGGCACAGGACCAAAGGCTTGAGGGTTCAACGAAAAAATGCAAAGTTATCAATAAAATATGCATTCATGTTATGTGCAGTAGTCATATAGAAACATAATATTTACAGATAAGGACCGCTTGGACCACCCAGCCTGCCCATTTGTTCCAGCCTATGCTAATGCTGCAGACCCTACTTGATCCCCCCCCACACACACACACACACACCAGATTCCCTTATGGTTATGCCTGTCTCATACATGCTTGAAGCCCAACACTATGCTGGCCCCTACAGTCTCCACTGGAAGACTGTTCTAGGCATCCATCACACGTTCAGTGAAGAAGTGCCTCCTCACATCTCTCCTGAATTTTCACTTTTTAGCTTCATTGCATGTCCCCTTGTTTTTATGTATCTTTTCCTCTGAAAAATATTCTCCTCCTGGACCTTGTTCAACCCCATGAGATATTTATAGCGCTCTATCATGTCCCACCTGTCCCCTCCTAAGTTACAGGGTATACATATTTTTTTCCCTCAGTTTCTCCTCATAGAGTTTCTGATGCAGACCCTTCACCATTTTAGTTGCCTTCCTCTGGACAGCATCCTTCCTGAAATGTGGTCTCCAGAATTGACACAGTACTGTGGGTGAGGTCTCACCAACTAATTATACAGTGGCAACACCATCTCCCTCCTCTAGCTGGCAGTACCCCTCCATATGCAGTCCTATGTGTTTATGTCACATCAGCCAAGGTCTAAAACAAATATGTAAGGGGATAATTTTAATTTTTATAAAAATAGTCATAAAAAGTTCAGTATTTGTATATAATACACATTGAGCATGTTTTACTGGTGTTTTTTCAAAACATGTTATTCATGCTTTAGAGTGTTAGCATCAACATATAGAACAGCTAACCTCCCTCTCCATTGACAATGAGCAGATTCTCAATGACAGGTCAGTTCGGTAATATCAGGGGCACAAGAGTGAAGCTCAAGTGCCTTCTTGATGTCACCAAACTAACAAGACGTTGAGAATCTAGCGAGTTCTTAACACGAGGGGGTTATTATTTTTTGTAATGCAGTGTTGGCCTGTTTTTTCAACCCCTGGCATTTAAACAATTTACAATTTCATTCTTACAGCATGCTTAGCAGAGATGGCTGTAACTAGAATGCTTTACTGAGGTTCAGACTGCTGATTATGAATCTGTGCACAAGGCTGTCCGCTGTCCATGACAGCTCAGCTTGTGCTTCCAAATAGAACTTGTGATCAATGCTGTATTTGGTTTAGGTTGCAACCTTGTCCTTCACGTTCTGAAATGTTAAGAACAACAGGTTTTACATTTTGAAACATGAAGAACAAGGTTTAGAAAACACTGGGGAAAAAAACAGGCTCATGATGTATTATATTCCACAGCTGAATCAACCAGAATTAGTTGTCCTTAACACTTTAGAACTTGAAGAACAACTTTACTGAGGTGCCATTAGTTTTTCCTTTTCTTAATTAAAGATCTTCAAAGGAATGCCCATAGTCTGAATTTTTGTCTGGGGAATTAAGGTAAGAATTATTTTACTCCAGTATAAATTCTAGCTTAGATAAGAACCATAAAGGTCATCCAGTATAGGATATATTGAAATGTAACCATGTTTTGGTTTTAGAAACATAGAATGTGTTTGCAGAAAAGGACCTGTAGGCACATCTAGACTGCCCTATTTTCCCTGCCTATTACTGCACTCTGACTTCCCTCTACTTATTATACCCATGTGCCTGTCCCACGCATGCTTGAAGTTGTCCATGCACTGTCTTCACCCCCTCTACCTATTCTGGCATTTTATTTTAAACTTAGTATTTCAGCATGTAATTTTGAGATGTTTGAATTCCTCACACAAAAACATATGGGAATGATAATAATGTATAACTATATGTGTTTTATATAGTTGACAATGTTAATGTTACTATGTACATTGTCTTTAAATACCAAAAAAATTTATTGTGGAAAAAAAGAGGCTCCCGAGTTGGTAACTGAATTTAACATTTTTATTTATTCTCGGATTACAAGTATAGATGCAGCAACATTTAATTTAGCCAGTGAAATTCCGGCAAAATCAGGAATTTCGCCATGCGAAATCTTTCGCGAAATGCTGAATTAAAAAAAAAAAATTAAACAAAAAAGTGTTTTTCCCCCTCCCATCCATGACAATATAATCTTTACAGCCAAGATCCCACATCCCTGGTGTCCTAGTGGTCCCCCCCCACCCTGGCCAATTGCTGGGCCAGCCCACAAGAATCCTCCCCACCCCACCAAGATTCAGCACATCCCCCATCCTTTTGAATTTTAATTTGCCTGGTGCCTAGTGGCTGTACTCCCTGGTTGATTGCGGCAAGAATGATCCCCGAGATTCACACCTTCCGTCCCCAGTTGACTGTAAGTGCCACTTCCATCCAGGGTCAACATCAATTCCGTAATCCTAATGTAATTAAAAAAAAAACTTTGCCTGGTGTCTAGTGGACCCCCACCCTGTCCTGTAGTAATCCTCCACCCCTTACCCCCACACCCCATCCTCTAGGAGCCCACAGCGGGCCACCAGCACAGCCCTCCACTCACCTCCAGGGCAGGCAGACCGACTGAGCTCTTTTACAAATGAGCCTGGCAAATGAACCCTTTCAGTGAGTGAGTGCACTCATTCATTGAAAGGATTCACTACGCCGGCTCATTTGTAAAAGAGCTTAGTCGGGCTGCCAGCAGTGAAAGTGAGGGAGGGCTGTGCCGGTGGCCCACTGTGGGCTCCTAGATTTGGGGGTGCAGGGGGATTACTACTGGACAGGGTAGGGGGTCCACTAGACACCAGGGAAATTAATTTTAAGTTCAATATAAGGATTGGGGATGGGGCTGAATCTGCTAGGGAGAATTTTGCAGGCTGGCAATCAGCTAGGGGGTGGGACCACTAGACACCAGGTATGTGGGTTTTGATTGTAAAATTATATTGGCATTGACGGGAGGGGGAAAACACTTTTTAAAAAATATCCCTGGCTCATTTCAAATGTGGAATTTCGCCTGCAGTATGCGAAATTAGCATTTCAGGGGTGAAATTGCATTTTGCCTGGGGTGGACTTACACCCACAAAATATTTCCTGGCTTAAATTTTTAAATTTCACACAATACTAATTACAAGTACTTTTGAGCTGAGAGGTAATTTACAAAGGTTCCACGTCGATGGGGTAACAGTAACATACATACATGACTTGAGGGCAACACAATTGGGCATAAGCTTATACACAAAGTACACTACTATTTGATCTGACATTTATAGAAACATAGACTTTGATGGCAGATAAGGACCACTTGGCCCACCCAGTCTGCCCATTTTCCTACCTACTGGATAAGCTGCAGATTCTAGTTAACCAACAGCCTACTTCCTGCCACCCCCCACTACAATTGCCTTGTGTCTGTCCCATGCATGTTTGAATTCCCCAATTGTTTAGCCCCAACAACCTCCCCAGAAAGGCAGTTCCACGCATCCACCACTCTCTCCGTAAAAAAAAAAAAAAGATTTCCTCACATTACCCCTGAGCCGTCCCCTCTATCTTTAAATTGTGTCCCTTTGTTCTTACACATCTCTTTTTCTGAAAGATGCTACCCTCTTGGACTTTGTTGATTCCCTTGAGGTACTTGAACATTTCTATCATGTCCCCCCTGTCCATCCTTTCATCAAGGGTATACATATTAAGCTCTCTCAGTCTCTCTTCATATGATTTCTGATGCAGACCCTGCACCATTTTAGTTGCCCTCGTCTGGACTGCTTCCATCCTGTCTATGTCCTTGCGTAGATGAGGTCTCCAAAACTGCACACAGTACTCCAGATGGGGTCTCACCAATTGTCTGTACAAAGGGATAACCACTTCCCTTTTTCTACTTGTTCTACTTCACAGAGGTGGAGGCAGCCATCCCGCCCATTACACAGGTGTAGGGTGTGGGAGAAAATCCAGAAGCTGGCAGGACTCGTGATAGCCTGATCGCTCCTGTACGGCCACCCCCCCAACACCCCGATTCTGGATTGCTGTGTTATTGGGGGGGGGGAGCTAGCCGGGAGCTCCTTGCCCAGGCCTCACCATGGGGGAATTTCGGGGGTGGGGGGAGCCAGGTGTGAGTGGTCATTGGAGCTGGAGGACATACCTCCGAGGGAGGGATCATAACCCCTGTCAGGTCTGCATAGGCGCAGAAAAAGGTCCAATAAAATTAAAAAAAATATTTGGAGAAGCTGTTACAGCATTACAGTGGAGCCTGCATCTACATCATTGGCCCCAACACAAGGTACGTTGTTTACAGACCAGGGGCTAGATTCACAAAAACTCGCAAAGTGCCATGCAAAAGTTTGTGTTGAACTTTGCCATTGCCCAGGTGGTGCAAAATGGTATTCACAGAGGCATAGCATTGGGGGGGGGAGGGTGCTATTCAACTGTGACTAGGGGTAGGTAGAGGTATGGTAACCAAATTACCGCTACCTCTTACCCCACTAGCGTTGTCCTGATCTACATTTCCTGAAATAGCCCTGAGTGAATAAGCACTGGTGTGCTGTTTGATATTTACAAAAGCAGCCATGCAAATGGCTCAAGCCCATTCAGCATGCAAGGCACTAGCTGGCCATTTGCATGCCCATTATGGGCTCATTTACATGGGCTGTGGGTGTCCTAGTGCGCCCCCTCCCAGCCTCTGTGCGATACAGCCGTAGTCACTGGTGGTCAAGTGGTCCCTCCCCTGTCCCCGATTGCCGTTCTCAAAAATTAAAAAAAAAACTACCCTGGTTCCTCCCCCTCCCTGCTCTCTGATCACTGTCCTGAAAGTGAAATTTATTCATCCCTGATAGTCTAGTGGTCCTTCCCCCCTCCCTGGACTCCAATCGCCATCTGATAGCGAACTAAATTCTTCCACAGTAGTCTAGTGGTCCAACCCCTTCCCCCGGTCTCTGATCACCGTCCCGATAGTGACAAAAATTCTTCCCTGGTATGCCAGTGGTCCCTCCCCCACCCAAACATCCGCCCAATAAAAAAAATCTCATTGGGTGTCCAGTGTACCCCACTGCCCTGGAATAAAATGACAATGCCCCTGGTGGTGAAGTGAATCCTCCCACCATTGCAGACAGTGACCTACTGCCCTGCTCCCCCACCATCTCAAAACCCAGCCAGCAACCGCCACAGCCCTCCTCCCACCACCTTGGCTAGCCGCTGACCGAACTGTGAATGACAGAGTACAGTATACACTATGCACCACACTGTCATTCACAGTTCAGTTGGTGGCTGGCCACGGTGATGGAAGGAGGGCTGTACCAGTTGCTGGCTGGGTTTCAGAATGGGGGGGAGCAGGGTGGTAGGTCACTATCTGCAAGGGAAGGGGCTCCATACATCACCGGGGACATGGGACGCTTTATTTTTTTTCCAAGGCAGCGAGGTGGGGGTGGTGCGTTACACATGACACCAATTAAATTTTTTTTATTTCGCAGGTGTTCGGGTGGGGGAAGAACCACTGGAGTACCAGGGAAGAATTTAGGTCACTCTTGGGATGGCAGTCAGAGACCAGAGAGGTGGGAGGGACCACTACACTACCGGGGAATAATTTTTTTCATTATCAGACGGAGATCGGGGACTACTAGGGATGAATTAATTTTATTATCGAGATAGCGATCGGAGACCAGGGGGGACCACTAAACTACCAGGGAAGTATGTATTTTAATGTTGGGGCAGTAATTAGAGACCAGGGGGTAGGGACCACTAGACTACCAGGGAAGAATTTTTTTTAATGTGAGGACAGTGATCGGAGAATGGGGAGGGGTCACTGGATTACCACGGACACCTTGTAGGGAGTGTGGGGGCTTGCTGCTTTGCACTACTTCCAGCAACCACTAGGGTTGCACAGAGTTAAAAGGAGATTTTCCTCGACAGTAAATGTTTTGTGAATGGGACTGCACAGATATGCAGGTCCCTTCCCCCTCATTTGCATTGTGAACCACTCAAAACTTTGCCCATTGCAATACCAGTTTGTGGGTCCGAACTGGGCTTTTGTGAATACCACATTGTGGCAAAACCCTGTCTGCAAGGCGCAAACTGGGTTTGTGATGGGGAGTGTCAGAATCTAGCTCCAGCTTTTAGCGTGTATTTGCACCTTCTGAGAATACCTGTGTTGCTATGTGAGAGACTAATGCTGTGAGTGAAGTGGCAGTTGTAAGACCGCAAACTGTCAAACAAGCTTTCACTGAGTATGAGCAGGTAGCATGAAAAGCCTGAAGGGTGGTGTGGCAGCAGGTTACAATGTAGAAGTATTTGGAGATCAAATGAGTTCTGAGAGGACTAAGAATATTAAAGTTTCCATCCAATGGCAAGGACCAGGATGAATTCTTTGGGCTATGGAAAACTGAACTTCATGACTCATCATTAAGACTAATGGACCTGATCATTAAAAGTTCAGAACTTGTTCAACAGAGACTGGCAGCTGAACTTAAAGAGGAAAAAAAAAATGTTGTTGGAGTTCCAAATTTCCAAATATTACAAGAGAATTTAAAAAAGACAATTGAGCAATTAGATGAGAAACCAGAAATTAGAAGCAAAAATGTTTCTAAGGGATTGCCAGCAGTGGTGTGTTTTCAGCTGGAAAAAAACTGAAAAATATGGGCACAACACCAGAATCAGTTCTAAAGAAAAATACGTCAAAGTCTGCAACTAATTCTGAACCTAACACTGACAATGTTTCTGAGGCTTCATCGTGTTTTTTTTTTTAGAAGATCCAGATTTGGCACCCCCAACTCCAGAGAGTCTGCCAAGATGCAGTCCACGAGTAATGAGATTCAAGGAGTCCCAACCACAAAATCTGCAAGAAGAGGTGGTAGGCACAACAGGAACAAGGCACAGAAGAAAAAATTACGGGGGTTGCAGAGGATTCAACTAGACCAATCGGGGGGGGGGGGGGCTACCGAAATAATTAGCTGTTTCTAATGTTATACACTTATCTGCCGATGAATTAGCATCAGCTGAATTATATGTGTCAGAAAAGGGATTTGAATTTGTTCCAACCAACAATATTGACTTCTTTGAGATAACGGTAGATTTTCAGAGATTGGCACGTAATCTCAGTTTGAAATGTTTGTTTGCAGACGACAATAGACCTGAACAGGAATAGTTTGCCATTAATAATGACAGTGATTTAGTTGCATCACAAGAAGATCATATGATGCAAAACAAAAAAATTCAACCAAAATTCAGTTTTATGCCGCTAAGTAACTCTGTGGTAAAGGCTTTTCTCGGATCCTGTGAGAGGGATTTGGAGGCCCTCAGAACCAAGGAGTATGTACCAAGATTTGTCAACATGAATATGGACACTTCATCAGCTGGACTGTAACAAGGATATAACTATTAAGCAGGCAGATAAAGGTGACAATGTGGTGGTGTTAAATACTACAGGTTATTACAGAAGTAAAATGACAATTGGCTAATAAAACATTTTACTGTAATTTATCTGGTGACCCCATTGCCACTTCTGAGAAAGAGATTGATGTATATATTGGAATCGCATATACTAATGGTGTCATAGATATTGACACTAGGAGTTTTCTCATTATTGAGCATCCTATGAGGGCAACTATATATCTTTTGCTAAAGCTTCATAAATCTCTCTTTTTCACCTCCAGGATGCTCCATTATCTAGGGGATCAACTTTTTGACTGAGCCCTTGTCAAAATATATTGATCCCTTTATCCAACCCTTTGTTTTGAACTTCCATTCCTGCGTCGGGGATTCAACAGGGATACTGGCAGTGTTGCAGGATATCCACATTGAGGAGTTGTTTTTATTCATGACCCTCAACGTGAAATCCTTATGCACAAATATCCAGCATCAGGATGGGCTAAGAGCTATGGCCACATATCTAAATAGGAGGGGAGAGGGAATACTGCCCCCACTGAATTTTTGGTAACACTGGCCAGGTTTGTGTTAGAATTTAATGCTTTTACATTTTTCAGGAAACTTTTTCTTTCAGATCAGGGGCAACATTCGCCCCCAGTTTCTCAAACTTATACATGGATCTTTGGGAAGAGAGGGTTATTTATGATCACTCCTCAAATAAATTTTTCTCAAGAATAGAGTTATGGAGGCGTTTTATATAGACAACGTCTTAATGGTGTGGTGGGGGACAGATGATGAACTTGATCAATTTGTCAAGTATTTGCATGATAGTAATTGGAATTTGAGGTTTTCTGTAACAAAAAGGTCTATCAGTGTTTCTTTTTTGGATATTTGTATCCTAAAAAGTTAGAGGGAGTAGAAACAAAGTCTATTTCGAAAACCTATGGTAGAGTACATCTAGGCTACCCAGGTGTGTAACTAAGGCACTTCCATAAATATTGTCGCCATAATCCAGCAGTTGTAGGAATGTGGCCTGTACCAACAATTTCTTATAATCTTGATTTAGGCAAGACTTGTTACGAAAGAAAAAAAACTATTTCAGCTGTAGCTTCTTACAGAGGGCATCTGTATAGGTATGAAAAGTAAGTTTGTTATCCACCAACATGCCTAGATACTTAAAGGTGTGTACAGATTCAATATACTGTACTCACTGGTGAGAGTATGAATGGGGGATGCTGGTGGTTTGAAGCTTGGGTTCAATGAATATACCATTGCCCGGATATTCAGACTGTGCTAGGCAGTGGCACAAGCATAGGCACAGTGCAACTGGGATGTGCTGGGGCCAGGGCCAGGTGATATTCAGCGGTGATGTGTCATGGCGCAGCACCATTGAATATGGCACAGACCGCACACTCACTGCACATGGCGCAGTGGCACTGCGCTGGTGCAAGCCACAGATAGTGGGCACGGGGATGCGCCAGCACAAACGCAGTTGTGCTGAATGCATCACCAGCGATACTCGGTGGAGGACATGCAGATGAGGCCATAATTTCTGCAAGGTGTAAATGGAGCCATTTGCATGTCATTATGGCCCCATTTGCATGCCTTGCGCTGAGCAGCCCGGCGAAGTGCGCCTGGCGCCCTGCAAAGAGTGACATGTGCAGTGGGGATCCCGGGGCATCCCCCGCCCCATAGCCGCAATTGCCGTAAAATACTGTAGCAGTAATTCCTGGTAGTCTAATGGCACCCCTCTCCCTCCTGTGTCCCCGATCGCCGTAATATACTGTAGAATTAATCCCTGGTAGTCTAGTGGTACCCCCCCCCGCACGTTGCCGTGATCGCAGTACATCTCAGTATGTCATTTCCCTGGTGATCCAGTAGCACCCCAGCCCTCCTCCCACCACACAGCACCCCTTACCCTGCCCCCAGTCATCAGCCGGGCGGCTTTAACCTGCCCACATACTGCCCAGCCACCGGCGAATGACAGGTACAGTATGGGCTGCAGGACATACGTGCTAGATAGTCCCCAAATATGTGAATGAAGTCATTCATCATTCTGGGACTGTCTAGCACAGTATACCCTGCAAGCCTCATACTGTACCCGCCATCTCGCGGGTGTCCAGGCAGTATGAGAGGTTAAAGCCACCCACCGATGATGGGGAGAGCAGGGTGGGCAAGAGGTGCTGTGGTGGGAGGGGTGGGGTGCCACTGGATCACCAGGGAATGACATATACGGAGATGTACCGCAATCGTGGCAATGGGCGGGGGGGTACCACTAGACACAGAAACATAGAATTTGACGGCAGATAAGGACCACTTGGCCTACCCAGTCTGCCCATTTTCCTACCTAATGGATAAGCTGCAGATCCTAGTTAACCAGCAGCCTACTTTTTCCTACCCCCACTAGAATTGCCTTATGACTGTCCCATGCATGCTTGAATTCCACCACTGTTTTTGACTCCACAACCTCCTCCAGAAGGCTGTTCCATGCATCTTCAACCCTCTATGAAAAATACTTCCTTACATTACGCCTGAGCTGCCCCCCATCTTCAAATTGTGCCTCCTTTGGACTTTGTTGATTCCCTTGAGGTACTTGAAAGTTTCTATCATGTCCCTCTCCCTCCTTTCCTCGAGGCTATACATATTAGGCTCCTTAAGTCTCTCTTCATATGTCTTCCGGTGCAGACCCTGCACCATTTTAGTTGCCCTCCTCTGGACAGCTTCTATCCTGTCTATGTCTTTGCGGAGACTGGGTCTCCAGAACTGTACACAGTACTCCAGATGTGGTCTCACCAGCTGTCTTTACAGAGGGATAACAACTTCCTGTTTTCTACTGGTGATTCCTGTCACTATGCATCCCAGTATCCCCCCAGCCTTCCTTACTGCCCGTTCACATTGCTTGCCCACCTTTAGGTCATCTGATATGACTACCACCGGGTCCCTTTCCATTTTTGTTGTTGTTAGTATCTCACCCCCATTGTGTACTCTTCCCCTGGGTTTTTGTTTCCCAGGTGCATTACCTTGCACTTCTTAGCACTGAATCTAAGCTGCCGTACATTTGACCATTCCTCTAACCTTGCCAAGTCTATTCTCATCCTTTCCACCCCACCTTGTGCATCAACTCTGTTGCAGATCTTTGTGTCATCTACAAAGAGACATACTTTTCCTTCCAGTCCCTCTGCAATGTCGCTTATAAAGACATTGAAGAGGATCGGTCCTAATACTGAACCTTGTGGTACCCCACTAGTAACCCCCCCCTTTCTTTTGAGTGGACTCCATTTACTATTACCCTCTGTGTCCTGGTGCCCTGCACAGAGTGACATGTGCAGTGGGGATCCCGCACAGCAGCCCACCTGTGGGTGGCCAGGATTTGTTCCCACTCCTCATGGGCTCAACTTTGAGCCCCCCTATGCGGCGCACTGCAGGGTTGCACCAGCATATGTGCCACACATCCTGGGCTGAATATCGGAATGTGCCGCATATGCATGGGCACGCCCCCTGCATCTGTTCCACGTACTATTACATTGCGCCCAGGCGCATCAGAATGTGCGCTGCGACTGGCAGCCCTTTCAGTATCCCACCGGGGCGCAATGCGGGCCACAACCCCTTTGAATATACGGGCCCGTGTATTAAGTTTTGTCTGCATTAAGGAATAATTTGGATGTATTGAGGTTGTGTTTTTTTTTTTTTATTTGAATTTTTATTAAGTTTTTCCAAGTACAACTTATAAAACTCATTGTGATTTCAAGCTTTAGAATACATCATTGTAAAACAATTCCAAAAGAAAAAAACATGGTTACACATTAATCAAATTTTCAATTTATGCTTTCAAATTATATCATGTTTATAAGTTAACTGATAAGGTATATCATATTTTCATAAAAATTTGAATTAGAATGTGGCTCATTCCTCTATTTTGAAGGGATGGAGAAAAGGAGCTATATGTGGGAGGGTATGAGGGTGCGCCCCTCTGTCTTGAGATATTTGTGTTGGAAAGCTCTCAGTGTACAAAGTTGGTATAGTGTTCTATCTGATATGTTACCCAAATCCTCCAGGTATTATTGACATTTTTTATTTATGAGTTTAATTTTACTGTCAAATGCTCCAGGTTATACATCTCGTGTTTTCACCAATTTTCTTTTGTGGAGATATTTTTCATGTACCATCTTTACGTGATAGTTTTTTAGCTGCCAAAATAAGCGGAGTCATTAGTTTTAAACTCGTTTTGGGGGTTTTAAGCCCTCTAGGTGGTGTAGCTGTAAGGATATAGGCTGGGGTGAGGAGCTCTGGGGTTTTAAATATGTAGTTTATTTCAGTTAGTACTTCCTGCCAGAATCGTTGTATGAGTGGACATGACCATATCACATGAACTGTATCTGCATGTGCCAAGCCACTTCCTCTCCAGCAAACACCCCAATCAGGGTCCTTGAATTTGGCCGTGACAGTTGGGGTTCAGAAAAATCTGATTCTAGATTTCCATGCATATTCCATTCAATAGTTGAAAGTTGATATTTTTGGGATTGTTGGGATGCTTGTCTTCCATGGTTCATTATCTAGTTCTTCCTCTAGCTCCTTGGACCTTTTCTGTCATATATAATCTGTACTTTCTGGTGATAATTCCTTTAGGGCTTTGTATATGTTACTAAGAAGGTGTTCTTGTTTGATGTCTTTCAGACATGATATCACTAGGGTGACTAAACCTGATGGGGTTTCTACCACCTTGGTGAGAATGTGCTCATGCGGTTGGAGGAGTCGTTTAAGATGAAGGTGGTGGGGAAAAGCTGCTTGTGGAAGATTATATTTAGTTTGTAGTCTAGTAAAGGAAGAGATTCCCTTAGGAGTTATAAATTGCCATACATATCTCAGCCCATAGAATATCCAACTCTGGGTAACATCCTGAAGCTGGCGGGGGAGGAAGGCAGTGTCATGTGCTATATATTTTCTAAGTAGAGTTCCTCTCCATTTGCGAGGGAACTATGCCATATCCGTCTCCAGTGTCACAGGGGTTCAGCCATATACTGTGGATATTGATTTAGGGGGTAAGAGATGGGAGGGTGTCCCAGAAGGCGAGGGAATATATCTGTCTCTCTGAGCAGAGTCTGCTTCAGAGTTTTCCAGTGTGCACTGTAGCTTTTAGTTAGATAGTTTAATAGCATCCGGATTTGTGCAGCTTACGCATACTGCAGTAGGTTTGGGAGGTTTAAACCTGTTTTATCCCTCAGAAGTTGCAGAGTTGTGAAACTTATTCTAGGTGGTTTGCCATTCCAAATAAAATGGGATATTATTTTATTCCAGGATAGAAAGTATGTTTTAGAAGGGGTAATAGAAAGTGTTTGTAAGTAGAAGAGCAGTCTAGGGAAGATATTTTGTTGGATTGTTTCTATGTGGTTAAATAGGCTCAGAGGTTGTTGTGTCCATCTACTGTAGCTAAGTCTGCTGTTATTTGTTGGGTAATTGGTTCGTAGTTCACTAGATCTAAGTGAAGCAAGTTATATGGTAATTTAATTCCTAGATAACACATAACTAGATGGTTCTATTAAAAAGGGTAGGATGTTTTCAGGGTCAGAGAGGGAGTATAGAAAAATTTTAAGACTTCTGTTTTGGATTCATTTAATTTATAGCCTGTGAGTTGTCCAAATAAATTTAATTATTGCCATACTGCTGGGATGGAAGTTTCGTGTGAGGTCAGGGTTAATAGAATATCATCTGCAAAAAGGTTGTTTGTGTGTGTGTTCTCCTGTTGTCAAGTCTCTCGATAGCAGGCGAGTTGCTTATTGCTATTACTAGGGGCTCAAGGTATAAAGTGAATAGTAATGGGGACAGGGGACATCCTTGACAGGTCCCATGGGAAAGGGGAAAAGGGTCTGAAAGGAAACCATCTAATTTAAGGTAGACTTGGGGGTTAGTGTACGTATTTTTTCTTTGAGTTATAAAATTCTCAGGAAAACCAAATTGTTCAAGGGTGGCCCATAGAAATGACCAGGAACCCTGTCAAATGTTTTCTCAGTGTCTAGCCTGAGCAAGGTCTCAGGGATCTTTCTTTGAGTGGATTGGTATCCTGGGTGTACAATGTTTTATAGTAGTGTGCCATGGCTTGCCATATTGCATGCGGGTGATGTAGGAGATGCCCCATGTGAGGATCAGTTAGATGTGAGACATGGACCTGTGCCCGGGCTCCTTGTAGTCATTTGGCTAGGGTTCTAGCACCATGAGCTCCCTCTTTGTAGTACTTCAGTTTTAAACACTTTAGCTGTTGCTCAGTCTTAAGATCAATTATATTTTGTATTTTTTTGTTTTACTGTCAGGAGCTGTATCTGTACTGAGGTGTCTCCTTCATATAACCTCCTTTGTAAGTCATTTAATTGATTTTGGAGTTTAAGATTTGTATCTCGCTGTTTCTTTTTATGGGATGCATACTTAATAATTTCCCCTCTCAAATCCGTTTTTAGCGTATCCCATTTTATTGTGTTAGAGATGTTTTTGTCATTATTTTCTGTTAAATTGGCAGGGATAAAATTTTTTATTAGATCTAAGAATTCAGGGTCCTGTATATGTGTTCCGTTTAGGTACCAAAAGGATTGAGGTCGGGTTTTTCCCAGGGTAAGTGTGGTGTACACAGGGGGAGTGGTCTGACAGGATCTTGATTCCGAAATATGTATCCTGGACTGTGTCCAGGTTGTTCTACTGTTGTAAACAGATAATCTAATCGAGATAGGCTGTGTTGTTTTGGTGAATGATGTGTGAAGACTTTAGTTGTGGGATAAAAATGTCTCCACAAGTCAATGATACCCATTTCAGACAACGCTTAGCGTAGGAATTTTTGAAGGGGGTGTGGTTCTATGTTTGGCGGGTGGGTTCACATCTAGTGTTGAGTCTATATTTCTGTTTAGATCTTTGCCTAGTATCGGTTGGCCCTGCTGGATTGAGAGTAGATCATCTAGAAATTTCTTTGCCACTTTGGGTGTGGTTCCGGGGGATACGTATACTGAGGCTAAGGTTACTTGAGTGCCAAAGAGTTTTCCTGTAACTATTATATATCTTCCCTCCTTATCCGTCCACTGGTTTTGCAGGAGGAAAAGGGATACCTCTAGGGATAAGTATAGCAGTCCCTCCACATCTCCCTGAGGCATGTGAAGAGGAAAACACCTCCCGGAAACCTAGGGATTTGAATTTGGCATTATCAGTCTGCGGTAGATGTGTTTCTTGGAGGTAGAGTAAGTCATGCTTTTCTGTTTTCAGGAATTTTAATAGTCTGGAGTGCTTGATTGGATTATGTATTTCGTTAATATTTAATGAGAGAATAAAGAGATATAGTGGCCATTATGTAGGATTGAAAATGTGACTGGATGAGGGAGTTGTCTTCCCCCTCCAGATCACGGTAGGTCAGCCAACTGAGCCAGGAGGGGTGGGTAGTCTGTATGGGGGAGGAGCTGCCCTCCTTTTGCTATAAAGGTCTTCCTGATATAGCTCCAGTGTTGTAGAGTTTGATTTTGAAGTGAGCCTTAATTGTAGTAAAGAGTGGAGAGTGAACCTTCAATCTTGGGTAGCATAGATACCACAACTAGAGTTTAAGCTGTGTAAAGCTGAATGTCAATGAGTTTAAACTGTAACAACTGTTTTTTGGTTTTTTTTTGAAAGATTATCAGTTTTCATTTCTGAGTTTTTATAACTAGAGAAAAAAAAAACATCAGCAGTGAAACATGGATGGCCAACTGGGCCTCAGTTTCAACACACTATATAACACTAATAACCAGAAACAAGGAGAATACAGCATTTTTTATATGTCACAGATTTTTTTTTACTAGATCTCATACTATTAGGAGGCATTATGATAACTTCCAAGGTGGGGGATGGCAGTCTAGCTTTCCCTACATTACCCAGTGGAGTAAGGTGTATAACATACATCCAGCTGGGTAAGGCGGTATGTTCATGGGTGTAGGAACCCTGGACCCCCTGAGGGTTGTAATAGCCCCAAATTAAATAGTTTAATATAGTGGATCAACCGAAAAAGGGGGATAGGGTCTAATGAAGTCAGCTGCTTTGCCTTCATTTGCTCCAGTAGTGGTCTTGTCTGGAGGTCTGCTCCTCCCCCTGGAAGAATCCGAGGCTCAAATGTGCGGTAACTTACAGTCGCATCCTGACCTAGTCTCAGATGGACAGGATGCTAAAAGGCAGCTTGGTGTCAGGATTTAAAACTTCAACTTTTCCCTCCGCCTAGGATTACTAGATTGAATGGGGAAAGCCTTGGGCAGAGGAGAAAGAAAGCAAGAGAAAAATCATCTTGGAATTGTTTTTTATTAGTCAGTCTCTTACTCTTCCCTACCTCCCCTCCCCTTAGTTAAGCAGTTCTGTTTGATTTATGTTATGGATTGCTTTCTATTCATTAGTGTAGTAATCATAAAGGAGCAATCAGACTGTTCATAATTTGATTTTTTGCATATGTCTGATATTTATTTCTGAGTATTATATTTTCTGATAGGATTTATGGCCAGACTCTCAACTGCCCTTACAGAATTGCGGTCTCAATATGTAGTGCAGAATGGAAGGAAAATTAGGAGTTGGGGCGGGGTAAAGACAGAGGACTTACTTCCCCATGACAGGTGATCCCAATAGGCCCAGATTTAGAGGGATACCCCATCATAAGGGTTCGGGATCTAGAGTCGGGAGAGAAACATCTGCCTTTAGAGTGAGATATTTTCTCCCCCCCACCCCCAACATCGAAGCACTTGTCCTACCCGGAGTCACCTCCATGATGAAAAACAGTAGTCTACAAGTCCATTGTTTCAGGTGTTCTGGTTGGTGGTTGTCCTGTGGTAAGTTGCCAGTCTCTGTTTTAGGTCTAAGGGATTAGGGTGGCTTCCTGTTTGATTCTGTGTAGGCTTTGTTTGTGTTTGTCATCCGGGAGGGCGAGTATATGGTTGAGGTACTTGGTCTTTCCGGGAAGTGTATACCTCGGCTTGATAGATCTTTCGCTTCTTGTGCGGAAATGTATTCTTTTTTTCCATCTTCTGGAAGGACCACGACTAAGCATGCTGGGTAGGGTGTCATGAATTTTATCCCTTTAGCTTTCAAAGCTGGGAGCAGTGGGAGCTATGCACGGCGGAGCTTTATGGTGTTGAGTGTATAGTCATGATCTATATAGAATCTTTTCTCTCCATAGAAGATTTTCTGTTTACGTCATGCTTTAGTAAGTATCTGCTCTATAGTGGCATAGCTTTGAAAGCGAGCTATGATTGATCTGGGTGAGACTGAGGGGGACGTGAGTTTTGGCATGAGGGCCCGGTGGACCCTTTCGAGGTAGAAAACCATGTCTGCAGGGAGCTCTAGGGCTGTGTGTAGCAGGGCTGAAATAAAATCCTTGATATCAGTACATTCCGAGCCCTCCAGAATATAATAAAGTCTTTCGTCAGGTCCTATTTTCAGCATCTTCCTGCCTCACCTCTGTTTGTTCCTATTGAGTTTGAAGTTGTTGGAATAAGGTCTCCATGTCATCTACGTGGTTTTCAGTTGTCAAAACCTGACACTCGGTATCGTCTGCTCATTGCTCGAGCTGACCTATATCTCTCTGCAGTTTGCTATATAATCGTTTGATTTCAGCCCTAAAGGGGCACATTTCCTCATAGATGGTATCCAGTTTGATCTTTTTGCCTTTGTTCATAGGAGTGCGACTAGCGGAAAGTGAGTTTTTCAGTTGTGATGTGGCAGGCCGTGACAGCTGGGACTCTGAGTCAGAGGCCTTGTAGTGCGATTTCTCAATGCCGTCTGCCATTTCAGGCATTTTTTTGGTAAGTACCTTGTCAAGATTCTTATTTCCCCTCAGCATAACCTGGAGAGTCGAGTTGTTAGAAAATCACTAGTTTTAGAGGGGCTTCTAATCGGAGGGTATATGGAGCTCTAGGTTTAAGCAGCCGTAACTTCAGACTGGTGAACTCATCCTGTAGGGATTGCATGGCTGCATCAGGATCTGGACTCCTGGAGCACCATGTTAACCGTGTAGAAATGGAGATTCGCATTAATATCAACTTAAAAACACCAAAGTGTTCAGAACTAGCAGGTTCACAAACCTGAGTTTTGCTCTCCAGCTAGTGATTTCACCTCACTAACTCCGTGTGTGAAGTAGCTAATTCTTTAACACTTAGATGTTAGTTATTCGCTACGTATTTGACCTGAATATAGATACATAGACAGTGTTGGCAGATAAGGGCCTATGGCCCACCCAGTCTGCCCATTTGAGCTTATAAGTTCAGTTTATGTTTTCCTAGAAGTCTGTTGCCCCTTACCTCCAGAATTCCTTTATGTCTATCCCATGCATTCTTAAATCCCATGATTGTTTCAGCCCCCACCACTTCCTCTGGCAGGGTGTTCCACTTGTCCACCACCCGTTCTGTGAAGAAATTCTTCCTCATGTTTCCTCTGAATCGTCCTCCCTCAACTTCATCCCATGCCCTCTAGTCCTGGAACATCTTTTCACTTAAAAATAGTGTATTCCTGCACCCTGTTCCTCCCTGTAAGATACTTGTATGTCTCATCATATCCCTCTCCCTCCTCTCCTCCAGGGAGTACATGTTCAGTTCCTTCAACCTGTCTTCATATGACTTGTGATGCAATCCATGCACCATCTTTGTTGCCCTCTTCTGAACCTTCTCTACCCTGTCTATGTCCTTACGTGGTATGGTCTCCAGAACTGTACACTGTACTCCAGGTGGGGCCTCACTAGTGTCTTGTATAGCGGATTATGACCTCCTTTTCCTGCTGGTGATGCCCTGCCTATACATCCCAGCATCCTATCTGCTTTACCTGCTGCCTTGTCACATTGTTTCCCTACTTTGAGGTCATCAGAGATGATAACCCCAAGATCCCTTTCCTGCTTGGTGCATGCTATATCCTCACCCCCCCCAACTGATATATTGTGCCAGGGTTTTGTGACCCATATGCATTATCTTGCACTTTCTTGCATTGAATTTCAACTGCCAAACCCCTGACCGTTCTTCAAGTTTCTGCAGGTCCTTCTCATTCTGTCTACACCTCTGGTGTGTCTACTCTGATTACAGAGCTTTGTGTCATCAGCGAACAGTGAAATTCTGCCTTCTAGGTCCTGCGCAATGTCACTGATGAAGATGTTGAATAGGACCGGTCCCAGCACTGATCCCTGTGGTACCCACTGGTCACTCTTCCCTCTGTGGAGTGACAGCCATTTACCACCACCCTCTGTGTCCTGCCACCCAGCCAGTTACCTACCCACCACACTACTGTCCTGCCCACACCAATATTCCCCAGTTTGTGTAATAGTCTTCTATGTGGCACAGTGTCAAAGGCCTTGCTGAAGTCCAGATAGGCCATGTCCACTGCCCTCCCCTGATCCACCTCCCTAGTCACCCAGTCAAAAAATCAACGAGGTTGGTCTGACATGACCTCGCCCTGGTGAAACCATGCTGTCTTGGGTCCTGTAGTCCATTGACAACCAGATGTTCTCACCAATCTCCTTCAGTAGTGCTTCCATGATCTTCCCCACTACCGAGGTGAGGCTGACTGGTCTGTAGTTCCCTGCTTCCTCTTTGTTCCCACTTTTGTGTAAGGGGACTACATCTGCTGTCCTCCAGTCTTTGGGTACCTCCCCTGTTTCCAGTGATCGGCTAAACAGGATAGCCAGAGGTTCAGCCACCACCTCTCTTAGTTCCTTAAGGACCCTAGGGTGTACCCCATCTGGCTCCATTGCTTTATCAACTCTTATTACTTCCAGTTCCTTCAGGACCCTTTCTTGTGTAAAGGGACTTGTGTCCATTTCTGCACCATTCTCACCCCTTGTACTCCCTTCAGACCCATTACCCTCCTCTTCCTCAGTAAAGACTGAGCAGAAATACCTGTTCAGTATGTCAGCTTTACTGTTGTCGTCCTCCATGTGGCCCCCATCCTCCCCTTCAGTCTCACTATCCTCCCTTTGTCTTTCTTTTTTCACTTATGTACGGTAAAAGGTTTTGTCCTCTACCCACTGATTTTGCAATGTGTTCTTCTGTCTGAGCTTTGGCTTCCTTACTGACCTCCTGCCTCCCTTTGCTTCTCCTGGTACTTCTCCCTATCCCCTTCTGCTGTGTATTTTGTATTGCCTGAATGCAGTCTTTTGGCTTTCACTTTCTTTGCTACCTCTTTGGAAAACCATAATGATCTCCTCTTCCTTTTCCTCTTGCTAGCCTGCTTAATGCATAATTCTGTTGTTCTTGTAATCCCCATTTTAAATACTGCCCACTGTTCCTCAACCCCTGGTTCCTGTCCCATTCCCCTTAATGCCTCTTTCAAGTATCTCCCCATTTTCCCAAAGTCTGCCCCTCTAAAATCCAGGATACGTGTTTTTGTGGGGTTTGGTTCTGCTCTTTCTGTCCATGGACATGTTTTACTGATATATGAAATCAGAGTAATGCAGGTTGGTAGCAGCCTATATGGGCGAGTATTATTGAGCAGCTCAATATGAGCGACTCAGTAATACCACTCCCATGTAGAGCGAGTGGGGAAAAAGAGCTCTGAATACCTGTAGCAAGCGCAGCGCTGAGGGATACGCGCTACACTCACGAGACAGAGGATAAAGGGAATTATTTGGCCAAGCCCTACTGAGCTGGCCGGGTGGTCTAGTGTCTTGAGCCACTGCTCCTGGAGCCTGTGGTGCTGAGTTCAGATGCCGGTGCAGACAATATGTTTTTGCTTTA
This sequence comes from Neoceratodus forsteri, assembly GCA_016271365.2. NCBI lineage: Eukaryota > Metazoa > Chordata > Ceratodontiformes > Ceratodontidae > Neoceratodus > Neoceratodus forsteri. Next base: position 698,165,127 of record CM057452.1, on the reverse strand, counting down.
GGGGGAGTTTCTATATTTTCTAAGTCCGCTTCCCCTGGAGTTAAGAATCCTTATTTTGGTGGGTGCGGCGGACTTGCCCCCCACAAAAAGAACTAGTGCATATTTTTAGAGGACCATTGTTGCTTGCAGCGGTGTCTCTAATGGGAAGTTGCCCTTTTGTCATGGGTGATTCTTTCCTCACTCTAATGAGTGGCACAATAAGGGACTTGCCCTTATCACATAAAACCACGCAGGTTCCATCAGAAATTATGCAATTTCCTGGAAACTGAAAAAAAAAAACACATTGGAATTACAGAGAAGAAATGTAAAATTGAGCTGGAAGCCCAGAATATGCTATTCACAATGCCACTAGCAGATCTTCACACTGTCTTTATCTAACCACAGTAGGTTGGCACTGATAGTTGCTTTGCTTTACATTATAAGGAACTTTATGCATGCTTAGTCCCTGGGGCCTCTACACACTGCCCCTCTGCCACTGAAAGTTTTTTGTTTTGTTTTGTTTGGAAAATATTCAGCCTGAATAGTCTAACTGAAATGCAACATCTCATCTACAGTGGGGTCCTGCTTCTACCCATTTTACAGTGGTGAGTAGTGAAGCATAGCGAGGTCCAGTAACATGCTCAAGGCCACACTGAGTCAGTGGCTCCATTGGGATTTGAACTTGTCACCTGGTTCCTAAGACTGCCAGATGTGAAGGCACCTACAATGTTTTACAGTGGGGGGAGTTTTAGCTGTTTGGAGGGTATGAACGTGGAAAGTGGAGTGTCCCATTTTTTGTCCAGTTAACTTACAGAGAAAAAATACAAGTCATCAAAGGTGCTCTCACAAGTCCCCCCCCCCCAAGGTATTATGTTTAATATATTTAACATGTAAGTTTGTTTTTATGAATTTAGAAGCAGGTGAGAAAGTTCAGTATGACTGCCAGGTCCGGTCTGTTAGACTCGATTGGAGTATTATAGTTAGTCTGAAAAAATTAAGATATTTAAATGGCCTCAAGGGCTGTCAGTCAAATGAATGACCGCCCAGCAGAACAATAATGACAATCGATGATTTAATTGATTAGAGTGACAATAATATATAGAATAATGCATGGGGAGGAGTGTATAATGATAATTTTATACACACCCGAGGTAGGATGCTACATAAACCCCCGATGGCAAAGACTGACAGGTTTATCAAAGCATCCCACACTGAAGGGGTGCATAAAATTTGAGTTTACACTCCTGCCCATGCATTGTTTTATGTAATTGCTGGGGGCTGTTTTTTCTGCCAGCCAGTTCTATTGAAATAAATCATATGAAAATTCGGAGACTTGTGTGAAATGTGGTTTATTTTTGAAATGCATGAAAATCGCAATAAAAATGAAAGAGCTTTAGAATTGTAGAGTTGTGTTTTACTTTTTAAGGCAAACCAGAAAGTAAACTAAATTTTAAAGTCCCCAAACTTATAAAAATGGGTTATTCCATTCAGATCCGAAAATGGTGTCCATGGCGATATTCTAATTTGGTTCAGAGGTCATTAGTTTCTATGGAAAGAAACAGAGCGAGGGATCTTTCTATAGCGCTCCACATTGTCACTAGGAAGTCAGTACATATGGGTAATGTGCACCCCTACTAGGGGAAATGGCACAGCCCAAGGCTGCAACCGGCATAGAATGTTGGGCACATAAACATTCCAGACAGCAGCAAATCTCCAGTCTTTGCTGTGCCATCAAAGGGGAAGCAGCATAAAAGATTTCTCTGAAAAATTTATTTTCGGTGTTTAATTATTAGGGCTGCAAATCTGCTGAGCAGGTTGGGAATACCTGGTGACGGGAATCGCCTCCAGATTTAAAATTGAGCCTGTTAGGCTGCCACTTTCAAATTGGCTAACCTGCCTTTTTTCCCCACTTCCACTGCCTGACTGTACTTGGATTGGGGGCCGCGTTCTGCCACACTGTTCGAAGGGGTGTTTATGTAACCCCTAGATGGCGCTATCCCAGGGGCTACTACCCCTGCCTGATTTGCCACTAACAGGTTGAGGGGCCTGGATCCAATGGCGGGTGCCTCCACCCAGAGGTCAGGGTTTGCAATAGTTAAACTAACTTCTGCAGCCCTCTGGGACACTGCAACCTCCTTTCTTTCCACTAGTGGCCCACACAATATATCAGAATTACCTTCACAGTATACACTTACCCCCAGGTCTGGTTCCGGCACTGGGACCTCCTGTGAAATGAGATACAGTGCAACAATCACAGTACAGTACTTTAACATAGACAAATACCTCAGGCAGTATAACTTTGCTGAAACAAGCAGCTCTGATTTATTTAGGGGATATAACAGGACAGGGAAATCAGGTTAATTAGCTTATCACTCTAATAATCTACCTGTGGCTCTGTGCACAGGCCTATCCCTATCAGTTACTGTCCTGGGTACCCAAGCCCTAGTGGCTAGTCCAAACCGTGGCAGCTGGTGGGGCCCTTTCACACAGAGAAAGGAGAATTAAACAGTCAGCAGTACAGTAATTCCATTTGGATTTAATGTGGCAATTCAACAGGCGACCCTGAATTAGTACTCACGACCTCCAAATAAGATAGGGTCCTTCAGTGTCAGCAGGGGCTCACTTGAGGTACACAAACCTCTTCACATCCATATAAAAGAAAGCACTATACCAGGCAGGCTGCATCTGTATCCCGATCGCAATTACTGCACAATACCCGGAGAACACACAGCAGATTCAGTTCCTGACAGACAGAGTGCAATTTTCAGCAATTCCTCCAGTCTTCTACAGGGTGAGCCTGGTTTCTACTCTTCAGAGATCCTTTGATTCTTTTCACAGGACGGATTCAGTCCTAACAAGCTGTTACACAAGCTGCAGACCGGAACTCTGGGCCTTACACACGTTTTTTGACTAAAACTGCACACTGAAAAAGCACAGGGCTCCTTCCTTCTTCACTGCCAAAGCTCAACTGAAACTCCAACCGACAAAACCGGGCACTTCCTTTGAGTTCCTCCCAGTTCTTGACTGGATTGGCTGTCACTCAATAGACTGCTGCTGTTGGTCCAAAAGGTGCTGAAGTCTAAACTACATCTCCCAGAGTCACTGCTCATACAATCCTCTTGTGGCTGGCTCAGATTATGAGTCCAAGTTCTGATTCGTCCAAGGCACCATTTTAGAGCTAGCTTACCCCACACTGATTGGTCCAGTTCAGCAGTTCAAAACCAGAATGGGGAACTAGACAGACACAGTTCTGACTGCAAAGAAAGCAGGTTAGACAAACTGTAATTTCATTATTACTCTAAATAATTTCTGGCAAACAGTTACATCTTTCAGACAGGTTCCCTTTGCACTCTAGTGACTGCAAAATGAAGTGAATTGCAGCAGCTTGAGTGGTACTCAATCAAAGAAACACACAGTCCCCCATACAAACTAATTATGTCTGCAAGCAGACAGCTCTTAAAGAGACAGTACCAGAGGTTCTAAAAACACTCACTGATAAATGGCTTAAATGCCAAACACCATTCAGGCTTGGAGCATTCAAGCAAGCTCCTGGAAGTCTTTTGGGAACCCCCATTTGCAGGGGGGTTACATTTATTTTTATCAGGTCTCCAATTCCCTCCTTTTATGGTGCCTGAGGTAAGCACATTTCTCGTCTGGGGCTGATGGTTAGGGTCTAGTACTTAGCTTTTTCCCTTGCCTCCTAGCATCTATACTGGTGTTGCCCCACCCCCAGGACTGTTATATGGCCGTTAGTGTGTTTTGTTTTAGCAGAGGTGCCTGGGTGCTTAACACTGTCTGGTGAGGCATTGATATTTTCTCTTGCTCTGAGGATTGTGTTTCTTGGCTGGACTGTAATTTGGAAGAATTGTTCTCTCTGGAGACAGATTTTCAAAAAAGCGAGAGAGAAAATGGTGTAGCCTTTTGGTCAGGCTTTTTACTTTTTGGGGGGGGGCAGACCTTCAAGATGCTCATCATTTTTTCTAACAGCTTCCTGAGCCGCTCGGATTCCCACCATTGCTCAGAAGCCTGTACGTTAGGCACACACTCTGTTTTCTTATGGGCAGCTATCCCGAGCCTCAGCACCTTGATTTTCACGCCTCTTGGCTTGGGTGCATGCGTCCACAGATGTGGTGACATCACACATAGCATCATGACATGTTGTACATGCATACTCACGCATGCGTCAGTACTTTCTGAAGCACTAGACATGGCAGCTCTGGTTTCCTAGCTTGGAACTTGTTCTTTCTGGCAGCAATCTTTCCTACTACAGCCTGTTGGTCCTGTATCCTGGTGAGAATGTTTCTCTCTGGCACATTTAACTGTTTTTTTGCTTTTGGATCAGAGCATCGTTATTTTAATAAGTGTGTGTGTGTGTGTGTGTGTGTATGTATACACATACAGTAAATATATAGAGGGCTATAGATACATTTTAAAAAAACAGACAGTTCCTTTGGCATTTCCTTAGCTGTAACTCTTCTTGTAGTGACACTGGCACCATGGCTTATCGGAGACCTCTAGTTTTTAAATGCTAAGACCTGCAGAAGGGTAAGGTAGCACTCTCCGATGGGTTCCTATCACCCCCATTGTGTCAGTCCAGTTAATATATATCTCACAGTTCCCCCAGTCAGAACTACAAGCTGGGGGGGGTGCACCTGGTTACCGTCTGGCAACGGCAAAGCAGAATTGCATAACTCCTTGTTGTTCGTTTTTTTTTTTTTTTTTTGTTTTTCTTTTTTTCTTTCAACTGTGTTTTATTCACCCTACCACCTGGAACTCTGTCGGGCTACCTCTGCTTGTAGGCCACTCTACCACTGACCTGGTCCCTTTCCTCCTCAGAGGGTATGCTGCCCCTCCACCAACCTCTGACCGGGAACCCCCCAGCTCTGAGCCCCCTGGGGCAGGGCCGCCACTCCATCCAGTGCTCTATCTGCAATCTGGTGCTGGCCAAGGAGGGGAGAGGGGCAGAGGCAAGGTCTGGTATTTGCATGTGGCGGTGGGCCTGAGAGGAGCGGTCACCTATCCAGGTGTGGGGGGGGACAGACATGCAGTGACGCCTGCACGGAGAAGCCGTAAGTGTCCGCCACGCTCCTCCCTTACATTCCAGGCACAGGTAGTACATCCGGTCTCCACCAGGCATCACTACTGCGCTGAGGGGCCCCCCGAACCGACCCCAGAGAGGGGAGAGCCATCCTCCGGATGCTCAGTCCTCTCCCTCCTCTGCTGGCCCCCCGGTGGTCCGGGCTCTTTCCTGAACCTGGGTCGCTGGTGTGGCACAAAGTGTGGCGTCCAGTGCCTCAACCCTCAGCACCACTGGGCCGGCCCCTCCTTGTTGTTCTTATAGGTGGGCTTATGAACCCTGATGTTCCTCAGGACGACATCTCTTTTGACACACCCAACCCCACATGGGTACGTCCAGTTGTGCCAGTGCAAGACAAGTCTGCTAATCCTGATGTGCAGGCAGACCCCAACCTTGGCCATCCAGAGGATCAGGAGAAGAATACTGGGAATCTTGGGGAAAATCCGGACCCAAAAGCGTTACTTGATGGTGAGGACAACCCCTCTGAGGAGGAGAAAGGGGAGTGGACGGAGCCAAAGAGGATTCGAGTCCCTCCTCTGTTCCATACCAGATCTCTGTCCTGATAACTGAGGCCTGTAGGACATTGCAGCTGAAGGAATTGCAGTTTATGAAGGCGTTGGATGAGAACCCTACCTTTCCTGTCAGTGTCGTCTTTTGCTCTGAAGTGTTTTCCAAACTTTATTCACTATGATCAGATTATTGAACAAGAACGGGCAGGGGTGGACCAGAGGAAATATCTGTAAAAACCCAGGGTACAGTGTTTTTCTTTTATGGAAGAAAATACCCGCAAGTGGGAACTCCACCACTGGCTGATAAGCAGGGATGCTGGAAAATCGCGGGTGCAAATTTTGCGTGTTTTCCACTGTTTTGGGCTCACTCCATGACTCCACTGCGATATTGCCTGCTCTGGTGGTGGTCCACATTGTAACTTTTAAAAATCAGCATCTCTCTTTGTTTTGCTGTGTCATTCTGGCATCCAGGACTTGGCTAACTCCATCCCCCCACCACCACTACTAAGGCTGTTCTGCCCCCCACCGCTGTCATAATTGCTAGTGTGGGAGGAATGCCAAAACATCCAATCACAGGCTCACGGTGCTTTATACACCTCGCACTCTTTCATGCTCTTTGTCTGCTTTGCGTCACCCCTCAGGTCCGCCTAAGCCTTTTAAATGCAACGGACTGTGGGGGGACAGATAACATTCACCACTGAGGAACAAGCGAGCGACTAACCCCCGGAGTCCGGACCGATCAGCGAGAGTGAGCGGAGCCCTGCGACCTGCGAGCGTGGAATGCAAGAAGCACCGATTCCAAGCCACAAGAGAAGCTGCAGCTAACTCCAGACAATTTGGAGCATTGATAGGACGAACCCTGAAGTCTGACCAGAAGCCCTGAGCAGAGTGGTAGTTCCAAGAGCAGCAAAGGAGGCGCATGTACACTTCAGGTCCACACTTGGCGTTGAAAGCACTTGGGAGGACTTGTCTTAAAAATAAAAACAAGATTGTGATCTGTTCTGCCTGCTTGCTGACTGTTACCATCTGCTGCCCTGCCTGCATTCTGCCACCTGAGGAGGACAACAGAAATCCTGCCCAGCCTGCATCCTGCCACCTGAGGAGAACTGAAGGCTTTCCCTGATTTCCATAGTGCCTGTCTGCATCTCAGGTAAGTTACTGTTTTGCTGGCTAGTTTGGGATGGATGGGGTTGGGGAGGGCACATGCTGGCATTGTTGGGAAATGAAGTATATGCTGTCTTTACTGAGTTTGCTGCATTTTCTGGTGTTCTGAAGTGATGTTTTTTTTTTGTTTTTTTTTTTAAACATGTATGCCAGTCTCCCAAGACCATCCCTTGCTGCTCTGACCTGCATGTGGGCCATGCCAAAAACTGTTCTGTGCCAGCCTGCTCATCTGCCCCCCTGCTCACCATCACAGTGTGCCTTCATATACACCAGGTTCAGGCAAATGAGCAGGCTGGCACAGAATAATTTTCCCTACATGTATACCAGCCTGCTAGGTCACGTGCCATGCTCCTGTGGTTTAGGCGTTGTTGGTCGGTGGAGAGATGGGCCTGGTTGGCTTGCCCACATGCAGATAAAAAATTGTTCTGGGCTCAGATGATGGTGGGCAGGGGCGGACGAGCAGGCTAGTGCAGAACAATTATTTGTCTGCATGTATACCAGTCTGCCAGGTCCGTGCCATGCTCCTGTGGTCTGGCGTTGTTGGTCGGTGGAGGGATGGGCCTGGTGGACTGGCCCACATGCAGAAAAAAATTGTCCTGGCCTCGGGTGATGGTGGGCAGGGGGCGGATGAGCAGGCTGGCACAGAACAATTTTTTTCTGCATGTATACCAGTCTGCCAGGTCAGTGCCATGCTCCTGTGGTTTGATGTTGATCAGTGGAGGGATGGGCCTGGCGGACTGGCCCACATGCATATAAAAATTGTTCTGGCTTCAGGTGATGGTGGACTGGGGGTGGACGAGCAGACTGGCACAGAACAATTTTTTTTCTGCATATATACCAGTCTGCCAGGTCCATGCCATGCTCCTGTGGTTTGGCGTTGTTGGTTGGTGGAGGGATGGGCCTAGCGGACTGGCCCACATGCAGACAAAAAATTGTTCTGGCCTCGGGTGATAGTGGGCACGGGGCGGACAAGCAGGCTGGCACAGAACAATTACTTTTCTTCATGTATACCAGTCCGGCAGCTCCATGCCATGCTCCTGTCACTTGTTTTTGATGGTTGGTGAAGGAAACAGGCCAGGTAGACTGGCACACATATATAAAAAAAAATTGTTCTTGCTGCAGGTGAAGACTGAAGGTGGGGCAGATGGGCTGGCTGGCACAGAACAGTTTTTTGCCACATGTATACCAGTCCAACAGGTCAGTGCCTTGCTCCTGTTACTTCATGTCAGATAATATCTGGAGTCTTTGGTCTCATGGATTCGGGTAGAATCCATGCTCAAGCTCAGCACCACGACAAGGCAACTCCAGTAGCTGAGGTCGATTGCAGCAGCGCAATCCAGTATTCTGTATCCAGTATTTCATCTCTTAACCTACCCAGGTGCACCAGCCAAGATGCAATGCAGTACCCTGCAGTATTTTGTGACATTGCAATCTTTCACTGCAGGGTGCTGCATTGCATCTTGGCTGACGCAACTGGGTAAGTTAAGAGATGAAAGCAAAAAAACTCATTATTTTTACACAGAACTACTATGTGTTTGGGAAAGTATAGTGTTTGTAAGAATTGCAAGGGACAGGAATACTGTAAAATTGTGTGATTCAGCACATGTTTGTTGTGGACGCTGCAATATTATGGTCTCCATCTTTACACAGTCAGCCATTCAGCTCCGTGATTCTCTGCTCATTTTTCTCCTGAAAACAGTACCTAACAATTTGTTCATCCCTGGGCAATCAGGATTTTATATTGTCTGATACTAATGTCACAGCTTACACCAGCTTCACCTGGTATAGCTTGCACCATGCCGGTGTACCATACAAACAAGGCAGGTGCCATAGATGTGGCATAAGCTGCCATAAAGAGCACATCATTCATCGTCACAACATTCATAAAGCTGTTTATGTTTGTGATCTTTGGACAGGTGCACAGAGGAAGGGAGGCATAGCAGGGAAATGTTATAAATAGTACAATTCCTAATGATATATCCCTATATCTATAAAATAAACAGTGGTTGTGAATCAGATTGCTGTCACAAAGACAGAAAGAGGGTGGGTTGCATAACCGGTGCAAGAGTAGAACAGAATGTCTCAGCCAAGCACAAAACGTCCATGTCTTTCTCGTGAAGAGGTGTAAAATCGACACCTGTCATACACAGTTCATGCCGCTGATCGCATCGGACTGTATCCAGAGGACCTGTATGAGGATGGTGGTAAGCTGTTCTGCAGGTTCTGCTGCCAGGCAATCAACTACCTGCGGAAGCACACAACTGATCTTCACATGAAAACTCGGAAGCATGTTGCGAGAAAACAGTAGCTCTGAAGAAAAAACAAAAAGGTAATGCTATTCACATTCATATAGTTATTTAATGTAACTATCAATGTGCAGACTATGAATGGTAAAAATGTTTTTTTTTTCCCTTTTGTTGCAGGCAGCACCCCTAAAAAAAGGTACTGATCACTACATTTCTAGATATCTAGAAATGTTCATATTGTGTAAGATTAGAATATAAATGTGCTTGTGTAATGGTTTTATGCTTTGTTTTTGTTTCAGCTGAACCTCCCAGAAGATATTTCCACTAGAGTTATATATCTGTTTTTACAGAAAGTAGTCTTGTATATTTTTTTCCCCGTAAGTACTTTTCAGTGATTTTTTTTTTTTTTTTCAGGTTTTCCCCCTGTCCTACTCCTGCGCATACACATGCACGCCCTATGGGACGCCCCACCCTACTAGTCACTCCATTACCGCCTACTGCCGGACCTCCATCCAGTGACCGTGGGACTGCGGACATGCACCCCTTTCCCAGGAGAGAAGAGGAGAGGAGAGCCAGAGCTCAGTCCTGCTCACATCCCCCCCCCCCCTTCCTGGAAACACGGCATCCTGAGGTAGTTCCTGAATCCGGGTCACTGGTGTAGCATAAGGCAAGGTGTCCAGTGCCTCTGGTAAGGTGTCCAGTGCTTCAGCCCTCGGCACCACCAGGCTGGTAGTCTTGAATAATTAATAGAATTTGTCTAGTAATCTGAATAGAAATGCGGACATTGATATTGATTTATGTTTTGTTTTTTGTTCCAGGCAACACCTTGCAGCATCAGCAGTCACTGAGTTCATCATTTACTAGAACTACAACTGCTGTGCTGGACAGGAAAGAATTTGTGATTGACTTCATCAAGTGCCCAACCAGAGCAGACATCCCCCTTGAAAAAGCTCCTGCGTTTTGAGAACTTCCTAAGCAAATACACGAAACAGGGTGGCAGTCTTCCTGGGCCAGCTCATCTATGCACCACGTATCTATAAGAACTTCGACCTCTGAATGAAGAATTTCTCCGGAACCAGACAGAGGACACTGACATTTTTGTAATTCTGGATGAGACGACGGATGCCTGCGACCGTAGTGTGTTTGCTGTTTTGCCACTGCCTCTTAACAAAGTCATGGAGCAGCCTCTCCTGATTGGAGTTGAATTTCTGGAACACGTGAACCTTTCCACTCTCTCTCAGGTTTTGATACGGATCTTAAATGAGAACAGAGTGAACTTCAGCAAGGTGTATGCTGTTGCAACAGACAGTGCAAGCTACATGCGCAAAGCCTTCAGATCTGTTCTGGCAGGTATTTTACCCAGTGCTGGGCATGTGACTTGCATTGCACACTTGGTAAACCTTGTGCTTGAAGTATGGTCAACTGTGCTGGAAAACCTGAACACCGTAGAATACCTTTCAGAATACTTGCCTGTCTTAACAGAATTTATAGCCTCTACAGCATCTGATGCACCCACTTTTAACAAGCATTTGTCAATGCCGAATGTTTGCTTGCTGGCATTGGCGTTGGTAGCGTAGAAGTTACAGAGCTGCATAATAGGAATGGCAGCAAAGTACTGAACTGAAGCCAACCCCACAACCACCCTGCAGAGAGTGACAGGCATTGGGGTGTGCCTTTGGGTTGTCAGGCATAAAGGCCACGCCATTTCACCACACCCTACCCTGCAGACAATGACAAGTGTCACGATGTGCTTTGGGGTCTTTGGCCCTTATGCGCACCCCATTCCATCAGGAAATACGGTGAGATGGGTGCAGTATAGGAGAATGGGGTGAACTTTGGGTCCGAAGAGTCCAAGGCATGCCTCGATGCCTCTCACTGGCTGCAGGGTGTGAAATGGTATAAGCATTACAGGCAAGAATCCCAAGTCACATCCTTGATGCCTGTCATTCTCTACAGGGTGGGGCGTTATGGTTGGAAACCCTAATACCTCAGGCATTCGTTGGTATTTTCACTCCAAATTTTCAACATGTTTTTTTTTGTGACCCCACCTCATGAACAGTGGCAATATCAGTTTGTTAACCAAAAGCTGCTTATGCACAGCGACTATGGCATTTAGCACCACAGGTGCAAAAACATTCCGAACAGGATGTAAAACATGACAGCTGTACTGTTCATGGGGAGGTGTAAAAAAATGGCAGTGTCGCAAATGTGCAGTTAAAATATTTAAAAAAATGGTGAAGTCACGAGCGTGCATAGAAACTGTGCAACGCACACCCGTAATGTAATTAGTTTGGGGATTTTTTTACAGCAGATTGTCAACACAGGCATTTTGGGACCTCCGATCATGAACAGTGTCACTGTGATTTTCTTTATCTGTCCCGAACAATGATTTCCCAGAGCGACCACGCATCTCTGCGCTGAACGTGTGAAAACACATTTCGGCCATGTTGTGAAAACTTACAGCTGTACTGTTCATAAGGAAGTGTAGAAAAATGCCACTGGTGAAAATCTGGATTGAAAATATTACAAAGTCATGAACTTACGAGGGTGCGTGGAAACTGAGCAATGCTCACTCGTATCACAGTCAGTTTATGGACTTTTGTCACCAAATTTTCAACATAGCCATTTTATGACCTCTGCTCACGAACAGTGTAACTGTGATTTTCTTAATCTGTCACAAACATTGCTTTCGCACACCGACTGCACCATTGTGTGCTACATGTGCGAAAACACATTTTTGGGGCAAGATGTGACAAATGACAGCTGTACTGCTCATAAGGAAGTGTGATAGAATGGCAATGTTTAAAATCTGGATTGAAAATATAGAAAATTCGCAAACTTACGAGCGTGCATAGGAACTGCGCATCGCACGCTCGTAAAACAGTCATTTTTAGGAATTTTTTCACCACATTTTCAACATAGCAATTTTAAGACCTCAGCTCATGAACAGTGTCATTGTGATTTTATTAATTTGTCCCGTACATTGATTTCGCACACCGACTGCGCCATTGTGCGTTACATGGGCGGAAACACGTTTTGGGTAAGATGTGAAAAATGACAGCTGTACTGCTTCTAAGAAGGTGTGGTAAAATGGCAATGTTGAAAATGTGGAGTGAAAATATAGAAAATTCGCGAACTTACGAGCGTGCGTAGAAACTGCGTAACACATGCTCGTAAAACAGTAATTTTTAGGAATTTTTTCACCGAATTTCAACATAGCCATTTAGCACCTCTGCTCATGAACAGTGTCACTGTGATTTTCTTAATGTGTCCTGTACATTGATTTCGCACAGCAACTGCGCCATTGTGCGCTACATGGGCAGAAGCACATTTTGGGCAAGATGTGAAAAATGACAGCTGTACAGCTCATAAGGAGGTGTGGTAAAATGGCAGTGTTGAAAATCTGGAGTGAAAATATTGAAAATTCGAGAACTTACGAGTGTGCGTAGGAACTGCACAATGCACACGTGTAAAACAGTCATTTTTTGGAATTTTTCCACCAAATTTTCAAAATACGCTTCTTGAGAGCCCACCTTATGAACACTGGCAGTGTTGTTTCGTTAATAGGTCCTGAAAGGTGATTTTACGCAGTGGCTGCGAAATCACCCTTGAACAATAACTTCATGACAGTGACAGCATTCATGAAGGGTCCCAAACCCATGTTGAAAATTTGGTGCAAAATTCAAAAATACCTGAGATATGCAACAAAGTTGAAAACCCTATCTATCCCATTATACAGCTTACGGCATTTTCTCAGTTCGCGGTTGGCTTTGAAAGAGTGCAGGCGTGTTCCCAGTCCACGAAGATCGTCGCGCGGACTCGAGAGATAAGTATGGGGTGAGGGGTGTGGGGGAGGCAAGTCTGCGCAGTGGGTGAGTGCGGATTGTTGGGGGAGCAGGGAGACTACGTGGGACCGTTTTTCTTTACAGGTGTTTCTTTTCTTACATGACGACGCGGGATGTTTGCCACACTGGGGTGGGCTCCCAGCATGGCACAAGGGCGGTTGGGGGCCGTGGAGCCGGCGGGGATTGGGCACCCCGTCGGCAGAACATCTATTGCCACGCTGGGGTGGGCTCCCAGCGTGGCACCCTGAGCTGAGGGGACAGTGGAGCCGACCGGGAGTTGGGCACCCTCGTCGGCTACTGTCATGAGTTGCCCGCGCTGGGCGCACCCAGCGTGGCATTTGGAAAAACTTTGGGGCGGGGGCGCAGCACAGCCGACGGGGATTGGGTGCCCCCGTCGGCTATACAGTGTGTGCGTGCGGAGGGGCGCGCACGTGTGTGTGTGTGTGTGTGTGTGTGTAGGGGGAGCTGCGCATGAGCAGGCAATATCTTATCACTGCTCACTGAAGCGTAGCTCCCCCTTTCAACTGTATGCCACTGCATTTTGGAGCTTGTCATAGACAGCTCCAGCATGCATTGGTGGACTGGGGCTGCACCTGCCAACCCACTGACTGAATTGGGGGTGACACACCTCCAAAAACTCCGATGATGGCACTGTGTTTCTTGCACATGCATGCAAGCAAACATAAAAATCTGAAACTGCTGCTGGCCAGCAACCTCAATAAGTTGAAGACACAAGCTGCATTTCTTAGTGAACATTCGGCTGAGCTTGTGAGGCTTATTAAGGAACTGCAAGCCACTACTGTCCCACAAGGACACACCATTTTTTGCAGATTGCAGCACATACACTTATTTCTGGACTTTTCTGTAACATCTGGAGCTGGTGATTTTAAGCCCAAAACTGTAGAAAAGTTGGCACAGTGCAAGGAGGAGGATAGAGCAGCATGCTTGCAACTGTTTCAGCATGTAATGTTGGAAAGTTTGGAGAAGCTGTGCAGTGTAATAGAAGCCCACCCACCCATCCATCAACATATTCAAATCCGCACGTGTGTTTGATCCACAACAACTACCAACACTTGACAAAGAAAAGAACCATATCGGAGATTTACCAGGACTTGCAGACATTTCTGACTTTGATTGGCATGTTTATGTAACTTTAGCAAAGTCCATTCCAGCAGACTTCAATATCTCTGAATGGTGGGAGGCTCAGTCAGAGTCACAGCAAAAACTTGCAGTGCTTGCTTAAAGGTATATGTGGATGCCATTTAGTACGGCTGATATTGAAAGGACTTTTTCTGTTTATACAGACTTGCTGAAAGACAACAGACACAATCTAAAGGAAGAAAATGTCAAACTTTTGTTAATGTTAAAACACAACAAAACATTTCAGTAATCTTACAATGCGTCACTTAAACCTCCATTTATTTTAGTCTTGAACACGTTTTTTGGTTAGAATTGCTTTAATATGTTGTGTGTTGTGTTGGGATTGGGTGCTCCTTCAGCTGTGAATATGTATAGGAGAATACACAACAGAATAAATATCTTGGTTAGAATTGCTTTAATATGTGTGAGGTGTTGGATTGTGTGGTACTTGAATTGTAAATATGTATATAAAAAACTATCTTGATAGAATCCTTTTATTATGTGGTGTGAAGTGTTTGGATTGTGTGGTCCTTGAATTGCAAAGAATGAAAAATGGGAACCATACCATTTATAAAAACATGCTTTATTTCTCTCTGCGTTAATGTTACCTTTGTATGGAAGTTAAATATATTTCAGGCTTTTTGTGTGCCATTTACTTGATTCTGTTTCATAGAATAGAGATTTAATAAAGTTCAGGTCTAACTATAATTTTTTATGTGTTTCTTTTTCTGTGTGTTTCTTCTGATATATAAACCAAACAGAAGCATATAGATCAACATATAGATAGAGATTTGCTGGCTATTTGATGTATAGAGAGCCCACGGAACCAGCCGCAATTTCCCACAAGAAATAGGGCCGGGGAAAATCTCTGCAACTTTGGGCAGAATTTTCCACAATTTCCCAGTGTCCCTGCTGATAAGGCTGTACATAACTCTGTAAGGCACACAACTATCCCAGTTGAGGGACCTGTGCCCCAGCAGATATGCACAATAAGCGAGTGGATGCTTTATGCAGAAGAGCCTTCACCTTCAGCGGAGCAAACCTCTGCAACTCCTATGCATCCTTTATTGTCACCAGAACATTAAACTTGGTTATAGCTCTGGATAGTTTCACTCCCCAGATTATGAGGGGGTGAGTATTTTACCGCTGGTATCCATGGCCTCCACCTTTCTAGGGGATGCTGTGTTGGAGAATTTATGGATATCAGCTTGCCTCGCTTATCACATTGTGTCCACCAAGTGAGGGGTATGGCTAAAGCACTAGGTCACACAGGCCCTGTAAGAGGAACTCTGGGCCCCGGGAAAAGTTCAGACTCTGGAGCCCCTCCGCAGCTACATACACACATGACAGGTGGCCTGGGCCCTCTTGGTGCTGGGCCCCAGGAATTATCCCCGGCTCCCCCACTCTCTCAGGAGCCCTGAGGTCGTGGACCAGGCATCGAAGACCAAGTTGTTTAACTTAGCCTTTGAGGGAGGACTATTTTTTGGTTCAGGCCTGGATGACATACCAAATGTAATAGGACTGTGGGTAAGGATAACACTGGACACAGTATATCAGGTTCAACACACCTCAGAGTGGTATTATTTTATATAACAGTATAAAAATAATAAATGAATGTAGTAATATTTACAAAACAAAAATAATAGCACAATGCTATGTCCTTGAAAGATGTCCAGGATAAAAGGGGACCTCTTCCAGTATCAAAACAGCAAAAGTCCATCTCAACTTCAAAAAGTCAAGGAGGTGGCAGACAAAGGCAGTATCCGGGGGAGGGGTTCATCCCTTTCAGAACTTTAGGAACCAGAGGAGTAAAGGATCCTACTTTGTGTTCAGGGGCAATAGTGGCAGAGGAGCCTTTGTCCGAAAATGTAATGGAGGTCAAGGGTGAAGAGGTGGCACATTACAATGAGGGTACAAGGTCCCATCTCGGCCCCCCCTCCCTTGGTGGAAGACACTACAGTTTTTACACAAGATGGGCCCAGATAACATCAGATGCTTGGGTCTTGGATATTCTGGCATTAGGCTACGCAATGGAGTTTACAAACATTCCCTCAAAGGGATGCTTTCTACCATCCGCTGTACTAAAGGACCTTGTGAAGAGAAAAGCAGTGTCTCAAACTTTAGATCACCTCAGACAGATCAGAGTGATTGTCCTGGTGCCTTCCAATGAACAAGGCCAGGGATTCTACTCATTTTATCATGTGGTTTCCAAAAAGTCAGGGCTTCAGATCTATTCTAGATCTGAAACACCTGAACAAGTTTGCTTGCCACACGTCATTCATGATGGAGTCCTTACGATCAATCATCCGGGCTGTCCAGCGTCTAGCATCCATAGACCTGAGGGTGTATATCTCCACATACCCATCCAGCAGTCTCATCAGAGGTTCCTCAGGTTCACGATCCTGGGGCAACATTTCAAACACAGGGCTTTTCTTTTTGGGCTGGCAACAGCCCCTAGAATGTTCTCAAAGGTGCTTATAATCCTGGTAGCACAACATCATTAGGAGGGACATCATGTCTACCCTTACTTGGATGACTTGTTCATTTGAGCACCTTCTGCCACACTAATGAAGAAATTAGTGACCAGGTCCTGGAGATTTTGGAGTCGTATGTTTGGGTAGTCAGTCTGGAGAAGGGCTCTCTCAACCTATCTCAGATCCTGGAGCACCTGGAAGTGGTGTTCAGGACAGATGAGAGGAAGGTCTTCCTCTCGGAAGCCAGGAAGGAGACCCTGATGCAAGAGGTTCAGTGGCTGAGGAGCCAGTCGTCCGCTTCAGCTCACAGTTTACTGCGGATTCTGAGTTTCATGATGGCAACAATAGAACTAGGCCTGTGGGCTCACTTATACATGCAAACCCTTCAGACTGAGCTGCTGGGAGCCTGGGACCAGACCTCTGAGAACTATCAGGCTGAGATTCCAATTTTCCCACCCCTGGAACAGTCCCTGAGTTGGTTGGTGAGTGTAGAGAAACTAAGCAAGGGGTCTCCCTTTGAAGTCCCCCCAAAGCTGATCCTGTCAACCAATGCCAGCTTGTCAGGCTTCAGTGCAGTGCTGGACCACCTTCCCGTTCAGGGAACAGCACCTGCACATTAGTGTCCTGGAGATGAGGGCTGTACTCCTCACTCTTCTTCATTTTTGTAATCTGGTACAGTCAAAAGCTGTGAAAATACGTACGAACTTGCCAACGAAATACGAAAATACATAACGACCTTACGGTCTATTGAGTCTGCTCAAGTGTGCAGCTAGCAACCCTTATACTGCAGCTGCCCCTCCCTCCTTTCCCCTGACCCTCCTTCTTACCCTATCCTATCCCCTTTTGAAGCAGTCCACTGTTCTACATGATACCAGTTCCACAGGCAACGCATTCTACCCAGACACCACTCTCTCCATGAAAAAGTGTCTTCTCATTTCCCTCCTGAACCTTCCCTTCTCCAAACTGAGATTGTGACCCCGAGTGTCCCTACCCCCTTTAACATGAATAGTCCCTCCATGCCTGTCTTGTTTATTCTTTCATGTATCTGAAGGTTTCAATCATATCACCCCTGTCTCCTCTCCTCCAGTGAGTACATGTTCAACTCCCTCGGCCTGCTCACTTAGGGTATGTCCCCGGATCATTTTTGTTGCCCTGCGCCCCCACCAGTAACTAAATGTCCCTCTTCAGGTATGGTCGCCAATACTGCATGCAGTACTCCAGGTGTGGCCTAACCAGTGACCTATACAATGGCAGGATCACCTCCACTCCCCTTGAAGATATACCCTTGGCAGTACAACCCAGCATTTTGTTGGCCTTTGCAGCTGCCTTCTGCATTGTGCTGTGTTGTTCATTGAGCCCGTTATAATCACCCCCAGATCCTTCTCCTTTGTTACAGCTAGCTGAACCCACTCCCCCAGCTAGTAGCTCCTTCTTGGGTTTTATGCCTCGAAGTGTAGCACCTTGCACTTTTTGGCATTGAACCTCAACTGCCAGGTGTCCGACCAGGTCTCCAGTTTTACAGATCATCCTCTAATCCATGCCACCCTCCTAGGTCATCCACTGCTGCTCCAATCTTGGTGTCATCTGCAGACAAACTGATCTTGCTCTTGATGCCCATTGAGATGTCTGATATGAACAACCCAAACAACACCGGTCCCAGCACTGAGCCCTGTGGTACTCCACTTGCCACTGTCCTTGGAGATGAGGGCTCCCCTCCCACCACCACCCTCTGCTGCCTTCCCTGTAACCAGTTTACTACCCATCCCACCATTTTCACCCCTGCACCTGTACCTACCAGCTTTCTACCCAGCCTCCCATGTGGCACTGAGTTGAATGCCTCACTGAAGTCCAGAAACAGGACATCCACTGCAGTCATAGTAATCCACCAGATTGGTCTGACAGGATCTGCCCATGACAAACCCATGCTGCCCAACGTCCTGCAGCCCATTGGTCTTCAGACACCAGCTTCTCCTTCAGGATTGTCTCCCATCAGTTTTCCCATGATGGATGTGAGGCTTATCGGCCTGTAGTTTCCTGGTTCACTTTTGGGACTGCTCTTATGGAGGGGGGTACCATGCGAGCCATCTTCCTGTCCTGAGGTACACTACCTGAGACCAGGGAAGCATTGAACAGGTCTGCCAAGGCCCCCACCAGGATTTCTGCCAGCTCTTTCAATACCCTGGGGTGAATGCCATCTGGCCCTGGTGTCTTGTCCACCCTCAGGCCCTCCAGTACCCTACCCTCTGTGATTTCCCCATCTGTCACCTTCTCCCCCCCCCCAAGCCTGACCTTCCACCCCCTTGGTAGTGCCCCTCCTTTCTCCTTAGTAAACACCAAGCAGAAGTATTCATTAAGCACTTCTGCCTGCTCTGCCCCTGTTTCCACCCACCCCATCTCTCTTAATCCTGACTATTTTGTCCCTACAACTCCTTTTCTCCCTGATATACCTGAAGAATTCTTTCTCCCCCTTCATGATGCCTTGCGCCAGCCTGAGCTGCTTGGCTGCCTTTACTGCCTTCGTCACCTCCTTCGATTCCTTCAGGTAATCCTCTGTCCTCCCCTCTCCCTGTTTTTTTTGAATCTCCTAAAGGAAGCTCTTTTATTTCTTACTTTCTCCATGACCCCTTGCTCAACCAGCTAGGTTTCTTTGCCCTAGCTCTTTTACTTTGGACCTTGATGCAGATTTTGGTTGCCTCCTCAATCCCCAGTTTTATGACCTCCCACCTCTGGTTTGTGTCCATATTAGTTTGGATTCTGGCTAGATACCCTTTAACTACCTCCCCCATCCTCCCGAATTTGGCCTTCCTGAAGTCCAGCACTCTTGTACCTGTTTCTACTCCCTCCTTACCCATTTTCAACGTGAACCACTCTGAGTGGTGGTCACTCCCTGCCAGCGGTTCTTCCACCCCCAGCTCCCTCACAAATTCCCCATTTGCCAATACAAGGTCTAGGGTGTTCCCTAACCTGGTTGGCTTGCTGACCATTTGCATTAGGAAGCTGTCCTGGAATGTGTCCAGAAGTATCTGCTTCCTTCTGTTCGTGGTGGTAAGGTCAGACAATGCAGTCACGGTGGCTTACATAAACAATTTAAGGAGGTACAAAGAGCAGAAAGATGCTGAAAGACGCAACAATCTACTGTGGGCAGAGGAGAACCATCTCTCTGTCAGTGGTTCACTTGGTGGGGGGAGTTGAACATTCAGGCCAATTGGCTAAGCCACAAGAATGTCCACCCAGGGGAGTGGATGCTGAACCCAGAGGGATTCAACCTTCTGTACAGAAGATTCAGTCCACAGGTCAACCTGTTCACCTCCTGCCAGAACACTCAAGTGTAACAGTTCTTCAGCCAATACCTATGTCTACAGGTGGAAGCAGTGGACACTCTGTCACAGGCATAGAATTTCTACAGAGCATATGCCTCCCTCCTGCCATTTCTCCCCAAGGTCATATGTAAAATAAGACACTCAAGGAAGCTTTCTTCTGATAACTCCAGAATGCCCAGTAGGCACTGGTTCTCCAAACTAATGAATCTAGCTCAACACCATCTGTTTTGTCTCACAATTTGGAGGGACCATCTTTCCCATGGACCTCATTCTGCATCCAGACCCGGAGGCAATGCAGCTTGTGGCCTGGCAGTTAGGACATACCTTAGATGGACTGCGGAGTTCAGGAAGTCTGATAGGTTGTTTTATACTTTTTAGAGCAGCAAAAAAAGGACAAAAAAATTCAAGGCCACCCTGGCAAGGCAGGTGAGGGCATGAATTGCTAAAGCTTACATCGCAGTAAAGAAGAGGGCACAGCTCTCATAAAGGCTCATTCCACCAGAGCTATGCTTACCTCCTGGGTGGAGAAAGTTGAGGTATCTGTCTCAGAATTGTACAAGGCAGCAACATGGTCCTCCATTCGCACATTCAGCAAGCACTGCAGATTGGATGTTCGAAGTTCTGCCAATGCAGCCAGTGGTTGTAGAGTTTGCAAGCGGTTGTTGCCAAGTAAATTATTTTCCCATTTTCTTTTTTGCAGTTTGCGTATGGGACAATATTCTCCTCCACCGTTTTTGGATAATGGATACTGCTTATTAGAACCCCTATGTACTGACTACCCACTGACAGTGTGGAGCACTACAGAAAGAAAAAATTTCTTCGTACATACCTTAATTTCCTTTTCTGTTAGCTCCGGCATTGTCCATAGAGGCCTTTCTGGGAGCCTAGCTCCTGAAGGAGAATACTGTCTGGTATGCCAGAACTGGGATGTCCATTGTGTTCTAATGAAGTTTCTGATTGTAAGTCTGTTTGGACATTCTTCTATGATTTACTTGCTGTAGGATGCCTTCCTTATTACAGGTTAGTGCTTACACTGTTTGCAATTCTTTTCCAGTGTTACCTTTTTCATTAATTCCTTTGACAAGTCTGTTCTTAGTTGGTTCACAACAGAGAGCAGAAGACAAGCCTATTTCTGTCCTCCCTTTCTCTGGACAAGGTATGGAATCATTTACTGTATCTTCCTTTTAGGAAAAGGTATGAGTATGCAAACAATTTATATGTATTGGTTCATGGTAAGATGAGCAGTATAATCTATATGAGTCTACTTTTGCATAATTAGGGGCACTGCGAGGACAAAAGTGACTGGAGAGTTACTGCTGTCTGGAATGTTCATGTGCCCAAGATTCTGTATTGATTATAGTCTTAGGCTGTGTCATTTCCCTAGTATGGTTGCACGTTACCCATATGCACTGATTATCCATTGACAATGTTTGAGCCAACAGAAAAGGAAATTACGGTAAGTAGGAAAAAATGTCATCTTTCTTGTTTGCATAGGTCACCAACCTGAAATCATGCTGGCTGGCATGGTAATGTAAAAATTGTAGGGGAAATGTTGTTTTTGTGCTGTCCTGAGATAAGTCTGAGAGAAAAGCTGGGCAGGTAATCATTTAGACTGTTGTACTGCCAGCCACGCTGTAGTCCGAGTATGGGCTGTCACATTTGCTTTCCGTAGGGAAAACTGGTGCGTGTTCGCCATTATAATCAGCTGATTATAATGGTAGATTATAACCAGCTTTCTCTATGGAAAAAAACAGTACTCTGTTGTTACACGTCCATATCACGGGAAGGGTAAATACCATGTCCGGGCTATGCCACACCCCGAACTGTCTTTGATACTGTATGTAATGTTATTTATGTTTCTTTACAGGACAACTTTGTAAATAAGGTGAATCTGCCTTAAAGTTTTTATCCTATATTAAAATAAAGACTTTTATGTATTTTAGTTCTTGTTAACCAGGTAGATAAACTAGGCAGAATCTGCCTGTTTTCAGGTACGACACGGGAGAGTTGCAACAAAGGTGATGCACTTTTACTACTATTGTACTATTTAAGTGAGATTAGTGTATGATGTATGGTGGAATGTTGTTATTCGTAAAAATCCAGCATTTTACAGGGTTGATGTACCCTTGATGTGACGTCATGATGTTGTTATACCATTGTGGGTATGTCACATCGATGGTACAGTGGTAATCGCGCAAAAGTTTACCAGTACCATGCATCTTTGCTCAGTAGCAATACACATGTTATTCAGTGAGTACCGCACTTGTGCACCGTTTGGTATACCGCATTACTAGTAAACTTTTGCGCTAATAAGGAGCAATACTGAGCTTTGGTATGTGACATGATTCCAAGATAGGAAACATGACCCCAGGCTGCAGTTCTGCTTGATCTTAGAAAATATTGCCACTCTTGTGTGTGTGTACCAAAGCTGCATGGATTCACTCGCTGCTGCATCCTGTTTCGCCTTACATTGCCTCTGTATTTCCCATGGCATAGGCTTTGTAGTAGTCTTTTTTTTTGTTTGTTTGTTTGTTACTGTGAGTTGTATATTTCATTTTTTTACAATGTTACAGTATTTTATATTTTTGTTGCTACAGTTTGTATTTTATCTGATGCCCCTTCCCCCATCATTGCTGGCATTGAGCCTTGGCTCAGTGTACTAAAAATGTAAATACATTTTTAAGACAAAACAGTTTCTTGTTTGTATACCATTTAAAACTAACTTTCAAACCCCAAGAATCCCTCACTTAAGCATCACCACAAAATGCCGAAATTCACAATCCCGACATTTGATATCCTGAGTCCGACATCGCAACACAACACTTACCCAACAGACCACCATTCTGACCACCAAAAGCTTGACACTACTACTTGCCAAGGCTTGGAGTTGGTTATATTATTTTAGGTGGGTGTGGGGGACAAAGCCCCCCCCCGAGACAGAGGGTGTGGAGGGGTGGAGCCCCCCATTTCCACCTACAAACAGGATATAAGTGCAGTGTCAGGCTTTTATTTGTCGGGATGGTGCACAGTCGGGCAATCTGCGAGTCAGAATGTTGGTCTCAGGCTTTTGAGTGTTGGCATTGTGACTATCGAGATATCGTCATATATCCCTCACTTATGCTTAATAAATGCATTCATTCCCCTGGAATGAACAGCCTGGGATCTATTACATAAACAATCTCAGATGATAGAGTTAATAATAATAATACAGATTCTTGTGTCTTTGGAATCTGCTAAGAAACATTCGTAAATGAGCAGGGAGTAACTAATAAAGTTTATTATACTACTTAACGCCAAGCATGTGACAGAGAAAATCACAAGGGAGATGGGTTTCTCACCACTCTCCTGAAGAATGTACATAATCTCCAGAATTGTTAACGATCTCAGGCTCTGCAAGATCTCATTCTTTCTGCGATCTCGTTCTCTCTGCAGGTGAAACTAGGTTACAGAAAGCTAAATACTACAGATTACAGTATAGCAACAGAGATTACAACGTAGTTATGGATATGAGAAACATTATGTATTGGATAATGACATAGGAGACAGAATTACTAATGAGTATCATATGAGACAGAATATGCTTCCATTAGCATTATAGCTTGGACAAAAGAAATGCTGACTGGGCTTTATTACATGTGGCATTTCTTGCTTATATATAATATAAGACATAACAAAGGTTTTCTCTCTGAGACAAAGAGAAGTGTTGACAGGGCTCTATTACACGTGGCATATTTGCCTAAGTGTAAAACACACACTACATATAATTTATATGAGAATATAGGTATACAATAATCACTGATGATCCCTCAAGAGTTATCTTATCAGTAATTACCTGTAGGTAGATTATATATGGAATATATGTAAAAGACAGGCAAAATGCATTATAGTGAGGTATAATAGTCATGCATGATCTAATCTTATGAAGGATGTAAACATTAGCAAATATTAGCAGCAAAGCACATTCCTGGCACTCATACTTATATGATGGATGCCTGTATCTATATGTTAGTGCAAAATAGCAATATCACAGTATATAGACCAGGAATACAGTGTGAGGCGTATGTGGGATGATAGGGGGCTTAACCCAGGTATAACAGAGCTTTAAGAATTTTATGCTAATTATGGAATTTGGAATGAAGTTCAAACTCAACTGTGTGGTCATACTCACCCCTGCACTCTTAACTTCAGATTTATTTCTTCACCTGAAGAGAGAAGTCACCTTGCAGTCTTCTCTACACGTCTGTCTGGTTTACGGTTCATTATTTTATATTTTATAGTGTTAAAAGTGTACTAGTTAACTTTTCAATACTCTGTGTTAGTTAGGGTATTATTTGTATTTATTTGTGTAAGCTGAAAATTCTCTCCAGTTCCCAGGAACTGGAGATGGCCATTCTCAATGTGCTTCGAAGGAACTGCTATTAAAAGCATTTTAAAGTAAATAAAAACATTTTTTCCCTTAAGCCACCTTGTAGTTATACCTAAAATTATTGTGGATTCCTCATTCCTGGGAACCGCGAAGAAAATATGCTTTTAATATTTAAGAAACCTCTTCTGAAGTATTATTTACTTGCGTTTTTAACTTTTGAGGAACCGAACCAGATTTTATTTTTCACTTTTAAGGCCCTTTTCAACATTTCTTGGGCATATTATTTATTTTGGTTTAGTCTATTGGGAACTGGATATATCTTCTTGGGGTTTTCATTGTTTGGCATGACTAACAGATGCAAAAAAGAAGAGAGGACCTACAGCCTTTAAAAATGGTACTGTTTGTTTTCAGTTCCTGGCAAAGACTGACTGTCATGGGCTGTGTTTAAAGAGCCCGGATCCAGACTGTGATTTTGCCGATGGTGATATAATAAAGTTTTGCCCTAAAACACAAAGGAAAAAGAGCTTAAAACACTTGAAGATATTATGGCTTCTCAGTCTGCCTCCACATCACCAAAATGCTCTAAGGAGGGTCCAGCCCCTGAGAATAAGCAGCAGATCCTGTCAGAGGGGACAGAAAAGAGAGATAAAGCTGCTAAAGGTGGATCAGAACATAAGACTGTCTAAAAGGGGAAACCCTGAATCCAGTAAAAATAAGAGAGCCTCTGAGCAGACACTGGAACCAGTGCCTGCCAAGAAAAAACAAAAAGAAAAACATGTTGCTGTCCCTCCTCCTGAAGAAGGAAAGGAGACTCTAGTGGACACAAATAAAATACCCTTAGTAGAGGACATAGCTAAGGCATGGCAGTTACTCCAGGCATTCCAGGCTATTGAGTATTTCATGACTATGTGCCTGCCCCCCCCAGCTCTGGTTCTATTCCCAATGGCTGTAGAGGAGGGTGCTTATAGTTACAGTACTACGAAGAGGAAGGGGAATCCACAGAACCAGATGGTTCCTTAAGCAAGAATTTGGCTCTCCTTGTAGGCCTTCTGAGGACTATACTTCCCACTATACCTTTGTAAGACGTATAGTAAATACTCCCAACATCTCCCTCATAGCTCCAGACTGGACCAGGCAGACCTGGTATTCCATTCTCTTGTTACTCTTCAACAGGCTTCCTGTCAACCTGCCACACAGATACTGTACAATCTGCTGACATCCCAGGGCAGGATAACTTTCCCAGATCTGAGAACTCTGCATCGTAGAGCATGGTTCTTGAAGAGCTAGAGTGCTCTGGACTAACTCTCTGAGAAAGTAATGGAAGTGATGAAGGTTTCTAGGAAACCAGCAACAAGGTAAACATGTGCTTCAAAATGGATGAGTTGCCTTCTGGTATTCTCCAAGACAGCACAGCCCCCTCTGGCAGGTCTGTCTACAATCCTGGACTACCTAGTCCATCTCCAGTCATTGGGCCTCAGGCCCTCAACTCTGAATCTTCATTTCGCAGCAGCATTGGCTCATGAATTAGCTGACAAAGACAAATCAGTGGCTTCACAAGCCATTTTCAAAAGGTTTTTCAAAGGATTTAATCACGTATACCCTCCAATAAGGTACTCCGTCCCTTCTTGGGACTTGAACATATGTATTGTTCAGCTGATGGAGGCTCCTTTTGAGCCAGTGACAACTGCTGCACTGAAGTATGTCACCTGGAAAGCAGTCTTCCTGGTGGCAGTGACATCTGCTAGAAGACTGAGCGAGCTACAAGTCCTCTGTACAAATACTTAACTACATAATCTTCCATAGGGACAAGGTAGTCCTAAGAACCAACAGACAGTTTCTTCCAAAAGGGGTGTCTGAATTCCAACTGAATCAGTCAGTCACCCTTCCAGTTTTCTTCACAGCAAAATCCATCTCAGGAGAACAAACACTCCTCCGCCTGGATGTGAAGAGGGTACTGAGTACTACTTGGACCGCACAAAGAATGTCAGCTCCTCAAACACTCGGTTATTTTTCACCTATGGTGAAGTGGGAAAAGGTAAGCTGGCATCCTAGAGAACCATTTCTCATTGGATGGTCTCTTGCATACAGTTCTGTTATGACTAAGCTGCTAATTTGCTGCCTGAAGGCCTCAGGGCACACTCCCCAAGGGGCACCTCTGCCTCTGTGGCAGCATCAAGGGGTATTTCCCTGCAGGAAATCTGTAAAGCAGATATCTAAAAAACAGCACACACTTTAACAAAGCACTACCGTCCGAATATACAGTCCAGTAGGGATGCCTGCTTTAGCACTGCTGTCTTGCAGAACCTTTTCCCCAAATAGGTTCTGCACCCAGTCTCCCATGGTACTGCTATGGAGTCTGCACTTGTTAAACTTAAGTGAGGGATTCCTGGGATTTGAAGAAAAAAACTACTCACCGTAGTAATATTGTTTCTCCCAAAGGGATCCCTCACTATGCTTAACAATCTCTTACCACTATCTCCCATTCCAGAACCTGATACAAGGTTCCAACAAGAATTTGTTCTTTTTTTGTTGGCTTGAGCGTTACTTGTTACAGTGCCTTTACAATTGTTGCTCGGTGGTCTGAGTTATTTTGTTTTAGTTTTAATAACAAATACATTTTTGCTGCATTGTTTAAACTATTTTTCCAATCTTTAGAAAAACAGTTTTATTTTTGGTAGCCATTTAACTAGTTTTAGTGGTCACTGTTCACTTTAGCTTTATAAATAAATCTGATAGAGTGCAGGAGTAAATGTGACCACAGAGCAGTCTTAAATCAGCATAAAATTCTTAAAGCTCCAGGGCTGCTCATTCCAGGGGAATGACTGTATTTGTTGAGCTTAGTGAGAGATCCCTTTGGAAGAAACAATATTACTATGATGAGTAATTTTTTTGTTGGCTCCCATGAATGTACCTGTTATACCTCAAGGCAGAAAACTATCAGGCCATTTGTGTAGCTGGGCATTTTTTTTTTTTTTAGCTAGGTTTACCGGCCCAGATTTTCAAACTGCGCCATTCTGAGGCGCAAGCCCTAAGCTGCTCAAAATAGTTGCGCCCAGGGGTGGCCAGTAGTGCTATTCAAAGAGTTGAGCTGTTGAGCAACTCCTTTGGATCTCACCCAAGCCACAGCACTTGCGCATGGCGCAGTGGAACTTGCGCTACCGCAAGTTGCCAGAGTTGAGCATTAAACTTGCGGTGGCGCAAGTACCATTGCGCCATGCGCAAATTTCCGATATTCAAAAGGTGACATGCAAATGGGGCCATAATTTATGCAAGGCGCAGGGGGGGCCATTTGCATCTATTTATGGCCCAATTTGCATGCCATTTGCATAAAGTCGCGATCCCGAGGACTTACTCCTGGCCACCCTGCCAGGCAGCGCCGGCGGACAAGCATAATCCATCCGATCGCCGGGCATCACAGTTATGAAAACCCCCACACATATCCCACAGCCCGATCGTGGGCAGTACAGAGTACTGAAACCCACCCACATATCCCACAGCCCGATCGCGGGCAGTACAGGTACATGAAACCCCTCCACCATATCCCACAGCCCGATCGCGGGCAGTACAGTACATAAACCCCCACACACACACATCTCCCACAGCCCGATCGCGGGCAGGCGTGTATGAACCCCCAGTGCCCGATCGCGGGCAGATGTAACCCTCCCCCAACCCGAATATCTCCCTGGTGGTCCAGTGGACGTAAAGCCCGATCGCGGGCAGAATGTCACATCACAACCCCAAACATCTCCCTGGTGTCTTTTGTCCCCCACCCACCCACGAAGCCCCTCCACCCGCCCCCCGCGGCGGTGACAGCATCCCACCGCCCCACCCGACTGACTGTCCGGTAGGGCTGCCGCCCATTGGTGCAGAGCTACAGCCAATGGGCGTGCAGCCATCACCGTACATGACAGTCCAGATTTGTGAATGATGTTCATTCACAAATCTGACTGTCATGCAAGCATGGGCTGCATGCCCATTGGCTGTAGCTCTGCACCAATAAGGCGACACCACGACAGTCATCGGCGGGCGGCAGGCGGTGGATGCTGTCGCCCGCCGGCCGCGGGGAGCGGGTGGAGGGGCTTCGTGGGTGGGTGGGGGACACTGACACCAGGGAGATGTTTGGGG
Source organism: Neoceratodus forsteri (assembly GCA_016271365.2). Taxonomy (NCBI): domain Eukaryota; kingdom Metazoa; phylum Chordata; order Ceratodontiformes; family Ceratodontidae; genus Neoceratodus; species Neoceratodus forsteri. Next base: position 698,136,882 of record CM057452.1, on the reverse strand, counting down.
GTTGTGATGTGACATTCTGCCGCGATCGGGCTTTACGGTCCACTGGACCACCAGGGAGATATTCGGCTGGGGAGGGTTACATTCTGCCCGCGATCGGGCACTGGGGTTCATAACGCCTGCCCGCGATCGGGCTGTGGGAGATGTGTGTGGGGGGTTCATATAATGTACTGCCCGCTGATGGCTGTGGGATATGTGTGGGGGGTTTCATGTACCTGTACTGCCCGCGATCGGGCTTTGGGATATGTGGGGGTTTCATGTAACTGTACTGCCCGCGATCGGGCTGTGGGATATGTGTGGGGGTTTCATGTACCTGTACTGCCCGCGATCGGGCTTGGGATATGTGGGGGTTTCATGTAACTGTGATGCCCGCGATCGGGCTTCGGGATATGTGTGGGGGTTTCTGTAACTGTGATGCCCGCATCGGGCTGTGGGAGATGGGGCTGGGGGTTCATGTTACTCATGCCCGCGATCGGGCTGGTGGGGGGGCACAGGGACCCAGTTGGGGGCCCAGGTGGCAGCTGCTGTGTTGCGCCCTGCAAATACAGCAGCTCACCTGTGGGTGGCCTCAACTGATCCTTTTTTGGCTCAAGGTTGTGCAGGCGCAGGTTAGGGGTTGCGCATGCACAACTCTGCACAACCCGACTGAATATCGGGTTGTGCAGGTTATGCATGGTTCCTCCCCCTCCTGTTGAGCATGCATTCATTTGCATTGCTCTTTTGCACAACCTGTTGCCAGTGGAGCAACTGCCTCCTGCTGAATATCGCAGAATGGCGCAATGTAGGACTTGCGCATGCGCAACCCTGTTGCGCATGGAGCAACCCTTTTGAATATCTGGGCCACCGTCTACAATTCTATAAAGAAGTAAATGCTGAAAGAAGGCTAACCATTCTATCTTAGTACTGTATGAGGATGGTGGCGCAGTGTACAGCAACTAAAGAAATTCTTTGTTTTTCTCAGGGAGAAGCCACATGAGTATCTGACAAACTCACAAAAAACGTCCACGAGTCGCCATCTGACATTCCGTGGATCATCCAGCAGCTGGCCTTTACATGAGGGATGGGGAAGTGCTCCACTTGTCAGAGGTGAGGCTGGAAGCATACTGATAGCCAGCTGTTGCTCTAGCTCAGCAAGCTGGAGGACTGTTGGGAGAACTGACTTTTTTAAAAGGACTACAGTTCACTAATTGTTAGATTTTGGGGTACAAAATGTGGATATATTACGTGCAGGAGGCAGCCCATCCAATGGGAATTACAGGTCTCACTGCGATCATTGAAAGAGTGTGTTATTTGTATTCCGCCATCTTGTGTACCTGGTTCACTGTGATGCATCGTGCCTGTAAGTCAGGAATTTGAGGAGAGAGCCACAGTTCGGTAATTATCTTCTTGGCTACCTTGATCAATACACCCAGTAGGTGATGCGCATGTGGGTCCTGAAACCCTCTGGGATACTGGAGTAGCAGGTATGGTTCTGCCATGAGAGGGACTGGCCTGCTTTACAGAGCCACTGACTCTCTGCCGAGGTCCAGAAAGAAAGGGTGCAGAACAGGGCAGTCCCACATTATGTGGGAGTGCATGGGCCAAGGTTCTCCACAGTTATGCATGCAAGAGGCATTGTGAGTGGCAAGGTAGTGTGCTGAAATAACTGGGGTTTGAAAATATCTAACCATCTGCTTCACAGAGTACTTCCACCATTAGTGGGAGCCTGAAAGTTTTGAAGATGCCTGGCCAACCTAGAGCCACATCTTAGGTGCAATGGGCCTACCCAGTTCTCCTCCCATTTCAGTGCTATCTCCTGAGAATTATCCCAGTGGAATGAAACAAAGCCTGGTAGACATGGATTCATGGGGGGAGAAGCGCCCACTTTGAAGCAGGAGAGGAAGTACTGTACAAGCGCTGGGTGGGCCTCTGGTGTACAGACTCCAACCGGGAGTGAAAGAATGTAGTATCTAAGTTGGAGGAAGTGGAAAAGTCAGCCTGGCATAGGCTGTGTACAGTTTGCAGATCCAAAAATGATACAAGGGAAGCCCCAGCTATCAGTTGGTAAATGTATTGTAAGGAAGGGAGCTCCCTAGAGCGAAATGCTGGGTCTGTCTGAGTAGCTGGTAAGTTCTCCAGAAGAGCCGTAGACCATAACAGAGTAAGGAAAGGAGTGAGCAACAGTGCACTTCTTAGGGATTCTTACAGTGTTTATGATTATGCTCCTTTGAGGTGCTGTATTGCTACATATTGTAGTATATGGTAACTTACCCTAGTAACATTGTTGAATGGTTTAGTCCACATCCCCCTGCAGTTTTGGGCCAATGGTATGTCTGGGGTGGAAACTGGGTTTTAGAAACTGCACGGAATTGTGAGTTTAAAGAGACTGAGGACTTAATGATTTGAGATAAAATTGTCTTCAGCGTTACTGATGACAGGCTCCGAGAAAAGCTACTGGAATCCCCAGACCTCACGATGGCCAAAGCAGTGCACATATGCAAAGCCAAAGCGGTAACAAGGGCACAGGCAAGAGCGATGTCACAAGGGACTGCTGATAAGTTCATCCATGCTGTAGAACATAAATCGAGGCAGGATGGTAAAACAGGCCGAAAACCAGACCGCCAGCTACCTACTGACATGAGACACGTGCACAAAAATCAAACACGTGGTGGGAGGTGTGGAAGGACATAAGCAAAGGCTTGTCCAGCATATGGACAAGAATGTCGTAAATGTGGTGGCCTCAACTATTATGCAAAAATGTGCAGGTCCAAAAGTCCAACAAACCTCATGAGAAAATGACCAAAGGGATAGAAGCACTAGTTGTGGGTGCTGTAAAAAGAAAACAAGAAACGGTGCGGACACAAGTACCAGATGAAGGGTGGTACACTACCTTGAAGATAATGGGACAGCCAGTTAAGTTCAAGTTGGACGCTGGGGCTGAAGCCAATATACTTACTAAAGAAGTGATTGCTCAGTTTCCATACAAGGTACAAATCAAGCCGACCAGTACTATCCTAATGGCATATGGAGGAGCACAAATTAATCCGGAAGGGGAAGTGACGCTAAAGTGTAAGACACAAGACAGAGAGGCCAATCTGCAGTTTTATGTCACTAATACATAGGGAGCTTCCCTACTGGGTCAACAGGCATGTGTCATCCTGGATCTGATTCGCAAAGTAAAGGTGATTAAAACCAAGCCACCAAGCACAAAAGAGGAACTTCTTGCACAATATAAAACAGTATTTGAAGGCCTAGGAGAATTCCCAGGTGTTTACCACATATATACCGATCCAAATGTTACTCCTGTGATACATGGGTGCAGGAAAGTCCCATATGCAATTATGGACAGACTTAAACAGACACTGGAACAGCTGGAGCAAATTGGGGGTGATTAGCAAGTTAAAAAAACCTACAACATGGGTAAATAGCCTTGTAATTACTGAAAAGAAAAATGGTGAGATCAGGGTGTGTTTGGACCCTGAGACTTAAATAAAGCTATCAGAAGACATCATTTCTCCATCCCACATTGGAGGATATTCAGAGTAAACTTGCAGGTAAAAAGTTTTTACAATGCTAGATGAAAAGATGGGTACTGGCAGATCAAATTAGATGACTAATCTGCAGACCTATGTACATTCAATAGTCCATGGGGAAGATACAAATTTCACAGACTTCCTTTGGTATACGGTCTGCAAGTGAAGTATTCCAGCAGAGAAATGCTGAACACTTGGGACATACCAGGTGTTTTGTAATAGCTGATGACATGCTTATAGCTGCAGCTACCAAGGAAGAGCATGACAATATTTTGAGAAAAGTAATGGACAGAGCAGTGGAACCTAATGTAAAGTTCAATAGTGACAAAATACAGTATTTGGTGAGTGAGGTGAAATACATGGGCACATCATAACCAAAAATGGACTACGGCCTGATGAAACCAAAGTAGAAGCAATAGCCGAGATGCCTCCTCCCGAAGATAAAAAAGCACTACAGAGGCTGTTAGGAATGACTCGATACTTAACGCAGTACATTCCGAATGAAGCAAACCTCACTGCACCACTAAGGCAGCTACTCAAAAAAGATGTCATGTGGCAGTGGCAGCCAGCACAGGAAGAAGCCTTACAAAAGCTGAAAGAGACTATTTCTTGTGCACCAGTATTAAAATTCTTTGATCCAAAAGAGAACATTGAAATCCAAGCAGATGCATCTAAGGACGGACTAGGTGCTTGTCTACTACAAAGAAACAGACCAATAGCTTATGCACCTAGGTCATTGTCCAGTGCTGAAAGAAACTATGCACAGATAGAAAAAGAGTTGCTAGCAATTGTGTTCTCTCTACAGAAATTTCATCAGTATGTTTATGGAAGGTCAGTGAAAGTACAATCAGATCACAAGCCACTACAGTCCATACTGAACAAACCAATTGGAAAGGCTCCAGCAAGATTGCAGCAGATGCTGTTACAGATACAGAAATATGACATAGAGGTAATATATACTCCAGGCAAAGATATTCTGATTGCAGACACTCTATCCAGGGCAGTACCAAGAAAACCAGCAGAGGGAGACATTGGTCTAAGTAGTGAAAAGGTCATATACTCAATCCAAGCAACAGAAACACTGCCTGACAGCATGTTAGAGGTGCTAAAACAGGCCACACAGAAGGACAGTGAGTTACAGTTGCTTAAAGAAATGCACCTCAAAGGATGGCCTAACAGGAAAAAACAAGTCAGCATCAAACTTCAGCGCTATTGGCCCATGAGACACAATATATACATAGAAAATGAACTCATAATGGTGGGTAAAAGAATCATCATACCCAAAGAGCTGAGAACAGATATGCTACAAAGACTTCACACAGCACATCAAGGAATACAAAGGTCGAAGGCACAAACCAGAGCTGTGATGTATTGGCCAGGCATGAATCGAGAAGTAGAAATGATGGTTGAAGCATGTGGACCTTGTCAGGAACTCTTACCCAGCAACCATAAAGAGCCGATGTGTCCACATGAAATACCTGACATGCCATGGTTAAAGCTTGAGCAGACATTTTTGACTTTAGGGGACACTTCTACTTAATAGTAGTGGACTATTTTTCAAAATACCTTGAGGTTCTGAATGCCTGACAAGACAGCAGCTACAGTTATTGCAAAATTGAAAGCTGTATTTGCAAGACATGGAATTCCGTAAGAACTGGTAGTGGATCATGTACCATTTGCAAGTCATGAAATGAAGCAATTTGCAAAGTTGTGGGAGTTCAAAATAACTCATTCCAGACCAGGATACCCACAATCTAATGGTTTAGCTGAAAGAATGATCCAGACAGTAAAAAGAATCTTTCTGAAGTCTATGCAAGGTCAGACCGATCCACATCTCGCATTGCTCAGTCTTAGAAATACACCAGTCACAGGACTGAACTGTACACCGTCTCAATTGTTAATGGGCAGAATGTTGAGGACAACATTACCAGCAAGTGCAAGGGCGCTGCGACCTGAAATACCAAAGGATGCACATAAATGTCTGAAAAGACTACAGAAAAGACAGAAACAGTATTATGACAGGAATGCAGCTCCACTTACTCCATTCAGAGAAGGGGAAAGGGTATGCATAGAGACTTCTAGTGGGTGGCAACCTGCTACAGTGGAAAGAATCCGTGATGAGCCAAGATCCTATAGTGTGATTACACCTGCAGGACAGCGATACCGCAGGAACAGGAGACACCTGAGGAGAGACTGAACAGTTGCTTTGGAGGCTGAAGAGCAACATGCAGATAAGTCAACTGAACCCGTATTGTCACAAACAGTGCAATCCAGGGACAACAGCCAGGAACAGGACACTTGTCAAGAGTATGAGCAACCTGAGATGGAACCTGTTGTTTTCAATGACACTTTGCCAGAAAGTCCTGAGGCTGTACCCAGTGTGCAGTCTACTTGAATGACCAGAAGAGAGCGTCTGTTTAAAGTTCCTGAGAGGTTCAGAGATTTTGTTATGACTTAAGTCAGTGGTAGTGACTTATTTCAACAAAGCTTAGTACCAGTGACTTTAGACCCTAACTCATCACAAAGTAAGACTCAACCATTATGTTAATATTGCTTGGTAATTATTTGTCATTGATATGCAAACCAAAATCAAGGCAATTGCTTTCTTTTACTAGAAGGGGAGATGTAGTATATGGTAACTTACCCTAGTAACATTGTAGAATTGTTTAGTCCACATCCCCCTGCAGTTTTGGGCCAATGGTATGTCTGGGGTGGAAACTGGGTTTTAGAAACTGCACGAGCAGATTGTAGTATATGTTCGTTGAATAAACCTCAGAGCTGTTAGAAGTTACTTATGGTGTCCAGTCATTCCTAAAACCAGCAATCCTGTAAGAAGCAACTAAAGTGAAATATTATACATATGACTACTATTTATGTAATGCTGTTAAATTATTACTTATTTTTTCACTACTGTACTGTCTTCCATACCCTTCACCCTAGGGCTCATTTTGAAACTAGCTGTTCTAACCCCAGAAATCCCTCATTTAGTGTTTACACTTTATCAGTTATCTTGGCTGAGAGTGACATCCCGGAGATTAGAACCTATGCAAATGTTAGAATTTTGTAATGTAGGTTCAAACTCTGCATCCATGTTCCATCCTGACTGTTTCTTAGATGTATTTCTCCACCTGAAGAGAGAGCAGTCACCCCGTAGTGAACTCTGGTAACATCTGACTCTCCAGTCAGGTTATTTATTTTGTAGTTTATTTAAAAGGGTCATTTTAATTTTTTGATTACTCTGCATTACATAGGGGTTTTCTTATTACTTTATGGTTTCCCTAATTTGTAGTTGATTTTTATGAACTGGAGGCTATGCTAGCTGGCAAACATTTTGTTGTTTATTGTTGGCTGCTGAACCATTTTTTGTTTCAGTTAGCAGTGGTTTAGTATGTTTTAGCTGTATCAATTACAGAAAATGGAGCACTTTCACTTTCCGTTTCTGTGTATGTCCTTTCACCATAATTAATCGGTTCCTGTTACAGGAACCGCAGTTTGACCTTTGGCACAGTTTCCTCAGTACAAGAGACTTTTTTTTTTTTGCTATTAGGTTGTTGTACTTCATTGTTCTGGGAATCATTTTTATGTTTGTTTGCACGCATGTGCAAGAAACATAGTGCCATCATCCAAGTTTTCGGAGGTGTGGCAGCCCTCTTCCAATTCAGTCAGTGTGTTTGCAGGCACGGCCGCAGTACTCCAGTGCCTGCTGGAGCTGTCTATGACAGCAGTCCAAAATGCAGTGGAGTACAGTTGAAAGGGGGAGCTACGCTTCAGTGAGCAGCGATAAAATATCGCCTCCTCATGCGTGCTCACCTTACACACACACACATGCACGCATACTGCGTGCTCGCCCCCCCCACGCACACACTGTGTAGCCGACAGGGGTGCCCAATCCCCCATTGGCTGTGCTGTGCCCCCCCCCAAAACAGAGTTCCATATGCCATGCTGGGTGCCCACCCCAGCGTGGCTACACATTGTATAGCCGACGGGGGTGCCCAATCCCCATCGGCTCCACTGGTCCCCCCCAGAGTACAGGGTGCCATGCTGGGAGCCCACTCCCCAGCGTGGCAACAGATGCTGTCGCCATGGGGTGCCTAATCCCCGCCGGCTCCACGCCTCCCACCAGCCACATCCTGCGCCACGCTGGATCCTACCCAGCATGGCAAATGTCCCATGTCGCTATTTAAAAAAAAACTGAAACTGAAAACGGTCCTCGCTGTCTCAAGGTCTCACCGCACCTACCCACCCACTGCGCACCCCGCCTCCCCACACCCCCTCACCTCATGCTTACTTCCGACTTGGCGCCATGATCTTCGTGGACCCGGAACACGTCTGCACTCTTCAAAGCTGACTGCGAGCTGAGGAAATGCCGATAAGCTGTATAATGGGTTAGATAGGGTTTTTTCAACTTTGCTACATATCTCATGTGTTTTTTTGAATTTTTGCACCAAATTTTCAACATGGGGTTTTTGGGACCCCTTGTCATGAATGCTCTCACTGTCATGGCGTTACTCGGGCCTGAAGGGTGATTTCAAAGTCACTGTATGAAATCACCTTTTGGGACAGAGTAACGAAACAACACTGCCACTGTTCATAAGGTGGGCTCTCAAAAAGCCTATGTTGAAAATTTGGTGGAAAAATTCCTAATAATGACTGTTTTACTTAGCAGCATTGCACAGTTCCCACACACTGTGAAGTCTGGGATTTCAATATTTTCACCTCCAGATTTTCAACATTGCCATTTTACCATGCCTCCTTATGAGCAGTACAGCTGTCATTTTTCACGCCTTGCCCAAAAGGTGTTTCACCATGTAGCACACAATGGTGCAGTTGGTGTAAATCAATGTATGGGACACATTAAGAAAATCACAGTGACACTGTTCATGAGCAGAGGTCTTAAATGGCTATGTTGAAAATTTGGTGAAAAAATTCCTAAAAATTACTGTTTTACGAGTGTGCATTGCGCAGTTCCTACGCACGCTTGTAAGTTTGCGAATTTTCTATATTTTCACTCCAGATTTTCCATATTGCCATTTTATTACACTTCCTTATACAGTACAGCTACCATTTTTCACATGTTGCCCCAAATGTGTTTCCGCACATGTAACGCACAATGGTGCAGTCGGTGTGCAAAAGCAATGTTTGGGACAGATTAAGAAAATCACAGTTACACTGTTCATGAGCAGAGGTCTTAAAATGGCTATGTTGAAAATTTAGTGACAAAAGTCCATAAAATGACTGTGTTACAAGTGAGCATTGTGCAGTTTCCACACACCCTCGTAAGTTCATGACTTTGTAATATTTTCAGTCCAGATTTTCACCAGTGGCATTTTTCCACACTTCCTTATGAACAGTACAGCTGTAAGTTTTCACAACATGGCTGAAATGTGTTTTCACACTTTCAGCGCAGAGATGCGTGGTCACTGTGGGAAATCATTGTTCGGGACAGATAAAGAAAATCACAGTGACACTGTTCATGATCAGAGGTCCCAAAATGCCTGTGTTGACAATGTACTGTAAAAAAAATCCCCAAACTAATTACATTACGGGTGTGCGTTGCACAGTTTCTATGCACGCTCGTGACTTCACCAGTTTTTTTTATATTTTTACTGCAGATTTGCAACACTGCCCTTTTTTACACCTCCCCATGAACAGAACAGCTGTCATTTTTCACATCCTGTTCGGAATGTGTTTTTGCACCTGTGATGCTAAATGCCGTAGTCGCTGTGCATAAACAGCTTTCTGCTAACAAACTGATATTGCCACTGTTCATGAGGTGTGGGTCACAAAAAATACATGTTGAAAATTTGGAGTGAAAATACCAACGAATGCCTGAGGTGTTAGGGTTTCCAACCATAACGCCCCACCCTGTAGAGAATGACAGGCATCGGGGTGTGACTTGGGATTCTTTCCTGTAATGCTTATACCATTCCACACCCTGTAGCCAGTGAGAGGCATCGAGGTATGCCTTGGACTCTTTGGCCCCAAAGTTCACCCCATTCTCCTATACCGCACCCATCTCACCATATTTCCTGATGGAATGGGGTGCGCATAAGGGCCAAAGACCCCAAGGCATACTGTGACTCTTGTCAGTGTCTGCAGGGTAGGTGTGATGAAATGGCTTGGCCGTTATGCCTGACGACCCAAAGGCACACCCCAATGTCTGTCACTGTCTGCAGGGTGGTGGTAGGGTTGGCTTCAGTTCAGTACTTCACTGCCATTTCTATTATGCAGCTCTGTAACTTCTACACTACCAATACCAATGCCAATGCCAGCAAGCAAACATTCGGCATTGACAAATGCTTGTTTATAATGTAAGGGTCTCTCAAATTGGTATGTCAGAGAGACCTTGTGGATCTTCAGTTTCAAAAAATTGTAAACATTGTTTCCAGCTCCTGGCTAGGGCAGATTGTCATGAACTTTGTTCAGATTGGCTAGGTCCACAATACAGCTTTGGAAATTGTAAGTCCTGCCATATTTCTCTCCCAAAAACTCAATAATAAGGGTAAAACAAAGTTAAACAGAAACATGACTTCTCAGTCTATCTCTGTATCACATAAAGTAATAAAAATGCTCTAAGGGAGTTCCCAGCAATGGTGGAAAGCATGCATCTAAAAGGTCAATTTCTTCATGTTCAGCAGCAAATAATGTAAAAGGTGACAAGAAAAAAAAGATAAAGCTACACAGCCATCAGATAGGCTTGGTAAAGATGGTTCAGACATCAGAGTGTCTGAAAGGGGAAACCTGAATCCAGCGATGACAGAAATAAAAATGAAAAAGCCTCAGAGCTGACACTAGAAACGGTTTCTGCCAAAACGAAATTTGAAGAAAACACTTTCACTTGACTCTTGAATGGAGAAAGGAGCAGGTAAATGGCACAGATAAAATGCCTTCATCAGAGGACATATCAAAAATGTAACATTTTTCCCAGGCTGTCCAGGCCATGGGGAATTTTAATAGGATACCTCCCACTCCCCTCCCACCAGCTCATATTCCAATCTGTCTGCCTGTGGAGGAGGAGGAGGAGGAGGAGGAGGAGGAAGAATAAGAATATTATTATCTACAAATTGAGGAAGATAACTCTACGAAATTCGAAGGTACACCTGAGCAAGATTTCAAACCTCCTCCAAGGCGTAATGAGGATTATTCATATTTTTCCTCATTTGTCATACAAATGGTCGATGCCTTCAACCCTTCCCCCCTCCACTAGAGACAGAGGAGGATGAAAAGGATGCTGATTTTATGGACATGTTGGGGGTAGGGCCACAAAGAATAATGCTACTTCCATACAAAAACCACTTAAGGCCATATCAGAAATCATCTCTGCATTCACTTCAGCTACAGCCAGAGATAAGAAAATAAAACAATATATATCGGGGATTGGACTACCTGTATGCTCACTGTGATCATCGCGGAGTATTCCAGGTTGCTGCTTGTGGGAGAGCAAATCTCACTCTTATCTGTGTAGCCCCCAGAAAAGGACGCCAACAAAAATTGGATACTATGGCCAAACAGATTTATGCAGCAGCTTCCCTGCTTATTAGACAGGCAGCTTACGTGGCACATATAGCACAGTACCAGAAGGCGTTTTGGAATGCAATTCTGGCACTGGCAGAAAGAGAGGATGGTGAATTGGCACAGGACCTGATTGCCACTGCAAGATCAGCCCTGATGACACAAAATATCATTTCCACACTTCATTGGACACTAATGACACTGTTGCTAGAGTTTTGGCTCATGCAGTGTCTAAGGTTTTCCTTGGCTGAGGGCTACTCTCCTTTGTCAGGATACTCAAAACAAGGCCGTGGATGTCTCCTTGGAAGGACATTCATTACTGGTGACAAAACAGAGGCCTAGATGAAAAAAAAAACACTTTCAAAAGTAACAGTGAGAAGGAAAAGGCTTCTTCCTCCTATTGATTCTACAGTAGGAGAGGCAGAGGCAGGGATACTTCCAAAGAGCTTTTGTGTCTTATGTCCCCTATGAGTACCAGTCACAAAGAGGTTACTGTAGGGGAAGGGGAAAAAGGGCTTCCAGGTGTAATGCTGCAGCTCCAGTGCCTAAGCTCCAGCCAAAACAAAACACCTGACAATTTTGCCCAGGTCGCCCAACCATTGCCAGTGGGAAGAAGACTGATACACTGCTTCCAGAAATAGACAGACAAGTAAGTATTGGAAGTAGTTGGCCAGGGGTTGTGCCTGCAGTTCAAACACTTTCCAAAGCGACAGAAGTACAACCCCAGTGTCAGTTTGTCTGCTGTAATTGTGCTGTTGCAGCAAAATGTATTTCCTGAAGTGTTGACAAGGATCCTTTGTAAACGAGCTCTTAGCTCAAAGGTTTGTAATTCCGAGTTCCAAATAAATAAATAAACACAGAAGTTTTCCAGCTCATTTTCCCAAACAAAAAAGTCTGCTAGAACTGAACGTAAAAAAAAAAAGTTTAATATCAAAAGGATCAGACAAAAAAGCCTTGCAAAACTCCCCTTTCTCACCCCAGGTATTCTTCTATATTCCTAACTCTGTGCAGTCTGCCCCTTAAGTAGAACTGCATGGAGAGAATGCTGCACAAATGATACAATGTATCATTGGCTTGTGCCACTAGTCATACTGCTGCCCTTATCAGCTGCAACATTCCATTAATGTATCAGGTTTCTCTCTCCGCCTAACGAGTCAAGACGCCGCAGAGACTTTCCCTCTGTCGTTCCTAAAGTGTTTTTCCTTCACTGCATATAACTGGCATTTAAAACGTTCTTACTGCTGCCTTTATCTCTGTTCTGTTTTTATTTAACCGTTGTTTAGTTAGTATTTAAATTAGTTTTCTCAGTTTCTCACCGTTCAGGATAACTGCTGAGAAACTGAGTTTTTAGTTAGATTAATTCTTTCTCGACTGGAGTTTTTATTTTATTCCGGTTCAGTATACTTTATTTTAATACCTAAATTCTCTAAATGTATTATTTTTTGAAACGCTAACCCGGTTCTTTTTGCCCCAGTTCCCGGTGCGGATCGAAACATTCATCGGTTCCTTAACTGACTGCAAAAAAAAGAAACTTCATCAGCTTTGTGGTTGCTGGTTTCTTTGCCATTTAAAAATGACAGAAAAACCTAAAAAGAAGACTGGGCCCCTGGGGTTTAAGAATTGCCTTAAAGGTGGTGATGTGTTTGCTAAGGCAGACAAACCTAATTTTTGTGTGGTCTATTTGGGCCATGAACGTTTTTCAGCAGACTCTGAAATTTGCAACTCTTTTCCTCAAAAAAAAACTATAGATAAATGCCTTGAAAGGCTTCAGAGGAAAATTGATAAGGGTACCTTGGGCTCTGACCAGTCCACACACTCTAAGCATGTGGGTGAATCCACTCAAGGTAAACAAAACACCCCTGATAAGGGTGAATGCTCTTGTGGAAAAAGGAACGGTGAACCGGCTGACTCCCCGGTTCCTGCTAAAGAAACGAAGAAAACAAAACATGTCAAACCCTAGGCTGTTAAACTGAGTGGGGCTTCAGCTGTTCCTATTAGCCTGCCATCTGCTGAGGAGATAGCTCAGGCTTTTAAAGTAATCTAAGCCTTGCAAGAACAAGAGTGTTCAAACCTGCCTCCCTTCTGGAAAGGAAACTCCTGGAGAAGGAGGTGCAAAGCCTCCTTCTTCTTCTAAAGGCAGTGGAACCGTTCCCCCCCCTCAACAAAAGGGAAAAGGGTTCTATTCAAGATATTTCCTGACCAAAAAGAAAAATGGGGAGTGGTGGCCTATCCTAGATCTCAGACTTCTAAACAGGCACTTAGTAAAGCAAAAGTTCAAAATGGTCACCCTGGCAAAGATACTGCCAGTCCTCCAAGAAGGAGATTGACTGGTGTCACTGGACCTAAAGGATGCTTACTTTCACATCCCCATAAGGGAGTCCCACAAAAAGTACATCGGATTCAGACTCCCATCAGGACACTACCAGTTTTCAGTCCTACCCTTCAGAGTTACCTCAGCTCCAAGGGTGTTCACAAAGTGTTTGAAGTGGTGGTGGCACATGTAAGAAGGTTAGGTGTCTCAGTCATTCCCTACCTTGATGACTGGCTGGTGGTGGGAAACTCACCTCAGCAGGTACAGGACCATTTGCAGGTGACCCTAGAGCTCTTAGAGTCCTTAGGGTTTCTAGTAAACCTAGAGAAATCTGTCCTCACCACAGTGCATGTGCTGCACTTCATAGGAGCTGAACTGAACACTCTAGAGGGAAGGGCCTTCGTCCCTGAGGACAGAAAACAGAATATTCAGCAAATAGCTGCTTCATTCAGGTTAAACAAACCAAAGCCAGCAAGGCAGTTTCTGAAACTTCTGGGACACATGGCTTCAGCAAAAGGCACAGTACTGGGAACGAGGTTCCAGATGAGAGACGCACAGTTTAATTTCATGACATACTGTATTGATGCCAGAGAAAAGACTATCTTTTGAAATTGATCCCAGTGACAGGAACACTGCTTCAAGCACTTCAGTGGTGGAAGGAAGCAGGCAATCTGAGAGAAGGGGTCCCCTTCCAACAGGAAACTCCTTCAGCAATTCTCACAACAGATGCATCTCTGTTGGGGTGGGGGTGCACACCTAGGGGAGCACACCACACACAGTACCTGATCCAGTGCAGAGTCTCTCCAACACATAAATCTGCTGGAGTTGAGGACAGTGTTCTTGGCCTTACAGGAATTTGCACCAGTGGTGCAGGTCAGAACAGACAACACCACAACAATGTACTACATAAGCAAGGGGAGACAAGGTCAGACACCCTCTTTTTACGGAAGGAATGAGAGTCTGGAGTCTGGCTTACTCACTAAAAGATTCATTACAGGCCATCCATCTGCCAGGAAAGGACAACACCCTAGCATATGCCCCGAGCAGGATCAATCATGCCCGCCATGAATGGGCCCTCAACAGACAGGTGCTGGAAGCAGTGTTCAGACATTGGGAGACACCAGAGATAGATCTCTTTGCATCCCACGAGAACCATCACCTGCCTCAGTATTGCTGCAGGCCTCCACCAAAGAGTACAATTCCCCTGGATGCATTTGCCCTGGACTGGTCAGGGAGAAGGCTGTATGCCTTCCCTCCATTTCCTCTCATTTTCAGGTCCCTAATCAAGCTCAGGTCGCAACCTGCATCCATGATCCTGATAGCACTGGACTGGGTCAGGCAGCCATGGTACTCCCTACTGCTCTTCATGTCTGTGGCCAAATCAGTATACCTCCCCCAGGAGACATAGCCTGCTAACCTGCAATCTGGGCAGGATCCTGTACCAGAACCTCAGATCCCTCAGGCTCAAGGCATGGCTCTTGAGGACTTAGAATACATAGATCTGCAACTTTCTGAACGTGTTCTGGATATCTTTAGAGGGTACAGGAAACCTTCCACAAAGAGAACTATGCTTCAAAATGGAAAAGGTTCTCCATCTAGAGTTCTTCCAGGGGGGTGAAATCAACACAGGTGAGTGCTGCAACTGTGCTGGATTACCTTACTCGCTTGCATTCCCAGGGACTGCAACACATTTCCCTAAAAGTTAATTTGGCTTCAGTACAGTATCTGCTTACATTTCTGCTGGGCAACCTATTTCCTTAGCATCAAACCCTATTTTCAAGTGGTATTTCAAAGGTCTATGCCATCTGCACCCCCTATTAAGAAACCAATACTGGCTTGGGACCTGAATGTGTGCATAGCTCAGTTCATGCAGCCCCTATTTGAGCCCATGGCTTCAGCACACTTAAAGTATGTCACTTAGAAAGTGGTATTCTTAGTGGCCATCACCTCAGCCAGAAGAATTAGTGAACTTCAAGCTCTGTGTATCGAAAAATACCACCTTTCCTTCCACAGGCATAAGGTAGTGCTGCAAATGAACAGAAAATTCTTCCCTAAAGTGGTCCCTGATTTCCATTTGAATCAGTCAATTACCCTGCCAGTCTTTTTCACCGAACATACTAGTTCAGGTGAGTGCAGATTACATAGCCCGGATGTAAAAAGGGCATTGAACTATTACATTACTCATACCAAGGATCACAGTCAGGACAGACAACAGCTGTTCCTAACTTATGGGGATGTTGGTAAAGGAAACCCAGCATCAGAGAGGTCCATTTCACATTGGATAGTCCAGTGCATTCAGTTTTGCTACTCAAAAGTAGGAAAGGAGCCCCCAGTAGGACTGAGGGCCCATTCCCCCAGGGGTATAGCTGCCTCATTGGCAGCTTCCAGGGATATTCCCTTGGTTGAAATCTGTTAAGCAGCCACCTGGAGGATGGTACGTACCCTTACAAAGCACTATAGCCTTGATACCAGGTCCAGATGTGATGCCAGGTTTGACACAGCAGTCCTGCAGAGCCTGTTTCCCAAATAGGTTCTGTACCCACCTCCAATTTAAAAGAATACCTGGGGTGAGAAGAAAAAATTACTTACCACAGTAATCTTGTTTCTTCCAGGGTATTCTTCTATATTCATAACTCTCTCATCCTGCCTCCCCTTCCGGAATCAGTGACCTCTGCACTCCTACCTGTTCATCCACACATGGAGGGCCAAACAGTGGCATACCCTTTCTTAAACCCTGATGGGTACAGTTTCCCCTTGATCAGGTGATTCTGTCATTGGAATGTTTGTTAATTTTTGAATATAGTTAGGGGTTTATGTTACTGTAGTTTGATACCATAGTTAGGTGGATACCATAGTTAGGTAGGTTACTTGTTTTGTAGGCTCTCTAGAAATCTGATACATTAATGGAATGTTGCAGCTGATAAGAGCAGCAGTTTGAATAGCGGCACGAGCCAATGATAGATTCTATAATTTTCATAGCATTCTGTCTGGGCAGTTCTACTTAAAGGGCAGACTGCATAGAGTTATGAATATAGACAAATACCCTGGAAGAAACAAGATTACTATGGTAAGTAATTTTTTCATATGACACACTGGTTAAATTACTGAGCCATAAAAAGTATGTGATGTATAAAAATTTATTGAATCATACACACAGTACAAGCACATCTTCTTGACCTGGAAGGACACTACTTATTTATTCAGCTGTGAGCTGTGTGAGAAATTCTATATTGCACTTGATATCTGCAACAACGTGCAGTTTTGCTCAATTCTGTGGGACGTGAAACTAACTACCTTTGGTAATTGCTTTTTATTTACATATTTATTTAGTGTTTAACCAAGAAGGGGCTTGCAAACTCTGTTTATCTTGTGAGTAACTTCAGAAGGATTTAAATACTGCATTTGGATAGACCCATGGAGGTAGCTAGATTGTCTACTAGGATTTTCTGACAGTTAAACTATTTTTAAATTTACAGGTGGTTGAGGAGTTGAAAAAGGAGCTTGCAAACTCTGCTTATCTTGGAAGTAACTTCACAAGGGTTTGAATACTGCATTTTGGTTGTCCCTTGGGGGTAGCTGGATTGACTACTAGGATTTTGGGACAGAAACTATTTTTAAATAATTTACTGGTGCGTAGGAGTTTGTGATAGTTAAACTATCTTTAAATAAGTTACTGGAGGTTAGTTGAATTACTATAAAGGGCAGAACTCACCAGGGTGGTGGAGTAGTGGTGTATTTGATTGTTTCTAATAGTCACCTGTGGTTGTAGACTACCCCCCCCCACACCCCCAGGCGTGGCATTTCCTTTATAGCCAAAGTTCTGACATCACTTCCTCAACCAGTCTTAGGGCAGAACTGTCATATTCTTAATAACCCATCACAGTGCATAAAGGGTAAGTGCACACCACCAAAAAAAAAAAATAAAATAATTATATATATTACACATTGTATATTATAAGGGAGAAGGACATGTGGGGAGTGGTGCAGTGCACTGGCTGTGGGGCAGCAGTTTTCCGGAAGACATGCTGGAAACTGAACTGCTGTCCTATTTGCAGGCAACTGTCAGCTCTGAGGAAGGAGATTGCTCACCTCCAGACTGAACTGGCAAGGACTAAGGAGGCCTCCCCCACCCAAAGAGCACCACTGCCACAACCACTGCCTCAGAGGTTGCCAAGTATGAAGAGCAGTTGGACCACAGTGGGTTCTGGGAGGGTATGGCTGGTGGAACAGAGGCGAAGCCCCTAGTTGTACCTCTACACAAATCATACGCCAGTCTGGCAGAGCAAGGTTCCT
The DNA here is from genome assembly GCA_016271365.2 of Neoceratodus forsteri. Classification (NCBI taxonomy): domain Eukaryota; kingdom Metazoa; phylum Chordata; order Ceratodontiformes; family Ceratodontidae; genus Neoceratodus; species Neoceratodus forsteri. Next base: position 698,119,257 of record CM057452.1, on the reverse strand, counting down.
CTATGATGGCACCCTCAGTGGAGACCAAGAAGAATGCTGAGGACATCCACAAGGGAGACCCACAAAAAGGTGGCAAGGGACACCACAGGGGAAGGAAACCGCTTCTGATAGGGGACTCAATTGTTAGGGGGGTAGAACTGGGGAAGGGAGAGGAGGGGGAAGTAAGGTGCCTGCCTGGTGCCATGGTTTGAAGGGACAAGAAGCGAATCCCCACTATTGCAGAAGCAGCATCACAGGAGAGGGAACTAGATATCATTGTCCACATTGGGACAAATGACCAAGCTAGGCATGGAATCAGTGCAGTACCGTGCAGGATGAATTTGTGGAGTTAGGGAGTGGCCTCAGACAGGTAGCAAGCACAGTTACCTTCTCAGGGGTGCTGCCAGTCCATGACAGGGCTGAGGCTAGGGTACTGCACACGATGCAGTTTAATAAATGGTTGCAAAACTGGTGCAGAGCACAGGGCTTTGGCTTCACTGGGGACTGGGGGTACACCTGGAGAGATAAGTCTATACTGGCATGATGGTCTGCATCTGTCCACGAAGGGAACCAAGCTCCTAAGTGACAGGTTTAAATGCTTCCTTGGCAAGCTTTTAAACTAGCCAAGGGGGGAGGTGATGATAAAAGGCAGGAAATTTCAAGCCCCCCACAAAACATGGCAGGTAGTAAGGTAAACACTGAGGTACAGAGCACAACAGAGGGCAGGATGGGGTAAATGGAAAAATAGACAAGGGCAATAAGAGCAGGGATGGGGGGAAAAGGATAAAGCCAACATTAAATGGAGGGCAATGAGTACCAATGCCCATAGTCTGGGAAACAAGCTTCCTGAGCTAGTAGCCCTGATGGAAGATGAAAAATTGGATATTGTGGCAGTTACAGAAACATGGTACACGGAGAACCATGACTGGGATGTCAACATACCGGAGTACACAGTCTACAGAAGGGACAGGGAGGGTAAAAGGAGAGGTGGAGTAGATCTAATACATAAGGGAAGTGATCAAAGCTGCAGAACTAAAAAATAAAGGGGGAGGACAAGAGGCACACTGGGTCACCTTGGAGACAGGGAATGGCATCACAATCCGCACAGGGGTTGTATACAGACCCCCATCTCAAGGGGAGGAAACGGACAAGAAAATGATGGATGACATTCTCAAAATGGCTGAAAAGGGGAGATACTGTTGATGGGGGACCTGAATATGCCAGATGTTAACTGGATGACATGTACTGCAGCCACATCCAAGAGCAGTGTCATTCTCGATGCCCTGCAGGGGGCAGGCCTTAGACAGCTAGTGTTGGAACCCACTCGGGAAGGAGCAATTCTAGACCTGGTACTCTCAAATGGAGAGAGGATCACAAATTTAGAAGTCAGTAGACATCTGGGAACAAGTGACCACTGCACAGTGTGCTTCACAATAAGCACAACCATGGAGACAAGCCATACAAAAACAAGGATACTGGACTTTAAAAGGGCCGACTTTGGCAGAATGGGTGAATACCTGAGGAATGCACTAGCAAATGGCCATAAAGGAGGGGTGGAAGAACAATGGAGAAAAATCAAAACTGCTATCATAGAGGCAACAAGCCTTTGTGTGAAACAGATAAAGAAAACAAAGTGGAGTAAAAAACCACTATGGTTCTCAAAAGAGATGGCAGGGAAGGTTAAGGAGAAAAGGGCTGCATTCAAAAAGTATAAGGAATCACAGAAGGAGCACGACAGGGAACTGTATCAATTAAAGCAGAAAGAAGTGGGGAAGGCAGTCAGAATAAGAAAGGCCAAACCAAGGAAAAAATAGCCAACTCAGTTAAGAAGCGGGATAAAACCTTCTATAGGTACATTAGGAAGCATAGAAAGGTTAAGGGAGGAATAGTGAAGATTAATAAAGGAGAGGGGAGGTGGGCAGAGGGAGACAGTAAAAAGGCAGAGATACTGAATGAATACTTTTGCTCAGTATTCACAAAAGAAGATGAGGAGGAGTTACCTAAACCAGACAATAGAAGCACTCTGGGTAGGGGGGTTGACACCAGTCCATTTACAGAAGAAAGAGTCCTGAAAGAACTCCTAAAACTCAAGGTGGACAAAGCAATGGGCCTGGACGGGATTCACCCCAGAATCCTAAAAGAACTAAGGGAGGACCTAGTGACACCACTGACCACACTTTTTAATAAATCAAGGGAGGATAGGGTGGTACCTGAGGACTGGAGGAGGGCAGGTGTGATTCCCCTTCACAAAAGTGGGAGCAAGGCAGAAGCAGGAAACTACAGACCTGTAAGTTTGACCTCAGTGGTAGGGCAAATGATGGAATCACTTCTGAAAGAAAGAACTGTTGAGTACCTAGAGGCCAGCGGGGCACAGGACCCAAAGCTGCATGGATTTACAGCAGGAAGGTCATGTCAGACAAATCTAATTGATTTCTTTGACTGGGTGACCAAAGTAATAGACCAGGGAGGGGCTGTGGATATGGCCTACCTAGACTTTAGCAAGGCATTTGACACAGTCCCACACAAAAGACTAATAATCAAGTTAGCCAGCGTGGGAGTGGGTTCCAGGGTGGTAGCCTGGGTAGCAAACTGGCTGCACAACAGGACACAGAAGGTAATAGTGAATGGAACACATTCCGAAGAAAGGGGGGTTACTAGTGGAGTACCTCAGGGCTCAGTACTGGGTTCAGTCCTCTTCAGCATCTTTATAGGTGACATTGCAGAGGGTCTGGAGGGAAAGGCATGCCTCTTTGCAGATGATACAAAGATCTATAACAGAGTTGATACACAAGGGGGTGTAGAAAGGACGAGAAGGGACTTGGCAAGGTTGGAGGAATGGTCAGACATATGGCAACTTAGATTCAATGCAAAGATGTGCAAAGTAATGCACCTGGGAAATAAAAACCCAGGAGAAGAGTACACAGTAGCAGGGGAGGTACTAACAACAACAAAAATGGAAAGGGACTTGGGGGTAGTCATGTCAGATGACCTAAAGGTGGGTAAGCAATGTGAGAAGTCAGTAAGGAGAGCCAGGGGGATAGTGGAATGCATAGGAAGGGGCATCACAAGTAGAAAAAGGGAAGTGGTTATCCCTCTGTACAGACAGTTGGTGAGACCCCATCTGGAATATTGTGTGCAGTTTTGGAGACCCCATCTATGCAAGGACATAGACAGGATGGAAGCAGTCCAGAGGAGGGCAACTAAAATGGTGCAGGGTTTGCATCAGAAATCATATGAAGAGAGACTGAGAGAGCTTAATATGTATACCCTTGATGAAAGGAGGGACAGGAGACATGATAGAAACTTTTAAGTACCTCAAGGGAATCAACAAAGTCCAGGAAGGTAGCATCTTTCAGAAAAAGAGATGTGTAAGAACAAGGGGGCACAATTTAAAGATAGAGGGGGGACGGCTCAGCGGTAATGTGAGAAAATTCTTTTTCACAGAGAGAGTGGTGGATGCATGGAACCGCCTTCCTGGGGAGGTTGTTGGGTCTAAAACAGTGGGGGAATTCAAACATGCATGGGACAGACATAAGGCAATTGTAGTGGGAGGTTGCAAGAAGTAGGCTGTTGGTTAACTGGAATCTGCAGCTTATCCAATAGGAAGAGAAATGGGCAGACTGGGTGGGCCAAGTGGTCCTTATCTGCAGTCAAAGTCTATGTTTCTGTGTACAAATATGCAAAATCACTGGTAACTATCAAGTGCTGCACCCATAGATAAAGCTCTGTGTTAGAGCAAAATGCTGTTGGGTGTTTTTTTTCTGTGGGGTCAGCACCTAACATTTACCAGTGATTTTGCAAATTTGGTTATTCTTTGGTAACTGGTAACATATTTGCACTGTGTGGGAGTAGGATTCAATACATTGTTATACTTCATGTACTTTTTATGGTTCAGCAGTTTAATCAGTGTGTCATATAGGGGGTGCTTTGCAAGGCTTTTCCTCTGGTCCTTTAGTTACGTGAGCCTAATGCAATTCCTTGACTGGGGCAACAACTTTTATACTGCTAGCCTTAATATCAAAAGCCATCAAAAAAGTCCCTGCCTACCAGTGGGGCAGGGGCCTACTCTCAAGGAACTTCCTGACACACAAGAAAAATGTGGAGTGGCAACCCATTTTAGATCTTAGGTTTCTGAACAAACATTTGAAAAAAGAGAAATTCAGGATGGTTACACTAAGGACAGTGATGCCATCTTTGTAAGCCGGCCATTGGCTGGGATCCCTGGATCTGAAAGATGCCTATTTTCATACAGTAGAAGCCACTTAAAGGGGACACGGTTAAAGGGGACGTCCACTTAATTGGGACAATCCCCTGGGCACCAATTTTTGGCTAATATCATTCAAGTGATACCAGCCTGTGTTTAATTGGGATGGTCCCATTAGTTAACTGGGACAATTATCTACTCATAGATGTAGGAAAAGGTGCTGAAAATTTAATCCCACCTCGTTAAGTGCCCTACATTTAAACGGTTTAACATTTCCACCTGCTTAGCATCTCTCTGGAGTGTGTTTGATATGCAGGATGGCATCTACAAGCAACAACAAAAGAGTTGATCTCCCACTCAGTGAGAAAATAAAAATGATCAAGGCTTTACAGCTGCCCAACTCCTCTCTCTCTCGAAAGTTGCTAAGTGATTTTAATTAAAGTTCAGTGTATTGCTTTTACCAATTAAATAAAGATTAAATCAAGAACCAAACCAAACACACTTTTACAAAAAGGAAGTGTAATCATAAAAAGTACTGGTATCCACCACTTCTTGACGTTTTGTTTGTTTTCTCTGTATTGTTTGTTACTGTAACTTGTGTATGTGTGTTTCATGAGCAAAGTATTTTTTGGTTGCGATGCGAAAAAGGCTGCTTCCCATAAATGGGATGACCGCTTAAAGGGGACAGTAGGGTGTCCACAGAGATGTCTCCTTTAAGAGGCTTCTACTGTATCCCAGTTAGGCCATCCTACAGAAAGTATCTCAGATTCAAGCTGGGAAACCGCCAATACCAGTTCACAGCTCTTCCATTTGGTCTCACCTCAGCTCCAAGGAGTTTTCACAGAAGTGCTTGGCTGTGGTGGCAGCACACTGAGAAAACAAGGTGTGGTGGTTTCCCCCTATCTGGACAACTGGCTAGTCTCATGGAAAAGAGAACAAGAGGCAAGATGCTCGGTTCAGTTGGTAAAAAGCACCTTGGAGAACCTGGGATTCTTGATAAACCTGCAAAAGTCCCAGCTAGATCCTGTTCAAGTACTGGACTTTATAGGAGCACAGCTAAACACCCTGCAGAGAAAAGCCTTGGATGAGGTTATGACATTTGTTTGTATTGCCATAATATTGGTTTACTGATGCAGTTATCCATAAATATTCAATGACTTGTTTTCCTGTCTTCCTTATTTTTACAGGTAATAATGGAGGTTTGGAGAGCACAGGATTTCCTGCTTGATTTCCCAGTAGGTGGCACAGAATGATTCTGGGGTAGCTCCCAACTCCATTTATTACCTTTCCTGCTGGTCAGTCATGTTCTATATTTGCCTATTAATTACATTAGAAACAATTAGCCCAACATGTATTTACTTGATCTTGCAGTGACATATCTACATAGAACATTGTTTTGAAAAAAAAAATTCTGTTTGGTCTATTGTGCAAGCTTGTTTGGTCTCCCCTTTCAGTTTCTGGTATTAGCATGTTTCATTATTTATATGTATGCAGTATATGTATTATGGCTGAATTTGCGCACTTCGGTGATTTTTGTTTGAGTCCCACCAGCTGGACTTGTATGTCTTTAAAAATGCTGATCTTACAGCTGTTTAAAGAGCAACTGATGCCGCTGGAAAAATACTGGAAAACGCAATAGCTGAACACAGTTCTGCTTGTATTTCATATATCTTCTATAGATTTCTCCTCTCCATTATTTATTACTGAAGAAATTCCCACAGAAACAAGATTTTTTTTTTTATCCCTAGAGTTCATCTGCCTGTTTAGCTTGCTCCATACTTGAAATCATAATGCCTTTTTGTGACATCACAGCGTGTTGCCACGGGAATAACGGTGATGTCACAAGTAGAGTATTATGACATCAGGTTGGGAAGAAGAAACAGGAGATGAACCCTCAAGGAACAAATCTGCTGTTTTCATGCATATGACCTCAGTAATACATAATGGGGATAAGAAATACAGACCTAATAAGAAATATAAGCTGTGTGTGTCCAAATATTATGTTCTTCAAAGTTCTTCTTAAGGTGTCAGTGGCTCTTTAAAATACTGTGATGTCAAGATGATGTAATGGGTACATTCAGGTTATAAGGGACTCTTGAAACATCAGGTACCCAACCTTTGACAAAGTCTTATATGGCACCTGAATTGGGGGTTGCGAAAATGTTATGCGGGCATCACATTTGTTATTTAATAAAAGGACCAGCTTTTGGACTTATACAAACCTACGTGGACATTAATTTTTTTATGTGGCTCTTGGAGTGCAAATCTTACTGCTACAGTCCTTGTTGAGCCTGGGGTTAGCTGCCCCTTATTTGCACCCTAACTTGTACCAGAGAGTGCGGGCCGTCTTCTGGATAAAAGCTTTCCTTCTACAGGCTGGAGTTACAGCTTTGATTGCAACAACAGAGTCATTCACAGCAGATCAACCAATAATTGATGTCATTCTCCAGTGTTTGTTATCTTCCAAGGTACATGGCAGGGATGTCACTGGCTAACAAAAGTGCCACCAAGTTGTAACGTTTTCGCCCCAGCAATCAGGGGCCGCCTCGTCATTGCAGCGTCAGCCATTCCGCTGCAATGAGGGAGTGACCCATCATTGCAGGGCGGAACGTTGCCTAGTGTAATATTGTTTGTGAACGCAGTGGCAAGCCGCCACCATGTTCCCAAACAATATTAGACAGCCCCCAGTGCCGAGGGGGTGCCCAGTCCCCTCGGCATCATGTTCCACGCCCAAAACAGTTTTTGTTTGTTGACGGGGGCAACTCGTCGGCTCATTCCACCCCTTTCCAGTGTAATTGCCAACAGGGAGCCCACTCCCGTCGGCATAATGTCGCCCCAAAACGTTGGTTTTGTGCCAAGGGGCGCCCACCCCCTCAGCTCTTGCCCTCCCCTATATGTGCTGACGGGGTCCCAATCCCCCCATTGGCTACAGCCCCCAAAACATCGGTGGCACGCTTTGAGCCCACCCCAGCGTACAATGTCCCTAGAAAAAAAAAGTCCTGCAATGTTTTTTCTTTTTTTTTTTTTCTTTTTTCCTATAAATCAGAAAATGGTCCCTTGTTGAGTCCAGTGGACCCGCCCCCCAACCCACGCCCACCCTCTGCGCATCCTGTCTTCCCACACCCCCTCCCCATACTTACCTCCAGAGCCCAGCACGACAATCTTCGGTGGACCAGGAACATGTCTGCACTCTTCAAAGCCGACCGCAAACCGAGGAAATGCCAGTAAGCTGTATAACAGCATAAATAGTTGTTTTTCAACTTTGGTGCATATCTCAGGCATTTTTGGGAATTTTGGCACCAAATGTTCAACATGGGGTTATTGGGACCCCTCCTCATGAATTCAGCCACCGTCATGGCATTATTCAGTCCGGAAATGTGATTTCGCGGTCACTGTGCGGAATCACCTTTCGGGATGGAGTAACAAAACGACAGTGCCAGTGTTCATTAGGTGGGCTGTCAAAAGTCTATGTTGCAAATTTGGTGGAAAAAATCAAGAAATTACTGCTTTACGAAGGTGTGTTTCATGCGAGGGCTGTTGGGTCAGATGCTCAGAATCAAATTTGAATATTTTCATCCAGATTTTCAACATCGTTATTTTTCTGCACCTCCTATGAACAGTACAGCTGTCATTTTTCACATCCTGGCTGAAATGTGTTTTCGCACTTCCAGCACAGAATAGTGCGGCCACTGTGGGAAATCAGTGTTCGGGGCACATTAAGGAAATCACAGTGATACTATTCATGAGCAGAGGTCCTAGAATGCCTATGTTGACAATTTGGTGATGATACTCTATAACATGACTGTGTTATGCGCATGCGTTGCGCAGTTTCCACGTATGCTTGGAAGTGCGAGCATTTTTAATATTCCCACTACAGATTTTCAGCATTGCCATCTCTTCACACCTCCCTATGGATGGTACAGCTGTCATTCTTCACATCCTGCCCGATCTGTGTTTTGGTACTTGTGGCGTAGAATGGCACGGTCGCTGTTGGAACTCAAAGTTCGGGACACATTGACAAAATCGCACTGCCACTCTTAATGAGAAGAGGTCCCAAATGCTTTCGTGAGGTGGGGGTCATGAAAAGGCCATGTTGAAAATTTGTAGTGCAGATACCAACAAATGCCCGGGGAATTAGGGTTTCTAACCATAACGTCCCACCCTGTACAGACTGACAGGCATCGGAGTGTGCCTTTGGATTGCCGACTGTACTGCTCATGCCATCCCACCCCCAGCCACTGACAGGCATCAAGGTGTACCTTGGACTCTTCGGCCCAGACTTCACCCCATTGTCCTATGCTGCACTCATTTCAGCATATGACCTTATGGAATGGGGTGACTGTAAAGCCATACACCCCAAGGCACACCTCAACACGTGTCTGCAGAATAGGGTGAGGTGACATGGCATGACCATCATGGGCGATGACCCAAACACTTACCCCAATGCCTGTCTGTCTCCACAGAATGTAGGTGGGGTTGGCGTGAAGTTCAGTACTTCACTGCCATTCTTATTCTGCATCTGTCTAACTCCTTCATTTCCAATGCTAATACCAGCAAGCAAACATTCGGCATTGACAAATGCTTGTTAAAAATCGGGACAATAGTTCCTACATTCCAGTTGTCCAGAAGTACTTATGGTTGTTAATATAAGTGAATAATGGGGCCATATTGTTGCTAATACAAGTGAATAATGGGGTTAAAACATTGGCCTACCAGTCTGGGTTTGCTTGGTATAATTCTGCTCTCACCCCATCAATTCCTAGGGCTTTGTTATGTTTTTGAGCCAAGATGGGGGAAAATGGCCATGTTTTTTTAAACTGGTGACCATATCTCCAAATCAGCAAGGCATGCTTCTCTTTTGTTTATTATTGTCATTAACTAAGCTTACAGTTTTGTGTGTACTGTCTAGTGCTTTACCCATACAGGTCCACTGATTAGAGGATTACTATCTTTTGTAATAATGGGTCATTAGAGTTTAAGTCATAATTCATTTTTATGCTTCTGTGTTTTGACTTTCCCAGACAACGATATTTCGTCTTAATTTCTCTCAATGCTCTTTTAGCAAAGATATCATGATACTTAAGTGCAAGTTTACCCACCTTGTATGCTGCACTTTCTAACCCCCAAATCTATCACTTTGTGTTTACACTTAGCAGTCATCTCAGCTCAGAGAGATGCCCTGGAGATTGGAACCTACGCAAATTTTAGAATTTAGAATGTATTCAAACTCTGTATCTGTGCTCCACCCTAGCCATTAGTCATATCTATTTCTATGCCTGAAGATAGCGGTCACTCCATAGTGAACTCCAGTAATGGCTGGTTCTGCGGTCAGTTTATTTCTTTTAATTTAAGTGTATTATTTCAGTTTTTTTCGATTTCTCTGTGTTCGTTACGGACTTGGTTTTAATTTCAATCTTTCTGGTTTCCCTCGATTCCTGGGAACTGGAGACCACCCTACTGGCTACCTTTTTATTTTAGGCTTAAGTTTGATACACCTATTTATTTATTATCAAATGGAGTGCTTTCAGTTTCCATTTTCAATCCATGTCCTTTCACCTTAATTACCGTAAACGGTTTCTGTTTCCTGAACCACAGTTCGACCTTAGGCACAGTTTCCAGTGTACAGAGCTCTCTTTCTGCATTGGGCTCTTGGTACTACACTGTTTTGGGGAATTAATATATATTTTTCTACAGGATATCTCAAAGTGGGTATGTGTGAGAGACCTGGTAGGCCTCGAGGCTTAAATAACTGTAAAAATGTCCAGCTCCTGGAAAGGGCTTACTGCCGTGAGCTTTGTTTAAAGTGCCTACATCTAGAACACAGCTTTTTAAATTGTAAGTCTTGTTGGTTTGTTCCCAAAAACCTCTTTTAAAAGGGTGAAAAAAAAAATGCCTTCTCAGTCTGCTTCTGTGTGACCAAAAAAATAAAAAAAGACTCTGAGGGACTGCCCAGTTATGGTGAAAAGCACGCATTCAAATGATCAGTCTCCTCAAGTACAGTAGCAAGTAATTTAAAAGGTAACAAGAAAAAAGATAAAACTGCACAGCCTTCAGAAAATCTTGGTAAAGATGATTTAATCATCAGGGTGTCCAAAAGGGGGAACCCTGAATCCAGTGATGGCCATTGGTGCCGGAATGGTCTGAAATGTGGTAGGACCAAAAAATGCAAGGGGTAAATTCTCCCCTAGTAGTAAATTAACATGATTGCAAAAACTGATAGGACCACTTATGAAAGTGGTAGGGCCATGGCGATAGTGCGCCCACCCCCATTCTGGCACCTATGGTGAAGGCAAAAATAAAAATAAATAAGCCTCAGAGCAGACACTGGAAATGATATCTGCCAGAAAGAAATTTAAAGAAAAGAATGTCACTGTCACTCTTCCTGAACAGAGAAAGGAGCAGGAAGATGGCAGAGATAAAATGTCTTCATCAGAGGACATATCAAAAATGTGGCAATTTCTCCAGGCTGTCCAGGCCAAGGGAAGTTTTAATAAGATACCTACTACCCCCTCCCCCAGGCTCAGGTTCCAACCTATTTGCCTGCAGAGGAGGAGAAAGAACAATACTATGTACGTATGAAGGAAGGTGACCCCATGGAACAGGAGGGTGGACTTCAGAAAACTCTGGCTTCAGCTTGTAAGGGTCGCGAGGGTCGGAGGAAGCTGCCCGCCCTCCCCACAACCAGGATCCCAGCGGGACTCACTGCCGCCCCCCTCCCCGGACTTCAGAAAACTCTGGCTTCAGCTTGTAAGGGTCGTGAGGGTCAGAGGATGCTGTCCGCCTCCCACAACCAGGATCCCAGAGGACTCGCCCGCCCCGGACTTCATGTGACGCTGCAGGAGCAAGCAGGACAGTTGCAGGCACGCTGTTTTGACTCACGTCCCACTAGCACTGCGCAGTCGCCCCACCGCCCCACCACCACCCTTGGTCGGCTCTTTCTTTTATAGGCAGTGTCACGTGAGGCTGCAGAACCAATCAACCCACTTTTCCACCTGCAGGTTATACCCACTGAACACTAGGGGGATCCTGCTTGCCTAAACCTTCCCCTCTCATCTATCTCATATAGCAATACAGCAATATGCCTCCTTTAGGTCTTGGAATACTCACATTGCTCCTTATTATCTCATCCCCCAAACAATCACTGCCAAAATCTCTCTAACACCCCTTTATATGTACATATGCCAGCATCTCACCCCCAACTGCCTCAAACCCCCCATCTACCCTTCATTCTCCATCAGCACCCCACACACACTGGATCACCCAATCACATCTCACCCTCCCCGTGCCCATACCCCCACATCCCACAGTGGCAGGTGGTATCCTCTGTCCTAGCTCTACCCATCCTTAACTCCCTACCCATCCCCTGCACTGCCCCCCCCCATATCCTTGCATCTGCCCAGGCATCCCTACCACTACCGCCATAGACCCTTTCTCCGACTCATCATTCTATTCCTCCTGCTCTCTGGGAATGTTCACCCCAACCCAGGACCAGGACCTGCTACATCACCCCCCACAGGACATGGACTCCGCATTGCCTCCATGAATATCTGCAGTCTCCCAAGGAAGACTGCTGCACTCCATTGTTGGGTCTCCCAACATAAGCCCGACATTCTTGCCCTAGTGGAGACCTGGCTCTCACCTTCGACCCCAGACTCGATGGTCTCCCTCCTCCCTGGCTTCACCCTCTTTAGAAGATGTGTGGGTAGCGTTAGCGGTGGGCTGGTCTCACCTAATCCAACTCCTCCTGGGTCAAGCCCACCCACCCCTCAAAGCTCGACCATGGGGCACAAGCCATCACCTTAAAAACAACAGCCTATGTACCCCCACGAGAAGAAGGCCAAGCTATCCGCTCCCTCACTGACTATTTCACTACCCTGCCACACAAGGCTGAACAGCTCGTCCTAGGAGACCTCAGCATCAACTGGCTTGGCTCCACCTCAACATAAATTAAGGACAACTTCACAGCTCTTGACCTATCCCAACTAGTGACTCAACCCACCAGATTTAACCAATCAAGTGGGACTAGCTCACTACTAGACATCGTGCTCTCTAACCGCCCACACAAAGTAAAGGACATTAATGTCCTAGCCAACTCCCTCAGTGACCACTCACCTATTCTCTGCTTCTGGTCCTCCCCCACGCTCAAACCTGCGCACCAAGCCACCCCCCGTCAACGTTTCCGAACCGGAGGACTAAACAAGCTTAAGCAGCACCTTACCCAGCTCGATTGGTCCCCGATCTCCCTCGCAATGGATATAGACATCGCCCTAGCCTTTCTCACCAGTGCCTTCTGCAAGGCCTGTGACATCTTCGCCCCTGTCACCAACACCCATACTAAGAGACACACACTGCTGCCTGGATCCCCCCCCCCTCCCGATCCAACAACTGAAGCAGTGTGATAACCTTTGGCACATTGCTGTCGAGACTGGCAGGCTAGCAGACAGGCAAGCTTATAATACAGCTCGCAACCAGTGCACCTGGGCCATAAGACAAGCCAAAGCCAACTACTACCAGTCCACCTTGACCTCCTCCTGGGGCACTGCCCGAACCTTCTGGGATAACATAAAGGAGTTAAACGGGACGACCCGCTCCCCTCCTCCCTCTCAGATGGTCATAAATGGCACCATTAATACAGATCCATCCTGTGTTGCCGACTGCCTTAACACAACTTTCTCTGATCTAAGTACAATCCTTCCATGTCTTTGGCCCCATCCGGTAACCAACAACCCAGCTATTTCTGTCCCTCTTTCTCTTTAGGACTCTCCCCCACAGGACGCAAAACTGATCCTCCTAAAAGCCTTCCTCCCACAACCCGAGCCAGACCCCTCGACTCCAGGATGCTCCGCCTAACAATGGATGTCATGCTAGCCTCACTCATGGACCTTCTTACTGCGCTCCCTGTGCCTCGGCCATTCCCGAGTGCATGGAAGCAGGCTGAACTCACCTCATACATAAAAATGGAGACCGCACTGTACCAAGCAACTACAGACCTATCTCCATCCTCACCCCCCAAGGCTCTGGAGAAAATAGTATCCACGCAACTCGTGGATTATCTATCCAACTACAACATTCTGTGCCCAGAACAGCATGGCTTCCGCCCTGGTCACAGCACCACCACAGCTCTGCTGGAGTTTTCCCACCACATACACTCGGCACTAGACGCCAGGGAAATGGCTGGGGCAGTGTTCATTGACCTATCCAAGGCCTTCGACACTGTGCATCACCCATTAATGCTTGACACCCTCTGTAAGCTGGGACTCTCATCCGGCCCTTTGGCCTGGTTCTCCAGCTACCTCTGTGATAGATCCCAGCGTGTCAAGTTAAATGGTAACCTATCCACTGCACTGCCTATACGCTCCGGAATCCCACAAGGCTCCATTCTGGGCCCCACATTGTTCAGTCTCTTCTTAAACACCCTTCCCAGCTCTTGCTCAGGCAAGCTGCTACCATATGCCGATGATGCAGTCCTAGTCACCGCACACCCCGACCCACTCACTCTCCAGAGCTCCCTGCAACTCTCCTTCAGCCAAGCTGAAAAATGGTTCCTCGACCATCACCTGGTTCTGAACCTCAAGAAAACAAAATCTATGATATTTGCACACCGACAAAGTAACTCCAAAAATGCTCCCCTTTGCATCCTTCCCAGTACCCTCCACCCCCTTGAGCAGGTATCAACATACAAATACCTGGGCATCACCTTCGACTCGGCTTTCCTTCCATGCCCATGTCAGTGCTTTATCCTCTGCCATGAATGCCCGGATTGGACCTCTATCGCCACAAAGACTGCCTCCTGAATTCGCCCTATAGCTGGCTATCACTTCCTCCATCCTGTCATTGGTTGACTATGGACTCCCCACCTATGCAGTCACTGACCCCACTGCCCTCACCAAAATCCAGACTTCTATCAACAAAGCCTGCAGGCTCTTGACCGGTGCCCCAAGCAGAACTCACACATGCCAACTCTGCTCCACCTCTAACATACTCAATCTGGAAGAACGTCTGCAATATCACACCTGCATTCTGGCTAAAAAGGCTCTACTTGAACTATGTCACCCAGGTGTCACCGCACCGCTTCTGTGGGCCTCCCACTCAGTTGCCACCCGTAACACTACCAAAGCCACCTTCCAGGTGCCTAGAGCCAGGACCTCACTCGCCCAAAGATCTTTTCACCACAGAGCACCGTCCTGGTATAACTCCCTCCCCATGCACATCACAAACACCTCTAAAATTGGCCAGTTCAAAACCGCCCTATGCAAACACCTCATTAACACTCGGAGATGTATGTGCCTGTTATAGGGCTTACCGTGTGTGCCTTTCAAACCAACCAGCTCCTACAGGATTATGTATACAACAGTTCTCTTGATTAGCCTGTGTTCAGTCTATATACCACATGCTGTAGCCTGCATGACCCTCTGGGACCCCCAATGACTTACTGTTGTGTGCTCTTCTGCAAACTGCCTATGGTTATTTGCTCTTGAAAATTCTGTTATGTATGCTGCATGTATCTCACCTGTACTGTTCCCCACTGTATTGTCTCACAATTTGATTGTTCCCCTCCCTGCGACGAGGTGTCTTTGTAAATGAGTCTTTGACTCAAAGGTTGTAAATCCGATATGTGAATTAAAATAAATAAAAATAAAAGATCTTGAGCCTTCTCCAAGGTATAATGAGGACTAATCATCTTTTCTGTCATTTATCAGACTGATGGTTGATACCCTCAGCTTTCCCCTACAAGAAACAGAGAAAGATGAAGAGGATACTGAATTTATGGACATGATGGGAGTAGCTCCACCAGAAAGAATACTGTTTCCCATACATAAATCACTTAAAAAGGCCACATCAAAAATCATGTCTGCACCCACTTCAGCCACAGCCATCAGTAAGAAAATTGAAAGAAAATTAAAGGTGGACAAGCAGGTTGTGGAATATCTGTATGCCCATCCTGGTCATCAAGGTGCAGTCCAGGCTGCTGCCTGTGAGAGAGCAAAATTCACTCTATCGGCACAGCCTCCTGAAAAGGACTCAAAAAACGTAAATGCTGTGGCCAAAAAGGGTTATGCCACAGCTTTCGTGTTGATCAGGCAGGCAGCTTACTCGGCACTTATTGTGCAGTAGCAGAAAGCACTTTGGAACACAGTTCTGTCACTTGCCGAAAGAACAGATGGTGAATTGGCATGGAACCTGATTGCCACAGTAAGATTCACCCTGGATACTACTAATTATCATTTCCACACTGTGGAGGACACTAATGACACTGCTGCTAGAGTACTAGCTCATGCAGTGTCCTTAAGGAGGTTTTCCTGGGTTAGGACTACCATCCTTTTTCAGGATACTCAAACCAAAGCCATGGATTTCTCTTTTAGGGAAATTCATTCTTCGGCAACAAAACGGGGGCATACATGCAAAAGTGATTTGTTCAAATGTCACTGAGTGGAACGGTCACAACTTTGTGAGCTCCATTGCGTACCACCCAACACAATTTCTCAAAGTAATCAGTTATCGGAAATATCTACATTTTTATTTTATTATGATTTAATTTCCTTAAAATGAGTATCACATGATAATTGGACATTTTAGCGAGGTGAACTGGCAATCTTAAAATACAGGAAGCAGGTTTCAAAATAATGGTAAAAGCGGCACCTGTCACATTTTATCTATCAGTTGTCAACATGATGAAAACTCAAAGCACACCATCAGAAGCTAAAAAAAAATATTTGGGGTGGCTGGATCTTAAGGACTACCTCTTGGTAAATTTAAATATTTAATTAAACCTAGAGAATAATACCTTGAAGTATACGTTTTGAAGTATCGCTGCACTATGGAGAAAAATCAGATGGATTTCCAGCAGTTACAGCCACAAACACAAGAAAAAAAATCTGAAAAACACCACTGAAAAGGCCACTATTAGAGGAACATAGTGAAACTGAAGATAATGCACCAACAAATATAACAGTGACACCATCTACTAACCCACTAACCTGGGACTGATTTCGAAATAATGTTGTTGGAAACGACCTCTATAAAAATGACTGTCCTTGACTTGCTGTCAGGATTTAAAAAACTAAAACAGGAATCTGCAGAACACAAAATAAGAATTATAGATGTCAAAGCTTGTATATCAGCAGGTAGGAGGATATGCTCAGACAGGTATTAATGAAGGCATACAGCACTCAAGGTGACTGGCAAAACTAGCAAGCGAAGTCAAAGATATTGAAAGTAGAATTTGTAGGAATAACTTAAGAGTGTTCGAGTAGCGGGTGAGCATTGTGGGCAATGACACTGTCTCTTATACTAATAATATGCTGATTCAAATTTCAGGTCCCTTTCAAGACTATGCAGAATATGTCATTGGAAGGGCACATAGATCCCTCAAACCAAAACTTGCTCCCAATGAATGACCTAGATTTCTGGTATTCAAGTAACCCATAATTGATTCTGTGGGCTACAAGATAAAAAGGGGGAGGGTGTTCTTAATTTCTTTATTGATATACTTAACCTATGTTTCTCATATGATGATGATTATTCCTCCACGGATCTTTTCTTAACTATGGAACACAACGGAGATTGTATTTTTATAATGCAGTTCTTCATAGTAACTAGTGTTTCGCATTTGTTTCAGTTATACTCAACTTTCTTTTCACTCCTTTTTGCTACTGACACTTATACCGGATTCTTAAATAAATTGAACTTTATGGCTATACTATAGACATAAGGTGTAGGTATCTGTATTTGACAGAGGAATTTAAATGCATACATGAAGTATGGATAAGTGTATGAAGCATTTTTATTATTTACTCAACAGTGTCCTGTAGCGTAGAGTATAATTTTAATATCGTGGAATGTAAGGGGACTAAGTAATAAGCTTAAAAGATATGTTGGTTGGGACTGCCTGGTAACTCAGTGATAGCACTTTCTGCTTCCACACCAGAGACCCGGATTCGGGAGCGAGCCTGGGACTGCACGGGTTGGGTGGCAAGGCTGGGGAATGCTCCCACTTGGCACGCAAGCCAGCCAGGGAGGGAGATGGCCTTGCATAGCAGCGAACCCTCATGGTGAGCCTGGGAGCTTATTTCCTCATGAGGGGTGATGCATGCCCAGTGTGCACTGCTACGTCCAAGGCTGACAGAGGCTACACCGGATGTCTGAGGATGGAGGGTGGGACCATGGTAGAAACAGAAAAGCCCTGGGTGCACCGCCGTCAAGTGTGATGGCCCCTGTGGTCTTCAGGCCTTGTACCGTGTGGGTCTGTGCTGGCTGAAACAGCAAGGGGGAGCCATAGATGAGGTTGGGGACTGGCAGGGGACCCAGTGGCAGGAGTAGGTGGTGGTTGGGGCCAAATGGCTGAAGATAAAAAGCAGATATGCTGGTATAAAGCATCTTAAAAAGCTTAATCCCTCTGTAGTCTTTCTATGGAAAACTCATTTGAACAGTGACGGTACTGAACTTACGCTGAGAAAATAGGTAGATCAGATTTTTGGAGCTGGCTAGAGTTTTAAAAAGGCAGGAGTTTTAATCTTTGTCAAAAGGGGACTCAACACTCTGGTTTCATCTACTATAGTAGATGACACAGGTTATTACATTATTATTATTATTATTATTAATGGTAAATTAGATGATGAATACATTAATTTCATAAATATCTATGATCCAACCAACTAATTTCCATGCACCATCTGCACACACCTCTCTGGAATGAATGAGGAGATCGCTAGACTCCAGGATGAGTTGGCTGGGATCCCTGGGACCTCTTTACCCACCCAGGAGCACCTCAGAAGATGCCAGGGTGGAGGAACGCCTAGACTGTGGTGGGTTCCGGTAAGGTGAAGGTGGTGGGACAGAGGCACATTTCTCAACCAGTACCACTACATAATTCCTGCACCACTCTGGCTGGGTGGGTCTGCCAGTAGGAGGCACTCGCAGTAGTCACCAGGGAGGATGTGGGGGCCCTCCATAGTGGAGAACCCAAGGAGAGTGGTAGAGGACCCCAGAGGAGGGGGATGAAGCAGTTTCTGTTGGGGGACTTAATTGTGAAGGGAATAGGAAAGGGGGGAGGCAGATTAGGTGTCTGTGTGGTGCCACAGCCCAGGGGGATGGGAAACAGACCCTGAAGATTGCTACAGCAGCAGGACAGGTTGCAAGAGCTGGATGTCATTGTCCACCTAGGGACTAATGACCTGGCTATGGACAAAGCTGGGATAGTGCATGGGAAGTTTAGGGAGCTAAGGAGGAGTCTTAGACAGGTAGCACACTCAGTGGCTTGCGCTGTGGGGCTGCCTTTCTATGGCAGGGGGTAGGAGAGAGATCACTAGAGCACTAGAAGCCTCAGCTCATGGCTAAAGGAATGACAAGAGAGAGGAAGAGAAGGAGTAGATTTTATTTATTTATGGTGCCCTTCCCCAGAGGTCCAAGGTGCAAGTACAATAAGAATAGAGATAGTAGATAAATTAATAAATATCAACCAAATATAAACATAAATATAAGTTCTCAGTTGATATTAGAAGTGAATTTAGAGCTTTTTTTTTGTTGTTGACTTTTCCATTAGCAGATTATATCCTCTCACCACTAGAGGGCTATATCTCTATCTCTTTATCTAGTACGTAAGCCATGTGGGCTCTCTCTGCCTTTCTCTCGCCTCTCCTCCTCCTCCTTGCCCTGGCCCCCGTCTCTCTCTCCTGGTCCTAGCCACCCCACCCCGCCACCCCTCTACTCTGGTTTCCACTGCTACTCCAAAGGGAACTCTCCACTTCCACTCGAGTCTTGTGCTTGTACCGATTTGATATTCCTGGTTACTTAACCGACCACTACTCTCAATAAGTGTGGCCACCCTCTACACTGTACCACCTTGCAGTCCATAGGACACCGTCGGAACCTTGCAACTTCTACCCAGGAAACAACAATCAAACTATCTCTCAAAGAGCTGCGACTCTGCTCCTTAAAACTCCCACTCCTCCTCCTTCTCATCTCAGGCAGCGCCCATCCCAATCCTGGCTGTAGAAGCTCAGGCCACACACAAACTCCAGGTGCCCTTATCCTTGCAACTATTAATATCTGCAGCCTACTACCAAAGCTGGATGCACTCCAAGCCTTCATATGCCAGCACAACCCTGACATCCGTGCAGTGGTGGAAACTTGGCTGACACCTAAAGTTGCTGACTCAGCAGTAACAATACAGGGCTACAATGTCCACAGGCTGGACCGGATATCCAAAAAAGGCGGTGGTTGCGCAATCTATATCAAAGACTCCCTGTCTTGGCACCCTGTAGCAACTCCATCACTTTCTGCCTCAGCCCAGATTCTGCCAATAAAAATAGTCCTTGGTCCCAATCATAAAGCCCTGACTATTGTCTCCGTATACATCCCGCCCAGGGACCCTAAACATGGATTCAATGATGTCCTAAACTTTATCAACTCATCCTTCGAAGCTGAACTTATTCTACTAGGGATTTCAGCATAAACTGGTTAGCATCGGCGTGTGCCTATAAAGAACTCCATCTCAGCTGCTAACCTCACATGCAATGGTAAACTCCCCACTAGGATTAACTACAAGACTGGCACCAGTACCCTCTTGGATTGGGTCCTCACCACTCACCCCACAAGGATTTCTCAGATGACCATTCTCCCAGACTCACTCAGTGACCACTCCCAGTCATGTATGCATGGTCTAACAAATTCCTTAAGCCTCCTCCCAAAATTATCGCTAGCAGAGTCCTTCCTCATGGAAAACTTCCACATCTCAACAACACCTGCTTCTACAAGACTGGCTACCCATCTATGAAGCAACAGATGTTAACTTGGCTCTTGATCACTTCATCTTAATTTTCAACAAAGCTCATGCTCTTTGCCCCCGCTAAAAGGCTTAAAACAAAATCTCTAACCCATGGGTCACCGCTGCTCTTCCCTCACAGCTGAAACTAAGGGATCACTGGGCAGTTGCCAGGCCACTGGCAAACAACTGTACATCCAAAATTACAAACAAGCACGAAATGCTCGCACAAAAGCCATACGGCTAATGAAATCCACCTATTACAAAAGACGCCTCACCAATACATGGGAAATGGTCGTGCTTTCTGGGACAATATCAAGGATGTCACAGGGAAGCAGCCAAAACCTCTCTGCCATGTTAATGGTTGATGGATCCTCAACCCTTGACCCCAAGGTGATCGCAAACATCTTTAACATGGCTTTTCAGACCTTAGTGCTGCTCTCACCTCATGACTTTTTCGAAAACAGGGCCTACTCCCAAATACCTCAGCCCCTCAGTCTAACCATCCCCTCTTCTACTTCAGGAAGGTAAGGCTGAATGAAGCTCGCCGCTATATTACTACAGCTATCTCTAAATCTAGATCTAGTAGTGACACCCTGGACCTTAAGCTTCTGTTGCTCACCCACGATGAGGTAATTCATCCATTAACAAAAATCCTAAACCTCTCTCTCAGCTGTGGAAAATTCCCGGACCTATGGAAAACAGTCACTGTGACACCCGTCCATAAAAGTGGGGACAAGACGATTCACTCAAATTATCGCCCTATCTCCATACTGCCCCCACTCTCTAAGGCACTTGAGCGCATCGTGGCTGATCAACTTATCGACCACTTGGATAAATACAATATACCTTGTCCACAACAACACAGCTTCCAGAAAGGTCACAGCACCACCACAGCCCTTCTTGAGTTCACTGGAGCTTTGCACAAATCCCTTGACAGCGGCCTTCTCACAGGGGCCGTTTTCGTCGACCTCTCCTAGGTCTTTGATACATTACACCATGGACTACTAATACACCAACTACTGAATGCCGGGCTATCACCTGACTCTTCTCTCTGGTTTAAAAGCTACTTAGAAAACCGGTCACAGAGAGTAAAAATTGTGGACGCTCTTTCTAACACCCTGCATGTTCGCTCGGGTGTCCCACAGGGATCCATACTGGGACCCCTCCTTGTTAGCCTTTTCTTAAACTCCCTCCCTTACCACTGCTCTGAGCAGATCATACTATATGCTAATGATGCTGTTGTATTCTCCACTCACAAAGATCCTGCAGCTCTTCAACACAACCTTCAACTTGGTTTCAGTTCAGTAGAGACATGGTTTCTTAATCATAAACTGGTCCTCAATGACAAGAAAACCAAATCTATGCTCTTCTGCAGCTCTTATAACCCACACAAGCTACACCACTTGGCTATCTCCACCACCCAGGGCAACACTCTAGATCAGGTGGTGTCCTTCAAATACTTAGGGATTCAGCTTGACCCTAATCTCCTATGGACTTCAGTAGATAATGTAGCTAGAGCTGCTAATACACGGCTTGGTCTCATCTACAAACACAGACCACACCTCACGCCAGAAGCTTTGAAGGTTGCAGTCCTGAGCTCTGTGATCTCTGTAACAGACTATGGTCTCATCATTTATGGCTCGCCACAACCACAACCCTTAGACACCTCTCAACTGCCTTAAATAAAGCATGTCGGCTCATCACTGGTGCTCACCGTCTCACCCACACATGTGACCTGTACACTCAGGCCGGCTGGCTCCAACTATCAAACCTCATAAAATTTCTCACCTGCTCCATGGTCAAAAAATCTACCTGGCCTTGCACCTTCTGGGGTCTCAACTCTGTTACAACACCGAATTAACAAATGGTGCCTTAGGAGATCCACGCCAGCTACTGAAAGTCCCCCACTGTCACACTTCACAGGGACAACGCTCTTTTGCTTATCGAGCACCACTTTGGTTCAATGGCCTCAGCCCAACCATCTCCTCTGCCCCAACTATTGGTATGTTTAAAACTAGGCTCCGGGACTATCTCAGTACCAACAGCTCCTGTGACTGCCCAACTTAACCTTGTTTCTCCACTTCCCTTTCTGCTCTAATTGTTCTCCCCCCCCCCCACTGGATTCTACCCTCACATCTTGGTATACCCAATGCTGCACTTTTCACCCTCTTGCCACCCTTCCTACATTCCTTCTCCCTCCTACCCTCTTCCCTCTCCCTATGACTCTGGCACTTCTTATCTGTTGTCTATTTTCTCTGACAAATGCCGCTGGCTGACTTGTTACAATGCTACCCTTGAACTGTATTAATCTGTACTCTGTTTGCAATGTCCACATTGTTGTAATGCCTGTCTTGATGTTCCCCATAATTTGTATTTCTCTGACGTGGAACCTTTGTAAAAGAACCATGGCTCAAAGGTATTTGTAATCCTAGACTTGATAAATAAATAAAATAAAAGCAACACAATAAGAAATTAGAAGAAAACCAACCTCTAATAAACTGACTTTTTCGAATAATAACCAAATCGTGTTGCACACCACTTGGATGGTCGCATTTGGTTACCAGTGGGGACATTACTCCTGAGAAGTGTGGGGAAATAGAAATGTTTCAAGACCTCCTTTTAAAGGCTCCCACCATTGAGGGCTCCCTCAAAACCCTTGGAAGAGAATTTCACAATACAGGTTCTACTACTTCAGAAGATCGATTTCCCAAGATTTTTAACTTTTTATTCTATTTTATTCTTTTGGCAACCAGGTAAGCGGGGCTGTGCCAACAACTGTAAGGGTTCCCCAGCAAAATATGTTGTGGGATCCCACAGTACCACCACACCAATAAATGTAAAATAACCATTCAAACAACATGAAGTCTTGCTATATTATGACTATTGCAGTTTGTCCCAGCCTTAGAACTGCTCCGGAGGTGAAAGAGTTAACTTCCATGCAGAGCATGGAGCTTAGAGCGCGAGCTCGGTTCAGAAGCTCCGCCTCACTGAACAGTCGCTCCGGAGATTCCTCCTGTTGCTCGGTTCATTTCTTCGGTTTAAAGCGCTATTTCTTGGTTTAATTTAACCGCGATTTAATTATTTTAACCGCAAAACTGATCGGTTCAGGCTCTGTCTATGGTAATCGTAAGTAATAGATAGGGTTTTTTCTGTGTGGAACTTGTAAAGTGTTATCGGTTCGGTTGAACCGATCGAATTGTATTAAAATATAAGTTTAAAGCCTTTTAAGTCTTCTTAGATTGCGGTTCCCGGTTCTTATCGGTTCTAAAAAAAATGGATTTCATTACGGTTTTTTCCACGACCCGTGACACGGTTTGGAACCGATAAGGGTGTCTTGCCTGGCACTGCCATTAAAAGGGCAAGTTTGTTGGTTAGGCTGGCATCATGTCTGAGAAACCCAAAAGAAAAACCGGGCCCACTGGGTTTCAACACTGTAGTGTCTGTGGGGAAGCCTTTGACAGGCTGACCCACACACTACATGTGTCTCATTGTCTGGGGTTTGACCACCTCAATTCAGACTGCCAGATTTGTAAAAATTTCCCTGCAGCCACCCTGGACAAGAGAGTGGGCAGGCTCAGGGAACGAGAGGCCAAAAAGTCCGCTGACTCGATGGCCAGCCCGGTTCAGTGCCAACCGAACTGGAGGGAGTGCCCTCTGACCAGGGCGAGACTTCCTCGGGCAAACGAAAAGCTGGCTCTGAGGAGCCAGTTCCAGCAAAGAAATCTAAAAAATCAGCAGGTTTGGAGTCCAAAATTCCTTCTCCAACTGCTGCAGAGATAGCCAGGGCAATACAGATTGTCCAGTCCCTGTCTCTCAGCTTCCTCGAACCTCCACTTTCTGGCAAAGGTCGGTTCGGTCGGTTCCAGTGGTTCAGGATTATGATGTAGAAGAGTTCTATGAACCAGAGGAGGGATGAGGATTATGATCAGTGTGAATGTGACTTTGAAAGTCTGGATGTGCCATTGAACCGGACATCTCCCAGACAGACCTTCAGGTGAGTCTCCCCTAGGCTTTCTGAGTCCCTTCTCATTTTTTGTTTTATAAAAAGTTGCTGAGACCCTCCAGCTTCCTTAGAGGAGGCTTTGGATGAGCAAGAGGAGCCTGACTATGTGGAGATGATGGATATCCCAGAGTCCAGGAGGTTGTCCATCCCTTTACATAAATCTTTTAGAAAACAAACAATAAAAATGTTAAAGCTCCTAATTCTGTGCCTCCTGTGGATAAAAAGATGGACAGGAGGTACACTTTGTCAGGTCCTGATACAGATTTTCTTTCACAGCAATGCAGTCATGTTAGTAGTTCAGGCTGCAGCCTGTGATAAAGCTAATATTCCACTGGCTTCACATCCTCCTGACAAGGATTCCAGGAAGATTGATGCCATGGCCAAAACAATACATGGCAGCATCCTTGGGACTCAGACAAGCTAACTATATGGCTTATGTTGCAAGATACCAGAAATCTAGATGGGATACTGTCATGGCCTTAGCCAAACAGGTCCCTGGCCAGCTAAAGAGCTGGAGCAGGTGGCTCTTGATGGTATTGAGGCATCTAAGGTGCAATTCCATGCTGCAGTGGATTCTAATGATGTATCCTCTAGAGTAGCTGGAGATTGGCCTGGCTCAGGCGCATTACTTTGTCACAGGATACCCAGTCTAAGGCTATGGATTTTCCTGTGGGAAATTCTCTGTTTGGGAGCAGACAGAGAATTATATGAAGAAAATGGATGAATATAGAACCACTTACAGGAGTGCACAAGCCAAGGAACGGCAAACCACTCTCAGAGGCAGCCCCCAGGGTAGGGGTAGGCTTTCACAGGCCTTTTACCAGACCCAGGCCTCGCCTCTTCAGCCTATGTACAGAGGGGGTTCTTCAGAGGGAGAGGCAGACGGGGTTCGAGCAGGCCTGCTCCCACCCCTCAGCCTAAAGCCCCTGCCAAACAGGCACCCTGATGGGATGCCCAGGGTCGGCTTTCCACTACCTGTGTAGGTTGGCTCACTCGTCCCAGGACTGGCAGTCTTTAACTTCAGACAGGTGGGTCCTGGAAGTAGTGAGCCAGGGTCTGGTTCTCAGCTTCAAGAAATTTCCAAATATGAGAGCCAGATCTTTTCCACCTACAAACCCTTTAGAGACTCTTGCTTTGGAAACAGAAGTCTCAACCCTCTTGGCTCTCAGAGCTGTAGAAAAGGTTTCTCCCTTCACCAGGGCAAGGGTCTGTACTCCAGGTACTTCCTTACCCCAAAAAGACAGGAGAGTGGGTGCCTATCCTGGATCTAAGATATCTAAACAAGCACCTTTAAAGCCAAAGTTCAAAATGGTGACACTGGGAATGATTTACCTCTCTCCTAAGGCCAGGGACTGGCTAGCCTCCTGGACCTCAAAGATGCCTACTTCATGTTCTTATCAGAAGCTCCCATCGAAAGTACCTCAGATTCGAACTTCCCTCAGGCAATTATCAGTTCAAAGCAATGCCCTTCGGCCTCACTTCTGCCCCAAGGGTGTTCACAAAATGTCTGGCAGTAGCAGTCGCTCACCTAAGAAGGCAAAAGATTGCCATTTTTCCCTACCTGGACGACTGGCTCATTGTGGGTCAGTCTTCAGACCAGGTCAAATCACACCTGATAGTTACCCAGCAGCTGCTTACCTCTCTGGGATTTCTTCTCAATCTTCCAAAGTCAGTTTTGGAACCTGTCCAGGTACTCACCTTTATAGGCGCAGAACTGGACACAAAGCAGGCCAGAGCCTTCCTTCCCTTGGAAAGGGTAAGGACCTTAGTGGCCCTGGCCGCCTCCTTCACTCTGCAGGTCTCTCGACCAGCAAGGCATTTCCTGCAGCTCCTAGGGCACATGGCTGCCTCCACAGCTGTGGTGCAAGGAGCAAGATTTCAGATGAGGGACATTCAGTTCCATTTGAGAGCTTTCTGGTCTCAAAGAAGAGATCCTCTATCCAAGTTAATCCCAGTGACTCGAACTCTGATCCAGGCCCTTCAGTGGTGGCAGGATCAGAGCAATCTGAGACAGGGGGTGCCTTTCATCCCTCTGTTCCATTCCTTGACCCTTACTACAGATGCATCCGTCTTGGGATGGGGAGCTCACATGGGCGACCTCTCCACCCAGGGATTATGGTCCCCTCAGGAATCTCTGCTCCACATCAATCTGTTGGAACTCAGAGCTGTTTTTCTAGCACTTCAGGTTTTCTCTGCATCTGTTCAGAACAAGGTGGTACAGGTCAGAACAGACAACACCACTACAATGTGGTACATCAGCAAACAAGGGGGCACTCGGTCTTCGGCCTTGTGCACCGAGGCGATGAAGTTGTGGTCTCTGGCTTACTCCCTGAACACTTCTCTCATAGCTGTTCACCTCCCAGGCAAGGACAATGTCCTGGCAGATGCTCTCAGCAGGATTTCCCAGGGCCATCATGAATGGTCACTGGATCCCCTAGTACTGGGGATAGTGTTTGCCAGATGGGGCACTCCTCAGATAGATCTTTTCACAGCCCCAGACAATCATCAACTTCCACTGTTTTGTTGCAGGCCCCAGTGTTGGGCTCAGTTCCCTGGATGCCTTTCTCCTCGATTGGGAGGGAAGTTTCTTTATGCCTTTCCCCTTCCCTCTCCTGTTCAAAGTACTAGTCAAAATCAGGTCTCAGCCCTGCAAGATGATCCTGATTGCTCCAGACTGGGCCAGGCAGCCCTGGTACCCACTCCTTCTGTCCTTAGCAGTCCATCTTCCCTGTGTCTCCCAGGAACCACAATCTGTTAACCTGTGCTCAGGGAGGTTTGGTATCCGAATCTCAAATCCTCAACCTCAAGGCTTGGCTCTTGAGCAGTTAGAGTTGCTGATTTGCAACTTTCTCAAAGTGTTCTTGAAATCCTGAAGGCTGCTAGGAAGCCTTCCACCAGGGCTACTCTATAACTCCAAGTGGAAAAGGTTTTCCATATGGTGTTCTGGGAAGCATGTTTCCCAGAATCTGCTGATCTACCCACTGTATTGGACTACATGGTCCATCTTAATTTTTGGGACTGAGACCAGCCACCCTGAAAGTGCACTTGGCTGCTGTCTCTGCCTTCATTTCAGCAGGAAGCCCTCTTCTTCTGCTCATCCTGTATTTTCCAAGTTTTTAAAGGATTGCTTCACACCAATCCTCCATTCAGGGACCCTGCCCGCGCTTGAGATCTTAATGTATGTATTGCTCAGCTAATGCAACCCCTTTGAGCCTCTGTCTTTGGCAGAGCTTAAGCATTTGACTTGGAAAACTGTATTTCTGGTAGCCATCACTTCTGCCAGGCGATAAGTGAGTTACAGGCTTTATCAGTAGAAACTGACTTTATTTCCTTTCACAGGGATAAAGTAGTCCTCAGGACTAACAGGAAGTTTTGCCTAAGGTGGTTTCAGATTTCCACCTTAACCAATCTATTTCACTTCCAGTGTTCTTCACTGACCATTCCTCCTCTGGTGAGAGGAGGCTGCACAGCTTAGATGTTAAGAGGCCCTAAGTTACTACATAGAGCGTACCAAGGGTCACAGGTTTGACTCCTCCAACTGTTTCTCACTTATGGTGAGGTTGGGAAAGGAGACCTGCCACTAAGAGATCCATTGCCAGTGGATCGTTTCTTGTATCCAATTTGCTATCAAAAGCTGGTAGGTTCCCCTCAGGCCTGAGGGCTCACTCTACCAGAGGTACAGCTGCATCTCTAGCTGCTGCTAGAGACATCCCTATCTTGGAGATATGTCAGGCAGCTACTTGGAAGACAGTACACACTTTCACCAAGCATTACTCCCTGGATATTCAGGCCAGGAGGGATGCTCGGTTTGGCACAGCCGTGCTTCAGAGCCTATTCCCTAAGTAGGTTCTGTCCCTCCTCCATGGAGGTACTGCTGTGTAGTCTGTAATTGTTATAATATAGCAAGACTTTCATGTTGTTTGAAGAAAAATTACTCACCTTAGTAATGTTGTTTCTTCTAATGGAGTCTTGCTATATTATGACCTCCCCTGCCCTCCCTCAGAACTCCTACTTTGGGTATGGGGTGGTAGTCCTCTGTTGGCATTTATTGATGCCCTTTCATGTTTGGGTGTTGTGTTTATTTAGTTATTTTATCTTATTTTTCTGGTCCACTGACTTGAGTCTTTGTGTTGGGACCAGGAAAAATGTGTTAATATATTAGTGGCCAGTTGGCTAGTGTAGGTTACAACTTCCACACAGAACCTTAGTGAGGTTTTTGCTCATAAAGATCTGACGGTTTCGGTTTGAAACCAGCCTAACAGAGCTTCTGAACCGAGCTCGCGCTCTGAGCTCCATGCTCTGCATGGAAGTTAACTCTTTCACCTCCGGAGCAGTTCTAAGGCTGGGACAAACTGCAATAGTCATAATATAGCAAGACTCCATTAGAAGAAACAACATTACTAAGGTGAGTAATTTTTTCTTAGTGCATATGAATTTTTTATAGCGTAAGTTGTTTTGTATCAGTTCTGCTAAGCATCCATAGTTTGTCCCTGCTTCCCCCCACCACCACCATCCCTTGCTGGCACCATGATCAAGGAACTGAACAATGTAATTTGTCCCTGCTCCTCCTGGGGACACAAGCACTCAGATTAGATGTTTTGAGTAATGGGCCCTATTGCTGCTTCATTCTGTACCCTTCCCCCACCACATAAAATTGGAGCTGGAATATTCTGACGCCACTTCTGACAGACCCAGTTTTAAATGGATAAGCAATTTCCAAAGAGAAAGTTGCAAGTTTGTATTTGATAAAAGTTTTTTTCTAAAGCTGACCTCTGAGGTAGTGGGACCACTGACAGTGTGGGCCCCACTGCAACTGCAGCTTTTGCACGGCCCTGCGGGTAAGGCCCACTAGGCACTACTGCCTGTTTTCAGGGGCAAGCAGGAGTACTGGGTTGGATAAGTGACTTGCTCAGAGTCACACAGTATGCAAGTGGAGGTTGTGAGAATCAAACCCAGGTCTGCTGGATGTACCAAGCTCATTCATAGCTAATTACTCTAACCTACAACCTTGTTCTAGGTATTAGTAGAAGACCCTCATTGGTAGAGCGGTGGGGGTGTACAGGGATGCAGGAGAACATGCAGGTAGCCTGGATCCAGTCTATGTAGGGCCTTATAAGTTCATAGTCCAACTTTTTAGGAGTTAAGCCACTTCAGTGGTAGCCAGTGCAGTTCCCACAGTGCTGAATGTGACTCGACCGCAAAATGCCGGTCAACAGCCTGGTTCCTGGTGGTGGGTTCCAGAAGGGTGAGGGTGGCGGGACAGGGCCAAATTCTCAACCAGTACCACTGTGTAATTCTTACGCTGTTTGGCAGGGTGGTACTACTGTGAGGAGGCACTCGTGGTACTGGCCAGGGAGGATGTAGGGCCTTTTCATAGTGGAGACCCCAAGGAGAGTGGTAGAGGACCCCAAAGGAGGAGTAAGCAACTTCTGGTGGGGGATTTGATTGTAAAGGGGATAGATCTGGGAACAGGAAAGGGGGGAGGCAGCTAAGGTGCCTACCTGGTGCCATGGCCCAGAGGGATGAGAAGCAGATGCTGAGAATTGCTAGGGCAGCAACACAGGAGGGAGAGCTGGATGTCGTCCACCTGGGACTAATGACCTGGTTAGGGACAGTGCTGGGATAATGCAGGGGGAGTTTAGGGAGCCAGGAAGGGGTCTTAGACAAGTAGGTTGTTCAGTGGCTTTCGCTGAGGGCCTGCCTGTCTGTGACAGTGAACAGGAGTGGGATTTCTGCACCAGGAGCTTCATCTCATGGCTGAACAAATGAGGCAGAGAGGAAGGGGTTGGCTACATTGGGGATCAGTGACCCACCTGGAAGGATAAGGGCCTTCAGAGGGATGATGTCCTGCATTCATCCCAGAGGAGAACCGTAGTCCTCAGTGGACTATTTAAATGTTACTTCAATGAACATTTAAACAAGCCATGGGGTTGGTGACAGGAATCGGGGAGTCAGAAACTGACACCAACTGGCTGAAATAGAGAGTAAGGAGAACCCAAGAGGTAAGGAATCCCCCAGGGTGCAAACTAACAAAGGAAGCAGGTTGGTAGAGATAAAGGGAGAAAGGGAAAGGAAAAGGAATATTAAAAAGAGAGGGGAGAAGGAGGGAGGGCAAAAATGAGTGCAACAAGCAGAGTGGAAACAAAATCTGGAAGGCCACATGTGAGAATGCTATATGTATGAATCCTAGAAGTCTAGGAAATAAGACTCTGGACCTAGAGGTCATCATGGCAGTGGTCAGCCTGGATATTGTAGGAATTACTGAGTCATGGTACACTGAAAACCATGACTGGGACATGGACATAACAGGCTATACTGTTTTCATTAAGGATGGGGTGGGAAGGAAAGGAGGGTGTGTAGTTTTTTTATGTGAGGGAGAGCATAAGAGCGACGGAGATACAGGGAATACAGAGGGTGGCAGTGGTACTGTGGGTCACTCTGGAGATGGGGAATTAGAGTCATTATTCGCACTGGAGTGATCCACAGACATCCAGCATAGGGAGAGGAATTAGATAAGATACTGGTGGAAACCTTTGGCAAGATGGCAGAAAAGGTGGAGGTGCTGCTGGGTGGGGGACTTCAACCTGCCAGATGTAGATTGGAGCCTCCCAGCAGTGGCTTCAGCTAGAAGCAGGGGCATCCTTAAGTTCTGCATGGGGAATTCCTCAGGCAGCTAGTCAGTGAACCCACTTGTGATGGGGCAGTACTGGACCTCGTACTCACCAACAGGGACAGTGCTGAAGATGTAAAGGTGGGAGGTCACTTAGGAATCAGTGATCACTGTACAGTGTGGTTCAGTATAATGATGGCTGCAGAATCTAACCAGATAAGGGTGTGAGGGTCCTGGACTTCAGATGGGCAGATTTTATGAAGCTGGGTGAATGCCTCAGGGATGACCTGGGGGGGGTGGCTGGGGGGGGGATGGAGTAACAGTGGGCGAAGATAAAAGGAAGCAGAGTAAAGGCAACAAACCTCTGTCAAACAAGTGAGCAAAAGCAAGAGGAAAAAGAGATCAGTATGGTTCTCAAAACAGGTGGCTGAAAAGGTAAAGGCAAAAAGGTAGCATTTAGAAGGTATAAGTTGATGCAGAAGGAGGAGGATAGGGAGGTGTATCAGTGGAAACAGGGATGCAGGGAAACCAGTAAGGAGCGCAAAAGTGCAAACTGAAGAGAGAATTTCACAGGAGATAACGAAAGGGGACATTTTTTAGCTATGTAAATGAAAAGAGGAAGACCGGGATGGGATTGTAAGATTAAAAAGGAAAGGGGGGGACTTTGCAAGGGGGTCAGAAAAGGCAGACATCCTGAACAAATATGTTTATTCAGTGTTCAAAAGGAAAGAGAAGGGAAGGAGTCACAAAGTAACAGAAGCTTTGGAGGGAGGGAGGTGGACACTAGTCCTTTTCTGGAGGCAAGAGTCCTCAAGGAACTTGCAAATTAGAAGGTGGACGAAGCAATGGGGCCAGATGGGGTGCATCCAAGGGTATTGAGAGAGCTCAGGGAAATACTGGCTGAACCTCTCATAATTCTGTTTAACAGCTGATTGGAAATAGGAGTGATTCTGGAGGACTGGAGGAGAGCGGATGTACTCCCACTACACAAAAGTGGTAGCAGAACGGAGACTGACAATTATAGGCCAGTCACCTGACATTGGTGGTGGGAAAGTTAATGAAATCACTGCTGAAGGAAAGGATTGTGGAATATCTTGAATCCCAGTAGGTTACAAGACCCGAAGCAGCATGGCTTCACAGAGGGGAGGTCGTGTAAAATGATTCTGATAGATTTCTGTGACTGGGTTACCAAAGACTTAGATCAGGATGGAGCGGTGGGCATGGCCTACCTAGATTTCAGTAAGGCTTTGAACACCGTTCCACATAGGAGACTAGCAAGAAAGCTGGGTAGCTTAGGAGTGGGTTCAAAAGTGGTAAACTGGATAAGAAATTGGTTAGGGGATAGACAAAAGAGGGTGGTGGTAAACAGAGTTCACTCTGAGGAAGGGAGAGTGACCAGCGGGGTGCCTTAAGGATCAGTGCTGGGACAAGTTCTCATTAATGTCTTTATAAGTGACATTGCAGAGGAGCTGGTAGGGAAGGTCTGCCCCTTACTGGATGACACCAAAATCTGCAATAGGGTTGGATTCGGGATGGAAAGCATGAGCAGAAAACTAGAGGATTGGTCAAGGGTATGGCAGCTGGGTTTCAGTGTGAAAAAGTGCAAAATATTACACTTGGTGCACAGAAACCCAGGGGTGGTGTATGGAATGCGTGGAGTAGTATTGATGAGCACCAAGCAGGAAAGAGACCTGGGAGTAATCATATCAGATGACCTAAAAATGGTGAGATAGTGTGACAAGTCAGTAGGGAGGGTTAGTGGGGTGCATACAGAGAGTTATCACCAGCAGAAAGAAGTAGGTGGTGTTGCCTCTGTGTAGATCACTGGTAAGATCCCACCTACAGTACTGTGTCCAGTTTTGGAGACCATGTCACCAGAAGGGCATAGACAGAGTGGAGATGGTACAGAGGAGGGCAACTAAAATGGTGCATGGCCTGCATCAAAACACCTATGAGAAGAGACTAAAGGATCTCAATATGTACACCCTGGGAGAGAGGAGGGAGGGGTGGATATGATGGAGACCTTTAAATACCTCATGGTGGGCAGGGTGATGCTATGAAGCTGGGGGGGAGGGGTAGGTTCAGGAGAGATGTGAGGAGGCACTTCTTCGCTGAAAGAGTGGTGTATTCCTGGAACAGCCTTCCAGCAGAGGTGGTGGGGGCAAAAACAGTGGTGGAGTTAAACAATGCATGGGATAGGCTCAAGGGAATCCTAATGTAAAGGAAGGTGGAAGGGAGAAGGAGCTGTAGATCAGTTAGGGTCTGCAGTGGTAGTTTAGGTAGGGGAAAACTGGCAGACTGGGTGGGCCAAGTGGCCCTTATCGGCTGTCAAATTCTACACTACAAGTCACATTAAACTGTTCCTCTAACTTGCTGGTTTAGCATTTTTCAATGGGTTGCTTAAGGTGTGCACTGTTCATTGCAATGAATTGATAAAAGGTTCCTAATTTTTTGCCTCTAGCTTCTGTTCAGCTGTGGCTACTTTGCAGCTCTCTGGAAATGTTTATCAGTTCAATTAAATGAGTTGTGCACACATTAAGCAACCCAATAAAAGTGCTAAACCACTGAGTTGGAGCTTTTTGGTTTTTTAAACGTAATTCAAGACAGCCCGAGCTTGTCCTCCAGCTAGATTCTTGCATTCATAAGTTACACATTTTTTTATGCCCCCTGATATTTTTATTGATTGTGAAGCTAGACAACATTCTTAACTGAATCAAGCTGCTTACATCTAAAAATGAGCACTCTAAGATGTAGAAAGATATGAATCTGCTGAATCCTTGGCTCTGGGTATGTGCATTGTGTATACAGTACATCGCGCATGCCCAGAGCCAAAGATTCAGCCGTTTCTTATCTTTCTTTCTATGGTTTAGAGTGATTGTTTTTAGATGTAAGCAGCATATTTCAACTTAGAATTCTGCCTAGTTTTATAAACAAAAATATATGGAGGCATAAAAAATTCATAACTCCTGCATGCATGAGTCTGTATTCTTTGCCGATAAGGTGTCCTCTATCAGGGATGAGGTCTCCTCAAGTATCTCTCAAAGCGGATGCATGGACCAGCCCGGAGAGTGTCAGAAAACTCCTCCTGCCCGGGATGAGTTTGAGCTGGTTGGTTTGGAGGATGTGGTGAAAATAATCCTGAAGCTGCGGCCAACCCACTGTGAACTGGACCCAGGTCCGACCCAGTTGGTTGGTTGTTTGGACTAGGTTGGGCCTGTGATTGCTGGGGTTGTCTGGAGTTCCTTGAGGAGTGGGGTTTTCCCGGTGGCCTTGAAAGAGGCCTTGATAAGACCCCTTTTGAAAAAAACCCTCCCTGGACCCGGACTGCCTCAGCAATTACAGGCCAGTCTCAAACCACCAATTTTTAGGGAAGGTTATTGAAAAAGTGGCGACCATGCAGCTTGAGAGACATTTTGCCTCTTCCTCCACCTATGAGCCTTACCAGTCTGGGTTTTTTGTGGGGACATAGTACAGAGACCGCCCTGGAGAGGGTGCTCAATGATCTCCTGATAGCGAGGGACAGGAGAGACTGGACCACCTTGGTCCTCCTGGACCTCTCTGCAGCGTTTGACATCGTGGACCATGAGGTGTTGCTTGACCACCTATGGTATTGGTGTGGCCTGTCTGATATTGTCATCAGCTGGTTCAGGTCAATACCTGACAGGCAGAGTGCAGAGTGTGACGATGGGGTTAGCCTCATCCAACCTGAAACCTCTGTGCTGTGGAGTACCGCAAGGTTTGGTCTTGTTGCCCTTGTTGTTCAAGGTGTACATGCTGCCACTGGGGGACATTATCAGGCAGTACGGGCTGGGTTTTCACTGCTATGCAGATGACAACCCACCTGTACCTGTCCTGTGTGCCCAATACCCAGGTGTCGTACTCTGTATTTAACAGCTATCTCGATGAGATCCAGGCTTGGATGACTCAAAACTGGCTTAGGCTCAACCCAGACAAGACAGAGGTACTTGTCGTGGATCCAGTTCATCGGAGCAGAGGGTGCAGTGAGGGGTTCCCTGACGTTGTGTACAGTCGTGGCCAAAAATATTGGCGCCCTTACAGTTTTTTCTAATAATGCACCATTCTTTCCAGAAAATTGCTGAAATTAAAAAAATATTTTGGTATCCACACATGTATTTCTTTCGTTTGCAGTGGAATAAAACACAAAAAGCAGAGCAATTTACTAAGTCTTAGCTTATTCCACACAGAAATCCTTAAATGGCCCGGACAAAATTATTGGCACTTTTTAGAAGTAGTTAGAAACAATTAGGTTTCAAGCAGGTGATTCTCATTCACTTTGGAACTGAACTCACCTGTGGTGAGTTGCAGGTGCCTGCAATATAAAAATCACTCATTCAACCAGTTTGAATAGAGAAAAGGACTTATTCTCCTGTTTTGTGTCACTGTGTGTACCGCAGTGAGCATGGAGAAAAGAAAGACAGCCAGAGAATTGTCTGAGGAAGTCAGACAGAAGATTATAGCCAAGCATGAACAATCTCAAGGTTACAAATCAATCTTCAGAGACCTTGATGTTCCTGTTTCCACCGTACGTAATGTTATCAGGATGTTTAAGGCCCATGACACTGTAGCCAACCTCCCTGGACATGGCCGCAAAAGAAAACTTGATCGAAGATTGCAGTGCAGGATTGTTCGAATGATGGAGAAAGCACCTCGATCAACTGCCAAACAGATTCAAGCTGACCTTCAGACACGAGGTACAACAGTTTCAACTCGCACCATTCGTCGCCAACTCAATGAAAGGGGATTATATGGTAGGAAGCCCAGGAGGACCCCATTGCTGAGAGAGAGACATAAGAAAGCCCGACTGGGGTTTGCCAAAACACACCTGAACAAGCCAAAATCCTTCTGGGAGAATGTCCTGTGGACAGATGAGACCAAATTAGAGTTTTTGGTAAAGCACATCATCTCTGTTTACAGAAAACAAAATTAAGCCTTCAAGGAAAAGAACACCTTCCCTACAGTCAAACATGGAGGAGGTTCAGTGATGTTTTGGGGTTGCTGTGCTGCCTCTGGCACTGGGTGCCTGGAACGTGTGCATGGCATCATGAAATCTGGAGATTACCAGGCCATATTGGTGCACAATGTTGAACCCAGTGTCAGAAAGCTGGGTCGTCGAAGGTCATGGGTCTTCCAGCAGGACAGTGACCCCAAACACACTTCAAAAAGCACCCAGGAATGGTTCAAGACAAGATGCTGGACTGTTCTGAAGTGGCCAGCAATGAGTTCAGATCTAAATCCCATTGAAAACCTGTGGAGATATCTGAAAACAGCAGTAGGGAGAAGGCACCCTTCAAATCTGGGAGAACTGGAGCAGTTTGCACAAGAAGAGTGGACCAAACTGCCAGTAGAGAGGTGCAGGAAGCTCATTCATGGCTATAGGAAGCGGTTGATTGCAATTATTTTGACCAAAGGCTGTGCTACCTAATATTAAGTCTAGGGTGTCAATAATTTTGTCAATGCCATTTCTTTTCATTTTCTGATTTAAAAGGATATATTAAATTCTGAATCAAAAACAAAGGTTCTGTAATATTAACAGAGAAATAAAGAACTGTGGAAAACAAATACTGTACTGTTAATTTCAACTTATGTTTAGAGGAAATTGTGAGTTATTTGAAAAAGTGCAAGGGCACCGGTATTTTTGGCCACGACTTGTGGGGGGGTGTTCCCCTTACTCCATCTAGTCAAGTGAAGGATTTGGGCGTGATCCTTGATGACGGTTTGACACTAGTTGCTCAGGTGTCGTCTGTCATCAGGAGTAGATTTTATCATTTAAGGAACATTGCCCGAATCTGAGCCCTGATCCCACCAGAAGATCTGACCACACCTGTGCATGCGTTTGTCACTTCCAGGCTGGACTATCGTAATGCCCTGTACCTAGGGTTATCTGGGGGCAACCTCCGCAGGCTGCAGCTGGTGCAGAATGCGTCAGCAAGATTACTGACTGGGGTGAGACAAAGTGATCATATCACTCTGGTCCTCCGCGATCTGCACTGGCTGCCAGTCAGGTGGAGGATTATCTTCAAGGTAGGGCTTCTGACCTACAAATCCCTACACGAAAGGGGACCTGTCTATCTGCAAGATCTTCTTATCCCCTACCATCTGCCCTGGGCATTCCGTTCTGCGGGGGGGGGGGCCTCCTTGGAGTTCCCGGAGTGAGGCTGTGACACTCTGGAGATAGGGCATTTTCGGTGGCTGCGCCCACTTTGTGGAACTCCCTGCCTGATTATTTAAGGGAGGCCCCCTCAGTAGAAGCCTTTAAGAAAGCATTAAACACCTATTTGTTCCAGCAGGCTTTTAATGATTGATTGGTTTTAAAGGGATGGATAGAATTTTAGTTTGTGTTTAAGCTGCTGCCTTTATTTATTGTGTTATTGAATTATGTGTGCAGCACCCAGAGTCCATGGAAATGGATGCTTTATAAATAAAATATCTATCTGTCTATCTGCAGGATAGTGACAATCAGCAGTCGAGCTCACAGGCAATGAGCTCAGACTGCCTTGAATTATACTGTTTAAAAAATGGCTCAATATTATCGGCATTAGCAGATTGGGGGCCATTCTTGAACTTAGAATCCCAATACATTGGGAATGGTACACAACGACCCACAGGGTCAGTTCTTTAATTCTTACAGAAATGTAAATTCATTATTATTGTATTTAAATTGCATTTGAAAATGCAGGGAATCAACATTGGGAAAGAGCTGAAGTGAATTTGTTAATGACTGAAAAAGAATTGCATGTCAGTTGATGATTGGCTGAAATTGAGTTTATATTGTAAGCAGTTAGAATTGCCACTGCTTTGTAAGCACACACAAAAAAATGAAAGAGCAGCAAACTAAAAGAACAGTTTAATGTGACTTGTACTGTATGTTTCTATGTCTCTATCTCATTATATTTGTGTTACTCCAAACAAGAAATGTAATGATTTTCTGTCTAATACAATACTTCTTATGGGAGATACCAGTAGTACATTGGATCATCTTGCTATGTCTAACCCTAGATACCACAAAACAAAATCAATGAAATATTTAAAAAATGTACTTGATAATCTAGGTCTTGTAGACATTTGGAGAGTTCTAAACCCCACAGTTAAAAGATTACATGTATTGGTCTAGCCATTATCAGTCAGACTCAATAATAGATCAATATACCTTCCATACCATCTGAAAGAAATGCTCAATGGGACAGTAGTGTCTGAAATCAAAGAACAGGTAGTATCAGACCCCTCCCTAGTTCTGGTATCCTTCAGAGAGAGTGCAAACCCACAAAGGACACAGATGGCAACTCAATAATTGTTTCTAGTAGATGAACTGATCACCAAAGTTAAACAGAAAATAGAAGAAGTTTTACAACATAGTAAACCAACAGATATGTCATAGTCTAGTAATTAGGAATGTTTAAAATGTTGGCTTAGGGGATATTTTATTAGTACATTTTCTGCTATAAGAAAACAAAAAGGAAAAAAGGTAGGCAAACTTCTAAATAAGATTAAAGATTTAGAAGAAAAACTTTTAACGGACTCGTATAGAGAAACACGAGCATCATGGTGTAAGCTTAAGATCACATATTTTGAGATGATCAGAGGGGAAGCAGAATTTGTAGTTAGAACATCCAAACTAAATTACTGTATATTGATTTGGGTCTAAAAGCAACAAAATACTGGCAATTAGATTAAACAAAACAGCAAAGCCACAAAAATATTTACTGTTAGTGATTTGGGAAATAATTCTAATTACAGAAAATAAGAAAATAAACAATGAGTTTTACAAATTCTATAAAAAGCTATAAAATATTGAAGGTGATCAAACAACTGAAACCTTAACTGAGTTCTGTCAAGGAACAGTGACTCCAAAAGTGCCAGAGGACTTAAAGACTATCATAGCCCAGGGCACAGGAGAAGGAGAAATATTTGCTGCTGTTAAGGGTTTAAAAAAGAATAAGATAAGGCTCCTAGGCCCAACGGCTACTCTGCAAACTTGTATAACAAACAGGCAGACGTGATCTCATCAATCCTTACCAACATTTACAAAGAAGCGGTAACTAACAGAAGGCTACCACAAAATATGACAAAAGCTTTTATATCTCTCATTCATAAAACAGGCAAGGACCCCAATGAATGTAAAAATTACAGGTCTGTCACTTTAGTGAAAACTGTTGTGAAGATATTGGCCAAAATTATGGCAGACAGACTAGAAAAGGCTATCCCATACTTAAAGAGCTGGTAGCACCCAAAAATAGCAGGCAGAAAATTGTAGTACTGTATTTGCATACTAAACTAAAGTAATAGCATAAAATAACTTTTTACCAACAATTTGTTTTTGGCTAGACCTTCTGAAAACTGTTTGCTTTTTTTTAGCCCATCTACAACTTCTTCCTAAAATATAGGCTCTCTGTAACCTGTTGTTAGAATTACAAAAGGCGTAGACAGAGAAAACATAAGATGGTGGTCACAAGCATTAGGTAAGAATTTAGAGAAATGGGACTGGAACAGTGTATAGCATAATTCTTTGAAGACATTTAAAACTATGGCTATAAAAATAGTACAGTTCAAATCACTCCATATTTTTTTGACACCTCCCTCTCACTTACTCTACATAAATGGGAATTAGGGCTACATCCAACTGTAATAGGTGTAGAAATCATAGGAGCTGGCAGGGGACAGGATCAGTTGTGTTCCAGGACAGTAGCTGCTTCTTGTTGTTTTTACAGGGTTTCTTGTGAATTTTACTTGGTAGATGGTTATTTATTTTCTTTCTTACTTCTAAGAGGCTAGCAGGGTATTGTTTTTGGGGCTGTGGAAGTTTGAAAACTGGTTTGGTGGCTGTAAGTGGGCTCATTTGTTGGATGTTTCACTGTGTAACAGGCAGCGCTGGTGGAGGCCTATTTCTTCTGATTTAAGACCTATTTGGTGGGATTTGCTTGGGGCTGGTTATTTGAATTGGATACCTATATCTGTTAATTGCAAGCCTATTTTGATGTCAAAACAAAATGGTTATATTAAATGCACGCTGAAAATAGAAAATAGAGTTAAAAATCTACGTTTTGACCTTAGGTCTTCTTCAGGAAATATCTAAAAGAGAAAAAAAAAGCTCTCTTCCAGCAAGTCCAGAAGGGAGTCTCCTTCGACCGTCCCCTCCCCATAACTACACACTGTGAACACCATGTCAGCCCTATTTGCATATGGCTTCACCATGTTGACATGGTACATCCTTTCTGTCTGTCTGCAGTCAGGCAACTCCACAATGGAGTCTTTTTTTTTTTTTTTTAGATATTTCCTGAAGAAGACCTAAGGTCAAAACGTAGATTTTTAACTCTATTTTCTATTTTCAGCGTGCATTTAATATAACCATTTTGTTTTGCTTTTAGACCACATGCTGACGCAGCGCCTTGTCTTTGTTTTTTTACTATTTTGATGTGTTGTTAGTGAAGCTCATTAAATTGGAGACTTGTTTCCTTTGACAGCAAACATATTTTGGGGGCTTTGAGTTGAACTTTGATTCCTTTTTGCTGACTTCACTAGCTGCAAAGGTTAGTGCATAGTAGGGGAAGGGTGTTGATGGTCTTGCCAGGTCTCACTAAGCTAATTGACTGGAGGCAGAGGTGAATCAGGTTAGTGGTGTTAGTTGCTTTGGCTTCTCAGTAGGAACTGGAAGGGGACAGGATCAGTTGTGTTCCAGGACAGTAGCTGCTTCTTGTTGTTTTTACAGGGTTTCTTGTGGATTTTACTTGGTAGAAGGTTATTTCTTTTCTTTCTTACTTCTAAGGGGCTAGCAGGGTATTGTTTTTGGGGCTGTGGAAGTTTGAAAACTGGTTTGGTGGCTGTAAGTGGGCTCATTTGTTGGATGTTTCACTGTGTAATAGGCTGCACTGGTGGATGCCTTTTTCTTCTGATTTAAAACCTATTTGGTGGGATTTGCTTGGGGCTGGTTCTTTGGCTGCAGGGCTTGGAGGGGCAGACACAGGGCTGATACACTCGAGAGAGAGTCGGGTGTAGGCCCAATAGCCACCCTCCCTCCCCAGAACTTTGCTAATTTATAGGGGAACACCTGCCCTGCAATTGGAGGAAAAGGCTGCAGGTGCAGCTCATGTAGTTCTAGCCACTGGGGGTTGGATTTAAAGGCTGGGAAAGAGAAGCTTAGGGAGTTGTTCACTTCCCTTATACGTTTACTGTGTTGTACTGCACCTAGTAACAGGGTTACCGGTTTACTGTGGGACTGTATATAGGATTAGTGGGTGACCTGATTAGGCAGCAGGGGTGAATCTTGGACTAGTGGGGAACCTGGTGGCTAACCCGAGGAAACATACTTGGAGGGGGATGGGACCACACATCATTAGGGCCAGCATCTTTGGGAGGGTGGTGGGGTGCACAGGGTGTGAAGCAGCCATGATACTGGACTGGGCTTGGAAGTTTGGTGGTTGCCCAGTGTGCTACCAGTTGGCATTGCTTAGGGAGGAGGTTGCGGGGATTAGGAGACAGCTGGGGAAGGGGGGAGGCATGGTTGGGGAAGGGGGCAGCGGATCTCCCACGGGGTTGCACCAAGCAATTGGGGGCGGGAGCATAGGGAGAGGAGTGCAGAAGAATACTCGGGGGTCACATAGGGACCTTGGCAGAGGGGGCCCAAAAGGAGGACATTATCAAGGAAGCAGGCAGGTAACTGTGGACCCTCACAAAGTGGGGCCAGTGGGACAACATTTTCAGGGAAAGAGGCAGATGGCCGGGGCTGGACAGAAGGAAGTAAGGCGGGGAGGTGGATCGGACCTTACGCTCAGTAACCGCTTCAATTCACTTCTGCTGCTTGAGGATGAAGGGGGTGATGTAGCCATGACAGGGGTGGTTAGAGATGGAAAGGGAGTGGGGGGCAGAGGGCAGGGGCTGTATAGCAGGAGGAACAGGGGGGAACCTGGAATGCAGGAAAATGGGGGGAGCAGTGAATCAGAGCAGGAGGGGCGGGGAAAGAGGGAGGAAAGCGCAAGGAGAAGGACCAGTTGGGAGGAAAGGGCAAGGAGAAGGACCAGTAGTACAAGGGGGGTATAGTAAAGGGAACTGAGAGTTTAGGCCAGGGGAGCACGACAAGCAAGAAGGGACTAAACAGAGACAGGAAGGAAGGGAGGATGAGCCAGGCTAGTTTAGCGGATGGGGGAGAAGGACCAGTCATGAGCAGTGAGGGGGGAGTTGGCGAGGTATAGAAGGATACTCAGGAGGAGGAGGAGAGGCATAGGATCAGAGGGAGGGGTGGCCAGGGTAAATAAGGAGGCGCATGTGGCACACAGATAGGGGAGGAACAAGGAGCCAGCTGGGTGGAGGGGCCGGTAGAAAGGATGAGGGACATGGAAGGGGGGGAATGAAGGAAAAGGAGCAGTCAGAGTGCTCCTGTTGGGGGATTCTATGATCAAGGGTATCAAATGGGATAGGGAGGGAGAAGCCTGGCCAGTTAGAACAAAATACTTCCCTGGACAAATGGTGCACCGGGCCAAGCACAAGGTATATCAGCTGGCAAAGGATTGTGGGGGTGCCCTGGATATACTGGTCCACCTAGGTACAAATGACATTGAGGGAAATAGTGAACTAGAGATACAGGCAATGTTCAGGGAGCTTGCCAGGGTCTGTCATGACATAGGATGCGCGATTTCCTTCTCGGAAATCCTGCCAGTGCCAAGGGCTAGTGGGGAACACAAAAGGAAGATAAGGGAGATAAACCAGTGGCTCAGGGAGTGGTGTGAGGCCAGAGGGTATGGGTTGATGGGGGACTGGGGGGAGACCTGGGAGGATAAGGAGCTGTATGCTAGAGATAGGCTCCATCTCAATTTGGGGAGGGAATCCTTAAGTTGAAAATAGAGGGGTTCATTGGTGAAAAGTGGGGTTTAAACTTGTGAAGGGGGGAGGGATGGGAGAAAAGGCTGTTGGGGGGGCCGATAAAGGAGGGACTCTGTCTCCACCCCCCTGGGGAGCTGGAGGAAAGTGGGAAAAGGCCGACTGGTAAAGTGCAGACCAGGGGAAAACAGAATCCCCATGGGAACATGAGCAGGGGAAATGGAAGTATAGGCAAAGGGTGGAAGGTAGTCCTGCTAAATGCCAGGAGCTTGGGCAATAAAATGCCTGAGCTCCAGGCGATGCTAACTGAGGGAGCGGTGGATGTGGCAGCGGTCACTGAGACCTGGGCCACCGCAGGACACGACTGGGACCTGAACCTGGAGGGTTACACTATGTTCAGGAAGGACGGGGGGGAGGGAAGGGGAGGAAGAGTAGCAATGATAGTCAAAAACTGCATTGGGCTAGGGGGAGTAGAGGAGGCGGAGGGAACCGTAGAGGTGATTTGGGTCACCTTGATAATAAGGGGGGCAAGACAGTAAAAATAGGAGTGGTGTATAGACCCCCTTCACTGGCGGAGGAACTGGAGGAGAGTCTGATGGCAGATGTTGGGAGACATTGCAGACTAGGCAGGGGAAGGGTGGTGGTGTTAGGGGACTTTAACATGCCAGGAACAGACTGGGAGATCATGACATCCTTGGTGGTCAAGGAACAGAGGTTGTTGGATGCCTTTCAAGATGTGTTCCTGACTCAGCAGGTGGGGGAACCGACCAGGGAGGCACGGGTACTGGATGTGGTCCTGGCAGACAGTGACCAGATTGGGGGCCTGGAGGTAAGGGACCTGTTGGCAGGGAGTGACCACGCCACAGTCTGGTGCTGCCTGGACCTAGGAGGGGTAGATGGCTGCACAAAGACGGAGGTAACTGACTTCATGGGGGCAGATTTTAAGGAAATGGGAAGGATTCTTAAGGAGCATTTGGATGGGATTGGGTCAGACATGGACACTGATAGTAGGTGGGAAATCATCAGGAGAGGGATGCAGGATGCTACCATCACCTGTGCAAGAATAAGACAAAAATGTGGTAGGGCCCAAAAACTCTGCTGGTGGGCCAGGGAGGTCCAGGAGGTGGTGCAGAGAAAGAAGGCAGCCTAAAGGCAATTCAAGTGCTCAAGGAATGAAAGGGATCAAGGGGAGTACAAGCTGATGGCTAGAAGGGCCACTAGGGTGGTGAGGGTGGCTAAGGCTAGGAAGGAGCAGAACCTGGCCAGGGAAATTAGGAGAGGGAACAAGAGGTTCTTTAGATACATTGGGGGAAAACGAAGGGTGAAGGGGCAGATTAGCAGGATTAAAATAGTGGAGAAATGGGCACAAGACCTGGGGGAGCAGGCTGAGGTACTAAATTAGTACTTCACCTCAGTTTTCACCAAGGAAAATGGAGGTGCTGCATCACACATGGGAGGAGACAGTGATACTGAGGAGGGGGGACCCTTACCGATCAGCGGGTCTGGGGAGAGTGGGAGGCATCACTGGCAGGAGGGGGGGGGAGGCTAAGCAGGGAGAAGAGGTAGCGGAAGTGGAAATCACAGCAGAGAAAGTGAGGGAAGTCTTCGGGTCCCTTAAGATGGAGAAAGCACCGGGGCTGGATAAAATACATCCCAGAGTGCTGAAGAAACTTGCAGATGTCCTGGTGAAACCCCTGGCGGATATTTTCACCATCTTTCTGAGGACAGGGTGGGTGCCCCAGGACTGGGAGGTGGCACATATAGTGCCTATCCACAAGGGGGGGATCAAGGGAGATGGCAGGGAATTACAGGACTATCAGCCTGACATCGGTGGTGGGCAAGGTGATGGAGAGCTTTGTCAAAGAGAGGCTGGGCAGACCTGGAAAAGTCAGGGTGCCTGGACGATAGACAGCATGGATTTGTCCTGGGGAAATCATGT
This sequence comes from Neoceratodus forsteri, assembly GCA_016271365.2. Taxonomy (NCBI): domain Eukaryota; kingdom Metazoa; phylum Chordata; order Ceratodontiformes; family Ceratodontidae; genus Neoceratodus; species Neoceratodus forsteri. The sequence continues at coordinate 698,074,927 of CM057452.1, read as the reverse complement.
CAGACAAACCTTGTGGAGTTCTATGACTGGGTGACGAGTGCCTTGGACCTGGGTAGACCAGTGGACATCCTCTTTCTAGACTTCAGCAAGGCATTTGACTCTATTCCTCACATGGGCCTGTTGGATAAGCTGGTAGAAATGGGGTTGGGGAACCAGATAATCAGATGGATAGGCAATTGGCTCCAGGACTGGACCCAGAGGGTGCAGTTGGCAGGATAGTCTCATCCCCAAGGAGGGTCATTAGTGGGGTCCCACAGGGATCAGTCCTTGGGCCCCTCCTGTTCAACACCTACGTCTCTGACATAAGGACAGGTATCAGGAGTGAGATGAGTCTCTTTGCAGATGACTCAAAACTGGGGGCGGTGGTGGATGGGGTGGAGGGAGGGTGGCCCTACAGTGGGACCCGGAGGCTCTGGAAAGATGGTCTAGAAAGTGGAAGCTGAGGTTCAATGCAGGGAAATGCAAGGTACTACACCTGGGGGTCAGAAACCCGGGCCAAGTGTACACACTGAGGGAGGAAATGCTACAAGTCTCAATGGCTGAGAGGGACCTGGGGGTGGTGGTGGATGTCAAGATGAACAACTCAAGACTTGTAGGAGGGCAGCAGCCAAGGCCAACAGAATGCTGGGATGCATTGCTGGGGGATCACCTCCAGAAGGAGGGAAGTGATACTCCCTCTATATAACTGCTTGGTGAGGCCACACCTCGAGTACTGTGTGCAGTTTTGGAGGCCACACTTAAAGAAGGACATTAAACTCCTGGAGAGGGTCCAGAGGAGGGCAACCAAAATGATTTGGGGCTTGGGGGACAGGACCTATGAGGAGAGGCTCGAAGAGCTAAATATGTACACACTGGAAGAGAGAAGGGACCGGGGGGACATGATAGAGGTCTTCAGGTGCATGAAGGGGGTAAATAGGGGAGGAACAGTCAGGGTGCTTCGAAGGAAGGAGGAGGGGGCCACTAGAGGGCATGGGTGGAAGCTGGAGGGGAAAGATTCAGGGGAGAAAGGAGGAGGTGCTACTTCACTGAGAAGGTGGTGGAACCATGGAATGCGCTGCCTAGGGGGCTGGTGGAGGCAGAGACAGTGGAGGGGTTCAAGGGGGGGGCAGGTACAGGGGAAGGGTTCTGGAAGCAAAATCCAATGCAGCGAGAATATCCGGAACTGGGAAGGGAAAAGCCAGAGAAGGCGAGGGGGGCAGCAAGGTCAGCTCCCAGGGTGGGGTCTGACCAAACGAGCAGACGCCGTTAGGCCTATTCTGCAGGCATTTTAGTATGCTAATTTAACACACATGTTCTGAGAATGCAGTGAGGTCCAAAAACTTTGGAATGACATTCAAATAGTACTAAATAACATTGTATGATTAAGAGGTGGTGTCTGGTGAAGACAGTGCAGATTTAATCACGGGGTACAAAACCATGTGGTGAAAACAGCGACAGGGAACATATAGCACAGACATAATAGTGCTGTCCTTGTGTCTGTTGCTATCCCTGTGGCTGTTTTCACCTTCCAGATGTCTGCTTGGAAGTGTGCTGTCACTGGCTCTGTGGATACAGTAACAGGTTATGGATGGTAGTGGTGCCTATGGCTGTCCTGGGTTCGGGTCTCACCTCCACACTTCTTTTTTTCCCTCAGTTGCCATGCTGCCACCCCCCCCTTGCCTTCTCTCCTGCATCTGCTGTACTGTAGCCCCCCCCTTCCTCAAGCTATTTCATCCTCCAACTTACCCCGTCCTCTTTCTCTCCATCCTCACCCAAGTGGAGTGCACCACAGAGTTCCTCTAGTGACTCTGCCCACTCACCTGGATTACGCCCATTCCCCCACATGTGTCCCCCTTGGAGCTGATTATATTATAGGGGGGGGTGGAGGGCACCCCCCACTGCAAAGGGTATGTGGCCTCCACAGAAAATTACTTTTTGCAAGAGATGTTGTCAACGCTATTTTGTGCGCACAGTTTTGTGTTGTGCCACGCTATTCTATCCACATGGTTATCACCTAGACCCTTAAGAGGTAACATTGTTTTGGAAACTTGTCTGACTGGACATTTTGATGGCAAGAAGCACTGGACCAAATAGCAAAAACTCACAATCCTACTCACTGCAGCTTCAAGCAAGAATACCATCCTTTAGATATGGACAGAGAATAGGCCTCCCATTATTAAGGAGTGGAAAAATGAATGCTTAGAAATACGAAGAATGAAGAAACTCATCAACTGATGACAGGTCAAGGGGGCATTTTCCAGTCCCATACAAATGGAAAATTATTCACAATGTCTTCTCATTAGGCTTAACTAATGGGTAGATATATAAATGCTAAGTGAATCAACCTAGTATAGCAGGAAAAAATCTATTCATCTGCGTACTACTATACCAACTTCATGTCACAGAATTACATCATTTGCATTCTTTGGTGCATAGTGTCTCTGTTTGGAATATCTGTGGTCTCTAGTTTCTTCTCTGTTTTTCTTTCCCTTTCTGTATCCCTTTCTTTCTTTCATTCTCTCTTCTAATAATAGGAAATAAAGAGGGCATGTTAAATGAGTAGAAGATCAAAGTATCTTACTAATAGAATATAGAGGTTTTTTTTAATTAGTTGCATTATGTGTGTTTTAGGAAAAAAGCTAGAAATACTTTAGAAATATTTTTTAATTTACTTATATATTTTAAAATTTTGTTTTGTGTTATTTATATATTTATTATATACAATAGGTTTGCTGTTCTGTAGTACACTAATTTTATAGTATGTTTTGAAAAATTTTAATAAAATTACGTTGATAAAGATGTATGAAAAAAGTGGATGAATACAAAACCACATACAAAAGTAACAGTGGGAAAGAAAAAGCTTCTACCGCCTACAGGTTCCACAGAAGGGGAGGCAGAGGCAGGAGATACTTCCCAGGAGCCTGTACCTCTTAAGCCCCCTATGAGTACCAGTCACAAAGGGGTTACTGTAGGGACAGAGGCAGAAGGGCCTCCAGGTGCAGTGCTGCAGCTCCAGCAGCACCTAAGCCCCAACCAAAACAAAACCCTTGACAGTTCTGCCTGGGTCACCAAATTATTGCCAGTGGGGGGTAGGCTGGCTCATTACTTCTAGGAATGGGAAACATTACCACAGACAACTGGGTTCTAGAAGTAGTGGGCCAGGGGTTGGCTCTGCAGTTCAGACACTTTCCAAAACTGCAGAAAAAAACAGCTTTTCAGCTCATTCCCCCACAGAAAGAATTCTGCTGGAATTTCAGTCAAAAGCTGTTAAATATCAAAAGCCATAGAAAAGGTCCCTGCCTTCCAGCGGAGAAGGGTCCAGTTCTCAAGATGCTTCCTGACCGACAAGAAAAATGGTCAGTGGCAACCCATCTTGGATCTCAGGTTTCTTAACAAGCATTTGAAGAAAGAAACTTTCAGGATGGTCACACTGAGGACAGTAATATAATTGCAGATGGGTCATTGGCTGGGATCACCGGATCTGAAAGGTGCCTATTTTCATATCCCAATCAAACCATCACACAGGAATTATCTCAGATTCAAGCTGGGGAACTGCCAATACCCATTTACAGCTCTTCCTTTTGGTCTCACCTCAGCTCCAAGGGTTTTCATAAAGTGCTTGGCAATGGTAGCAGCACATCTGAGAAAACAAGTAAGGTGGTTTTCCTCTACCTGGACAACTGACTAGTCTTGGGGAGAACAAAACAAGAGGCAAGGTGCTCAGTTCATTTGGTAACAAGCACCTTGGAGAACCTGGGATTCCTGATAAATCTGCAGATATCTCAGTTAGAATCTGTTCAGGTACTGGAATTCATTGGAGCAGAGTTAAACACCCTGTAGGGGAAGGCCGTCCTACCAGAGTGTCAGCGTTGATAGCAACGGTGAAAGCAGACCAACCAAGACAGCAGGGGACTTTCTACAATGACTGGGACACATAGTCGCATCTACAGCAGTGGTTCCTTTGGCCAGGTTCCAAATGAAACTTATCCAATACTACTTAGGAGACAACTGGTCTCAAAGTGGGATACACTCTCAATGCTGGTGCCAGTGAAAAAGGCACTGATAGTCACTGGTATAGTGGAAGGAAGAAAGCAACCTGAGAGAGTGCCTTCCTTTCCTTCTGCAATCACCAACAAGTATCCTTACTACAAACACTTTACTTCTTGGGGGTGCTCACCTGCAGGATCTCAAAGTAAGTGACACATGGAGCCCACAGTAGTCTGTAGAACACATCAACCTCCTAGATCTCAGGACAGTTCTACTAGCAATGCAGACATTCTCCTCCCAGTTGCAAGGTTAATTTGTTCAAAGCAGAACAGACACCACCACCACAACAATGTACTACATACGAAACTTGCCAGCAGAAACAGGCCTCATGGTCTATCAAGTCTGCTCATCTGTGCAGCTACCACCCTATATTGCAGCTGCCCTTCCCCCAACCCCCAGTACACTTCCTGGAACCGCTCATTGTCCTTTACCCAGCCCCTCCTCCTTGTTCTGTCCAATGGTCTTTTGAAACATCCCACTGTCCTGCAAGCCACCACTTCCTCTGGCAGAGCATTTAATTTCGACACTGCCCTTTCAGTGGAATCATGCCTCCTCATCTCCCTTCTGAATCTACCACCCTTCAATGTTAACCCATGCCCCTGGTGTCCCTTCTCTTCCTCAGCTTAAACAGCTCCTTTGTGCCCAATTTGTTGATCCCCTCTCTCCTCCAGGGTGAACAAACTCAAGAGACTCAGCCTTTCTTCGTAGGATCTACCTTCCATCCTCTGTATCATTTTCATCACCTTGTGCTGCACCACCTTGAGCAGCTTGATGTCCTTCCTCAGGTATGGATGCCAATGTTGCATGCAGTACTCCAACTGCGGCCTGACCAGAGACCTGTGAAGGGGCAGGATCACATCCTTGTGCCTGGACAAGAATCTTCGTGCAGTGCATCCGAGCATTCTATTGGCCCTAGCCATGGCCCTCCTGCATTGAGCAGAGTTGTTCATGCTCTCCATTACTATGACCCCCAGGTCCTTCTGCTTCTCAGTGACCCCCCCCTAACCACACGCCACCCAACCAGTATTCCCTCCTCAGGTTCCTCACCCCAAAGTGCATAACTTTGCACGTCTTTGTGTTAAAACCCAATTGCCACCTTACTGACCACCCTTCTAGTCTGGTTAGATCACCCAGTAGCCTCTGCCACCCTCTGTGTTGTCCACTACAGCTCCCATCTTGGTGTTGTCTGTGAACAGACTGATTCTGCTCCCAACCCTGTGTGCAGTGTCTGATATGAACAGACCAAACAACACCAGCCCCAGGACAGAGCCCTGTTGCACACCGGTGGTCACTGGCTTGGAAGATGAGAGTCCCCCACTACTTCCACCACTACCCATTGCAGTCTATCTCTGAGCCAATTCCTGATCCAGCCAACCATCTTCGCCCCAACCCCTATGTACTCCAGCTTTGCCCCCAGTCGCCCATGAGGGACTGAATTAAAGGCCTTGCTGAAGTCCAAGAATAGGACATACACTGCATGGCCCTTGTCCAGTTCCCTCATCACCCAAATGTAGTGTTCAATTAGGCTGATCAGGCCAGATCTCACTGAGACAAACCTGTGTTGCTGCCCATCCTAGAGATCTTTGACCTCCATTAAGGTTACCAGTCTCTCTTTCAAGATTGCTTTCATGAGTTTCCCCACTATAAAAGTGAGACTGACAGGTCTGTAGTTGCCTGTCTTGTCCTTTGTGCCACTCTTGTGGATAGGCACCACATGAGCCAACCTCCAGTCCTGCGGCATGTACCCCATGTCCAGGAAGGGGTTGAACAAGTCTGCTAGTGGCCTGGCTAACACATCCACCATTTCTCTCAACACCCTAGGGTGAATGTCATCAGGACCTGGTGCCTTATCCACCCTAAGTGCCTGCAGACTATCCAGTACCCTGCTTTTTTGAATCACTGCGTCAGTCATCTCTTCCCTCTCGTCCCCACCCTTCCCATCCATCGAGGTAGCAGACCTTCTGCCTCCCTCATGAACACAGAGCAGAATACTCATTCAGTATCTTTGCCTCTTCCCCTTCCTTCTCCACCCACCCCCGTCCTTCCTAATCCTAACTGTTTGGACCATGTGTCCTCTTTTCCCTCACACATCTGTGGAATTCCTTCTCCCCTCCCTTATGCCCTGAGCCAGTTTCAGCTCTCTGACAGCCTTGGCCTCCCTTTCTAATTTGGTTACTCCCTTGGTCCTCTTTGCATACGACTCCCTGTCCTTCCCTTTCCCAGTTCTTTTCATTCTCCTGAATGCAGCTGTCTTGGCCCTTGCCCCCTCCAACACCCTCCTGGTCATCCAGCATGGCACCTTAGCCCTGGACTTTTTGCTCAGGGTCCTGGTGCATGCTACAGTAGCTTCCCTTAGGCCAGACTTTATGATGTCCCACTTTTGATTTGCATCCGTCTCTGACCCAATTCCCTCAAGTTGCCTCTTCAGTATTTCTTTCATCCTCCCAAATTCCACCCATCTGAAGTTTGCTACCTTAGTTGCTGACCCCCCCCCGCCTCCTTGGTCATGCTGAGCCTGAATTATACTGAAAGGTGGTCACTCCCAGCTAGTGGCTCCTCCACCGGTATCTACCTCACCACCTCCTTGTTAGATAGTACCAGGTCCAAGATGTTGTCCAGTCTGGTTGGTTCACTAACCAACTGCATCAGGTGGTTATCTTGGAATATATCCAGAAGAGCCTGTTCCCTGATGCTGGAGGTGGCAAGGGTTTCCCAGTCCATCCCAGGTAGATTGAAGTCCCCAAGAATCACTACGTTCCCACTCATCGCATCAGATCCACCAGCTCCCTGCACAGTGCTGGTGGTCTATACACCACACCTAGCTTCAGTTTCCTATGCCTCTGGTCCTGGAACTGCAACCACAGTACCTCTATCCTCCCCCTCATCCCTCATACACCTAATCTCGTCCTTTACATAAATCGCCACCCCCCTTTTCCTACTCCTCTGTCCTTCCTATACACCCTGTACCTGGGAATCATTAGATCCCAATCCTGGTGTTGGCTGGCCCACATCTCCATGATAGCTGCAATGTCCACTTTCCCAATGCTTAAGAGAGCCTGACGCTCAGCTACTTTGTTTCCCAGGTTCCTCACATTCAGGGAGACTACCCTTCACCCAGCTCCTGTATTCTCCTTGCTCTGCTACCTCCTCCTGACTCCCGCCCCCTCAACTCCCCCTCATTGCAAACCCTTCTATCTTGGGGGGGTCAGCTCATACAGATCCCCTACCTGTCAGCCCTGCCCACTAGCTGCACATTCACCACCCCCCCTTCCTAGTTTGAAATCACTCTGGAAGCTATGTATTCCTCCAGTTTCTGCTTCAAGGTTTGCTGCTCAGCCCTACTCAAATGCAACCTGTATGCTGCATATAGGTCGCTGTTGTCATATATGCTCCCCCAGTCCCCCACCAGCCTGTATCCTTGTGAGCAACACCACTCCCCCAACCAAGAATTAAACTCCACAATCCTGTCCTTCCTCACCTTGCTTTCCCTGGGTATCTGAGGCACTTCAGAGAAGGCCACTGAGCACCTGCCCCCCTTTACACAGCTTCCCTAGTTCTTCAAACCTCTCCCAAACCAACTCCACCTGACTCTCCGCCAGGTCATTAGTGCCTATGTGCACCACCATGTGAGGTTTTTCCCTTCCTCTCCAGACACATCTCAGCAGAGCCTGCCCCGCACTTCCTGCAGTTAGACCTGGTACAGATTCCACCCATATCTGACTGTGTCGGTCGCCCCTCTCTCCCCACCTGACCCCTTTTATATGGAGTCACCTAACACCACTGCTCCACCCCCCCACTCCCTTCTGCCTGTACCCACCTGCAACCCCTTCCCTTCCCTCCCTTGGGTGTCCCCTCCTGCCCAGCAGCACTCAATCCTCCCCTTGTCTTCCCCTTCCCCTTTCAGCTTGCCCCCCTTGCCTACCTCCCTTTCCCATTGTCTGACATGCCATCTGTTATTTCCCCACCCCAAGTGCCCTCCAACTCTCCTTGGCTGCTGTTCCCCACCGCTCCACCTGCCTTGTCTCCCCTCCCACTATCCTTCAAGCCCCTCTCCCTCCCCATCATGACACCTGTCCCCAAGCTCATCCTGCCTTGACAATTGCCTGCCACACTCATGGTAGTACCATCTTCCCCCCTCTGCTACCAACATTAGAACCTCATAGCTGTTACTTAACCTTATCCCCTTCCTACTGGCAATATAGTTCATGCCATAGTGGTTTGGGACCCACATTATGTTCCATAGCCCATTTCCCCTACCCTCTCGCCCCAGTCAGCTCAAACTCTATCTCCCTGTAAGCCCAAGGAGGTGTCCCCCCTACTCCCACTCCACCCCACCCCTCCCTTAACCTTCTTAATTCTCCCAACAACCAGTTGACCTCTGCCTGCAGTGCTTTCAGTCTTCAGTAAATGGGACATTCCTATAGTCTCCACAATGTACCCATCCATACAGCAACCCCACAGTCATTGCAGCCCACCAGCCTGTCACCCCTTTTAGCCCCTGCCTCTCGCACCAGTTTCCCTTCCCTTGATGTCTACCCCACCTCCCCAGCCCACTTTGCCAGTCCTGCCAGCCCGAGTTCATACCTCTCAGCAGTTGCATCATCCCCACCCCCTCTCCATCCTTCCCCCTGCATTCCCACCATACTCAGTGAACAGTTTCGCTCCCTCAGTCCACTCCTGGTGTTCTTGTCTGGTGTTGTAGTTAGAAATTACCCTCCAACTTCACCCAGCCTTACAGTAAGAAATTATCCTAAAAAACTCGCCCCTCTCAAGGAGTGGCCCCCAATAAGAAAATACCCTCAAAATGTAATCACCTCAATGAGTATCCCCAACTCAGCACATGCACCCAAGACCCACAGGTTTAAACCCAACACAGTATGAGTAGTCAAACCTAGGGAACTATCCTGAAAACTTAATCCCCTCACTGTGTATCCCCTACACAGCACTTGTGACCAGCCCCACAAGTTTAAACCCAACCCAGCATAAGTACTCAAAGCCTAGAGCAGCCCCAACAGAAAGAGATTACCTACAACATTTTTACCCCCCAAGGAGTAGTTTCCACAAGAGAATACCTTCAAACTTAACCACCTCAGGGAGTATCCCAAAACCAGCACGTGATCATGCTCCACAGATTAAAACCCAACCTAGCATATAATCAAAGCCCATGGCACACAGTCCATGAGCGCTCTTGCAAAATTCTTTGGTACAGTACCTTAATCTGTTCTTTTGTCCAGCCCCTGGGTCTTTAATCCAGATGAGTTGACAGGCTTCCAGTCAGGTCAGGCTAAAGGACTTCCTGGGACCCGTCCCCTCTTCCTCTCCTGTTGGTGTACTTCTAGAATGGACAGGCTAAGTCGCCCATTTAATATTGGTGGTGGTGCGGGAGGGTGGGTGGGAGAAAATTATAATTATTCCTGGAGCTCTGGCTAAGCTCCCCGGTCCCTCCTGCTGCTGCCAGGCCCTGCTGTTCTCCTTCCACTGCTGATCCCTCCAGTGGCCCCACCACATGTAGCTCTCTCCTCGGTGCGGCGCCGCACTTGGAAACCTCCAAGCAAGGAGAAACAAGATCCTCAAAACTACAGATAAAAGAGAGAACTTTTTTACTATAAGAGCCTGTAAATTATGGAACAGCCTGCCACAATACCTAGTTGATCTGTCCAATTTTAACAAATTTAAGGCTCATTTGGACAAATACCTGTTGGGGTTCTAGGTGCTATGTGCCCACTAGGAGTGGGAGACAGTCATAATGGGTTTAGTGCCTTCTTCTGTCTTCAGATACTGAGTAGCTATTTACAGAGACAATCGGGATCTGGAACCTGGCCTATTCCTTAGAAGCAAACATATTTGCAGTGCATCTGCCAGACAAAGACATTGTCCTGGCAGATTCCGTAAGTAGAATCAGCCAGAGGAAATCATGAATGGACTTTAAACAAACTCACTCTGGCCACAGTATTCAGAAGGTGGGGCACTCCCAATATAGACCTGTTCACCTCTTGGGAGAACAACAGTTTTGTTGCAGTCCCCCAGCCAGAGGAACAGTCCCACAGGATGACATAGTACTGAACTGGATGAGGAGGTTCCCGTATGCCTTCCCACCATTTCCACTCATACAGAAAGTACTTCTGAAGCTCAGGAGAGAACCTGCATCAGTGATTCTAATAGCCCCAAACTGGGTGTAACAGGCCTGGTACTCAGTGCCGTTGGTCCTATCTGACAGGAAGCCAGTCAGTGTGCCATTAAGTCACAATCTGTTGACTGTATCCCAGGGCAGAATAACAATCATAAACCCTAGGACAGTACACCAGAGGGCATGATTCTTGAGGAGTTAGAATTTTCGGGATTGGATCTTTGAGAGGAAGTCCTGAAGGTGCTTAGGGTTTCAAGATAACCAGCTACCAGGAAGGCATATTCCTCTAAGTGGAACAAGTTATGTTACCGGTATGCTTCAAGAAAGATAACCCCAATAGAGGCAGAGTTGCCTGTAATTCTGGAACATCTAGTACACCTGCAGTCATTAGGCCTACGGCCTTCAAAGTTGAAGGTGCACTTAGCAGTAGTGTCAGCTTAGATATCAGCTGGTAAGGGAAAGTCAGTGCCTCACAATCCATTTTCAGAAGGTTTTTTAAAGGCCTCAGCCACTTGTACCCACCAGTGAGGGACCCTGTCCCACCTTGGGATCTCTATATATGCTTTGCCCATCTTATGGAAGCTCCCTTTGAGCCTGTGGAAGCTGCTGACCTAAAGTATGTCACATGGAAAACCATATTTCAAACAACATGAAGTCTTGCTATATTATGACATATGCAGTATAACCCCAGGTTAGAACTGCTCCAGAGGTGAAAGAGTTAACTTTCCATGCAGGGCATGGAATCTTGAGCTCGAGCTCAGTTGAACACTCTGTCTGTTGTAGTTCAAACTTAAACTGTCAGATTCTTTACTCCGCCTCACTGAACAGTCGCTCCGGATATTCCTCCTGCTGCTCGGTTCGTTTGTCGGTTTTAAAGTGTAATTCTCGGTTTATTTTACCGAAATTTAACCGCAATTGTCGGTTCAAGCTCTGTCTGTGGTATTGTAAGTAATAGATAGGCTTTTCTTTATTTTCTTCTGTGTGGAACTTGTAAACGTCTTTTCGGTTCGGTCTGAACCGATCAGATTGGGTTTAAAATTACTTTCTAGTCCTTTACAGTGCGGTTCCCGGTTCTTATCGGTTCTAAAAAAAACAGATATTATTATGGTTTTTTCCACGACCCGTAACACGGTTGGGAACCGATAGGAGAGTCTTGCTTGGCGGATTGCCATTAACGGGCAAGTTTTGGTTAGGCTGGCACTATGTCTGAGAAACCCAAAAGAAAAACGGACCCACTGGGTTTCAACACTGTGGCCTCTGTGGGGAAGCCTTTGCTAGGCTGACCCACACACCACTTGTGTATATTGTCTGGGGTTTGACCACCTCAATGCAGACTGCCAGATTTGTAAGAATTTTCCTGCTGCCACCGTGGAAAAGAGAGTTGGTAGGCTCAGGGAAAGGGAGGCCAAAAAGTCCGCTTACCCAGATGGCCAGCCTGGTTCAGTTCCAACCGAACCTGAAGGAGTGCCCTCTGACCAGGGCGATACTTCCTTGGGCAAACGAAGAGCCAGCTCTGAGGAGCCAGTTCCAACTAAAAGGACTAGAAAGTCAGCTAGTTTGGGGCCAAAAGTTCTTTCTCCAACCACTGAGGAAATAGCCAAAGCTATTCAAATTGTCCAGTCTCTTTCCCTGGTTCCGTCCGAACCGACACCATTAGGGAAGCAGTCGGTTCGGACGGTTCCTCCGGTTCAAGATTATGATTTTGAGGATTTTTATGAACTGGAGGAAGGGAAGGGGGGTATGAGGAGAGTGAGTGTGATTTTGAAAGTCTGGATGTGCCCATTGAACCGGACATCTCTCCAGACAGACCCTCAGGCATTTCCCCTTCTAGGCTATCTGAGTCCCCTTCTCATTTTTTGTTTTCAAGAAAGTTGCTGAGACTCTGCAACTCCCTGTTGAGGAAGCTGTTGATGATCAAGAAGAGCCTGATTTTGTGGAAATGATGGATATTCCAGAGTCTAGGAGACTGTCTATTCCCTTGCACAAATCTTTTAGGAAACAGACAGTAAAAATTCTAAAAACTCCTCATTCTGTCCTCCCTGTGGATAAGAGGATGGACAAGAGGTATGCTTTATCAGGCTCTGATATGGAGTTCCTAACCCAGCAATGCAGCCATGTGGGGGTAGTGCAGGCTGCAGCCTGTGACAAAGCTAATATTCCTCTAGCCTCTCACCCTCCTGAAAAGGATTCCAGGAGGATGGATGCCATGGCAAAGAAACAATACATGGCAGCATCTTTGGGACTCAGACAGGCAAATTATATGGCTTATGCAGCTAGGTACCAGAAATCCAGATGGGATACTGTCTGGCCCCTAGCAAAACAGGCCCCTGACCAGCTTGCCAGGGAGCTGGAGCAGGTGGCTGCGGATGGTATTGAGGCATCCAAGGTGCAATTTTATGCTGCAGTAGACTCTAATGATGTTTCATCAAGAGTCATGGCTACATCTGTGTCTCTTCGCAGAATGGCCTGGCTCAGATGTACTGCCCTGTCACAGTATACTCAGTCTAAGGCTATGGATTTTCCTGTTGTGGACAATTCTCTGTTTGGGGAGCAGACAGAGAATTATATGAAGAAAATGGATGAGTATAGGACCACCTATAGGAGTGCACAGGCCAAAGAAAGGCAAGCCACTCCTCAAAGGCAGCATGTCAGGGGCAGGGGCAGGCCTTTTCATAGGCCTTTTACCAAGCCAGGCCTCCTCTTCTGCTTATGCCCAGAGGGGTTCTTTAGAGGAAGGGGCAGAAGGGTTCTAGTAAGCCTACTTCACCCTCAACCCAAAGCCCCTGCAAAACAGGCTCCTGATGGGGTAGCAGGGCGATTCTCCACTACCCGGTAGGGGCAGGCTGGCTTACTTTGTCCAGGACTGGAAGTCTTTAACATCAGACAAGTGGGTCCTGGAAGTAGTAAGCCAGGGACTGGTTCTGAGCTTCAAAAAATTTCCGAAGATGAGAGCCAGGTCTTTTCCACCTGCAAACCCATCAGAGGCACTTGCCCTGGAAACAGAAGTTTCTTCTCTCCTGGCTCCCAGAGCCGTGGAAAGGGTTCCAACCATACACCAGGGCAAAGGGTTGTACTCCAGGTACTTCCTTACCCCAAAAAAGAAAGGAGAATGGCGGCCCATCCTGGATCTCAGGAATCTAAACAAGCACCTTTTAAAACCAAAGTTTAAAATGGTGACTCTGGGGATTATTTTACCTTCTCTAAGGCCAGGGGACTGGCTAGCCTCCCTGGACCTCAAGGATGCCTACTTCCATGTTCTCATCAGAAGCTCCCATTGAAAGTACCTCAGATTCGAACTGCCCTCAGGCCATTACCAGTTCAGAGCAATGCTCGTCGGCCTCACCTCGGCCTCGAGGGTGTTCACAAAATGCCTGGCAGTAGCAGTTGCTCATTTAAGAAGGCAAAAGATTGCCATCTTTCCTTATCTGGACGACTGGCTCATTGTAGGCCAGTCTCCAGAACAGGTCAAACTACACTTACAAGTAACCCAGCAACTGCTTACATCTGTAGGTTTCCTTCTCAGTCTTCCAAAGTCAGTTCTGGAGCCTGTCCAGCTTCTCATCTTCATAGGCGCAGAACTGAACACAAAAGAAGCCAGAGCCTTCCTCCTTCTGGAAAGAGCAAGGACCTTGGTCTCTCTGGCCTCTTCTTTCACCCTGCAGGTCTCTCGACCAGCAAGGCATTTTCTTCAGCTCGTGGGGCACATGGCTGCTTCTACAGCTGTAGTGCAGGGAGCAAGATTTCAGATGAGGGACATCCAGTTCCATTTGAGAACCTTTTGGTCTCAGAGGACAGATCCTCTAACTAAATTGATTCCAGTGACTCGAACCCTGATCCAGGCCCTCCAGTGGTGGCAGGATCAGAACAGTCTGAGACAGGGGGTTCCTTTCACTCCCCAGTCTCATTCCTTGACCCTTACTACAGATGCATCCCTCTTGGGGTGGGAGCTCACATGGGCAACCTTTCCACCCAAGGGCTGTGGTCCCCTCAGGAATCTGTGCTCCACATCAATTTGTTGGTGCTCAGAGCAGTTTTTCTAGCACTCCAGGTTTTTTCCACATCTGTTCAGAACAAGGTTGTTCAGATCAGAACAGACAATACCACTACAATGTGGTACATCAACAAGCAAGGGGGCACTCGGTCTACGGCCTTGTGCACCGAAGCAATGAAGTTGTGGTCTCTGGCTTATTCTCTGAATGCCTCCCTTACGGCAGTTCACCTCCTAGGAAAGCACAGTGTCCTAGCAGATGCCCTCAGCAGGATTTCCCAGGGCCATCACGAATGGGCACTGGACCCCTAGTACTGGAGGTAGTATTTGCCAGATGGGGCACCCTCAAATAGATCTCTTTGCAGCCCCAGACAATCACCAACTTCCTTTTTGCTGCAGGCCCCAGTGTTGGGCTCAGTCCCTCTGGATGCCTTCCTCCTCAGTTGGGAAGGAAGTTCCTCTATGCTTCCCCTTCCCCTTCTTTCAAGGTGCTAGTCAGAATCAGATCTCAATCCTGCAAGATGATTCTGATTGCTCCAGATTGGGCCAGGCAGCCCTGGTACCCACTCCTCATGTCCTTAGCAGTCCACCTTCCCCTGTGTCTTCCCAGGAATCACAACCTGTTAACCTGTGCCCAGGGGAGAGTTTGGTATCAGAACCTCAAATCTCTCAATCTCAAGGCATGGCTCTTGAAGAGTTAGAGTTTGCTGACCTACACCTTTCCCAAGGTGTATTGGATATATTGAAGGCCTCTAGGAAGCCTTCCACCAGGGCTACTTATAATTCAAAATGGAAGAGATTTTCCATTTGGTGTGCTGGTAAACATATTTCCCCAGAATCTGCTGGGCGTGCCTGATCCTGGATTATTTGGTGCATTTGAATTCCTTGGGGCTGAGACCAGCTACCCTAAAAGTGCACTTGGCAGCTGTGTCTGCCTTCTTATCAACAGGTAAGCCCTCTTCTTTTCAGCTCACCCTGTGTTCTCCAAGTTTTTAAAGGGTTGCTTCACACCAACCCTCTGTTCAGGACCCTGCCCTGCTTGGGATCTTAATATTTGTATTGCTCAGCTTATGCAGCCCCTTTTGAGCCATTGTCTTCAGCAGAGCTTAGTACTTGACTTGGAAAACTGTGTTTCTGGTAGCCATCACCTCTGCCAGGCGCATAAGTGAGCTACAAGCATTGTCAGTGGAGCCTGATTTTATCTCCTTTCATAGAGATAAGGTGGTCCTCAGGACTAACAGGAAGTTTTGCCTAAGGTGGTTTCAGACTTCCACTTAATCAATCCATGTCTCTTCCTGTGTACTTCACTGACCATTCCTCCTCTGGTGAGAGGAGATTGCACAGTTTAGATGTCAAAGAGCCCTTAGTTACTATATAGAGCGTACCAAGGTCACAGGTTTGAATCCCTCCAATTGTTCCTCACTTATGATGAGGTTGGTAAAGGGAAACCTGCCACTAAAAGATCCATTGCCAGGTGGATTGTCTCTTGTATCCAATTCTGCTATGAAAAACTGGGTAAGGTTCCTCCCTCAGGCCTGAGGGCTCACTCTACCAGAGATACAGCTGCGTCTCTGGCTGCTACCAGGGACATTCCTATCCTAGAGATATGTCAAGCAGCTACCTGGAAAACAGTTCACACTTTTACTAAGCATTACTCCCCGGATATCCAGGCTAGGAGTGATGCTCGATTTGCAACACAACTGTGCTTCAGAGCCCTATTTCCCAAGTAGGTTCTGTCCCTCCTCCATGGAGGTACTGCTGTGTAGTCTGCATATGTCATAATATAGCAAGACTTCATGTTGTTTGAAGAAAAAATTACTCACCTTAGTAATGTTGTTTCTTCTAATGGAATCTTGCTATATTATGATCACCCCCCAGCCTGCCCCTCTCAGAACCTCTATTTTTGGGATGTGGGTGGGCAGTGCAATGTTGGCACTTCATAGATGCCCACTTTATTTTCACCCTTTCTTAGAGTGCTTAGGTGTTATGCTTATTTTTCTCTCTTGATTCCCCTGACTTGGGTCTTTGTTTTGGGATCAAGAGTAAAAATGTGTTTTTGTAGTTAGTAGCCAGTGGGCTAGTGTAGGTTTACGGCTTCCACACAGAACCTTAGTGAGTTTTTGCTCATAAAGATCTGACAGTTTAAGTTTGAGCTACAACAGACAGAGTGTTCAACCGAGCTCGCGCTCTAGATTCCATGCCCTGCATGGAAAGTTAACTCTTTCACCTCCGGAGCAGTTCTAACCTGGGGTTATACTGCATATGTCATCATATAGCAAGAGTCCATTAGAAGAAACAACATTACTAAGGTGAGTAATTTTTTCTTCTGGTTGCTATGACTTCTGCTAGGTGGATAAGTGAGTTGGAAGCCCTCTGCACAAGTGTACCATCAAGAGGGCGGGGGAACAAGGGTGCAGAAACAAGGGTACCGTAATGTGGGTGCACAGGACTTGTGGGTATGCTGCGGGAGGGCGTCTTGCTGCCTCCTGCTCCCCGATATGCCCTGCCGCAGAGTTTGTTATAACAACTCCAGGGGTGGGGGGCAGAGCCCCCCGCAATAGTACAGCACGAGTTGTGTGTGGTGCCATACTTTGCAGGTTAGTCTTTCAGGCGACATTGCATGATGTCACCCTTTTTGTCCCTCGCCTTCTTGACGGGCGCTCTTTTTTGCTGCACACTTTTTATTGGCACTTTCCTTGTCTGAGCCCACATTATGCAGAACTGTCTGCACAGAGCAAAACCACATAATCCCTTACAGGGATAAAGTAGTCCTTAGAACCAACAGAAAATTCCAACCTAAGGTGATATCTGAATTCCACCTGAATCAGTTGGTGATCCTTCTGCTACTCTGTCCAGAACACTCTAGTCCAGGTGAGCAAATGTTGCATAGCCTGGATCTAAAGGGAGTCCTGAGTATTTATGTTGACTGGACAAAAGATGTCAGATCTCAGAATAACCAGCTTTTTGTTATCTGTGGTGAGGTTGGCAAAGGAAAACCAGCTACAAAGAGATCTGTCTTTTACTATATAGTCTCTTGTATTCATTCTGTTATGAGAAAACTGGGAAACTGCCACCTAAAGGCTTATGGACACACTCCACAAGAGTTACCTCCCCCTCTGTGGCATCTTCAAGGGGTACCGCGTTGTTGGACATTTGCAAAGCAGCTACCTGGAAGACAGTACATCTCATCACAAAACACTACTGTTTGGACATACATTCCAGAAGGGATGCCAGCTTTGGAACTGCTGTCTTGCAAAACCTTTTTCCTAATTAGGTTCTGGACTCAGCCTCCCAAGATACTGCTGTGAAGTCTGCTAAGTGTGAACACTAAGTGAGGGATTCCTGGGGTTAGACAAAAAAATACTGTGTGTGCACCATTGGCTAACAATGACCGTAAAATGGTTGTTTGCATTCTGACTACATGTCGCCAAAAAACACTTTGTCACACTTCACTTAAAAACTATAATAAAGCTAACCATAATGGAATTTCTGAGCATTTAGCAAATATGGATTGGGACACCCTATTCCAGGACTGTACAGTTAAAAAGGCATGGGAGTTGTTCAAAAATATTGTTTTAGGTACCGAAAATAGATGTGTTCCCATTATAAAAAATGTAATAAGGAAGGAAAAATACCCGATTGGTTAACATCAAAAATTAGGAAGCAAATTCGGGTTAAACACAGAGCTTATGTGATATATATTGTTCTCCTTCTCTGTCACTTAACTGGCCTGTCCCTCTTAATTCTTAACTGTAGCACCATCCCAAAGCAAACTCCTAAACACTACATAAACTGGTGTCTCATTACTTTCCCCCTTTACTCTAATCTGGCCTGCAACTTTACGTTTGGCACAGCACCTTTTTCCAACCATGTCCCACCGCTACAACCCACAGTCTTCACCACTCTTTATCCTTCAATGCCTGGGTGCTCCTCTTTGCATCCTTGGGGTGCCTTAGACCTACATTTGTTGAGTTTTCGACCCCCTCCTCCCATACTCCTAGGTAGGGTCAGGTTAGGATATTGAAATTGCTACTGAATGCTGTTAAAACAAATCTTACTGATCCTCTTAATTTGCTTGGGAGACATTGCGCTCAACCCTAGCCCCCCCCCACCTTTATTTCTGCCCCCTTGGAAATGGAAAATCTAAAGGGTTTGAAAATTCTCCATGTTAATGTCTGTAGCCTCTAAAGAAAAATGGACTTAATCCAAACCTGGCATTAAGGATGCAAAACTTGAAGCAGTATCCCATTTTGTTAGAGAGAGAAAAGCAAGATCAAAAGAAGAAGGAAACCACTTTGGTTCTCAAGAACAGTAGCAGAAAAGGTCAGAGCCAAAAGGATGGCCTTCAGGAAATATAAAGGCATGCAGTGGGATGAAGATAGGGAGGCATACCAGACTTTCCTAAGGGAAGTAGGGAAGGCAGTAAAGCAGGCAAAGGCCCAAACCAAGGAAATACTAACATGAACAGTAAAAGAAGGTGACAAGACTTTCTATAGATACATTAGTGAAAGGAGAAAGTCCAGAGGGGGTATTGCTAAGATCAAAGGGGATAAGGGGAAGTGTTGTAGGAGGACCATGGAAAAGCATCTATCCTAAATAGATACTTCCGCTCAGTATTTACTGAGGAAAAGGTAGGGCAGGGCCCACAGCTCACCACCATGGACACAAGGGGAGGGAGGTGTACACTAGTCCTGTCACAAAAGAAAGGGTCCTACAGGAGCTCGCTAAGCTCAGGGTGGACTAGGTAATAGGACCTGATGGCATACATTCCAGGGTACTAAAGGAGCTAAGGGAGGAACTAGCAGAGCCATTATTAGAACTGTTTAGTGAGTCTTTGAACACAGGAGAGGTCTCAGAACACTGGAGAAGGGATCATGTGGTCCCGCTCCACAAGAGTGGTAGCAGGGAACTACAGACCAGTCAGTCTTACCTCAGTAGTGGGCCAGATTATGGAGGCACTCCTTAAGGAAAGGATAGTGCAACACCTGGAATCCATGGGAGCACAGGATCCAAGACAGCATGGGTTTACAACAGGAAGGTACTGTCAAACTAATCTCATGGATTTCTTTGGCTGGGTAACCAGAGTGGTGGACGAAGGGGGAGCAGTTGATATCATCTACCTTGACTTCAGCAAAGCTTTCAATACTGTTCCACATAGAAGATTGATTAATAAGCTGGGTAGGCTCTGGCTGGGTCAAAAGTTGGCCAATGGGGTGGCAAACTGGTTGGCGGACAGAAAACAGAGAGTGGGAGTAAATGGTATGCAGTCAGAAGAGATGTAAGTCATAAGTGGGGTACCTCAGGGATCAGTCCTGGGGCCAGTCCTCTTCAATATCTTTATCAGTGACATTGCAGAAGGACTGGAGGATAAGGTTGTCTGTTTGCAGATGACATCAAGATCTGCAACAGAGTAGATGATCCAGATGAGGTGAGCAGAATGAGAAGAGATCTAGATAAACTGGCAAAATGGTCGGAAGAGTGGCAACTTGGTTTTAATGCAAAGAAGTGCAAGATTATGCATATAGGGAAGAGAAACCCTGAAGCCACCTATAGGTTGGGAAGGGAGTTGCTGGCAATCACAAGGGAAGAAAGAGACCTGGGCATCATCATCACAGATTACCTGAAATCATCCAAGCAGACCACTAAAGCAGTAGGTAAGGCTAGAGGGATGTTGGGGTGTATTAGTAACGGTATCACAAATCATAAGAGGGAGGTAATAATCCCTCTTTACAAGACACTGGTTAGGCCCCAGCTGGAGTACTACATGCAGTACTGGAGACATCACCTGCACAAGGACATTAATAAAATGGAGGCAGTCCAGAGAAAGGCAACCAAAATAGTGCAGGGACTGTATCAGAAAACATATGAGGACAAATTAACAGAGCTCAATATGTATACCCTAGAGCAAAGGAGAGAGAGAGGTGATATGATCGAAACATTTAAACATCTTAAGGGCATTAACATAGTGAAAGAGTCTAACATGTTTCAATATAAGAAAAATAGCAGGACAAGAGGACTCGGCATAAGAATAGAGGGAGGCCAATTAAGGGGTAATGTGAGGAAGTTCTTTTTCACAGAAAGGGTGGTGGATGCATGGAACGGCCTACCTTAGAAAGTGGTGGATATGAGTACAGTACAGGACTTCAAACAGGCATGGGGCAGGCATAAGGGAGCAATAAAGATGAGTACGAACAGATAGGCCATTGACAGAGTACAGGCCTATGGCACATTCAGGTAGAAAAAATGGGCAGACTGGATGGGCCTTGCGGTCCTTATCTGCCGTCAGCTTCTATGTTTCTGGGTAACCACTCTTCCCTAGATGTTCTTGTTATCATTGAGTCCTGGCTTAAACCTTCCACTCAGGATACTGAAATAAATTTCCCTTCTTATAAAGTCTACAGAATGGACAGGCAGGCTAGAGGGGGCGGAGTTACTATCTACCTACAGGATAAATATAGTGCCTCTGTTACTAACTCCACCTCTGAGCCTAAAGAATTTGAATACATTTCCATTAAGATACATATCTCCCCCTCCCAATCACTTGCAATTATAGGGTGTTAATGGCCCCCTTTGGCTGGCCTAAAGATCCTACAGTACCTGAGCACCCTACTTGATTCTTCATCCCCAGCGGTCATAGTAGTGGGTGACGTAAACCTTGACTGGTACTCTGCCTGTTCAAAACCCCTTCAGGACTTGTGTGATGCCTTCAGGCTCCAACAACTCATTATGGAATCCACCCAACCAAACGCAAAATTCCCCGCCAACAGCTAATTTCTTGATATCATACTAGTAAACAAACCACACCTGTTCTCCCATGTGGGTGTCTTTCCTAGTGATCACTGCATCATTGCATGTGTAAGATCCCTACCAAAATCTGTCTCATCCTCCAGATACATCTTCAAAAGGTGCCACTGGAACCTTGACATTTCTGCCTTCCTTACTGACTTGCAACATGCAAACTGGCAAGAATTATTTCTTGCTCCATCTGTTATCGAAGCATATAATATACAGTATTCCATAAGATTCTCATGGACACTTTTAACTAGCATGCCCCATTAAAAAAAATCTGAACCAAGAAAATATCCTGCCCATGGTTCTCAACCAGCCTTAACACAGCTGTTCTATATAGGGATGCCCTGTGGAAAAAGACAAGGAAGACTGAGCTTCCTGCTGACTGGACTGCCTTCAGAGTAGCCAGATATCGGTGCACAAAGCTTACGAGGGTTGCTAAGTCAAGTTACTATAATAACAAACTAGAAGTGTCCACTCATTGCACCTCCACATTTTGGAAGACCCTTAAAGAGGTCGAGTGTAACAGGGTTTCCAACTCCCACCCCTCCAAAATCTCCACCAGCAATGTCACGTACATAGACAAACATGATATACTGAATGTGTTAAACAATCACTTTGCCACAGCAGGCCTGGCTTTTAACTCCTCCGCTGCCAGTGCTCTGCAAAACCAACCTATGTGGTCAGGACAAATCCTACTCTGCCAACGTAACAGCTGTACCTTCCTTCTCCTTCAGCCCAATCTCCCTGAAGCAGGTAGAAGATGCATTTTTCAAGTTAGATACTAGAAAAAGTTCTAGCGCAGACCTCAGACCCGTACTTTCTAAAAATCAGCTCCCATATTCTAGCCATCCCCACAACTCACATCTTGAATTTGTGCCTCATGCAGGGTACCCTTCCTGAGAGCTGGAAAACTGCCCATGTCATCCCCCTGTTCAAATCGGGGGATCCTGCCAACCTAAATAATTACAGGCCCATCTCTCTGCTTCCCACCCTGTCCAAAATGCTGGAAAAACTAGTTAACCAACAGATCAGAGACCATCTAGATTCGCACAACCTACTCACCCCTATATAGTCAGGCTTCAGACCTCAACACAGCACTGTCGCTGCTCTTGCAAAAGTTACCAATGACTAGTTGTGAACGCCTTTGATGACAAACTCTACGTGGGTGCCTTTTTCCTGGATTTAAGCAAGGCATTCGACACGGTGGACCATGCTATTCTCTTGGATATCCTCCGCAACATTGGCCTTGACTATGCCTCTCTCAAATGGTTTGACAACTACCTCATTGGTCGCTCACAGCAGGTCAAAGTGGAAGGAGTCCCCAAAAGCTCCTTCCAAGAGGCATACCCAAGGCTGTATCCTGGGCCTCCTCTTTCGCAATCTATATCAATAACATACATGCTGGTAATCAATTAGCTGATATTCATCTGTTCGCCAACGATACAGTCTTATACATCTCCAGACCTACTGCTGACAAAACATGTTCTGACCTCCAGCTCGAGTTCAGCCTCCTCCAGAAAAACCTCTTGCACCTAAAACTAGTTCTTCATGCAAAAAAAACAAAGGTTATGCTCTTCCCACCTTTTTCCAAATCTCCCCTAATACCTTGGTAGGTGCACAAACTCCTATCACCACCCTTCTCAATGAAACCCTTGAATTCGTTCATAAATTCCAGTGCCTGGGGATGTGGATTGACCACAAATTGACCTTTTTTGACCACATAGAGGAACTATCCAAAAACCTCAGAGACTTGGCATATTCTTCCACATTAAGCACTTGCTAACCTTGGAAGTGAGAACTAGAATCATGCAATCTACATTCCTCCCCCTACTCGACTATGGGGACATTCTTCACGGACAAGGAACTAGCACAGCTTTTTTTTTTATTTTTTTATTCTTCTTTAATTTCATACCACCATTTTGCAAACATACTTTTACATATGAAAGCTTTCACAAATTTTATCCTGTCAAAGTCTATTTCAACTAAAATACAACATCAAAACTTTGGCATTTAATGCAAGACAATATCTTACAGTCATTTTTTTATTTTCCTTTATATTATTTACACATGGTTTCTAAGTTATCTCATTTTAATGTATAAGCAGAAGATATTAATACTTAGGCACTTATAAGAGTGATCTCCCTTCTCTTTGTTTAAACAAGGCCTTTGCTACCATTTATTTTTCCTTGGTCTGGCCTCCCCTTTCGTGTCTTCGTATCCCCTATGTGAATCCATTTTTAATAACTTCATTTTCAATATGCTACTTTATTTGATCTTGATAGAGTTCCCTCCCGGTCCATCTTGTTGTATAGGACCCCATTCGATCTTGGAGTTGTAGGGAGATCTGTTCATTATGTTGAATAACTAATATTGCAGATTTCCACTCCGAAATTTGTGGGGTGGTTGTCTGTAGCCATTTTTTTGTAATGGATTTATAGGCTGAGCCTAATAATATTGACCATAAATATATTTTGGCTTTATCTTTAACCTCTACCGCCGGGATCCTCAGTAGTAAATTAGAGCCCATAAGTTTGCTTTGGATGTGTAACAGCAGCTTAATGTGACCTGTCACTTGTTGCCAAAAACCTGATATTTTTGGGCAGTCCAAAAAAAATATGTTTATGCGTGGCCCACGGCACACCACATTCTCTCCAACACTGGGGTGTACCTCCTGGATTTCTTACAGCCACAACTGTGGGGACTAAAAAGAATCTCACCCTTATCTTCCAAACAAATTCCCCTCCATATAGGAGAGGAGGTGGTTGCCCAGGTGCCTTTCCATATTTTAACCCAATCTTTAGGGGATATTGTCTGCGTCAACTCCTATTCCCATCTTGTTTGAGTCTGTGTCATTGCATGAGACGCATGCTGTACTAGGAATTTATATATTATTGTTATTGCCCTTTCTCCGTGGAGTGAGGACCATATATGCTTAAAAGGGGTATTATCCTCTACCTGTCTGGTACTCCTCTCATTATGTCTAATCTGCTTAGAGATATAGTCTTTAATTTGGTAGTAAAATAATCTGTCTTTTTCAGACCATCCATATTTTCTCTGGGCTTCCTCAATGCCCAATATTACATTCCCTTTTAAAAGTTGCCATGGGACCTCAAGCTTTTTTTTAATCTGTTTTTTGTACCACTGGTTGTCAAATGTCTGGCTTAAAATAAACCACTTGTATTTCCAGTAGTGCTGTTGATCAGATTTACATTTTGTTCCCATTTGCCATTCTTTCAGGATGGCAGCCATTGCCTGAGGGGCTACCTGGGTGGCCTCCTTAAGATGTAGCGGGGAGAATAAACAGGCTGGGAGAGGGACTGCAAATGGTCTCGCCAGGTCTATTTGCTTCCATTTGGCCTGGTAGGACTTGTTGCCCCAAAGCAGCACCAGTCGCATCTGGGAGGCAATCCAGTAGTTTGGGAGCGATGGCAGGGCCACTCCCCCCATTTCCTTGGGAAGAGTCAGGTTCGAGAAGCTAACCCTCTGCCTCTGTTGGGCTCAGAGGTATGCATTCAGTATTTTCTGCCAAGAGAGGAGTTCCTTGGAAGTGAGGGAGCATGGGACACACTGAAACACATAAAGAAATCTTGGCAGCACATTAATCTTTAGAGATAGGTTCCTACTATAAAATGACGATGGGAGTAGTGCCCATCTCCTCACATCCTGCTTAATATTAGTAATCAGAGGGTGGTAATTTTGGGTAAATAGCTTGTCTGGATCCTTGGGAATTTGTATTCCTAGGTATCTTATACTTTCATTATCCCACTTAACTGGGTATTGTTTTTTAAGTAAAAGTGTTGGTTCATAGTTAAATGTTAAAGCTTCTGATTTACCCACATTAAGTGCGAAACCAGACAGTGTGAAAAATTCCTGAATCCTCTGGAAAAGGGCCGCTAATGATGTATCCGGTTTAGTCAAATATAATAGAATATCATCAGCAAACAAAGCTAATTTTTGCTCCATCTCCTCCACCGTCACTCCTTCTATATCTGGGGCCTGCCGCAAACATTGTGCCAGAGGTTCTATGTAATAGGCAAACAATAGCGGGGATAGGGGGCAGCCCTGCCTAGTCCCTCTGCATAAGGGGACTCTATCAGATATATGACCATTTGTTCTTGCATATCCAATGGGGTTCTTATAAAATTTGAAGATGGTATCTATTAATTGAGTCGGGAAGCCAAATTTTATCAATACCTCTCTCAAGTATTTCCATGATACCTTATCAAAGGCTTTCTCTGCGTCCAGCCCCAACAGGACTGCAGGGGTTCCTTTTACACGAATATGCTCTATGATGTATACCGTATGCCTTACATTATCCTGGGCTTGACATCCAGGGATAAAACCACTCTGGTCCATGTTTATTGTAGCTGGGGCATATTGGACCAGGCGCCTTGCTAATATTGAGGTCAATATCTTGCAGTCTGTGTTTAAAATAGATATAGGCCGGTATGAGGAACAACATGTAGGGTCCTTCCCGGCTTTGGGTATAATGGAGACTATTTCCTCATTCCAGGAAGGAGGAATCTCTCCCTCCTGTGAGGTCACAAAGGAAAATACACTCTCCAATATAGGAACCAGTGCTTTAGTAAAAGTCTTATAAAATTCCCCAGGCAACCCATCAGAGCCTGGACATTTGCCTGATTTTAGGTTTCCAATTACAGTTATCACTTCTTTACTAGTGATTGGGGCCATCAGTTGATCACCTTGGCTCCGTGATAGCACAGGGAGCTGCAGGGTTGCTAGGAAATTCTGAATCTTTTCTTCTGAGGGACTATTTCCCTCTGAATAAAGCTCGGAGTAGTAGTGATGGAAAGCTTCCGAGATTGTATGAATTTTGTTCTTGAGTTCGTTCGTGGCTGGGTGTCTTACTTTTATGATAGTAGATTTGACTTTCCGGGCTGTCAATTGACTTGCTATCAATCTCGTAAACCTAGGACCCCCATCATAATATTTATGCCGGAGATATACTAATTTCTGTTCTATGGTGTAGTCTAAAATAGCATTCAGTTGCTTCCTGAGGCAGGTAAGCTCTCGCGATCGAGCCTTACTTTGCTTAATTTTTTGCAGTTCTTCTAATGCCCCTATTTTAGATTCAAGAGAGAGTCTATATTCTTCTCTCTGCTTCTTCTTATATGAAGAGATTACTATAATTTTTCCTCTCACTATTGCTTTAACTGTATCCCAGAGTATGGCGATAGTAGTGTCCTGAGTGTCATTGTCCAACAGTGCCTGGGCTATGGTGTTTTTAATCATTTCCTGAGTTTCCTTATCCCTGAGCAATGACAGGTTGAGTCTCCAGAATGTTTTCCTACGGGGTGTTTGTGAAAGTATTTTACAGTAAATTGGTGCATGATCTGAGAGAGTAAAGTATCCCTGCCACGCTTGCTGTATGGTGTTTAGATGTTCTTTTTGAGTCACCAGAAAGTCCAGGCAGGAATAGGAATCGTGAGCCTGTGAGTAGAATGTATGCCTACGTCTCTGACCGCACAGGTACCTCCAGACATCCTCATAGCCCAGTTCCTGCAGCAATTTCTGGACCTTTCTGTTGATTTTGTTTGTTCGGCCCTGAGAGGGGCGGTCCCCCCTACCCCCGTGATATCTAAGTTGAAGTCCCCACCACTTTTCAGTCTACCGTCCGCACAACTCGCCAGCTGGGTGAAAAGATTTCTATATACTTGAAATTCAGTCGCTGGAGGAACATATATTGAAGCAAGCGTAATCACCTGTCCCTCCAGATAGCCCTTAAGAAATACAAACCTTCCTTCTCTATCTATAATCTTATCCTTGACTTCGAAGGGGGTACCCTGCTTAATCAAAACAGCTGTACCCCTGCGCCTACCCCTCTTGTATGAGGAGGCCACCACCTGGGAGAAGCCCAGCCTCTCTAATTTTTTATGCTCGCTTTGAGAGAGGTGTGTCTCTTGTAACAGTAGGATATTTGCTCCCTGCCGCCTCACTAACTGAAGAATTTTACTTCTCGTGACTGGGTTTGTTATGCCGTGTACATTATAAGTGCAAATGATGTAAGATTGCTCCATCTTTATGTCTGGTCATACAATTCTGGATTGTACCCAATCACACGTCTATGGTCTTTCGCCCATAGTGGTGACCTCCTTTTCCTTAGGCCTTTTGTTTCACTCCAATATCTTACAGTGTCTATAGTTTCCAAACATCTTGCTATGCCAATCGTGATATAACTGTGAAACTTAACGAGATACAGTTGAACAACTATTAACACTAACTTGAACAATTTACTTCCAAGGTTGGGGGCTAGGTTACCTCACTAACCCCTTTGAACTCTTAGCACTAGGAGAACATGGAGGAATTCGTGCCCCTCCGTCTCCGGAGGACCTCCTCTAGAGCCTCGTTAACGTAGGGCTCCTATGCTAAATATTATAGTGTGGGTTACTATTACCACAGTACGCCCCATACCCGGCTGACCACTAACATTTAATTTTGCCCTTAGATTGTGCCACAGAGGCCAAACATTTAGTTAAAGCCTTGCAATCAGACTCTACTATGATAGATAAATATTGCTTTTCTAAGTTTTGTAAGCCAAGCAATGAAGCATTGCAGTTTAGACAGTCGGGCCAAAATCTTTTCTGTTTATAGGCATTACCTTAATCTGGCTCTCTGCGAGAGAGTAAGAGAAGAAAGAAAAAAAAAAAAAAGGGAGCGGGGGAGTTGGACACAGGGGAGAGGAGGGATGGGGAAAGGGTGGGGAAGATATTCAAGATGGTTCGCTTAGACATATTCTCATTTAAGTTCCCCCTTGATAGTTGATTTGAAGCCAGTTCTTGTTTATATTTGTTTGGCCACAACTCTCATATCTTAGTTGCCTAATAGGGCTGAAAACATTGCCCAAAGTCTGCTGGTTCATACTCATTTCGCAGTTTATATCTTCTTGACTGTTCGGCTCCATCGCTTCCCCTTCCCCCAGGAACAAGTCTCCAGAACTTCTCCCCGTACTTCTATTCCCATATGAGGGGGAAAACACAGTTTCAGTACAGTTTTATATAGTTATATACTTTTGTGTTTTCTGTTTTTTTTCTTCCCTCCTCCCTCTCTCTCCCCCTTTCCCTCTTTTTTAAAATACTCATCCCAAGATGCAGCACGAGTAGGAGTGTTTCAGTTGGGGTCAAGATAAGCAGACGAATCTCACTTAAGGTTGCATTACAGTTATTTTTCCTTTACTATCTTCAGGTTAAAGAGCCATTTTGAGATGTTTCCCTTCGAGGATCTTCTGGATACTGCGCATCACTTCTGTGTGGGCTTCATTTCTAATTCCCCCATCTTCCTGTTGTTTGTACGCTGTTTCGAGAGCCCCCGATTCCCATTCTCTTGGTTCCTTCCCTCTCTCTTTCACTGGGATATTTTTTTCCTCTCAGGGCTTCCATGGCTTCTTCCACTGTAGCGTAAATCTTCACTCCTTCCTCCCCAAATACTCTCAGCCTTGAAGGGTAGGGTGTATGAAAGCGTATTGATTTTTCTCGCAGTGCTCACAGAATTGGTAAGTATTTGGCCCTTTGAACCTGTACTTCATGGGGGTAGTCATGATCGAGGAAGAGTCTGTGTGTAAGGTATTTAAGCTCTTTTTTCATCCACGCGTGCCTCAGTACTCCTTCTTGACACTGAAGGAGCTCAACTTGAATACGATGGAATGCGGGCATGCAGCTGGGTCGGCCGGTTTTGTCTGCAGTGACCTGTGCGCTCTCTCGATATGAAAATTCAAGGTGGGTGGTAGGTTGAGTATGTCCTTCAACAAATTTTCCAGAAAAGATGCCATAGGGGTTGTTTCAGTATTCTCTGGAAGGCCATACAAGCGCAAATTGTCTCGCCGAAAGCGTCTTTCTAAATCCAGACATTTAGCCTGTAGACTTTCTGTATGCTGTACCAGGGTCTGGATTATTTTTGCTAACTGTGTAGTGGTGTCTTCAGTTTCTGATACTCTCTCCTCGATTTGGCCTATGCGACTCTCAAAGGCAGCTAGCTGGGCCTGCACGGTCCGGAACTCCTGTTTGTTCTCTTTTCTGGACTCGGTTAGTTCGTGCAAAAGCTTCTCAAATCTTGAGCGTGATAGCTGTTCATTTTCTCCGTCAGTATCGTAGTCGGGGGTCTGTAGGCCCGGTGGAGAGGACGATCTGCTTGGTGGGCCCGATCTCAATCTAACTGTATCCTTACTGTTTGGCTTTGGGTCCTGTTGATTTTTGCCTCTGTTGGTACTCTGGAGTGATCCCTCTAAGCCTTTTGACATCTGTTAGGCTTGAAAATTCATTTTTTAGGGGATTTTTGGTCTGCCAGGCTAGGAGCTTCACGGATTAAGCTTGTAGCAGCTCCGTGACATCACCGAAAGTCTACTAGCACAGCTTTAAAAAAAGCTGAACATCCTATACCATTGTGCCCTACGTTTTATTTCTGGAGCTCCTTTAACTACTCACCATTGTTCCTTATATGCCCTAGTTGGCTGGACCTCCCTCATTCTAAGACACTACAGAAATGCAGCAACCTGGACATATCAGGCTGTCATTAAGAAACAGCCCCTATGCATCTCTGACTGCCTGCCCATTTGCTCTCCTGGTCTATATGCGCTAAAAAGCTCCTCCTTTTTCTCTCTAGTTAGTCCTAAAGTTCAAACTTGTTTTGGCAAAGCTTCCTTAAGCTATTCCCGTCCCTCCCTGTGGAACAAGCTGCAAAAAAACGCTACTTATGTCCACTCCACCTACCTTGACTACTTTCAAAACCTTAATTGCCAGGGCTGCCACAGAAATTTGCAGTTGTGTGTCCTAAACCCTATTGCTAATCTTCTTCCCCCTCTCCCACCTGTACTTCCTTTCCCCTACAACAGCCCCTCCTCCTCATGTGTCATCCCTCATCTCCTCCCATGTATGTGCTCCTTATGTCTAATTCCTGCCTTAGGTGTATTCTATCATAATTTATTTCTGTTCCAGATGGTCATACTGCTTCCCTGGTAGGCACCTGCCATACCTGGTGATCTGTTTTCAATACTTTATTACTGAAAGAATCTACACTGTATAAACCGAACTGTACACTAAGTTAAATGCTATGCTGGCTTATACTGTATGAACAATCCTGTATATATTGTAAATTGCTGTGCTGTCTTTCGCTCAAAAATTATCTTATTATGCTGAATACCCTACTTGTCCTAATGTTTTACTGCTGTTAACCTTGTAACTACACCCAGGTCCATCTTGTAAATGAGTTCTTCTTGACAATGTTTCGCCTGCTAAATAAAGATTGACTGATTGAAAGAAATAAAGATTGATTGATTGATATAAGAAGAACAAAACTAGTGTCAATAAGCAATCTTATATTAAAGAACAGAAAAAACTAAAATACCTCATGAGAACATCTAAAGCAAATATTGAAATCAAATTAGCTCATTCTAAGGACCCCAAATCACTCTATTCCTACATAAATTCTAATTGTAGTACTAATACAAGAACCATTGGTCCCATTTTGGACAACAATAATGTTCCTCTAAATGATGAAGTAGCTGTACAAAAATTCAGTACATATTTTTGTTCTGTCTTTCACAAAAACAACAAGGTATAATAGATGTTGAGCCAAATCAAGAACCTGATTACTTCTTCACTAGTAATGAAGACCTTCTTGAGCTAAGAAACATAAATTGCTCATCGAGCGCTGGACCGCACAACTTAAACCCTAAGATATTAAATATTGCTGCTAAATAATATAAGATTGCTTATTGATACTAGTTTTGTTCTTCTTATATCAATCAATCAATCAATCTTTATTTCTTTCAATCAGTCAGTCTTTATTTAACTTCAGCTTCAGCTGCTTAGCCAGGAGTTACTCCTGAATGTTAAGAAAACCAAAGCAATGCTTCATTCGTCTTTTGCCATTTTACCAAATCCAGCCTCAGCTGGGACTTTTCCCCTAATTACCACAATACTTGGTGAACAGCTGGAGTATGTACCTAGATTCAAGTATCTGGGGGTATGGCTTGATAATAAACTCTCCTTCCTAGGACATATAGAAGAACTGTCAAAGAAACTTAAACAGAGACTTGGTCTCTTCTTTAGAATAAAAAACCTCCTCACCAGGGACTCCAAGCTGAGATTAGTGCAAACTATCTTTCTTTCCCTAGTAGACTATGCTGACTTCCTTTACAGCCAGGGTCCTGATGGTTCACTTATGAAACTTGATACGCTCTATCACAGAGCCCTAAGATTTATAACAGACCTTCCGTACAATACCCATCATTGCTTATTATACTCAGCGGTAGGTTGGCCATCTCTCAGCTTCTGATGACAGATGAACACCGCAGTCTGGACCTACAAAGTCCTCCTCAACAAACTGCCCGACTATATCTCGGACTGTTTACCATTATGCCTACAAAGTAGTTATGCACTGCGAAGTGCTTCTTACATTTCGCTGAAGGTACTCAAGGCCAGATCTCGCTTCGGTCAGGCCTCCATTAGCTATGTGCTGCCTCAACTGTGGAACAAGCTGCAAAAAAACATGAAAATAAGTATTCCTATTAGCCTCCAAGCCTTCAAAACACTATACTTGAGCCACAATAAGGAATCGTGCATTTGCTAGCCTTAACATGAGGGTCCTGTATTCCTTTTCTCTGAATTTCTGTTGCCTTTGCTCTTAGGGCCCATCCCTGTCACCACGGTACTCCTGTGTCCCATAACATGGACTAGGCTTCTCTTAAGCTTCTTTTATATTACCGGTCCTGGCCACTTCCCACTCTCAGCCCCTGCTCTTCCTACTCTTTTTCCCTTCCTTCTTTTCAAATTTTTTGCTCCAGCCTCCTGCTTATCCTCTTGTGGTACCGGGGTGAACCTAACCAAGATGATCATTACCAGCAATTACCACTGCTTGTCTAATGTTATGCACCTTAATTGCTCTCTGACCTTTTGGACACATTTGTTTTAGTTTTTATACTAGACTGCCATCTACCAGCAACTTCGCTGTTGCCCAGATCTCCAATGCATTTGTATTGTACAAATTTAACTAACTGTATAACGTTCCTTGTATTGGTTCCTGTACTTATACCTGTACCTGTATGTACACATGCCTTTGCTGTTATGTACCTGCATTGTATGTGTTGCTGTTCATTGTATGTATTCTCCTTTTGTATGTTAACCCCAGGTCCACCTCGAAAATGAGTTTGCTCAATGGTGCCCGCCTGGTTAAATAAAGATTTTGATTGATTGATTGAAATACTTAGCTTACCCACTATCTAAAATCTATAATCTCTCCATTCTTGAGGGTGATGTCCCGAATGATTGGCCTGCCACTACTGTTATTCCAATTTTCAAAAAAGGTGACAGAAGCAAGGTAGAAAATTACAGGCCTATTAGTCTCACGTCCCACTGTTGCAAAATAATGGAAAGACTTATCAAGATAAAATTTGAACATTCATTAGAGCAAATAGGACTTAAAAATGTAAATCAATAGGCTTTACAAAAGGAAAGTCCTGCACATCAAATCTAATTGTGTTTTACAATCAAATTAGTAAAAACTTAGACCATGGCATTCCTTCTGATATAGAAACATAGACTTTGATGGCAGATAAGGACCACTTGGCCCACCCAGTCTGCCCATATAATTTTTCTAGATTTTTCTAAGGCCTTTGATAAGGTCCCTCATAATCTTCTGGTTACTAAACTCATTCATCTCGGAATTAACACACGCTTGGTAAAATGGATTAACAGTTGGTTGAAGAATAGAGTCCAATGTGTTCACATCAACAACATTATATTCAGGTATGGGAGGGTAAAAAGTGGGGTACCCCAGGGCTCCATACTCATCCCCACTCTACTTAATATTTTTATAAGTGATATGAATCATAATCTTGAAAATAGAGTTACCCAGTTTGCTGATGATATCAAACTATGTGGTGAGGTTGATTCACTCACTAAGCATCTGTCTGTGGTCGATGACCATGGCAAAATTAAAACTTGGGTAGTAGCTAATGGTATGCCACTCAACACTAGTAAATGTGCTATCATGCATTTTGGCTCCAACAATCCTGAGTGTCTTGTATATTAAACCAAAACATTCTCAAGAGTACTGATTAGGAACACGATCTTGGGGTCCTCATTAACAGTAAATAAAAATGTTCTGATCTGGGCAGCCCGGTGGTGTTGAGGTTGAGGTGCTGGGCATACACCTCGCTGCGCGGCGACCCAGTTCAGAATCACGGACTCGGGTTGCGGGGTCGGCAGGGGAGGATCAAGCGTCCCCACGGATGCTCTCCTGCTTGAGGGGAGGGGCACCAGGGTGTTTAATACACCCGGCGCTTGGGAGAGCGGTGGAGGCACCGACTGGGCAACGGCGGCTTCCATTGGGGATGCCGGGAGGGAGGACACCACCAGGCACTTGGCAGGCGTGCGTATGCACGCTCCGCCCGAGCCAGGCGTCCTCAGTGGGATGGAGGGAAGGGACAAGAAAAAACGGAAAAACCTCCCTCGGCATTCCAGATGACGGCCGCTCCAGTCACCCAGCCTGTAATCACAGGCAGACCCTGCTGTGCAAAGGTGCTCCGAGGAGGAAGAGAGAAGGCAGGTAGGGGACACCGGAGGCACTCTAGGGGCAGACTTAGTGAGGGTTGGGTGACATTGGGCAAGGGCCTGAAGGAGTGGAATTACGAGGGCGACCAGGAGGAATAAAAAGAAATTTCAAAAAAAAAAAAAAAAAAATGTTCTGATCATTGTAACTCAGCAGCGAAAAAGGCCATGGGATTGATTAATAACATCAGATGAGCTTTTACTTGTAAAACTGAACAACTTATTATCCCCTATATAAAAGTTATGTCCATCCATTCCTTAATTATGGTTCCCAACTTTGGTCTCCTTCATTAGGTAAAGATATAAAAAGATTAGAAGGGGTCCAATGGTCAGTTACTAGATTAAATCCTAGGGTTGAAGAATTTTGTCTACCAGGATAGATTATTAACAATGGGTCTCCATACTTTACAATCTAGAAGACCAGAGGGGTGATGTATTGCTTTTATATAAAATTCTACAATCCTCAGAACTAATGGTTAATTGTGAATTAAGGTTCATTAATGCAGGAGGGAATTTAAGATCACATAATAAAAAAAATTATTTATCCCAGAAGCAACAACTAATAAGAGAAACAAGTACTACACAATAAGATCTGCTAAAGCTTGGAACATACTCCCCCAGAGTGTTGTTGACTCTTCTTCCCTCGGTAGTTTCAAAGGGAACCTTGACAAACTATTTTATTCCAAATACAAAATAGTATAAGTGGCCCACTTGTGTGGGGAACATTCCCAATGGGCCTTGCACTTCCTTATGTCGAAATTAACCTAGTAGTAAACCTGGTAGTATATAGTGGAGCCTCTTTATTTTGAAATAAGGTGCAGCAGCAAAACCCATGTATCACATCAGATTACGTAATCCAGGACAAACCTGAAAATGCTTTTCATTTCAAAGCTGGCTAGCGCAGTGTGCTGAAGCAGCAACAGAGGAAAATGTCATTGTAGAAACATAGAAATTGTTGGCAGATAAGGACTGCAAGGCCCATCT
Organism: Neoceratodus forsteri; assembly: GCA_016271365.2. Lineage (NCBI taxonomy): Eukaryota > Metazoa > Chordata > Ceratodontiformes > Ceratodontidae > Neoceratodus > Neoceratodus forsteri. Next base: position 698,040,447 of record CM057452.1, on the reverse strand, counting down.
AGTCTGCCCATTAGCCTTATACTTGACCCTGTCTGGTCAGTGGCTCCCCTCCAACCTCTAAGGTTCCCCTATGTCTGTCCCAGGCATATTTGAATCCCTCCACTGTGTTCGGTCCTGTCACCTCCTGTGGCAGACTATTCCATGTGTCTACCACCCTCTTCATGAAGGAGAAACTTCCTCACATTCCCTCTTAACCTGCCACCTTCCAATTACATATCATGCCCCCTCATTCTTGTACTCCTCCTATATTGGAAGGTGTCTCCTCCCTGCACCTTGTTAATGCCCTTTAGGTACTTGAAAGTTTCTATCATGTCCCCCCCTTCCTTCAGCAAGTACATATTGAGGTCCTTCAGTCTCTCCTCATACAGTTTGTGGTACAAGCCCTGTGTACCACCTTAGTCACTCTTCTGTGGACCGTATCTACCCTGTCAGTGTCCTTACGAAGGTACAGCCTTCAGAACTGCACACAGTACTCCTGGTGAGGCCTGGCTAGTGTTTATACAAAGGCATCACTACCTCCCACCTTCTGCTAGTGATGGGGATCGGGGGAGGGGTCTGATTATTCTGACGGTGATTGGGGCCGGGGGGGTACACTAGACTACTGGGGATATGAGGAGTGGGAGGGATGTTTACTTTTATCACAATGCTCAGGGCTAGGGAGGGACTGCTATACCACCAGGGTTCCCTGCCCTTAACACTGGGCAGCCAGGTCTGCACACTAGTTAGGGCAGGGTTTCCAAAGCGTAAATCTGTGCCGCTGCTGGGGGCCATTTTGCACTTTTGAAACTTTTCAGTATTGTGCTGCATCATATATGCATGTGGACCCCTCACTTGCATAGGCACAGCACAATACTGTGCACATCAGTACTGTCGGGGGTGTACCATGCATCTGTGCTTTTTGAATATGGGTTACAAATCAACTTCTTTTCTAAGTGCAGTTAGCCACTGTGAGACAAATCATGAAGGAAATGTGAAAGGAAAATGTGTGCCCTCTACTGGGATTTGAACCCATGACCCTGACGTTCCGTGCCATGCTCTAACCACCTGAGGAAGTAACAGTAACAGAGGAAGAGCTATAGAGGAACTCAGGAGATTAGCAGACCCAGTCTTTGTGACTCTGACATACCTAGTTGCTGGTTTACGCAATACCTAGAAAGAAATGTGTGTGTGTGTGTCTGAAAGGGATGACTGGGTCTGCTAATTTCCTGAGTTCCTCTATAGCTCAAGTGGTTAGAGCATGGCACAGAATGCCAGGGGCCTGGGTTCAAATCCCAGTAGAGGGCACACATTTTCCTTCCATATTTCTTTAATGATTTGCCTCGCAGTGGCTAACTGCACTGAGAAAAGAAGTTGATTTGTGTCTCTGATAGGCCTAGTTGATGGTTTACGCAATACCTAGAAAGGAATGTGTGTGTCTGAAAGGGATGACTGGGTCTGCTAATGTCCTGAGTTCCTCTCTAGCTCAGGTGGTTAGAGCGTGGCATGGAGTGCAGGGGCCTGGGTTCAAATCCCAGTAGAGGGCACACATTTTCCTTTCACATTTCCTTCTTTGAATATGGTCACGCCCTCAACAGCTGTCGCATTTCAGGGTTGTGCAGCGCAATCTGGGTTGCACCCATGCATCCCCTTTAAAACTAGAGCCCTACGTCTGGAAGGCCATTGTCACATCCTGTAGTTTTGTTTGTGAGTGCCCAATGTGGGATGGATCAGGGTGGAGACAGTGGCTGTGTACTGTTGCCTGTGAAGTTGGTAGGCCTGTAATGGGGGCACCCTGGTGCCTGCTTCATAATATCTTTGCTGCAGGAATGTTAGAGCAGTCTCAATCTGTTGGAGACATGATGCATTAAGTCCACTTTCACCTTAGCCAGCTGGGTGCCACAGATATGTCTACCTGCTAATGCGTCAGATTTAGAAAATAAAGTTTATCTTCTAACTTCTGCTGGCATTCCTGACATTTCTTCTTCTGCAGATGAGTATATTCTATATGTCATGTCCTTGGAGGACAGTTTTTAATGTATTCCATCTGATAGAGTGGGACACATCTGTTGCAGTATTATGCTGAAGGATTTATCATTTTTCCTGCAGAAAAGTGTGGTTGTTCTGTGATTGAAATTGTCAACAAATATCCCTTCTGTCTAATCCCTGGCCCCCAAAACTTTGCACAGGGGCATGATTAGAGAGGGTAACATCACCTAATCTACAGTCAGTTAGATTATCCGTTTTTGATTTTTGTGTAGCAATGATCAATGCAGAAGTATGTGCCATGCTTGTGGGAATAGTGCATATGTTGGTGGGAATGTGGGTGCAGAAAATGTCAGGTATCTCCCCATCCTACTTCATGGATAACTCTCTTTAAAAAATTTTTGTGCAACAGATTGTCAAGGGGGACATTAGAGAAGTCCCAACTAGGGTTGAAGCCCCTAAAAGCAGTAATATACACTTAATATGGGTAACAGTCTGATCAAACAATTCTAGCAGAGTAGGGGTATTACTGTAATACCTGAGAGAGAGATAAATATTTGTGAGAGTGACTTCAGTATTATACAAAGTGCCTTGGACAATGACTAGGTGACCTTCGGGATCTGTCCAGGTCCAACATCCTTGAAAAGGAATGTGCCACAGGATAAGAATGGCAATACTTTTTCTCTGACCTTCTCTACAGGAGGAGTACACTGCAGTGAACCCAGACTTTGCTAACTGTCCATGTTACATTTTAGAGTGTCCTGCATAAAGATAAATCCAGTTTTGTTTTCTCAATGTACGTTAGTATTTTATAATGCTTTACTGGACTGGTGAAGTCACTGACAGGGAATATAAAGGCAGTTTAGGAGTACCCACTGTGGTAGGTGATAGAGTAGCTTACCAGCTGGTCCCTCTTCCCTCAGCAACCCCCTCCAACACACACTTTCCACCAACACCTCACATTGCTACCACAAGTACCACACAGACCTGTTTTATATGGAAACCTTCCCAAGAAAACCTAATAATAGGCTGGGTAACCAGCCCACCAAACTGGGGAACTTGCTACACAATCTGGTAGTAAAGCATACCAACTGGGTGCTGACTATCAGGAGGGGCAAAACAGTAGTCATCTTCACATGGTAGGGGTCCTTAAGGCCAAGAAAACACCAGCTACCAACTGGGTAGTCTCAACAAAGAACTGATGCTTCCAAGGCTGAAGCCCAACAATGCAAGACCGTGGGGCAGAAGGTGGAGTCTGCTGAAGATAGTGCCTCAGGTGAGGGGCATTCAGTTGACTAGTCACAGGAAGGGGGAAGCAGAAGACATCATGGAGACCTACCTGCCCTACCATAATAGCAAATATGTCATTATAGTATTTGGGAGCTATCCAATATCAAGGCTACAAATGCAGTAATCATGTGGTTCCAATACGTGAGAGCCTCCCACTTCCCTCATGTTGCAGTAGGTGATAATGGGGAAGACGGACATCAGCAGGTATAAGGATGTTAATCAGGACTGAGGGGAAAATTGGAGTAAGAATAGTAGTAAGGCAGATGAACATTAACCGTATTTGGAAAGGACAGAGAGAGAGCTAAACTCATGCAGCCCACTAACATCCCATCAGCTTGATAAGGGCTATAGCAATCTTAATTTCTCCCTGGGAGGTGGCAGGAAGAGAGATGGTCAGAGGTTCAGGATGTCATAACTGAACTTAATATTCAGAATGTACTTTATGCTCCAGTATTTGATCCTGTCTCTGAGGTACAGGTGAACTGAGGAGGGGAGGTAGGTTGCCCCTTGCCATCCACCTGTGGGCAGTCATTTCCAGGAGGCCATGTCCAAAACTACAAAGGGGATTGCTCAATATAAAACTGTACAGTCATGCATAACCAATCCCTTAATGTGCATGCTTAAATTGTCCATTGATAGCCAAAGTAAATATGCCACAGCTGGAGACAGTCTTAGCTGGTTAAGATGGTCCAGAAGCGGTACAGTAATGGTACCTTACACTAGGCAAACATAGAATTATGGCAGATAAGGACCGCTTGGCCCACCTAGTCTGCCCATGTTCCCTACCTACTGTCACACCTCAAACCCTACTTGATCTCCGACTTTACCCCCCTTTTCCTTGCTTCTAAGGCTCCCTTATACCTATCCCATGCTTCTTAAATCCCATTACAGTTTTTGCTCCCCCCACCTCCTCAGGGAGGTCGTTCTAGGAATCCACTACCCTTTCTGTGAAGAAGTGTTTCCTTGCATTTCCCCTGATTCTACCCGCTTCCAGCTTCATTGCATGACCCCCAGTTCTTTTGCATCCTTTTTCTCTGAAAAGGCTTCCCTTTTGAACCTTTTTTATACACTTGAGGTGTACATCGTTTTACTGTACTGTAAACAGAAGCTCATTGCAATGCACTTTAGACGCTCGTCTGACAAGACACAGAACAACCTGCCAGTGGCTGAAAAGGAAGAAAAGATTTTTCAGACTTCTTATACTTCCGGGACTACAATTTACTATGAAGTTAAAGTAAAACTTTAGATAACAGTTATAGTGCATTTTTATGTATATTTTCCACTTTTTTGTGTGTTATTCGGTGACCAAAATTTTCAAAATCTTTTAGTTGCAAGTGTATGAATATTAATTAAGTATTTTAGTAAAAATATTTGTTTTTAAGAAACCTGCCTGAGCAAGATTTTTCATGTTGTGTGTGGTTGTGGAACGTTCAGTAATAATCTGTGACTAAACTGTTATTGTTAAGGGGGTTCACCAAAAGCTACCAATTGAATAAGGGTCTGTACAGGGAAATCTGGGTAAAGATAGGGAGAATACAAAAGTCTTAAGGAATAGTCTGTATGGATTTTAACCAGGTTATTGCATGCCCAAGGGAGAAGACAAAATCAGGGTTACAAGGCTACCCTGAAGAGATTGTAATGCCTGGATCTTTCCCCTTTGTGTAACAACCAAGAAAGGGTTCTCATTTGGCTACAAGACTCGAGACTGGTATTGTACCCTTATCCAGAGTAAAAAGGGAGTGCTGGATGCCTCGTGGCAGGTGTTCGGTCGTGACCTTGACGAGCATTTTAGAACACAGAGAGGGTATCCCTGTTTTCCACATCCCTGTTATGGATCGCACTTAGGGTTGGGTACTGTGAGCTCAGAGGGCCTGACCCTCAGGAGTGGGTTTGTGACAGTTCGATGTGCAGTGGTGGGATTTGAAAGATCTGATGCACAGTTGTGGTCTCCGAGACATCTGGTAGCATAGTGTTGTGATTCGAGAGATATTGGTAGCACAGGCCTAACAGTTGGATTTGAGGCCAGTGTATCAGATTGATAAACTGAACAATCCACACACAATCAAGGCAGAGATTTGAAAAAAAAAAATAATTTGGTTACAGTATAAAGTTCCCTATCTGTTTTCTTTTTTCCTTGGTGTAAGCTAATGTAGTAGTAGTTAGGGAAGAAGATGGCTTCCAACTACAGCGAATACACTGCAGACTACCTAAGGCAGTTGTGTCTGGAAAGCAGGGTCCAGTACGAGGGGCAAACCAAAGAAAACCTTGTGGCGACTGTCATGGCAGCCAATGAGCAAGCAGTTGTTCCAAACCTCAAGTCACAATGAGTGACTGAAAAGGACCAGAGCCTGAGCATGGGGGTGCCAGGGTCCATCACAGAGTCTAGTTCCAGGGAGGAGGACAACAAGACCAGAAAGAACCTGGAGCCTCACCAGAAGGGGAAAGGTCACCACAAAGCTGGTGCTAGAAGGGATCAGGCTGCAGCTGGAGTTGGGGAAGTGAAAGTTTGAAGCCCAGCAGCAGAGGGAATTTGAGCAGAGAAAGTTCGAACTGTATTTGCAGGAAAAACAGTGCCAGTGAGATGCCAAGGAAAAGGAAAAACAGCTTTAGAGAGGGGCTGAGAGGGAAGAAAAACAGTGACAGAAGGAGTTTGAGCTAGAGAAGCTAAGACTTCAACGACCAGCACCAGAGGAGGTAAGTGGCAGGGATGATACTGAAACTCAAAGGCTGGGGTATAAGCTAAATTCAAAATTAATTGCTGAATTTAAAGAGAAGAAGGATGTGGATGCATTTTTGAATTCGTTTGAAAAGGTCTGTATCCAGGCCAAGGTACCCAGGGAGTCCTGGAACTTCCAACTATCCCTGCTACTTACTGCTTACTGGTAAACGGCATGAGGCGCTAGGCCAAATGAACAATCAGGACAGTAGCAATTATGAGAAACTTAAAGCTGCTTTGCTTAAAAAGTATGAACTGACTCCTGAGGTCTACAGTTTTAAATTCCGTAAACTCTGAAAAAGCTCTGACATGAGCTTTGAGGAACTCACCACAAAGCAACGTCAGTTTTTAAAATATTGGTGGGAGGTGGTGGAAGCAAACTCAGGGGAAAACTGAGGTGGTTGTACTTTTAGAGCAGTTCTTTTGGGCTTGCTCAGCAGAGTTAAAAACCTGACTAGAAGACCAAGATCCATACACAGCACAGCACAGCAAGCTGCTGAGCTCTCGGACTGCTATGTCAAGAGCAGGCCTGCTGTGAAAGGAAGTGGGGCAGATGTGGCAGAGCCGAAAGGGAAAAGAGTACCTTCAGGGCAGCTAAAACCCTCACAGTCTCTGCAGAAAGGGGGAAGCCTCAGGTTACCAAAAAGGGATGACGGAAAAAAAGAATGATGACTGTTGGTTTTGTAAACAGCCAGGGCATCTTGCTAGATAGTATCCTAAAACGGCACAGAGTGGACAAAGTGGTGCTCGAACAGAGTTGGGTGCACTGTATATCCCTGAAAGCATGCCTTTTAACATGAGGGAACACATACACCCAGTTACTGTAAATGGGGTGCAGACCCATGTATTAAAGGACACAGGGGTATCTCCTACCTTAGTTAAAGGGGATTTGGTTGGGCCTGAACAGCTTATACCTGATCAATTTGTAACTGTAAGGGGATTCACTGGGGGTGGAGAAAACTTTGCCACTCGCTAGTGTTCTCTTGAACTGGGGTGAGCCAGGAGAGATGGTACAAAAAGTGGCAGTGGCTGACAACCTCGCCCTGAATGTGTTTATAGGGAATAATCTACAGAAGGGGGTGGTGTGTGCAGGTAACCTGCAGTCAGACAGCAAAGGCCAATTGTAGTTCCCTGAACCCCATAGAAGCTCCTGTGGAAAAGAGTAGGAGGCTGGGTCTCCTGACTTGGACATTAGTGAAAGGGAGATAGGACTTCTCTAAGTAGCAGTTCACAAAACAGCTACAGAAGGTTACACTGAGGAAGGAGGGGAAACAATTGGTCAGAAGGGTAGGGATGGCAGTGACCCTGAATGCCCTGACACTAGAGCTGTGGATCCCAGTTTAGGAACTAAAGGGGACAGGTCCCATGCCTTGGGAAAATGTGAAGATTTTGCAGTTGCTCAGAGGACTGATTCTAGTTTGGAGAGGCTGAGGGCTTGTGCAGAATCTGATGGGACACAGGGAGGTGACATAAGACATAGGGTATTCAAACACCATGAAGTCTTGCTATATTATAACAATAGCAGTCAGCCACTGCAGCTGAACTGCCCCGGAGAGGAAGGAGTTAACTCCAGAAGATCTGGAGTTCTACAGCGCGAGGGTGCTGTGCCCAAAGCTCTATCTGGCAGTTTCAAATGAAACTGTCAGATTCTTTACTCCGCTTCACTGAACAGTCGCTCCGGAGATCAGCTCCTTCAGCTCGGTTCATTCTCGGTTCAAGCGAGTGTAACCCCTAGATGGCGCTATCCCAGGGGCTACTACCCCTGCCTGATTTGCCACTAACAGGTTGAGGGGCCTGGATCCAATGGCGGTGCCTCCACCCAGAGGTCAGGGTTTGCAATAGTTAAACTAACTTGGTCACAGCCCTCTGGGACACTGCAACCCCTTTCTTCCCACTAGTGGCCCACACAATATATCAGAATTACCTTCACAGTATACACTTACCCCCAGGTCTGGTTCCGCACTGGGACCTCCTGTGAAATGAGATACAGTGCAACAATCACAGAACAGTACTTTAACATAGACAAATACCTCAGGCAGTATAACTTTGCTGAAACAAGCAGCTCTGATTTATTTAGGGATATAACAAGGACAGGGGAAATCAGGTTAATTAGCTTATCACTCTAATAATCTACCTATGGCTCTGTGCACAGGCCTATCCCTATCAGTTACTGTCCCTGGGTACCCAAGCCCTAGTGGCTAGTCCAAACCGTGGCAGCTGGTAGGGGCCCTTTCACACAGAGAAAGGAGAATTAAACAGTCAGCAGTACAGTAATTCCATTTGGATTTAATGTGGCAATTCAACAGGAGCGACCCTGAATTAGTACTCACGACCTCCAAATAAGATAGGGTCCTTCAATGTCAGCCGGCTCACTTGAGGTACACAAACCCTTCACACATCCATATAAAAGAAAGCACTATACCAGGCAGGCTGCATCTGTATCCCGATCGCAATTACTGCACAATACCCGGAGAACACACAGCAGATTCAGTTCCTGACAGACCGAGTGTAATTTTCAGCAATTCTCCAGTCTTCTACAGGGTGAGCCTGGTTTCTACTCTTCAGAGATCCTTTGATTCTTTTCACAGGACGGATTCAGTCCTAACAAGCTGCAGACCGAACTCTGGGCCTTACACACGTTTTTGACTAAAACTGCACACTGAAAAAGTACAGGGCTCCTTCCTTCTTCACTGCCAAAGCTCAACTGAACTCCAACCGACAAAACCGGCACTTCCTTTGAGTTCCTCCCAGTTCTTGACTGGATTGGCTGTCACTCACAATAGACTGCTGCTGTTGGTCCAAAAGGCACTGAAGTCTAAACTACATCTCCCAGAGTCACTGCTCATACAATCCTCTTGTGGCTGGCTCAGATTATGAGTCCAAGTTCTGATTCGTCCAAGGCACCATTTTAGAGCTAGCTTACCCCACACTGATTGGTCCAGTTCAGCAGTTCAAAACTAGAATGGGGAACTAGCAGACACAGTTCTGACTGCAAAGAAAGCAGGTTAGACAAACTGTAATTTCATTATTACTCTAAATAATTTCTGGCAAACAGTTACATCTTTCAGATAGGTTCCTTTGCACTCTAGTGACTGCAAAAATGAAGTGAATTGCAGCAGCTCGAGTGGTACTCAGAGAAGCACACAGTCCCCCATACAAACTAATTATGTCTGCAAGCAGACAGCTCTTAAAGAGACAGTACCAGAGGCTCTAAAAACACTCACTGATAAATGGCTTAAATGCCAAACACCATTCAGGCTTGGAGCATTCAAGCAAGCTCCTGGAAGTCTTTTGGGAACCCCCATTTGCAGTGGGGTTACACCCTTCCTGGCCTGGGAAAGCTTGACGTCCGCGTCAAGCAAGTACCCCCATAAGTTTCAACTGCAACCATATACATTTGCATTAGGCTCGCACATGTAATCATCAGTCAATATATCATTTTACCAAGAACACATTTCTGAAACATTGCAGTACGTCACTCTTTACACAGTATTACATACACATTGTACCATAACTCAAGTTATTACTCTTGTACATGAAACCTGAAGAGAGGGGCCCTTCCCTATCAGTTACCTTGGGGCTGGATGGGGCAAGGCACCATATTAGAGGGCAACACAAGTAACTTGGAGTTAGCACTGATGCTCAGTTTGGGCAGTGAGCTGGGGACACATACACTCCTTTATGGACAACATTGAGAGGCAAGTCCACAGGCCCCCAAGTGAATCATAACTGAGGTGCACCACAGGCTTTACAGCTCGACCAGTCTTTCTAGGGGAACTGTTATAGTCTCTGCACTCTGAGCCTCATTTTCAGCATTGTCCTCACTTGTCAGGAGTCTCCATGGGGTAGAGAGGCTAGAACTTGGGGCACTTTCAGCTCCAGGAGTTACAGTTTCTGAGTCCACAACATTTGGCTCGCATGGAGAGCTTTGGACACTGGCAGTGGACTGTCGGGCACTCAAAATACTCTTCTTGTTCGGGTATCACCAGTCTGCCCCAATCTATCATTTTCCTCCCTGAAAGCTCAAACAGTTCAACCATGCACAATGATTCCATTTCATCTGATCTGATGCTTTGCACTTCACTTTCTGGGAGCATTGGCTCCAGGGACGAAGCTGGGGCTTAGACAGTCCAGAAGGCCCAGCTTTGTCTCCAGTATTGACTAGGGATTGCCCGAAACAATTGACTCAGTTCGTAGAAGGATAGTATTCAAAGTCACTCTCACTTTCTTCCGATATGGACTGACAGTCATGCTCAACTGGGACTTGTGGAGGGAACACTTTAACTTTGCTTCTGTAGGTGCAGACTTTCTTGATCTTTTCTTAGCAGCAGCTCTAGTCACTGGTCCAGAGGGGGCATCTCTAGGGGCTCAGACTCAATTAAGATTTGTCCAATGGGCAGTAAATGATTTCTATGTATTGTTTTACATCTTTTGAATTATTCTCAGGCCTTACTTTGTACACTGGCAGATCATCTAGTTTGCCACTACAATGTGAGGGAGATGGTGCCATCGGTCAGCAATCTTGTGCTTGCCATGCAGTCCCAGATTTCTTAGCAATACCCGATCTCCCTCCTGGAGTTCCTGTGCTTTCACCTTTTATCATGCCTTTCTTTGTTGGCCAGATTTCTTTGGCAGCCATGGTTTGAGCCAGTTGGTACGCATGAGTTAGCTGGGCCTTTAACTTTTGCACATACTGTAAATAGTTGTCAGCTTGAACCCCATCAGGAGAGACCCCAAAACACACATCTACTGGTAGTCGAGCTTCTCTTCCAAACATCAGGCGGTAGGGGGAGAATCCAGTGGCATCACTTTTGGTGCAGTTATAAGCATGTACCAGGGTGCTAATTTGTTGGCTCCATCTAGGCTTGTCCTTTGGGTGCAGGGTGCCTAGCATATCTAGCAAAGTGCGGTTGAAACGTTCAGGCTGTGGGTCCCCTGGGGTGGTAAGGAGTGGTTCTGGACTTCGCACTCCCCACAGAAAGCATCTCTTTGATCAGACGACTCTCAAAGTCTCTCCCTTGATCAGAATGGATTCTTTGTGGAGCCCCATAGTGAACAAAAGTTTTCTACAAGTACTTTGGCCACAGTGGATGCTTTCTGGTCTTTGGTGGGGAAAGCTTGGGCATATCTCGTGAAATGGTCAGTGACCACCAGCACATTACTGATATTTCTTTGATCTGACTCCAAACTCAGAAAATCAATACAGACCAGCTCCATGGGTGCACTGGTGGTGATGTTAACAAGGGGCAGCCCTCTGGGGCAAAGCTTTCCTCTGTAAGCAGCGACTACAAGTTCGAATCGTTGCTCCACATCAGCCCCATCTTAGGCCAATAGAATCTGGATCTCACCAAGTCAAGTGTTCTGTCTATACCAAGGTGCCCCATGTGGTTGTGCAAGGACCTCAGTACTGAGTCTCGAAGGCAGTGGGCAGCACTAGTTGTTGTTTGTCTACTTGTCCCCTCTGTCTACTGTTTCTCTGTATAACAGTTTATTGATCAGTTTCAACTTAGGACCTTCTTTGTATAACAGTGCAGTTCTCAAATCAGTGGAGCGTAATTTGGACACATCTTTTCCCTGCATAGAGGGCTTCTAAAGCTGCTTTGATCATGGGATCGCTGGATTGAGCCCAGCACTGTCATTGTCCAGCTGAGGCAGTGCACCAATGTCTATTGCAGAAAAGTGGCAATAAGCAGCAGGTATGCAATTCTCAGAGGGTCCCAAGCAATCCACCATGCAGTCCACTCGCGTCCGTGGACATTTGTTCCTCCCTGTCAAACTTCGGTAGAGTGCCCGAATGTCAGGTTCTGCCAATCGGACCCAATCATTCTGGGGAACAGGCCTCCGGAGAGCATCAGCATCTATGTGGTTCAGACCTGCTCGGTATTCGAGAGCATAGTCATATGTAGATAATGCAGAAAGCCACCTATGGCCAGTGGCATCCAACTTAGCTGAGGTCTGCACATAGGTCAAAGGATTATTGTCAGTTTTACTAGTATTTTAGCCCCATACAAGTACTCATGGAATTGGTCAACAATAGCCCACTTCAAAGCTAGGAACTCTAACTTATGTACAGGATAGTTCTTTCGGATGGGGTCAGGCTTCTACTGGCAAAGGCCACTGGTCTCAGGCCATTCTCGTGCTCTTGGTACAACACAGCCCCAACCCTTGCAAGCTAGCATCAGTGTGCAGGACGTAAGGTTTTCTTGGATCGGCATAGGCCAGCACTGGAGCATGGGTAAGTTGATATATGATCTCATGAAAAGCAGTCTCACAATCAGGAGTCCAGCGGGCCCCAACACTTTCACTGGATGAAAATACACTCTTTCAGTCTTGAGGGACGCTGACTTTGGTATTTTTGTGGGTTGGGGATACCCTTGAGTAAGGTTAAGTAAAGGCGGATCACTCTTGAATAGTCCTTGATGAAGCACCGATAATAACCACAGAATCCCAGGAATCTTTGCAGTTCTTTTAGATTTTGGGCTGTGGCCAGGTGGTCAAGGCCTCAACTTTACTTGGGTCGGTCTCTATTCCTCGGTGGATACTATGTGTCCCACATACTTTACTGATGTTTGAAAGAATTGACACTTATCAATGGACAGTTTAAGGCCAAAGTCCTCCAGTCGGTCCAATACCTTAAATAATCTGCTCTCATGTTCCTCCAGTGAGCTGCCAAACACAATAACATCATCTAGGTATACCAGGCACTCTAGTAAGTTCATGTCCCCACTGCACGCTCCATCAATCGCTGAAAAGTGGCTGGGGCACCTGAAACCTTGAGCATCCTCATGAATTCATAGAAGCCAAGCGGACAGATAAAGGCCGTCTTCTCCACGGTCCTCTGGGGCCATCGGGATCTGGTAGTACCCACTGGGGGAGATCCAGCACAGAGAACCACTTGCTCCCGCTTAGGCAGTCCAAGCATCCTGAATGCGGGCATTGTGTACTGATCAGGATAGTCCGCGTTTGTAAGGTGCGATAATCCACACATCCTTACTGTTCCATTCTTTTCCTCACTACCACAATGGGGAAGCATAAGGGCTTCTGGATTCTTGTATTACACCAGCAGCTAACATCTCTTGCAGATGCCGTCTCATCATCTATGTCAGCAGGTGCCAGGCGTCGAGACCTCTCACGAAATGGTTTCGTCATGCAGCCGGATATTGTGCTCAGCTCCTGCACGCATCCTACATCCCATTCCTTTAAAGAAAACACCTGGTCTCTCTGGGCAAGCTTCTCACTGATCCTCACTTTCCATTCAGCTGGCAGCGGGAGTCACGAAATCAAACAAGTCAGGCGTTACTCTGTCATTCTTCCTTGAACTCTTGCTGTGGTAGCACTGCAGTGTCTGCACAATGCACATTAGCCAGGATGCAACCTCTGTTTACTCGAATGTCTCTTTCAGACACATTATGAACTTGGACCATTACCCTTCTGGCATAAGCATGGGCTCTAGCGGGCAAAATACTAGGCTTGACCAGCAGTCCCTCTGGCAATTTTCCATCGCCTGGTGCATCCAACATTAATATTTTATTCTTAACATCCTTTCTGATACGGACCTCTCCTGTAAGGTACACTGGGCATTTGGCGCCAGGATCAGAGACTCAGGATCCTTCTTCCATACAATTCCGACCGGTTCCTCTGGTTCTGTTTTTCAGCATCTCTGTGCCTCATAGGCCTTCTTAATTAAAGCTAGAACTCTTAAAGCTCTACTAGTCTTTGACCCTGTTTTCATAACACAACTGTGCCAGCCTTCCGAACATATGAGCATTTGTTCCAATCAACAAAGGGACACCATCATACAGTCCAGTGGGGGACACACTAGGCTAGGGTCTCTACTTGTTCAGGCTACCCAGCCACGGAGGTGGGGAAAGACAGCCAAATTCGGATATACCCGAATAGGGTAGGCCTTCTCACTTAACCCCCATCATGCAGTCCTTCTAATGGTTGTAAGGGTACTTCTGACAAATGCTTCTGATACCAATCCTGGAACATAATTGTCACTTGGGAGCCACTGTCTAATACAGCTCTTGTAGACACTCCATTCACCTTACAGTGGTCTCCATGGAGGGACCCACTATTCTGGACCAGTCTGGAGAGGCGGTAGTGGGGGCCTGGGCAACTGACCTTGCCACAAAGGGCGTGAATTAGCATTTTGGTGCCTTCACTGGGATCATGTCGTGCACCTCTTAACCACTGATTTCTTCTCGAGCTCTCCTTGTAGCCTATATGCAACTTTGTCAGTGTCTTTTGGGACTGGCATTTCCCTTTTCATGTGCCCATCTTTCCCACAATTATAGCAAAACATACTTTCTGGAGTTTGAGCTGGCCGAGGCGCCACACTGGGAGCCAGGGCGGGGGTTACTAACTGGAAACCTGGGTGCCATCTCTGTCTGCGGGTGATAAGCATTTGGAGACATCTCGTCAGTTTCTGCACTTCCATGGTTAAGGAATTGAGTTTGAGCTGTTATCAGCAGGAGATACATGGGTGGGTACCCCACCCCATAGCAGATGCAGTCGGATATAGGTCAGGGCCTGTATTTGCAGGCGTGGCCTTCATAAAGGACTGTTTTTGAATTCCGGATCTCTCTCAACAGTTCGCCCCATTGTGGCATATCTTTTTCCTTGTCAGAGCACTCATTGACTGTCAACCTCTGCCCCTGAACTTCACTTGATGGGTCACCCTCAGTCACTCGGGTCGTAGCCACAGCTGTTGGTGCAGGTACCTCCCGAGGTCGCCTTTTCTCAACTCCTCAATTTCTCATTAACTCATCATAGGAGGTGGGGATTCCAGTCGATTTGCCAGGCGTAACTGAAGCAACAGCAGTTCTGAGAAGGGGCAGACTTAAGGATTCTGTCCAGTCTGGTTCGGTCTAGTTCAATCGCTGGCAAACTACCCTTTCTGAGGCATTCTTGCAACAATTTTCCAGCCAGAGACATACACAGACAACAACTCCCTTGGTACTGTTGTGCATTTCTTACTCTCCACCATAGGTCCTCATCAGAATCTGGGCTCCCATACACATTCTCCAAGGCCTCAAGATAGGCCTGTGCATTCGCTTCAGGGTTACTGGCCGTTTGCTTCGGATGGTAGCCAGGGTAGGACCTCGGAGGCTCTCACTAACCCTCTTTCGCTTTAGCCTTCCGAGCATTGCCATTCTAGCACTTGGGGCAACATAGTCTATCCAGGTCTCCCAGTCATCCTCCCTTGGGGGTGGGAGGTGCCAGAGAAGATCCTCAACCTTCGTAAGAGTCGTGACTAATGGCAGGTGCAGAAATAGGAGTCTGCATTGGTTCAGCCACCATTACGGGCACTGGAGCAGGAGAGGGTGTTGGGGAGGAACACCCTCAGGTGGCAAGAATAGTTTCTTCAAGTCCTCCACAGTTTTCCCTCCCAGCAACCATTCAGCAAATTTCTCCTCAAAGTTTCAGATAGTGGTGGGGGCTGATTCCCCCGGTCTTTACTGTCCTTAGTTATCACTCTCAAGCAGTGAGGGCTCCTCTGGGGTAATGGTCTGTGGCACTTGTGAGCTATTCATGGGATCCTTAAACTCTACTAGGGCAGGAAAGTGTGGGTGAGCAGATTAGCATGCCAACCCACCACCACAGGGTTTTGTAAACCTTCCACCTTGGAAAGTACTCCTGCACAGTGTCCGTATTGATACCAGGGGATGTCCAGGATAAGATAGCATTTTGGGGTCGATCTCCTCCCCAGTACACCACTCCACCAGCCGGTGCACAGCCACTTCTGTCGGGTACCCATTTTTTCTTAACAGTGGTTCGTAAATATGGCCACTAGAGGACACACAATCCCAGCGGTGAGCCTCCAAGATGTAACCCCTAGATGGCGCTATCCCAGGGCTACTACCCCTGCCTGATTTGCCACTAACAGGTTGAGGGGCCTGGATCCAATGGCGGTGCCTCCACCCAGAGGTCAGGGTTTGCAATAGTTAAACTAACTTGGTCACAGCCCTCTGGGACACTGCAACCCCTTCTTCCCACTAGTGGCCCACACAATATATCAGAATTACCTTCACAGTATACACTTACCCCAGGTCTGGTTCCGGCACTGGGACCTCCTGTGAAATGAGATACAGTGCAACAATCACAGAACAGTACTTTAACATAGACAAATACCTCAGGCAGTATAACTTTGCTGAAACAAGCAGCTCTGATTTATTTAGGGGATATAACAAGGACAGGGAAATCAGGTTAATTAGCTTATCACTCTAATAATCTACCTATGGCTCTGTGCACAGGCCTATCCCTATCAGTTACTGTCCCTGGGTACCCAAGCCCTAGTGGCTAGTCCAAACCGTGGCAGCTGGTAGGGCCCTTTCACACAGAGAAAGGAGGAATTAAACAGTCAGCAGTACAGTAATTCCATTTGGATTTAATGTGGCAATTCAACAGGGAGCGACCCTGAATTAGTACTCACGACCTCCAAATAAGATAGGGTCCTTCAATGTCAGCGGGCTCACTTGAGGTACACAAACCTCTTCACACATCCATATAAAGAAAGCACTATACCAGGCAGGCTGCATCTGTATCCCGATGCAATTACTGCACAATACCCGGAGAACACACAGCAGATTCAGTTTCCTGACAGACCGAGTGTAATTTTCAGCAATTCCTCCAGTCTTCTACAGGGTGAGCCTGGTTTCTACTCTTCAGAGATCCTTTGATTCTTTTCACAGGACGGATTCAGTCCTAACAAGCTGCAGACCGGAACTCTGGGCCTTACACACGTTTTTTGACTAAAACTGCACACTGAAAAAGTACAGGGCTCCTTCCTTCTTCACTGCCAAAGCTCAACTGAACTCCAACCGACAAAAACCGGGCACTTCCTTTGAGTTCCTCCCAGTTCTTGACTGGATTGGCTGTCACTCACAATAGACTGCTGCTGTTGGTCCAAAAAGGCACTGAAGTCTAAACTACATCTCCCAGAGTCACTGCCCATACAATCCTCTTGTGGCTGGCTCAGATTATGAGTCCAAGTTCTGATTCGTCCAAGGCACCATTTTAGAGCTAGCTTACCCCACACTGATTGGTCCAGTTCAGCAGTTCAAAACTAGAATGGGAACTAGCAGACACAGTTCTGACTGCAAAGAAAGCAGGTTAGACAAACTGTAATTTCATTATTACTCTAAATAATTTCTGGCAAACAGTTACATCTTTCAGATAGGTTCCCTTTGCACTCCTAGTGACTGCAAAATGAAGTGAATTGGCAGCAGCTCGAGTGGTACTCAGAGAAGCACACAGTCCCCCATACAAACTAATTATGTCTGCAAGCAGACAGCTCTTAAAGAGACAGTACCAGAGGCTCTAAAACACTCACTGATAAATGGCTTAAATGCCAAACACCATTCAGGCTTGGAGCATTCAAGCAAGCTCCTGGAAGTCTTTGGAACCCCATTTGCAGGGGATTACATGTATTTTTCGGTTCATTTGAACTGGCAAAAGTTATTATTTTACCGCATTTCGGTTTTAAAGCTCTATCTGGTAACCGTAAGTACTAAAATTTAAGTCTGTGTGGAAAATTAATTATCGGTTCGGTTTTGAACCGATCGGTTTTTTTCTGCATTTTAAAAGTGTACAGTGGGTTTTAGAGGTGGTTCCGGTTCTTATCGGTTCTAAAAAAACGGAATTATAACGTTTTTCAAATACCCGTGACACGGTTAGGAACCGATAAGGTGTCTTTGCCTGGCACTGCCATCAAAAGGCAAGTTTTGGTTAGGCTGGCATTATGTCTGAGAAACCCAAAAGAAAACCGGGCCACTGGGTTTCAACACTGTGATGTTTGTGGGGGCCTGTGCCAAGGCTGACCCACACACCACTTGTGTTTATTGTCTGGGGCTGACCACCTCCTGTCAGACTGCAGGTGTGTAAAATTTCCTGCAGCCACCCTGGAGAAGAGATTGGGCCGGCTCAGGGAACGAGAGGCCAAAAGTCCGCTGACCCGATGGCCAGCCCGGTCCAGTACCCACTGGACCAGAGGGAGTGCCTCTCTGACCAGGGCGTAGACCTCGGGCAAAGGGAAGGCTGGTTCAGAGGAACCAGTCCCAAGTAAAAAGACAAGGAAATCAGTAGGTCTGAGTCCAAATTGTGTCTCCAACTGCTGCAGAGATAGCTAAGCCATTCAGATTGTCCAGTCACTGTCTCAGGGATCTGTAGAACCACCAACAGCTGGTAAAGGTTGGTTCGTTCAGTCCCAGTGGTTCAGGATTTTGAAGTTGAGGATTTTATGAACCACAGGAGGGGAGGAGGAATTTGATCAATATATGTGTGGCTGGGGGTCTGGGCGTGCTCATTGAACCGACATCTCCAGACAGACCTTTAGAATCTCCTCCTATTCTGTCTGAGTCCCCTTCTTTCTTTATTTTTACAAAAGGTTGCAGAAACCCTCCAGCTTCCTTTAGAGGAGGCTGTGGATGAGCAAGAGGAGCCTGATTATGTGGAAATGATGGATATTCCAGAGTCTAGGAGGTTGCTATTCCTTTGCATAAGTCATTTAGGAAGCAAACAACAAAGATTTTAAAAATCCTCATTCTGTCCCTCCTGTAGATAAAAAATGGACAGAAGGTATACTTTGTCAGGCTCGGATACAGACTTCCTTACTGAGCAGTGTAGTCATGTAGGTGTGGTACAAGCTGCAGCCTGTGACAAGGCTAATATTCCTCTGGCCTCACATCCTCCTGATAAGGATTCCAGGAAGATTGATGCCATGGCGAAGAAACAGTATATGGCAGCTTCTTTGGGACTCAGGCAGGCAAATTATATGGCTTATGTAGCTAGATATCAGAAATCTAGGTGGGCACAGTATTGCAGTTAGCCAAGCAGGCCCATGGCCAGCTGGCTAGTGAGTTGGAACAGGTGGCTGCTGATGGCATTGAAGCCTCTAAAGTTCAATTTCATACTGCTGTTGATGTTAATGATGTTTCTTCTAGGGTCATGGCCACTTCTGTAGCTTCCGTAGGGTTGGCATGGCTCAGATGCACTAATCTGTCCCAAGATACCCAGTCAAAGGCTATGGATTTTCCTGTAGTGGAAATTCTCTTCTGGGGAGCAAACAGAAAACTATATGAAAAGATGGATGAATACAGAACTACCTACAAAAGTGCCCAGGCTAAGGAGAAGCATGCCATGCCACAAAGGCATGCTCCCAGAGGTAGGGCAGGCCCTTTTCCAGGCCTTTTACCACTTCAAGCCTCCTCTGCTGTCTCAGGAGGGTTTCTTCAGAGGCAGGGGGTAGACGTGGCACAAGTAGACCATCCCCCTCCCCTCAGCCTAAGGCTGCTGCTAAGCAGGCACCCTGATGGGGTGTCCAGGGCCGATTCTCCTGTACCGGTGGGGGGCAGGTTGGCCTATTTCAGCCGGAACTGGCTGTCCCTAACTACGGACAGATGGGTTCTGGAGGTAATAGGCCAGGGTCTGGTTCTCAGCTTCAAACACTTTCCAAAGATGAGAGCCAGGCATTTTCCACCTGCAAATCCTTCAGAAGCCCTTGCTTTGGAAGCAGAGGTTTCTGCTCTGCTGGACTGCAAAGCAGTGGAAAGGGTTCCTCCTTGCCATCAGGGCAAGGGCTTTATTCAAGATACTTTCTTACCCCAAAGACAGGAGAATGGCGCCATTCTAGATTTAAGATACTTGAACAAGCATCTGTTGAAACCAAAGTTCAAAATGTTGACTCTGGCAATGATATTGCCTTCCCTAAGGCCAGGGGACTGGCTAGCTTCCCTGGACCTCAAGGATGCCTATTTTCATGTTCTGATCAGGCCTTCTCACCGAAAGTACCTCAGGTTCGAACTGCCCTCAGGCCACTACCAGTTCAGGGCAATGCCCTTCGGCCTTACCTCTGCGCCAAGGGTATTCACAAAATGTCTCGCTGTAGTAGTGGCTCACTTAAGAAGGCAAGGGTTGCTGTAGTCTTCACCTGGACGACTGGCTCATTGTGGGTCAGTCTCCAGGTCAGGTGAAATCCCACTTGCAAGTCACCCAGCAGCTTCTCACTTCCTGGGATTCCTGCTAAACTTACTAAAGTCAGTTCTGGAACCAGTTCAGGTCCTAACTTTCATGGCGCAGAATTGACACAAGGTTAGCCAGGGCTTTCTTCCCTCGGAAAGGGTGGACAGACTCATCGCCTGGCATCCTCCTTTACCCTGCGGGTCTCGACCAGCAAGGCATTTTTGCAACTCCTCGGGCACATGGCTGCTTCCACAGCTGTTGTGCAGGGAGCAAGATTCCAGATGAGGGACATTCAGTTCCATTTGAGGGCCTATTGGTCTCAAAGGAAGGACCCCCTACAAGTTGGTCCCAGTTACTCAAACTCTGATCCTAGCCCTCCACTGGTGGCAGGTCCAAGAGCAATTTAAGACAGGGGTTCCCTTCATTCCCATTTCTCACTCCCTCACCCTCACCATGGATGCCTCCCTGTTAGGGTGGGGGCTCACCTGGACCTTGCCACTCAGGGGGTATGGTCTCCTCAGGAGTCTCTGCTCCACATCAATCTTTTGGAACTCAGAGCTGTCTTTTTAGCTCTTGGTGTTTTCAGATTCTGTCCAGAACAAAGTGGTTCAAGTCAGGACAGACAATACCACCACAATGTGGTACATCAACAAGCAAGGGGGCACTCGGTCTTCAGCCTTGTGCACCGAAGCAATGAAGTTGTGGTCTCTGGCTTACTCTCTGAACACCTCCCTGATAGCGGTTCATCTCCCAGGGAAGGACAATGTCCTGGCGGACGCCCTCAGCAGAATTTCTCAGGGCCATCACGAATGGGCTCTGAATCCACAAGTGCTGGGTCTGTCTTTGCCAGATGGGGCACTCTCAGATAGATCTTTTCGCAGCCCCAGACAACCACCAACTTCCTCTTTTCTGTTGCAGGCCTCCAGTTCTGGGCTCAGTCCTCTGGACGCTTTCTGTTGGACTGGAAAGGGAAGTTCCTGTATGCCTTTCCCTTTCCTCTCCTTTTCAGGGTACTAGTAAAAATCAGATCTCAACCTTGCAGAGTGATTCTGATTGCCCCAGATTGGGCCAGACAGCCCTGGTACCCTCTGCTCCTGTCCTTGGCAGTCCACCCTGCCCTGAGCCTGCCCAGAGTCCACGACTTACTGGTCTGTGCACAGGGGAGAGAGTGGTATCCGGACCTCAAATCCCTCCACCTCAAGGCTTGGCTCTTGAGGAGCTAGAATTTGCTGACTTACACCTTTCTCAAGGTGTCATGGATATTTTAAAGGCTTCAAGGAAGCCTTCCACTAGGGCCACTTATAATTCTAAGTGGAAGAGGTTTTCCATCTGGTGCTCTGAGAGGCAGATTATCCCAGAATCTGCTGATCTTCCCATTCTACTGGACTATTTGGTCCATCTGAATTCCCTAGGCCTTAGACCAGCTACCCTGAAGGTTCATCTGGCAGCTGTCTCTGCTTTTGTGTCAGCAGGGAAGCCTGCCTCCCTTTCTTCTCACCCAGTGTTCTCCAAGTTTTTTAAAGGGTTACTTCATACTAACCCTCCTTTTCGGGAACCAGCTCCCGCCTGGGACCTGAATATTTGCATTGCTCAGTTAATGCAACCCCCCTTTGAGCCTCTGTCTTCTGCAGAGCTCAAGTATTTAACTTGGAAAACCGTTTTCCTAGTAGCTATCACCTCTGCCAGACGCATAAGTGAGCTACAGGCCCTGTCAGTGGAAGAAGATTTTATCTCTTTCCACAGAGATAAGGTAGTCCTTAGGACTAATAGAAAGTTTTGCCTAAGGTGGTTTCTGATTTCCACCTGAATCAATCTATCTCTCTCCAGTATTTTTCACTGAGCATTCTTCCTCAGGTGAGAGGAGACTGCACAGCTTGGATGTCAAAGAGCCTTAAGCTACTATTTAGGCGCACCAGAGGTCATAGGTTGAATCCCTCCAACTCTTTCTTACCTATGGCGAGGTTGGCAAGGAAACCTGCCACTAAGAGAACAATTGCAAGGTGGATTGTTTCTTGTATCCAATTCTGTTATCAGAAACTGGGTAGAGTACCCCCCTCAGGATTGAGGGCCCACTCCACCAGGGGTACAGCTGCGTCTCTAGCGGCTGCTAGAGACATCCCCATTCTGGAGATTTGTCAAGCTGCTACCTGGAAGACAGTTCACACCTTTACCAAGCATTATTCCTTGGATGTCCAGTCCAGGAGAGATGCTCGGTTTGGCACAGCTGTGCTTCAGAGCCTATTTCCTAAGTAGGTTCTGACCCTCCTCCATGGAGGTACTGCTGTGTAATCTGCTATTGTTATAATATAGCAAGACTTCATGGTGTTTGAAGAAAAAATTACTCACCTTAGTAATTGCTTTTCTTCTCATGGAGTCTTGCTATATTATAACCACCCTCCCTCCTACCCTCTCAGAACTTCTACTTGGGAGGGTGGCGAATTGGTGCAAGCACTGTGTCATGCATTGTAGTTTTTCCTTACCCTCTTTTCCTTTGGGTTAGGGATCTAGATTGTTTCATTTAGGTTATTTATATTGCCTCCTTCCTGGACTTGAGTCTTTGGGGAAGGGGGTTCATATGTGCTTGTCAAGGGTGGAAACGAACCATAATACCATCAATTTTGTTATTATGGCTCTGAGTGTTTCTTTGTTCTTTATATTGTTGTTATTACTACTAGTAGGTAGCCATGGGCTAGTGTAGTTGTTTTTTTCCACACAGACTTTCCGTCCTTTGATGTTAGCTTCGTAAAGATCTGACAGTTTCATTTGAAACTGCCAGATAGAGCTTCGGGCACAGCGCCCGCGCGCTGTAGAACTCCAGATCTTCTGGAGTTAACTCCTTCCTCTCCGGGGCAGTTCAGCTGCAGTGGCTGACTGCTATTGTTATAATATAGCAAGACTCCATGAGAAGAAAAGCAATTACTAAGGTGAGTAATTTTTTCTTTTGGGACAATGGACTGTTGTATACACAGAACATGAGGACAGGGGGCAGGATGATGGGCAGGCAGCTTGTCATTCCCCAGTGGTACCATGAGTGGTTGCTCAAGATTACTCATGATATCCCCATGTCCAGACCTCTGGGCATGGTGCACACCATGCAGCATTGGCCCAGAATTTCTGTTGGCCCAACTTCACCCAGCAGATGAAGTTATATTGCAGGTCATGCCACCGGTGCCAACAGATCGATAGGGCAGGTAGTAAAAACAAAGCTTCCCTAATTCCCTTGCTCATTGTGGAGGAGCCATTCCAGAGGGTAGGAATGGATATTGTGAAACCTTTGAGTACCCCAAGCTCCTCCGGGAAAAAGTTTATCGTGACGGTGATTGCCATCTCCTCACTTAGGACAGAAAAAGTGGCAGACACCTTGCTAGGGATTTTCTCCCATGTCAGGTTTCTGCAGGAGGTTATCACTGATCAAGGGGGTACCTTCATGTCAGACCTGATGAAGTGTTTGTGGAAAAAGTGTGGGGTGGTGCAGAGACAGCACCTTATCACCCACAAGCCATTGAGCTTGTGGAAAGGTTTAATGGTACCCTAAAATCAATGCTCCAAGCATTTGCCGAACACCATGGGAGGAACTGGGAGAAATACCTTCCCCACCTGTTGTTTGCATACAGAGAGGTGCCCCAAGAGGTGACAGGGTTCTCCCCCTTTGAACTCTTGTATGGATGTAGGGTGCGTGGGCCCCTTGACATGATCTGGGAAGACTTGGAAGGCAAACACGCCACCCAGGAGACTCCAATAGTGGAGTATATCCTTAGGTTTAGCGAGAAGCTGACGGAGCTTATGGGGGTGGCCCAAAGCAACCTGTCAGCTACCCAGCAGAAACAAAAAGTCTGGTACAATTGTGGAGCCAGAGCTCGCATGTACAGTGCAGGTCAGGAAGTAATGGTCCTAAGTCCAGTCCAGAAGAACAAGCTGCATGCTGAGTGGGCAGGACCATATAAGGTAGTCAGACAGGTCAGTGACGTACATTATATTGTGGAACTGCCTGACAGGAGACATACCTATAGGATGTACCATGTCAACATGATGAAGCCATATGCAAATAGGGCCAACATGGTATTTGCAGTATGTAGTCCTGGGGAGAGGACGGATAAGGAAGACCCCCTCCTGGACTTGCTGGAAGAAAGCAAGTGGGAATAATCTGTGGAGGCAGCTGTCACCCCAGTTGACTCCGGAACAGTCCCAGGAAGTGAGGGAGGTTTTAGATGACTTTGCCCCTTTGTTTACAGCCTAGCCTGGATGAACCCCCTTAGCAACACACAATATAGACATGGGGATGCACGCCCGTACATAGAAACATAGAAGTTGTCGACAAATAAGGACCGCAAGGCCCATCCAGTCTGCCCATTTTTTTCTACCTTATGAATGTGCCATAGGCCTTTACTCTGTCAATGGCCTATCTATTCATACTCATCTGTATTGCTCCCTTATGCCTATCCCATGCCTGTTTGAAGCCCTGCACTGTATTCATATCCACCACTTCTTGAGGTAGGCCATTCCATGCATCCATCACCCTTTCTGTGAAAAATAATTTCCTCACATTACTCCTTAATCAGCCTCCCTCTAATCTCATGCTGTGTCCTCTTGTCCTGCTATTTTACTTATATTGAAACATGTTAGACTCCTTCCCCTTGTTAATGCCCTTAAGAAGTTTGAATGTTTCGATCATATCGCTTCTCTTCCTCCTTTGCTCTAGGGTATACATATTGAGCTCCATTAATCTGTCCTCATATGTTTTCTGATGCAGTCCCTGCACCATTTTGGTTGCCCTTCTCTGGACTGCCTCCATTTTGTTAATGTCCTTGTGCAGGTGCAGCCTCCAGTACTGCATGCAGTACTCCAGATGGGGCCTAACCAGTGTCTTGTAAAGAGGGATTATTACCTCCCTCTTATGACTTGTGATACCCCTGCTAATACACCCCAACATCCCTTTAGCGTCTAGCCTTACCTACTGCTTTAGTGGTCTGCTCGGATGATTTCAGGTCATCTGTGATGATGATGCCCGAGTCTCTTTCTTCCCTTGTGATTGCCAGCAACTCCCCTCCCAACATATAGGTAGCTTCAGGGTTTCTCTTCCTTATGTGCATAATCTTGCACTTCTTTGCATTAAACCCCAGTTGCCACTCTTCCGACCATTTTGCCAGTTTATCCAGATCTCTTCTCATTCAGCCAACCCCATCTGGATCATCTACTCTGTTGCAGATCTTGGTGTCATCTGCAAACAGACAAACCTTACCCTCCAGTCCTTCTGCAATGTCACTGATAAAGATATTGAAGAGGACTGGCCCCAGGACTGATCCCTGAGGTACCCCACTTGTGACTTGCATCTCTTCTGACAGTATACCATTTGCCACCACTCTGTTTTCTGCCCGCCAACCAGTTTGCCACCCAGTTGACCAACCCCTGACCCACCTTGAGCCTACCCAGCTTATTAATCAATCTTCTGTGTGGAACAGTATCAAAAGCTTTGCTGAAATCAAGGTAGGCGACATCAACTGCACCCCCTTGGTCCACCACTCTGCTTACCCAGTCAAATAAATCTATGAGATTAGTTTGACAGGACCCTCCTGTTGGAAACCCATGCTGTCTAAGATCCTGTGCTCTTATGGATTCCAGGTGTTGCACTATCCTTTCCTTGAGGAGTGCTTCCATAATCTTGCCCACTACTGAGGTAAGACTGGCTGATCTGTAGTTCCCTGCCACCACTCTTGTGGAGTGGGATCACATGAGCCCTTCTCCAGTCTTCTGGGATCTCTCCTGTGCTCAGAGACTCACTAAACGTTTCTGCTAATGGCTCTGCTAGTTCCACCCTTAGCTCCTTTAGTACCCTGGGATGTATGCCATCAGGCCCTATTGCCTTGTCCACCCTGAGCCCCTGAGCTTAGCAAGCTCTTGTAGGAGCCTTTTGTTTTGTGAAGGGACTTGTGCACACCTCCCTCCTCCCTGTGTCCATGGTGCTGAGCTGTGGGCCTTGCGCTACCTTCTCCTCAGTAAATACTGAGCAGAAGTATCTATTGAGGATAGATGCTTCTCCATGGTCCTCCTCCACACACTCCCCCCGTATCCCCTTTGATCTTAGCAGTAGCCCCTCTGGACTTTCTCCTTTTACTAATGTAGCTATAGAAAGTCTTGTCCCCTTCTTTTACTGTTTGTGCTAGTGTTTCCTTGGTTTGGGCCTTTACCTGCCTTACTGCCTTTCCTGCTTCCCTTAGGGAAGTTTGGTATGCTTCCCTATCTTCGTCCCTCTGTGTTCCCTTATATTTCCTGAAGGCCAACCTTTTATCTGTGATCTTTTCTGTTACTGTTTTTGAGAACCAAAGTGGTTTTCTCCTTCTTTTGCTCTTGCTTTTCTCCCTAACACAATGGGATGTTGCTTCTAGTATTGCATCCTTAATGCTTGCCCACTTTGTTTGTACCGCCTCACCTGTATTTCTTCTTGCCAGGCCTAGCTTAACTCTGTTTGCCATCTTATCAAAGTCAGCTCCTCTGAAGTCCCATATTTTTGCCTTGGAATGGGATGATTTAGTTCTAGTGGCCAAATTGAATCACACCATGTGATGGTCACTGGCCCCCAGGTGACCTTCTACCTGGAGATTTGTGATCC
Organism: Neoceratodus forsteri; assembly: GCA_016271365.2. NCBI lineage: Eukaryota > Metazoa > Chordata > Ceratodontiformes > Ceratodontidae > Neoceratodus > Neoceratodus forsteri. The sequence goes on along the minus strand of CM057452.1, from coordinate 698,013,910 downwards.
TTTCCCCATTAGTCAGTACTAGATCCAGGATAGCCCTGTCACTTGTGGGTTGTTATACCAATTGTTTGGGGCCATCCACCTGCAGGGAATCCACTGGCAGACAGCCTAGCAGATATCCAGGGCCGTCCTAAAGGACATTAGGAGGGAGGTGGACGACTTGCTGGATTTAGGGGTAATCCAGAAATCCCACAGTCCCTGGGCCTCACCAGTAGTCCTTGTTTGCAAGCTAGATGGCTCTACTCACTTTTGTGTGGACTATCGTGGACTCAATGCAGTCATAAAGTCAGATGCCCACCCAGTGCCATGAATGGATGAACTACTGGACAGGTTGGGAGGGGCAACACCATTCACTTGACAAAAGGGTACTAGCAGGTGGAGTTAACTGCCAGAGCTACAGAGCAGTCGACATTCATCACTCCAATAGGATTATTCAGATTCTGGGTAATGCCTTTTGAAATGAAGAACCCCCCTGCCACCTTCCAAAGGTTGGTCAACCAGGTGTTACACGGTACTGAAGAGTACGCAGTGGCTTATCTGGACGATATTACTATCTTCATTGCCTGCTTGAAGAAACACCTGTCCCACCTGAAGGAAGTGTTGGGCAGGATACAGAGTGAGCCAGAGCTCGCATGTACAGTGTAGGTCAGGAAGAGATTGTCGTGGAAATTTCCTACTTGTTATACAGAGACAAAGAAACAGTCTTGTGCAGAGTTCAAACCATTTATTCAAGTATGCATATGGAGAGCCAGGTCCCCAGGTTGTTATTGCATAGCTCCGATTACAATAGTAAGTCTCCTTTTTTTATACACTGCCTTGCTTACATAACAGTGTCATGACACAATTTTATTGGACAGTACGCTTCATATAATACTGCTGTAACTTACTGACTGGCTATGCTGATTATTATGCTAATTTACTTTAGCCACGTCATCTATAAGGCATACATACATTACTACAAAGACATGCTTGTAGAAATTTCCACCATCCACCAAGGACATGCTTGCTATGCTATGGAATTTTCCATCATCCACCAAGGACATGCTTGCTATGCTGTGGAATTTTCCACTGTCCACCATTTTATGAAGATTGTTTCAGTTCTGCAGCCATTTTGTGGTGCTTTCTATGCACTGTTGTTTTACAGCATTGTTATACAGAATTTTTCTTCCTCTACATAATGGTCCTAATTCCAGTCCAGAAGGACAGGCTGCAGGCCGAGTGTTAAGGTGACCAAGTTTTTCTAAATCTTTTAGGTGTAACTATATGATTATTAATTATTTTAGCAAAAATATTTGTTTTTAAGAAACCTGCCTGAGCGACAGTTTTCATGTTGTGAGTGGTTGTGGGACATGTAATAATAATCTGTGGCCACACTTTTCTGCCACTGTAAAGGCTTTAAAGTGCCAGGTGGCTGTGGTGGAGGTGGCATACTAGGGCATGTAGTGGGCCGGGGGGCAGCTTCGCCCTAATCAAGCAAAGATTGAGGCACTTTAGGTGTGGCCTGCACCTGAAACTCAGAAGCAGGTTAGGAGCTTCCTAGGGACCACCAGGTACTTTCGAAAGTTTATGCCAAATTACAGTACCCTGCAGCTCAAAAAGGTAAACTGGGAGCCAGCCTTTGAACAAGCCTTCATACGGCTAAAAGAAGCACTGTGCAGTGCCTCTGTATTGGCCAGTCCAGATTACTCTAAGCAATTTGTAGTCCAGACAGATGCCTCAGATGTGGGGATTGGAGCAGTCCTCAGTCAGACATCTAATCATGGAAGAGGTCACCTAGTCATATATGTGAGCAAAAAGTTATTTCCCCGGGAACAGGCATATTCCATGGTGGGAAAGGAGTGTCTTGCACTGGTATGGGCCCTGAAGAAATTAGAGCAGTATCTATATGGGAGGCACTTCGAGGTACAGACCTATCATGACCTCCTGGTGTGGCTAAATTAGATGGGCAAAACAAATGTTTGTCTCTTAAGGTGGAGTATTGTCCTACAGGCCTTCAACATGGCAGTTACCCACAGGGCCAGATCGACCATTGCCAATGTAGATGGACTATCTCACCAGTTAGAACAGTAACAGAATTTGTGAAAACCTTACCATGCAATAGGGGGCGCGTTCCCACAAATTCAGTCTAAAGAGGGAGGCATGTTGCGAGCTAGCCAACTTCCAATCATAATTTGCAGATATATTTCTGTCATATTTTTTATATGATTTTGTGTATGTTAAATGCCACAAAAGATGTCCATGTGTTTTTTTTTTAATGAGTACATAGTTTTACTTAAAGATCACAGGAAATGAGAAAAGGTCTTGCAAAATATGTGACATTCCTATGTGAACCAAGAAAACAGCTACTAGCCAGGAAGCTGAAAATTATATTTTCAAAGGGGATGGAAAAGTCCCTGGTTAGCTAATTGGTGTAATAAAATCTCAGGATGAGAGAAGCTATCTCCCCTGTCATAAACCTTTAAGATCAAAAGGAGAAATGGTTTTAGATAGGAGGTGTCAGCAAGGTTACCACAGTCTGATTACATTTTTCAGTAGTGCAAGGGAGTGGTGATATGAGGACCCAAATAAGGAAATAAATAATAATTCCTTAAAATCTGGAAAGAACAAGAGTGACATCTACTGGCCTAAAAAGTTAGGACCAGACCAGGACTTTTTACAGATGGACAGAGGGACTATAAATACCCCTTGTACACAGAAGCTTATTGCAATGTACTGTGGACACTCTCCTGACAAGACACCTGCCAGTGGCTGAAAAGGATTAAAGGATTTTTCAGACTTCTTATTCTTCCAGACTACAATTTACTATGAAGTTAGTTGTAACTGTATGATTATTAATTATTTTAGTAAAAACATTTGTTTTTAAGAAACCTGCCTGAGTGAAATTTTTCATGTTGTGTGTGGTTGTGGGACATTTAAGAATAATCTGTGACTAAACTGTTATTGCTAAGAGTGTCACCATAAACTACCAATCAAACAAGGGTCTGTACAGTGAAATTTTGGTAAAGATAGGGAGAATACGAAAGTCTCAGGGAAGAGTCTGTAGCGATTTAAACCAGGTTATTGCATGCCAGTGGGAGAAGATAAAATCAGGGTTACAAGGCTATCCCAAAGAGATTGTAATGCCTGGATCTTCCCCCTTTGTGCAACAACCAAGAAAGGGTTCTCATTTGGCTACAAGACTCGAGACTTATTGTATCCTTATCCAGAATAAAGAGGGATCCCTGGGGACCTCGTGGAGGGTGTTCAGTCATGATCTTGGTGAGCATTCTAGGATGACACGTGGAGGGTATCCCTGTTTTCCCCTTCCCTGTCATGAATTGCACGTAGGGGTGGGCATTGTGAGCTCAGTGGACCTGACCCTCCGGAGTGGGTTTGTGACATGCAGTACATGATGTGCAAGTGAAAATACTGTATATAATGTAAGGTGCAGTAGTAATAAAAAAGTAATAAAGTACAAAACAGAATACATAACAGTAAAATAAAGTACAAATAAATAACAGTGTGCAGTTACAATTTACAGGCAGACTATTCAATGCAAATTAAGATTCAAATGCTATATATTACAGGGAGCAATGTCTGATAATAGCAGATTACCACAACGATTGCTAAAGTGTAACCTAACAAAGCCATTGTAGAAGATAGGCTCAGGAGCAGAATATTACCAGACAAAATCATAAAATTAACTGATTTAGGTACAGTAGCTTGGGGGGGGCAGTAGTTGCCCGCAGTTTAGGGGGTAGTAGCAGCAGCATGGGAGGAGGGAATACAAAGGTCAGGGATCAAGAACAGTTGCAGTAGTGGGTGGCAAAGTCATGACAAAGGGATTTGAGAGAAGAGAAGGATAAGGCTAAGTGGATTGACGGGGACTTGCTGTTCAAAAGCTGTCATTCTTTTTTCAGTTTTCTTGATATCCATTTTTGGGGCACTGGTCATATGCTTCATCTCCTTATGGAAGCCCCTGATTTTGGTTAACATTAAGTCCATCTGATGCTGAAGGGCCTGTAATCTGGGGTGCACAGTTTCTTTCCTCTTTTGCCTTGTGGTCCTCAAAGCCTGGTAGCATTCACTGTTGGAGTTGCCGAAACCAAATTTATTACCATTTACTGAAGCAGTCGGTGACGGGACCTGATTTGCTTTCCCTATATCAAGAATGCACATCTACGTATTGATCTTAGCTTTTATTTTTGAACTTTGAGTTATTTTTAGAGGTTAAATTGGCAGAATCAGCATGAGAGTTGGGTTCAGGATGCAACCCATCTCTTGATGTAACAGGAAGCCTGTATTTGCATTTTTAAAGTTATGATTGTTGGTATTCAAAATGAGAAACGTATCTAATGAGAAACTTGTCTTTTGTCCTTTCCTTTTTGATACCTCCAGAGCTGCATCATGTCAAGGCATAGTGTCCATATTTGTCTCAGCCGAAGCTAATTTTCATCATCTAAAACAGGTTTGGTGCACAGCAGTGCTGCTTTGCAATAGATGACATCCATAGCCCTTTGCCACACCAGTCTGTGCAAGCATGGAGCTACTCAGGGACAGGGTTGGGCGGGACACCAGCTTCCAGTCAGAAACCGCGTGGGTTGCCCAGCAGCTTCCCTGCTCTGGGCAAGCTGGGATTGTGAGATATGGTAGTCCACCTCTAGCAATGTGTAAGCCCATGGCAGGAGTGCACCGAGCCATTCCTTCTGCCCCCCCCCATATGCTGCACACCCTTCCTGAGTTAAAACCAGGTGTGTCCGGCTGTTGTGATGCCCCTCTTCTGCAGCTCTGCTCCCCCCAGCCCCCAATCTGACCACCTAAGTAGTTCCGCAGATTAGGTTGAAACCAACTTTCCACAAGTAGGGGGAAGCTTCCAGGATGCATGGAGCCTTCCTCATCTACTTCCTGTTTTGTTGTAGTGGAGAGATGATGTTTAACACTGTTTTGTATTAAGCATATGGGTACATTTATTCAAAATTGCAGCAACCGTAGAAGATTACACCTATCCCCATTTATAAGAAAAATGCAGCAAAATCAGATTTGTGATGCACAAAAGACACAGAATGTGTTTTGCAGCAAACACATACAGTAGTAGCAAAATGCCACTAACCTGAATTGTAAATGACAGCTGCACTACTCATATCTGACTGAATAAAATTGCAATAGCTCTCAACTATTTTCTCTTATGTCCCAGGCAAGTTTTTTTTTTTTTTGATAAGCATGATCCCTGTGGTGATAGCAGATAATCACCTGGTTCTCTGATGTAATGTAAATATTTTGTTTATTTATTAACTTTCTTGCTGCCTTCTTCCCTGATATAATACCTGCCTTTCCTTTTGTTACAAACACTATAGAGCCTCTAGTGAAGGAGAGCCCTAACATTGATGAATTGGAGCAGAGTTTACGGGACCTGAAGTTCAAAGTCAGCAGTCTGGCCTCAAGTCTGAATTTTGGAATAGACAATGAAGACACAGGAGATTTTGGTACAGCATTAACATCTAGTTCTTATACCTCGCAGTGGCCAATGGCTTACAATGGAACATCTACTGAGAAAGGGGCCTTTGGAGTACCCAAAAAGCCTAGTGAACCAGACTGGTATGAAAGCCCAAAGCATCTTGTGACTTCATTAGGAAGTTATCCATCGCTTGAAAGGTTAACGGTTCCAACATACTCTGTGTCACCTGTCAATGGAATGGTGGGGTTCACTGGACATGAGCTTGACAGTACAAACTACAAAGTGTCCAGGGTTTCACCTGTGGACATTGCCTACAAGGAAACCTTCCCGTGAAACTTGGTGCCCCTCATGTAATAGGCGTAAAATCCTTGTTGCCCCCCAAAATCCCAGTGAGATCCTGTTCCCCTGGGAAAACAAAGTCCTTATTAATTAGAGGTCGCTCACAGTCCCTTGATCGCTCGGGTGGCATCCGATCCCGGTCTTTATCACCTGCTTTTAAAAGAACACGTTGGTTGAGATCACGATCACAATCTCCAAAACCAGTGTGGAGACCAAACTCTGCCAAGGCAAATGCCAGTGCACAACCTCCACCACCAGTTCACAGGCCAAAATCCGGGGGCAAGACAACAGCTTCTGGCAGACAATCACGATCAAGATCTTACAAACCAGGAGTTTATGCAGCCCGATCTTATCCATCACCAAGGACCACTGCAAAGGAAGGACTCAGCCATTCATGGACTCCTTATAGTCTGCCTTCTGTATCTATATCATCGCCAAGTGCTGAGGAAGTCAGCGAAAGGTAAGCAGGACTCTCATTGGACCAGCCTGTTTTTCCAGTCAGACTCTTTTTCTCTTTACAGAGATTATTATAATAGATCAGTTTGTAGCCCATTTAAAAATGCTTGAAAACTTCCCATTCACCCCCTACCTGCTGCTGTCGGTTTCTTCTGGTCAATGCCAATAGTGCCATTTACTACTAACTCTACACATAGTTCCAAATCCCTTATTTTTGGTTAAATCATTGTAAACTACAGGTCAGTAGGCATATCAGCAGACATTAATTTTCTTGGGCTGATCCCAATGCTTTAAATAATCTAGCCAGCCTGGGAGTGGGTCCCAGGATGGTAGCCTGGTTAAAAAAAATTGGCTGGACAACAGGATTCAGAGGGTAATAGTAAACGGAGTCCACTCTGAAGAAAGAGGGGTTACTAGTGGGGTACCACAGGGTTCAGTGTTGGGGCCGGTCCTCTTTAATGTCTTTATAAGAGACACTGCGGAGGGACCGGAAGGAAAAGTATGCCTCTTTGCAAACAACACAAAGATCTGCAACAGGGTTGATACACAAGGGGGTGTGTGGAAAGGATGAGAAGGGAATTGGCAAGGTTGGAGGAATGGTTAAAAGTATGGCAGCTTAGATTCAATGCAAAGAAGTGCAAAGTAATGAACCTGGGCAACAAAAACCCAGTGGAAGAGTACATAATGGTGGTGGGGGGGGAGGTACTAACAACAACAAAAATGGAAAGGGACTTGAGGGTAATCATATCAAATGACCTAAAGGTAGGCAGGCAATGTGAGAAGGCAGTAAGGAGGGCTGGGGGGATACTGAGATGCACAGGAAGAGGCATCACCAGTAAAAAAACAGGAAGTTGTCATCCCTCTGTACAGACAGTTGGTGAGACCCCATCTGGATTACTGCATGCAGTTCTGGAGACCCCATCTCCGCAAGGAAATAGACTGGATGGAGGCAGTCCAGAGGAGGGCAACTAAAATGGTGCAGGGTCTGCAACAGAAACCATACAAAAAGAAACAAAAGAAGCTTAATATGTATACCCTTGAGGAAAGGAGAGAAAGGGAGGACATGATAGAAACTTTCAAGTACCTCAAGGGAATCAACAAAGTCCAAGAGGATAGCATCTTTCAGAAAAAAAGATGTGCAAGAACAAGTGGGCACAGTTTGAAGATAATGGGGGGACAGCTCAGGGGCAATATGAAGTATTTTTTCACAGAGAGGGAGTGGTGGACGCATGGAATGGCCTTCCTGGGGAGGTCATGGAGTCAAAAACAGTGGGGGAATTCAAGAGTGCATGGGACAGACATAAGGCAATTATAGTGGTGGGTAGGAGGAAGTAGACTGTTGGTTAACTAGGATCTGCAGCTTATCTAGTAGGGGGGAAAATGGGCAGATGAGGTGGGCCAAGCTGTCCTTATCTGCTGTCAAAGTCTATGTTTCCATACCTTAACTGCTCATCACACAGTTTTAAATAGGCACTGTTGAATATGTATGAAAGCTCAGTTTTGTAAGTGTTTTGATGTAACTTGAATATTTTAAATGATCTACAATCATGACTACTTTGCACTTTGTGTACTGTTTGTAACACCTATTGGCAGTGTAATGCAGTACCACTGCAAATCACACTGAAGTACTACCCAGTCAAAGCTGCTGTCTGTACTAGTACTCTGCATCAGCTTGCTAATGTAAGCTCACTCAGAATCATTTTTAGGTCCAGACAGTGAGTTTATTTGTGATGTCATACAAATCTCAGTGCTGAGGTGTTGCCCAGGAGATAGAACTTTAAATGGTTAATGTTTGATGCAGTATGGTCGTGATCCCTTTGACATTCCAATGGCAGATTTAGTTTTCTAGTGAAGAAATCAGTTGCCCTTTGCCGGCCCGGTGGCGCTGAGGGTTGAGGCGCTGGACACCACATCTCGCACCAGACCGGCGACCCGGGTTCGGGAATGAGCCAGGGACGCCGGGGGGTCGGCTGGGGAGGAGAAGGATAGAGCGCCCAATGGCTGCTCTCCTTCTCTGGGGGGATCTCTGCAGTCTCCCGCTGCAATACCGCCATCTGGGGGAGCCCGGTGGTAGGTGTGGTATGTTGGGGCAGCAGTAAGGGCATTGGGTAGATGTCGGCAGGAGGCGGAGTGGGAAGCGCATCTCGGCGCGCCTCCTAGCTCGTTGGCTCCATTGCACGCTGACGTCTAGGAAGAAAACCAGGAAATACCCCTCGGTCTCTCCTAGGCAGCGACAGTACCTTGCGCTTCTCTGGCCTGCAATGGCAGACCCCACTGTATGAAGATCCACGACTCAGAGTGCTGGTTCTGAGGAGGTAAGCACTAGGGATTCCTTCTCACTCCACCCGGGGGGTTATCCGGGATACCTAGGCTAGTAAATCAAGTACTCTAGGGGCAGACCGCAGCAGGACTGGGGGGGAGCAGTTAGTGTGGATGTCTGAGAGGGTGGAGGGAGGAGGTAGTTGGGGTGTAAACATAAGGTTAAAAATAAAAAAAAATCAGTTGCCCCTGAGTCCTGTTCCAGTCCCTGTGGCTAACTGTTCTTCAGGAGGCAGTATAGCGTAGTGGTTAAGAGTGCTGAGCTGCAAAACTGGAGAACTGGGTTTGAATCCCAAAGCCACCACTTCTATACTGTGTGACCATGAGCAAGTTACTTGACTTCTCTGTGCTCCCAGGATGCACCTGGAAACAAGCCTTGGTGTAATGTGACTTTCCTGTGTAAAAATGGTAAATAAAAAAGTATTCTTATTGTTTACTACCATTTTATTATATTATAAAGTTTTTGAATTTATTCGATACACTGCATTAGTTTAACTTAGCTTTATATAAATAATTTTTTCCAGTTCCATTGCAGTTCCTGGAACTGAGAAAACCACAGCTTGCACTAGTTCCTGGTTCCAAATCAAACAAAAATAAATTAACTGTGTTTAAAATGGACTTCATTTTCAAACCAATTATAATTCTTTTCTCAAATATGAGCTGTAAAATGAAATCTTCTGTTACTTCCTGTCAAAGTGGCATGACAGGATGACCTAGACAGAAAATAGGGCTTATATGATTTAAATAGTGTATATCCACTAAACATTGCTTGGCAGAATACAGCCTAAAAAATGGTGCACACACCAGATACTATAGGCTTAAACAGTTTATTGGTGCATCGTTTAGCGAACCTCCTACCAACCACCACTACGTATCGTCACACTTTGTGGCTTCTTCAAGGGGCCCTTGATTGGCAGAAGCAGACAGTCACAACTGTTGCTTTGATTATTTGTTCCCAGATCACAGTTTTGAAAATTGTGAACTCTGCAGAGTTCTCTGCCTTAATACAAAGAAAATAAAGGCAGCTAAACATCAGTCTTTGTCTGTACCAACTTTCACAATAGCTTCTCAGGAGTACTTTCCTGTAAAAGTGGACTGTGTATAAAAATATGGCGAAGAATGCCATTGAAGGAAGAAAGTATGCTTCAAATAGCTCATCTTCTCTACAGCAGTCTCTGGCAACCAAGGAGATTGAAATACTGCAAAGCACCCCCACTGTAAAACAGCAATAATCTCCAGTACCCTCTGAGACAGAAAAGACTGCTATACTGTCTTCTAGTAAGGAGCACAGGGCTCCCAGCTGGGAACATTCAGTGGGCAGTCATAAAAAACAAAAAACATTTTATGAATGCCAGCCAAATACTACAGCAGGTTAAAGGGACAGCATCTGGAGGTACTCTGCCTTAAATGCAAATAGAGAAACTGGTACAAGAGAAAGAATTCACCCTCCTTGGAGGAGAGTAAGCAGCTATGGCAACTTTCCAACACAGTGCAAAGCTTTAAGAAAAACTGCATCCAATGCCCCTTCTAGTCTCCCTCCTGAGGAGTTATTTGAGGAGGAGCTGATTTCCCCAGAGGATAATGCTGAGGGGGACTTTGGTTCCCCACTCAGTGTGAATGAGGACTCTTCATCCTACAGTAGACTACATTTTTGAAACAAATGACTGATATGCTGAATCTTTTCTGAATCTGATAGATATCTTTGACTGGGTGACCAGGGAAGTGAATCGGGGGGAGCAGTGGATGTGGCCTACCAGGATTTCAGCAAAGCCTTCAATGCCGTTGCACTTTAAGAGGCTAGTAAATAACCTAGGCAGCCTGGGGATGGGTCCTATAGTGGTAAACTGGATTATAGAACTGATTGAGGGATAGAAAACAGAGAATGGTGGTAAAATGGGGTTCAGTCTGTGGAATGGAGCGTGACCAGCGGGGTACCACATGGATCAGTTCTGGGCCCAGTACTATTCAGTGTCTTCATGAGTGACATTGTAGAGGGTCTGTAAGGAAAGGTATGCTTCTTTGCAGATGACAGTAAAATCTACAACAGGGTAGACACTCCGGGAGGGGTGGAAAAAATGAGGAGGGACCTAGGTAAACTAAAATAATGGTCAAGAGTGTGGCAGCTAAAATTCAATGCAAAATCATGCATTTGGGCACAGGTGTTCTCGACTTGAGTCTTCTGACCCTAAAGCTTTGTTTTTCCATTTGGCACAAAATTTTGGAAACAATTTCTTCCTTTAAGTTAGTTTAGTGCTCGTAAGAATCTGATGGTTACACTTCAGAGTACCACAGACAGAGGTCTGAAATCTGAGCTCGAGCTCAGCGTTCTATGCCTTTGCATACAGTTAACTCTTTACTCTCCGGGGCAGTTCAAGTGCTGGGACTAACTGCATATAGTCAGAATACAGCAAGACTCCATTAGAAGAAACAACTTTACTATGGTGAGTAATTTTTTCTTTCGCACCTGTGGCATTGCAGTTGCACAGAATTACGATTTGGCGGGGATTGGAAAACTTTCTGCACGAGATACATGAGGTGGGTAATAAGAAAGGCTTTGCAAACAATTTGGTCAAAATGGCAAATTCAGTTTCAGAACTATGTATATAATGTCTATTTTATCAGTATATACAATAATAAGTAATGATTACATGGTTTAAAGCAAAAATACCCATTTTATAAAACTGCTAATCAAAATCAACTGATTGCTAATCATTTTTCATTTTGATTAGCAAAGGCCGCTAATCAACTCTCCAACACTAATTTATGCCTTGTACAAGCAGGCCCTGTGGAAAACAGTCCATGTCCCTGTGTGGAAGCTTGCTTTCTTAAGAGAAACTTCACCTTGCACGCACAGTGACAGTGATTTGGAAGCGGCTAAATACCAATATCAGATTTTTTTTTATGTGACTAACACTGTGTCCTCTAGATGCAAAAACTGCAAAGACTAGCAAATTCGGTGTCCACCAGGAGATCTGCATGATTGAGAACAACTGGTTTTCAGATAATATGGAAAATAAGGCAGCTTATTTCTCCTTTGAAGGTGCTTCCTTATGTGGTCACAGAACTGAAGTAAACCTAAAAAAAGTTCATAAGCAGAAAGTAACTTGCAATAATTTGAAAGGATAACAGAGGTCCACAATGCCTTATATGCCCTATTTGGGGTATGGAAGGGCTTATTCAAACCTCTGAAATCCCTCACTGAAGTTTAATAAGTGCAACCATTTCCCTGGAATTAGTAGCCCAAGAGCTTTACATTTTATGCAAATTATGGAATTTGAAACTAAATGCAAACTCTGCTCTGTGTGGTCATGCTCAGCCCTGCACGCTAACATCAGATGTATTTCTCCGCCTGAAGAGAGCAGTCACCCGGAAGCCTTCTCTACACTCCTGGCTGATTTACGGTTATTATTTTATATCTTATACTGTTTTAGTAACTCTAGTTAACTTTTTGATAATCTGTTAGTTGGGTTGTTATTTGTATTTTAATTGGGTAAGTTTCTTATAATGTATGGTAGAACGTTGTTATGCATAAAAATCCATACCAGCTAAAATGTTGTTATGCTGCAGTAGCTTGTTGTTATGCTGCACTAGGTACGTAGCTACTGCAGCGTAACAGCTTAGAACCTCGTATAAAGTACTATTAGCGTGAGCCGCATGGTCATCCATCAACTGACATTACTGTTTTCAGTTAAGTGAGATGGCAACTGTTGACATTATGAAATTTAACTTACAGATCATAGTTATAGAAAAAAATTAAGCTCCTATGACTCCAAATATTTTCAGCTAACTGTCTGTGATCTATGACTCGACAAAATCCCCTTTTGTTTTCCTTTACAGGTCATACTGTGGCTTCCGGGAGGTCAAATGTCAACGTGACTGTGGAGCTTCAGTTTCTTCTATAGCAATGGACTCCTAGTTAAACTGTAGTTATAAGATAGCCCTCTGTATGTAGCAGTAGTGTAATCGGGTAATCATTTTACTTTTCTTGATTTGGTGTATGAATGTTTTCCAACTGCCACAGTCGATGCTGCCGTCTGATGGAAGCCTCATGATCTGTAAGTAAAATTTCATAATGTCAACAGCTGCTGTCTCTGCGTTTCTTTCAGACTATGCGGGGCACAGTAAGTAGATGTACAGTTTAAGTCTACGCTCATTTGTCAGTTGTCAACATAGATAGGAGACCATACACTATAAAAGAAAATGTATAGTCCTCTCTCTGTAACAAGTTTGAAAACTCTTTTCGAGGTTGTCATGGTGACGGAACCTCTCGAGCTTTGCTCTCGAAGTTCCAAACATCACCATGACGACCTCTCGAAGAATTTACAAACTTGTTACAGATAGAGGACTATACATTATCCTCTATGTTATCTCCAGTTCCCAGGAACTGGAGAAGGCTGTTTTGGTATGGTTCCTGCTTCGAAGGAACAGCTATTCAAAGCTTTTAAAAGTAAATAAAACAATTTTTCTTTCATCGCTTTATGGTTTTCTTAAAATTATTTTTGGTTCTTTGTTGTTAAGGAACCTAGAAAGCACTATTGCTATTTCTTTTAGGAAACCTCCTTTGAGGTGTTTATTATCTGTGGTCTTTAATTTTTGAAATCTCGAACTGCATTTTTTTTTCACATTAAAGCCTCTTTTAACATTACTTGAGCTTGTTATATAATTTGGTTCATGGTTGGCTTGGTAATTCTTTACTGGCACTGAGTAAAAAGGCTACTGGAGACTTGACACAGTATATTGCTGGCACAGCAAGGTCAGCCATAGATACCACAAAGTACCAGTTCCATATGGCAGTAGACACAATCGACACTGCATATAGGGTCATGGCCCATGCAGTGTCCTTAAGAAGGTTTGTCTGGACCAGGACTGCTAACCTATCCCAGGACACACAGACAAAAGCAATGGAATTTCCTTGTGAGGTAAATTCCTTGTTTGGTGAAAAAAGACAGGCTTACATGAAAAAGGTGGAGGAGTAAAAAATCACCTGTAAGAGCAATACTGAGAAAGAAAAGGCCTTGACTTGATTTCATACAGGCCTTCTGGAAAGTGAGGTAGATGTAGGGGATTCTACCGTTGTACTTATCTTTCCCTATGAGTACCCACCACAAAGAGGCTACTACAGGGGCAGGGGTAGAAGGGGCACTAGGCATGCAGATGCGACACCAGCTCCCAGACCTCAGGAAAAGCAAAACCCCTGACAGGTCTGCTCAGGTCACCCATCAGTTGCTGGGGTGGGGGAGGGGAGGCTGGCCTACTGTGTCCAGGAATGGACAAAAGTCAGCCCAGACAAGTGGATCCTGAAAACTGGAAACCAAGGCCTGTCCTTACAGTTTAAGGAATTCCCAAAACTACAGCACCCAAAGGTTTTCCAGCCTCACACTTAAGCAGAAATAAATTTGTTGGAGGTGGAGGTGAAGAAATTGTTGCAAGCAGATGCACTGGAAAAAGTGCCTGCCTCACAATGGGGCAAGGGACTTTATTCTAGATACTTTCTGACCCAAAGGAAAAATGTGGAGTGGCAACCATTTTAGACCTGAGATATCTGAACAAACATCTAAGAAAAAAAAGTTCAAATTGGTAACACTCGTCTCAGTGATTCCTTCTCTGCATATGGGAGACTAGCTGGGATCACTAGATCTGAAAGACGCCTACTTTCACATATCAGTCACGTCAAATCACAGAAAATACCTCAGGTTCAGGTTGGAGAACTGCCATTAAGAGTTCACTGCCCTTCCCTTCGGCCTTACCTCAACTCCAAGGGTTGGCGTTTTATTACCTACCTGGATGACTGGCTGATCTCAGAAAATTAAAACAGGAAGCAAAATCCTCCATACTGCTGACACAGAACACATTGGAGGACCAGGGCTTCCTCATAAACTTTCAGAAGTCACAAACAAGACTAGTTCAAGTTCTGGACTTGACACAGCACTAGATACCCTGGAGGGGAAAGCATTCCTTCCTCAAGCATGGGTAGCAAATCTGATTTTATCTGCAGATTCCTTCAAGGCAGGTCAGCCAAGGTCTGCAAGGCACTTTCTGTGGCTATTGAATGACATGGCATCAGCCACTGCAGTGGTGCCAGGGGCCAGGTTCCAAGGGAGGGACATTCAGTTTCACCTAAAGGACTGTTGGTCCCAGAGGTGGGATCCTTTATCCAAGCTACAGTAGTGCTTGTTACATAAACTTTGTTAAGGGCACTGGAATGGTGGAAAGAGGAAGATGGTTTCAGAAAGGGAATTCCTTTATTCCAGCAATCTCCCACAGTCATACTCACAGCAGACACTTCCCTCCAAGGAAGGGGTGCCTACCTGGAGGACCTTACTGTGAGTGGCACTTGGAGCATATGGGACACTCTAGAGCACATAAATCTCCCAGAACTCAGAGCAATTTACCTGGCACTGCAGGCTTTTTCCTCCAATATTCAGGGTCAGTCATTTTCAAATCAGAACAGACAACACTACAACTATGTGCTACATAAACAAGCAGGGAGGCAGAAGATCTTCAAAACTGTGCACAGAAGCCATGAAGATCTGAAACCTAGCCTACTCCTTGGAAGGTCAGCTAGATGCAGTACACCTGCCAGATAAAGATAATGTGTTAGCGGACTCCTTGAGCAGGATCAGCCAGGGCACTCGCGAATGGACCCTGAACCAGCATGTACTAGCATAAGTGTTCAGATGGTAAGGTACACCAGAAGCAGACCTGTTTGCCTTCTGGTAGAACAACCAGCTCCCACTCTTTTGGTGCAGGCCCCTGGCTGTGGGCTCAGTACCAGAGGATGCCCTAGCCCTCAGCTGGTCAGGGAAATTTCTCTGCTTTCCCTCCGTTCCCACTTTTACTGCGAGTTGTCATGAAACTGAGAAGGGAGTCAGCAACAGTGATCCTTACAGTTCCAGACTGGGCCAGGCAGATCTGGTATTACAAGCTCCTGTCCCTGTCCAACAGACAGCCAGTCAACTTGCCTTGGAGGCACAATCTGGTGACACCATCCCAGGGTAGGATAACATTCCCAGATCTGAGAACTCTACACCTGGTGCTCTAGACAGATCAACCCCCTCGCGGCAGATCTATCTACAGTCCCAGACTACCTCATCCATCTTCAGTCTTTGGGCCTTAGGCCCTCAACCCTGAAGGTTCATTTGGCAGCAGTGTCAGCTTACACATCAACTGGCAAGGACAGGTCCATGGCCTCACAACACATTTTCAAAAGGTTTTTAAAGAACTGAATCACTTGTACCCTCCAGTGTCTTGAACAAGGGCTGTCCTTCACTGGGATCTAAATGTGTATGTTACCCAGTGATGGAGACTTCCTTCAAGCCCATGGCAACTGCTGCTTTGAAGTATGTCACCTGGAAAGCAGTTTTCCTAATGGAAGTAACATCTGCCAGAAGGGCAAGTGAGCTACAAACCCCCTGCACAGATCCCAACTACATAATCTTCCACAGGGACAAGGTAATCCTGAGGACAAACCGGAAATTCCTTCCCAAAGTGGTATCTGAATTCCATCTGAATCAGTCGGTTGCACTTCCAGTTGTCCTCACAGGGAAATCCAGCTCCAGGGAGCAAACGTTCCACAGTCTGGATGCGAAAAAGGCACTCCGTTACTACGTGGATCTCACAAAGGATGTCGGGTCCAGTAACACTCAGCTGTTTGGCCCTGTCTACACTACACCGGAAAAATCCCTCTGTAATGTTACTGAGGGTCCAAACCGTTACCATAACAGTTTGCGTTTACACTGGTAACGTCCCAGCAAGCGGTTTCAAAACCGTTGTTGAAAACTGATATTTTGGGCCTGTCTACACTTCATAAGTAAAATCCTGTAATGTTATCAGTGGTAGGGTGGATGCACTTTAACGTTTTGGCCCTGTCTGCACTGCACTGAAAATCTGTAATGTTTGAAACCTGTACAGACTGAAAACGCTGCAGTGCATCCACACTACCACTGAAAACGTTTTGAAAATGTTACAGGATTTTACTTGTGTAGTGTGGATAGGGTAAGGCCCTGTCCACACTACTCTTCTGTAATGTTACAGAGTGCCCAAACCGTTACTGCAACGGTTTGCGTTTACACCTGTAACGTTACAGAAGGCGTTTTCATAACCGTTGTTGAAACCACATATGAGGTGGTTTCAACAACAGTTATGAAACCGGTTACGCCTTGGTAACGTTACCGGGCATAGTGTGGACACATGGCACCAGTGCCCTAGCACAGTGCGAGCTGCATTGTGGGATCGGGTGCCACGGTAATGGTCGCCCAGCTCCCAAAGTGCGGACCGGCAGTGCCGGTCCCGTAACGGACACCGCGGCAGTGTGGACACACTGCACCGCTCCCCGGTTGTAATGGTTTCTATCCGTTACGGAGTCTGAGCGGTGCAAAGTGGACGGGGCCTTAAACAGAGCTTTAAAACAATTACAGAAACCGTTGTTGAAACCACCTCACAATAGGTTTCTGTAACAGTTACGAAAACACTTTCTGTAACATTACCAGTGTAAACGCAAACTGTTACGGTAACTGTTTTGACCTCTGTAATGTTACAGAGGGGATTTCCAAGGGTAGTGAACACAGGGCCTTTCAGTCTGTAATGGTTTCAAAACATTATAGATTTTCAGTGCAGTGTGGACTGGGCCTTTGTCACTTAAGGGGAAGTTGGGAAAAGTAAACCAACATCCAAGAGAACCATTTCTCTTTGGATAGTCTCCTGTATCTAATGCTGTTATGAAAAGCCAGGGCACGTTCTATAAGAGGTACTTCTGCCTCTATGGCTGCATCAAGGAGTATCCCACTACAGGAAGTCTGTAAAGCAGCTATCTGGAAAACAGCACTCACTTTTACAAGGGAAACGGAGCACCCTTTCACAAAGCACTACTGTTTGGACATATAGTTTAGGAAAGATGCCAGTTTTTGCACTGCTGACTTGCTGTACTTTTTCCCAAAATAGGTTCTGTACCCATCATTCCAAGGTACTGCTATGGAGTCTGCTCTTGTTAGTAAGTGAGGGATTCCTGGGGTTTGAAGAAAAAAAATTACCATAGTAATGTTGTTTCTGTCAAAGTGATCCTTCTGAGTCTAACAATCCCTAATCCCTGCCTTACCATCCATAACCTGGCAAAAGGTTCAGACAAGAATCAGTTCTTTTTTACTTGCTGTCTTCTTGCTAAGTGGTCTGATTTACTTCATTTTTCGTTAACGAATGAGTTTGTTCTGCCTTGTTTTAACTATTTAAAAAAACATTTTTGGTAAAATTTTTGAAATGTTTGTTAGCCATTTAGCTAGTGTAGTGGTCACAGCTCACCCTGGCCTTAGAAATAAATCTGACATTAGAGTGCTGGTGTGAGCATGACCATGCAGAGCAGAGTTTAAATTTATTTCTGAATTCCGTAATTTTCATAAATTCGAAAACTCTGGTGTTGCTTACTCCAGTGGAATGATTGCACTTGTTAAACTCAGTGAGGGATCCTTTTGGAAGAAATAACACTGTGAGTAATTTTTTTTGCAGCAAACTATGTGCACCATGAATACACAGTTCAGAGGGGCCCTGGCAAAACAGGAGCCAGAAAAAAAATTGCACCAGCTCCCTCCAGCCCAGGAAAAGCACACCTCCTGACAGATTTGTCCATATCACAATAGGTCCATTACCAGTGCGTAGAGTGCCTCTCTTATTAACTCAAAGAGTGGATAGGATTACAATGAACAAGTGGGTTTTGGAGGTAATAAGAGTGGGCTTAACCCTTCAGTTTGTAAAATTTCTAAAGTTCA
Organism: Neoceratodus forsteri; assembly: GCA_016271365.2. Taxonomy (NCBI): domain Eukaryota; kingdom Metazoa; phylum Chordata; order Ceratodontiformes; family Ceratodontidae; genus Neoceratodus; species Neoceratodus forsteri. The sequence continues at coordinate 697,995,607 of CM057452.1, read as the reverse complement.
GCAAATTCTGAGTGTTTTCAGCTTAATTACTAGAGTGTTTTCTGTTCAATTACTAGAGCAAAAACTCCTACTGGAATTGGAGATGAGAAGGTTGTTAGAGTTAAATGCTATGAAGAGGACTCTTTATTTCTTTGATGGTCTCTAGAGACAGGAGAAGCACAGGAGGACAGCGAATGTGGTCCCCTTACGTAAAAGTGGGAGTTGGGAAAAGACAGGCGACTACAGACCAGTCTCAGTCTGATGTTTATATTGGGAAAACTACTGGAATCTATACCTAAAGAAAGGATAATGGAGTCCTGGAGGCCAGTGGCCTGCAGGATTCCAGATAGCCTTGGTTTACCAGTGGGGTGGTATGCCAGACTAACCTGATTGCATTCTTTGGTTGGGTGGCAGATTATGGATTGTGGTCAGGCAGCTGACTTCTTGTACCTAGACTTCATTAAAGCCTTCAATTCCATCCCAAATGGAAGACAAATAAAGAATTTGGTAGACATGGGGCAGGTGGACAAGATTACAGCGTGAGTAAAAAGCTGGCTGAGTGGGAGAATAAAGTGATTGGTACTAAATGGAGAACCTTTGGGGAAAAGGGAAGTCGCATGTGGGGCAACCCAGGGATCGGTTCTAGAACCTGTTCTTTTTAACATATTTTTGATAAATGGGAGTGGGCGGGTGTTCAGTGAAAGATACGCCTCTTTGAAAATGACACAATGGTTTGTGGAAGAGTGGACACAGAGGAGAGGAGAGGATAAGGGCTATAAAGAAAGATCTGGAAAATCTAGAGAGATGGTTGAAGATGCTGCAGCTGAAATTTAGCACAAGAAAGTGCAAGGCAGTGTACATAGAGGCAAGTACCTGAGAACAGTGTGGGGTGAATGGTAGTGGAAAGTGCATTAGAGAAAAGGGACCTGGGAGTTTTAAAAATGGAGAAGATTAATGCAGCAGTACAATGTAGCAGGGCTGTGGGCAAGGCAAATTGGATGCTGAGGTGCATAGGGAAGAGGATGATTAGCAGGAGTGAGATAATAGAGCCCCTATAAAAATCCCTGGCTCACTCTCGCTCTCACTTGGAGTATTGTGTGTAGGTTTGTTTTATTTATTTTATTTATTAAATTCTCGGATTACAAATACCTTTAAGCAGAAACTACTCATTTACAAAGGTTCCACGTCAAAGGATGAGGGTCAACATACATACAGAGGTAGTAAAAGAATGCACAATAAACAACCAAAACAACTAAAAGAAAAAAATAAAGATACTCAGTTATAACATACTTTGCGATAATATTCATAAAATGAGCAGCTTGAGTAGGCAGCTGGCTGCGGTAACAATAAGAGATAGAGGGCACCATAGGCAGTTAGTATTGCAGGCATGCGACCGGGAGAGGAAGTTGGCAGGCTAATGGGCCCTTGTCCGATGGTGGTGGAAAATGTCTTGTACCAGTGGAGATGTGAAGCAGGAAAGGAGTCACAAGGAAGGCCCAGTGCCAGAGGGAATGAGATTGGGAAAGGGCGGGCTGTGAGACATGAGTGAGCTGGGAGGTGTTTAGAAAGATCTCTGTTCAGAGAAGCAGACACATTGAGTGGTAGAGGTGAGGTAAAGTTTGAGATTCCTTTTGAAGGGTCCAAGTGTAGTAGAGGAAAGTGCTTCTTTATTGAGGGAATTGAACCATTGAGCGGCTCTAAAGATAGAGGACCGCTGACCCATGGAGGTACGACATCTGGGAACCTGAAAGGTTAGAGATTGGGCACCACGTGTTTGTTGAGTGCAGCTGTAGGTAGTAAGGCGTGAGCTAACACCAGGTGGCATGAGACCAAGGAGAATCTTTTTGGTAAGTAAGCAGGTCTGGTATTGTATTCTGCTGCGTAGGGGTAGCCAGCTGGCCTGTGCATAGAGATCATAGGTGTGAGTTTGTCGGGCTGCACCCGTCAGTAGTCTACAGGCTTTGTTGAGAGCAACTGAGATCCTGCGGAGGGCACTTGTTGAGGCAGAGCCATAGATGGCAAGGCCGTAGTCAATGATAGAGGTGACAGAGCTGTAGATGGCTAGTTTAAGGGCTCCACAGGCATACAGTGCTTGTGTTTGTGTAGTAGTCCAATCCGTATATTGGCGGTCTTGGCAACAGTGTCAATATGCCGAGTGTAGGAGAGGGTACTATCCAGGGTAATACCAAGGTACTTGAACTCCTTGACATGTTTGAGTGGGTTCCCAGCATGGTTCTTGATGGTGAGGGACAGAGAGTTGTGCCTGCTCTGTCGGTTACAGAAGGACATGGCTTTAGTCTTGCTGTGGTTCAGGACAAGTTTATGAGAATTGAACCAGTCTTCGATGCGATTGAAGTCGAGCTGCAGCTAGGATGCAAGGACTGTAATGTCTTGGTGGCTGGAAAACAGGACTGCATCGTCTGCGTATAGTAATATTTTTTGGTGGCAGGCACTGGGGAGATTGTTGATGAAGAGGGAGAAGAGTAGAGGGCCCAGAATAGACCCCTGGGGGACTCCGGAGCGGACCGGTTTCTCGTCCGAAGAGATCCCTGCAATCCCTGCAAAGTTTGGAGTCCATACTTGAGGAAGGACAGGGATGAATTAGAGGCAGGGTAGAGACAAGCCACCAAAATGTTACAGGGCAACAGGGTAAGTCCTACAAGGAGGACTTGGAGGATCTCAACATATATACATTGGAGGACAGAAGAAAGAGGAGTGACAAGACTGGGATATTCAGATACCTATACAGAATAAACAGGGTGGAAAGCAGTGAGCTGTTCACAATGAATGGTAACATGGGTACCGGGGTAGCTTCTTGGGTAGCACCCTATATGAGGGTCTATTATTGAGCGACTCAATATGAGCGACTCAATAATAGCGCTTTGAAGTACAGCGACTGATGAAAAAGATCACTATATCCTGTGCAGTAAATGTAGCAGGGAGCTACAGTCGCTAGAGCAGGTTATAGGACCATGTTTGGCCAAGCCCTGCCAAGCTGGCTGTTTAGCATAGCGGTATATGCTACCTCTCCTGAAGCCAGCGACCAGGATTTGGGTCTTGTACCCGAGAGTAGAGATTTGTTTTCTCCCTATATCTGTGCCCCCCCCCATGTAGTTGATTATAATTATTTTGGGGGGTGCAGGGGGCTTGCCCCCCTCAACATAAAAATACATATGATGTTTTTTTCATGTAGTAAGCGACCGTCGCTATTTATGACAGTCGGTGTACTGTATTGTCGCCCTGTTCTGTTGGACAGTTTTTGCATCGCTCTTTGTGGTCGGTGACTATTAGTAGTCCCTGTTATCACATAAAACCACTCTTTGTAACTGGTGGGGTTGGGGGGAGTTCAAGAAGGAAGTCCAGAAGAACGTTTTTACAGAAAGACTGACCAGGGCGATACTCCTTCGGGCAAAAGGAGAGCTGATTCCAAGGGATCGGTTCCATCAAAAGGAAAGAGAAAGGAAAAATCGGCCGGTTCGGATCCAGAACCGCATGTTCTGACCGCCAAGGAGATTGCCTGAGTGATTAGGATTGTTGAATCACTTCGTCCGGTTCCGTCTGATCCGGCGCCTTCTGGCAAGCGTTCGGTTCGGTCGGTCCCTCCGATTCAGAATTATGCCTCTGAAGAGTTTTGTGAACCGGATTTAGAGGGGGATGATGATTACGATGGTGGTGATGATGATGGATTGGAAGGGCTGAATGAGCCCACTGAACCGAACATCTCCCCAGACAGGTCTTCTGGTGTTTCCCCTCCTAGGCTTTCTGAATCCCTTTCCCACTTTATGTTTTACAGGAATGTGGCAGAAACCCTCCGTCTCCCTTTGGAAGAAGCTGTTGAGGAACAAGAGGAGCCTGATTATGTGGAGATGGTGGACATCCCAGAGTCCAAGAGGTTGTCTATTCCCCTTCATAAGTCTTTTGGGAAACAGACACAAAACTGTTAAAAACTCCAAATTCTTTACCTCCTGTAAACAGAAGGATGGACAAGAGGTACATGCTGTCAGGCTCAGGTGCGGAGTACTTGTACCAGCAGTGCAGCCATGTTGGGGTTGTGCAGGCTGCAGCCTGTGATAAGGCTAACATACCCTTGGCTTCACACACCCCAGATAAAGACTCCAGGAAGTTGGATGCCATGGCAAAGAAACAGTACATGGCATCTTCCTTGGGACTCAGGCAGGCTAAATACGTGGCCTATACAGCCAAGTACCAGAAGTCCAGGTGGGACACTGTACTGGCACTGGCTAAGCATGCCTCCCCCCAGCTTGCCAAGGAGCTGGAGGAGATGGCTGCTGATGGGATTGAGGCATCAAAGATCCAGTTTCATGCTGCTGTGGACTCCCATGATGTGTCATCGAGAGTCATGGCTATATCTGTTGCTCTTCGGAGACTAGCTTGGCTCAGATGTACTAGCCTATCTCAGGATACCCAGGCTAAGGCTATGAATTTCCCTGTAACTAATAATTCTCTGTTTGGGGAACAGACAATTATATGAAAAAGATGCATGAGAACAGGGCCACCTACAGGAGTGCACAGGCCAAGGAAAGGTAGTCAGCTCCTCAGAGGCAGCAAGCTAGGGGCAGGGGCAGGCGTTTTCATAGGCCTTTCTACCAAGCACAGGCCTCCTCTCCTTTTTCCCCCGAGGGGGTTCTTTAGAGGGAGAGGTAGAAGGGGGATGAGTAGGGCTGCATCCACTTCTCAGCCTAAGTCTCCTGCCAAGCAGACACCCTGATGTGTCAGCCTGGGTCGACTCCCCCATTCCTGTAGGAGGCAGGCTGGCTTATTACTTCCAGGACTGGAAGTCTGTTACCTCAGACAGGTGGGTCCTGGAGATAGTAAGCCAGGGATTGGTTCTCGGCTTCCAAAAAAAATTCTCAAAGCTAAGATCAGATCTTTTCCACCTGCAAGCATCTTCGAAACCATTGCCCTAGAGGCAGAGGTTTCATATTTACTGGCCTTAAGGGCCATGGAGAGAGTTTCTACACTACACAGGGGCAAAGGTCTATACTCCAGGTACTTCCTTACCCCGAAACAAACAGGGGAGTGGCAGCCCATCCTAGACTTAAGATACCTAAACAAACACCTTTTAATGCCAAAGTTCAAAATGGTGACTCTGGTAATAATCCTTCCCTTTCTAAGGGCAGGAGACTGGCTAGCATCCCTGGACCTAAAGGATGCCTACTTTCACATTCCCATCAGGTGCTCCCACAGAAAGTACTTCGGGTTCGAACTGCCTTCAGGCCATTACCAGTTCAAAGCAATGCCCTTCAGTCTGACATCAGCTCCAAGGGTGTTCACAAAATGCCTAGCAGTAGTAGTGGCATTTCTAAGGAGAAAAAATGTCTCCATATTCCCATACTTGGATGACTGGCTCATAGTGAGTCAGTCTCCATACCAGGTCAAGTCAGATTTGCAAGTGAACTAGCAAGTGCTCACTTCTCTAGGTTTTCGTCTCAGTCTTCCCAAGTCAATTCTTGAGCCAGTACAACTTCTGACCTTCATAGGAGTAGAACTATACACCATCAGAGCAAGAGCATTTCTCCGCTTGGCAAGGGTAAAGGCCATCATGGAGCTGGCTTCTTCCTTTCACCTTCTGGTTTCTCGACCAGCAAGGCACTTTCTTCAGCAGTGGTCCAGGGGGCCAGATTTCAGATGAGGGACATTCAGTTGCATCTGAGGGCCTTTTGGTCTCAGAAAAAAGACCCTCTAACCAAACTTATTCCAGTGACTCAGACCCTGATCCAGGCTCTCCAATGGTGGCAGGATCAGGACAATCTCAGGCAAGGAGTCCCATTCATCACTCAGTCTCATTCTGTGGTTCTAACCACAGATGCTTCTCTCCTGGGTTGGGGAGCTCACCTGAGGACTCTCACAGCCCAGGGAGTGTGGTCCACCCAGGAGTCTCTTCTCCACATAAACATTCTGGAGCTTAGGGTAGTTTACTTGGCCCTGCAAGCCTTCTCACAATTAGTACAGAACAAGGTGGTTCAGGTCAGGACTGACAACACCGCCACCATGTGGTATATCAACAAGCAGGGAAGCACTCATTCTACAGCCTTGTGCACGGAAGCCATGAAACTATGATCCCTGGCTTATTCTCTAGAGACCTTTCTGGTAGCAGTCCACCTCCCAGGAAAGGACAATATGCTAGTGGATACAATGAGCAGGATTTCCCCATGGCCATCACAAATGGTCCCTGGATCCCCTAGTGTTAAAAGTGATTTTTTCAATGTGGGGCACTACAGAGATAGATCTCTTTGCTGCTCCAGACAATCACCAACTTCCTGTCTTTTGTTGCAGACCCCCAGTATTGGGCTCAGTCCCTCTGGATGCTCTGATTTTGGATTGGGAAAGGAAAATTTCTGTATGCCTTCCCTCCTTTTCCTCTGCTGTTCAAGGTCCTGGTCAAGATAGGATCACAATCTTGCAAAGTGATCCTGATTGCTCCAGATTGGGCCAGGCAGCCTTGGTATCCCCCTGTTGCTGACCCTAGCAGTCCATCTTCCCCTATCTCTTCCCAGGAATTACAATCTGTTATCCTTCTCCTTCCAGGGGAGGATCTGGTATCCCAACCTTCAGTCTCTCAATCTCAAGGCATGGCTCTTAAAGAGTTAGAATATGCAAATGTGCATCTGTCTCACGGGTTCTGGACATTCTCAAAGCCTCTCGAAAACCTGCCACCAGAAAGACTTTTAACACAAAATGGAAAAGATTCAGCATTTGGTGTTCCAAGAAGCATATATCCCCAGATACTGCTGACTTGTCTGCAGTTCTGGATTACGTGGTTCTTCTTAATGGCCTAGGCCTCAGACCAGCTACTCTCAAGGTACACCTGTCAGCAGTGTCTGCTTTTCTGTCAGTGGGAAAGCCCTCCTCACTGGCATCTTACCCTGTTTTTTGTAAGTTTTTCAAAGGATGGCTTCATACCAATCCCCCCTTTAGGGATCCTACTCCTGCTTGGGATCTTAATGTTTGCATTGCTCAGCTTATGCAACCCCCTTTTGAGCCTTTGGCCTTCGCAGAACTTAAGTACTAGACTTGGAAAACTGTGTTCCTGGTAGCTATTACCTCTGCCAGACGTATCAGTGAATTGCAAGCTCTGTCAGTGGAGCCTGATTTTATCTCATTCCATAGAGATAAGGTGGTCCTTAGAACCAATAGAAGGTTCTTACCTAAAGTGGTTTCAGATTTTCATTTGAACCAATCCATATCTCTCCCTGTGTTCTTCATTGATCACTCTTCTTCAGGAGAGAGAAGATTACACAGTTTAGATGTTAATGGGTCCTTAGCTACTACATTGAGCGTACTAAGACACACAGGTTTGATTCCTTCCAGTTGTTCCTCACTTATGGGGAAGAGGGAAAGGGCAAACCTGCCACTAAGAGAACTATTGCCAGGTGGATTGTCTCTTGTATACAGTTCAGCTATGAGAAGCTAGGTAAAATATCACCCTCAGGCCTGAGGGCTCATTCGACTGGAGGTACAGCTGTTTTTCTGGCTGCTGCCGGGGATATTCCCTTACTAGAGATATGCAAAGCAGCTACCTGGAAAACAGTCCATACATTCACCAAGCATTACTCTCTGGATATCCAGGCTAGGAGTGATGCTTGTTTTGGTACAGCAGGACTGCAGAGCCTATTCCCAAAATAGGTTCAAATTCTCCTCCATGGAGGTACTGCTTCGTAGTCTGCAGTAAGTCAGAATACAGCAAGACTTCATGTTGTTTGAAGAAAAAATTACTCACTTTAGTAATTGTGTTTCTTCGATTGGAGTCTTGCTATTCTGACCTCCACCCTCTCCTCTCAGAACCTGTTTTTGGGAAGTGGGCTGGCAGGCAATGTGTACCCAGGGTGCATTTGGGCACTCCCTCTTTTTAGAGAGGGGGAGTGGGTTATGTTTTTATTAATTTGATAGTCATAAGTTGTTCACTACCTAGTTTTTGATTTTGGATTTCTCGACTTGAGTCTTTTGGGGGAACCAAAATATTTGGTTGCCATTTGGCTAATAAAATTTACAATTTCCACATAGTGGGTTTAGTTAGTTAGTATTAGCTCGTAAGAATCTGACGGTTACACTTCAAAGTGCAGCAGACAGACATTTGAACCAAGCTCGAGCTCAACGTTCTATGCCCTGCATAGAATTTAACCCTATCCTCTCCGGAGCAGTTCAAGTGCTGGGGCTAACTGCAACAAGTCAGAATACAGCAAGACTCCATTAGAAGAAACACAATTACTAAGGTGAGTATTTTTTCTTTTAGTTTATTTTTTTTAATTTATAGCACATTCTGTTATCTGTATAGGGGGTGAGGTATTTGTCCTTATTTGATGAGTTATTACATGTTTTAGAGAAAAACAGTCCAAAAATATGAATTCAAAATTTTCGCCATATCTGCAGGGTCATCTACCATTTTGCCATCTACAGCAAGAATGCATAAGCCTGTGTTTGTTTTTCGAAGTGAGTTTCAGACAACATGAAGTCTTGCTGTATTCTGACCATATGCAGTTAGCCTCAGCACTTGAACTTCTCCAGAGAGTAAGGGTTTAATTCTATGCCAGGGCATAGAACATTGAGCTCCAGCTCAGTTTTCAAACCTCTGTGTCTGGTACACCTCAGTGTAACCATCATATTCCTTACTCTTTCTAACTGTGAAGTCACTCCAGAGATTTCTCCTTTGCTTCAGTTCGGTAAAGTTTGAATCAGTCGGTTTGTTAAACCGATTTTCTTGTTTTTCCGGTATCAGATCTCTGTCTTCAGTACAGGGTAGGGTAAGTGGATAGTGAATTTTCTGTGTGGAAATTGTTTTTCTTCAGTTTCCTATTGGTCGGTCCGGTTGGGAACCGAAACAATCTCTTGTTTCTGTTTTTCTGGGATTTTAGTAGTGGTGTCTGGTTCTCATCAGTTTCAAAAAAACGAGATTTTGTTCATTTTTTTCCACAACCCGTGACACGATTGGTAACCGATAAGGGTATATTACCTGGCTTAAATGCTGTTAAGGGTAATTTGTAGGTTAAGGCTATGTCTGAGAAACCCAAGAAGAACACCAGTCCCACTGGGTTTCAACACTGTACTGAGTGTGGGGAGGCTTTTGCTAAACTGATCCACACCTCAGTTGTGTTTATTATCTGGGGTTTGACTACCTCAAATCAGACTACCAAATATGTAAAAACTTTCCCAAAGCCACTTTAGATAAGAGATTAAGTAGGCTGAAGGAAAGGGAGGCCGAGAAGTCTGCTGAACCGGGTGGACAGCCTGGGTTAGTTCTGACCGAAACTGAGGGGGTGCCTGCTGACACGGGCGATACACACTCGGGCAAAAGGAGATCTGACTCTGTGTGGTTGGTTCTGTCAAAAGGAAAAAGGAAGTCGTCCCATTCGGATCTTGAACCGCAAGTTCCAACCACCACTGAAATAGCCAAAGCGATAAGCATTGTGCAGTCGCTTCGTCTGGTTCCTTCTGAACCGATCCCTCCGACTAAGCGGTCGGTTTAGTCAGACCCAACTCCATCGGATTATTATCTGGAATTGTTTTACGATGTGGAGTGGGAGGAAGATGAAGAGAAGGAAGAGGATTTTGAGGATACTGAATTTGGAGGCCTAGATGAGCCTATAGAGCCTGACATCTCCCCAGACAGGACTTCCAATGTTTCCCCTCCCAGGCTTTCTGAGTCCCCTTCCCATTTTCTGTTTTACAGAAATGTGGCCATAATTCTCCAGCTTCCAGTGGTGGAAGCTGCTGATGAGGAAGAAGAGCCTGACTATATAGAAATGATGGACGTCCCAGAGTCCAAAAGACTGTCTATCCCTCCTCGCAAGTCCTTCGGGAAACAGACAAGGAAAATTTGCAAATGCCTAACTCTTTACCTCCTGTGGATAAGAAAATGGGCAGGAGATACACTCTGTCATGTTCAGGTACAGAATTTTTGTACAACTATTGCAGCCATGTTGGGGTAGTGCAGGCTGCAGCCTGTGACAGGGCTAACACTCCTTTGGCTTCACACACCCCAGATAAAAATTCTAGGAAGGTGGATGCCATGGCAAAAAAACAGTACTTGGCATCTTCCTTGGGACTCAGGCTGGCAACCTACATGGCCTATACAGCTAGGTACCAGAAGTCCAGGTGGGACACAGTAATGGAACTAGCAAAGAAGACCTCCTCCCAGCTAGCCAAAGAGCTGGAGGAGGTGGCTGCTGATGGAATAGAGGCATCAAAAGTGCAACTTCATGCTGCTGTCGACTCTAACGATGTGGCATTTAGAGTCATGGCTACATCTGTGTCTCTCAGGAGATATGCTTGGCTCAGATGTACTAGCCTGTCTCAGGATACCCAGGCTAAGGCCATGGATTTCTCTGTGCTTGGTAATTCTCTGTCTGGGGAGCAGACAGAGGCTTACATGAAAAAAATGGATAAATACAGGACCACCTACAGGAATGCACAGGTCAAAGGGACGCAAGCCACTCCTCAGAGGCAGAAGTCTAGGGACAGGGGCAGGCCTTTTCACAGGCCTTTTTACCAAGCCCAGGCCGCCTCTTCCTTTCCACAGAGGTGGTTCTTCCAAGGGAGAGGTAGGAGGGAGATGAGCAGGGCTGCATCCTCTTCCCAGTCCAAGGCTCCTGCCAGGCAGACACCCTGATGTGTCAGTTCGGTTCGCCTCCCCCATACCAGTAGGGGGCAGGCTGACTTACTATTTCAAGGCCTGGAAGTCTGTTACTTCAGACAAGTGGGTCCTGGAGGTAGTAAGCCAGGTTCTGACTCTCAGTTTCGAAAGATTTCCAAAAATGAGAGTCAGGTCTTTTCCTCCTGCATCAGCATTGGTTTCTTCCCTGCTAGCTCTCAAAGCTGTGGAACAAGTCCCTCCACAACACAGGGGCAAAGGGCTGTACTCTAGGTACTTCCGTACCCCAAAAAAGACAGGGGAGTGGCGACCCATCCTAGATGTAAGATATCTGTACAAACATATCACAAAACCAAAGTTCAGAATGGTGACTCTGGGAGTAATCCTCCCCTCTCTGAGGCCAGGGGATTGGCTAGCATCCCTGGACCTCAAGGATGCCTGTTTCCACAGTCCCATCAGGTGCTCCCACAGAAAGTACCTCAGGTTCGAGTTGCCCTCAGGCCATTACCAATTCAGAGCCATGCCCTTTGGTCTCACTTCAGCTCCAAGGGTATTTACAAAGTGCCTTGCAGTAGTAGTGGCCTTCCTCAGGAGGCAGGATATCTCAATCTTCCCTTATCTGGACGACCGGCTCATTGTAGGTCAGTCCTCAGACCAAGTCAAGTCAGCCTTGGAAGTTTCTCAGAATTGGCTCAGTTCCCTAGGATTCATTCTCAATCTTCCCAAGTCAATTCTTGAACCTGTACAACTCCTCAGTTTTATAGGAGTAGAGTTATATACAGTCCAGGCAAGGGCCTTCCTCCCACAGAGCAGGGTAACTGCCTTTACAGATCTGGCCTCCTCTTTTCGGCCTCTGGTCTCTCGACCAGCCAGGCACTTTCTCCAACTCCTAGGCCACATGGCAGCTTTGACTGCTGTGGTACAAGGGGACAGGTTTCAGATGAGGGACATTCAGTTTCACTTAAGGTCGTTCAAACAACATGAAGTCTTGCTATATTATGACATATGCAGTGAGTCCCAACCTTCGAACTGCTCCGGAGGTGAAAGAGTTAACTTTCCATGCCAGGCATGGAATGCTGAGCTCGAGCTCGGTTGAAACTCTGTCTGTTGTTCTTCAAACTCAAACCGTCAGATTCTTTACTCTGCCTCACTGAACAGTCGCTCCGGAGATTTCTCCTTCTGCTCGGTTCATTTTGTCGGTTAAAGTATTGTTTTTCTCGGTTTTCAACCAATTAAACCGCAACCGGTCGGTTCAGACTCTGTCTGTGGTATTTGTGAGTACTAGATAGGTTTTACATTGATTTCTATTCTGTGTGGAACTTGTAAGCGTTTATCGGTTCGGTTTGAACCGATCAGGTTGTTTAAAATATATTAATCTGTCATTTAGAGTGTGGTTACGGTTCTTATCGGTTCTAAAAAACTTGATTTTATTCGTTTTTCCACGACCCATAGACACGGTTGGGAACCGATAAGGGGTCTTACCTGGCGGATTGCCATAAATGGGTAAGTTTGGTTAGACTGGCACTATGTCTGAGAAACCCAAAAGAAAACCGGCCCACTGGGTTTCAACACTGCAGTGTCTGTGGGGAAGTCTTTGCCAAGGCTGACCCCACACCACTGTGTTTATTGTCTGGGGTTTGACCATCTCAATGCAGACTGCCAGATTTGTAAAGTTTTCCTGCAGCTATCCTGGAAAGAGAGTTGGTAGGCTTAGGAAAGGAGGCCAAAAATCCGCTGAACCGATGGCTAGCCTCGGTTCGGTTCCAACCGAACCGAGGGAGTGCCTCTGACCAGGGCGAGACTTCTCGAGCAAAGGAGATCCGACTCGAGGAGTCAGTTCCAGCAAAAGGACTAGGAAATCAGCTGGTGTGGGCAAAACTTTCTCTCCAACTGCTGAAGAAATAGCCAAAGTGATTAAAATTGTCCAGTCGCTTTCCCGGTTCCGACCGAACGGCACCATCAGTTAGCGTCGGTTCGGCTGGTTCCACCGGTTCAAGAGTATGATGTAGAGAATATTATGAACCGGGGGAGAGGAGTATGAGGAGAGTGAATGTGGATTTGAAAGTCTGGATGTGCCCATTGACCCAGACATCTCCCAGACAGACCTTCAAGAGTGTCTCCTCTAGGTTTGAGTCCCCTTCTCATTTTATGTTTTATAAAATAGTGGCTGAAACCCTCCAGCTCCCTGTGGAGGAAGCTGTGGGTGATCAAGAGGAGCCTGACTATGTGGAAATGATGGATATCCCAGAGTCAAGGAGACTGTCTATTCCTTTGCATAAATCTTTTGGGAAACAGACAGTTAAAATTCCAAAAACTCCTCACACTATACCTCCTGTGGATAAGAGAATGGACAAGAGGTACACATTGTCAGGCTCTGATATGGAGTTCCTTACACAACAATGCAGCCATGTTTGGGTAGTGCAGGCTGCAGCCTGTGACAAGGCAAATATTCCCTTGGCTTACACCCCCCTGACAAGGACTCCAGGAGGATTGATGCCATGGCAAAGAAACAGTACATGGCAGCATCCTTGGGACTCAGACAGGTAAATTATATGGCTTTTGTTGCTAGATATCAGAAATTCAGATGGGATACTGTTATGGCTCTAGTAAAACAGGTCCCTGGCCAGCTTGCCAAGGAGCTGGAGCAGGTGGCTGCTGATGGTATTGAGGCATCCAAGGTGTAGTTCCATGCTGCAGTGGACTCTAATGATGTGTCATCAAGAGTCATGGCTACATCTGTGGCACTTCGCAGAATGGCTTGGCTCAGATGTACTAGCCTGTCACAGGATACCCAGACTAAGGCCATGGATTTTCCTGTTGTGGGTAATTCTCTGTTTGGGGAGCAGACAGAGAATTACATGAAGAAAATGGATGAGTATAGGACCACCTATAGGAGTGCACAGGCCACTCCTCAAAGGCAGCTTTCCAGGGGCAGGGGCAGGCCTTTTCATAGGCCTTTTTACCAAGCCCAGGCCTCCTCTTCTGCTTATGCCCAGAGGGGGTTCTTTAGAGGGAGAGGCAGACGGGGTACAAGCAGGCCTGCTTCCACCCTCAGCCCAAAGCCCCTGCCAAGCAGGCACCCTGATGGTGTTGCCAGGGCCGATTCTCAGCTACCTGTAGGGGCAGACTGGCTTACTTTGTCCAGGACTGGAAGTCTCTGACATCAGACAAGTGGGTCCTGAAGTAGTAAGCCAGGGACTGGTTCTCAGCTTCAAACAATTTACAAAGATGAGAACCAGATCCTTTCCACCTGCAAATCCCAGAGACACTTGCCCTAGAGGCAGAGGTCACTTCTCTGCCTTCAGAGCTGTGGAAAGGGTTCCACCCTACACCAGGGCAAAGGATTGTACCCAGGTACTTCCTTACCCCAAAAAGACAGAAGAATGGCGGCCCATCCTGGATCTCAGATATTTAAACAAGCACCTTTTAAACCAAAATTCAAATGGTGACTCTGGGAATTATTCTACCCTCTCTAAGGCCAGGGACTGGCTAGTGTCCTGGACCTCAAGGATGCCTACTTCCATATTCTCATCAGAAGCTCTCACCGAAAGTACCTCAGGTTGAGCTGCCCTCAGGCCATTACCAGTTCAGAGCAATGCCCTTTGGCCTCACCTCTGCTCCAAGGGTATTCACAAAATGCCTGGCAGTAGTAGTTGCTTCCCAAGAAGGCAAACAATTGCCATCTTCCCTTACCTGGACGACTGGCTCATAGTAGGCCAGTCTCCAGACCAAGTCAAGTTACATCTACAGATAACTCAGCAACTGCTCACCTCCTAGGTTTCCTTCTGAATCTTTCAAAGTCAGTTCTAGAGCCTGTCCAGCTCCTCACCTTCATAGGCAGAGCTGAACACAGAGAAAGCCAGAGCCTTCCTTCCTTTGGACAGGGCAAGGACCCTGGTCTCTCTGCCTCCTCATTCACCCTGCAGGTCTCTCGACCAGCAAGGCATTTTCTACAGCTCCTGGGGCACATGGCTGCTTCTACAGCAGTAGTGCAGGGAGCAAGATTTCAGATGAGGGACATCTAGTTCCATTTGAGAGCCTTTTGGTCTCAAAGGAAAGACCCTCTGACCAAATTGATCCCAGTAACTCGAACCCTGATCCAAGCCCTACAGTGGTGGCAGGATCAGAGCAATATGAGACAAGGGGTTCCCTTTGTCAATCAGTCTCACTCCTTAATCCTTACTACAGATGCATCCCTCTTGGGGTGGGGAGCTCACATGGGTGACCTCACTAACCAGGGATTGTGGTCCCCTCAGGAATCTCTGCTCCACATCAATCTGTTGGAACTCAGAGCAGTTTTTCTAGCACTTCAAGTTTTTTCCAAATCTGTCCAGAACAAAGTTGTACAGGTCAAAACAGACAACACCACCACAATGTGGAACATCAATAAGCAAGGAGGCACTCGGTCTACAGCCTTGCACACCGAAGCAATGAAGTTGTGGTCTCTGGCTTACTCCCTGAACACCTCCCTTACGGCAGTTCTCCTCCCAGGCAAGGACAATGTCCTGGCAGATGCTCTCAGCAGGATTTCCCAGGGCCATCACGAATGGTCACTGGATCCCTTGGTCCTGGAGGTAATATTTGCCAGATGGGGCACCCCGCAGATAGATCTTTTTGCAGCCCCAGACAATCATCAACTTCCCCTTTTTTGCTGCAGGCCCCCAGTGTTGGGCTCAGTCCCTCTGGATGCCTTAGTTCTCAATTGGGAAGGGAAGTTTCTCTATGCTTTTCCCCCCTTCCCTGTCCTGTTCAAAGTGTTAGTCAAAACCAGATCTCAATCCTGCAAGATGATCCTAATTGCTCCAGATTGGGCCAGACAACCCTGGTATCCACTCCTACTGTCCTTAGCAGTCCATCTTCCCCTGTGTCTTCCCAGGAATCACAACCTGTTAACCTGTGCTCAGGGAGGGTTTGGTACCGAACCTCAAATCTCTCAATCTCAAGGCCTGGCTCTTGAAAAGTTAGAGTTTGCTGATCTACACCTCTCCCAAGGTGTATGGATATATTGAAGGCTTCTAGGAAGCCTTCCACCAGGGCTACCTATAATTCCAAATGGAAGAGGTTTTCCATATGGTGCTCTGGGAAGCATATTTCCCAGAATCTGCTGATTTACCCACAGTCCTGGATTATATGGTCCATTTAAATACCTTGGGGCTGAGACCAGCTACCCTAAAAGTACATTTGGCAGCTGTGTCTGCTTTTATTTCAGCAGGTAAACCTCTTCTTCAGCTCATCCTGTATTCTCCAAGTTTTTTAAGGGATTGCTTCACACCAACCCTCCATTCAGGGACCCTGCCCCTGCCTGGGATCTTAATGTTTGCATCGCTCAGCTTATGTAACCCACCTTTGAGCCCTTGTCTTCAGCAGAGCTTAAGTACTTGACTTGTAAGACTGTGTTTCTGGTAGCCATCACTTCTGCCAGACACATAAGTGATTACAAGCTTTGTCAGTGGAGCATGATTTTATCTCCTTTCATAGAGATAAGGTGGTCCTCAGGACTAACAGGAAGTTCTTGCCTAAGGTGGTTTCAGATTTCCACCTTAATCAATCTATATCTCTTCCAGTGTACTTCACTGACCATTCCTCCTCTGGTGAGAGGAGGCTGCACAGCTTAGATGTGAAGAGAGCCCTTAGTTACTACATAGAGCGTACCAAGGGTCACAGGTTTGACTCCCTCCAGTTGTGCCTCACTTATGGAGAAGTAGGAAAGGGCAAACCTGCCACCAAGAGATCATTTGCCAGGTGGATTGTCTCTTGTATCCAATTCTGTTATGAAAAGCTGGGTAAGGTTCCTCCCTCAGGCCTGAGGGCTCACTCTACCAGAAGTACAGCTGCTTCCCTGGCTGCTGCCAGGGACATCCCTATTCTAGAGATATGTCAAGCAGCTACCTGGAAAACAGTTCACACTTTACCAAGCATTACTCCTGACATCCAGGCTAGGAGTGATGCTCGGTTTGGCACAGCTGTGCTTCAGAGCCTATTTCCAAGTAGGTTCTGTCCTCCTCCATGGAGGTACTGCTGTGTAGTTCGCATAGTCATAATATAGCAAGACTTCATGTTGTTTGAAGAAAAATTACTCACCTTAGTAATGTTGTTTCTTCTAATGGAGTCTTGCTATTATGCCCTCCCCCTGCCTGCCCCTCTCAGAACCTCTGTTTTTGGGATGTGGGTGGACAGGCAGTGTTGGCATTGTAGATGCCCACCTTGTTGTTTTCACCCCTCCTTTTTTGGGGTGACTTGGTGTTGTGTTTTTCATTTTTTGGGTCTCCTGACTTGAGTCTTTGTTTTGGGACCAAAAAATATGTTCTTATGTTTAGTAGCCAGTTGGTTTACAGCTTACACACAGGACCTCAGTGAGTTTAGCTCGTAAACATCTGACGGTTTGAGTTTGAAGAACAACAGACAGAGTTTCAACCGAGCTCGAGCTCAGCGTTCCATGCCTGGCATGGAAAGTTAACTCTTTCACCTCCGGAGCAGTTCGAAGGTTGGGACTCACTGCATATGTCATAATATAGCAAGACTCCATTAGAAGAAACAACATTACTAAGGTGAGTAATTTTTACTTACAGGTCACCCAAGGGTGGAAAGAAGAAACCAACCTGAGGAAATGGGTCCCCCTTTTTCAGTAAGAGTCCCCATCAATTGTTCAGTCAACAGATGCATCTCTGCTAGTGTGTGACTCCCATCTGGGGGTTCACAGTATCCCAGCACAGAGTCACTTCTGCACACAAACCTGCTGGCACCAAGATTAGTGTCACTGGTACTAAGGGCTTCCACAGAAGGTGATACGGGTCAGAAGAAACAGTACCACCACAATGTATTACACAAACAAGCAGGGACAGATAAAGTCAAGCCCTGCCTGCAGAAGACTTACAATAATGAGGAGTCAGTATGGGATGCTCCATGGGGGCTATTCATCTGCCAGGAAAGGACAATACCTGAGCAGATACCCTGACTCAAATCAGCTATTCCAATCATAGATGGGAATTGCACAGTCAGGTGGTACAGGAAACTTTAGGAGGTGGGACACCCCAGAGGTATACTTGTTTGTGTCCCACCAGAACCACCACCTGCCATTGTACTATAGCAGACCACCAGATACGGGAACAATCCCTCTGGATGCTCTGGCTCTGGATGAGTCAGAGAAGCATCTACTTGCTTTTCCTCTTTCTCTCTGGTGTACAGAGTATTTCTTAAGCTCAGGTGCCAGTCAGCATCAGTGCTGTTAATAGCACCAGACTGGGCCAGGCAGCATTGGTACTCTCTGCTACTCTTCATGTCTGGGTTTGAACCGATGCACCTTCCTTGGAGGTACAATCTGCTAACCTCCAACCAAGGAGGCTCCTGTACCTAATACTTGAGCTCAGGGCATGGCTCTTGGGGCCTACAATATGTGGAATTGCATTTTTCTCGAAAATGTCTTGGACATTTTGAGTGGTTACAGGAGTCCCTCTATTAAGGAAATCTATGCTTCAAATGGAAAGGGTTTTTTCTATTGCTATTCAACTAGAAACTGGTACCAGCACATGCTGGAGTCCCAGCTGTGTCTGATTATTTTCTTATTTACATTCATTGGACTTGCAGTCCAGCACCCTTAAGGTCCACCTAGCTGTAGCATCAGCCTGCATATCAGCTGGATAAGATGCTTCAAGTCACTCCAGATCCTTTCTCCAAAAGGGCTCTTTAAGGGTTTCACACATAACAGTATAGGTTGGTGTCCCACCTGTGCTGGACTATCTTACCTATTACGAACATACGAAGTTTGCCAGCAGATAAAGGCCTAGAGGTCTATCAAGTCTGCTCGAATGTGCAGCTAGCATACCTTGCATTTACTGGACTTGCAGCTCACTACCTTAGAAGCATATACTTATATTTCAGTGGTCAGAATGTTCCTCTATTCTCTGTGCTCAGACCCTGTTTTCAAAAGGTTCTTTAAAGGCCTGTCATATTTGCACACACCCTCACAAGGAACCGATGCCAGCATGGTACCTAAATGTGTGTATGGTTAGGCCTATGGGTTCCCCTTTGAGCCTATGCTTTGTTTATTGGAGATATACCACATGAAAATTGTTCTTTCCTTATGGTAATTTCTGTCAGAGAAAGCAATGAGCCCCTGTCTCCCTGCATTGAACATGGCTACATTTCATTCCACAGAGACGAAGTGGTCCTGAAAATAAACAGGAAGTTCCTTCCTAAAATGGATTTTAATTTCTATTTGAACCAAATCATTACCTTACTTGTCTTTTCACTGATCACTTTGGTTCAAGTGAAAGGAGTCTTCATTGTTTGGATGTCAACACGTTTTAGCTACTACTTGGCAACCACTACAGTCCATAGGCAGGATAGGAAACACCTGCTCCTGACCTATGAAATGTGGGAAAGGCTAATCCAGCATCAAAAGGTTAATTTCTTGATGGATAGTCATGTGTATCCAGTTTTGCTACACAAAGGCTGGTAAGGAGCCCCCATCAGGTTTGAGGGCTCATTTCACAAGAGGGACAGCTGCTATATTAGCAGCTGCCAGAGATGTTCCATTACTGGACATTTGTAAAGCAGCTACCTGAAAAACAATACACATCTTTACAAAGCATTACAATATGGATATTCTATCTAGTGGCGATGCTAGGTTTGGCACAGCAGTCCTGCAAAGTCTGTTTCCAAATTAGAGTTCTGTACCCACCTCCAGGGGTACTGCTTGGTTGTCTGCATAAAGTTATGAATATACTGAGCATTACTGGGGTTAGAAGAAAAAATTACTTACCATAGTAATCTTCTTTCTTCCCAGTGATGCTCAGATATTCATAACTCCCTCCCACGTCCCCTTCCAGAACTTCAGCCTCTGCACCCTGTATACTGTGCCTCAGGGTATAAATGCCATGTGTAGGCATATGTGGTGATTTGCTCTATTGTTATTCTCCCCCTTCCCAGGTGATTCTACTATTCAGGGGTATTCTTTCACATGCTATGCCCTCCTGTTGGAGGCCCTTTTTCTGGGTGTTAGAGTTCCTACTATAATCATTATTATTATTTTTATTATTGTTATCATGCTCAATATTGTCATCATTGTCACACTTGGTCCTCGTGGGCCTGTCTTTCCAGGCTTCTAGGCAATCTGAGGGTTTAGAGCAAAGGCAGTTAGTAGAATGCAGCATTTGAAGGTGGTTCATGCAAGAGATTCCATCATTTGCATGTGTGCCATCTCTCCGGGGAGTTCTACCTTAGAAGGCTACTGCATAAAG
Source organism: Neoceratodus forsteri (assembly GCA_016271365.2). Lineage (NCBI taxonomy): Eukaryota > Metazoa > Chordata > Ceratodontiformes > Ceratodontidae > Neoceratodus > Neoceratodus forsteri. The sequence continues at coordinate 697,975,780 of CM057452.1, read as the reverse complement.
TTATGAATATCTGAGCACCACTGGGAAGAAAGAAGATTACTATGGTAAGTAATTTTTTCATCTGTTCCGACTGAACCAGCATCTTTTGGCAGGGGCTCGGTTCGGTCGGTTACTCCGGTTCTGGATTATACCCTGGAAGAATTTTATGAACCGGAGTTGGAGGAGTAGGGAGAGTTGGAAGATGATTATGGTGATGGTGAAAGTTTGGATGTGCTTATTGACCCGGACAGCTCCCTAGACAGACCTTCAGGTGTTTCTCCTCCTAGGCTTTCTGGGTCCCCTTCACAGTACATGTTTTACAGAAAGGTGGCTGATACCCTTCAGCTTCCCGTAGAGGAGGCAGTAGAGGATCAGTAAGAGCCTGACTATGTAGAGATGATGGACATCCCAGAGTCCAGGAGACTGTCTATTCCCCACCACAAATCTTTTGGGAAACAGACACAAAAAATTCTTAAGTCTCCCAATTCCATACCTCCTGTGGACAGAAGAGTGGACAAGAGGTATACTCTTTCAGGCTCAGATATGGAGTTCCTTTATCAGCAATGCAGCCATGTTGGGGTTCTATAGGCTGCTGCCTGTGATAAGGCAAGCATTCCCTTGGCATCACACTCCCCAGACAAGAACTCCAGGAAGATTGATGCCATGGCAAAGAAACAGTACATGGCATCATCCTTGGGACTCAGGCAGACTAATTATATGGCCTATGCAGCCAGGTACCAGAAGTCCAGATGGGATACTGTACTGGCACTGGCTAAACAGGCTCCTCCCCTGCTTGCCAAGGAGCTGGAGCAGGTGGCTGTGGATGGGATTGAGGCATCGAAAGTTCAGTTTCATGCTGCTGTAGACTCCAATGATGTATCATCAAGAGTCATGGCTACATCTGTGGCTCTTCAGAGACTGGCTTGGCTCAGATGTACTAGCCTCTCCCAGGATACCCAGGCTAAGGCCATGGATTTTCCTGTAGTGGGTAATTCTCTGTTTTGGGAGCAGACAGAGAATTACATGAAGAAAATGGATGAATACAGGACCACTTACAGGAGTGCTCAAGCCAAGGAAAGGCAAGCAACTCCTCAAAGGCAGCAGTCCAGGGGCAGGGGCAGGCCTTTCCAAAGGCCTTTTTACCAAGCACAGACCTCTTCTTCTTCTTTTTCACAGAGGGGGTTCTACAGAGGAAGAGGCAGAAGGGGGGATGAGCAGGCCTGCATCCACCCCTCAGCCTAAAGCCCCTGCCAAGCAGACACCCTCATGGGTCTTCCCGGGTCGATTCTCCTATACCAGTAGGGGGCAGGCTGGCTTACTTTGTCCAGGACTGGATGTCTCTTACATCAGACAAGTGGGTCCTGGAAGTAGTAAGCCAGGGTCTGGTTCTCATTTTCAAAAAATTTCCCAAGCTGAGAGCCAGATCTTTTCCACCTACAAATCTCTCAGAGACCCTTGCCCTAGAGGCAGAGGTTTATTCTCTTCTCTTCTAGCTCTCAGAGCTATATAGAGAGTTCCTACCCTACACTGGGGCAAAGGATTGTACTCCAGGTACTTCCTAACCCCCAAAAAGTCAGGAGAGTGGTGACCCATCCTGGACCTAAGATACCTGAACAAACATCTCTTAAAGCCAAAGTTCTAAATGATAACTCTGGGGATTCTGGGAATTATCCTTCCCTCTCTAAGCCAGGGGACTGGCTAGCCTTCCTGGACCTCAAAGATGCCTACTTTCATATTCCCATCAGGTGCTCCCACAGAAAGTACCTCAGGTTCAAGTGGCCCTCAGGCCACTATCAGTTCAGAGCAATGCCCTTTGGCCTAACATCTGCTCCAAGGGTCTTCACAAAGTGCCTGGCAGTAGTTGTTGCCTTCCTAAGAAGACAAAAGATTTCCATTTTCCCATACTTGGACGACTGGCTCATAGTAGGCCAGTCTCCAGACCACGTCAAGTCACACCTGCAGGTGACCCAGCAAGTGCTCACTTCTTTAGGATTTCTTCTCAACCTACCAAAGTCAGTTCTCGAACCAGTGCAGCTCCTCACCTTCACGGGGCAGAGCTGGATACGGTAAAAGCAAGAGCCTGCCTTCCCCTGGAAAGGGCAAGGACCCTCATGGAATTGGCCTCTTCATTCAGTCTTCAGGTGTCTAGCAATTGACTAGCAAGGCATTTCCTTCAGCTACTGGGCCACATGGCAGCTTCTACAGCAGTGGTCCAGGGTGCAGGATTCCAAATGAGGGACATTCAGTTCCACTTAAGAACTTTTTGGTCCCAAAGAAAGGATTCCCTTACCAAGCTAATTCCAGTGACTCAAACTCTGATCCAAGCCCTGCAATTGTGGCAGGATCAGGAAAATTTGAGGCAAGGGGTTCCATTCGTCACTCAGTCTCATTCAGTGGTCCTCACCACAGATGCTTCCCTGCTGGGCTGGGGAGCCCATTTGGGGGAACTTACCACCCAGGGACTGTGGTCACCTCAGGAATCTCTGCTTCACATCAATCTCTTGGAACTCAGAGCAGTGTTTCTGGCACTGCAAGCTTTTTCCAAATCTGTACAGAACAAGGTGATTCAGGTAAGAACAGAAAACACTACCACCATGTGGTACATCAACAGGCAAGAAGGCGCTCGGTCTATGACCTTGTGCACAGAAGCAAAGAACTTGTGGTCCCTGGCCTATTCTCTGCAAACTTTTCTGATAGCAGTTCACCTATCAGGGAAGGACAATGTCCTAGCAGATGCACTGAGCAGAATATCCCAGGGCCATCACGAATAGGCCCTAGATCCTCTGGTGTTGGAAGTGATTTTCTCAAGATGGGGCACTCCAGAGATAGATCTTTTTGCAACCTCAGACAATCACCAACTTCCACTTTTTTGTTGCAGACCCCCAGTCTTAGGCTCAGTCCCCCTGGATGCTCTGATCCTGAACTGGGAAGGGAAATTCCTGTATGCTTTTCCCCCTTCTCTCTCCTCTTCAAAGTGCTTGTCAAGATAAGGTCACAACCATGCAAAGTGATTCTGATTGCTCCAGCCTGGGCCAGGCAGCCATGGTATCCTTTGTTGCTGTCCCTAGCAGTCCATCTTCCCAAGTCTCTTCTCAGGAATTACAACCTGTTAACATCCTCTCAGGGGAGGATTTGGTACCCCAGTCTTCAGTCTCTCAATCTCAAGGCTTGGCTCTTAAAGAGTTAGAGTTTGCAGATCTGCATCTTTCCCAAGGGGTTCTGGATATCCTTAAAGCTTCTCAAAAGCCTTCCACCAGAAAGACATACAACTCCAAATGGAAAAGATTCAGCATTTGGTGTTCTAAGAAAAATATTTCTCCAGACTCTGCTGAATTGCCTATGGTTCTGGATTATATGGTCCATCTTAACGGCCTAGGCCTCAGACCGACTACTCTCAAGGTGCACTTGGCAGCTGTTTCTGCTTTCCTGTCTGTAGGCAAGTCTTCCTCTTTGTCATCCCATCCTATATTCTGTAAGTTTTTCAAGGGATTGCTTCACACCAATCCCCCCTTTAGGGATCCTGCTCCTGCTTGGGATCTTAATGTTTGCATTGCTTAGCTTATGCAACCCCCTTTTGAGCCTTTGTCCTCAGCAGAGCTTAAGTACTTGACTTGGAAAACTGTGTTTTTGGTAGCCATTACTTCTGCCAGACGTATCAGTGAATTGCAAGCCTTGTCAGTGAAATCTGATTTCATCTCTTTTCACAGAGATAAAGTGGTCCTTAGAACTAACAGAAAGTTCTTGCCTAAAGTGGTTTCAGACTTGCACCTCAATCAGTCTATATCTCTCCCTGTTTTCTTCACTGATCATTCTTCCTCGGAAGAGAGGAGGCTACACGGTTTGGATGCTAAAAGAGCCCTTAGCTACTACATAGAGCGAACCAAGGGTCACAAGTTTGAATCCCTCCACTTGTTCCTCACTTATGGAGAGGTTGGGAAGGACAAACCTGCCGCTAAGAGATCTATTGCCAGGTGGATTGTTTCTTGTATACAATTCTGCTATGAAAAACTGGGTAGAATTCCACCCTCAGGCCTGAGAGCTCATTCCACAAGAGGTACAGTTGCTTCCCTGGCTGCTGCCAGGGATATCCCTCTCTTAGAAATTTGTCAAGCAGCCTCCTGGAAAACAGTCCATACTTTTATCAAGCATTACTCTCTGGATATCCAGGCTAGGAGTGATGCTCGGTTTCAACACAGCAGTAGTTCAGAGCCTGTTTCAAAGTAGGTTTTGTCCCTCCTCCATGGAGGTACTGCTTGGTAGTTCAGATTTAGTCAGAATACAGCAAGACTTTATGTCCTTTGAAGAAAAATTACTCAACTTAGTAATTATGTTTCTTCTAGTGGAGTCTTGCTGTATTCTGATATTCCCCCCCCCCCCCCCCTCTCAGAACCTAGATTTTTGGGATGTGGGTGGGCAGGTTCAGTGTTGGCACCCTAGAGGTGCCCCTCCTTTTACACCCTCTTTTTACTTTGGGTGGAATGTTGTTCATTTGATTGGTTTTTGTTTTTGGGTTTCCTGACTTGAGTCTTCCTTTGAGAACCAAAAACATTATATTTCTGCCAGTTGGCTAGTTAAAAATTTTACAGTTTCCACACAGAACACCTAGTGAGTTTTTGCTTGTAAAGATCTGACGGTTGCAGTTCGAATAACAATGGGCAGAGGCTTCAACCGAGCTCGAGATGAACATTCTATGCCATGCATAGAAAAGTTAACCCTATGTTCTCCGGGGCAGTTGAAAGGCAGGACCTAACTGCATTTGTCAGAATACAGTAAGACTCCACTAGAAGAAACATGATTACTAAAGTGAGTATTTTTTGCTTTTGGGATGTGGGTTGGCAGGTACAGTGTTGCACCTCAAGGGTGTACCTTGCGCCCTTCCCTTTACTTAGGGTGGGGTTGTTGTTGTTGTTCTTTTGTTATTTGTTATATATTTAATTCACTATCTACTCTGTTTCTTCTTGGGTTCTTGACTTGAGTCTTTTAGACCCAAGCTTTGTGGTCTTTTTGGACCTTAAATTAAAACAATTTCCATAACTCCAGTTAGTTAGTTTTAGCTTGTAAGAATCTGACGAGTACTCTGAGATGTACCAAAGACAGAGGTTTGAAAACTGAGCTTGAACTCAACGTTCTATGGTCTGGCATAGAATTAACCCCTTACTCTCCGGAGCAGTTCAAGTGCTGAGGCTAACTGCATATAGTCAGAATACAGCAAGACTCAATTAGAAGAAGCAACATTACTATGGTGAGTAATTTTTTCTTACATAACTATAGAACTGTTGCATGTTGTCCTTACTTGCTCTGGTAGCCAGCTTTTTTTTCCATATTTTGTTTACTTTTTTGGATTAAGTTTTTGCACTGTGCAGGTGCAGGTATTGCTGCACAAAAAAGCTATTTAGCCAGTTCCCACATCAGAAGAAAACCAAGGGTCTACTCCAGGTACTTCCTGGTACCCAGAAATACCAGGGGCTTCCGGACTATCCTGGACTTCTGGGTTCATTCAGCATGTGCTATACAAAATGTTCTGCATGCTGTCTTTGGCTCCCTCTTCTCTCTCCTGTCCTTGGAGGATTGGCTGTGCAATCTGAATATGCAAAATGCCTATCTGTACATAAGAAGCAGGAGATGCCAGAGGATGCTCTTCAGATTTTGGCTGGAGGGACATCATTACCAGTTCTGGATCTTGCCATTTTTGGTTGTCATCGTAGCTGTGTGTCTTTTACCAACAAGTTTGCTGTGGTAGCTGCAACACTGTGCTGGGATAAGCTCTATATCTTCCCACATCCGGGTGACTGGCTCCCAGAAGGAGCTTCAGCAACTAAGGTGGAGTGCAATTTACACTGCACTGGGCAACTGCTGAACACTAGAGGTGCTGGTGAAAGTGGAAAGATCTGTTCTCATCTCTTCTGATACAGTCAGACAATCAGATTGTGGTATAGTTCCTGAACAAACAGGGAGATACACACTCCTAATCTCTGTGCTGAGAGGCTGTGGGAAAGCCTGAAGGGTTTTGATTCTTGCTCTCCAAATCACAGGCTCACTAAATGCCTTGATGGACAGTCTCAGTTAGTCTTTGGTTCTACCCCATGAGTAGGAACTTGGATGGACAGTGCCCAGTCAACAGTTTGATATGGGGAATAACGACAGAGCTGGACCTCTTTGCTGCTCCACTCAATGCAAAACTGCCACTTTTTGGCCCACTCGCTCCAGTGCGTGGAGGTTTCTGACAAAACACACTGTCCCTCTACTGGAATGGGAGATTCCTCTATGCCTTTTCACCTCTGTCACTGATTCAGAGTGTCCTGACCAAGCTCTGACACGAATCAGCCAGAATGATCCTGGTGGCACCCTTGTGGTCCAAGCAGATGTGGTTTCTTCTACTCTGTGAGCTGGCTGTTACAGCTTCATTTCTGCTGCCCCTTCAACTAGGCCTTCTGTTCCAGAATGACATCTCCCTGCTGCATCCACACCTCAAGTCCCAGTGGCACCATGCCTGGCTCCTGAGGATGCAGAGATCTCTTGGTGTTTCAGCCTAGCCTAGGTCTTAGCTGTTCTGTTTGCTGCTAGGAAACCTTGAACCAGGCACACCTATTTCCTGAAGTAGAAGCATTTCAATGTATGGTGCCAGGTGACATCCCTGGATCCCTTCAATACCTTGTGCAGTGGGTGCTGGACTACCTTTAGACTCTGTTGCAGTCAGGATTGCATTATTTCTCATTGAAGATTCACCTTTTGGCCATTTCAGCATTCCATGCTCCTGCCGGGGACAAGACTTACCTAGCTGGCTGTGGCTGACAGTTTCCTGATGGGCTTGTTGCATGTGGCCCCTCAGGTCCTCAAGCCTGTTCTGGTTTGAGACCTAAACCTTGTGCTCAAATGTATGACTAAAACCCCTTTTGAGCCAGTATCTTCCTGTGACATGAAGTATCTGTCCTGGAATGCTTTGTTCCTTGTAGCTATTATCTTGGCCAAGCGTGTGTCTGAATTATAGGCCTTCATTTGTGAACCCCTCTTTTTCTAATGTTTCACAGAGGCAGGGTGGATTAATCACCCCAAATTCTTTCCTAAGGTGTGGTGCCTGACTTTCACAGTGTACAAGTCCACTGATTTACTCATGTTTTTTCTTTCCCTTCAGAACCCATGTGGGGTGATGTTACCTTTTGTTGACATCCATATGATCCTTTGGTGCTACCTGGACCATACCAAGGACTGTGCCCAGTCCTCTCAGTTGATTGTTTTCTTTGGCCCTAGCACCAGGGGTAAACCTGTCTCCAAACTGATCTCCTCCTGCATCTTGTGTTGTTACAGACAGGCTGGGCAGGACCTATCATGTGCCATTTCAGGGCATGCTACACAGACCATAGTGGCCTTCATGGCCTGTTTTTGGTCTGTTTCAGCCACTGACATTTGCAAAGTTGCTTCATGGCATATGATCCACACTTTTGCTAGACATTGCTGTCTGGATCTGATCTCCCATAGGTTGATGGGATTTGGCCTTGCTGGTTTAAAGGAAAACTGCACTGAATCTGTAAGCAATTTGTCCCACCAACAGCTGTTTTTCAAATATTGGTTCAAATTCTGTTAGTGGACTTTAAGGGATGCATATTTCCACATCCCAATAACACCCTGCCACAGAAAGTATTTGAGGTTCGGAGTAAGTCATGCTCAGTTTCAGTTTAAAGCAATGCCTTTTGGTCTGACCACAGCACCTAGAGTGTTCACAAAATACTTCTCAGTGGTGGCAGTCTACCTGTGCAGGAAGTGTGTATAGGTATTTCCTTACATGGAAAACAGGCCTGTGAGTGGAAAAACAAAAGAGAAAGCTGTGGTCAATTCAAACAGTGAGAACCACCCAGCAGCGATTAGGTTTCCTCCTCAACTTCTTCAAACCCAGACAGATCTGAAGTTCATAAGCACAGAGCTGAACACAGCACTGGGCAAAACCTTTCTTCCTATGCAAAGGAAAGAAGCTTGAGTAAGTGTGCAAACACTTTCTAGTCAGGTCAAACAAAGATGTCTGTGCCTCGTGGCTTCTACCCCAGCAGTGGTGCCATGGGCCAGGGTGCAAATGAGGGATGCTCCGTACCACCTCAGTAGCCAGCTCAGAAAACACTGGCATCAAAGACATGCACCACTGCAACAGCAAGCACCAGTCTCAAGCTGGCTGGCAAAAGCACAAGAGTGGTGGAAAGCAATAGGAAATCTTGGAGAGGGTTTTCCCATCTATCAGTCTCTGCTTACAAAGGTTCTGACCCCATAAGCATCTTTATTAGAATGGGGAGGACATTTGGAAAGAACAGTAAATGGAATTTTAGACCCTAAGAATGAAAAGAGCACATAAACTTGATGGAACTCAGAGCAGTGCTCCTTGCCATTAAATCTTTCTCATCCCTGTTGCAGAACCAATAGGTACTGGTAAAAAAATGACATGTATTACATAAAATTGGGGGCAGCAGGTCATCTAAATCTGTAGAGTCAATGAGGATCTGGAACCTGGCGTATAGCTAAATTTAAAGCTCTGTACAGTACACCTAGCAGGAAAGGACAATGCACTAGCAGATTCACTCCACAGAATGGCATGTAACTTATGGGTGGTCTGTAAACCAAGGGGTTCTATACTCGGTATCTTAGAGATGGAGAGTACAAGAAATAGATCTGTTTGCCTCATGTGAAAACAGAAAACTATCCAAATTCTGTTGCAGGCCTCCCTCAGTGGGAACTGTGCTGGGATGCACTAGCTCTTCCCTAGAAAACAGGATCCTGTATGCTTTCTCTCCGTTTCCACTAATTCACAGATTGATACTGAAACTGAGCAGACTGATACGGTTATTCTGATAGCACCAGAATGGCAAGGCAGTCTGACTTAGTGATGCAGATAATGTTGTGGAGAATACCAGTAAACTATGACTGCAGCCAGACCTAGTGGCTCTGTCACAGGGCAGGGTGTCTGACCCAGACTTCAAATACAGTATCTTCATTTGAGAGCATTGCTCCAGATAAGGTGTGTACTGGCCTGCTTTACACATCTGAAAAGGGCAGTTACAACTTGTTCTGGTTTGCATACTAGAAACACAAGTACCTTGGCTCCATGTGGGTGCTGTTGTTACGGTGCCCTCACCCAACCTCACCTGGTGCCCATTCCTTGACACTTGCATTGTTTCCTCATAATGCCACCTTGCTGTCCATTAATTGGACCCTGTAGCTGTAGATAGCAAAAACTGTTTATTTCAAATCCCAGGAATCCTTTGCTTAACAAATGCAATCATTCCCCTGGAATAAGCAGTCCTGGAGCTTTAAGAATTTTGTACAAATTATGGAATTTGCAATGAAATAAATTCAAATTCTGCTGCGTGATCATGCTCACTCCTACACTCTAACTTCAGATTGATTTTTGTACTTGAAGAGAGCATTTGCCCAATGCCTTCTCTACACTTCTGGCTGGTTTATGGTTTACTATTTTAATAATTTACTATATTTCTGTATTCTAGTTATTTTATTCAATACTCTGCGTTAGTGGCTGGCCCGGTGGTGCTGAGGGCTGAGACGCTGGACACCTTACCTCGCGTCACACTGGCAACCCGTGTTCGGGAACAGACATGGGGCACTGGGGGTTGGCAGGGAGGAGAAGGATTGAGCATCCCCAGGACTGCTGTCCTTCTCCAGGGAGTGGGGATCGCAGTGCTCGGCGATTGCGTGCCACCTAGCGGAGGCTGGGAGGTGGCACGCCAGCATTGAATCTCTAGATGAGAGTCTGCGGCAGGCACTTGGCGAGGATGTGCATGGGAACGTGCGCGCCACCGCCACTGGTGCCATTGCGCGCAGACCTCGGGGAAGGAAAGAGGAACATGAGAGTCCTCTGTGAGGGATGGCGATGATCCCCTCTCATGACGGCCGGAGGCACCTCCTGGATACTAAATCTGGTCCAGTGGGTGATCGCTCCCACACCCTGCCATGAAGGGTAAGTTGTGGGGTCTAGGGAAGGAGGTCTCATACCCAGTGCCAGGCGCGGAGGGGACGTCAGAAGGGATGCAGAGGACTCCAGGAGGAGAAAAAATAGATAACTGCAAAAAATATATATATATATTCTGCATTAGTTAGGGTGTTATTGTTTTATATTTGTATTTTACTACTTTTCTCCAGTTCCCAGGAACTGGTTAAAGCTGTTTTTGGCTCTGTTTCCGCTTTTAGGTAATCACTATTTAATGATTTAAAATTTATAAAATAAGCTGTTTTGTATACCACATTGAGGTTTTACTTGAAATTATTCTCAGTTCCCATTCTGGGAAACAAGATGAACTTTTTGCTGTTTTTTTCATCTTCAAACATCTGTTGAAGTAAATTTTACTTGCAGTTTGTCTTTTTGAGGAACTGAACTGCATTTATAATTTTAAACCCCTTTTTAACATTATTAGGGCTTTTTAAATTGTCAGTACTTTAAATTGGGAACAGAAAATGTCTTCCAGCCAGTGTTTGCCATGATTGACAGAACTAAAAAGAAGACAGGACCTACAGGCTTTAAAAATTGTGCACTCCATTTTCAATTCCTGGCAAAGGCACACTGCAGCAAGCTCTGTTTAAAGTGCCTGGGTCCAGACCATGATTTTGCCAGTTGTGATTGCAGTATAAAGTTTTGCCCTAAAACACAAAAGAAAAAGGTTAAAAAACTAGAAGATTTTATGGCTTCTCAGTCTGCCTCCATGTCACCTAAAGGCTCAGGGAAAAACCAACCACTCAGAGTAAGCGGCAGTCCTATCAGAGGGGACAGAAAAGAAAGATAAAGCTGCGAAAGATGGTTCAAAACTCAGGGTGTCTGAAAGGAGAACCCTGAATCCAATAAAATAAATGAGCATCAGAACAAACACCAAAAATGGTGCCTGCCAAAAACAAAACAAAAAATAAAACGTGTTGCTGTCCCTTCTTCTGAAGAAGGAAAGGAGCCACCAGTGGACTCAAGATGGATGCTCTCAAAAAAGGATATGACAGAGGCATAGCAATTCTAGGCTTTCCAGGCTATGTGTAATTTTATAAATATTCCTGCCCCTGGCTCCAGTTCTATTCCCAATGCCTGTGGAGGAGAATGCAGAAATTTACAATGAAGCTGAAGAGGAGGAAGAACCCACAGAACCAGATGGTTCTTGAGAGCAAGAATTTAGATTCCCTTCTAGTCCTTCAACACCATGTAACATCTGGTTGACCAACCTTTGGAAGGTGGCAGGGGTGTTCTTCATTCCAAAAGGCATTACCCTGAACTGAAATAATCCTATTGGAGTGATGAAGACCAACCTCTCCTTAGCTCTGGCAGTTAACTCCACCTGCCAATACCCTTTTGTCAAGCCAGTTGTGGTAAGATATGTCACCCCTCCCAACTTATCCAGTAGTTCATCCGTCCATAGTATTGGGTGGGCGTCAGACTTCATGACTGTGTTGAATTCATGATAGTCCATACAGACATGAGTAGAGCCATCCGGCTTGGGAACGAGGACTATGGGTGAGGCCCAGGGACTGTGGGATTTCTGGATTACCCCTAAATCCAGCATTTCTTCCATCTGCCTCCTTATATCCTTTAGGATGGCCTCAGACACCCCTTAGGCTGTCCGTTGGATGGGTGCTTGCATCTCTGTTTCTGCGTCGTGTGTCACTAAGGGGATACACCCCGGCTTGGCAGTAAACAAAGTGGCAAAGTCCTCTAAAACCCCCCCTCACTTCTGGGATCTGCTCTGGGGTCAACTGGGATGACAACTTGATTGTCTCCACAGAGGATTCCTGCTTGTTTTCCTCTAGCTAGTCCAGGAGGGGATCTTCTTTGTCCATCCTTTCCCCATGACTGCACACTGCAAATACCATGTCTGCCCTATTTGCATATGGTTTCATCATGTTGACATGGTACATCCTCTGGCTATGTCTCCTGTCAGGCAGTTCCACAATATAATTTACGTTGTGTACCTGTCAGACTACCTTGTGTAATCCCGCCCGCTCTGCCTGCAGCTTGTCCTTCCAGACTGGGATTAGGACCATGACTTTCTAAACTGCGCTGTATGTGCAAGCTCTGGCTCTGTGATCATGCTAGACTTTTTGTTTCTGTTGGGCAGCTGACAGGTTGCTTTGGGCCACCCCCATAAGCTCTGTCAGCTTCTTCCTAAACCTAAGGACTTACTCCACTATGGGAGTCCCCTGGGTGGCGTGCTTGCATTCCAAGTCTTCCCGGATCAAGTCTAGGGGCTCACACACCATACATCCATAAAAGAGCTCATAGGGGGAAAACCCTGTCAACTCTTGGGGCCCCTCCCTGTGTGCGAACAACAGGTGGGGAAGGTATTTCTCCCAGTCCCTCCCATGCTGTTCAGCAAATGCTTGGAGCATCGATTTTAGGGTACCATTAAACCTTTCCACAAGCCCATTGGTTTGTGGGTGATAAGGTGTCATGCATGTCTGCACCACCCTACACTTCTCCCATGAACACTTCATCAGGTCCAACATGAAGGTACCCCCTCGATCAATGATCACCTCCTGCGGAAACCTGACACCGGAAAAAATCCCTAGCAAGGCATCTGCCACTTTGTCTGTCCTATGTGAGGAGAGGGCGACCACCTCTGGGTATCGGGTGGTATAATCTACCACCATCAGGATAAACCTCTTTCTGGAGGAGCTCGAGGTACTCAAAGGTCCCACAATATCCATTCCTACCCTCTGAAATGACTCCTCCACAGTGGGCAAGGGAATTAGGGTGGCTTTGGTTTTACTACCTGCCTTCCCTATTTGTTGGCACCGGTGACAAGACCTGCAATATTCCTTCACCTGCTGAGTGAAGTTGGGCCATTAGAAATTCTGGGCCAATCGCTGCATGGTGTGCACAATTCACAGATGTCTGGGCATGTGGATATCATGAACAATCTTGAGCATCCGCTCACGGTACCCCTGAGGAATGACAAGCTGCCTGCTCATCACCTCTTCCTCTGTCCTCTCATCCTGCGTATACAACAGACCATTGTCCCAATATACTCTGTGTCTCATGTCATCTTCCTGTGCCTAGTCAGATTTCGCACAAGCCCTCAGCCTCTCCAAACTAGGATCAGTCCTCTGAGCAGTTGCAAATTCTTCAAATTTTCTGAAGGTATGAGCCATGTCCCCTTCAGTTCCTAAACTGGGGTCCATAGCTCTAGCGTCAAGGCATTCAGCATCACTGCCATCTTCTGACCATTGGTAACCCCTCCCTCCTCAGAGTAACCTTCTGTAGCTGTTTGGTGAACTGCTACCTGGGGAAGTCCTACCTCCCTTTCACTACCCTCCATGACACAGGCTGGAGAACCAGCTTCCCATTATTTTCCACAGGGGCCTCTATGGGATCCAGGGAACTACAATCTGCCTTTGCCATCTGACTGTGGATAACCACACACACCACCCCCTTCTGGAGATTGTTCCCTATAATCACTTCGAACAGCATGAAGTCTTGCTGTATTCTGACATATGCAATTAGCCCCAGCACTTGAACTGCTCCAGAGAGGGAAGAGTTAACTCTATGCAGAGAGTATAGAATGTTGGTCTTGAGCTCGGTTTCAAACCTCTGTCTGCAGCACTTCAAAGTGTAACCATCAGATTCTTTACTCTGCCTAACTGAACAGTCGTTCCAGAGTTTGCTCCTTCGCTCAGTTGGTTCGGCCCAAAGAATTTGTCATTTTTTCAACCGGTTCTGTCTTTTCGGTTTCAGATCCCAGTCTGCGGTACAGTAAGTGTTGTAGGTAGTGGACTATAGGTGTATTTTATTTCATTTACTGTGTGGAAATTGTAAAAACTTGTGGATCAGTCTAGCTGGATCCGATTGGTTAGGGTTTTGTTCTGTTTTTCTGTAGAGTAAGGTTCCGGTTCCTGTCGGTTTCAAGAAAAACGGGTTTTTAACGTTTATTTTCCACGACCGTAACACGGTTAGTAACCAATAGGAAGGTCTTATCTGGCGAAATACAAAGCTGTAAAGGGTAAGTTTTTGTAGCCTGGCCATGTCTGAGAAACCCAAGAAAAAAAACGGGCCCACTGGGTTTCAGCACTTTGGTGAGTGTGGGGATGCCTTTGCCAATGCAGACCCTCACACCACTTGTGTTTATTGTCTGGGGTTTGACCACCTCGATTCAGATTGCCAAATATGTAAGAATTTCCCTAAAGCCACCCTGGAAAAAAGGTTGGGTAGGCTTAGGGAAAGGGAGGCCAAGAAGTCCGCTAATCCGGATGGCCAGCCCGGTTTGGTTCCTGCTGAACCTGAGGGGGTGCCCACTGACCTGGACGATACACCCTCGGGCAAGAGGAGATCTGACTCCGAGGGGTCGGTTCCATCAAAATGGAAAAGAAAGTCGTCCGGTTCCGATCCAGAACCGCATACTCCAACCGCCAATGAGATTGCCAGGCGATTAGTATAGTGGAATTGCTCCGTCCGGTTCCTTCTGATCCGACACCTCTCGGTAGGCGCTCGGTTCGGTCGGATCCCCCGGTTCCAGAATACATTCCGGATGAGTATTATGAACTGGAATGGGAAGGGGAAGAAGAAGATGATGATGAATTTGGCGATGAATGTCTGGATGAGCCCATTGAACCGGACATCTCCCCAGGCAGGCCTTCTAATGTTTCCCCTCCCAGGCTTTCTGAGTGCCCTTCCCACTATTTGTTCTACAAGAAGGTAGCTGACACTCTTCAGCTTCCATTGGTGGAGGCTGTTGAGGAACAAGAGCCTGACTTTGTGGAAATCATGGACATCCCAGAGTCCAAGAGTATGTCTTTTCCCATCCATAAATCTTTAGGGAAACGGACACAAAAATATTACAAACTCCAAATTCATTACCTCCTGTTGATAAAAAGATGGATGGGGGTATATGCTTTCAGGCTCTGGCACAGAGTTTTTGTACCACCAATGCAGCCATGGTGGGGGTAGTACAGGCTGCAGCCTGTGATAAGGCTAACATACCCTTGGCTTCACACACTCCAGATAAAGACCCTAGGAAGTTTGATACCATGGCCAAGAAACAGTACTTGGCCTCATCCTTGGGACTCAGGCAGGCTAATAATTTGGCCTACACCACCAGACACCAGAAGTCTAGATGGGATACTTTTCTGGAGCTGGCTAAACAGGCCTGCCCCCCAGCTAGCCAGGGAGCTGGAGGAGGTGGCTGCTGATGGGATTGAGGCATCCAAAATGCAATTCCATGCTGCTATTGATTCAAATGATGTGGCGTCAAGAGTCATGGCTACATCTGTGTCTCTTTGGAGGCTGGCTTGGCTTCACTAAAAATACCACCAACAGCTTAATCTGGTTCAAGGTCAGTTGGCATTCATCTGTATCCCCCTCCCCTGGGTCGTGCCTGAAAATAGACAAGATTTGTGTAGTGCACTTACCTGGTCAACAAAAACAAAATAAAAAAAAAAAAAGATGTACTAGCCTTTCACAGGATACCCAGGCTAAGGCTATGGATTTCCCTGTGCTTGGTAATTCTCTGTTTGGGGAGCAGACAGAGACTTACATGAAGAAAATGGATGAATACAGGACCACCTACAGAAGTCCACAGGCTAAGGAAAAGTAGGCAACTCTTCAGAAGCAGCAGGCTAGGGGCAGGAGCAGGCCCTTTCATATGCCTTTCTTCCAAGCACAGGCCTCCGCTTCCTTTTTCTCAGAGGGGGTTATTCAGAGGGAGAGGCAGGAGGGGGATGAGCAGGGCTGCATCCTCTTCCCAGTCTAAGGCTCCTGCCAAGCAGACATCCTGAGGTGTCAGCCCAGGTCGACTCCCCATTGCCAGTAGGAGGCAGGCTGGCTTACTACCTCCAGGCCTGGAAGTCTGTTACCTCAGACAGGTGGGTCCTGGAGGTGGTAAGCTAGGGGCGGGCTCTTAGCTTCGCCAAATTCCCAAAGCTGAGGGCCAAATCCTTTCCACCTGCAAATCCATCTGTGACCACTGCTTTGGAAGCAGAGGTTTCTTCTCTAATAGCCCTCAGGGCTGTAGAGAGAGTTCCTACTCAACACAGGGGCAAAGGTCTGTATTCCAGATATTTCCTTACCCCAAAAAAAGACAGGGGAGTGGTGGCCCATCCTAGACCTCAGATACCTAAACAAGCACATCTTGGTGACTCTAGGAGTAATTCTTCCCTCTTTAAGGCCAGGAGATTGGTTAGCTTCCCTGGACCTCAAGGACGCTTACTTTCACATCCCTATCAGGTGCTCCCACAGAAAGTACCTCAGGTTCAAATTGCATTCAGGCCATTATCAGTTCAGGGCAATGCCCTTCGGCTTAACATCAGCTCCAAGGGTATTCACAAAGTGTCTAGCAGTAGTAGTGGCCTTCCTCAGGAGACAAGGGGTCTCCATTTTTCCATACCTGGACAACTGGCTCATTGTGGGCCAATCTCCAGAACAGGTCAAGTCACATGTACAGGTTACCCAACAGCTGCTCTCTTCTCTGGGTTTCCTTCTCAGCCTACCAAAGTCTGTTCTCAAACCAGTACAACTACTTACCTTCATAGGAGTGGAGTTGGATACTGTGCAAGCAAAGGCCTTTCTTCCCTCAGTAAGAGTAAAGGCCCTTACAGATCTTGCCTCCTCCTTCTGCCTTCTTATCTCTCGACCAGCAAGACATTTTCTTCAGCTCCTGGGCTAAATGACATCTTCCACCATGGTGGTTCAGGGAGCCAGATTTCAAATGAGGGACATACAGTTCTACCTGAGGGCCTTTTGGTCTCAGAAGAAAGATCCTCTGACCAAATTGATTCCAGTGACTCAGACTCTGGTCCAAGCTCTCCAATGGTGGCTGGATCAGGACAATCTCAGACAAGGAGTCCCTTTCATCAGTCAGACTCATTCAGTGGTACTAACCACAGATGCCTCTCTCCTGACCTAGGGAGCCCACCTGGGAGCCCTTACAGCACCAGGTGTCTGGTCCCCGCAGGAGTCTCTGCTTCATATCAATCTTCTGGAATTCAGGACAGTATTCCTGGCTGTCCAAGCTTTCTCGGATTCAATGAGGAACAAAGTGGTTTAGGTCAGGACCAACAACACCACCACCATGTGGTACATCAACAAACAGGGAGGCACTTGGTCTACGGCCTTGTGCACGGCAGTCATGAAAATATGGTCTCTGGCTTATGCCTTGCAAGTGTCACTAGTAGCAGTCCATCTACCAGGGAAGGACAATGTGCTAACAGATGCCCTGAGCAGAATATCTCAGAACCATCATGAATGGGCCCTGGATCCCTTCATACTGAAAGTAGTCTTCTCCAGGTGGGGCACTCCAGAGATAAATCTCTTTGCAGTCCCAGACAAGGTCACAACCATGTAGGGTGATCCTGATTGCACCAGACTGGGCCAGACAGCCTTGGTATCCTCTGTTGTTGTCCCTAGCAGTCCATCTTCCCCTATCTCTTCCCAAGAGGCACAATCTGCTAACCTTCTCTCAGGGGAGAAATCTGGTAACCCAACCTTTAGTCTCTCAACCTCAAGGCTTGGCTCTTGAAGAGTTAGAGTATGCAGATCTGCACCTGTCTCAGTGGGTGTTGGATATTCTCAAAGCCTTTTGAAAACCTGCCACCAGGAAAACTTATCATTCCAAATGGAAGAGATTCAGTATTTGGTGTTCCAGTAAGTATACTGCTCATCTGGCTACAGTTCTGGATTATATGGTTCATCTTAATGGCCTAGGTCTCAGGTCAGCCACTTTAAAAGTTCATTTAGCAGCTGTATCTGCATTCTTGTCAGTAGGGAAGGTTCCCTCTCTGGCATCTCATCCTGTCTTCTGTAAATCCTTTAAAGGTTTGGTTCATACCCACCCTCCCTTTAGGGACCCTTCTCCTGCTTGGGATCTTAATGTTTGCATTGCTCAGCTCATGCAACCCCCTTTTGAGCATTTGGCTTCAGCCGAACTCAAGTATCTGACATGGAAAACTGTGTTCCTGGTAGCTATCACCTCTGCCTGGCGTATTAGTGAATTACAAGCTCTGTCAGTGGAGACAGATTTATCTCATTCCATAGAGATACATAGAAACACAGAATTTGACGGCAGATAAGGACCGCTTGGCCCACCCAGTCTGCCCATTTCCCTACCTACTGGATAAGCTGCAGATCCTAGTTAACCAGCAGCCTACTTCTTCCTACCCCCACCCCCCAGAATTGCCTTATGACTATCCCATGCATGCTTGAATTCCACCACTGATTTTGACTCCACAACCTCCTCCGGAAGGCCATTCCATGCATCCACAACCCTCTATGTGAAAAAATACTTCCCTTAAATTACCTCAGACGCCCCTCTATCTTCAAATTGTGCCCTCTTGTTCTTGCACCTCTTTTTTGAAGATGAGCTACCCTCTTGGACTTTGTTGATTCCCTTGAGGTACTTGAAAGTTTCTATCATGTCCCCCCTCTCCCTCCTTTCCTCGAGGCTATACATATTAACATAGAAACATAGAAGTTGACGGCAGATAAGGACCGCAAGGCCCATCCAGTCTGCCCATTTCTTTTTCTACCTTATAAATGTGCCATCGGCCTTTGCTCTGTCAGTGACCTATCTATTCATAGTCATTTGTATTGCTCCCTTATGCCTATCCCATGCCTGTTTGAAGCCCTGCACTGTATTCATAGCCACACTTCTTGTGGTAAGCCATTCCATGCATCTACCACCCTTTCTGTGAAAAAGCATTTCCTCACATTCCCCTTAATCGGCCTCCTCTAATCTCATGCTGTGTCCTCTTGTCCTGCTATTTTCTTATATTTAAACATGTTAGACTCTTTCACCTTGTTTATGCCCTTAAGGTGTTTAAATGTCTCGATCATATCACCTCTCTCCCTCCTTTGCTCAAGGGTATACATATTGAGCTCCGTTAATCTGTCCTCATATGTCTTCTGATGCAGTCCCTGCACCATTTTGGTTGCCCTTCTCTGGACTGCCTCAATTTGGTTAATGTCCTTGTGAAGGTGTGGCCTCCAATACTGCTGCAGTACTCCAGATGGGGCCTAACCAATGTCTTGTACAGAGGGATTATTACCTCCCTCTTACGACTTGTGATACCCTACTAATACCTAACACCCCCTAGCCTTACCTACTGCTTTAGAGGTCTGCTTGGATGATTTTAGGTCATCAGTGATGATGATGCCCAAGTCTCTTTCTTCCTTTGTGACTGCTAGCAACTCCCTCCCAGCCTATAAGTGGCTTCAGGGTTTCTCTTCCCTATGTGCATGATTTTGCACTTCTTTGCATTAAATCCCAGTTGCCACTCTTCCGGCCATTCTGCTAGTTTGTCAGATCTCTTCTCATTCTGCCCACCCATCTGGATCAACTACTCTGTTAGCAGATCTTGGTGTCATCTGCAAACAGACAAGCCTTACCCTCTAGTCCATCTCGAGGGTCACTAATGAAGATGTTGAATAGGACTGGCCCCAGGACTATCCAGGTACCCACTTGTGACTTGCATCTCTTCTGACTGTATACCATTTACCACCACTCTCTGTTTTCTGCCAGTCAACCAGTTTGCCACCCAGTTGACCAACTTCTGACCCACCCGAGCCTACCTAGCTTATTTATCAATCTTCTATGTGGAACAGTGTCAAAAGCTTTGCTGAAGTCAAGGTGGCGACATCAACTGCTCCCCTTGGTCCACCACTCTGGTTACCCAGTCAAAGAAATCTATGAGATTAGTTTGACAGGACCTTCCTTTGTAAACCCATGCTGTCTGGATCCTGTGCCCTATAGTTCCAGGTGTTGCACTATCCTTTCCTTAAGGAGTGCCTCCATAATCTTGCCCACTACTGAGGTAAGACTGACCGGTCTGTAGTTCCCCGCCTCCTCCCTGCTACCACTCTTGTGGGTGGGATCCACAAGACCCTTCTCCAGTCTTCTGGGACCTCTCCTGTGCTCAGAGACTCACTAAACAATTCTGCTAATGGCTCTGCTAGTTCCTCCTTTAGCTCCTTAAGTACTCTGGGATGTATGCCATCAGGTCCCATTGCCTTATCCACCTGAGCTTAGCAAGCTCTTGGGGACCCTTTCTTTTGTGAAGGAGTGCTCACCTCCCTCCCCCTGTGTCCATGATGCTGAGCTGTGGGCCTGCCCTACCTTCTCTTCAGTAAATACTGAGCAAAAGTATCTATTTAGGATAGATGCCTTTAGGGTCCTCCTCCTCACATGCTCCCTTTTCTCCATTAACAGCAATACCCCTCTGGACTTTCTCCTTTCACTAATGTATCTATAGAAAGTCTTGTCACCTTCTTTTACTGTTCGTGCTAGTGTTTCCTCAGTTTGGGACTTTGCCTGCCTTACTGCCTTACCTGCTTCCCTTAGGGCAGTTTGGTATGCCTCCCTATCTTCATCCCGCTGTGTTCCCTTATATTTTCTGAAGGCCAGCCTTTTGGCTCTGACCTTTTCTGCTACTGTATTTGAGAACCAAAGTGGTTTCCTTCTTCTTTTGCACTTCCTTTTCTGTCTAACACAATGGGATGTTGCTTCAAGTATTGTATCCTTAATGCTTGCCCACTTTGCCTGTACCTCCTCACCCGTGTTTCTTTTTGCCAGGGCTAGCTTAACTCTGTTGGCCATCTTATGAAAGTCAGCTCCTCTGAAGTCCCATATTTTTGCCTTGGAATGGGATGATTTAGATGTAGTAGCAAATTGAACCATACCATGTGATGGTCACTGGCTCCAGGTGACCTTCTACCTGGAGATCTGTGATCCCTTCTTTGTTAGTCAGTACTAGATCTAGGATAGCCCTGTCTCTTGTGGGTTGCTGTACCAGTTGTTTGAGGCCCTCCCTGCAGAATCCACTATGAGTCTAGTTCTGGCAGATGTTCCTGCTGGTATTGACCAATCTGTATCTGGCATGTTGAAGTCTCCCATTATCAGAACCTCCCTTTAGCTGTCATGTTTTGTATATCTTCTAACAGTAATGTCTATGTCCTCCCCTGGTCTGGGGGCCTGTAGACAACCCCAGTTCTTATAGCTATCCATTTCCTGTTTCCAGGGTGACCCACAGTTCTTCTGGCTCCTTATGTGTATTCTGAATTTCTGTGCTTTGATATTTTCCATTAACATACAGGGCCCTCCTCCCCCCTTTTGCACCTCGGTCTCTTCTGAACAATACATAGCCAGGTACTGAAGTCTCCCAAGTGTGGTTACTGGTAAACCACGTCTCACTAATTACTACTATGTCCAGCTTGGCCTCTGACATTGTGCCTGCAGGTCTGGGATCTTATTTCCCAGGCTGTGAGCATTTATGTACATGATTTTCCATTGGCCAGATTTTGGTGTGTTAGTTGTTGGATGAAGTTTGGCATTACCCCTGTGCATTGTGGGGAGACAAACCTTTTTCTTACCTGGTGATGCAAATGAGCGACAAACATGCTGAATTCCTGTTTGACCACTAGCTGAGGGGAGGGTGTTCTTCCCATCGGCCGTATGGGGTGCTGCACCCTCCCCATTTGCTAGTTTAAATATTCTGCAAAGGCGTCAAACTTCTGCCCCAATGCACTGACTCCCTCTTTAGTCAGATGCAGTCCATCAAATTTAAAGAACTTTCGCTCCCAGAACTGTTGCCAGTTCCCTACAAATCTGTGTCCTTTTCCTGGCACCAGTCCTTGAGCCTCGTGTTTAGCTCCCTATCTCCCTTCTCTGACCTTCCGTCCATCTGCTCCCTTCTCCCAGACTGGCAGGATCTCAGAGAGGAGATGCAGACGAAATAGATGATAGTTTGTCACCCAGCCTAGTCAGGTGTTCCTTGGTCTCCACAACTGACCCGGCTGGCGAGATCGTAGTCCTATGTGTACTAGGACATCAATGTTTTCTCCTGCTTTGTGAACAATTTTAGCAGTGCGGTCGGTGTCTCTCCATGCTGATGTACCTGGGAGACATCTGACCATCACCCAGCTGGAGATGGGTATCAACTCCCAGATCATGGAGTCTCCTATGATCAGAGTTTTTGGATTTCCTTTGTGCTTGTTTAGTTTTGGTTCCTGATTTGGGTGAGTATTGTTGTGCTAGCTCCTGTGCCGCAGTGTCTTCTGCCTCTTTATTTGATTTCAGAGATGAGGCAGATACCTGTTTGTAGTGTTTATATGGTTTTAGGTAATGTGTTGGGGAGCAGAGGGTGATGGGGCACCTGATTTGCTCCTCTAACCACCTGCCAACCTCCTGGACCAACTACCCTCTCTGGTCGAGGTTTTTCTGTTGGATGCTGGGGAAATGGGGTGGTTCTTATAATGTATTTCCTCTTCAATATGAAATTTGAGGTGTGCAATCTCTGCCCATGCTGCCCGGAGCTGAGACCTAAGATCTCAAAGGCCCAACATGTAGGACAGTGTCCTAAATCCTGTAAGACTGTCCTTCTGAAAATTGTTCCACAGTACCTGCAGTTAATGAAATCCATTCCAAATAAGTTGCTGGGTTTGTAACCTAGTCAGAGTAATTAAGTAAAAATGCAAGTAATGGTTTAATTGTGCTTTGTTTAACTTGTTATAACAAGTTAAATTACTAATGCCCTGTAAATGAGATCACCTTGTGGAGCCCCACTGATCCGCCCTTCCTGCTCTGCCACAGGAAATGTCACAACTGTGGTACCCTATAAAAGGGTGTGGCGTGGGGTGGTTGGGCCCTTCCCTGCCTAAAAAGAAGAACCACGGACAGAAAGAACAAGGAGGTAAGAGCAGAAACAATCAGTCAACAACAAATGCAGTAACCCTGAAGCTTATCCTAATGTTAGATAAAACTGTAAAACCTGTAAAGCACCACCTGTAATAATTTCAGAGAGATATACCCTGTAAGAAACACTTTGCTCCAGAAAAATAAAGCAGTAACAGTAGATATACCTTGCAAAGACAATTTGAATCAGAAGATTACAGCAGTAATCTGTTAGCACACACTGAGCACACCTTGTAATAATGCAGAAGAAGGTATACCAGCAACAACAATTTGAATGGAGAAAAAAATAAAGCAATGAAATGTTAGCAACAAACAGTAGCAATCCCTGTGAGTAAAAAATAAAAACACCACCACACAGTAAATCTGCTTAGCCAAACTAAGTCTTAATCCTTCTCCCTTGCTCTGGTAAGTTTCTCTACTCTGCCTTTCAAGCAGTCTTAGAAGGAAAGAGCTCAGGTGAAGCTAGATGCCTTGGCCAGCAAATCAAGTCTTCTTAAGCTCCTTAAGTCTCTCTTCATATGTCCTCCGGTGCAGACCCTGCACCATTTTAGTTGCCCTCCTCTGGACAGCTTCCATCCTGTCTATGTCTTTGCGGAGATTGGGTCTCCAGAACTGCACACAGTACTCCAGATGGGGTCTCACCAGCTGTCTGTACAGAGGGATAATAACTTCCTGTTTTCTACTGGTGATGCCTCTCCCTATGCATCCAGTATCCCCCAACCCTCCTTGCTGCCTTCTCACATTGCTTGCCCACCTTTAGGTCATCTGATATGACTACCCCCAGGTCCCTTTCCATTTTGTAGTTGTTAGTATCTCACCCCCATTGTGTACTCTTCCCTGGGTTTTGTTTCCCAGGTGCATTACTTGCACTTCTTAGCATTGAATCTAAGCTGCCATACATTTGACCATTCCTCTAACCTTGCCAAGTCCCTTCTCATCCTTTTCACCCACCCTGTGAATCAACTCTGTTGCAGATCTTAGTGTCATCTGCAAGAGACATACTTTCCTGCCAGTCCTTCTGCAATGTAAGCTTATAAAAACATTGAAGAGGACTGGTCCCCTCTATCTTAGACCCTCACGGTGCCCGCTAGTAACCCTCCTTTCTTCTGGTGGACTCCATTTACTATTACTCTCTGTGTCCTATTCTCCAGCCAATTCTTTACCCAGGCTGTCATCTTGGGACCCACTCCCAGGCTGGCTAACTTGTATATTAATCTTTGTGTGGGACTGTGTCAAATGCCTTGCTAAAGTCTAGGTAGGCCATGTCACACCCCTCCCTGATCTACTACTTTGGTCACCCAGTCAAAGAAATCTATCAGATTCAGTCTGGCATGACCTTCCACTGTGAATCCATGCTGCCTAGGGTCCTGTGCCCTCTGGCCTCTAGATACTCGACAATTCTTTCCTTTAGAGTGATTCCATCATTTTCCCTATCACTGAGGTTAAACTAACAGGTCTATAGTTTCTGCTTCTGCCTTGCTCCCACTTTTGTGAAGGGAATCACATCTGCCCTCCTCCAGTCCTCGGGTACCACCCATCCTCCATGATTTTTAAAGAGGGTAGTCAGTGGTGTCACTAGTTCTACCCTTAGTTCTTTTAAATTCTGAGATGAATCCCATCAGGCCCCATTGCTTTGTCCACCTTCAGTTTTAAGAGTTCTTTCAGAACCCTTTCTTCTGTAAATGGGCTGGTATCAACTTCTGTATCCAGAGTGTTACTACTGTTGTTTTATGTACCTTCCCTCTTCCCTTGTAAATACTGAGCAAAAATATTTGTTTAGTATCTCTGCCTTTTCACAGTCTCCTCTGCCACCCTTCCTCCCTTTATTAAGCCTCACTATCCCTCCCTTGGTCTTCCTTTGCTCCCTGATGTATCTATAAAGGTTTTATCCCCTTCTTAACTGGGTTGGCTATCTTTTCCTCGGTTTGGGCCTTTGCTGTTCTGACTGCCTTCCAGCCTCCTTTTGCTTTTTGATACAGTTCTCTGTCCTGCTCCTGCTGCGATTCCTTGTACTTCCTGAATGCTTTCTTTTTTCTCTTGAACCTTCACTGCCACTTCCTTTGAGAACCATAGTGGTTTCTTACATCGTCTTGTTTGTTTATTTGCTTCACACAAAGGCTCGTTACCTCTGTGATGGCAGTTTTTATTATTCCCCATTGTTCTTCCACCCCTCCTTCCCGCCTATTTGCTAGTGCATTCCTTAGGCACTCACCCATTTTGGCAAAGTTAGCCCTCCTAAAGTCCAGTACTTTTGTCTTTGTATGGCTTGACTCTATTGCTGTGTTTATTGTGAACCATACTGATAAGGTGGTCCTTAGAACCAATAGGAGATTCCTACCCAAAGTGGTCTCATATTTTCATCTGAACCAATCCATGTCTCTTCCTGCGTTTTTCACTGATCATTCTTCTTAAGGATAAAGAAGATTACACAGTCTGGATGCTAAGAGAGCACTTAGCTACTACATTGAGCATACTAAGGCACTTAGGTACGAATGCCTCCAAATGTTTCTCACTTATGGTGCAGTGGGAAAGTAAGCCTGCTACTAAGAGAACTACTGCCAGGTGGATTGTCTCTTGTATACAATTCTGCTATGAAAAGGTAGGCAAAATACCCCCTCAGGCCTAAGGGCTCATTCGACTAGGGGTACAGCTGCTTCCCTGGCTGCTGCAACGGATATACTGTACCTTTATTAGAGATATGCAAAGCAGCCACCTGGAAAACTGTCCTTACTTTCACTAAGCATTACTCTCTGGATATCCAGACTAGGAGTGATGCTCGGTTTAGAACAGCAGTACTGCAGAGCCTATTCCCAAAATAGGTTCGGTACCCTCTCCATGGTGGTACTGCTTGGTACTGTGCATATGTCAGAATACAGCAAGACTTCATGTTGTTTGAAGAAAAAAATCACTCACCTTAGTAATTGTGTTTCTTCTAATGGAGTCTTGCTGTATTCTGACCTCTCTCCCTGCCTCCCTTCTCAGAACCTTTGTTTTGGGAAGTGGGCTGGCAGGTACAGTGTTGCACCTCAGGGGTGTACTTGGCACTCCCCTTTTTTAGAGAAGGGGAGTGAGTTATTGTTATTTGTTTTCTGGTAGCTTTATGATGGCTCATTACCTGATTATTATTTTTGGTTTCTCAACTTCAGTCTTTGGGGGAACCAAATCTGTTGTTGCCTGTTGGCCTGTTGTTTTACAATTTCCACTTTGAATAAGTGTAGTTACTTAGTAATAGCATATAACAATCTGACGATTACACTTTGAAGTGCTGTAGACAGAGGTTTGAAACCGAGCTCGAGCCCAACGTTCTATGCTCTCTGCATAGAGTTAACTCTTTCCTCTCCGGAGCAGTTCAAGTGCTGGGGCTAGCTGCATATGTCAGAATACATCAAGACTCCATTAGAAGAAACACAATTACTAAGGTGGGTAATTTTTTCATCCAGGGCAAGGTTGTCTGCCTTGGCCACTTTTTGTACCTTCTCTCCTGTCTCACCCCAGTCCAGAAGTACACTAACTAGTGGCAGAGTTTTTTCCTCCCCAGTGACCCCTACTATTACAAACTGGTTAGGTATAAGCTGTTCAGGCTCAACCAAATCCCCTTTTACTAAGGTAAGAGATGCCTCTGTGTCCCTTAACCCATGGGTGTGCACCCCATTTACAGTAATTGGGTGTATGTGCTCCCTCATGTTCATAGGCATGCTTTCAGTGATACACAGTGCACCCAACTCTGTTCGAGCACCACTTTGTTCAGTCTGTGCCATTTTAGGACACTGTCTAGCAAGATGCCCTGGCTGTTTGCAAAACCAACAATTATTATTTCTTTCATCTGATAAATCCTTTTCAAACAACATGAAGTCTTGCTGAATTCTGACATATGCAGTTAGGTTCTGCCTTTCAGCTGCCCCGGAGAACAAAGAGTTAAACTTTCCATGGCCAGCATGGAATGTTCACCTCGAGCTCGGTTGAAGCCTCTGTCTGCTGCTGTTTAAACTCCAACCGTCAAATTCTTTACTCCACCTCACTGAACAGTCACTCCGGAGATTTCTTCTTTGCTCGGTTCATAAAAAAAGTCAGTTAAAGTGTCGGTTTTTCGTTCGGTTTCTACCGGATTGCTGCTACCGATATGTCGGTTTAAGTCTCTTTCTGTGGTATTGTGAGTACTAGATAGGTTTTCTGTATAGTTTCTGTGTGGAACTTGTAAATTGTGGATCAGTTCGGCTGAACCGATCAGTTTCAGGGAAAAAAAGTTTGTGTATTTACTTAGAGTGTGGTAAGCGGTCCGTATCGGTTCTAAAAAAACCAGATTTTTATTACATTTTTTTCCAAGACCCATGACACGGTCAGGAACCAATAGGGGAGTCTTGCCTGGTCGATTGCGGAAAAAAGGGTATGTTTTGGTTAGGATTGGCCATGTCTGAGAAACCCAAGAAAAAAAAAAAACGGGCCCACTGAGTTTCAACACTGCAGTGTGTGTGGAGAAGTCTTTGCTAAGGCTGATCCCCACACCACCTGTGTTTATTGTCTGGGGTTTGACCACCTTGCTTCGGACTGCCAAATTTGTAAGAATTTTCCCAAATCTACCCTGGAAAAGAGATTAGGTAGACTGAGGGAAAGGGAGGCTGAGAAGTCCGCTGACCTGGATGGCCAGCCCGGTTCGGTTCCGACCGAACCAGAAGGAGTGCCCTCTGACCAGGGCAATACTTCTTCGGGCAAAAGGAGAGCCGATTCTGAGGAGTCAGTTCCGGGAAAAAGAAAAAGAAAAGATAAATCGTCCGTTTCAGACCCAGAAATTCATACTCCGACTGCTGATGAGATAGCCAAGGCGATAAGAATAGTGCAATCGCTTACTTCGGTTCCGGCCGAACCGGCACCATCTGGCAGGGGTTCTGTTCAGTCGGTTCCCCCAGTTCCGGATTATACCTTGGAAGAATTTTATGAACCGGATGAGGAGGAGGGAGAGTATGAGGATGATGATGTTGATTATAAAAGTCTGGATGTGCCTATTAACCTGGACATCTCCCCAGACAGACCTTCAGGTGTTTCTTCTCCTTGGCTTTCTGAGTTCCCTTCTCACTTTATGTTTTACTAAAAAGTGGCTGAAATCCTCCAGCTTCCTATGGAAGAAGCAGTAGAGGATCAGGAGGACTGTCTGTTCCCTTCCACAAATCCTTTGGGAAACAGACACATAAAATTCTTAAGACTCCTAATTCCATACCTCCTGTGGACAGACGAATGGACAAGAGGTATACTCTTTCAGGCTCAGACACGGAGTTCCTTTCCCAGCAATGCAGCCATGTTGGGGTAGTGCAGGCTGCTGCCTGTGATAAGGCAACTATCCCCTTGGCATCACACTCCCCAGATAAGGACTCCAAGAGGATTGATGCCATGGCAAAGAAACAGTACATGGCAGCATCTTTGGGACTCAGGCAGGCTAACTATATGGCCTACACAGCTAGATAACAGAAGTCCAGGTGGGACACTGTGCTGGCACTGGCTAAATAGGCCCCTGACCAGCTTACCAAGGAGCTGGAGCAGATGGCTGCAGATGGGACTGAGGCATCCAAAGTGCAATTTCATGCTGCTGTGGACTCCAGTGATGTTTCATCAAGAGTCATGGCTAAATATGTGGCTCTTCGGAGGATGGCTTGGCTCAGATGTACTAGCCTATCACAGGATACCCAGGCTAAGGCCATGGATTTCCCTGTTATTGGTAATTCTCTGTTTGGAGAGCAGACAGAGAACTACATGAAAAAGATGAACAAGTACAGGACCACTTACAGGAGTGCT
This sequence comes from Neoceratodus forsteri, assembly GCA_016271365.2. Classification (NCBI taxonomy): domain Eukaryota; kingdom Metazoa; phylum Chordata; order Ceratodontiformes; family Ceratodontidae; genus Neoceratodus; species Neoceratodus forsteri. The sequence continues at coordinate 697,947,374 of CM057452.1, read as the reverse complement.
CAGGCCAAAGAAAGTCAAGCCTCTCCTCGAAGGCAGCAGTCCAGGGGCAGGGGCAGGCCTTTCCAAAGGCCTTTTTACCAAGCTCAGGCCTCCTCTTCTTATTCTCATAGGGGGTTCTTTAGAGGGAGAGGCAGACGGGGGATGAGCAGGCCTGCATCCACCCCTCAGCGTAAAGCCCCTGCCAAGCAGACACCCTGATGGGTCTGCCCGGGCCAATTCTCCAATACCAATAGGGGGCAGGCTGGCTTACTTTGTCCAGAACTGGAAGTCTCTGACATCAGACAAGTGGGTCCTGGAAGTAGTAAGCCAGGGACTGGTTCTCAGCTTCAAAAAAATTCCCAAGAAGAGAACCAGATCCTTTCCACCTGCAAATCCATCAGAGACCCTTGCCTTAGAGGCAGAGGTTTCTTCCCTCCTAGCTCTCAGAGCTATAGAGAGGGTTCCCACACTACACAAGGGCAAGGGATTGTACTTCAGGTACTTCCTAACCCCCAAAAAGACAGGAGAATGGCGGCCCATCCTGGACCTAAGATAACTGAACAAACACCTTTTAAAACCAAAGTTCAAAATGGTGACTCTGGGAATAATCCTTCCCTCTGTAAGGCCAGGGGACTGGCTAGCCTCCCTGGACCTCAAAGGTGCCTTTTTTCACATTCCCATCAGGTGCTCCCACAGAAAGTACCTCAGGTTCGAGTTGCCCTCAGGCCACTGTCAATTCAGTGCAACGCCCTTTGGCCTAACATCAGCCCCAAGGGTTTTCACAAACTGCCTGTCAGTAGTGGTTGCTTTCCTAAGGAGAAAAAAGATCTCCATCTTCCCATACTTGAATGACTGGCTCATAGTAGGTCAGTCTCCAGACCAACTCAAGTCACATTTGCAAATAACTCAGCATGTGCTCACTTCCTTAGGATTCCTTCTCAACCTTCCAAAGTCAGTTCTCAAACCAGTACAGCTCCTCCCCTTCATAGGGGTGGAGCTGGATGCAATAAGGGCAAGAGCCTTCCTTTCCCTGGACAGGGCAAGGACCTTTATGGAACTGGCCTCTTCATTCACCCTACAGGTGTCTTGACCAGCAAGGCATTTCTTTCAGCTTCTTGGCCACATGGCAACATCCACAGCAGTGGTCCAGGGAGTAAGATTCCAGATGAGGGACATTCAGTTCCACTTAAAAGCCTTCTGGTCCCAAAGAAAGGATTCCCTTACCAAACTAGTCCCAGTTACTCGAACCCTGATCCAGGCCTTGCAGTGGTGGCAGGATCAGGACAATTTGAGACAAGGAATTCCTTTTGTCACTCAGTCTCATTCAGTGATACTCACCACAGATGCTACCTTGCTGGGCTGGGGAGCCCATCTGGGGGATCTTACCACCCAAGGGCTGTGGTCACCTCAGGAATCTCTGCTTCACATCAAGTCTCTTGGAACTCAGAGCAGTGTTTCTGGCACTGCAAGCCTTTTCCAAATCTATACAGAACAAGGTGGTCCAGGTCAGAACAGACAACACCACCAACATGTGGTACATCAACAATCAGGGAGGCACTCGGTCTACGGCCTTGTGCACAGAAGCAATGAAGTTGTGGTCCCTGGCCTATTCTCTGCAAACCTCTCTGATAGCAGTTCACCTCCTAGAAAAGGACAATGTCCTAGCAGACGCTATGAGCAGAATTCCCCAGGACCATCATGAATGGACCCTAGATCCCCTAGTTTTGAAAGTGATTTTCTCGAGATGGGGCACTCCACAGATAGATCTTTTTGCACCCCTAGACAATCACCAGCTTCCTCTCTTTTGTTGCAGACCCCCAGTCTTGGGCTTAGTCCCCCTGGATGCTCTGATCCTGAATTGGAAAGGGAAATTTCTGTATGCTTCCCCCCCTTCCCTCTCCTGTTCAAAGTGTTAGTCAATATAAGGTCACAACCATGCAAAGTGATTCTGATTGCTCCAGACTGGGTCAGACAGCCCTGGTACCCCTGTTGCTGTCCTTAGCAGTCCACCTTCCCCTGTCTCTTCCCAGGAATTACAACCTGTTGACATCCTCTCAGGGGAGGATTTGGTACCCTAACCTTCGGTCTCTCAATCTCAAGGCATGGCTCTTGAAGAGTTAGCATTTGCTGACCTGCATCTTTCCCAAGGGGGTCTGGATATCCTTAAGGCTTCTCAAAAGCCTTCCACCAGAAAGACTTAAAATTCCAAATGGAAAACATTCACTATTTGGTGTTCTAAGAAGAATATTTCTCCAGATTCTGCTGGGTTGCCTGCGGTTCTGGACTATATGGTCCATCTCAATGGCCTAGGCCTTAGGCCAGCTACACTTAAAGTGCATTTGGCAGCTGTTTCTGCTTTCCTGTCAGTAGGCAAGCCTTCCCCTCTGTCAGCCCACCCTGTGTTTTGTAAGTTATTCAAGGGATTGCTGCACACCAATCCCCCCTTTAGGACCCTGCTCCTGCTTGGGACCTTAATGTTTGCATAGCTCAGCTTATGCAATCCCCCTTTGAGCCTTTGTCCTCTGCAGAGCTTAAGTACTTGACTTGGAAAACTGTGTTTTTGGTAGCCATTACCTCTGCCAGGCATATCAGTGAATTGCAAGCCCTGTCAGTGGAACCTGATTTCATCTCTTTCCATAGTGATAAAGTGGTCCTAAGAACTAACAGGAAGTTTTTGCCTAAAGTGATTTCAGATTTCCACCTCAACCAGTCTGTGTCTCTCCCTGTTTTCTTCACTGACCATTCCTCCTCTGGAGAGAGGCTGCAGCTAAGATGTTAAAAGGGCCCTCAGCTACTACATAGGCCACCAAGGGTCACAGGTTTGAGTCCCTCCAGTTGTTCCTCATGTATGGAGAGGTTGGTAAGGGCAAACCTGCCACTAAGAGATCTATTGCCAGGTGGATTGTTTCTTGTATACAATTCTGCTATGAAAAACTGGTTAGAACTCCACCCTCAGGCCTGAGGGCTCACCCTACTAGAGATACAGCTGCTTCCCTGGCTGCTGCCAGGGATATTCCTGTCTTAGAAATCTGTCAAGCAGCCACCTGGAAAACAGTCCATACATTTACTAAGCATTACTCTCTGGATATCCAGGCTAGGAGTGATGCTCGGTTTGGCACAGCAGTACTTCAGAGCCTGTTTCCAAAGTAGGTTCTGTCCCTCCTCCATCGAGGTACTGCTTGGTAGCCTGCACATGTCAGAATACAGCAAGGCTTCATGTTGTTTGAAGAAAAAATTACTCACCTTAGTAATGTTTCTTCTAATGGAGTCTTGCTGTATTCTGACCTCCTCCCCTGCCTCCCCTCTGAGAACCTAGTTTTTGGGATGTGGGTGGGCAGGAGCAATGTTGGCACCCTAGGGGTGTCCCTTTTTCAACCTCCTTTATTTTGGGTGAGTTTTGTGTTTTGGGATGTGTTTTGTTTTTTTGGGTTTCCTGACTTGAGTCTTTGCTTTGAAACCAAAAAAATCTTTTATATAGATATTGTTGCCAGTTTGCTAGTTTTGAGTTTTACAGTTTCCACACACAACTTCTAGTGAGTATTGCTCGTAAAGATCTGACGGTTGGAGTTTAAACAACAGCAGACAGAGGCTTCAACTGAGCTCACGGTGAACATTCCATGATGGCCATGGAAAGTTTAACTCCTTGTTCTCCAGTGCAGTTGAAAGGCAGGACCTAACTGCATATGTCAGAATATAGCAAGACTCCATTAGAAGAAACAACATTACTAAGGTGAGTAATTTTTTCTTTTTGCAGCCTTGGGCTTCCCCTTTCTGTGGAGGCGTTGAGGGTTTTAGCTGCCCTGCAGGTGTGCTTTTTCCCTTCTGCACTGCCACACCCAACTTTCAGAGGAGGCCAGTTCCTGGCACAGTGGTCCGAGAGCTCAGCAGCCTGCTGCACTGTTTTGGGGTCTCAGTCCTCTAATCAGGTTTTTAGCTGTGCTGGGAAAGCCCAAAAGAATTGCTCCAGAAGCGCAAGCTTTTCAATTTTCTCTATAGGGTTTGCTTCCACTCCCTCCCACCAATGTTTCAAAAACTGACATTGTTTTGTGGTGAGTTCCTCATAGCTCATGTCAGGGCTTCTCCAGAGCTTACAGAACTTAACCCTGTATGCTTCAGGCGTTAATTCATACTTTGTAAGCAATGCACAACTTTAAGTTTTTCTTAATTATTACTGTCCTGATGGTCCATTTGGCCTAGTGCCTCCCGCTATTTCCCAGGAAGCAACGGGGATAGCGGAAAGCTCCAGGACTCCCTGGGTATTTTAGCTGGATACAGATCTTTTCAAACAACTTCAAAAATGCATCCATATCCTCCCGCTCTTTAAATTCAGCTATTAATTTAGAATTTAACTTGTACCCCAGTCCTGGAGTTCCAGGTTCACCCCTGCCACTTACTTCTTCTGGCGCTAGTCGTTGGAGTTCTAGCTTCTCCAGCTCAAATTCCCTCTGACACTCTTTTCCCTCTCTCTCAGCCTCTCTCAGGCATTGTCACTCTTGCAACTCCATCTGGAACTTCCTCTCCTCGAATTCTACTCCTGGTTCCTCAATTCCAGCTGTAGCCTGATCCCTTCTGGCTCCAGTGTTGTGTTGACCTACTCCTAGTGCTGTGGCTCTGGGTTCTCTCTGGTCTTGCTGTTCTCCTCCCTAGGACTGGACTCTGCAGTGTCCCTTGGCACCCCCCACACCCAAGGTCTGGTCCCTTTCAGTCACCGACTGTGACTCGAAGTCCTAGGCAGTCGCTTGCTCATCGGCTGCCACAAGAGCCTTCACAAGGTGCTTTTTGGTTCGCCCCCTTGCACCGGACTCCTCTTTTCTGACATAGCAGCTTCAGGTAGTCTGCAGTGTATTCACTGTAGATGGAAGCCATCTTCTTCCCTAATTACTGCTACACTAGCTTGCACCTGAGGGGGGGAAAAAAAAAAACATGTAGGGAACTTTATACTGTAACCAAATTGTATATTTCTTTTTTTTTTTTAAATCTCTGCCTTATTACATGTGGACTGTTTACATTTCATCAATCTGATACACTGGGCTCAAATCTACTGTTATGCCTGTGCCACCAATATCTCGAATCACAACAGTATGACAAACAAATCTCTCTCATGCCAACACTGTGCACCAGATCTGTTACAATCCTACTCCTGGGGGTTAGGTCCACTGAGCTCCCTGTGCCCACTCTTAAGTCCAATCTGTGATGGGGGGAACAGGGATACCCTCCTCCTGCTTTTAGAATGCTCGCTGAGGTCATAACTGCACCTCTGCCACAAGGATCCAGGGTGCCCCTCTAACTCTGGATAAGGGCACAATACCAGTCTCAAGTCTTGTGGTCAAATGTGAACCTTTCTTTGGCTATTACACAAAGGAGGAAGACTCAGGCATCACACTTTCTTTGGGGTAGCAGCGTAACACCTGATTTGGCCTTCTCCCTACAGGAAATGCAACAGCCTGGTTCAAAATCTTTGTAGACTCTGGTAACCTCCCTATCCTTCCAGTTACGCCTTACAGACCCTTTTTCAATTAGGTTGTTTATGGTGTGACTCCTTTGGTAATACAGTTTTCGCAGATTATTAATACTGTTTTCACAATACACACACACACACATATATATGTATATGTGTGTATATATATATATATATATATTTATGAATCTCATGCGGCAGAATTTCTTTAGGAAAATGAATGTTTTACTAAAATACTTAAATGCAGTTACAACTAAAAGAGAACATATTCTAATTTAGGTTACAGTATAAGCAACAGAATGGCAAAAATATACAGAAAAATGCAAAAACTATTAGCTAAGTCAACCGTGGGTATGGAGATTTCAAAGTCCGGAGAATCGCTGGTTTGCAGAATATTGCAGTCTTTCTTTTAGTCCTTGGCAGCCACACAGGGTCTCAGCAGTTTGGCTTCTGGTGTGTGTCAAGCAGAGTATCCAGATGAAAATGTGTGTCCAAATGCCCTGAGCTGGGGGTTTAAATACCCTTCTGTAATCTTGAAGTGTCATTAATTTCCAGTTCGGAGCAACTACTCTGTTTGGCCAGGAGATCTCTTTTAGGCCAGAAGATGGCACTGTTGCTCTGTTTCCAAAATTTCCAAGCATAGTAAGAATCATATTCTAAGACCCATAATTAGCTTGGATATGACATTTCAAAGTTAAGCCCTTTGAAGTCCCCCATAGACCATTGACACCCCTAAGATAAAATTCACACAGGTTCTTGAGGAAGCATGTTCCTCTCCTGTTACATCATAAAATGTAGCATATTATAACAGCTTCCTTAGATCAAAGCATTCCACTCCTGAGTGCATGGTTTTATGACATACAAATGGATTTTGACATATCGCTGTTAAAAAAAAACAAAAAAAAACTGGGAATGCAATTTCATTTCCTGCCAAACAGCTGCCTTCAGGTCAAAAGAGGGTCAAGTCTTTTTTTTTTTAAATTCTAGTCTTTTCCCTAGGTTCCTTTGTGCTGACACTGGCATGTCTTTTGGCCTGTACATATACACAGGATTACATGATATATACATATATATGTATACACAGAATTATATCTACAAATAAGAACTAGCAGCCGGGTAGCTCGCCACAGTACCCTGTAATTGTGAAAGGCTGATTGTAATGAAAATGAAAAGCACATTCTAACTTCTCAGCGGGGGGGGGAAGGGGGCGTGAATGCTGAGCAACCTGCACCCTTCCTTCCCCATAAGCTGAGTGCCTCACCTCCATGATGCTAGCCCCAGTTTGGAATTCTGGGGATACCACATGAACTCCAGTCTTCCAGAACAATGCCACTGGCATGAGGCAACCAATGTTGATAGCTTTATCACTCTTCTAGTGGTATGGCCTTACAGAGCAGTGTGTTGAAGATTGAGATATCCCATCACATTCCTGATGCAGTGTTCTGCCTCTCTGAATCTGAAACAATACTGACTTGTTATTTTAGGTTTCTGCAGTCACTTACTGAGGGGGATGTGAGGCGGTCTTTAGTAGAGATGTCACCATACCAGCAAGAGCTGGCCCGGCTCCGACTGCAGCGCCTACGTGTAGAGGAGGAACTACTACTGGAGCTGAAGAGACAACAGGAACTAGAACGAACCAGGGGGCCAAAGCCAAAGTGGTAAGTCGATGATTAAAAGGAGGGGCAGAAGTAAGATTATGTGGTCTGTTGAACCAGTCTTAGGCTGATAGTTACTGACCGACAGAAACTGCCAGCCTAATTCATATTTTGTCTCCTTCAGTTCAGAAAATATAAATTGCTTGCTTATAGGCTTGCCAGCCTTCTTCCAACTGTCTTACAACAGTGGATCATGAGGCTCACAAAATGGATGTGGAGACTGGTTACCCTTACCCCTTTTGTGACACTATAGGAGAAAGTCTGTTTAGTACAGTAAATGAGAACAGAAACCACATTCTTGTGAGTTAAAATCAGTTCTCTTTTAAAGAGCCCATGATGCCTCAAGAAGAACTTTTGAGAAACATATTTGGACATGAAGCAGTTTTATAGTTCTTATTAACTTTGTATTTCTTATCCCTATTATTTATTACTGAGATCATATACATGAAAATAGGATTTCTGTTCCTTGAGGGTTCATTGGCTCCGATTGCTTCTTCCCAACTCTGCTTGTGGCATCATAATTATTCCCATGGCAACAGACTGTGATGTCACAACAGAGCATTATGATTTCAAGTAGGGAATAAGCTACAGAGGTTGATTAATTCTAAGGGCTAAAGATCTAGTTTTTTGTTGGAATTTTTTCAGTAATGCATAATGGAGAGGAGAAATCAATAGAAAATTAGAGGATATATGAAGTAACAACTGAATTGCATCTAAATATTATGTTTTTTGATGTTTCCCATAGGTGTCAACTGCTCTTTAAAGCCTTTTTAATTGCACAGTTTTGGCACAGTTGTCAGCAATATTCAACCAGTTAAGTTTCAGGTATTGACAGGACAGAGGAGGGGAAATACAATTCTTCAGAACAGTTGCTTCTCTTGCAGGTGGAAATACTGATAGCATGATTTTGAGTAACTTTGTTGTCCTGGGTCATCACACAAAATGAGACCCAAGGCTGGCGATGGTTGGACTCAAATGTAAGTAAACCTGTAGTGTATTTTATCACCACCAGGTGTCACTGTGAACATTGATTACAAGGAGCTAACAACAAGTAGGGCAGGAGATGAAATTAAGAAAAATTGAGGATTGAATATCTCTAAAGCCAACAAACTTTTTGTGCCTGTACAATTCTGTGTTTTGATACTTCTTATGTTTCTGTCTTTTAAGCAGGCTGTAAAAAAAAAATGCTGTGGCCAGTGGCTACTAGAAACTGTATTTAAAATTTTGTGACTGGGATAGGCACACTGAGCCAGGGTTCATAACAGGTGTGACCTGCAGATGAGGAAACAACAGGCAGTGAAACAGCAATAACTGAGTAAACAGCAATAAGTGCATTAACATCTGCAATGCAATCACAGAACAGTTAATGAATTTCAGAGAAAGTCAAAAACAATGTAAGAAGTGTGCATGCACATTGGTTATGAGGAAGCCAGGTCGAGAGCCAAGGGAACGTGCTGCCAATGTAGGGCAAGGCATTTGTACAAAACCAATGAGGCATAAAATTCAGATTACAGAGTACACCGAGTTATAAGCTGTACAGTTGAGTAGGCAACAGTGGGTAAAAAAGCAGAAGGGGGAGGGATTGGGCATGAGTGGTTATAATGTGGCGAGAAGAGGAAGAAGCCTGGCTGCAGGTGCATACTTTAGAGAAGTGTGTTAATATGAGTGTTTTAAGAGAGCGGAGGGAGGAAGAGAGATTGATGGGTAAGAGGGAGGCTGTTCGTAAGTGTAGGAAGCTGAGTAGAGAAAGCAGACTGGCCTACTGCAGATTTACTGTAATGGGATATGGAAGGACTGAGCAGCGAATGAATGAAGAGAGTAGGAGGAGGGATGGCAGGGATAAGGAGAAAGGAGAGGTAAGTGAGGATAGTGGCAAGCCAGTATTTGGCCATGAAGCAGAACCATGTTAGAGATGCCGGGCTTCAAGAGTGGGGAAAGAGAGATGAGTATAAGATAGCAGTGATGGGTTAGACATGGAGTGGGATATTCAGACTGCGCCAGGCTGTGGCGCAAGCCTGGGCGCAGCGCAACTGGGATGTGCCATGGTGCTGACAGGATGATATTCAACAGTGCTGTGCCATGGCTCAGCACTGTTGAATATCGTTCTGTGGCCACCTGCATTGTGCATGGTGCAGTGGCACTGCACCAGCGCAAGTGGCCAGGGACGGGCAGGGGGATGCGCTAGGCGCATCAACCACGATATTCAAAAGTGCACATGCAAATGTGGCCATAATGCATGCAAGGCACAAATGGGGCCATTTGCATGTCATTATGGCTCCATTGCATGCAGGTGCACTGATCCCCGGTGACTTGCGCCTGGCGCCCTGCCAGGCTGCAGCCGCCGGGGATTGACGCCCCCTGCACAAGTGGCAAAGTGCCCCACTGCCCGATCATGGGCATTAGTATCATAATGAATTGTCCTATATCCCTGATGGTCCAGTGGACCGCACCCAGCCCGATCGCGGGCTTTAGTAATAAAATAACTTGTCCAATATCCCTGGTGGTCCAATGGACTGCGTCCAGCCTGATCGCGGGCTATAATAATAAAATAACTCGTCCAATATCCCTGGTGGTCCAACAGTAACCCCCTCCTCACCCACCCACTGAGCCCCACCACTCCACTTCTCCCACCCCCCCCGGTCATTGGCGGGCGGCAGCTCCCCACCCGCAAGCCACCCCACCCGACTGACTGCGTACAGTAGGAGCTGTATGCCCACTGGTCCACAGCGTGGGCCAATAGGGCGGCAGCTCATATCGATAGTCCAGGAAATATGAATGGATCCATTCACATTTCTGGATCAGAGATAGTACGGGTTGCATGCCATTTGCCCACGCCAGGACCAATGAGCGACAGCCCTACCAGATGCAGCCGTCAGCGGGCGTGTGGGCAGCTTGCGTGGGAGCCGCCTGCTACTGACTGGGGAGAACGGGGTGGTGGGGCCCAGTGGGCGGGTGGGGAGGGGGTACCGCTGGACCACCAGGGATATTGGACAAGTTATTTTACTACTAAAGCCTGAGATTGGGTTGGGAGCGGTCCACTGGACTACCAGGGATATTGGACATGTTATTGTAATACATATGCTTGCGAATAGGTATGGGGGCTACCATGAAGGTGCCACCGGAGCTCAGATGGCCACCCCCAGCTGGCAGCTGCCGTGTTGCACCCTGCAATATGGCAGCTCACCCATGGGTGGCCCGCTGTTGCTCCTTTTTTTTTCTTGCTCAACTGTGTGCAGCTCAAGTAGGGGTTGCGCCTGTATGGGCTCAGCACATCCTGGGCTGAATATTGGGATGTGCGGAGCATGCATGGGCATGCCCCCCCTACTTGCGCAGCGTACATTACTAATGCGCTCCGGTGCATCGAGATTTGTGCCAGGCACTTTCCCCTTTTGAATATCACGCCAGGGCCCATCAGTGGGTTGCACCCTCCTGAATATCCCACCCACGGAGCACTAAGGATGAAAAACAGGGAGAAGGATTGAAAAAGGGGGTCAAGCCTGGCAAATGTAGACTTTGGAATAGCACTGTAAACTACATCTGCATAATCAAACACAGGCAAGATCATCTTAAGGATGCTCTCATTGCAAACTAGGAAAGGAAGGCATGATTTGTGTCAGTACAGCCCACCAAGCTTAGGATGAAGTTTCTTGTGCATAACGTCCATATAAGTGGAAAAGCTGAGATTCTGATCCAGCCACATTCCTAAATACTTGAAATGGGGTATCTGTTCAAACAGGTTGCCATCTAGAGTTCAGAAGCCATGGGTATGTTGGAGCCTTGTTAATCTCTTTCTAGTGCCAAAGGTAAGAGAGACAGTTTTTTTTTTTTTTTTTGCCATTTAGTGAGAGCTGGTTTGCATCATGGAACCAGTGTTGGACATTGTCAATCAAAATTATGTCAGAGTGAGGACTGTGCAAATGTCCTGAGCCAAATGTAAACAAATGTGAAATAAGCAGAAAAAACAGCTTATGGGACTCTGATAAAAAGAGATTGGGACGTGGTCATAGAATAAAAAGGCAGGTTAATACAAACTGAAGTAGCACTCGCCACCTCTGACCTCCTGCTGAACATTTTCGCACACCTCCTGTGTGCTTTCTTAGGGCAATATCACAGCACAAACCAACCCCTTTTGAGGCATTTCCAGTTAGTTATGTAACTTTCTTTGCACAAAGTTTGACACAATTTGAATAATATTTCAGGGTATGTTAAGTGACTGTCTATTAGGCTGAGTTTCAAACAACATGAAGTCTTGCTGTATTCTGACAAGTGCAGTTAGCCTCAGCCTTTAAACTGCTCCGGAGAACAATGGGTTAACTTTTCTATGGAGGGCATAGAATGTTGATCTCGAGCTCGGTTGGTGTCTCTGCCTATTGTATTTTGAGCTGCAACCATCAGATTCTTTACTCTGCCTCACTGAACAGTCGCTCCGGAGATTTCTCCTGCAGCTTGGTTTGAAGTCGGCTGAAGTGTCAGTTTTCGGTCCATTTTCTACCGAAATTTAGTTTCCGCATAGTCAGTTCAAGTCTCTGTCTGTGGTATCGTGAGTACTAGATAGGTTTTGTTCTGTTTTCTGTGTGGAAATTGTAAAAAGTGTGGATCGGTTCGGCTGAACCGATCGTTCAGGTAATTTTTGTATCTTACTTTAGTGTGTGGTTACCGGTCCGTATCGGTTCTAAAAAAAACAGGTTTTAGTACGTTTTTTTCCAAGACCCGTGACACGGTCAGGAACCGATAAGGGAGTCTTGCCTGGTGGTTGCCGAAAAAAGGGTAAGTTTGGTTAGGTTGGTCATGTCTGAGAAACCCAAGAAAAAAAAACGGGCCCGCTGGGTTTCAACACTGCAGTGAGCGTGGGGAGGTCTTTGCTAAGTCCGAGCCCCACAACACCTGTGTTTATTGTCTGGGGTTTGACCACCTCGATTCAGACTGCCAAATTTGTAAATATTTTACCAAATCTACCCTTGAAAAGAGATTAGGTAAACTGAGGGAAAGGGAGGCCAAGAAGTCTGCTGACCCGGATGGCCAGGCCGGTTTGGTTCCGACCGAACCAGAAGGAGTGTCCTCTGACCAGGGCGATACTTCTTCGGCCAAAAGGAGATCCGATCCCGAGGGGTCGGTTCTGGCAAAAAAGAAACGCAAAGAAAAATCGTCCGGTTCGGATCCATAATCTCATATTCCAACCGCCAAAGAAATAGCCAAAGCGATTCGTATTGTGGAATCGCTTCGCCCAGTTCCAATTGATCCAGCACCTTTTGGCAGGGGCTCGGTTCGGTCGGTTCCCCTGGTTCACGATTATACCCTGGAAGAATTTTATGAACCGGAGTTTGAGGAGGAAGGAGAGTTGGAAGATGTATATGGTGATGGTGAAAGTCTGGATGTGCCTATTGATCCGGACATCTCCCCAGACAGACCTTCAGGTGTTTCTCCTCCTAGGCTTTCTGAGTCCCCTTCCCACTTTATGTTTTACAGAAAGGTGGCTGAGACCCTCCAGCTTCCTATGGAGGAGGCAGTGGAGGATCAGGAGGAGCCTGACTATGTAAAGATGATGGACATCCCAGAGTCCAGAAGACTGTCTATTCCCCTTCACAAATCTTTTGGGAAACAACTCAACAAATTCTGAAGTCTCCCAAATCCATACCTCCTGTAGATAGAAGAATGGACAAGAGGTATACACTTTCAGGCTCAGATATGGAGTTCCTTCATCAGCAATGCAGCCATGTTAGGGTTGTACAGGCTGCTGCCTGCGATAAGGCAAACATTCCCTTGGCATCACGCCCCACCAGACAAGGACTCCAGGAAGATTGATGCCATGGCAAAAATGCAGTACATGGCATCTTCCTTGGGACTCAGGTAGGCGAATTATATGGCCTATACAGCCAGATACCAGAAGTCCAGGTGGGACACTACTGGCACTGGCTAAACAGGCTTCCCCCCAGCTTGCCAAGAAGCTGGAGGAGGTGGCTGCAGATGGGATTGAGGCATCAATAGTTCAGTTTCATGCTGCTGTGAACTCCAGTGATGTGTCATCAAGAGTCATGGCTACAGCTGTAGCTCTTCAGAGAATGGCTTGGCTCAGATGTACTAGCCTCTCACAGGATACCCAGGCTAAGGCCATGGATTTTCCTGTAGTGGGTAATTCTCTGTTTGGGGAGTAGACAGAGAATTACATGAAGAAAATGGATGAGTATAGGACCACTTACAGGAGTGCTCAGGCCAAAGAAAGGCAGGCAACTCCTCAAAGGCAGCAGTCTAGGGGCAGGGGTAGGCCTTTTCAAAGTCCTTTTTACCAAGCACAGGCCTCTTCTTCTTTTTCACAGAGGGGGTTCTTCAGAGGGAGAGGCAGAAGGGGGATGAGCAGGCCTGCATCCACCCCTCAGCCTAAAGCCCCTGCCAAGCAGACACCCTGATTGGTCTGCCCGGGTCGACTCTCCTATTCCAGTAGGGGGCAGGCTGGCTTACTTTGTCCAGGACTGGATGTCTGTTACATCAGACAAGTGGGTCCTGGAAGTAGTAAGCCAGGGACTGGTTCTCAGCTTCAAAAAATTTCCAAAGATGAGAGACAGATCTTTTCCACATGCAAATCTTTCGGAAACCCTTGCCCTAGAGGCAGAGGTTTCTTCTCTCCTAGCTTTGAGAGCTATAGAGAGAGTACCTACCCTACACTGGGGCAAATGACTGTCCTCCAGGGACTTCCTGACCCCCAAAAAGACAGGAGAGTGGCGACCCATCCTGGACTTAAGATATCTGAACAAACATCTTTTAAAGCCAAAGTTCAAGATGATAACTCTGGGAATTATCCTTCCCTCTCTAAGGCCAGGGGACTGGCTAGCCTCCCTGGACCTCAAAGATGCCTACTTTCAGATTCCCATCAGGTGCTTCCACAGAAAGTACCTCAGGTTCGAGTTGCCCTCAGGCCACTATCAGTTCAGAGCAATGCCCTTTGGCCTAACCTCAGCTCCAAGGGTTTTCACTAAGTGCCTGGCAGTAGTTGTTGCCTTCCTAAGAATGCAAAAGATTTCCATTTTTCCATATTTGGATGACTGGCTCATAGTGGGCCAGTCTCCAGACCAAGTCAAGTCAGACCTGCAAGTGACCCAGCAAGTGCTCACTTCTTTAGGATTTCTTCTCAACCTACCAAAGTCAGTTTTCGAACCAGTACAGCTCCTCACCTTCATGGGGCAGAGCTGGATACGGTAAAAGCAAGAGTCTTCCTTCCCCTGGAAAGGGCAAGGCCTCTCATGGAGCTGGCTTCTTCATTCAGCCTTCAGGTGTCTCGACCAGCAAGGCATTTTCTTCAGCTCTTGGGCCACATGGCAGCTTCTACAGCAGTGGTCCAAGGTGCGAGATTCCAGATGAGGGACATTCAGTTCCACTTGAGAGCTTTTTGGTCCCAAAGAAAGGATTCCCTTACCAAACTAATCCCAGTGACTCGAACTCTGATCCAAGCCATGAAATGGTGGCAGGTTCAGGACAATTTGAGGCAAGGGGTTCCATTCGCCACTCAGTCTCATTCAGTGGTCCTTACCATAGATGCTTCCCTGCTGGGCTGGGGAGCCCATTTGGGGGACCTCACCACCCAGGGACTGTGGTCTCCTCAGGAATCTCTTCTACACATCAATCTCCTGGAACTCAGGGCAGTGTTTCTGGTGCTGCAAGCTTTTTCCCAATCATTACAGAACAAGGTGGTTTAGGTCAGAACAGACAACACCACCACCATGTGGTACATCAACAAGCAAGGAGGCACTCAGTCTACAGCCTTGTGCACACAAGCAATGAAGTTGTGGTCCCTGGCTTATTCCCTGCAAACCTCTCTGATAGCAGTTCACCTTCCAGGGAAGGACAATGTCCTAGCAGATGCACTGAGCAGAATATCTCAGGGCTATCATGAATGGGCCCTGTATCCTCTGGTATTGAAGGTGGTTTTTTTCAAGATGGGGCACTCCAGAGATAGATCTTTTTGCAGCCCCAGGCAATCACCAACTTCCTCTCTTTTGTTGCAGATCCCCAGTCTTGGGCTCAGTCCCCCTGGTTGCTCTGATTCTGAACTAGGAAGGGAAATTTCTGTATGCTCCCCTTCCCTCTCCTGTTCAAAGTTCTAGTCAAGATAAGGTCACAACCTTGCAAAGTGATTCTGATTGCTCCAGACTGGGCCAGGCAGCCCTGGTATCCCTTGTTGCTGTCCCTAGCAGTCCATCTTCCCCTGTCTCTTCCCAGGAATTACAACCTGTTAACCTCCTCTCAGGGGAGGATTTGGTACCCCAATCTTCAGTCTCTCAATCTCAAGGCATGGCTCTTGAAGAGTTAGTTTGCAGATTTGTATCTGTCTCAGGGAGTTCTGGATATTCTCAAAGCTTCTCGATAGCCTTCCACCAGAAAGACTTATAACTCCAAATGGAAGAGATTCAGCATTTGGTGTTCCAAGAGGCATATCTCCCCAGATACTGCTGAATTGCCTACAGTTCTGGATTATATGGTCCATCTTAATAGCCTGGGCCTCGGAACAGCTACTCTCAGAGTACACTTGTCTGCCGTTTCTGCTTTCCTGTCAGTAGGTAAGTCTTTCTCACTGTCATCTAACCCTGTATTCTGTAAGTTTTTCAGGGGATTGCTTCATACCAATCCCCCCCTTTAGGGATCCTGCTCCTGCTTGGGATCTTAATGTTTGCATTGCTCAGCTTATGCAACCCCCTTTTGAGCCTTTGTCCTCAGCAGAGCTTAAGTACTTGACTTGTAAAACTGTGTTTTTGGTAGCCATTACTTCTGCTAGACGTATCAGTGAATTGCAAGCCCTGTCAGTGGAACCTGATTTCATCTCTCTTTTCACAGTGATAAAGTGGTCCTTAGAACTAACAGAAAGTTCTTGCCTAAAGTGGTTTCAGATTTCCACCTAAATCAGTCTATGTCTCTCCCTGTTTACTTCACTGATCAGTCTTCATCAGGGGAGAGGAGGCTACACAGTTTGGATGTTAAAAGAGCCCTTAGCTACTACATAGAGTGTACCAAGGGTCACAGGTTTGAGTCCCTCCAGTTGTTCCTCACTTATGGAGAAGTGGGAAAGGGCAAACCTGCCACCAAGAGAACTATTACCAGGTGGATTGTGTCTTGTATACAATTCTGCTATGAGAAGCTGGGAAAGATTCCACCCTCAGGCCTGAGGGCTCACTCTACAAGAGGTACAGCTGCTTCCATGGCTGCTGCCAGGGATATTCCTCTCTTAGAAATTTGTCAAGCAGCCACCTGGAAAACAGTCCATACCTTTACCAAGCATTACTCTCTGGATATCCAGGCTAGGAGCGATGCTCAGTTTGGCACAGCAGTACTTCAGAGCCTATTCCCAAAGTAGGTTCTGTCCCTCCTCCATTGAGGTACTGCTTGGTAGTCTGCACTTGTCAGAATACAGCAAGACTTCATGTTGTTTGAAGAAAAAATTACTCACCTTAGTAATTATGTTTCTTCTAGTGGAGTCTTGCTGTATTCTGACCTCCCCCCGCCTCCCCTCTCAGAACCTGGATTTTTTGGGATGTGGGTGGGCTGGCACAGTGTTGGCACCCCAGGGGTGCCCCCTTACACCCTGTGTTACTCAGGGGGTGATATGTTATTTCAATTTTAATTGTTTTTTGTGTTTTGGGTTTCCTGACTTGAGTCTTCACTTGGGAACCCAAAAGATTATTTTTCTGCCAGTTGGCTAGTAGAACTTTTACAGTTTCCACACAGAACACCTAGTGAGTTTTTGCTCGTAAAGATCTGACGGTTGCAGTTCAAAATACAACAGGCAGAGACACCAACTGAGCTTGAGATCAACATTCTATGCCCTGCATAGAAAAGTTAACCCATTGTTCTCCGGGGCAGTTTAAAGGCTGGGGCTAACTGCACTTGTCAGAATACAGCAAGATTCCACTAGAAGAAACATAATTACTAAGGTGAGTAATTTTTTCTTCTTGTCAACACCCTGTACATTCTGAGTAGCTCTTACTGTGTTAATCCACAGAGTACTTGTTTCTGGTGTAGTTTTTTGTATTTCAGTTAAATGTGTATACTCCTGTATTGTTCTATTATCTTACGTTTGGAAAAATTCAATAAAAAGTTTAACGTCAAAATAAAGTGCATCTTAAAGGGGAAGTGCAAATTTCATTAGTGCAACATAGAAATTGTAATATTCTGTTTAAATAAATCTGAAGTGCTGTGCAAAAGTTAAAGCATCTAACACACCAATAAATAGTTAAAAAAACTGTGACGGGGGGGAGCAAAGGAAGGAATTACAAGGAAAAAAGATTGATTGGCGAAAGAAGGGGAGCTAGGAAGGGAAGGGAAAACACATGTTTGATGGGTCAGAGAAACAATATGACGAATACAGTAGGGGTCAACAGCAATATAAAGCACATAAAATTCAAACCCCAGGAATCCCTCACTGTGCTTACTGTTGCAATCAGCCTGCACATCTGAACTGCCCTGGAAAGTGGAATTTATGTAAATTAGAGAATGATGGAATGAAATTCAAGTCTCTGTCGCGTGGTCACGCTCCACTCTGCCCTCTAATGTTAGATTTATTTCTCCACCTGAAGAAGAACTCACCCTGAAGAGCTCTCTTCATCTGACTTCCAGTTTTACATGATTTTTGCATCTCTTCTTTATTGTTACTAAGTAATTTTATTTCCTTCAAATCTCAGCTTTAGTTTAATTTAGTTTATAAAATTAGGAGATAAAATCCTGTGTTGTGATTGGTTGTTACCTGTGCATCAACTCCGTTCGATGCACAGGTAAAAACAAGTTCTGGTAACAAATCGCAGCAGTAAAAGAAAGAAATCAGTGTGCCATCAGAACAACGAGTTTCAAAATTCTGCCATTTTTCCCCCCTTACCTACCAAAACATGCATTCAAACTGACAGCCGTAAGTATACATTTTTGCATAGAAGCACCCGTACTAAAACGTCACAAGGTTAAAAACAAATAAAATCATGTAAATAGTTTTATTTTCTTGCCCAACTGCAACAGAGTTCCTGCTGACAGCTCAGGACTGCAGTAGCAGTCCAGTAACATGCCAGTTCCCATTCTGTTGCTTACTTGGTAGTGCTCCTGTCCCCAAACTTAAAAAAAAAAAAGGAAGTTACTGTATTTTTTTTTTTTTTTTTTTTTTATGTTTTCACTAAGAAAGGCAGTTCTGGAAGGCAACACACCAGCGAGAAAGAAGCACTTAGTCCCGAGCTGTCCCATGCCCCCACTCCCAGTATCATGCCGGATCCCACTGCCTCCAGTATCATTGGTGCACCCTTCTCTACAATTTTAAACAATCGTAGGGTGTGGGTGTAGACAACTTAACACAGGTAGAGACCAAAGGAAGGTTGTGACACACAAGAACGCCTTGAGTGCCTTTTATTATAATGATCCAAATAAAAGTTCAAATAATATAACCAAGGAGGAAATAAAACACTGAAAAACTGGATACAAATCAAATCCTAGCTCACCAAGAGCTTACAGTTACTTTTCAACAGTACCGTAGGAAGGGTGGGGCGGGTGGTGCCCCCGCCCCGGGCGCATGCCTCTGAGGGGCGCATTAGCGGCAGACAGTTAAATCTGCTGTTACTTTAAAACACATTTTCTTTTTGTTTTTTAAATGCAGTAAGTAATGCCTATGCCTGCCAGTAGGGATGCATTGGCATCCCCACGGAAGGACCAGCAGCAAGTCGGGGGGGGGTTCACATGGTCTGCAGTCTGAAAAGGAAAAAAATCATGTGATGGGGTCCAGAAACAGTATAAAAGCCAGGTACCAGCGGGAGACTCGCGGTTATTGTAGTGAGGTGGATGAACGAGCAAACGGCAGTGTAAATAAACACACACTCAGTAGTTAGTCAGGAGATCGGAGATAATACTTGCAGGAGCGATTCCTAATTATAGAGAGTGGAGACTAGAGAAGAGTGCAGACTTGGCGGCAGTGGTGAGCGTATGCTGGGCGGTCTGGAGAGAGATTAGAGCAAGACGTGACACCCTAGTGAAGTGAGCGGTGGTGACCCACCCTGTGTAAGCACTGACTGAAGCAAGCAGCAGTCACCAGCACAGCACTCAAGCTAGTCGTCTCGTCATCTTATTAATCGCCGGGGGTTAGACTCAGTGAGCTTGTTTTAGACAATTAGAAGTTATTATCCGTTTTTTTTTTTTTGTTCCGTGCTCACACTCACTCTTCCGAGTCCGACCTCCAGACAGTCCACACAGCTTGGGGTTCAGTCATTCCTGGCTAGCTAGTACTAGTTCTTAATCTAGCCAACTAGCCCCCACGACACCCAGCAGGAGCAGTGACTGACTGGGAGCCCGGTCCGCCAGCGCGCCGCATCTCTAGCTCTTTTTGTAATATGTGAGTGGAGGCCGGGGGCGACCGTGGCTGGTAGGCTGAGCTGACTTCACTGCAGTGCTGAGACTGGAGTTTCAAATCTGAGATGTCTGAGGGCGGGTGGCGGGCGATGCGATTTGAGGTGAGTGTAGTGCCAGTGACTGAGTGCCTCAGTCATAGTTGAAATCACTTGCAGTTCAGAACCATCACTCTGTTCTCCTCTCTGACTCTCTCTCTTAGCCTAGTGGTCATTTGGGCCAGCAGACAAAGCTAGTACCCCTCATGCATCTCTTATTCATATATTGTGGTCCTGCCCTGATGGCCTTCAATATCTAATGCTTAGTCAGAAATGAAAGAGATATGTGAAAGGATCACTTCATTAATCTTTCCCTTAACTACTGACTTTTGGGTCCTGGGTATTTCCCTAAAATGCCCTGCACTAACTCACATTAGGCTCATGGTTGCAGCTGTCTGCATCTGTTTGAAAAAAAAAAATATTTGTAACTGGAAAACCAATTTTCAGTTTTAACTGAAGAGTGGTGGTCCAGCATGAGTGATGAGTCTGATGGCTTGTAATGAAAGAAATATGTTATTAAATTCATAATGTTTGATGGAATCTGGACACCTTTCTTATACAATGTGAAATTTGTCAAGATATCTCTCTAACAAGAATATAGAATTCACTGTCAGCAATTTAATTGATGTTATCCTGTATTATAACTATTATTATTCCACATAGTGATGTAAATAGTTTTAATCTTTAAATCATTTACCATAGACTAGTATAGATTTTTACTGATTTCTTTGTTTATTGTTTCTGTTATTGTAACCCAGGTGGCCTTTTGTTAGTTATTATACTTAACAATTGCAGAAGCCATTATGTGCTAGTAACATCTTCAAACAGATGTGGACAATTGAATTAGTAGAGGTTCCTGCTGTTACTGAATGAGGGAGTGTTGGCCAGAACTCCCTGGGTCATTTGTCTCTCTTTTCTGAAAGAGCCCTGAGTATACAAAAGCAAGGGGAGATAGTAAGACACTGGTGGGTAGGAAATTTCAAGAGAGACAAGAGAAAGTGCTGCTTTACAGAAATGAGGGTGGAGGGTGCAACATGCTTCCTAGAACACTGTCCAGTGCAAACACAGTGGAGAGCTTTAAGACAGCTCCTCTGTCCTCTGTCTAGAGGAGGGCAACTGAAATTGTGCAGGGGCTGCATCATAAGCCATATGAAGAGAGACTAAGGGATCTCAGTATGTGCACCCTAAAAGAGAGGAGGTGGGGGTATGACAGAGATCTATAAACACCTCACAGGGTTGAAAAATGTACAGGAGGGTAATGTTTTTCAGAGTAGAAGGTGCACAAAAAGAAGGCGACAGGCAATGAAACTGGAAGGCGGTGAATTTAGGAGGCATGTGAGGAAGTACTTCTTCACTGAAAGAGTGGTGGACACCTGGAACGTGTTTCAGTAGATGTAGTAGGGGTGAAAACAGTGGTGGGCGTCTGGGATAGGCACAAGGGATTCTTAGTTGGGAAACTGGAGGGGGCTAGCCAGAGATTAGGTAGAGTTTGCAGTGATAGCATAGACAGGTGAAAAAGGGCAGACTGGTTAGGCCAAGTGAGTCACTTATCTGTGACAATTCTATGTTTCTAAGAAGAGGTGGGATAGCGACAAAGGCTTGGTCAAGGGATTCGGGAGGACAGGAAGGTGGGATCAGTCAGATACCCTTGGAGGCATGTCCAACCTTCTGAGACAGACTAGATGGACTATAAGGCCTTTCACTGCTGGCAGTTCTCTGTTTCTTTTATCTCCTGCATAAACTGGCAGGAAGGATGACACCTCCAACAGTGCTGCCCCACCCCATGGTGCTGACCTGCAGTGACTGTTGGATTTGAACCCAAGTCTTTGGTGTGGGGGACTTAAACCCATGACCCTGTGGCACAGAGATATGACTCGTGCTACCAGCTGAGCTCTACTAATACTGCTGTTTGTGTCAAACAAAATAAAGTTCTTGTCATTCAAGCTGCATCTCTGAGAAATCCCTTTTTTTCTGTCTCTTCAGACCCCCATGCTTTATGTAGCAATCTTTAACAGTATATTTCAGAAATGAATATAGGGTGGGTGGTTGATGGCATTCTTGGTCAGCCACTCATCCACAACAACTGCGGCTGCACACTCTATACCACCCACTCAGTCTCCCACATCTCATATTCCATGGGAGCAAAATATTCCCTCCTGAAATCAGGGGTAGGGAACTGTAACAAAAGTATGTTTTTTCTTCGAGAAAGGCCACAAAACTCACCACAAGCATGCAAAACCCTCAGAGCTTATGGGGGCCTTGTGACCCCTGGCTCTTTTCTTGGGGGGCGCAAATTTAGTGTCTTGCCCAGGGCACCAAAATGCCTTCCTATGGCACTGCTTTTCAAGGTGTAACATAGAGTGGAAGTAGTTTTAGTCTAACTTTCCACTATCTTCTATGGTTCTGGAACAGAGTTTCACCTACTCCCTTCCACTGCTATCTGTGTCTACCTTTCTCTTTTTATAGGAATTCACAGTGCATAATTAATCATGTGGTCACTGTAGTCCACCCTCTAATTAAATAATTACACTTTATTTCTACACTAATACACAAAAATGGGGGACTACAGTTATAACAAGTTGATATTCTATTTTACAATTTTTATATCTTAGTTACTACAGTCTTCAAAGCAGGTTAAAAACACATATTCAATAGTTTGAAACCTTAATTACCTAAATTAGCTAATAACTCTGCCCACATTGTGATGTCACTCAGTTCTAGCCCTCTACAAATGTGCTTCATTCTGGGCTGCCAGACCCTTTAGGAGCGCTTCAGTCAAGACAACAACCAGGTAATCTGTAGGGGCTTCTTCTTTAAATACTGCCTAGTACATTTGTTTAATGTGTCGTTATGTTTTCTTCATGCATGTGGATAAAAACTTAAACAAAAAGCATAACCTACAAGTCTGATAAACAGACAGACTAAACCCTTTTATTTAGTGGGACATGCTGCTTTCCCTTTTGCAGCTGAACTAGTTTGCACAACTCACATCTGACAAGGAAGACCCCTTGTATTTTAAAACTCCCGACCAGCCTTCTCAAAGCCCCACAGCTTCTCTCCTAAAGCTGTACCTGTAACAGTGCTAGTGCTAGCTTTAAGGAGGGACTTAATTCAGTAACCTCAACAGGGAAAAAAGGCTCATTTTTATTATTCATTCTGTTAAACAATGCAACAAACGCCATAATAAACTTGAGGCTTTGTGCATTTTCTTTATTTGAAGTTGGGAATTCTCTAGACAGGAAGAACAAATAAGGGGCAGAGAATACACTATAATGGGCGGCCACTCCATTATAGTGTGAAAAAGATAGAGGATACTACTGCAGCAGAATTTGATAGAAGGAGAGGCAGATTGGGGGGGGGGGGGACAGAAACAAGAGGGCAAAAGACTAGAAGTCTGTCTCGAGGATTTCTAAGTCCAAATCTGGGGCAATACTGCCACAAAATACAGCTACAGCATAGTTTCTATACAGTTTATATGTATATATTTTTTGTTAACACTTTGGAAGCTTGCTCCCACCTCCACAGTCCTAAAAGTAAAATCCTTAGCTGTAAAAATAACGAATATGTTTACATTTATGCAGACAACAACCACATTGCAGCTGACAGTGTGCTGCTGCTTCTCCAAGTCCCTACCCCCATCTGCTCCTGCTGTGCTTTCATTAGTGGAAGTTAAATTAAAAAAAAAACTCAAGTTTCACAGATTACAGTCTCTCTCTCTCAGCTATAATCACTGTGTCTCTTTCCCCTATTATAAATAGTTCTCCTACATCACACTGGCAAAAAAATAAAACTAGCACCACTGCTGCCAGTAATGGACAAACTTTATGAACCACAGAAGCAATTACATCATTTTTTTTACCAGGCGGAAGGACTATTTTATCATAAACTATCATAATCAAATCTTTTATTTGAACATATAAGCATATTTTTTCCTAACAGTTCAAATAAAAAAATATATAGCCTATTTTATAAGTGCAATATAACACTCCGGGGTGTGCACTGATCAGATATTACTGCACTTCCAAGGGATGAAGGCACTTGGGGCGTGCAGTAATATCTGTTCAATGCATACCCCATTGCGTCTTATTGCTTACTTTGGTTTTTTTAGAAACATAGAATCTGTCAGCAGATAAGGACCTGATGGCTCACCTAGTCTGCCCTATTTTCCCTACCAATAGTGTCGCTGCAGACGCTACTCAATCTCCGGTCTCCCTCACCCCCACCGCTAAGATCCCTCTGTGTCTATCCCATGCATTCTTAAAACCTGTCACCGTTTCCGCCCCCACCACCTCTGCTGGTAAGCTGTCCCATGCAACCACTGTTCTCCCAACGAAGAAGTACTTCTTCATATTTTCTTTGAACTGCCCCCCTTCTAACTTCATAGCATGACCCTGTGTCCTTGAGCATCTTTTTCTGTGGAAAATGCTTTCCTCCTGTACCTTTTTTTTTGCCTGTGAGGTATCTGAATGTCTCATGTCAGTTTGTTTTTGCAGTTTTCTCCAGTTTGACAACAGTTTCTGAGAACCAGAAAAAAATCATTTTTCTTAACGGTTTTCCTATTTAAACCACTCTACCTACTGATATTTTTGTTTTAAATATTATTTATTTGTTCCCTTTCATGTGATTTGGGTCTGTTTTTGCTTCTGTTCCCTGGTCTCCAGGAACCGTAGGTGCATTTGGTGTTTTTTTTCTTTTATTCTATGGTGAATAAAAATAATTGTGCTAGGCAGTTTGTGTTTTTTAGGTACGGAACCGCAGTTTGTTTTTCTATTGTTGGGAACCGATTTTTGGTGGGTTTGTCATGATTGACATGTTTGACAAGTCCAAAAAGAAAACAGGACCTACAGGTTTTGAAAATTGTGTGATATGTTACAATCTCTTGGCTAAGGCGGACTGCCACTGTTTTGTTTAAGGTGCCTGGATCCTGACCATCTTTTCTCAGATTATGAGCTATGCATTAAGTTTTGCCCTAAAACCCTTTAAAATTAAAGGGCCAAAAAATGAGAAGACTTAATGGCTTTCCAGTCCATCTCTATGTCACTTAAGCACACTGATGAGGGCCCATCTTTCCATAGCAAACAAAAGGAAAAGCCTGCTAAAGATGCTTCAGAGTCCAGAGTTCATGAATGGGGAACCGTGAGTTAAGTAAGCACAAAAGGACTTCAGGGCAGGTTCCAGAAATGGTTCCTGCTAAGAAAAAACAAAAAGAAAAGCATGTTGCTGCTCCTCCACCTAAAGAAGGAAAGGAGCCTTCAGTGGATAAAAATAGAATGCCCTCTATGGAGGGCATGGCTAACGCATGGCAGTTTCTCCAGGTCTTTTAGGCCATGGAGGTCACTTATGGGCATGCCGGTTCCTCCTCCAGTTCTGGTTCCCTCCCTGGTCCCAGAGGATCAGGAGGTAAAATTATGTAATGGTGATGATGAGGAGGAAGGGGAGCCCATAGAGCCTGATGGTTCTCCTGAGCAGGAGTCTGGTTCTCCTCCCCAGAGTTAGGACAGTTTTTCCTCATATTATGCTTTTGTGAGGCAGATGGTGAACACCCTCAACCCTTCCACCCAGGAGACTGTGGAGGATGAGGATGAGGTGAAATTCTTGGACATGATGGGCTTAATGCAACTAAGAGGTTGCTTTCCAGTGCATAAACCTCTTGAGGCAACCTGTAAGTTGTTACAGACTCCAACCTCCACCCCTGGCATTGACAAAAAGATTGAAAAGCAGTACCAACTCGATAAGCGAGATGCTGAGTACCTTTGTTCCCATCCTGACCATGAAGGGGTAGTGCAGGATGCAGCTTGTGATAAGGCAAAAGTTACCCTCTCTACCCAGCCCCCAGACAAAGATTCCAGAAAGCTGGATAGTATGGGGAAGAAAGTTTATACTTCTGCTTCCCTGCTGCTAAGGCAGGCAGCCTATATGGTTTATATTGCTGAGAACCAGAAAGCTCAATGGATTTCTGTCCTGGCCATGAGTGGACGCTTCTGGGGATTTGGTCCAGGATTTGGCCCATGCATTACCCTTAAGAAGGTTTGCCTGACTCAGGACTATAAACCTGTCCCAAGACACCCAAGCAAAGGTCATGAATTTTCCCTGTGAAGAAAACTCTCTATTTGGTGACAAGACAGAGTAATACATTAAAAAGGTGGTGGTGATGGTGGTGGGGGGGGGAGGGATAAAGCTACCTATAAAAGCAACACTAAGAAGGAAAAGCCTCCACTTCCTATAGGCCTCATAGAAGGGAAGGTAGGGGTTGTTTTCCCCGTGATTTCCTGCCTTACGACTTCTCTCAGCTGAGAGGCTTCTTCAGATGCAGGGGCAGGAGAGGCTCCAAATGCGCTGACCCTATCCCAGCACCCAAGGGTCAGCCCAAGCAGAACCCCTGATGAGTCGGTCCAGCTCGCCCACCCACATTGCCAGTGGGTGGAAGGCTAGCTCACTTTTTTCAGGAATGTTAGAACATCACCATAGACAAGTGGGTCCTGGAAGAGAGCCAGGGGTTCACACTGCAGTTCAAAACGTTCCTCAGACTGCAGGCTCACAGAAACTTCACACCTCCCACTCCAACAGAAAGGATCCTGCTAGAGATAGAGGTCAAAAAGTTGCTGCAGGCAAAAGCAGCAGAAAAAGTCCCCCCATCTCAGTGGGGAAAGGGCCTTTATACGAGGTACTTCCTCACCCACAAGAAAAATGGGGAGTGGCTACCCATTTTGGAACTCTGCTATCTGACCAAATATTGAAAAGGGAAAAGTTCAAGATGGTAACCTTGGCTGCAGTGAACCTATCCCTTCAGCAAGGGACTGGCTAAGGACTCTGGACCTGAAAGATGCCTATTTCCATGTTCCGATCAGGCCCAGCTACAGGAAGTATTTAAGATTCAGGGTATGAACTGGTCACTACCAGTTTGCAGCCCTCCCTTTTGGACTCTCCTCAGCTTCCAGGGTGTTCACAAAGTGCTTAGCTGTGGTGGCAGCACGCCTCAGGAGACAGGGAGTACAGGTTTTCCCTTACCCAGATGACTGGCTGGTCGCAGGAAAATCACACCAGCAGGCCAAGACCTCTGTCTTCTCCTCACTCGGAGCACCCTGGAGGAATTGGGGTTTCTCATAAACATCCAAAAATCCCAGGCAAAACCACTTGCGGCGCCAGCGACCTGAGTTCGGGAATGGGCTTGGGTTGGGCCAGCCGGGGGGAAGAGGCTTGAGCGCCCAAGGAACGCTTGTCTCCTACAGGGGGTGGGAGGAGTCATGGCTCGGTGCATGACTGGCTCTGGCGGTGACTGGAGGATTGTCATGCCCGTACATCACATTGGGGAGGGAGCATGATAAATGCTGGCTTATGCCTTGGCGTCAGCACACGTCACCTCTCTGGGGGTGTG
The DNA here is from genome assembly GCA_016271365.2 of Neoceratodus forsteri. NCBI lineage: Eukaryota > Metazoa > Chordata > Ceratodontiformes > Ceratodontidae > Neoceratodus > Neoceratodus forsteri. The sequence goes on along the minus strand of CM057452.1, from coordinate 697,920,512 downwards.
CACAAGAAAAAGCCCTTGACACCGGCATGGCAGCCCAAGGATGTGGACCATGATGTAGCTTGAGAGGCATGGAACCGGGGGGGGGAGTGGCTAAGAGGCCCGGCTACCCACTCCCACTTCATCCCTGCCTTGGGGGTAAGCCACAGGTCTGCGGGAGGTTACAGTCAGGTGACAGTGCCAGGAGGCCGGGAAGGGGGGGGGTCTCAAAAAAAAAAAAAAAAAGTGCCAGGCAGAACCAGTTCAAATGCTAGAGTTCATAGGAGCAGAGTTGCATGCCCTCCAAGGGAGGGCCTTCCTCCCTCAAGACAGAGTGGAAAATCTTATCAGTCTGGTGAAATCCTTCATCCTGGGTCAGCCCAAGTCAGCAAAAGACTTCCTTCAGCTGTTAGGCCATATGGCCTCCTCCACAGCAGTGGTGGCGGAGGCCAGGTTCCAAATGTGAAACATCCAGTACCGCCTGAGGACACACTGGTCCCAAAAATGAGACCCTCCCTCAAGGCTAGTGCCTGTGACAAATTCTCTTTTGAGAGCACTGAACTGGTGGAAGGAAGAGGGCAACCTCAGGGAGAGCATGCCCTTCCTTCCAAGATCGCACACAGTAGTTTTAACAACAGATGCCTCCTTCCTAGGCTGGGGCCTCAGCTAGCTGACCTTCAATATGTGGGATGTGGTCCCCTCAGGAGTCCCAAAAGCACATAAATCTGCTAGAACTCGGGGCAGTTTTCCTGGCTCTGCAGTCATTTGCCCCTCAACTCACTGGGCAGTCAGTCAAGGTCAGGACAGACAATACCATTACCATGTACTACATCAACAAACAAGGGGGCACAAGATCCTCAAAGCTATGTACAGAAGCAATGAAGATCTGGAACTTGGCTTACTCCCTGGAGGTGCAGCTTTCAGCAGTTCATCTACCAGGAAAAGACAATGTCTTGGCAGATTTCCACAGCAGGATCAGCCAGGGACATCACAAATGGACCCTGAATAAGCAGATATTGGCCACAGTGTTCAGGAGGTGGAGAACACCGGAGACAGATCTGTTTACTTCCAAAGAGAATCACCAGCTTCCCCTGTTTTATTGCAGGCCTCCAGCAGTGGGCTCGATCCCAGTGGATGCCCTGACTCTAGACTGGTCAGGAAGGTTCCTGTATGCTTTCCCTTCCTTTCCTCTCTTGCTAAGAGTGTTGTTGAAGCTGAGGAGCCAGTCTGCCACCATGACAGTGGTGGCCCCAGATTGGGCCAGGCAGGTCTGATACTCCCTCCTCCTGACCCTCTCCATCAAACAGCCCATCCGTCTCCCAGTGAGACACAACCTGTTGACCATGTCCCAAGGTAGAATCACCTTCCCGAACCTCAGGTCACTGCGCCTCAATAAATGGTTCTTGAACAGCTAGAGTATTCTGACTTTCATCTCTCTGAGGAAGTCCTGAAAGTCCTCAGGGTCTCCAGGAAGCCAGCAAATAGGAAAACCTATGCTTCCAAATGGAAAAGGTTGTCTCTGTGGTCTGCCCCTAAGCAGCTCAGCCCTTTACAAGCAGATATGTCCACAATGCTAGACTACCTAGTCCACCTTCAGTTCTTGGGCCTCAGGCCTACAACCCTGGCTTCTGTATCCACTTATGTCTCAGCAGGTATGGAGAAAACAGTGACTTGACACCCCATTTTCAGGAGGTTCTTTAAAAGTGGTCTGCACCTGCATCCTTCTGTTAGGGGCACAGTCCCCCTTTGGGATTTGAACCAGTGCATAGTGAAGCTCCTGGACTCCCCATTTGAGCCCATGGCTACTGGTGATATAAAGTATATCACTTGGAAAACAGTGTTCCTGGTTGCTATAACTTCTGCCAAAAGGGTGTGCGAGTGCCAGCCCTCTGTACGGATCCAAATTATGTCATGTTTCACAGAGATAAGGTAGTCCTAAGGACTAACAGAAAATTCCTTCCTAAGGTGGAGTCTGAATTTCACCTAAATCAGTCCATCACCCTTCCAGTGTTGTTTACATCAAAATCCAGCTCTGGGGAGCAGTGAATGACTCCACAGCCTGGATGTTAAGAGGGCACTTAGTTACTGCCTGAACCCCACAAAGGATATCAGATCTTCCCACTCACAGCTGTTACATATGGTGAAGTGGTCAAGGGTAGGCCAGCCTCCAAGAGAACTGTTGCTCTCTGGATAGTCTCCTGAATCTAGTTCTGTTACAGCAAACCTGGCAAACTACCTCCACAAGGCCTCAAGACACACTGCATGGCGTGGCACCTCTGCCTCTGTGGCAGCTGCAGAGGATGTCCTGGTGCTAGAAATTTGTAAAGCAGCTACCTGGAAAACAGTACACACCTTTACAAAACACTGTTGTCTGGATGTGCAGTCCAGAAGGGATTCCAGGTTTGGCACCGCTGTCTTGCAGAACCTTTTCCCTAAATTGGTTCTGTACCCAGCCTCCCAAGGTACTACTGTATAATCTGCAACAGTAAGAATAGTAAGGGATTCCTGAGGTTTGAAGAAAAAAATGAATTACCATAGTAATAGTGTCCAAGGGATCTCTCACTATGCTTAAGACACCCGCTGTATCTTCCCTTTCAGAATCTGGAAAAGGTTCTCCAAGAATCAGTTATTGTTTCAGTCTTCAATTTTTGCTGGAACATTACTTTTGAATGGCCTACAATCAGTTTGGGCTGTTTTTGATGCATACCTGTAGTCTGCCATAGCTTGTCTCAGTGGGGAACAATCATTTTTGTATTTTTTTCTGTTTTTCTTAGGTTGAGTCTAGCTAGCTTAGTGGTCAGTACTCCCGCTGGCGATCAAAATAAATCTGACGTTAGAGGGCAGAGTGGAGCATGACCACATGGCAAAGATTTGAATTTCATTCCATCGTTCCCTAATTTGCATAAAGTCCACTCTCCAGGGCAGCTCAGACCTGCAGGCTGATTGCAACAGTAAGCATAGTGAGGAATCCCTTGGAAGAAACAATATTACTATGGTAAGTAATTTTTTTCTTATATGAATATCAAAACATGAAAGATCAATTTCCTCACAGTAAAGCAGTATATTATATGGTCAAAACAATTTAGGAACTGCGCAGACGTAAGACACATTTGTGATAATGTATATGTAACTACTGAAATATCAGAGTCGCTCCAAAAAAGGGCTCAGGTGGAATGAGTCATTTAAACCAGGTGGCTCTCTTGATTTTAACTTACACAACCAAAATGTCTGGCTTCTTAAAAGTTTGTTATCCAAGTTGTTCCCATGTATATTTAGTCACCTTTTCAAGACCCCAAGATTGGAATTTGCGTTCCATTCCTTTTTCTGGCATATGAAGGGCTAAAGCATTTTGTCTTCTTTTTTGATACTTGTAAGGTGCTACCCGATATGTGTCTTAAACATTCTAAGTGTCTTACCCACATAAAAGGCTTGACACAAGTATATTGGGGTGTATTTCACTGCCTGGGTTATGCAAGAAATAAAATCTTGTATCTCAGTCATATCCTTAGACTAGAGTTTGGATGGGTGAACACCCTAGACTTCAGTACATGGCCAGAAAACTTACAGTTGCTGTACTTGTATGAACCGACTTGCAAAGTTAATTCTGATTGGTCAACAAACCATGGACCAGTCAGACCTTCAGATTTGTTCCTCTTCTGAAAACTAGTTGCTGTTCTTATTTTGTGTTGGGGTCCACTTTTCTTCTCTGTTTTTAGAGTGGTCCAGTTTTTTGGGAGGATCTCTCGTAGCGTGTACTTGGGGGCTAAAACTTGTAACAAAATTTAGTTGAGACCCCTGCTTTTGGACAATTTCATTTTTTCTCAGCAAACTGTCTCTATCTATGGCATCCACTCTATTTTTAGTTCTGTTAATGCATTGATGATTATAACCCCTACTTTTGAATTGATCTCATCACATCCCTGTACATAACCAGTATTCTCACTGCAGTTCTGTTTTTAACCTGATGCTAAAATGGCTCTATATATTTACATATATTTATATTTACTGTAAATCTAGTGCTTGTTTCCTTGACCACTTACTACCCTTAGCTGTCCTTTTACTTTTTTATCCACGTCTTTTATATTTACTTGCTTCTGAACCCTTCACCCTATGAGGATAACCTTGTATATATTGTATATATGTTGTGAGTAGTATGTATATAGTGTGCTGTATTAGTTGATTATTACTCCTTGAGTGTTTTTTCTCTGATATCACATGTGCTGTATATTAGGCTCTTTGTTGCTGTTGAATCTATACAATTGTGTTTATTATGTGTACCTTGCCCAGGTCCACTTTGTAAATGAGTTCAACTCAATGGTGTTTCACCTGGTAAAATAAAGATAGATTTGATTGATTGATTGATGGATGAACTGACTGACCAGTATGTTTTCCACTAAGTGCCTAGGATGGCAACTATTGAAGTGGAGTAAAGAATTCTGGTTGGTCTGTTTTCTGAACAGTGATGTTTTTATACCCCCCACCCCCACGAGGGGCTGATTGGGCCATAGTCTGTCAACTAGTTAGAATGCAGCCAATACAGTTATTTCACTAGCTGGTTCATACAGGTGTGATAGCTATAAGTTTTGTGGCCATGTACTGAATTCTGAGGTGTTCACCCATCCAAACTCTAAGGATACGACTGAGGTATGAGATTTTATTTTTTGCATTACCCACACAGTGCAAAACATTGCAATGTGCTTGTGTCAAGCCTTTTATGTGGGTAAGACTCTTTAAAAGTTTAAAAAAACATAGAGAGCACCGTATCAAACAAGGAGACAAAGAAAATGCATCAGCTCTTCATATGCAAGAAAAAGGAATGGGATACAAATTCCAACTTTTGGGGTCTTGAAAAGGTGACTCTAAGTGTACGTGGGGGCAACTTGGATAACAAACTTTTTTTTTTTTTGCAATTCACTGTATTTTTTACCGAGCTGCCTGCCGCCCTCCAATCAGCTTGGACACGGCTCGCCGGCTTCTGCTCCCAAATCAGCCACCCCCGATACCCGTGGCTTTGGCCCCCATGGCGGGGGCCCGCGGCATGGGGGCTAGATGCCGGGCTGCAAATAGTTTAGGTCGGGGTCTTGGCCTGAGCACATCGGAAGCCGCGCGGGCTTCATCCATGGTGGCCAGCAGCTCCGCTTTTTCCCAGTTTTTCCCACCCCTGAGGAGGTGGAGGCGATGCAATGGCATAGCGTCCATCCGCCTCTCTCCCACCCCCTTGGTAAGCACGCGGCGTGGTGTCCACCAGCCTCCACCAAGGGCCCCATTGCTCGATTGCTAGCCCAACCTCCCCCGGAGAAGGAGAGCAGTCCGTCGGACACTCAAGTCCTTCTCCCCCAGCCAGCCCTCCAATGACCGGGTCCATTCGAACCCGGGGTCGCTGGCGTCATAGCGGAAATCCCACCGCTGCGCAACGGGCCGGCGGATAACAAACTTTTAAGGAGAGAGACAGTTTGGTAGTATAGTATAAGTTAAAATCAAGAGAGCCACCTGGTTTACATGACTCATTCCAACTGAGCCCTTTTTTGAAGTGACTGATGTCTCAGTATTTACATATGCACTATCAACCACAGATGTCTGTATGAATGGATATATCTTTGCAAAAAACTTCATTAATTCACCAATTAGGGTAACAATGTCACAGAAGTAGGAAAATGTGGTATTAGGGTTTCCAATGCAAATGCCTCATGCCCCAAGCAGAAAAAGAAAAAAAAGCATTAGGGTTTTGGGTATCCAGAGTCTTGGCAAATCTTTGGTGGGGTCTTCCTTGTGGTTGTCAACATTAATGCTCACCCCAGCCTGTAGCCTTCAGTCTGAAGCACAAGGTACAGCTGCAAACCAGTGCTTCATAGTTATACACTCTTCAAAGGTGGTGAAGTGTGTCTCGCCACATGTTGCTAACACAGTTTGTTGTAGCTTTCTTCACACTGCAGGCCCTGTGTAAAGAAAGGTGATCATGTGTGATGTCTTTTGCTCAGGGAACAGGATGGGTATTAGGGTTGAGGACCCCACCACTGATTTGCCAAGACTCTGGAGACCCAAAACCCTAATGTTTTTTCCTTTTGCTGCTTGGGTGGGGTGGGGTGGAGTGGGGAGTTAGGGTTGAAAACCCCAATGCCACTTTTTCTTATCTATGTGGTGTTAAGTTACCCTAACTGGTGCATTAACTAAGTTTTTTTGCAAATAATTTCCTTTGTTTTTGAGATAGTGGAATCATATCCTCATTCATGCAGGTTCCTTTGGGACCTACATGAACAGATGCAGGTGTGTTGGGCCCTGCACCATTTGAAGACTCCTTCCACTTACAGAAGTGTCAAGAATTCATGGGACTATCTGGTGGGCTGCGGAAGCGCAGGGCCTTCTGGTCCTTGCACTTCCATGTGGCCGCACCTACAGATGGAAAGGGCAAAGAGTCCATCTGTCAGCCAATGCACAGGGCCCTCTGCCACCCACAGGTGCAGATGTGCAATGCCTTATACCAAGAAAACAGTTGTCTTCACTACATGGTACCTGGGCCCATGCAGACAACCCTGCAGCTTTCAGTCCATGGCTGGGGGAGTGTCACATAACAGCCTCATCCCCCCACCCTCACCCCATCCAGCTGGTTCACTGAGCTCTTCCCCAAACTCAGCTCAGCAACACAGGATTACAAAGGGTCTATTGATACCCTTTAAGTGCACAACGCTCACCCAAAGATCCCTCTCATTCCATGGACCCAAGTGGTTCACTGACCTACCTACTGCCCTAATCGAGTATTGCAAGATCAGCCAGTTCAAATCTGGGCAGCCTGTGACTGCCCAACTTAACCTTGTTTCTCCACTTCCCTTTCTGCTCTAGTTGTCCCCCCCGCCCCTCCTCACTGGATTCTACCCTCACATCTTGGTATACCCAATGCTGCACTTTTCACCCTCTCCCCACCCTTCCTACATTCCTTCTCCCCCCTCCCCTCTTCCCTCTCCCTCTGACTCTGGCACTTCTTATCTGTTGTCTATTGTCTCTGACAAATGCCACTGGCTGCCTTGTTACAATGCTACCCTTGAATTGTATTACTCTGTATTCTGTTTGCAATGTCCACATTGTTGTAATGTCTGTCTTGATGTTCACCATAATTTGTATTTCTCTGACGTGGAACCTTTGTAAAAGAGCCAAGGCTCAAAGGTATTTGTAATCCTAGACTTGATAAATAAATACATCTGGGCTTCATTCCCATCTAGCCAGTCTTGATATCTGCTGTTGCTCTGTTTAATCTAGGCCTAGTCCCAGTTAGCCTTGCTATCTCCATCCCTCTTTCCTCAGCCTCACCCACCTTCCCCTTCCTCCTGCTTGCTCCTTCCCTCTCTCCTCTGTCATGCCCTCCCTCAACCTCTCCCTCCCCTCTAGCTTCCTCCTCCCCCTCTCCTCCCATTTTGCCCCTTCCTCTCACCCCTCCCATCCAGTCTATTTCCCCTCTCCCCTCTGATACACCCACGACATTGCCTACTTTGGCAGCTTCTCTTTCTCCCCTCTTATCCAGTAGCCTAGGATCTATCTGACCCATGACTATACTCTGCACTTACCTAAGAGTTGTACCGCACCCATGTAGTGGTGGTGTAATTTGGCACTTCACAACTGTAATGATGTAACCTATTTACTGTTTCTGTATTTTTTTTTTTTTTTAGTGTTTGGTAACCAGGTAAGGCCCACTAGGCACAAGTGCCTGTTTTCAGGGGCAACCTGGGAGCACTGGGTGGTTAAGTGACTTGCTCAGAGTCACACAGTATGCAAGTGGAGGTTGTGAGAATCAAACTCAGGTCTAGTCTGCTGGATGTATCAAGCTCATTCACACCTTATTCCTCTAACCTCTAGGTTATACTGCCAACCCAATGTATCAAATGTACCTGCTCTTCTTGTCCCCCTGTGCGTATCGGTAACCTATGTTTTGTTATGTACCTATCTGACTTGAAACCTTTGTAAACGAGCCCTCGGCTCAAAGGTATTAATCTGAAACTGAAATAATAATAGTAGTAACAATAACAAAGCATACCTGCTGGGTTCAGGACTGGCACGACACACAAAGTTTCTTAACAGTTATATATTTTTTTGAAATTCTGACCCCAGATTTTCAAGATAGTCATTTTATGACTTCCCTTATGAACATTCTGTAGCATTTATAGTATATTAACTGAAATGTCATTTTGCATCAGAAGTGTGAAACACATCTCATCTAGGATTTTAAAAATGACAATTGTCACACACATGATGTGGTGTGGAAAAATGGCTATGTTGAATATTTGGAGTCAAAATATTGAAGATTAGCGAACATATGAGTGAACAATGAAATACTGCAATGTTCTGTCATAACCCAGACATTTTACCGTATTTTTTTTATTTATTTCTTTCAGGTTGGGAGTAATATCTTTGAGTCAGGACTCATTTACAAAGGTTCCAGGTCATACAGATACATAAGACAATCAAACAACACATAGTTTACATAAGGTTACACAGATTAAATAGCAAGTTACATTACAAGTTGCAAAAAGGTCCACATGAGTACACTGTTTGCAAAGGAACTTAGTGAACCTGGTAGCCCAGGACACAACATGACGAGATTCGAGTTCAGTGCGAAATAGAGAGAGCTGTTTACATTTCAGATGCAGATTGTAGCATGAAGCTATGCCAGGGTTAGTGCAGAGTACAGCAAGAGGACTAGAATCGAAAGATTTGCTCGAATTAGTGAAGCAGCCAGAGAAGGCTTTGTCAGCCCCTGGCATAGGGGAAGGAGTGTGGTGGGGAGGAGAATCATGTTAGGGGTGAACAGAGGGGAAGGGGAGTAGGCGGAGGAGGGGGGAATACCAGGGGGTGAACCAGAGGAGTGGGGGGTTGCAAGGGGGGGCTGATAGGAAGAAGGAGGTGGTGTATGGGGGAGGTCAGGGGAAGGGGGCGAGATGTGTGGTGGGGGCAACAGTGATGGGGGGATCATTTTTTAACAGTTTACACTGGTGCCCGAAGGGGTGGTATGAAAGTAGCCAGGGATCTCTGCTTTTGCAAGGGCTAGATATTGTTATGGTTTATGGAAATATTTACAGACATTCCCTTGGGCTAAGTGGGCTTGGAGGCCTAATTTGAATTGACTAACCTTACTACACTCGATCAGGTCCATGGGGACCAGATCAAGTATAGCACACCAAATTTTCAGCATAGCCTTGTTATTACCCCACCTCATGAACCCGGTAGGTGAAATTAATCCCCGCTGAAACATCATTACGTGCCACAAAAATATCATTCAATGCCACAGGTAAGAAAATACATATTGACCAGGATTTGAAAAATGACAGCTGTCATGTTCATGAGGTGGTGTGAAAAAATGGCTATGTTGAAAATCTGAGATGAAAATATTTAAAATTACCAAAGTTTATGAGTGAGCATAGAAAAGTTCAACATGCGCTCGTAATGTCAATTTTACATATTTGGAACCCACATTTTTCAATATAGCCTTCTTATGATGCTACCTCATGAACAAGGGCAGTAAAAATTTTCAAATCCCAACTGAAAGATGATTTTGCAAAGTGACAGCAAAATTGTCTTTTGGACCACATTTGTATAATTCCACTGCCACTGGTCATGAGTTGGGGGGTCCCAAAAAGGGCATGTTGATAACCGAGGGACTGTTTTCTTTTTTGCAAGTTGGGAGGGGGCAGATTGCCGATGGACTTTATATAAAAAAAAAAGAAAGAAAGATCAATGATGCATGGTTTTCTTTATTGTTTGAGATTTAATCTGTCACTGGGGATTGGGCACCCCAGTGTCAGGATGTTTGGTGGCACTGGGGGTGGGCACCCCAATGCTGCCACATGTGTGCAGAATGGGGGTTAGTGACCTGGAGGGTAGAGGGGCAAGAGAAGCAGTACTAGGGGTGGACATCCTGGTTCACCTATTGTTAAAAAAATAAAGAAATGGGACAGGTGACCTAGAGAAGGGGGGGGTAAAGAAATGGTACTGAGGTGGGTACCCCAGTGCAGCTGACAGTAGAGATTATCGGACCACCGCTACATGATGCATACATCTTTCGTGAATATAGCGCCATTGTGCCTACTGTTAATGTTGGTACTTAAGAGCTAGTTTATTTGAGTTGAGGGCGGCGCCTCCCACACCCCTTGTTTTTTTTTTATCTTTTTGTATGGGGGTGTTGAGGGTGAAGACCACCAACTCAAATAAACTACTAAAAAATAACCCAAGACTAATATGAGAAAGAAGTGTAACTTGACCTCACGCTAATAGTGTAGGTCCTTCGGTGGTCTGATAATCTCCACTATCTCCCCCCAGTCTACTTAACTACTGTATATAAAATAGAAGGGAATAATCTGTGAATATATAACATACCAGAGGGTGCTGATGGAACAGACATGGCATCTTTCATTAAAAAACGTTTTAAAATCAGCCCTGGCCCTACCACAAGACTCCATACTTGAAATTGACTGCGTGCATTGGGACCTAAACCAGCACTGAACAGTTGAACATGCTCCATCATAATTCACTTCCTGCGGTTCACTGACAAGGAGAAGGTTCTGCACACTGCATGGCAACAAAAGATAGTTAAATCTGAGGCACACGCATATTCTTTGACAATGATTACTCTCCTATGATCACTGCACAAAGGAGGGCTTACAAACCAATTGTGAGAACTCTTACCAAGCAGAACATTTGATTCTGGACTCCGTACCCAGCCCGCCTAGTGGTCCACCTGGAAGGGTGCATGAAAATATACAATAATGCAACTTCAGCATTTGATGATCTTCATAAACATGATATTAAACCGGACACAATCACACATCCAGCAGCCTCCAGTACCATCACTGCTAAACTTTCTCGGAAAGCTTGGACTGTCCAAGGGCCGCAAAGCAGACTACTGTCCCACGTCGCCAACAGTCAATGGATGCTATTTAGGACATTGTTCATTCATGCTGTACCTGGAAAATCTTTCAATAAATATTATATTTACAAAAGAAAGCTATATAAAAAAACAATTAGATAGACAGACAGACACATATATAGGTAGATAGCTATAAGGTCCACATGCAGTTCTTTCATAAGAGCACACAAAAGAACAGTGGTTCTTTTGTTTGACCACATGAGAGAACTGTGAAAAAATTAATCCCTTCCCCTTTCTTTCATGTCCCAGCCTTCTTCTTTCATGAGTCTTGAAAGAACTCATAAAAGAAGAATCACAGCTCATGAAAGAAGATGGTGGACTTTGTTTTTTTCCCATTGTTCTTTTGTGAGCCTACGTTCTTCTTTCATGATCATTAAAGAACTCATGAAAGAAAAATCTTGGCTCACAAAAGAAGATGTTGAATTTAGTTTATTTTTTTCATAGCTGTTTCATGAGCGGAGATTCATTTTTCATGAGTTCTTTTGTGATCACAAAAGAAGAAGGTCAGGTCATGAAAGAAGAATGGAAAAAAATTAAGTCCGCCATCTTCTTTCATGAGACGAGATTCTTTCATGAGATGAAAGTCTTCGTTCATGAAACTCATGAAAGAAGAAATTTTACTCATGAAACAAGTCTCAGTAAGGACTTTGGGATGTCCAAAAAACATATTTCAGGGTTGCTTTTGGAAAAACAAACTCCAGAATGGAATTAAATGGGTCCTGTTTAGCTAGATGCATGTGTTTGTTTTTTTCCATGACATAATTTTTATGAGTTTTCAAATTTTTTTAAACAGAAACAAGATGACAGTTATACGAAATACGTTTTTTTCACCACGAAAGAAGAATTTCGACTTACGACAGAAGATTCTTCTTTCGTGAGCAGGAAATTCTTCTTTCGTATGAAACATCTATCTGAAAGACCCTACCAAACATGCTCAGAAACAACATTTCTGATTCTTACAACTCTGGAATGAAATCATATGTTTTTTCACCAAACCAATGAAAGGCACTTTTCTAGGGCAAGCCTTTTCTAACCTGAACATTTCAGAACAAAATTCCAAACTATCTGGGCTGTAGATGGCAATAAAAAAACTGCAGAAAACACCAATTATTTTCCTAAAATTGTACTGTCTGGATTTCAGAATACACACATGCAACCAGATTGAAACTTGCCATATCAAGAGACCTTGCCCCCCAGACCACGCATGCAATTCTGTTGAATGGTGGCTAAGCAATTAAGGTGCAAAGTTAGGGATTTGACATTAAGCGGCCTATTCAACCCTAACTATAGTGGTGCGATATATATACACACACAACAGGAGTGGGGGTAAAAATGACAAGATAAAGAAGATAGCTTAGTAGGCCTGGTGGCGCAGAGGATTGAGATGCTGAATGCCACACCTCGCACCACGCCGGCGACCTGGGTTCAGGAATGAGCCCTGATCATCAGAGGTCAGCGGGGGGGGGGATGTGAATGGCTGCCAGCTGGCAAGCCCTCACCTCGGGAGGGAGGGAGGGAGAACTAGGTCTCCTTGGAGCTTGGCCGCCCCCTGGTGGAGGTCAGAGTGGCTGCATTGCTCACAAGGAGTGCCAGTGCTAGGCTGAGGGAGGGCAGAAGAGGCTGGTACTGGAGCTGTGGTGCGCACGTGGGACTCCACACGCATGCATCACCGCTTCCGGAGCCTCGGGGTAGGACTGCACACAAGGGCGAAACGGAGGAAAAACATAGGGGGCCACCATGGATGAAGCCTCCAGGCCAGCTCTGGGGATCTTCTGGGGCACGCATGGCACTATAAGACCCTGAAAGACCTTGAGTTCGGTAAGGTGGCAAATGAGCTGGAGGCCTGCCGAAAGGAGGATAAATAGAATTGATAAAAAAAAAAAAAAAGATATCTTAGTGACATTAGTAACAGCAACATATCAAAAAGTATTGTTGCTACTGTTGTCACAATGGATATTTTTAAGATTACTGTCAACACAGTGGAATACTGAACCAGTCAGAGAACAGGATTCACAAAGCTGATGACATCACAATTGTCTGAAGATGTTGCTATTTTTCTTTGATTTTAACAGCTGGTTCAAACAACATGAAGTCTTGCTATATTATGACATATGCAGTATAACCCCAGGTTAGAACTGCTCTGGAGGTGAAAGAGTTAACTCCATGCAGGGCATGGAATCTTTATATGAGCTCGTTGAACACTCTGTCTGTTGAAGCTCAAACTTAAACTGTCAGATTCTTTACTCCTCCTCACTGAACAGTCGCCCGGAGATTCCTCCTGCTGCTCGGTTTGTTTGTCGGTTTTAAACTGTAATTCTCGTTTATTTTACGAAATTTAACCCAATTATCAGTTCAAGCTCTGTCTATAGTATTGTAAGTAATAGATAGGCTTAATTTTTATTTTCTTCTGTGTGGAACTTGTAACGTCTTTTTGGTTCGGTTTGAACCGATCAGAGGGTTTAAAATTACTTTCTAGCCCTTTGAGTGCGGTTCCCAGTTCTTATCGGTTCTAAAAAACAGATTTTATTACGTTTTTCACGACCCGTGACACGTGTTGGGAACCGATAAGAGAGTCTTGTTTGGTGGATTGCCGTTAATGGGCAAGTTTTGGTTAGGCTGGCACTATGTCTGAGAAACCCAAAAGAAAAACCGGACCCACTGGGTTTCAGCACTGTGGCCTCTGTGGGGAACCCTTTGCCAAGGCTGACCCACACACCATATGTGTATATTGTCTGGGGTTTGACCACCTCGATGCAGACTGCCAGATTTGTAAAAATTTTCCTGCTGCCACAGTGGAAAAAAGAGTTGGTAGGCTCAGGGAAAGGGAGGCCAAAAAGTCCGCTGACCTGGATGGCCAGCCGGTTGGTTCCAACGGAACCTGAGAGTGCCCTCTGACCAGGCGATGCTTCCTCGGCAACGAAGAGCCAGCTCTGAGGAGCGTTCAAACTAAAAGGGCTAGAAGGTCAGCTAGTTTGGGGCCAAAAGTTCTTTCTCCAACGCTGAGAAATAGCCAAAGCTATTCAGATTGTCAGTCTCTTTCCCTAGTCCCGTCCGAACCGGCACCATTGGGTAAGCACCGGTGGGTCAGTTCCCTCAGTTCAAGATTATGATTTTGAAGATTTTTATGAACCAGGGAAGGGAGGAGGGACGAGGAGGTGAGTGTAATTTGACAGTCTGATGTGCCCATTGAACCGGACATCTCTCCAGACAGACCTTCAGGAGTATCCCCTCCCAGGCTATCTGAGTCCCCCTCTCATTTTTTGTTTTACAAGAAAGTTGCTGACACTCTGCAACTCCCTGTTGAGGAAGCTGTTGATGATCAAGAAGAGCCTGATTTTGTGGAAATGATGGATATTCCAGAGTCTAGGAGACTGTCTATTCCCTTGCATAAATCTTTTAGGAAACAGACAGTAAAAATTCTGAAAACTCCTCATTCTATCCTCCCTGTGGATTAAAGGATGGACAAGAGGTATGCTTTATCAGGCTCTGATACGGAGTTTCTATCTCAGCAGTGCAGCCATGTGGGGGTAGTGCAGGCTGCAGCCTGTGACAAGGCTAATATTCCTCTAGCCTCTCACCCTCCTGAAAAGGATTCCAGGAGGATGGATGCCATGGCAAAAAGCAGTACATGGCAGCATCTTTGGGACTCAGACAGGCAAATTATATGCTTACGCAGCTAGGTACCAGAAATCCAGGTGGGATACTGTCCTGGCCCCTAGCAAAACAGGCCCCTGAACAGCTTGCCAGGGAGCTGGAGCAGGTGGCTGCGGATGGTATTGAGGCATCCAAGGTGCAATTTCATGCTGCAGTAGACTCTAATGATGTTTCATCTAGAGTTATGGCTATATCTGTGTCTCTTGCAGAATGGCCTGGCTCAGATGTACTGCCCTGTCTGGGATACCCAGTCTAAGGCTATGGATTTTCCTGCTGTGGGAAATTCTCTGTTTGGGGAGCAGACAGAGAATTATATGAAGAAAATGGATGAGTATAGGACCACCTATAGGAGTGCACAGGCCAAAGAAAGGCAAGTCACTCCTCAAAGGCAGCATGTCAGGGGCAGGGGCAGGCCTTTACATAGGCCATTTTACCAAGCCCAGGCCTCCTCTTCTGCTTATGCCCAGAGGTGGTTCTTTAGAGGAAAGGGCAGAAGGGGTTCTAGTAAGCCTGCTTCTACCCCTCAACCCAAAGCCCCTGCAAACAGGCTCCTGATGGGGTAGCCAGGGCTGATTCTCCACTACTGGTAGGGGCAGGCTGGCTTACTTTGTCCAGGACTGGAAGTCTTTAACATCAGACAAGTGGGTCCTGGGGTAGTAAGCCAGGGACTGGTTCTCAGCTTCAAAAAATTCCCAGATGAGAGCCAGATCTTTTCCTCCTGCAAACCCATCAGAGGCACTTGCCCTGGAAGCAGAAGTTTCTGCCTCCTGGCTCTCAGAGCCGTGGAAAGGGTTCTACCCATACACCAGGGCAAAGGGTTGTACTCCAGGTACTTCCTTACCCCAAAAGACAGGAGAATGGTGGCCCATTCTGGATCTCAGGTATCTAAACAAGAACCTTTTAAAACCAAAGTTCAAAATGGTGACCCTGGGGATAATTTTCACCTCTCTAAGGCCAGGGACTGGCTAGCCTCCCTGAACCTCAAGAATGCCTACTTCCATGTTCTCATCAGAAGCTCCCATTGAAAGTACCTCAGATTAGAACTGCCCTCAGGCCATTACCAGTTCAGAGCAATGCCCTTGGCCTCTCCCTCGGCTCAAGGGTGTTCACAAAATGCCTGGCAGTAGCAGTTGCTCATTTAAGAAGCCAAGGTGCCATCTTCCTTAATGGACGACTGGCTCATTGTAGGCCAGTCTCCAGAACAGGTCAAACTTCATTTGCAAATAACCCAGCAGCTGCTTACATCTCTAGGTTTCCTTCTCAGTCTTCCAAAGTCAGTTCTGGAGCCTGTCCAGCTTCTCACCTTCATAGGTGCAGAACTGAACACAAAAGCAAGACCTTCCTTCCTCTGGAGAGAGCAAGGACCCTGGTGTCTCTGGGCTCCTCTTTCACCCTGCAGGTCTCTCGACCAGCAAGGCATTTCCTACAGCTCCTGGGGCACATGGCTGCTTCTACAGCAGTAGTGCAGGGAGCAAGATTTCAGATGAGGGACATTCAGTTCCATTTGAGAGCCTTTTGGTCTCAAAGGATGGATCCCCTAACCAAATTGATTCCAGTGACTCGAACCCTGATCCAGGCCCTTCAGTGGTGGCAGGATCAGAACAATCTGAGACAGGGGGTTCCCTTCACCCCCCAGTCTCATTCCTTGACCCTTACTACAGATGCATCCCTCCTTGGGTGTGGAGCTCACATGGGCGGCCTTTCCACCCAAGGGCTGTGGTCCCCTCAGGAATCCCTGCTCCACATCAATTTGCTGGAGCTCAGAGCAGTTTTTCTAGCACTTCAGGTTTTCTCCACATCTGTCCAGAACAAGGTAGTTCAGGCCAGAACAGACAATACCACTACAATGTGGTACATCAACAAGCAAGGGGGCACTCTGTCTACGCCCTTGTGCACCAAAGCAATGAAGTTGTGGTCTCTGGCTTACTCTCTGAACGCCTCCCTTACAGCAGTTCACCTCCCAGGCAAGGACAATGTCCTAGCAGATGCTCTCAGCAGGATTTCCCAGGGCCATCACGAATGGGCACTGGATCCCCGTACTGGAAGTAATATTTGCCAGATGGGGCACTCCGCAAATAGATCTCTTTGCAGCCCCAGACAATCACCAACTTCCCCTTTTTTGCTGCAGGCCCCCAGTGTTGGGCTCAGTCCCTCTGGATGCCTTCCTTCTCACTTGGGAAGGAAGTTTCTCTATGCTTTTCCCCCTTTCCCTCTTCTTTTCAAAGTGCTAGTCAGAATCGGATCTCAGTCCTGCTTGATGATCCTGATTGCTCCAGATTGGGCAAGGCAGCCCTGCTACCCACTCCTCATGTCCTTAGCAGTCCACCCTCCCCTATGCCTTCCCAGGAATCACAACCTGTTAACCTGTGCCCAGGGGAGAGTTTGGTATCCGAACCTCAAATCTCTCAATCTCAAGGCTTGGCTCTTGAGGAGTTAGAGTTTGCTGACCTACACCTTTCTCAAGGTGTATTGGATATCTTGAAGGCCTCTAGGAAGCCTTCCACCAGGGCTACCTATAATTCAAAATGGAAAATATTTTCCATATGGTGTGCTGGTAAACATATTTCCCCAGAATCTGCTGGTGTGCCTACGATCCTGGATTATTTGGTGCATTTGAATTCCTTGGGGCTGAGACTAGCTACCCTAAAAGTGCACTTGGCAGCTGTGTCTCTCTTCTTGTCAGCAGGTAAGCCCTCTTCTTTATCAACTCACCCTGTTTTCTCCAAGTTTTTTAAAGGGTTGCTTCACACCAATCCCCCGTTCAGGGATCCTGCCCCTGCTTGGGATCTTAATATTTGCATCGCTCAGCTTATGCAACCCCCTTTTGAGCCATTGTCTTCAGCAGAGCTGAAGTACTTGACTTGGAAAACTGTGTTTCTGGTAGCCATCACCTCTGCCAGGCACATAAGTGAGCTACAAGCCTTGTCAGTGGAGCCTGATTTCATCTCCTTTCATAGAGATAAGGTAGTCCTCAGGACTAACAGGAAGTTTTTGCCTAAGGTGGTTTCAGACTTTTACCTTAATCAATCCATGTCTCTCCCTGTGTACTTCACTGACCATTCCTCCTCTGGTGAGAGGAGATTGCACAGTTTAGATGTCAAAAGAGCCCTTAGTTACTGTATAGAATGTACCAAGGGTCACAGGTTCGAATCCTTCCAATTGTTCCTCACCTATGGTGAGGCTGGTAAAGGGAAACCTGCCACTAAAAGATTCATTGCCAGGTGGACTGTCTCTTGTATCCAATTCTGTTACGAAAAACTGGGTAAGGTTCCTCCCTCAGGCCTGAGGGCTCACTCTACCAGAGGTACAGCTGCATCTCTGGCTGCTGCCAGGGACATTCCTGTCCTAGAGATATGTCAAGCAGCTACCTGGAAAACAGTTCACACTTTTACTAAGCATTACTCCTTGGATATCCAGGCTAGGAGTGATGCTCGATTTACACAACCGTGCTTCAGAGCCTATTTCCCAAGTAGGTTCTGTCCTCCTCCATGGAGGTACTGCTGTGTAGTCTGCATATGTCATAATATAGCAAGACTTCATGTTGTTTGAAGAAAAATTACTCACCTTAGTAATGTTGTTTCTTCTAATGGAGTCTTGCTATATTATGACCTCCCCAGCCTGCCTCTCTCAGAACCTCTGTTTTTGGGATGTAGGTGGGCAGTGCAATGTTGGCACTTCTTTGATGCCCACTTCATTTCACCCTTCTAGGGTGCTTAGGTGTTATGCTTAAGTTTCTTCTTGAATCCCCCGACTTGAGTCTTTGTTTTGGGATCAAGATCAAAAAGGTGTTTTTGTAGTTAGTAGCCAGTGGCTAGTGTAGGTTTACGGCTTCCACACAGAACCTTAGTGAGTTTTTGCTCGTAAAGATCTGACAGTTTAAGTTTGAGCTTCAACAGACAGAGTGTTCAACCGAGCTCGCGCTCAAGATTCCATGCCCTGCATGGAAGTTAACTCTTTCACCTCCGGAGCAGTTCTAACCTGGGGTTTTCAAACAACATGAAGTCTTGCTATATTATAGACATTAGCAGTTTGTTCCAGCTCTAGAACTGCCCCGGAGTGAAATGGTTAAAACCATTCCAAAATAGAATTTTGGCACGAGAGCAGCTCTATCTTTGTCATTTCAAACTTGAACTGTCAGATTCTTTACTCCGCCTCAGTGAACAGTCGCTCCGTAGATTTCTCCTTCTGCTCGGTTCATTTCTCGGTTTAAAAGTGTTTTCTCGTTGGATTTAGCAGAATAGTTTTATTTAACCATAAAACTATTCAGTTCAAGCTCTATCTGTGGTAACAGTAAGTAAATGAAGTTTTGTCTGTGTGGAACTTGTAAGTTATCGGTTTGTTTTGAACCGATCAGTGGGTTAAAACTCATTTAAAACTAAAGTTACTATTTTAGAGTCACGGTTCCAGTTCTTATCGGTTCTAAAAAAGAGATTTATTGGGTTTCCAATACCCATGATACGGTTAGGAACCGATAAAGGGTGTCTTACCTGGCACTGCCGTTAAAGGGCAAGTTTTTGGTTAGGCTGGCATTATGTCTGAGAAACCCAAAAGAAAAACTGGGCCCACTGGGTTTCAACACTGTGATGTTTGTGGAAGTCTTTGCCAAGGCTGACCCACACACTGTGTTTATTGTCTGAGGTTTGACCACCTCAGTCAGACTGCCAGGTATGTAAGAATTTCCTGCAGCCACCCCGGAAAAAGATTGGGCAGGCTCAGGAAGGAGAGGCCAAAAGTCCGTTGACCGGATGGCCAGCCTGGGTTGGTGCCAACCGGACCAGAGGGAGTGCCTCTGACCAGGGCCAGACTTCCTCGGGCAAAGAAAAGCTGGTTCTGAGGAACCAATTCCAGTAAAGAAAACAAGAAAATCAGCAGGTCTGGAGTCCAAAATTCCTTCTCCAACTGCTGCAGAGATAGCAAAAGCCATACAAATTGTCCAGTCACTGTCTCAGGGTCCGTCAGACCACCACTATCTGGTAAAAGGTCGGTTCGTCCAGGCCCAGTGGTTCAGGATTATGATATTGAGGAATTTTATAAACCAGAGGAGGGGAGGAGGATTATGAACAGTATGAATGTGGCTGGGAAGGTCTGGGTGTGCCCATTGAACCGGACATCTCCCCAGACAGACCTTTAGAATCTCTCCCTATGCTGTCTGAGTCCCCATCTCATTTTATGTTTTATAAAAAAGTTGCTGAAACCCTCCAGCTTCCTTTAGAAGAGGCTGTGGATGAGCAAGAGGAGCCTGATTTTGTAGAAATGATGGATATTCCAGAGTCTAGGAGATTGTCTATTCCTTTACATAAGTCTTTTAGGAAACAAACAATTAAAATTTTAAAAGCCCTAATTCTGTGCCTCCTGTAGATAAAAAGATGGACAGAAGGTATACATTGTCAGGCCCTGATACAGAATTCCTTTCTCAGCAATGCAGTCATGTTGGGGTAGTTCAGGCTGCTGCCTGTGATAAAGCTAATATTCCTTGGCTACATCCTCCTGACAAGGATTCCAGGAAAATTGATGCCATGGCAAAAAACAGTATATGGCAGCCTCTCTGGAACTCAGGCAAGCAAATTATATGGCTTATGTAGCTAGGTATTAGAAATCTAGATGGGATACTGTTATGCAATTGGCCGAGGCAGGCCAGCCCAGCTGGCTAGTGAACTAGAACAATTGGCTGCTGATGGCATTGAAGCCTCTAAGGTTCAGTTTCATGCTGCTGTGGATGTTAATGATGTTTCCTCTGGGTCATGGCCACATCTGTAGCTTTTCATAGGTTGGCCTGGCTCAGGTGTACTAGTTTGTCACAGGATACCCAGACTAAGGCTATGGATTTTCCTGTGGTGGGAATTCTCTCTTTGGAGAGCAGACAGAGAATTACATGAAGAAGATAGATGAATATAGGACTATTTACAAGAGTGCCCAGGCTGAGGCGGCAAGCCACTCCTCAATGGCATGCCCCAGGGGTGAGGGGTAGGCCTTCACAGGCCTTTCTACTCAGACTCAGGCCTCCTCTGGCTATGCTCAGAGGGGCTTCTTCAGAGGCAGGGGCAGACGAGGGGTGGGCAGACCTGCTCCCACCCCCAGCCTAAAGCTCCTCGAAACAGGCACCCTGATGGGGTGCCCAGAGCCATTCTCCTGTACCAGTGGGGGCAGGCTGGCTTACTTCAGTCAGGTGAAGCTTCTTTAACCTCAGACAAGTGGGTTCTGGAAGTAGTAAGCCAGGGTCTGGTTCTCAGCTTCAAAAAGTTTCCCAAGTTGAGAAGCAGACTTTTTCTACCTGCAAGTGCTTCAGAGACCCTCGCTCTGGAAACAGAGGTCTCATCCCTGTTAGCTCTCAGAGCAGTAGAAAGGGTTCCTCCCCTGCATCAGGGCAGGGGTCTGTATTCCAGATACTTCCTTACCCAAAAAAAGACAGGAGAATGGCGGCCCATTTTAGATCTCAGATATCTGAACAAGCATCTTTTGAAACCAAAGTTCAAAATGGTAACTCTGGCAATGATTTTACCTTCCCTAAGGCCAGGGGACTGGCTAGCCTCCCTGGACCTCAGGATGCCTATTTCCATGTCCCTAATCAGAAGATCCCATCGAAAGTACCTCAGATTGAACTGCCCTCAGGTCATTACTAGTTCAGAGCAATGCCTTGGCTGCCACACTCTGCTCCAAGGGTATTCACAAAGTGTCTAGCAGTGGCAGTGGCCCCTTAAGGAGGCAGAGGATTGCTGTTTTTCCTATCTAGACGACTGGCTCATTGTAGGCCAGTCCCAGAACAGGTAAAATCTCACCTGCAGGTCACCCAGCAGCTTCTCACCTCCCTGGGTTTTCTGCTAAACCTACCAAAGTCAGTTCTGGAACCAGTCCAGGTACTCACCTTTATAGGGGCAGAATTGGACACAAAGCTAGCCAGAGCCTTTCTTCCCCCAGAAAGGGTAAGGAATTTAGTGGCTCTGGCCTCTTCCTTCACTCTGCAGGTCTCTCGACCAGCAAGACACTTTCTGCAGCTCCTGGGGCACATGGCTGCATCCACAGCTGTTGTGCTTGGAGCCAGATTTCAGATGAGAGACATTCAGTTTCACTTGAGAACCTTTTGGTCTCAGAGAAGAGACCCCCTTTCCAAGTTGGTCCCAGTGACTCGAACCTTGATCCTAGCTCTCCAGTGGTGGCAGGATCAGAGCAATTTAAGATCGGGGTTCCCCTTCATTTCCCCTTCTCACGACTTGACTCTCACTACAGATGCTTCCCTTCTGGGTTGGGGAGCTCACATGGGCGACCTTTCCATTCAGGGAATTTGGTCCCCCCAGGAATCTCTGCTGCACATCAATTTTCTGGAACTCAGAGCTGTCTTTTTAGCTCTTCAAGCTTTTTCTGCATCTGTCCATGACAAGGTGATACAAGTCAGAACAGACAACACCACAACAATGTGGTACATCAACAAACAGGGGGCACTCGGTCTTGACCTTGTGCACCGAGGCAATGAAGTTGTGGTCTCTGGCCTATTCCCTGAACACTTCCCTCATAGCAGTTCATCTTCAGGGAAGGACAATGTCCTAGCGGATGCCCTCAGCAAGATTTCCAGGGCCATCACAGAATGGTCCCTGGATCCTCAAGTGCTGGGGATAGTTTTTGCCAGGTGGGGCATCCCTCAGATAGATCTTTTGCAGCCCCAGACAATCACAAACTTCCTCTGTTCTGTTGCAGGCCTCCAGTGCTGGGCTCAGTTCCCCTGGATGCCCTTCTTCTGGATTGGGAGGGAAGTTCCTCTATGCTTTCCCCTTTCCTCTCCTATTCAAAGTACTAGTCAAAATCAGATCTCAGCCTTGCAGGGTGATTCTGATTGCCGGATTGGCCAGGCAGCCCTGGTACCCTCCTTCTGTCTCTGACAGTCCATCTTCCCTGTGCCTCCCCAGGAATCACAATCTGTTGACTTGTGCCCAGGGAAGGGTTTGGTATCCAGACCTCAAATCCCTCAACCTCAAGGCCTGGCTCTTGAGGAGTTAGAGTTTGCTGATTTACACCTCTCTCAGGGTGTTCTTGAGATACTAAAGGCTTCCAGAAAGCCTTCCACTAGGGCTACTTATAGTTCTAAATGGAAAAGGTTTTCCATTTGGTGTGCTGGGGAAAATATTTCCCCAGAATCTGCTGAATTGCCCATTTTGTTAGATTACATGGTACATCTTAATTCCTTGGGTCTCAGACCAGCTACCCTGAGAGTTCATTTGGCAGCTGTGTCTGCTTTGTATCAGCAGGAAAGTCATCCCCTCTTTCCTCTCATCCTGTGTTTTCCAAGTTTTTAAGGGATTACCATACTAATCCTCCCTTTCGGGAACCGCCCCTGCTTGGGACCTTAATGTTTGCATTGCCCAGTTAATGCAACCCCTTTGAACCTCTGTCTTCTGCAGAGCTTAAGTACCTAACTTGGAAAACTGTTTTTCTAGTGGCTATCACTTCTGCCAGACACTAAGTGAATTGCAAGCCTTATCAGTGGAGACTGACTTTATTTCTTTCCACAGGGATAAGGTAGTCCTTAGGACTAATAGGAAGTTTTGCCTAAGGTGGTTTCAGATTTCCATCTTAATCAATCTATCTCCCTTCAGTATTTTCACTGATCACTCCTCTTCGGGTGACAGAAGGTTGCACAGCCTGGATGTTAAGAGAGCTCTTAGTTATTATATAGAGCGTACCAAAGGTCACAGGTTCGAATCCTCCAACTTTTCCTTACCTATGGTGAAGTTGGGAAAGGCAAACCTGCCACTAAGAGATCAATAGCCAGGTGGATTGTCTCTTGTATCCAATTTTGTTATCAGAAAGTGGGCAGAGCCCCCCGGTTTGAGGGCTCATTCTACCAGGGTACAGCTGCATCTCTAGCTGCTGCCAGAGATATCCCTTATTAGAGATTTGCCAGGCTGCTACTTGGAAAGCGGTACACACTTTTACCAAGCATTACTCCCTGGATGTCCAGGCCAGGAGAGATGCTCGAGTTTGCACAGCTGTTCTTCAGAGCCTATTCCTAAGTAGGTTCTGCCCCTCCTCCATGGAGGTACTGCTGTATATTCTACTAATGTCTATAATATAGCAAGACTTCTATGTTGTTTGAAGAAAAAATTACTCACCTTAATGTTGTTTCTTCTAATGGAGTCTTTATATTATAGACCTCCCCCCCAACCTGCCCCTCTCAGAACCTCTACTTGGTGGGGTGCGGGCAACTTAGTGTGGGCACTACTTATGTCCTGTTAGCATTTTGTCCCCTTTGGGACTTTGGGGGTGTGTATGTGTACGCGTGTGTGTGTTTTATTATACTTATGTTCCATTTTCATATTATTAGAATGGTGTTAGTATTTCTGGTCCCCTGACTTGAGTCTTGGGTGTTGGGACCATCAATGGTTGTTATTATTTAGGTAGCCATTTGGCTACTGTAGGTTACAGCTTCACACAGACCTTAGTGAGTTTGGCTCGTAAAGATCTGACAGTTCAAGTTTGAAATGACACAGATAGAGTTGCCTCGCATGCCAAAATTCTATTTTGGAATGGTTTTAACCATTTCACTCCGGGGCAGTTCTAGAGCTGGAACAAACTGCTAATGTCCTATAATATAGCAAGACTCCATTAGAAGAAACAACATTACTAAGGTGAGTAATTTTTTCATACTGCATATGTCATAATATAGCAAGACTCCATTAGAAGAAACAACATTACTAAGGTGAGTAATTTTTTCTTTTGGTGCAGCACCAAAACCAGCTGTTAAAATCAGAGAAAAATAGCAACATCTTCAGACAAACTTCAGATTTAAAAGCTACAACTTGTAAACGGCTGTCGTATATATCAAATATACAACAGCCTGACTCAGAATAGGCAATATACCATCACTTGTGAGTGGGCAGGACTTTCGTAACTCACTTGTGGCTCTGCCACTCATAAGTTATGGTCCTCCCCCCTCACACTTGAAGATAAATTGCATATTTTGAGTCAGTCCATTGCATATCCTCTATATATTTATTTATTTGTCTTTCATCCACACATTTCCTAAATTGTTTTGACTGTCTAATATACTGCTTCATTGTGAGGGAATTGATCTTTGATATTTTGATAGTCATATAATTTTGATTGTGCTTTATATTGCTGTTGGCCACTATCATATTCATCATATTGTTCCTCTTACCCATTAAGCGTATGTTTTTCCCTCCCCTTCCTAGCCCCCGTCTTTTGCCATCCACCCTTTTTTTCCTTTTAATTCCTTCATTTCAAGACCCAGGAGTCCCTCACTGTGCATAACAACTGCAATCATTCCCCCAGAATGAGCTGCCCTGGAGTCTAGACATTTATGTTAATTATGGAATCCTATAATGAAATTCAAAACTCTGCTGTGCGGTCACGCTTACCTGTGCCCTCCAACGGCAGATTTATTTCTCCATCTGAAGGAAGCAGTCATCCTAAAGTATTCTCTCCTACTTCAGAGCCATTTATGGTTTATTATTTTCAAATTTGTATTTAGTATACATTGTAGTCTAGTTTTTTCATTAACTGTGCATTAGTTAGGGTGTATTTTGTTAAATTTGACATGTTTACTATGTTTTCTCCAGTTCCACATCAGTTCCCAGGAACCGGAGAAAGGCCTGCTGCAGCGTGGTTCCTGCTTTTTGGGAACCAGGTAACTAAATTTAAACAACAAAAATGTTATCAATTTTAGAAAGCACTTAACGGTTCCTTGTTCTTGGTCCTGGTTCCTTTTTAGCGAAACCAAGATGCTATTGGACATATTCTTTCTATTTAAACTTACTTTTACAGTGTCTCCCCCCCCAAAATAGGAACTGAATTGTGTTTGAAGTGTCTGGGTCCAGATTATGATTTTGTCAATTGTGATCTCTGTGTTAGATTTTGCCCTAAAATGCAAAAGAAATGGGCTAAAATATTAGAAGACCTTGTAGCTTCTCAGTCTGCCTCCATGCCTCCTAAAGGCTCAGAGGAGGTTCCAGCCCCTCAAAGTAAGCAGAAGGATAAGACTGCTAAAGATGGTTCAGAAATCAGGGTGTCTGAAAGGGGGAACCCTGAACCCAGCAAAAATAAAAGTGCCTCTGAGGATGGATCAGATTCGGTGCCTACTAAGAAAAAGCAAAAAGAAAATCATGTCGCTGTTCTTCCTCCAGAAGAAGGAAAGAAGACTCCAGTGGACAAAAATAAGATGCCCTCACTAGAGGGCATGACTAAAGCATGGCAATCCCTCCAAGTTTTCCAGGATATGGGGACTTTCATGAGTATGCCTGTCCCTCTTCCCCAGGCTGCATTGCCTGCAGAGGAGGAGGAGGAGACTGAATTTTACTATGAGGAGGAGGAAGAAGGAGAACCTATAGAGCCTGATGGTTCTTCTGAACAACAGTTTGGTTTCCCTCTTCACCCCTCCGATGACCATACCTCACACTACACTGTTGTGAGGCAAATGGTCAACACTTTCAATCTCTCATCACAGGAGACTGCTGAAGATGAGGATGAGGTGGAGTTTCTGGATATGGTGGGCTTAACACCCACAAAAAGTCTGCCTTTGCTCATCCACAAATTCCTCAAAAAGGCCACTTACTAAGTGCTGTCAGCACCCACTTCAGATGCTGGCATAAACAAGAAAATAGAAAAGAAATATCAGGTGGACAAGCAGGGGAGTGCTGAGTACCTGTACTTCCACTCTGATCATAAGGGAGTAGTCCAGACTGCCACCTGTGATTAGGCCAAGGTACTCCTTTCTGCCCAGCCTCCGGAAAAGGATTCCAGGAAGCTGGATAGTATGGGCAAAAAAGTCTATACCTCAGCTTCTCTGCTTTTAAGGCAGGCAGCATACGTGGCCTACACAGCTCAATACCAAAAAGCTGCTGGCATTCCATTTTGGCAGTGAGCAAGAAAGCTGCTGGTAACTTGGCACAGGATCTGGTGGAAACTGCAAAGCTCACCATGCATACCTTTGAGTACCAGTTCCACATGGCAGTAGTCGTCATTGACACTGCACCTAGGGTCATGGCACACGCAATGTCCCTAAGAAGGTTTGCTTGGCTCAGAACCACAAACCTCTCTCAGGAGCCTCAAAAGCAATGGATTTCCCTTTTGAGGTAAATTCTTTGATGACAAGACAGAGGCTTACATGAGAAAGGTGGATGGGCACAAGATCACCTACAAGAGCAATACTAAGAAGGAAAAGGCCTCCACTTCCCACAGGCTTTATGGAAGGGGAGGTAGGGGCAGGTGTTCTCTCGCACTTACATTATGTATGACTTCGCCTCTTGAAGGGGTTTCTCCAGAGGTAGAGGCAGAAGGAGTCTTAAGTGTACAGATGCAACACCAGCCCCCAAAGCCTAGGCATAACAGAACCCCTGAAATGTCTACATGGGTCGTCCAGCCATTGTCTGTGGGGGGGAATGCTGACTCACTATTTCCAGGCATCGGAAAGAATTACCATAGACAGGTGGGTCCTGGAAATAGTGAGTCAAGGTCTGACCTTGCATTTCAAAAATTTTCCAAGACTGCAGAGTCACAAAACCTTCACCCCTTCTACTCGAACAGAGAAACTCCTGCTGGAGTTGGAGGTAAAAAAGCTGCTATAAGCAAATACAGTGCAGAAAGTCCCCCCTCCCCCACACCTCACAGTGGGAGAAGGGGCTTTACTCAAGCTGTTTCCTGACCCATGGGAAAAATTGAAGTGGTGACCAATTATAGACCTGAGATACCTAAACAAACACTTAAAAAGGAAAAGTTCAAGATGGTAACATTGAGCTCAGTAATTCCACCACTGAAACAAGGAGACTGGCTAGGGTCACTGGATCTGAAACACACCTACTATCCCATTCCAGTCAGGGTCACTCACAGAATGTACCTCAGATTCAGGGTAGCGAACTGTCACTATCAGTTCACAGCTCTCCCCTTTGGCCTATCCTCGGCACCCAGAGTGTTCACAGAGTGCATAGCCACAGTGGCAGCACATTTAAGATGGCAAGGGGTGGTGGTCTTTCTCTACCTAGATGACTGGTTAGTATCAGGAAAGTCACACCAGGAGATCATGTCCTCCCTGCTTCTTACCACCATGTCCTGGAGGACCTGGTCTTCCTGATAAATGCCCAAAAGTCTCAAACAGAAACAGTTGACTTCCTGGACTTTATAGATGCAGAGCTGGATGCCCACCAAGGGAAGGCATTCCTTTCTTGGGAAGGGGTAACAAAACAGATAGTATTTGTAGAATCCTTCAAGGCAAATCACTCCAGACCTGTGATAAATTTTTTTCAGTTTCTGGGGCACCTGGTCTCTTCCACTGTAGTAGCACCAGGTATCTGATTCCATATGAGGGATATCCAATACCATCTGGGAAACCATTGATCCAAAAGGTGGGACTCACTATCAAAACTAATGTCTGTCACAAGGTGTCTGCTAAGAGCATTAGAGTGGTGGAAGGAAGAAGACAACCTCAGAGAGGAAGTTCCCTTCCTCCAGCAGTCATCCACAGTCATACCCACCACAGATGCCTTCCTCCTAAGTTGAGATGCCCACCTGTAGGACTTCACTGTAAGTGGTATGTGGAGCTCACAGGAATCTTGGGAGCACATAAACCTCCTGGAGCTCAGGGCAGTGTACCTGGTGATGCAGGCCTTTTCCTCCCACATCATCCTGTCCAGACAGCAGCATTTCCATGTACTGCATAAACAGGCAGGGAGGAATAAGATCTTCAAAGCTGTGTACAGAAGCAATGAAGATCTGGATCCCAGCATACTCCCTGGAGGTTCAGCTATTGGCAGAACACCTGCCAGGGAAAGACAATGTCTAGGCAGATTTCCTGAGCAGAATCATCCAGAGACACCACAAATCGACTGTGAACAAGCAGGCACTGGCTATAGTGTTCAGAAGGTGGGGTACACCAGAGATAGATCTGTTCACATCCTGGGAAAATAACCAGCTCCTTGTGTTCTGTTGCAGGTGCCCTCCCGGTGGGTACACTGTTGCTTGCTTGGACAAGGACTTTTTTAATGCCTTCCTTCCATTCCGACTCTTGCGCAGAGTGCTTTTGAAACTGAGAAGGAAGTCTGCAACAATGATCATAATAGCTCCAGATTAAGTCAGGCAGACTTGTTTATTCAGTTATTGAGATCTCCGATTACAACCTTTGAGTTAAGAGCTCATTTTCAAAGATTCCACATCAGACTAGAAACAAACATACAGTTACAAGTTAACCAGTGTACAAGCAATGGTGATAGCTAAATAACACTGCATTCAGATTGATGGACAGAAGAATGAACAAAATAGTAATTAAAGGTTACTAAAAAAGAGCATATCAAGTATATTAACCTACGGATAATATGTTAAGCAACAATAATACTTGAGAGAAGAGGGACAAGTGAGAGTAGGAGCAGTAAACCAGAGGCTGGTTAACTATGTCAGACGGCAGGCAGGGATAAGGGGGAAGAAAGAGGAGGGAAGGAGGGAGAGAGGGATGTAGTTATGCTGTAGGCATGGGTAAGGGAGAGGAAGAGGGGAGGGTGGGAAGGTAATGGGGAATGGTGGTTAGGGAGAAAAGGTTGAAGGTAGGGTAGGTGAGGAAGTGAGCCCTGGGAGGAAGAGAGATGGGGGGAACGGAGAAGATAGGAGGAAGGAGTGGTCAGAGGTTTGGGGGAGTTAGGCATAAGGAGTACCTGAGGGAGGTGAGGGGTGGGGGGTAAGCAGCAAGTTGGGAATGTGCTGAAGTGCAGTTTATTTAGATATTTGCAGATGGCGATGGGAACTTGTCAAGGGAAGCAGGTGCACTTCATTTGGTTCATAAGGTGTGATCGAAGTTTAGGTTTGAATGGGATCACTTTTGGGGTCAGTGAGTAAGATAGGAGGGAGGGAGTTTAACAAGAGTGGAGCCCAGTAGCTGAAAGATCTGTGGCCCTGCGAGGTACGCTGGAATGGTAGCTTAAATTGGTTGCTTTTTGATGCTCTTGTCAGCCTTACTGGGTCCACTGGACAGAGTAAGGAACATATACTGGGAGGCATAAGGCCAAGGACAGCCTTTTTAGCCAAGAGGCATACCTGATAGTGAATTCTTTGCTCCAGGTCTAGTGAGCCTGTTTGATGGTAGTGTTGACAGGTGTGTGTTAGTCGTGGGGTGCCCAGGACTAGCCTGTAGGCTTTATTCAGGGTAGTGGCTATACGCTGGAGAGTAGTGTCAGGGGCTGTGCTATATATAACAAGGTCATAATCTATTATGGATAAGACTGAACTCATAATTGCTAGTCGAAATGCTGCTTTAGTTAAATAGTGATTTTGCCTGTGGAGCTGGCCGAGTTTGCAGTAAGCTGACCTAGCGACTAGGGCTACATGAGTAGAGTAGGAGAGGGAACAATCTAGAGTGTTGCTGAGATATTTAAAACTATTGACTATCTCGAGAGTTTCCTTTTGCTTGTTTCTTATGGGTTTTACGGGTGATTTGTGGCGATTGTGGGTTGAGGCAAAAAGCATTATTTTTGTTTTTTTGTAGTTTAAGAGCAGCCTTGCTTTACAGAACCAGTTTTCCACATTATTAAAGTCATGTTGCAGCCATTGTTCCAGGGTGGAGGGGTTAGGGTAGTCTGTGAATAACACAACATCGTCAGCATACAGGAGTATTCTGTGTTGACATGCTTGGGGTAGTTGATTAAGGAAAAGGCTGAACAGTAGTGGACATAAGATGGACCCTTGGGGAATTCCTGTGCTCACATGATGTGTATCAGAGAGTGTGTTGACTATTTTTACCTTCTGTACTCACCCTGAGAGGTAGCTCCTGAACCAGCCCAGTGAGGCTGGTGATAATCCCGTGGTACCTAATTGAGTCAGAAGGAGCTCATGGTTGACTGTATCAAAGGCCTTGGTGAGGTCTATGAAGGTAGCACCCACCAAGTGCCCATGATCAAAAGCATCATGTATGAACCCCATAAACTCAATTAGTGCTGTTGTGATGCTGTGAAGCTTCCTAAAACCATGTTGTTGTGCACATTGCAGTTGATATTTGTCGAGATGATCTACTAAGTGGTCATGGACTATTCTTTCAAGGGCTTTGGAGCCGGGCGGGGGATAGAGATTGGCCTGTAGTTTGTATGGGTTGCCTTGTCCCCGCTTTTGGAAACTGGTCACTACCACGGTTTTCCTTAACCTAGGAAATTTTCCAGAGATGAGGGATAGGTTACAGATTCTTGTCAAGGGAGTTAGTACCTCATCAAAGGTTAGTGAAAGTAGTTTTAAGTCTAGTCCATCGCCATTATGGCTAGATTTTCCTAGCACCTTATTTAGGTATTTCTTAGCTTCTGCTTTTGTAATTACCTTAAGGTAGATTGAGGGGGTTGTTTGGATAGGATGTACATGGGGGGTTCATTGCGTCACCATCGGCCAGGTTGAAAAAGTCTGGTAGGAGTATCCCGCTGAGGTCAGTGAACGCATTGTTAAATATGTTAGCGATGGCTTTTTGATACTGAGTGATGGTTCTGCCTAGATTCAGCATAGTTGGCGCAGTTTTGTCCGGTTGCCGGTAATCGTTTTGATGTTTTGCCAGAATTTGCGGCTGTTACCCCTAGAGGTGTTTAATTCAGCCCTGAAGTAGCTGGCCTTTGCCTGACAGATGGCTTGGGTACATTTGTTCCTGGCCGTCCTGTAATTTTGGAGGTCGGCGAGTGAACCTGTACTTTTGAACTTCTGCCATAAGTGGTCTCTTGCCCTCATTTGGTCAATAAGTTGCGGAGTAATCCATGATTTGTGGGTCCCTTTAGTTTTCCTTTTTGATATGGGGACAAAGATGTCACAGGCCACATTAAAAGTTTTGATGAAGTTTTCCAATGCTGTGTCGACATCCGTGGTTGAGAATATGGGGGACCAGTTCACCTGCTTAAGATGTTGTTTTAGGTGGCCTAATTGCCCTTTCCTTAGGATACGGAAAGTTACAATATTACCCTGCAATTTCAGAGCCTTATTGGACATGAACAGAGGATGGGAGAGTGGTCGCTTAAAGAATCAGGGAGCACGAGTAAGCTTGAGATCCTCTCTGGATGGTTTGAATACACCCAGTCTAGTAAGGTACAGGTCCCAGTTCTGTAGTTTGTTCGCATGGGTGAGTTAACCAGTTGGTGGAAGTTGATTGCGGAGATGGCGTCTTTGTAGGGTGCAGAGTCTCAGGACAACCAATTTATATTAAAGTCCCCCAGCACAAGTACTTCTGAATTGGTATGGAGGTCGGCAAGGTGCTCATGGAGCACCTTGAAATCCTCAGACTGTTCCTTCTGGGGAATGTAGGCTGAAATGAGAGTTAGGCCCTTACCTTGAGCTCCGAGCATTAGTTTCATGGACAGAATTTGCACATTTTTGCCAGTGTTTAAGGGTGGCAGGACCATTCCCTGAAAGTGTTTTTTTTATGTAGATTATACACCCACCACCCTTTCTGCCATGTCTATCAAGCCGGAAGGAGGTGTAGACGGGGAGCTGAATTTCATTGTCAGGCGTACTTGGGGTGAGTCAGGTCTCAACTGCTGACAGGACATCAGGGTTGTGCTGTGCCATCCATACTTGCAACAAGTCAAGTTTTGGCAGGAGGCTACATATGTCGATGGAAGCAATGGAGATACTGCCTGACAGCACCAGAGGATTAGCAACCGAGGGTTTAGGGCCAGGGTTTGGATGAATATTCCCAGATAAGAGCAGCAACAACCAGATGACCCTGGTTGCCTGTAATTTTAAGTTGTTTTAGGGGACTGAGAATTATAACATCAGAGTGGGGATTGTTTACCATGTGTGCAGGATAGCGGGGCTGAGTTGATTGTTTGGGGGGCATAGGACACCAGGCGTCAGGGGGAGATAGGGTTAGCCTGCTCGTGTGCTGAGAGACGGCAAATATTGATATGACTACGGCAAATGTAGAATTAGGGGAGCCATCCCTGACTGCTTGCGTTATGTCCTGTGACTTATAGAAGTGGGTATCAAATTGCGAGTTTGGCAGAAAGAATGTTGCAAACATTAATAGGACGAGCATGAACGATATGGGTTGCATGATTTTAATAAGTTTGGGGAGCTCAGTGCTATTTGATACTTTTCAGCAGAACTGCAGATTTTCTCTGGGTAGTCTTGGATACAGATTATTATTAGCCAGTAGAAGTAGTTCTAGTGGGCAAGAGCAATATGGAGAGGGATTCTTTAAGAGAGATGGTGTATTGACACAGTACTGGCAAATCAGTGGTGGTAGGGGCAGGTCCTTTTGCAAGGAAAATGGATTTAAAGAGTGTTGGGGGTGGGAGAAAATTTTAGGCTGCAGAGAGAAAGCTTAAGCTTAACAGAAGTTAAATAATAGTACTTTAACTTTCGCCATTAAAGGGCCGCATAAATCAAGTTTTTGAACCGAAGCTGCAGTGTCCAATGAAAATCAGTAAGGAAGCAGCTGCGGCCAATGGAGGATCGGCAAACGACTTGCATATCCAATCAAATTATGGTTTTCAAGCCATGCTTTCTGTAGGTCTGAAGCGTACCTGTTTGTTTGCTGGGTGGGCTGGCAGGACAGAAGATGCATGACCAGCCAAGAGAGGAGCCAGGCCACTGTGGCAGGAGCCCTGGAGGGACTTTTGACTGGAAGAGAGGGAGAGAGGCAGGGAGGTTAGCTGTTATATTGGACTATCGGTTGCAGAAGTTAAGCTTAGGGTGAGACCAGCGAGCAGATAATAGCTGGTGGGAGTAGGTGAGAAAGGTGAATGTAAGTTAGAGGAACCGTGGAGAGAGCTCTGTGGGTTTGGCTATCGTTGTGATGCTGCTAGCTCAGCTGGAAACAAAGGAGATTAAAGTAGTTAATTGATACAGAGAAGGTACTGTAGTTTGGGGGGATGGGGAAGTTGTGCAACCGAGAGTTGCCTGGAGACCGATGGAAATGTGGCAGAAAAGAGCAGAGTCAGAGAGGCATGGCAATAGAGATTAGAGTATGTAAGTAATTGGAGGGAATTAGAGAACTTTGGGGGGGGGGGGGTTTGCGCCGAGAGCGACCTGGAAGCAGTTGGAGATGGAACAGAGAGGAATGAGGGTTAGAGGAACAGAACTAGGCCGAGAGCAGATTACTTGCTGAGTGCTTGCCTAGTATCACTGGGGCAGAGGAGTGATAAAGGAAGGGTTAGGAGCCGAGAGCAGCGGACAGTAGCAGGCAGGTAGGAGGAAAAGTAGGCAGAAACATGAGAGTGTGGGCAGGGACAGGTTTACAGGTAGTGCCCTTACTGACCATACACTTGCAGGCTGAAGACGGTCGAGTGGCAGGCTGGAGAGAGAGAGGAGAGAGGAGGCAGGGTATAGGCAGGGACAGCAGGAAAACAATTGAATTGTGCTATAATTTAAACTTTTGATAAACATTCTATTCAGCAGCACTTTAAATTTAGGTAAAGGCAATTAACTGTACATTACACTTAGGAAATCGGGTCAAAATCATTATGCTCCTGTTATTAATTCGTCATTTTCAGGTAGGAATACCTAATGGATAATGAATCCCAGTAGCAAACAACACATTAAGTCAACACATGCACTCTTTAAAATTTTAGGCTGCAGAGAGAAATCTTAAGCTTAATAGAAGTTAAATAACAGTACTTAAACGTTCGCCATTAAAAGGGCGGCATAAATCAAGTTTTTTAACCGAGGCTGCAATGTCCAATGAAAATCAGTAAGGAAGCGGCCTGGCCAATGGAGGATCGGCAACCGGCTTGTGGATCCAGTCAAATTAATGGCTTTCAAGTCTGTCTTTCTGTAGGTCTAAAGCGTACCTGTTGGCTTGCTGGGTGGGTTGGCAGGACAGGAGATGCACAGCTGGCCAAGCGAGGAGCCAGGCCACTGCGGCAGGAGCCCTGGAGGGCTTCAGCTGTTTTCTTTCTGGGCGTGCAGGACAGGAGATCCACGACTGGCCAAGAGAGGAGCCAGGCCACTGCGGCAGGAGCCCTGGAGGGTCTTTCAGCTGTTTGCTTGCTGGATGGGTGGGCAGGACAGGAGACGCATGGCCGGCCAAGAGAGGACCTGGGCCCCTACATCGAGAGCCCTGGAGGGGCTCTCAGCTGGAAGAGAGGACTTGGTACTCACATTTATTGTCCCTCTCCATCAAATTTCCTATCACACTTCCCCTGAGGTACAGTCTGCAGACCTTGTTTCAGGGCAGGATAACGTTCCCAGATCCAAGAAGTCTGCATCTTGCAGCATGGTGCTTGAAGAGTTAGAATTCTCTACTCTAAATCTCTCTGAGAAGGTTTTGAATGTACCTAAGGTTGCCTGAAAACCAGCACGGAGGAAAGCTTATGCCTCAAAGTGGAAAAGATTGTCCATGTGGTGCTCCTCTAGGCATCTCAACCCATTTCAAGAAGGCCTTCTCGCAGTCTTGGACTACCTGCTCCACCTACAGTCCCTGGGCCTCAGGCCTCCAACCCTAAAGGTGCATTTGCCAGCAGTATCAGCATATGCTTCAGATGGCAATGACAGCTCAGTGGCCTCATAGCCCATTTTCAAAAAGTTCTTTAAAGGACTTAATCACTTGTACCCTTCAGTAAAGTATCCTGTGTCCCCATGGGACCAGAATCTGTGCATTGTGCAGCAGATGGAGGCTTCTTCCGAGTCTCTGGCAACTGCTGCTTTGAAGTATGTCACCTGGAAAGCAGTTTTTCTGGTGGCAGTGTCATCTGCCAGAAGGGGGGACCTGGAAAAGTCAGGGTGCCTGGACGATAGACAGCATGGATTCGTCCCGGGGAAATCGTGTCAGACAAACCTTGTGGAGTTCTATGACTGGGTGACGAGTGCCTTGGACCTGGGTAGACCAGTGGACGTCCTCTTTCTAGACTTCAGCAAGGCATTTGACTCTGTTCCTCACGTGGGCCTGTTGGATAAGCTGGGAGAAATGGGGGTGGGGAACCAGATGATCAGATGGATAGGCAATTGGCTCCAGGACCGGACCCAAAGGGTCGTAGTTGGCGGGATAGTCTCATCCCCAAAGAGGGTCATTAGTGGGGTCCCACAGGGATCAGTCCTTGGGCTCCCTCCTGTTCAATGCCTACGCCTCTGACATAAGGACAGGAATCAGGAGTGAGATGAGTCTCTCATGGATGACTCAAAACTGGGAAGTGGTGGATGGGGAGGAGGGAGGGTGGCCTACAGGGGACCTGGAGGCTCTGGAAAGATGGTCTAGAAAGTGGAAGCTGAGGTTCAAGTGCAGGGAAATGCAAGGTACTCCACCTGGGGGCCAGAAACCCGGGCCAAGTGTACACCCTGGGGGGGGGAATGCTACAAGTCTCGATGGCTGAGAGGGACTTGGGGGGTGGTGGTGGATGTCAAGATGAACAACTCTGAGACTTGTAGGAGGGCAGCAGCCAAGGCCAACAGGATGCTGGGATGCATCGCTAGGGGGATCACCTCCAGAAGGAGGGAAGTGATACTCCCTCTGTATAACTGCTTGGTGAGGCCACATCTTGAGTACTGCATGCAGTTTTGGAGGCCACACTTAGAGGGACATTAAACTCCTGGAGAGGGTCCAGAGGAGGGCAACCAAAATGATTTGGGGCTTGGGGGACAGGACCTATGAGGAGAGGCTCGAAGAGCTAAATATGTACACATTGGAAGAGAGAAGGGACCAGGGGGACATGATAGAAGTCTTCAAGTACATGAAGAGGGTAAATAGGGAGGAACAGTCAGGGTGCTTCAAGGAAGGAGGAGGGGCCACTAGAGGCATGGGTGGAAGCTGGAGGGGAAGATTCAGGGGAGAAAGGAGGAGGTGCTACTTCACTGAGAGGGTGGTGGAGCCATGGAATGCACTGCCTAGGGGCTGGTGGAGACAGAGGCAGTGGAGGGGTTCAAGAGGGCTGGGACAGGTACAGGGGAAGGGTTCTGGAAGCAAAATCCAATGCAGCAAGAATATCCGGAACTGGGAAGGGAGAAGCCAGAGAAGGCGAGGGGGGCAGCAAGGTCAGCACCCAGGATGGGGGCTGACCAATCGAGCAGACTCGAAAGACCGTTAGGCCTATTCTGCTGGCATTTTAGTATGTTAGAAGGGTGAACGAGCTGCAAGCCTTCTGCACAGATCCTAACTGTATTTTTTTTTATTTTTTTATTCTGTTTATCTTCCCCAGGCACCGGAACTCTCTCGGGCCTCTCCTCTCACCTGTTCCACTCTACCGCCCACTGTGAACCCTGTCATCCTCAAGGGCATTACTTTCTTCCTGAGCCCCGAGGGGAATGAAGGGCCCAAGGAGTCTGAAAGGGCAGTGGCAGGGCTCCAGTGTTGGGTGTGTGGCGGTTCAGCACTGGGATGGCCATCGCCTATCCGGGCTGATGGGGCTTTTTACGTACAGTTTATGCCCCAGACGTGGGATGTGCAATGCTGTCCAGCCTGCAATGTGGGTGCTCCCACTCATGTCTGGAAGGAGCTGCCCAGCATCTTCCCCGTTTGTGAGCTCCTGTGCGCCGCAGTGCCACCGGTCTCCACCGGGGGCTGCTGCTGCACCAGGCTACCCCTGGATCCCTCCTCGAGAGAGGAGAGCAGTCCTCCGGACGCTTGATCCTCTTTCTCCCCTGCCGACCCCCGGCGGTCCAGGGTCATTCCCGAACCTGGGTCACCAGCGTGGCGCGAGGTGTGGCATCCAGAGCCTCATCCCTCAGCGCCACCGGCCGGCACCTTAAAGTGGTGTTTGAATTTCATCTGACTCAGTCCATTACACTTCCAGTGTTCTTTACAGCAGAATCTGACTCAGGAGACCAAAAGTTCCACAGTTTAGATGTTAAGGGTGCGCTGAGCTACTAATCGGACCATACAAAGTAGGTAAGGTCCACTAATACTCAATTATTTGTCACCTATGGTGAAGTGGGGAAAAGTAAACCAGCATCCAAGAGAACCATTTCTCATTGGATAGATTCCTGCATACAGTTCTGCTCTGTTATGGCAAAGCTGGCAAGCTGCCACCTGAAGGTCTTAGGGCTCACTCCACAAAGGGCACCCTTTGCCTCTGTGGTAGCATCAAGAGGTGTTTCCTTGCAGGAAATCTGTAAAACAGCTACCTGAAAAATAGTACATATTTTCACAAAGCACTGCTGTCTGGACATACAGTGTCTTGCAGAACCTTTTCCTTAAAAAGGTTCTGTATTTAGCCTCTCAAGGTACTGCTGTGGAGTCTTCAGTTGTTAAGCATAATAAGGGATTACTGGGGCTTGTAGAAAAAAAAACTTTTCACTGTAGTAAAGTTGTTTCTTTCAGAGAATCCCTCACTATGCTTAATCCCATCCGTAACTCCCCTTCCAGAACACGGAAAAGGTTCACACAAGAATCGGTTCCTTTCAGTTTTCTTGAGCATTACTTGTTACAGTACCTTACAATTGATACTCAGTGATCTAACCTTTCTAAATCCGTTCTGCCACGTTTAAGAGTCCTCTAAGACTCTAAATTCTTTTGATTCATTTTTGATTGTCATTTAGCTAGTGTAGTGGCCACTGCTCAGCCTAGTTTGTGAACTATATCTACAGTTAGAGGGCAGAGGTGATTGTAACCACCAGGCAGAGTTTTGAATTTCATTCTAAGATTCCATAATTAGCATAAGCTTCTAGGCTCCGGGACAGCTCATTCCAGGGGAATGATTGCAGTTTTTAAGCATGGTGAGGGATCCTTTGGAAGAAACAACATTACTAATGGTGCATAACTTTCTCATCCTTTCCCTCCTCCACATCACACCTTTATTAACTGTTTATTACCGTGTTTACACATTAACTTTTGCACAGCACTTCAAATGTATTTATATAGGATATTGCAAATTATATGTATGTTGAACTTTAAATGCAAGCAAATTGTGCACTTCCCCTTTAAGACGCAGTATAAAAGGGGTTGATTTGTGCTGTGACGTTACCTTGAGAAAGCTCACAGGAGGTGTGTGAAAACATTCAGCTGGGGATTATCAGTGGTGGGTGCTACTTCAGTTTGTTTGTATTAAACTGCCTTTTCATCCTACGACCACATCTTAGTCTGTTTTTCCCCAGAGTCCGTTGAGCCATGTTTTCTGCTTGTTCCATGTTTTGGAGTGAGGACTCCAGCTCAGGGACTAAAACACCTGAAGCAAATAGAACTGTGTCATCTGCATATATGCTGTTTCTATATTACTCATGATCACACTCTGTTCAGGTCAGATGGCAGCTGGCCAAGGAGGTGAGTGGAAGGCTGTGCCTGTCACCATGATTGACAGAACAAGGGTTGGTGGCACTTGGACACTAGCCCACCAGGGAAAGTTGTACAACATACATGGGAACTAGGGCCATGGGGGGAGGGGTCCACTAGACTATCAGGGTATTAGACTTTAACATATGACAGGGGTGATCAGGGGTTGGGGGGGTGTCCACTAGACTTCCAGGAATGTTCTTTGGCACCTACCCGGCATGAACACTGTTGGCAAATTAGCCCATAATGGGCATGCAAATGGCCTCTTAGTGCTATGTATGCCCAATAGACTCATTTTTACCCTTGGGCTGAATATGGCCTACAGGACCCCTGGTGCTATCCCTGTTTGGGCACGTTATCTTCTGTGGGCCATATGCAGCCTTGCGCCACCCATTTTCACTTTGTACTGTGCTGACATCGCCCACTATTCAGTCAGTTAACACACTCCATTAGTGTGTGCTGACTGGCTGAATATGGTTTAGAGCCAGCCATGCATTATTTATGGCGTAGCACTATTGGACAGCTCTGAATATGGGGCCAGGACTGCACTGTATGGCCCGTAGCCTTAGCTGGCCAAGCTCGGGGAGTAGACTCCTGATATTTATATGAAAAACACTCAGTCCTATCGAAAGGTTAGTGGATGTGAAAGATGTTGGGCCGGGGTTTAGCTCCACATCACCCTCCAGTAGTAGCAGAAGGATAATAAGGAGCAATAGTGTGCGAGACCTATGCCTACAAAATATTAAGTGACTTCTAAAAATTATGCTTAGGTGGTTATATGGTCACTAGTTTTGAGGTTTTACTCATATATAATTCAATGTGTAGTATTATTTATTATTCAAACAACATGAAGTCTTGCTGTATTCTGTCAATAGCAGTGAGTCCTAACCTTCGAACTGCCCCGGAGATGAAAGAGTTAACTTTCCATGCCAGGCATGGAACGCTGAGCTCGAGCTCGGTTGAGACTCTGTCTGTTGCAGTTTGAACTCAAACCATCAGATTCTTTACTCCGCCTCACTGAACAGTCGCTCCGGAGATTTCTCCTTTGCTCGGTTCAATTTGTCGGTTAAAGTACCGTTTTTCTCGGTTTTCAACCAAATTTAAACCGAAACCTGTCGGTTCAGTTTCTGTCTGTGGTATTCGTGAGTACTAGATAGGTTTATATTGTTTTCTATTCAGTGTGGAACTTGTAAACGGTTCATCGGTTCGGTTTGAACTGATCAGGGTGTTTACAAAATCTTTATTTGTACTTTTAGAGTGTGGTTACCGATTCTTATCGGTTGTAAAAAAAACGGATTTTACTACGTTTTTTTCCACGACCCGTAACATGGTCAGGAACCAATAAGAGTGTCTTGCCTGGCGGATTGCCATTAAAAGGGTAAGTGTTAGGACTGGCACTATGTCTGAGAAACCCAAAAGAAAAAACGTGATTCAGACTGCCAAATTTGTAAAAACTTTCCTGCAGCCACCCTAGAAAAGAGAGTTGGTAGGCTCAGGGAAAGGGAGGTCAAAATGTCCGCTGACCCAGATGGCCAGCCCGGTTCGGATCAAACCAAATCAGATGGAGTGCCCTCTGACCAGGGCGAGACTTCTTCGGGCAAAAGGAGAACCGATTCTGAGGAGTCGGTTCCGGTTAAGAGAACAAGAATGGATAAATCAGCTGGTATGGATCCAAACGTTTCTTCTCCAACCGCTGATGAAATAGCCAAAGCGATAAAAATTGTTCAATCGCTATCCCCGGATCCGACCGAACCGGCACCATCAGCAAGGCGCTCGGTTCGGCTGGTTCCACCGGTTCCAGATTATGATTTAGAGGAATTTTATGAACCAGAGGAGGAGGAAGGAGAGTATGAGGAAAGTGAATGTGGTTTTGAAAGTCTGGATGTGCCCATTAACCTGGACATCTCCCCAGACAGACCTTCAGGAGTGTCTCCTCCTAGGCTTTCTGAGTCCCCCTCCCATTTCATGTTTTACAAGAAAGTGGCCAAAACCCTTCAGCTTCCTATAGAAGAAGCTGTGGACGACCAGGAAGAGCCTGTCTATGTGGAAATGATGGATATTCCAGAGTCCAGGAGGCTGTCTATTCCCTTACACAAGTCTTTTGGGAAACAGACATTTAAAATTTTACAGACTCCTAATTCTATACCTCCTGTGGATAAAAGAATGGACAAAAGGTATACTCTGTCAGGCTCAAATATGGAGTTCCTTACCCAGCAATGCAGCCATGTTGAGGTAGTGCAGGCTGCAGCCTGTGATAAGGCTAATATACCTTTGGCATCACACCCCCCAGATAAGAACTTCAGGAGGACTGATGCCATGGCAAAGAAGCAGTACATGGCAGCATCCTTGGGACTCAGGCAGGCCAATTACATGGTCTATACAGCTAGATATCAGAAATCTAGATCAGACACTGTCTTGGCTTTAGCTAAGTAGGTCCCTGGCCAGCTTGCTAAGGAGCTGGAGCAGGTGGCTGCGGATGGTATTGAGGCATCCAAGGTGCAGTTCCATGCTGCAGTGGACTCCAATGATGTTTCATTTAGAGTCATGGCTACATCTGTGGCCCTTCGTAGGATGGCTTGGCTCAGATGTACTAGCCTGTCTCAGGATACCCAGACTAAGGCCATGGATTTTCCTGTTGTGAGTAATTCTCTGTTTGGGGAGCAAACAGAGAACTACATGAAGAAAATGGGTGAATACAGGACCACCTATAGGAGTGCCCAGGCCAAGGAAAGGCAAGCCACTCCTCAGAGGCAGCATCCCAGGGGCAGGGGCAGGCCTTTTCATAGGCCTTTCTACCAAGCCCAGGCCGCCTCTTCTGCCTATGCTTAGAGGGGGTTCTTTAGAGGGAGAGGCAGAAGGGGTACAAGCAGGCCTGCTTCCACCCCTCAGCCTAAACCCCCTGCCAAACAGGCACCCTGATGGGTTTGCCAGGGCCGATTCTCCACCACCTGTAGGGGGCAGGCTGGCTTACTTTGTCCAGGACTGGAAGTCCTTAACGTCAGACAAATGGGTCCTAGAAGTAGTAAGCCAGGGACTGGTTCTCAGCTTCAAAAAATTCCCAAAGATGAGAACCAGATCCTTTCCACCTGCAAATCCACCAGAGGCACTTGCCCTAGAGGCAGAGGTCTCTTCCCTCTTGGCTCTTAGCGCTGTAGAAAGGGTTCCACCCCTACACAAAGGGAAAGGATTGTACTCCAGGTACTTCCTCACCCCCAAAAAGACAGGAGAATGGCGGCCCATCCTGGATCTCAGATATCTAAACAAGCACCTTTTAAAGCCAAAGTTCAAAATGGTGACTCTGGGAATAATTCTACCGTCTCTAAGGCCGGGGACTGGCTAGTCTCCCTGGACCTCAAGGATGCCTATTTCCATATTCTCATCAGAAGCTCCCATCAAAAGTACCTCAGGTTCGAGCTGCCCTCAGGCCATTACCAATTCAGAGCAATGCCCTTCGGCCTAACCTCTGCTCCAAGGGTGTTCACAAGATGCCTGGCAGTAGTAGTTGCTTCCTTAGAAGGCAAAGGATTGCCATCTTCCCATACCTGGACGAATGGCTCATAGTAGGCCAGTCCCCAGACCAATTCAAGTTACACCTACAGATAACTCAGCAACTGCTCACCTCTCTAGGTTTCCTTCTGAATCTTTCAAAGTCAGTTCTAGAGCTTGTTCAGCTCCTCACCTTCATAGGCGCAGAGCTAGATACAGAAAAGGCAAGAGCCTTCCTTCCCCTGGACAGGGCAAGGACCCTTGTCACACTGGCCTCTTCGTTCACCCTGCAGGTGTTTCGACCAGCAAGGCATTTTCTGCAGCTCCTGGGTCACATGGCTGCTTCCACAGCAGTGGTGTAGGGAGCAAGATTTCAGATGAGGGACATTCAGTTCCACTTTAGAGCCTTTTGGTGTCAGAAAAAGGACCCTTTGACCAAACTGGTACCAGTGACTCGAACCCTGATCCAGGCTTTGCAGTGGTGGCAGGATCAGGACAATCTAAGACAGGGAGTTCCTTTTGTCACTCAGTCTCACTCTCTAATCCTTACTACAGATGCCTCCCTCTTGGGGTGGGGGACCCACTTGGGAGACCTGACCACCCAAGGGTTGTGGTCTCCTCAGGAATCTCTGCTTCACATCAATCTATTGGAACTCAAACCAGTGTTTCTAGCACTTCAAGATTTTTCCAGGTCTGTTCAGAACAAGGTTGTTCAGATCAGGACGGACAATACCACCACAATGTGGTATATCAACAAGCAAGGGGGCACTCAGTCTACGGCCTTGTGCACAGAAGCAATGAAGTTGTGGTCTCTGGCTTTTTCCCTGTACACCTCCCTTACAGCAGTACACCTCCCAGGCAAGGACAATGTCCTGGCAGATGCTGTCAGCAGGATTTCCCAGGGCCATCACGAATGGTCACTGGATCCCCTGGTTTTGGAGGTGATCTTCTCCAGATGGGGCATCCCACAGATAGATCTTTTTGCAGCCCCAGACAATCAACAACTTCCCCTGTTTTGCTGTAGGCCCCCAGTGTTGGGCTCAGTCCCCCTGGATGCCTTGGTTCTCAGTTGGGAAGGGAAGTTCCTGTATGCTTTTCCCCCTTTCCCTCTCCTGTTCAAGGTGCTAGTAAAATCAGGTCTCAATCCTGCAAAGTGATTCTGATTGCTCCAGACTGGGCCAGACAGCCCTGATACCCTCTCCTGTTGTCCTTAGCAGTCCACCTTCCCTTGTCTCTTCCCAGGAATTACAACCTGTTAACCTGTGCTCAGGGGAGTGTTTGGTACCCGAATCTCAAATCTCTCAATCTCAAGGCCTGGCTCTTGAAGAGTTAGAGTTTGCTGATTTACACCTCTCTCAAGGTGTCATGGATATTCTGAAGGCTTCTAGGAAGCCTTCCACCAGAACTACCTATAATTCCAAATGGAAAAGATTCTCTATATGGTGCTCTGGTAAACATATTTCCCCAGAGTCTGCTGACCTGCCCACAGTCCTTGATTATATGGTTCATCCGAATAGCTTGGGACTCAGACCAGCTACACTAAGAGTGCACCTGGCAGCTGTCTCTGCTTTTCTTTCAGCAGGTAAGCCTTCTTCTCTTTCAGCTCACCCTGTATTCTCCAAGTTTTTCAAGGGATTGCTTTATACCAATCCGCCATTCAGGGACCCTGCCCCTGCTTGGGACCTTAATGTTTGCATTGCTCAGCTTATGCAACCCCCTTTTGAGCCTTTGTTCTCAGCAGAGTTTAAGTACTTGACTTGGAAAACTGTTTTCTTAGTGGCCATCACTTCTGCCAGGCACATAAGCGAGTTACAAGCCCTGTCAGTGGAGCCTGATTTTATCTCTTTTCATAGAGATAAGGTGGTCCTCAGGACTAACAGGAAGTTTTTACCTAAGGTGGTTTCAGACTTCCACCTTAACCAATCTATGTCTCTTCCTGTGTTC
Source organism: Neoceratodus forsteri (assembly GCA_016271365.2). NCBI lineage: Eukaryota > Metazoa > Chordata > Ceratodontiformes > Ceratodontidae > Neoceratodus > Neoceratodus forsteri. The sequence goes on along the minus strand of CM057452.1, from coordinate 697,876,392 downwards.
TTCACTGACCATTCCTCCTCTGGTGAGAGGACATTGCACAGTCTGGATGTGAAAAGAGCTCTTAGCTACTACATAGAACGTACCAAGGGTCACAGGTTTGACTCCCTCCAACTGTTCCTCACTTATGGTGAGGTTGGTAAAGGAAAACCTGCCACTAAAAGATCAGTTGCCAGGTGGATTGTCTCTTGCATTCAATTTTGCTATCAGAAACTGGGTAGGATTCCACCCTCAGGCCTGAGGGCTCACTGTAACAGAGGTACAGCTGCATCTCTGGCTGCTGCCAGGGATATTCCTATCTTAGAGATATGTCAAGCAGCTACCTGGAAAACAGTTCACACTTTTACCATGCATTACTCTCTGGATATCCAGGCTAGGAGTGATGCTTGGATGGGCACAGCAGTGCTTCAGAGCCTATTTCCTAAGCAGGTTCTGTCCCTCCTCCATGGAGGTACTGCTTGGTAGTCTGCTATTGTCAGAATACAGCAAGACTTCATGTTGTTTGAAGAAAAAATTACTCACCTTAGTAATGTTGTTTCTTCTAATGGAGTCTTGCTGTATTCTGACCTCCCCTCCACCTTCCCTCTCAGAACCTTTGTTTTTGGATGTGGTGGGCAGTAGCAGTGTTGGCACTCAGGAGGTGCCCCACCTTGTTTATTATCTCCCTTTTTCTTTGGGTGATTGGGTGTTGTGTTATTTCATTTTGGGTTTCTGACTTGAGTCTTTGTTTTGGGACCAAAAATCTTTATTATATTTAGTAGCCAGTTGGCTAGTGTAGGTTTACAGCTTCCGCACAGGACCCTCAGTGAGTTTAGCTCATAAAGATCTGACGGTTGGAGTTCAAACAGCAACAGACAGAGTCTCAACCGAGCTCGAGCTCAGTGTTCCATGCCTGGCATGGAAAGTTAACTCTTTCATCTCCGGGGCAGTTCGAAGAATGGGACTCACTGCTGTTGTCATAATACAGCAAGACTCCATTAGAAGAAACAACATTACTAAGGTGAGTAATTTTTTCTTGTCTACCAAGTAGTTGTCATTGCATGGCCTATGGACCACTTCATCAGAACTTGAGTGGTTACTACGGTACTGTTACTAGTGTCTTGTCCTGATTCCTCGGACTTGCTAGAGCCTGTTATGGCTGCTGTCAGACCTTTATCTTTAAAATCAATCATCAAGTTCAGTATGGGGAGTGTAAACACACAGCTGTCTGCTGTGCTCATCTGGAGGTGAGAAAGGAAGTTTCCTATGTGAGTGTAAAAAAAAAAAAAAAAAAAGTGTTTTGCAAAGTTTTTTTGCATTGTTATAAAACAATTGTTTTTTCCTGCTCTATCAAGCACCTTTAAGATTTTAATTACTGCTGTCATGTCTGCCCACCTTTCTCATCTCCAGCATAAACATACCAATGTGCCCCCCAATGTCTTCTTATAGCTTGGCCCCAATAACTATCTAATCATTTTGTACCCTTTCTGAGTCTTCTAGGTCTCTTCTACAATTGTACATTTTGTACAGACTCGGAGACTCTTGGAAGGAGTATAATAACCTACAACAATATATAAAGGTTGATACTCATAGTCTTTAAGGGGCTGGGGAAGTAGGTAACAGCCCACCAGTAAAGTAGGTCAGTGGAGTGGGGTGGGGTGAGGTGACATAGTAATACATACTTGATGGATTTTTGGTCTTCTCCTGCCATCAGATTCTGTTTCGATGATACTGTTTCTGTCAGGCCAGTGCTTTGATTTTCAAGAGAGTCCTAAAAATGACTTCTTAAAGCCACGATGACTGACCTAGCAGTCCTTTATCAGTAGAATAAGGACCAGTTGGGATAGTTAACTCAGCCACTTATACCATACCAGTCCACATTCTAATAATAAAGGGCCAATATGGAGGACCAAACCTCTTACTGTGGATTTATGAACTATAATAATGCCACTATTTATGTGGGAGACAGTGTCGTAGTTCAGGGCCTTTGTGCAGAGTGACATCCCATTTTGTGAGCTTTCAGTCTCTCTCTTTGTTTTGTTGTTGTTCTCATTTGCCAGGTATGAGATGAAAGGTCCCCAGTTCCACTATGAAGCCCACAAGAACATGGAGCTGCTGAGGAACAGCCAGGACTGGCAGTCTGTCTATAACTACAGGGAGGAACTGCAGACAGCCTCCAAAAATTTCCATCAAAGCCTCCAGCACGTAGACTCGGAGTCCATTTAATATGGTGAAAAGGGCACAGGATCAGAGAATCCTAAAAGAACATCTGCAGTTCTGGAACTGGATTGGATTAGGTGCACAGGAACCTTCAAGAAGTTATGAATTGGATAAATCCAGCAATAAACATCTTTGGCCAATCTGAATACTACTACCTCCAAGTTTTGATCAAATGGACATTATCTCCCTTTGCACTACATCCCAAGACAATCAAAATGTGATTCTGGCTTCAACGTTGATAGATTAAATGAAATCACTTGCACATTGCTGTTGCTTGTTCGGTATTGACCCCCTGAATATTGAGTGTGCTTGGTGCATCCGGATTTTACTACGGGATAGAATGGCAAAGTGATCCTTTGGACCTGGTGTTCACATTCGGTAACCTGATTCAACACAGTCCACCCTCCATCCTTCAACCCAGTTCATTGAGGGCTGGGGCCTCCCAGTATACAGGCTCATTCAGTGTCATTGCACGAGCTTGTATAATGGGAAATCTAAACAAACTGACATAGATAACTCTAGCTATGACAAAAACAACAAGAAAACAGTCTCACTGTCCTTTAGTCTACATCTGCATTAGCTGTTTGTCTACTTCTAACAGAAATCCATGTATATATTTATAAAACAGGTGACAAAATCCTAGCAACTTGATTGGCCAAGAGCATCATGTGACTGTGTGGTTGTCACAGTATAGCCGGACACTTCAGATATCATGGCAGAGATTTCATTAAATATGTTGCCTTTTTATTGTTTTGACTATTTTATCAGAAGAATGATGCACTTCAAAGTGCTGTGTTGTGCCAGACACAAGGACACATCCAGAGGTTGAAAACACTCAGTTGTGCCTCACGCCTCATAGTACTGGAGCTATCTGCATGTGGCAGCACAACTGGACATCTTGATGTGTGTTTTACTATTTACACACTGTATAGGAATGTGTGTAACACTACTGGAGATTAAAAAAAAAAACACACAGATATCAAGTGATATGTTTCTACCAATATATCGCTTGTTAATGATGTCACAATTAAAAAATATCACTAGTTAATGTCACAGTCAAACAATATCACTATTTCACTAGTCAAACACATCTTACTCAGACTTCCTAATTGACTAATTGCACTGAACATTTTCAGTGGCATGTCCTCTGGCCAAAAATGCTGAAATGCCAAAAATATAGAAATGTTGCTAGCTCTTTAACTGTACAAGAAATACTGTGCAGCACAGTGTTATATACTGTACATCCAGTATGTGCTGGCTTAATACAAGATATCAGAACTATTTTCATTCAGTCTTGGCTTTGCTACTCGTGAGGTCAGAGGTCAAGTACAACTCATGAATATATTTCTGATATTTTCTATTAAGCCTGCACATATCCCATATTTATACAACACCATTGGAGATACAACTGGCAAGACAACAAGTTAATATCTTTGTATCTAATGTCAAGATAATATGATTTCTTGTTTGCGTTATCATAACTGATATCTTGTAGGTTAGGTATATTACAACAGAATAATGAACCTGAGCAAATTTTACATTGTTGGTGACATCACATTTGATTAGTACAGCACTGAAGCTGCTGTTTGAATCAAAGAGAAGCAGTTAAGTCTTCATACAAACAGATTATAATTAGTAAACTGGTATTGCATGACTGTGTGTGCACTGTTTCAAAGTACAGGTTATCTTCATTTGTGAGGGGGCAGGACTTTCCTAACTCACTTGTGGCTAGGGACAGCGCTAGATAGGGAAAAAAGAGAAAAAGTTGCAGACTGCTCAGAAATGACACACCTTCCACTTGACAGTGGGTCATTAGCAATGCACCTTTGTCGGTAACAATAGCTGAAAGATGGAAATGTGAACAATAAGAAAGTATTTTTTCTTGACACATTTGATTCTGTACTGGTAATATTTGTACTTTCAGTTAGGTTTTGACCCAGCCATTTCTCATTTTGACCCACATTTTTTACACAGTTGGGTCTAATTTGACCCAAGTTCCCCTGCTCTGTCAGGCTCAGCCGCTTGTGAGTTAAGAGGTGAGTGTGAATTATAGGGGTGCAGTAGCACCATTAAAGTTATGGTTGAGTAAGCTGTTCAAAGTTAAACCCCTAACTTTGCACCTTAATAGCTTTGGCAGCATTTGATGAAATCAGCTGAAATTTTTATGTGTTGTCTAGGAGGCAAGATCTAAATCTGTGGAAAGTTTTGTGACGGCAGCTTATGCAGTTTCTGAGATCTACGTACATCATTTGTCTGGAGATGTCTATTTTTTTTTTTATACTTAACATGGGATTTTTTTTGCTCTCACCTGTGGCCCACATGGAATGACATTTTTTCCCCAAATTTTCAAGGTACAGGCATGATGTCCTAAGATAGTGCTTTTGAAAGGTTTCATGAAAAAAATATTAAATGATTCCAGAATTATAAGGCTTTAAAGTTTTGTGTTTTTTTCTGTTCTGAGCATGCACAGTAGGGTTCTTAGGATAACGCTCTGATGCACCCAAAAAGTCTGTGTCGCAAGACTGTTTTTGGTTTCTCACCACTTGCTTCTCATAGCAGAAAACATTTTTTTTTTTAAACAACAGGAAATCTTACTGTATTCTGACTTATGCAGTATGGTCTCACCATAGGACTGTCCCAGAGCTGAAATGGTTACTAGAACCTATGCAAATAATGGAATGCTAGGCTCGAGCTCGGTTTTTAAATCACTGTCCCTGGTAAACAGCTTCTAAACCGTCAGATTCTTTACTCCGCTTGCCTCAGTAAGATGTCTCCGGAGAGCTCTCCTTCATCTCTTGAAGAAAGTTTATTTTCTTGTTTTTTTCACTAGTAAATTTATTTTATTGGTATTCTTTTCACTGTCCTTGGTTTTCAGGTAGTAATTGTTTAGATTTTAGTTCATTTAGGGTAAGTAGTCATTTTTATGTTGCTTGCACGCATGTGCAAGAAACATAGTGCCATCATTGGAGATTTCGGAGGTGTGTCACCTCCTCCTCCAATTCAGTCAGTGAGCTGGCAGGCGCGTTTCTGGGAAGCCAATGCATTTTGGAGCTGTCTTGACACGCTCAAATGCAGTGGCATACAGTTGAAAGGGGAACTACACTCAGTGAGCAGAGATAAGAAGCGTATTCCCCCACACGCAGGCGCAAGCGCCGCCTCAAGACTCCACTGTGTAGCCGACAGGGTGCCCAATCCCCGCCGGGCTGAGCTGCGCCTCTCCCTCCCCAGTTAGGTGCCACGCTGGGAGCCCACCCCAACGTGGTAATCAGTCCTTTGGCCGACGGGGGTGCCCAATCCCTGTCGGCTGAAGGCCCCTCCAACGTCCTTATGCCATGTTGGGAGCCTACCCCAGTGTGGCAAATGGTCCCACGATGTCTTTTTAAAATTTTTACCTGAAAACGAACGGTTCCCGCCGCTGCCTCCCGACCCTCCCACAACCCGCACCCACCCACTGCGCCCCCAGCCTCCCCACGCCCCCCTCACCCCATACTTACCTCCAGACTCTGGCGCAACGATCTTTGGTGGACCGGGAACACGTCTGCACTCTTCAAAGCCGACCGCGAACTGAGGAAATGCCGGTAAGCTGTATAATGGGCTAGATGGGGTTTCAACTTTGTTGCATATCTCAGGTATTTTTGGGATTTTTCACTAATTAACATGGTTTTAGACCCTTCTTCCTGAATGATGTCATTGTTATGAAAGAGTTTCGGGCCTGAAGGGTGATTTCGCAGTGACCGCGAAATCACCTTTGGGCCCGATCACCGCCATGACAGTGACATCGTTCATGAGAAGGGGTCCTAAAACCCCATTTTGAAAATTTGGTGCCAAAATTCCAAAATGACTGTTTTATCTAGTATGCTATGCAGTTCTACGCAGGCTCATAAGTTCGCAAATTTCAATATTTTCACTCCAGATTTTCAACATTGCCATTTTACCACACCTTCTTATGAGTAGTATAGCTGTCATTTTCACATCTCACCAAAATGTGTTTCCACCATGTAGTGCAGAATGGCTGCAGTTGGTGTGCTAAATCAATGTATGGGACAAATTAAGAAAATCACAGTGACACTGTTCATGAGCAGAGGTCTTAAAATGGCTATGTTGAAAATTTGGTGAAAAATTCCTAAAATGACTGTTTTATAAGCATGCATTATGCAGTTCCTACGCAGAGCTCGTAAGTTCAGAATTTTCAATATTTTCACTCCAGATTTTCAACATTGTCATTTTACCACACCTCCTTATGAGCAGTATTAGCTGTCATTTTTCACATCCTGCCCAAAATGTGTTTCTGCCTCATGTAGCACACAATGGCGCAGTCGGTGTGCAAACTCAATGTATGGGATATATTAACAAAATCACAGTGACACTGTTCATGAGCAGAGGTCTTAAATGGCTTTGTTGAAAATTTGGTGAAAAAATTCCTAAAAATGACTTTTACGAGCGTGCGTTGCGCAGTTCCTACACACCCTCGTAAGTTTGCAAATTTTCAATATTTGCACTCCAATGACTTCCAAATACCTAAACAGCACATAGAAGCAAGCAACATTCAGCACTGACAAATGCTTGTTCTTCTGTGTTTCCCAACCGGGAAGAAACTGACGATCTGCTTTCTTTTCCTTTTTTTGTATTTCTTTAGAAAGTAAATTTTATTCTGTCCAGCTCAGTATAGTCGGTTATTTTATTTAGTTCAACTGGGGTATCTCCTGTTTTTTTTGTGTGTGGGTCCTTTTTACCGGGCTAACCCTTGGGCTATTATCCTTAAAATGTCAGGGTAATTCCTGTGAATTCCATTCTGTCTAAACAACCAAAAAAAGAAAGAAAGAAATTTAAGTTTTGTGGCTGGGTTATGGCATAGAAGCCTAAGAAATGAACAGGACCCACAGGTTTCCAGCACTGTACCGAGTACGGGAAACTTTTTGCCAAAGTAGATCCTCATCTGATTTGTTTATTCTGTCTGGGGCTTGACCACCTTCAGACAGATTGTGAAATCAGTGCCAATATCCCCCAGTCCACCCTTGAAAGAAGGCAGAAAAGGTTAAGGGGAAAAAATGGGCGAGAAGGCTGCTAATCCAGCCGATGAGCATCCGACTGAACCGGAGGGGCTGTCCTGTGACAGGGGCGATAGCTCTGCTGAGAAAAGAACCATGGATAAGGTTGCTGAACCAGCCATCGTGGTTAAAAAGAAAAGAAAAGAGAAGCACCAGGAATCACAACCGAAACCAACCACGGTTCTTTCTGCAGAGGAAATTGCTAATGCGATTCGGATAATTCAGTCTTTGCAGTCCTCAATTCCGGTTAATCCTCAATCAGTTCCCAGAACTCCCGATTCACAGGCCCTTGGTTCAAATGACCAAGGTTACCTAGGTGAGGAGCCTTTTCCATATACTGGTTATGGGGATGAACCAGATGATGAAGATGAGGATGAGGACTATGGGGATCTTATAGAACCTGATATCTCTCCAGACCCTCATAGACTAGACTCCCCTGATAAGGGAAATGAGTATTTTTCTTCCTACTTTGCTTTTGTGAAGCAAGTAGCCCATTCTTTTGACCTCCCAGCCCAAGAATCAGTTGAGGATGAGGAGGAAAAAGACTATAAAGAAATGATGGACATCCCCCCCATCAAAAAGGTTGCTGCTTCCATTTCGTAAGTCCCTAAGAAAGCAGACCATGAGGATTCTGCAGACACTCACTTCTATTCCATCTACAGACAAAAAGGTAGATAGAAAGTACTGGGTCACCAAAAATGGGGTTAAGTTTCTTTGTGGACACCCCAGCTATGAAAGTGTGGTGCAGGCTGCAACTTGTGACAAAGCTGGCATCCCTCTGGCTTCCCATCCTCCAGAAAAAGACTCTAGGAGGATAGTTCTATTTCCAAGAATATTTATCTGGGCTCTTCTTTGGCTATAAGGCAAGCTTCCTACATTACCTACTTAGCCAGATACCAGAAGAACATATGGTCTACAGTTCTGGAAGTGGCCAAAGCAGTTCCTCCTCCCATGGCTGCTGACCTGGAGGAGGCTGCTAAGAGAGGCATTGAAGCCTCTAAGACATAATTCAGGATGGCAGTGGGTGCAAATGACACTACATCCAGACAGATGGCTTCAGCTGTGTCCCTGAGGAGGTTTGGGTGGCTTAGAGCTACTAACCTTACACAGGAAGCCCAAAACAAAGCTACGGACTTTCCCTGTGATCTGGTGTCTCTGTAGTGCAAACAGAGGCATACATGAAAAATATGGACGAGTACAAAACTCCTTATAAAAGTGCAGCAGTTAAAGAAAAAGCTGCCACCCACCAGAAACACCATCCTAGGGGTGGCAGAGGCAGAACTTCCTATAGACTCTTTTTCCAGCTTAAAGTTTTTCCCCAGTACCAGCCCAGGGGATACTTTAGAGACAGGGACAGAAGGGGTAGTGGCCGCACCAGCCCTACTGTGCAGCCAGTAGCTCAACAGAAGCAGACACCCTAAGGGGAATTGTTTGGCTCGCCTCTCCATCCCCAGTAGGGAGCAGGTTGGCCCACTGCTTCCAGGAATAGAATACCATTACCACAGACAAGTGGGTCCTGGAGGTAGTGGGCCAGGGACTTGCCCTAAACTTCAAGGCTGTGCTAAAGCTCAGGTCAAGAACTTTCAAACCATCTTTCCCAGCAGAAACAACCCTTTTAGAATGATAGGTTTCAAACCTCCTTGCACTCCAGGCAGTGGAATCAGTACCTCCCAGGTACCTGGGCAAGGGGCTATATTCAAGATACTTCCTTACAGTGAAAAAAAACAGGGTAGTGGTGATCCATTCTGGATCTCAGGTACTTAAACAAGCATCTGACAAAACCCAAGTTCAGGATGGTCACTTTGGCCACCATTCTTCCTTGCCTGAGACAAGGAGACTGGCTGGCATCTATAGATCTCAAGGATGCATACTTCCACATCCCAATCAGAAAGTCACACAGAAAATATCTCGGGTTCAGGCTATCCTCAGGCCACTGCCAGTTCAGAGCAATGCCCTTCGGACTCGCATCTGCCCCAAGCATCTTCACAAAGTGCCTGGCAGTAGTGGTGACTCACCGGAGATGACAAGGAGTATCAGTTTTTCCCTACCTAGATGACTGGCTGATAGTGGGACAATCTCCCCAGCAAGTAAGAGAGGCATTGTCCTGAACACAAAATGTCGTATCCTCTAAAGGGTTCATAGTGAACAACAAAAAGTCTGTTCTGGAGCCAGTTCAAATCCTCCAATTTATAGGGGCAGAACTGAACACAAACAGTGGAATAGCTTACCTGCCTCAGGACAGGGTGGACAGCCTCATCCAGGTAGCTAACTCCTTCAAGCTTCATGTCTCAATGCCAGCAAGGCACTTCCTCCAGTTATTGGGGCACATGGCAGCCTCAACAGCAACTGTGCTGGAGCCAGATTTCAGATGAGAGACATTCAATTCCACTTGAGAGAGCATTGGTGCCAGAGAAAGGATTCTCTGTCAAAACTAGTTCCAGTCACAGCCACTTTTCTGCAAGCCCTTTGGTGGTGGCAGGAAAGGGACAATCTCAGACAAGGGGTTCCCTTCGTAGAGCAATCCCCCTCCCAGATACTCACAACAGATGTATCCCCTGGAATGGGGAGCACATCTGGGAGATCTTACCATTCATGGCACATGGAGCTAGCAGGAATCCTTTCTGCATATAAATCTTCGAGAGCTCAGGGCAGTTCTGCTAGCTCTTCAGTTCTTCTCCAGTCAAATCAGAGGGCAGGTGGTGCAGGTCAGAACAGACAACACAACCACCATGTACTACATAAACAAGCAAAGGGGAACAAAGTCAACCCCTCTGTGCACAGAGGCAATGAAAGTCTGGGCCTTGGCTCACTCCCTCAAGGTTTCGCTCACAGCTGTTCACCTTCCAAGCAAGGACAATGCCCTGGCGGATGCCCTCAGTAGAATAAACCACTGAACAAGCAGGTCTTACAAACCATCTTCAGGAGACGGGGCAGTCCAGAGGTAGATCTGTTTGCAGTTCCAGACAATTTCCAGCTCCCTCAGTACTGTTGCAGGCCCCTATCAAGGGCACAGTTCCTCTGGATGCACTCCTGCTGGATTGGACAGGGAGGTTTCTGTATGCCTTCCCTCCTTTCCCCTATTGGTGAGAGTGTTAAACAAACTTGGGCTCCAACCAGCATTAATGATTCTCATCGCCCCAGATTGGGCCAGACAGCCTTGGTACTCCATGCTCCTATCATTGTCGATAGCCAGGCCAATCAGCCTTCCCAGGAGGTACAGCCTACTCACGTCCTCTCAGGGCAGGATCATGTACTCCAGCCTGCTATCCCTCAGACTCAAGGCATGGCTCTTGAAGATTTAGAGTATGCAGGATTGCATCTCTCAGAAGGAGTTATGGACATCCTCAGGATTTCCAGAAAACCTTCTACTAAAAAGACTTATGCTTCAAAGTGGTAAAGATTTTCCTTTTGGTGTCAGGGTAGACACCCTTATCAGTTCCTGACCGTGTTACGGGTCGTGGAAAAAAACGTAATAAAATTTGTTTTTTTTAGAACTGATAAGAACCGGTTACCACACTCTAAAAGCAGAATAAAGTTTTTTAAACAACCTGATCGGTTCAAACCGAACCGATCCCACGTTTACAAGTTCCACACAGATTAATAACAAAAAAATAAGCCTATCTAGTACTCACAAAACCACAGACAGAGACTGAACCGATAGGTTACGGTTTAAATTCGGTCAAAAACCGAGAAAAACGGTACTTTAACCAACAAATTGAACCGAGCAAAGGAGAAATTCTCCGGAGCAACTGTTCAGTGAGGCGGAGTAAAGAATCTGACGGTTTGAGTTCAAACAGCAACAGACAGAGTCTCAACCGAGCTCGAGCTCAGCGTTCCATGTCTGGCATGGAAAGTTAACTCTTTCATCTCCGGGGCAGTTCGAAGGTTGGACCTCACTGCAGTTTGTTAGAATACAGCAAGACTCCATTAGAAGAAACAGCATTACTAAGGTGAGTAATTTTTTCTTCTGGGCACCCCAAAATCCTGGGTGCCCAGTTTAGTGAGAGGAGCCATTGGTCCGTGTTCTGTGTATGAGAACAGTGGGACTTTCCTGAGTTCTGCAGCCGCAGCTGGAACTCGTGCTGCAGGCTGCAGTGAAAGCATTCAGCCACTGCTTTCCTAGTGTCTAGTGGCATGCCCCCACCCTCTCATCGCTGTCCCCATATGTTATGTTTTCCTGGTATCTAGTGGCACCCCCCCTCCGATCACCATCCCCTTAGGTTTCCTAGGTGTCTAGTGGTGCCCCAACCCTCTGTTCACCATCCTCTTATGTATGTTATGTTTCTCTGGTGTCTAGTGGCACCCAACCCTCCTATTGCCATCCCTTTATGTATGTTATGTTTCCTTGGTGTCTAGTGGCACCCACATGCTTTGATTGCCCTCCCCACATTAATGTGGGAAATGTCAGCTGTAATAAACAAAAATGTCCCTTTTTTTTTTCTAAATCTGTAAAAAAGAAAATGGTCCCTCCCCGATTGGACCCTGCCACCCCGACCTCCCACTCAGCACTCACCAACCAAAACCCCCACTACACCCCCACACGCCCTCTCTCACATGAACAGGTCCCACTGCGTAGATCCACTCTCTGATTGAAGATTCATCTTTCTGCTGGAACCAGGAACTGCTATATGAGAAACTAAAGTAAGTGCGGCTCAGTATTTTTCAATGGGATTTTATAACTTTGATGCATAACTTTAACGTTTTTTGTATATTTTAACCCAAAAGTTTCAACATGGCCTTTTTGGGATCCCACCTTATGACCAGTGGTGGTGGAGTTATGCCAATCAGGCGCAAGAGGTGATTTTGTGATTGTTTGGCAAAATCACCTTTCAGGCGGGATTTTAAAATTTTCACTGCCTTTGTTCATGAGGTGGTGTCACAAGAAGGCTATGGTTATGCTGAAAATGTAGGGTACAAATATGGAAAATTGGCAAAGTTATGAGTGTACATTGAAATTTGTCTACATTGCCTCATAACTACGGTAATTTAAAATATTTTTACCCCAGATTTTCAGCATAGCCATTTTTTCACACCATCTCATGAACATGACAGCTGTCAATTTTCAGTTCGCCGTGCACGCATGCACAGTGAACTTCTTAAAATGAGTTGCTTTTGAAGGGTGTGACACTGTCTGTCCAATGCAGTGTGTTCTGCAAGGGATCATCAGCCAGGCTGATTGTAACGGTGTTTTGCCTGAAACGTTCTCTACTTGAAAAGAAAAAGCCACACCAGTCATATGTGAGCTTTTTCCTTTTATCTGCAGGACACCACCCAGCAAAGCTGTTTGGTGTCCTGATCAGCCTGGCTATGTACCCCCCCCCATATCACCCCACCATCCCTTCCCTCATTGTCTCTGCTAGTCCCAACAGCCATCTTTGCCATCAGAGAGTAGACCTGCGGCTGAATCTCCAGTCCCCCTGCCCCACATCTGATCCTCCAGAATACTGGCTTTCTTACACTGTTCCCCAGTTGTCTCAGTAGAGCATCTGTCAGATGGCTACTGCCCCCCCCCATTCAGCTTTTTTTTTCTTATAATAATGTTTCAAACAACATGAAGTCTTGCTATATTATGACTATTGCAGTTTGTCCCAGCCTTAGAACTGCTCCGGAGGTGAAAGAGTTAACTTCCATGCAGAGCATGGAGCTTAGAGCGCGAGCTCGGTTCAGAAGCTCTGTTAGGCTGGTTTCAAACCGAAACCGTCAGATTCTTTACTCCGCCTCACTGAACAGTCGCTCTGGAGATTCCTTCTGTTGCTCGGTTCATTTCTTCGGTTTAAAGCGCTATTTCTCAGTTTAATTTAACCACGATTTGATTATTTTAACCGCAAAACCGATCGGTTCAGGCTCTGTCTATGGTAATCGTAAGTAATAGATAGGGTTTTTTCTGTGTGGAACTTGTAAAGTGTTATCGGTTCGGTTGAACCGATCGAATTGTATTAAAATATAAGTTTAAAGCCTTTTAAGGCTTCTTAGAGTGCGGTTCCCGGTTCTTATCGGTTCTAAAAAAAACGGATTTCATTACGGTTTTTTCCACAGCTCGTGACACGGTTTGGAACTGATAAGGGTGTCTTGCCTGGCACTGCCATTAAAAGGGCAAGTTGGTTGGTTAGACTGGCATCATGTCTGAGAAACCCAAAAGAAAAACCGGGCTCACTGGGTTTCAACACTGTAGTGTCTGTGGGAAGCCTTTGCCAAGGCTGACCCACACTACATGTGTCTCATTGTCTGGGTTTGACCACCTCAATTCAGACTGCCAGATTTGTAAAATTTCCCTGCAGCCACCCTGGACAAGAGAGTGGGCAGGCTCAGGAACGAGAGGCCAAAAGTCCGCTGACCCGATGAGCTAGCCCGGTTCGTGCCAACCGAACCGGAGGGAGTGCCATCTGGACCAGGGCGAGATTTTCTCGGGCAAACGAAAAGCTGTCTCTGAGGAGCCAGTTCCAGCAAAGAAATCTAAAAAATCAGCAGGTTTGGAGTCCAAAATTCCTTCTCCAACTGCTGCAGAGATAGCCAGGGCAATACAGATTGTCCAGTCCCTGTCCCTGGTTCCCTCCGAACCACCACTGTCTGGCAAAAGGTCGGTTTGGTCGGTTCCAGTGGTTCAGGATTATGATATAGAAGAGTTCTATGAACCAGAGGAGGGGGATGAGGATTATGATCAGTGTGAATGTGACTTTGAAAGTCTGGATGTGCCCATTGAACCGGACATCTCCCCAGACAGACCTTCAAGTGAGTCTCCCCCTAGGCTTTCTGAGTCCCCTTCTCATTTTTTGTTTTATAAAAAAGTTGCTGAGACCCTACAGCTTCCCTTAGAGGAGGCTTTGGATGAGCAAGAGGAGCCTGACTATGTGGAGATGATGGATATCCCAGAGTCCAGGAGGTTGTCCATCCCTTTACATAAATCTTTTAGAAAACAAACAATAAAAATTTTAAAGCTCCTAATTCTGTGCCTCCGTAGATAAAAGATGGACAGGAGGTACACTTTGTCAGGTCCTGATACAGATTTTCTTTCACAGCAATGCAGTCATGTTAGGTAGTTCAGGCTGCAGCCTGTGATAAAGCCAATATTCCACTGGCTTCACATCCTCGACAAGGATTCCAGGAAGATTGATGCCATGGCCAAAAACAATACATGGCAGCATCCTTGGGACTCAGACAAGCTAACTATATGGCTTATGTTGCAAGATACCAGAAATCTAGATGGGATACTGTCATGGCCTTAGCCAAACAGGTCCCTGGCCAGCTCGCAGCGAGCTGGAGCAGGTGGCTCTTGATGGTATTGAGGCATCTAAGGTGCAATTCCATGCTGCAGTGGATTCTAACGATGTATCCTCTAGAGTCACGGCTACATCTGTGGCTTTTCGGAGATTGGCCTGGCTCAGGTGTACTACTTTGTCACAGGATACCCAGTCTAAGGCTATGGATTTTCCTGTGGTGGAAAATTCTCTGTTTGGGGAGCAGACAGAGAACTGTATAAAGAAAATGGATGAATATAGAACCACTTACAGGAGTGCACAAGCCAAGTAACGGCAAGCCACTCCTCAGAGGCAGCCCCCAAGGGGTAGGGGTAGGCCTTTTCACAGGCCTTTCTACCAGACCCAGGCCTCCGCCTCTTCAGCCTATGTACAGAGGGGGTTCTTCAGAGGGAGAGGCAGACGGGGTTCGAGCAGGCCTGCTCCCACCCCTCAGCCTAAAGCCCCTGCCAAACAGGCACCCTGATGGGATGCCCAGGGTCGGCTCTCCACTACCTGTAGGGGGCAGGTTGGCTCACTTCGTCCAGGACTGGCAGTCTTTAACTTCAGACAGGTGGGTCCTGGAAGTAGTGAGCCAGGGTCTGGTTCTCAGCTTCAAGAAATTTCCAAAGATGAGAGCCAGATCTTTTCCACCTACAAACCCTTTAGAGACTCTTGCTTTGGAAACAGAAGTCTCAACCCTCTTGGCTCTCAGAGCTGTAGAAAAGGTTTCTCCCCTTCACCAGGGCAAGGGTCTGTACTCAGGTACTTCCTTACCCCAAAAAGACAGGAGAGTGGCGGCCTATCCTGGATCTAAGATATCTAAACAAGCACCTTTAAAGCCAAAGTTCAAAATGGTGACACGGGAATGATTTTACCCTCCCTAAGGCCAGGGACTGGCTAGCCTCCTGAACCTCAAAGATGCCTACTTCCATGTTCTTATCAGAAGCTCCCATCGAAGCACCTCAGATTCGAACTGCCCTCAGGCCATTATCAGTTCAGAGCAATGCCCTTCGCCTCACTTCTCCCAAGGGTGTTCACAAAATGTCTGGCAGTAGCAGTCGCCACCTAAGAAGGCAAAGATTGCCATTTTTCCTTACCTGGACAACTGGCTCATTGTGGGTCAGTCTCAGACCAGGTCAAATCACACCTGCTAGTTACCCAGCAGCTGCTTACCTCTCTTGATTTCTTCTCAATCATCCAAAGTCAGTTTTGGAACCTGTCCAGGTACTCACCTTTATAGGCGCAGAACTGACACAAAGCAGGCCAGAGCCTTCTTCCCTTGGAAAGGGTAAGGACCTTAGTGGCCCTGGCCGCCTCACCCGCAGGGTCTCGACCAGCAAGGCATTTCCTGCAGCTCCTAGGGCACATGGCTGCCTCCACAGCTGTGGTGCAAGGAGCAAGATTTCAGATGAGGGACATTCAGTTCCATTTGAGAGCTTTCTGGTCTCAAAGAAGAGATCCCTATCCAAGTTAATCCCAGTGACTCGAACTCTGATCCAGGCCCTTCAGTGGTGGCAGGATCAGAGCAATCTGAGACAGGGGTGCCTTTCATCCCTCTGTCCCATTCCTTGACCCTTACTACAGATGCATCCCTCTTGGGATGGGGAGCTCACATGGGAGACCTCTCCACCCAGGGATTATGGTCCCCTCAGGAATCTCTGCTCCACATCAATCTGTTGGAACTCAGAGCTGTTTTTCTAGCACTTCAGGTTTTCTCTGCATCTGTTCAGAACAAAGTGGTACAGGTCAGAACAGACAACACCACTACAATGTGGTACATCAACAAACAAGGGGGCACTCGGTCTTCAGCCTTGTGCACCGAGACGATGAAGTTGTGGTCTCTGGCTTACTCCCTGAATGCTTCCCTCATAGCAGTTCACCTCCCAGGCAAGGACAATGTCCTGGCAGATGCTCTCAGCAGGATTTCCCAGGGCCATCACGAATGGTCATTGGATCCCCTAGTATTGGGGATAGTGTTTGCCAGATGGGGCACTCCTCAGATAGATCTTTTCGCAGCCCCCAGACAATCATCAACTTCCACTGTTTTGTTGCAGGCCCCCAGTGTTGGGCTCAGTTCCCCTGGATGCCTTTCTCCTCGATTGGGAAGGGAAGTTTCTTTATGCCTTTCCCCCCTTCCCTCTCCTGTTCAAAGTACTAGTCAAAATCAGGTCTCAGCCCTGCAAGATGATCCTGATTGCTCCAGACTGGGCCAGGCAGCCCTGGTACCCACTCCTTCTGTCCTTAGCAGTCCATCTTCCCCTGTGTCTCCCCAGGAACCACAATCTGTTAACCTGTGCTCAGGGGAGAGTTTGGTATCCGAATCTCAAATCCCTCAACCTCAAGGCTTGGCTCTTGAGCAGTTAGAGTTTGCTGATTTGCAACTTTCTCAAAGTGTTCTCGAAATCCTGAAGGCTGCTAGGAAGCCTTCCACCAGGGCTACCTATAACTCCAAGTGGAAAAGGTTTTCCATATGGTGTTCTGGGAAGCATGTTTCCCCAGAATCTGCTGATCTACCCACTGTATTGGACTACATGGTCCATCTTAATTCTTTGGGACTGAGACCAGCCACCCTGAAAGTGCACTTGGCAGCTGTCTGCCTTCATTTCAGCAGAGAAGTCCTCTCTTCTGCTCATCCTGTATTTTCCAAGTTTTTTAAAGGATTGCTTCACACCAATCCTCCATTCAGGGACCCTGCCCCGGCTTGGGATCTTAATGTATGCATTGCTCAGCTAATGCAACCCCCCCTTTGAGCCTCTGTCTTCGGCAGAGCTTAAGTATTTGACTTGGAAAACTGTATTTCTGGTAGCCATCACTTCTGCCAGGCGTATAAGTGAGTTACAGGCTTTATCGGTAGAAACTGACTTTATTTCCTTTCACATGGATAAAGTAGTCCTCAGGACTAACAGGAAGTTTTTGCCTAAGGTGGTTTCAGATTTCCACCTTAACCAAACTATTTCACTTCCAGTGTTCTTCACTGACCATTCCTCCTCTGGTGAGAGGAGGCTGCACAGCTTAGATGTTAAGAGGGCCCTAAGTTACTACATAGAGCGTACCAAGGGTCACAGGTTTGACTCCTTCCAACTGTTTCTCACTTATGGTGAGGTTGGGAAAGGGAGACCTGCCACTAAGAGATCCATTGCCAGGTGGATCGTTTCTTGTATCCAATTTACTATCAAAAGCTGGGTAAGGTTCCCCTCAGGCCTGAGGGCTCACTCTACCAGAGGTACAGCTGCATCTCTAGCTGCTGCTAGAGACATCCCTATCTTGGAGATATGTCAGGCAGCTACTTGGAAGACAGTACACACTTTCACCAAGCATTACTCCCTGGATATTCAGGCCAGGAGGGATGCTCGGTTTGGCACAGCCGTGCTTCAGAGCCTATTCCCTAAGTAGGTTCTGTCCCTCCTCCATGGAGGTACTGCTGTGTAGTCTGCAATAGTCATAATATAGCAAGACTTCATGTTGTTTGAAGAAAAAATTACTCACCTTAGTAATGTTGTTTCTTCTAATGGAGTCTTGCTATATTATGACCTCCCCCCCAGCCTGCCCCTCTCAGAACTCCTACTTTGGGTATGGGGTGGGTAGTCCTCTGTTGGCATTTATTGATGCCCTCTTTCATGTTTGGGTGTTGTGTTTATTTAGTTATTTTATCTTATTTTTCTGGTCCACTGACTTGAGTCTTTGTGTTGGGACCAGGAAAATGTTAATATATTAGTGGCCAGTTGGCTAGTGTAGGTTACAACTTCCACACAGAACCTTAGTGAGTTTTTGCTCAGAAGATCTGACGGTTTCGGTTTGAAACCAGCCTAACAGAGCTTGTGAACCGAGCTCGCGCTCTAAGCTCCATGCTCTGCATGGAAGTTAACTCTTTCACCTCCGGAGCAGTTCTAAGGCTGGGACAAACTGCAATAGTCATAATATAGCAAGACTCCATTAGAAGAAACAACATTGCTAAGGTGAGTAATTTTTTCTTATCTGGCATCGGGGTGCCCAATCCCCATGTTGGTGAACCCCCCACCCGTAGTGTCTGACATCGGCGTGCCAATCCCTGAGTCAGCCATCCCCCCAGTACTGTCCGATATCGGGGTGGCAATCCCTGTGTTGGCAATCCCTCCTCCCCCGTAGTGTCCGACATTGGGGTGCCCAATCCCTATGTTGGCGATTTCCCCCAGTACTGTCCTACACCGGGGTGCCCGATCCCCATGTTGGCGATTCCTCCCCAGTACTGTCCGATATCAGGGTGCCTAATCCTCCTGTCCATGACCCCCCCTGTACTATGGGACACTGGGGAGCCTACCCTAGTGTCCCTAGTTATGTTACTCCTCCCCACCACTCTGGGACACTGGGAAGCCTACCCCAGTATCCCCAAACATTTTTTATCCCTGAAAAAAAGAAAACAGTCCCTTGACGTCTTTTTCTTTTTAAATTAAACCTGTAAAGAAGAAAATGGTCCTCTGTCATCTCTCCAATCCCGACCCTCCCTTTACACACCTACTTCCCTGCACCCACCACACCCCATACTTACCTCTGGAGGTCAGCCGCTAGCATCTTCTGTGGACCAGGACATGTCTGCACTCTTCAAAGCCGAACCACGAACTGCAGAATCAAGGTAAGTGCCGTATAATGGCTGTCAATAGCGTTTTGAACTTATGTTGATATCTCGGCCATTTTAAGGTCTTTTTGCACCAAATTTTCAACAGGGACATTTTGGGACCCCACCTAATAAACACTGGCACTGTCATTTTGTTACTTGGTCCCAAATGGTGATTTCACCATCGCTCTGCAGAATCCCCTTTCGGGACCAAGTACTAAAATGACAGTGCCACTGTTCATGAGATGGGGTCCCAAAAAGCCCATGTTGAAAATTTGGTGAACAAATTCCCCAAAATGGCCGCATTACAAGCGTAAGTTACGTAGTTTCTATGCAGGAACATAAATTTGCAGATTTTTAATATTTTCACTCCAACTTGTCAACATGTAGATTTCTGTCACACCACCTCATGAACCGTACAGCTGTCATTTCTCACATCCTGCCCCAAATATGTTTTCGCACCTGTGGTGCAGAATGGCGTGATCCTTGTGTAAAATCACCTTTTTGTGGCTGAGTAATGAAATAACAGTGCCACTGTTCGTGAGGTGGGGTCCCAAAAAGCCCCTGTTGAAAGTTTGGAGCAAAAATACCAAAAAACGCCCAAGTTACGTGCACTCATTGACATTTTCCTACGCATGCATGTGATTTGTCAGTTTCTCATATTTTCACTCCCAATTTTCAACATGACCATTTTTTCACACCACCTCATGAACACTACAGCTGTCATTTCTCACATTCTGCCCAAAATGACTTTCCGCATCTGTGGTGCAGAATGAAGTTTTGCCACGGATTAAGGCATTTTCACCTATGAGATTTATGAGGTAAGGTGCTAAGACGACTTTCAAACAGCATGAAGTCTTGCTCTATTATGACTATTGCAGTTTGTCCCACCATTAGAACTGCTCTGAAGGTGAAAGAGTTAACTTCCATGCCAGGCATGGAACTTGGAGCGCGAGCTCAGTTTGAGAAGCTCTGTCTGGAAGATTTCAAACTGAAACTGTCAGATTCTTTACTCCACCTCACTGAACAGTCGCTCCGGAGAGTCCTCCTACTGCTCGGTTCATTTCTCGGTTTAAACAGTATTTTCTCAGTTAAATTCAACCGCGATTATTATTATTTTAACCGCAAACTGATCGGTTCAAGCTCTGTCTGTGGTATTGTAAGTAATAGACAGGTTTATTTCTGTGTGGAACTTGTAAATGTTTATCGGTTCGGTTTGAACCGATCAGGTTGTTTTAAAACTTTGTTCTCAAGCATTTGAAAGCTTTTAGAGTGCGGTTCCCGGTTCTTATCGGTTCTAAAAAACGGATTTCATTACGGTTTTTTCCACGACCCGTGACACGGTTGGGAACCGATAAGGGTGTCTTTCCTGGCACTGCCGTTAAAAGGGCAAGTTTTTGGTTAGGCTGGCATTATGTCTGAGAAACCCAAAAGAAAAACTGGGCCCACTGGGTTTCAGCACTGTAGTGTCTGTGGGGAAGCTTATGCCAAGGCTGACCCACACACCACATGTGTATATTGTCTGGGGTTTGACCACCTCAATTCAGACTGCCAGATTTGTAAGAACTTCCCTGCAGCTACCCTGGATAAGAGAGTTGATAGGCTCAGGGAACGAGAGGCCAAAAAGTCCGCTGATCTGGGTGGCCAGCCCGGTTCTGTGCCAACCGAACCGGAGGGAGTACCCTCTGACCAGGGCGACTCTGAGGAGCCAGTTCCAGCAAAGAGAACTAGAAAATCAGCAGGTGTGGAGTCAAAAATTCCTTCTCCAACTGCTGCAGAGATAGCTAAAGCAATACAAATTGTCCAGTCACTTTCTCCGGTTCCGTCCGAACCGCCACTGTCTGGCAAAAGGTCGGTTCGGCCGGTTCCACCGGTTCAAGAATATGGTATAGAAGAGTTTTATGAACCAGAGGAGGGGGAGGATGATTATGAACAGTGTGAAAGTGACTTTGAGAGTCTGGATGTGCCCATTGAAACGGACATCTCTCCAGACAGACCTTTAGAATCTCCCCCTTCGCTTTCTGAGTCCCCTTCTCATTTTCTGTTTTATAAAAAGGTTGCTGAAACCCTCCAGCTCCCATTGGAGGAAGCTGTGGATGAGCAAGAGGAACCTGACTTTGTGGAAATGATGGATATCCCAGAGTCCAGGAGATTGTCTGTTCCTTTACATAAATCATTTAGGAAACAAACAATAAAAATTTTAAAAGCTCCTAATTCTGTGCCTCCTGGGGACAAAAAGATGGACAGGAGGTACACTTTGTCAGGTCCTGATACAGAATTTCTTTCACAGCAATGCAGTCATGTTGGGGTAATTCAGGCCGCAGCCTGTGATAAGGCTAATATTCCCCTGGCTTCACATCCTCCTGACAAGGACTCCAGGAAGATTGATGCCATGGCTAAAAAACAATACATGGCAGCGTCCTTGGGACTCAGACAAGCAAATTACATGGCTTATGTGGCAAGATACCAAAAATCTAGATGGGACACTGTCATGGCTTTGGCCAAACAGGCCCCTGGCCAGCTTGCCAAGGAGCTGGAGCAGGTGGCTGCTGATGGTATTGAGGCATCCAAGGTGCAATTCCATGCTGCTGTGGATTCTAATGATGTATCCTCTAGAGTCTTGGCTACATCTGTGGCCTTTTGTAGATTGGCTTGGCTCAGGTGTACTAGTTTGTCACAGGATACCCAGCCTAAGACTGTGGATTTTCCTGTGGTAGGAAATTCTCTGTTTGGGGAGCAGACAGAGAATTATATGAAGAAATGGATGAATATAGAACCACTTATAGGAGGCACAAGCCAAGGCAAGCCACTCCTCAGAGGCAGACCCCAGGGGTAGAGGCAGGCCTTTTCACAGGCCTTTTACCAAACCAGGCCTCCTCTTGACTTATGCTCAGAGGCGTTCTTCAGAGGGAGAGGCAGGCAGGTGCAAGCAGGCCTGCTCCCCCAAGCCTAAACCTCAAACAGGCACCCTGATGGGGTGCCAGGGCGTTCTCCCATACCTGTGGGCAGGCTGGCTTACTGTTCAGGACTGGGAGTCTTTAACATCAGACAAGTGGGTCCTGGAAGTAGTAAGCCAGGGTCTGGTTCTCAGCTTCAAAAAATTTCCAAAGATGAGAATCAGATCTTTTCACCTGCAAACCCTCTAGAGACTTTTGCTTTGGAAACAGAAGTCTCAACCCTCCTGGCTCTCAGAGCTGTAGAAAGGGTTTCTCCCCTACACCAGAGCAAGGGTCTGTACTCCAGGTACTTCCTTACCCCAAAAAAGACAGGAGAATGGCGGCCCATTCTGGACCTAAGATATCTGAGCAAGCACCTTTTAAAACCAAAATTCAAAATGGTGACTCTGGCAATGATTTTACCTTCTCTAAGGCCAGGGGACTGGCTAGCTTCCCTGGACCTCAAGGATGCCTACTTCCATGTTCTTATCAGAAGCTCCCACCGAAAGTACCTCAGATTCGAACTGCCCTCAGGCCATTACCAATTCAGAGCAATGCCCTTTGGCCTTACCTCTGCCCCAAGGGTATTCACAAAATGCCTGGCAGTAGCAGTTGCTCATTTAAGAAGGCAAAAGATTGCCATCTTTCCCTACCTAGACGACTGGCTCATTGTAGGTCAGTCTCCAGACCAGGTCAAATCACACCTGCAAGTTACCCAGCAGCTGCTCACCTCTATGGGCTTTCTTCTCAGTCTTCCAAAGTCAGTTCTGGAACCTATCCAGGTACTCACCTTTATAGGTGCAGAATTGGACACAAAGCAGGCCAGAGCCTTCCTTCCCTAGAAAGGGTAAGGAACCTAGTGGCCCTGGCCTCCTCCTTCACTTTGCCGGTCTCTCGACCAGCAAGGCACTTCCTACAGCTCCTAGGACACATGGCTGCTTCCACAGCTGTAGTGCAAGGAGCAAGATTTCAGATGAGGGACATTCAGTTCCACTTAAGAGCCTTTTGGTCTCAAAGAAAAGATCCCTTATCCAAGTTGATCCCAGTGACTCGAACCCTGATCCAGGCCCTTCAGTGGTGGCAGGATCAGAGCAATCTGAGACTAGGGGTCCCCTTCATCCCTCTATCTCACTCCTTGACCCTTACTACAGATGCATCCCTCTTGGGGTGGGGAGCTCACATGGGCGACCTCTCCACCCAGGGAGTGTGGTCCCCTCAGGAATCTCTGCTCCACATCAATCTGCTGGAACTCAGAGCTGTTTTTCTAGCACTTCAGGTTTTTTCTGCATCTGTTCAGAACAAAGTGGTACAGGTCAGAACAGACAACACCACTACAATGTGGTACATCAACAAACAAGGGGCACTCGGTCTTGACCTTGTGCACCGAGGCAATAAGTTGTGGTCTCTGGCTTATTCCTGAACACTTCCTCACAGCAGTTCACCTCCCAGGCAAGGACAATGTCTGGCAGATGCTCTCAGCAGGATTTCCTAGGGCCATCACGAATGGTCACTGGATCCCCAGTACTGGGGATAGTTTTTGCCAGATGGGGCACCCCTCAGATAGATCTTTTGCAGCCCCAGACAATCACCAACTTCCACTGTTTTGTTGCAGGCCCCCAGTGATGGGCTCAGTCCCCCTGGATGCCTTTCTTCTCGATTGGGAAGGGAAGTTTCTATATGCCTTTGCCCCTTTCCCTCTCCTGTTCAAGGTGCTTGTCAAAATCGGATCCCAGCCCTGCAAGATGATCCTGATTGCTCCAGATTGGGCCAGGCAGCCCTAGTACCACTCCTTCTGTCCTTAGCAGTCCATCTTCCCTGTTTCTCCCCAGGAACCACAACCTGTTAACTTGTGCCCAGGGAGAGTTTGTATCGAATCTCAAATCCCTCAACCTCAAGGCCTGGCTCTTGAGGAGTTAGAATTTGTTGACCTACACCTTTCTCAAGGTGTTCTCGAAATCCTGAAAGCTTCTGGAAGTCTTCCACTAGGGCTACTTATAACCCTAAATGGAAAAAGGTTTTCCATATGGTGTTCTGGGAAGCATATTTCCCGGAATCTGCTGATTTGCCCATTGTTTTGGACTATATGGTCCATCTTAATTCTTTGGGACTGAGACCAGCTACCCTGATAGTGCATTTGGCAGCTGTCTCTGCTTTTATTTCAGCAGGAAAGCCCTCTTCTCTTTCCACTCACCCTGTATTTTCCAAGTTTTTCAAAGGATTACTTCATACTAATCCACCTTTCAGGGACCCTGCTCCTGCCTGGTATCTTAATGTTTGCATTGCTCAGCTGATGCAACCCCCTTGAACCTCTGTCTTGGCAGAGCTTAAGTACTGACTTGGAAAACTGTTTTCTAGTAGCCATCACTTCTGCCAGGCGATAAGTGAGTTACAAGCTTTGTCAGTGGAGACTGACTTTATTTCCTTTCACAGGGATAAGGTAGTCCTCAGGACTAACAGGAAGTTTTTGCCTAAGGTGGTTTCAGATTTCCACCTTAATCAATCTATCTCTCTTCCAGTGTTCTTCACTGATCATTCCTCCTCTGGTGAGAGGAGGTTGCACAGCTTAGATGTTAAGAGGGCCCTAAGTTACTACATAGAGCGTACCAAGGGTCACAGGTTCGAATCCCTCCAACTATTTCTCACTTATGGTGAGGTTGGAAAAGGGAAACCTGCCACTAAGAGATCCATTGCCAGGTGGATTGTCTCTTGTATCCAATTTGCTATCAAAAACTGGAAAGGTTCCCCTTCAGGCCTGAGGGCTCACTCTACCAGAGGTACAGCTGCATCTCTAGCTGCGCCAGAGACATCCCTATCTTAGAGATATGTCAAGCAGCTACTTGGAAAACGGTACACACTTTCACCAAGCATTACTCCCTGGATATCCAGGCCAGGAGGGATGCTCAGTTTCACAGGCAGTAGCTTCCAGAGCCTATTCCCAAAGTAGGTTCTGTCCCTCCTCCGATGGAGGTACTGCTGTATATTCTGCAATAGTCATAATATAGCAAGACTTCATGTTGTTTGAAGAAAATACTCACCTTAGTAATGTTGTTTCTTCTAATGGAGTCTTGCTATATTATGACCTCCTCCCACCTGCCCTTTCAGAACTTCTACTTGGGGTATGGGGTGGGCATTCCAGTGTTGGCACTTTTTTGATGCCCATTTTTTGTTTCCACCCCTTCTTTTTGGGGTGTTTGGGTGTTGTGTTTTATATTATCTTATTTCATCTTATTTTAATTTTCTGGTCCCCTGACTTGAGTCTTAGTGTTGGGACTAGGAAAATGTGTTAATATTTAAGTAGCCAGTTGGCTAGTGTAGGTTACAGCTACCACACAGAACCTTAGTGAGTTTTGCTTGTAAAGATCTGACAGTTTCAGTTTGAAATCTTCCAGACAGAGCTTCTCAAACCGAGCTCGCGCTCCAAGTTCCATGCCTGGCATGGAAGTTAAGTCTTTCACCTCCGGAGCAGTTCTAATGGTGGGACAAACTGCAATAGTCATAATATAGTAAGACTCCATTAGAAGAAACAACATTACTAAGGTGAGTAATTTTTTCATATTGAACATTTTGGGTCAAAATGTTAAAAAATTACAGTTATCATGGCAGCATGCAAGCGTCTGCTTGCTGCACCTATATCCCGGTTCGGAGACGGCCTCGGGAGTTTGAAGGACGGCCGGGTTGCAGTAGGATTGATTGTCCCAGGGACTGCTCTCCTTCTCTGTGGGGAGGGGGGAAGAGTGTCCAGTGCATTGTGCACCTCTGGCAAGGGGGGCAAGGCAGAGGCTGGCATCATTGTACATCTCTGCCCCCAGGGATCTTCAAAAATTAGCATGCAAAAAATTCCAGCCCCATTCGTGATGCCCCCACCTCTGCCGCCGCTCCTGCTGTGACTAATAAAAGAGAGAGAGAGGCTATTGGGGGCCAAAGAGAATTGTTATAGTTACATAAATCACAAATAAAGTTCATTCTTGGCCCTAGTGTGGCTGTGTGTGTGCACAGGGCAAGAGCAAACAGGCAAAATAAGTCTTTGACTTGGTGACACCATCCAAAGGAGGAGAAAGGAGAGAGACAGAGAGAGACTATTGGGGGTCAAAGAGAAATGTTATAATCACGGAAGTCACAAATAGTTTATTCTTGGCCCAAATGTGGCTGTGTGTGTGTGTGTGTGTGCGCGCGACAGGGCAAGAGCAGACAGGCAAAATAAGTCCTTGACTTGTGGCACCATCCAGAGGAGAAAAAGAGAGAGTGAGACTATTGAGGGCCAAAGAGAAATGTTATAGTCACAGAAATCACATGTAAAGTTATGTTTGACCCCAGTGTAGCTGTCTGTGTGCACAGGGCAAGAGCAGGCTGGCAAAATAAATCTTTGACTTGTGCCACCATTCAGAAAAGAAAAACAGGGAGGAATAGAGACTATAGGGGGGCTAAAGAGAAATGTTATAGTTACAGAAATCACAAATGAAGTTTATTCTTGGCCTCAGTGTGGCTGTGTGTGTATGCACAGGGCAGGAGCAGGCTGGCAAGATAAATCATTGACTTGTTCCACCATCTAGAGGAAAGACCGAGAGAAACTATTGGGGGTCAACGATATGGGAACCGACGGTATACCGATACGGGAACAAGAGCAGGCTGGCAAAATAAGTCTTTGACTTGTGCCACCATCCAGAGGAGAAAAAGAGAGAGACTATTGGGGGGGGGGGCAAAGAGTAATGTTATAGTCACAGAAATTACAAATAAAGTTTATTCCTGGCCCCAGTGTGGCTGTGTTTGTACACAGGATAAGAACAGGCTGCCAAAATAAATCTTTAATCTTGGCCTCTGTGCAGTGTGTGTACACTCTACAAGGCAGGCAGGCAAAATAGTGTTTGTATCTCTCTGTCTATCTCTCTCTCTCTCTCTCCCCCCACCCCCCTCAGCACACTCACATCATGGGCCCGAGCAGGATATGCCACCAGTACATATAAACACATGGAATGGTCTGCCACAAGGGGGTGGTGGGAGCAAGCACTGTGGTTGGATTTAAACATGCATGGGACAGACATAAGAGAACCATAGAGGTAAAGCAGAGAGAGGGTTGGAAGCTGTAATCAAGTACAGGGCTTATGGGCAGACTGGATGGGCCTAGCAGTCCTTACCTGAAGACAAGTTCTATGTTTCTATGTTTTACAGTAAAATGGAGATGCTATTATGCCATCTGAAAAAGAAAGGAAATGAATTGCAAAAAAAATGATTGCATCAGTTATATTAAAAACAAGGGAGGTTTCTATACACCCAGGAGTAACACTACAAGCACTCCACCTCCTAAAAACCCAAGGAGATCCATTATGAGCAAAACATCTCATCAAAGGCCATAAGGAACTACACGTAAAAACATAGTGCAAATGGGCAAATCTGCACTGATTAAAGCTACGTACCAATGGAACATCTATCCAGCAATCATAATAAGAAATTTACAAAAAAAATAGATAAATCGATGTTGTCATTAAAACCCCAACCCACCTGTGCTCCCAGCTTATAAATCCAGTAGCAGATCTGCCTATTTCTTTTATATATTTTTACTGTGTGCTCACCGCTGTACTCTGTAATATGTATTTCTCACAGTAGAGCTCTTTGAAGCTAGTAGCATTCTTGCCATACTTTCCCTGGCATGGTTTATATGTCATTTTTTCTTGTCCTGTCATGTTAGGGAGTAATATACAGTATGGGCACAGCATCGGTGTAAGTAAAATTAAATTGTATTATTCAAACAACATGAAGTCTTGCTATATTATGACATATGCAGTTTGTCCCAGCCTTAGAACTGCTCCGGAGGTGAAAGAGTTAACTTCCATGCCAGGCGTGGAATCTGGAGCGCGAGCTTAGAAAAACTCTGTCTATCTTCAAACTGAAACTGTCAGATTCTTTACTCTGTCTCACTGAACAGTCGCTCCGGAGATTCCTCCTACTGCTCGGTTCATTTCTCGGTTAAAAAGTGTTTTTTCTCGGTTAAATAAACCGCGATTATTTTTATTTTAACCGCAAACCGGTCGGTTCAAGCTCTGTCTGTGGTATTGTTAGTAATAGACAGGTTTTCCTTTTCTGTGTGGAACTTGTAAATGTGATTATCGGTTCGGTTTGAACCGATCAGGTTGCTTTTAAAACTTGTTTTAAAACTTATTCTAATACATTTAGAGTGCGGTTCCCGGTTCTTATCGGTTCTAAAAACGGATTTCATTACGGTTTTTTCCACGACCCGTGACACGGTTGGGAACCGATAAGGGTGTCTTGCCTGGCATTTGCCGGAAAAGGGCAAGTTTTTGGTTAGGCTGGCATTATGTCTGAGAAACCCAAAAGAAAAACCGGGCCCACTGGGTTTCAACACTGTAGTGTCTGTGGGGAAGCCTTTGCCAAGGCTGACCCACACACCACATGTGTTTATTGTCTGGGGTTTGACCACCTCAATGCAGACTGCCAGATTTGCAAGAATTTCCCTGCAGCTACCCTGGATAAGAGAGTTGGTAGGCTCAGGGAATGAGAGGCCAAAAAGTCTGCTGATCTGGATGGCCAGCCTGGTTCAGTGCCAACCGAACCAGAGGGAGTGCCCTCTGACCAGGGCGAGACTTCCTCGGCCAAACGAAGAGCTGACTCAGAGGAGCCAGTTCCAGCAAAGATGACTAGAAAATCAGCAAGTGTGGAGCCAAAATTTCCTTCTCCAATTGCTGCAGAGATAGCCAAAGCGATCCAAATTGTCCAGTCGCTTCCCCGGTTCCGTCCGAACCGCCACTATCAGGTAAACGGTCGGTTCGGCTGGTTCCACTGGTTCAAGAATATGATATAGAGGAGTTTTATGAACCGGAGGACGGGGAGGAGAATTATGAACAGTGTGAATGTGATTTTGAAAGTCTGGATGTGCCCATTGAACAAGACATCTCCCCAGACAGACCTTCAGGAGAGTCTTCCCCTAGGCTTTCTGAGTCCCCTTCTCATTTTCTGTTTTATAAAAAAGTTGCTGAAACCCTCCAGCTCCCTTTGGAAGAAGCTGTGGATGAACAAGAGGAGCCTGACTATGTGGAAATGATGGATATCCCAGAGTCCAGGAGATTGTCCATTCCTTTACATAAATCCTTTAGGAAACAAACAATAAACATTTTAAAAGCTCCTAATTCTTTACCTCCTGTGGGTAAAAAGATGGACAGGAGGTACACTTTGTCAGGTCCTGATACAGAGTTTCTTTCACAGCAATGCAGCCATGTGGGAGTAGTGCAGGCTGCAGCCTGTGATAAGGCTAATATTCCCCTGGCCTCACACCCTCCTGACAAGGACTCCAGGAGGATTAATGCCATGGCTAAGAAACAATACATGGCAGCATCCTTGGGACTCAGACAGGCAAATTATATGCCTATGTTGCAAGATACCAGAAATCCAGATGGGATACTGTTATGGCTTTAGCGAAACAGGCCCCTGGCCAGCTTACCGAGGAGCTGGAACAGGTGGCTGTTGATGGTATTGAGGCTTCCAAGGTGCAATTCCATGCTGCAGTAGATTCTAATTACGTATCTTCAAGAGTCATGGCTACATCTGTGGCTTTTTGTAGAATGGCTTGGCTCAGGTGTAGTAGTCTGTCACAGGATACCCAGGCTAAGGCCATGGATTTTCCTGTTGTGGGAAATTCTCTGTTTGGGGAGCAGACAGAGAATTACATGAAGAAAATGGATGAATATAGGACCACTTATAGGAGTGCACAGGCCAAGGAAAGGCAAGCCACCTCAGAGGCAGCCTCAGGGCAGGGCAGGCCTTTCACAGGACTTTTTACTTCGCCCAGGCCTCCTTCAGCTTATGCCCAGAGGGGGTTCTTCAGAGAGGAGGCAGACGGAGCATGCAGGCAGGCCTGCTCCCACCCCTCACCCTAAAGCCCCTGCCAAACAGGGACACCTGATGGGATGCCCAGGGCTGATTCTCCATTACCTGTGGGGCCAGGCTGGCTTACTTCCTCCAGGACTGGGAGTCTTTAACATCAGACAAGTGGGTCCTGGAGGTAGTAAGCCAGGGACTGGTTCTCAGCTTCAAAAAATTTCCAAAGATGAGAATCAGATCTTTTCCACCTGCAAATTCACTAGAGACTCTTGCTTTGGAAACAGAAGTCTCAACCCTCCTGGCTCTCAGAGTTGTGGAAAGGGTTCCTCCCCTACACCAGGGCAAAGGACTGTACTCCAGGTGCTTCCTTACACCAAAAAAGACAGGAGAATGGCGGCCCATTCTGGACCTAAGATATCTGAACAAGCACCTTTTAAAACCAAAATTCAAAATGGTGACTCTGGGAATGATTTTACCCTCCCTAAGGCCAGGGGACTGGCTAGCTTCCCTGGACCTCAAGGATGCCTACTTCCATGTTCTCATCAGAAGCTCCCATCGAAAGTACCTCAGATTCGAACTGCCCTCAGGCCATTACCAGTTCAGAGCAATGCCCTTCGGCCTTACCTCTGCCCCAAGGGTATTCACAAAATGCCTGGCAGTAGCAGTTGCTCACTTAAGAAGGCAAAAGATTGCCATCTTTCCCTACCTAGACGACTGGCTCATAGTGGGTCAGTCTCCAGACCAAGTCAAATCACACCTTCAGGTTACCCAGCAGCTGCTCACCTCTCTAGGTTTTCTTCTCAATCTCCCAAAGTCAGTTTTAGAACCTGTCCAGCTACTCACCTTCATAGGCGCAGAACTGGACACAAAGCAGGCCAGAGTCTTCCTTCCTCTAGAAAGGGTAAGGACCCTGGTGGCCCTGGCCTCCTCCTTCACTCTGCAGGTCTCTCGACCAGCAAGGCATTTTCTACAGCTCCTAGGACACATGGCTGCTTCCACAGCTGTAGTGCAAGGAGCAAGATTTCAGATGAGGGACATTCAGTTCCATTTGAGAGCCTTCTGGTCTCAAAGGAGAGATCCCCTAACCAAGTTGATCCCAGTAACTCGAACCCTGTACCAGGCTCTGCAGTGGTGGCAGGATCACAGCAATCTGAGACAGGGGGTTCCTTTCATCCCTCAATCTCACTCCTTGACCCTTACTACAGATGCGTCCCTTTTGGGATGGGGAGCTCACATGGGCGACCTTTCCACCCAGGGATTGTGGTCCCCTCAGGAATCTCTGCTCCACATCAATCTGTTGGAACTCAGAGCTGTTTTTCTAGCACTTCAGGTTTTTTCTGCATCTGTTCAGAACAAAGTGGTACAGGTCAGAACAGACAACACCACTACAATGTGGTACATCAACAAACAAGGGGCACTCGGCCTTGGCTTGTGCACCGAGGCAATGAAGTTGTGGTCTCTGGCTTATTCCCGAGACGCCTCCCTCATAGCAGTTCACCTCCCAGGCAAGGACAATGTCTGGCAGATGCTCTCAGCAGGATTTCCAGGCCATCAGAATGGTTACTGGATCCCTAGTACTGGGGTTAGTTTTTGCCAGGTGGGGCACGCCTCAGATAGATATTTTTGCAGCCCCAGACAATCACCAACTTCCGCTTTTTTGTTGCAGGCCCCCAGTGTTGGGTTCAGTCCCCCTGGATGCCTTCCTTCTTGATTGGGAAGGGAAGTTCCTCTATGCCTTCCCCCCCCTTCCCTCTCCTGTTCAAGGTGCTAGTCAAAATCAGATCTCAACTTTGCAAGATGATTCTGATTGCTCCAGATTAGGTCAGACAGCCTAGTACCCTCCTTCTGTCCTTAGCAGTGCATCTTTCCCTGTGTCTCCCCAGGAACCACAATTTGTTAACCTGTGCCCAGGGAGAGTTTGGTATCCAGTCTCAATCCCTCAACCTCAAGGCCTGGCTCTTGAGGAGTTAGAGTTTGCTGACTACACCTTTCTCAAGGTGTGCTCGAAATCTTGAAAGCTTCTAGGAGCCTTTCCACCAGGCTACTTATAACTCTAAATGGAAAAGGTTTTCATATGGTGCTCTGGGAAACATATTTCCCCAGAATCTGCTGATTTGCCCACAGTTTTGGACTATATGGTCCATCTAAGTACTTTGGGGCTGAGGCCAGCTACCCTGAAAGTGCATTTGGCAGCTGTCTCTGCTTGTATTTCAGCAGGAAAGCCTCTTCTCTTTCTGCTCACCCTGTATTTTCCAAGTTTTTCAAGGATTGTTCACCAACCTGCCATTCAGGACCTGCCTGCCTGGCATCTTAATGTTTGCATTGCTCAGCTGATGCAACCCCCCTTTGAACCTTTGTCTTCAGCAGAGCTTAAGTACTTGACTTGGAAAACTGTGTTTCTAGTAGCCATCACTTCTGCCAGGCGCATAAGTGAATTACAAGCTTTGTCAGTGGAGACTGACTTTATCTCCTTTCACAGAGATAAGGTAGTCCTCAGGACTAACAGGAAGTTCTTGCCTAAGGTGGTTTCAGATTTCCACCTTAATCAATCTATATCTCTTCCAGTGTACTTCACTAACCATTCCTCCTCTGGCGAGAGGAGGCTGCACAGTTTAGATGTTAAGATGGCCCTTAGTTACTACATAGAGCGTACTAAGGGTCACAGGTTTGACTCCCTCCAACTTTTCATTACTTATGGTGAGGTTGGGAAAGGGAAACCTGCCACTAAGAGATCCATTGCCAGGTGGATTGTCTCTTGTATCCCATTTTGCTATCAAAAACTGGGTATGGTTCCCCCTTCAGGCCTGAGGGCTCACTCTACCAGAGGTACAGCTGCGTCCCTAGCTGCGGCCAGGGACATCCCTATCTTAGAGATATGTCAAGCAGCTACTTGGAAAACTGTACACATTTTCACTAAGCATTACTCCCTGGACATCCAGGCCAGGAAGGATGCTCGGTTTGGCACAGCTGTGCTTCAGAGCCTATTTCCTAAGTAGGTTCTGTCCCTCCTCCATGGAGGTACTGCTGTGTAGTCTGCGTATGTCATAATATAGCAAGACTTCATGTTGTTTGAAGAAAAATTA
Source organism: Neoceratodus forsteri (assembly GCA_016271365.2). Classification (NCBI taxonomy): domain Eukaryota; kingdom Metazoa; phylum Chordata; order Ceratodontiformes; family Ceratodontidae; genus Neoceratodus; species Neoceratodus forsteri. Next base: position 697,843,473 of record CM057452.1, on the reverse strand, counting down.
CTCACCTTAGTAATGTTGTTTCTTCTAATGGAGTCTTGCTATATTATGACCTCCCCAGCCTGCCCCTCTCAGAACGATCTTGGGATGGGGTGGGCAGTCCAGTGTTGGCACTTATTGATGCCCATCTTGTGTTCTCCACCCCTCTTTTGGGGTGTTTGGGTGTTGTATTTTATCTTATCTTATTTTCTGGGTCCCCGACTTGAGTCTTGGTGTTGGGACCAGGAAAATGTGCTAATATTTCAGTAGCCAGTTGGCTAGTGTAGGTTTACAGCTTCCACACAGAACCTTAGTGAGTTTTGCTCGTAAAGATCTGACAGTTTCAGTTTGAAGATAAACAGAGTTTTTCTAACCGAGCTCACGCTCCAGATTCCATGCCTGGCATGGAAGTTAACTCTTTCACCTCCGGAGAAGTTCTAAGGCTGGGACAAACTGCATATGTCATAATATAGCAAGACTCCATTAGAAGAAACAACATTACTAAGGTGAGTAATTTTTTCTTTGGGAGCATTAATATTTTTTTGCATCTGAGATAATAAATCTTTTTTGTGCCCTCTAAATATTTGAATAGCATTGAGCAATTGTTGTGTACTTAATTTTAACTACCCTTAAGTATTTTTAGCAGGCTGTTGTTTAAGCATTCATTTGGAAGCTTTGAATTTAGCTGTCTTTGCTATATCCTTTTGAGGGACATGGCTTGAGCTGTAGAAATGGTACAGGCATTACAAGAGCAGTTGATTTGAACCACATTGTTGTTATGTATGATTTTAGCATATTTGCATGTGAACTTCTATTTAAGGGGCACTTGTGCTGTTTGTATGGCGGTTACTCTGAGAAAGCTTGGGAACCCAAGTAAAACGTCACTTTATGTCCACTATGACATCATAGCTTTGGTGGATTGTTTGTGCACACTGCTGGTGTAGGACTGTTATCTGCACTACTTTTTAATAAACTGTAAGAATATTTTTTTCACTATTACCCCTATTTGTGTGGAGTTCTTTTGAGCCAGTACAGTTCTTGGAAAGTGACTAAAACTTTATGAGCATATCTCTCAACTGTTCCTGATTTTTAGGGATGTCTGATTTTGCTTCAACATTTCCCTCTGTCCCTCATTGCATTTGTGTTTCTGACTTTGACTGAACGCTGGGGATTGAAAGCACAAAATAATGCATTACAGATACAGACTTGTTCTGCCCCACCCAGTACAATACCAATACCAATGGCGAATGACAGCATTGACAAATGCTTGTTCTAATCCTGGCCAAAATGTGTTTTCACACCTGTGATGCGGAATGACATTTTGTGGCACAGAATCACATTTCGGGGGGGGGGTGGAATTTGAACATTTTCACCTACCAGTTCATGAGGTGGGGAAACAAAAAGACTATGCTGAAAATTTGGTTTACAAATATAGTAAAATGCCCAGGTTATGACTGAATGTTGCAGTATTTCAACGTTCGCTCATAACTTAGCTAATTTTCAATATTTTGACTCTAAAATTTCAACATAGCCATTTTCTGTAACGCTCCACACTGTCAATAGGTATTCATTACAACTGAATATTGTGCACCCCTACTGGGGGAAGTGGCACAGCCCAAAGCTTTAGAAAGTTGGGCATATGATGATTCTGAACAGCAGCAACTCTCCAGTCTAAGCCATGCCATCGCAGGGGAAACATCAGTCAAGCTTCTCTGAAAAAGCTTGGGGGGAAGGGGTAACATAGGAATGAGACATTAAACATTCAAGTTACAAGATCAACATTAACATACAGTTGTAAGACAGGTGTTACAACAGTGTTGTGCATAATATGTAGAAATAGTGGACAGCAATAAGTGCCGGGTTAATAAGTAAACAAGTGTTTACATGAAAGAAAAGGGGGAAAGAAGAGGGAGGGGAGCAGTGAGGCGGGGGGAGGGGAAGAGTCTTGTCCCTGGAGATCCCCTCAGGATGTGAGGAACCCTTCAAGGGGATGGAGGGGGAGACCAGAGATGAGGGGCTAAGGCAGAGTTCCAGAGAGACCCCATTAGAACGGTGGGGGAAGGGAGTAGATGAGAGATACAAGCCCCTTGGAGGGGTAGGAGAGGGATCCATGAAGAGTATTCTGTGAGAGATCAAGGGAGGCCAGTAAGGGGGAGCAATTTGGGGGAAGGGGAAGAGAGCTAGAAATTTGGGGTGGTGGGTGTGTACAGGGTACAGTGAAGGTGATGGTAGAGGGTAGGTCCACTCCAGGGGTCAGGCCCTCTGCTACCACAGTGCCTAACCTTTAAGTGCAATTCGTGAACAGGAGACAAACAGGGACACCCTCCTTTTGTTTTGTTTCTGAGCAACTACCAGTCTCGAGTCCTGGGGTCAATTATGAACTCTTTTTAGCTAGCATACCCAGGTAATGGGTCCAAATATCACACTCTCTTCAGGGAAATGCAACACAATATTTGACCCAGCGGGCATACAACCAACCTGGTTCACACACCCCTTCCAACTCAATGAGACTCTGGTATTCTTCTTACCTTGCTGGATCTTTTCACTGATCCTTCTTAGCGTGGCTGCATAAGGTGACACAATAAGCATTTAACAGCTGTATTAGAATATTTAGACTGTTCCACCATTCACGCACATATGAGCATGTCTCAGGCAGCATTTTAAGGAAAAACAAAGTTTACTAAAATTAAAATAGTAAATAAAATACAAAACACAGAACATATATACACTAAGGGTACAATCAGAAAATAAATGTATAATTATAAACAAAGTGCCTTGTACTAAATAACTAACTTTACCCCAGTTTGAGTTGGTACATAGTGGTGCTGAAATTACCTATTTTGGCAGAAGTGCCTGTTTTGAGTCCAAGAAAGAAAGTGCTCCTGTAGAAGTCCAGAACACAAGTGTCCGTTCAGCCAAGCTTCACCAATATCAAAGGATGTCCCTCCCTCCTTGTGATGTCACAGCTCTAAGCTGCTAGTGTGAGGTCACATTTGAATTCCACATTTTTGGGAGGCGGTGAGAGTAACCGGATTGGATGATTTGGATGGATCTGCGGGGGACAACCAGGATACAGGAGTCGGTTGATCTAAGGGAATGGGAGGGCGGGGGTTTATAAAGGAGGAGGTGATGTAATAAGGGTTCAAACAACATGAAGTCTTGCTATATTATAGACATTAGCAGTTTGTTCCAGCTCTAGAACTGCCCCGGAGTGAAATGGTTAAAACCATTCCAAAATAGAATTTTGGCACGAGAGCAGCTCTATCTGTGTCATTTCAAACTTGAACTGTCAGATTCTTTACTCCGCCTCAGTGAACAGTTGCTCCGGAGATTTCTGCTTCTGCTCGGTTCATTTCTCGGTTTAAAAAGTGCTTTCTCGGTTGGATTTAACCGAGAATAGTTTTATTTTAAGCGCAAAACCGTTCGGTTCAAGCTCTATCTGTGGTAACTGTAAGTAAATGAAGGTTTTGTCTGTGTGGAACTTGTAAGTTATCGGTTCGGTTTTAAACCGATCAGTGGGTTTAAAACTCATTTAAAACTAAAAGTTACTATTTTAGAGTGCGGTTCCCGGTTCTTATCGGTTCTAAAAAAACCGGATTTATTACGTTTTTTTCCAATACCTGTGACACGGTTAGGAACCGATAAGGGTGTCTTGCCTGGCACTGCCGTTAAAAGGGCAAGTTTTTGGTTAGGCTGGCATTATGTCTGAGAAACCCAAAAGAAAAACCGGGCCCACTGGGTTTCAACACTGTGATGTTTGTGGGGAAGTCTTTGCCAAGGCTGACCCACACACCACCTGTGTTTATTGTCTGGGGTTTGACCACCTCCAGTCAGACTGCCAGGTATGTAAGAATTTCCCTGCAGCCACCTTGGAAAAAAGGTTGGGCAGGCTCAGGGAATGAGAATCCAAAAAGTCCGCTGACCCGGATGGCCAGCCCGGTTCGGTGCCAACCGAACCAGAGGGAGTGCCCTCTGACCAGGGCCAGACTTCCTCGGGCAAAAGAAAAGCTGGTTCTGAGGAACCAATTCCAGTAAAGAAAACAAGAAAATCAGCAGGTCTGGAGTCCAAAATTCCTTCTCCAACTGCTGCAGAGATAGCAAAAGCCATACAAATTGTCCAGTCACTGTCTCAGGGTCCGTCCGAACTACCACTATCTGGTAAAAGGTCGGTTCGTCCGGTCCCAGTGGTTCAGGATTATGATATTGAGGAATTTTATGAACCAGAGGAGGGGGAGGAGGATTATGAACAGTATGAATGTGGCTGGGAAGGTCTGGGTGTGCCCATTGAACCGGACATCTCCCCAGACAGACCTTTAGAATCTCCCCCTATGCTGTCTGAGTCCCCATCTCATTTTATGTTTTATAAAAAAGTTGCTGAAACCCTCCAGCTTCCTTTAGAAGAGGCTGTGGATGAGCAAGAGGAGCCTGATTTTGTAGAAATGATGGCTATTCCAGAGTCTAGGAGATTGTCTATTCCTTTACATAAGTCTTTTAGGAAACAAACAATTAAAATTTTAAAAGCTCCTAATTCTGTGTCTCCTGTAGATAAAAGATGGACAGAAGGTATACATTGTCAGGCCCTGATACAGAATTCCTTTCTCAGCAATGCAGTCATGTTAGTAGTTCAGGCTGCTGCCTGTGATAAAGCTAATATTCCTTGGCTTCACATCCTCCTGACAAGGATTCCAGGAAGATTGATGCCATGGCAAAAACAGTATATGGCAGCCTCTCTGGGACTCAGGCAAGCAAATTATACGGCTTATGTAGCTAGGTATCAGAAATCTAGATGGGATACTGTTTTGCAATTGGCCAAGCAGGCCTACGGCCAGCTGGCTAGCGAACTAGAACAGGTGGCTGCTGATGGCATTGAAGCCTTTAAGGTTCAGTTTCATGCTGCTGTGGATGTTAATGATGTTTCCTCTAGGGTCATGGCCACATCTCTAGCTTTTGTAGGTTGGCCTGGCTCAGGTGTACTAGTTTGTCACAGGATACCCAGACTAAGGCTATGGATTTTCCTGTGGTGGGAAATTCTCTGTTTGGAGAGCAGACAGAGAATTACATGAAGAAGATGGATGAATATAGGACTACTTACAAGAGTGCTCAGGCTAAGGAGTGCAAGCCACTCCTCAAAGGCATGCCCCAGGGGTAGGGGTAGGCCTTTCATAGGCCTTCTACCAGACTCAGGCCTCCTCTGCCTATGCTCAGAGGGGCTTCTTCAGAGGCAGGGCAGACGAGGTGGGCAGACCTCCTCCCACCCCCAGCCTAAAGCTCCTGCAGAAACAGACACCCTGATGGAAGCCTGAAAATCAGATTCTCCTGCACCAGTGGGGCAGGCTGCCTTACTTCAGTCAGAATGGGCTGCTTTAACCTCAGACAAGTGGGTTCTGGAAGTAGTAAGCCAGGGTCTGGTTCTCAGCTAAAAAGTTTCCCAAGTTGAGAAGCTGACTTTTCTACCAAGTGCTTCAGAGACCCTGCTCTGAAAACAGAGTGACTCATCCCTGTTAGCTCTCAGAGCAGTAGAAAAGGTTCCTCCCTGCATCAGGGCAGGGGGTCTGTATTCCAGATACTTCCTTACCCCAAAAGACAGGAGAATGGCGGCCCATTTTAGATCTCAGATATCTGAACAAGCATCTTTTGAAACAAAGTTCAAAATGGTAACTCCTGGAATGATTTCACCTTCCCTAAGGCCAGGGGACTGGCTAGCCTCCCTGGACCTCAAGGATGCCTATTTCCATGTCCTAATCAGAAGATCCCATCAAGTACCTCAGATTCGAACTGCCCTCAGGTCATTACAGTTCAGAGCAATGCCCTTGACCTTACCTCTGCTCAAGGGTATTCACAAAGTGTAGCAGTGGCAGTGGCCCACTTAAGGAGGCAGAGGATTGCTGTTTTCCCTATCTAGATGACTGGCTCATTGTAGGCCAGTCCCCAGAACAGTAAAAATCTCACCTGCAGGTTACCCAGCAGCTTCTCACCTCCTAGTTTCTACTAAACCCACCAAAGTCGGTTCTGGAACCAGTCCAGGTACTCACCTTTATAGGGGCAGAATTGGATGACAAAGCTAGCCAGAGCCTTTCCCCAGAAAGAGGTAAGGAATTTAGTGGCCTGGCCTTCCTTCACTCTGCAGGTCTCTCGACCAGCAAGACACTTTCTGCAGCTCCTGGGGCACAAGGCTGCATCCACAGCTGTTGTGCAGGGAGCCAGATTTCAGATGAGAGACATTCAGTTTCACTTGAGAACCTTTTGGTCTCAGAGAAGACCCCCTTTCAAGTTGGTCCCAGTGACTCGAACCTTGATCCTAGCTCTCCAGTGGTGGCAGGATCAGAGCAATTTAAGAGCGGGGGTCCCCTTCATTTCCCCTTCTCACGACTTGACTCTCACTACAGATGCTTCCCTTCTGGGTTGGGGAGCCCACATGGGCGACCTTTCCACTCAGGGAGTTTGGTCCCCCCCAGGAATCTCTGCTCCACATCAATTTGCTGGAACTCAGAGCTGTCTTTTTAGCTCTTCAAGCTTTTTCTGCATCTGTCCACGACAAGGTGATACAAGTCAGAACAGACAACACCACAACAATGTGGTACATCAACAAACAGGGGGGCACTCGGTCTTCGGCCTTGTGCACCGAGGCAATGAAGTGTGGTCTCTGGCCTATTCCTGAACACTTCCCTCATGAGCAGTTCATCTTCAGGAAGGACAATGTCCTAGCGGATGCCTCAGCAGAAGTTTCCAGGGCCATCACAGATGGTCCCTGGATCCTCAAGTGCTGAGGATAGTGTTTGCCAGGTGGGGCATCCCTCAGATAGGTCTTTTGCATTGCCAGACAATCACAAACTTCCTCTGTTCTGTTGCAGGCCTCCAGTGCTGGGCTCAGTTCCCTGGATGCCTTCTTCTGGATTGGGAGGGAAGTTCCTCTATGCTTTCCCCCTTTTCCTCTCCTATTCAAAGTACTAGTCAAAATCAGATCTCAACCCCGCAGGGTGATTCTGAGTTGCCCAGATTGAGCCAGGCAGCCCTGGTACCCACTCCTTCTGTCTCCTGACAGTCCATCTTCCCCTATGCCTCCCAGGAATCACAATCTGTTGACTTGTGCCCAGGGAAGGGTTTGGTATCGGACCTCAATCCCTCAACCTCAAGGCCTGGCTCTTGAGGAGTTAGAGTTGCTGATTTACACCTCTCTCAGGGTGTTCTTGAGATCCTAAAGGCTTCCAGAAAGCCTTCCACTAGACTGACTTATGAGTTCTAAATGGAAAAGGTTTTCCATTTGGTGTGCTGAAAAATATTTCCCAGAATCTGCTGAATTGCCCATTTTGTTAGATTACATGGTACATCTTAATTCCTTGGGTCTCAGACCAGCTACCCTGAGAGTTCATTTTGGCAGCTGTGTCCTTTTGTATCAGCAGGAAAGTCATCCACTCTTTCCTCTCATCCTGTGTTTTCCAAGTTTTTAAGGGATTACTCCATACTAATCCTCCCTTTGGGAACGGCCCCTCTTGGGACCTTAATGTTTGCATTGCCCAGTTAATGCAACCCCCTTTCTGAACCTCTGTCTTCTGCAGAGCTTAAGTACCTAACTTGGAAAAACTGTTTTTCTAGTGGCAAACACTTCTGCCAGACGCATAAGGTGCAAGCCTTGTCAGTGGAGACTGACTTTATTTCTCTCCAGGGATAAGGTAGTCCTTAGGACTAATAGGAAGTTTTGCCTAAGGTGGTTTCAGATTTCCATCTTAATCAATCGATCTCCTTCCAGTATTTTGCACTGATCACTCCTCTTTGAGTGAGAGGAGGTTGCACAGCCTGGATGTTAAGAGAGCTCTTAGTTATTATATAAGCGTGCCAAAGGTCACAGGTTCGAAATCCCTCCAACTTTTCCTTACCTATGGTGAAGTTGGAAAAGGCAAACCCTGCCACTAAGAGATCAATAGCCAGGTGGATTATCTCTTGTCCAATTTTGTTATCAGAAAGTGGGCAGAGCCCCGGTTTGAGGGCTCATTCTACCAGGGGTACAGCTGCATCTCTAGCTGCCGCCAGAGATATCCCTTTATTAGAGATTTGCCAGGCTGCTACTTGAAAAGCGGTACACTAATTTCTACCAAGCATTAACCTCCTGGATGTCCAGGCCAGGAGAGATGCTCGGTTTGGCACCAGCTGTTCTTCAGAGCCTATTCCTAAGTAGGTTCTGCCTCCTCCATGGAGGTACTGCTGTGTATTCTGCTAATATCTATAATATAGCAAGACTTCATGTTGTTTGAAGAAAAATTACTCACCTTAGTAATGTTGTTTCTTCTAATGGAGTCTTGCTATATTAACATAAACCCCTCAACCTGACCCTCTCAGAACTCTACTTGGTGGGGTGAGGGCAACTAAGTGTGATGTACTTACTTTGTCCTGTTAGCATTTGTCCCCTTTGGGACTTTGAGATATGTATGTATACAGCGTGTGTATGTTTTATTATATATGTTCCATTTCCTATTATTAGAATGATGTTACAGTATTTCTGGTCCCCTGACTTGAGTCTTGGGTGTTGGGACCATCAATAGTTGTTATTATTTAGGTAGCCATTTAGCTGGTGTAGGTTGAGCTTCCACACAGACCTTAGTAAGTTTGGCTCGCAAAAGATCTGACAGTTCAAGTTTGAAATGACACAGATAGAGCTGCTCTCGTGCCAAAATTCTATTTTGGAATGGTTTTAACCATTTCACTCCGGGGCAGTTCTAGAGCTGGAACAAACTGCTAATGTCTATAATATATCAAGACTCCATTAGAAGAAACAACATTACTAAGGTGAGTAATTTTTTCTTCTCACCCAACCAGTGCTTCGAGGTGAATTTAGCACAATGGGAGAGTCACCTCTTTGTAAGTGAGGAGAAGGATAGGGCACAATAAAGATCGCAGTGATGAGTGCGAGGGGTGGCATCCAGGGTAAAGTGGCAGAAGGAATTGAAGAGAGTGTCCAGTCTGGTCAGGGAGGACTTAGTGGCAGCACCCTGGACTACGTCACAGTAGTCGAAAACAGAGCAGTATCATCTTCAGATAAGTTCACGCCTCGCCGTAGGAGGAATGCAGCTAAGGTTTCTGAACAGGGCTCCAAGCAGGAGCAGTTTTCTTGATGAATGCGACATGTCCAGGAAAGTTTGGGTGTCAGTCCAGCTAAACTCCTAAGTACCACAGAAGGAGGATGTGTCTCAAGTAAAGTCACATCAAGGGTGTGGAAAGTGGGTAGGGAGGAAGCCTAGAGTCTCTGCCTTGTGCCAAAGGTCATGGAGACAGTTTTTTGGTATTGAGGAAGAGTTGATGGTTAGCAAACCAGAGCTGAACCTTGTTGAAGTCTTGCTGTAAACTGGTTGTAACCTCATCAGGACAGGAGCCAGATGCATACAGGACTGTATCATCAGCATACATATGTATAGCGGGGGATGGGGAGCAAACAGAGGGAAGGTTGTTTAAGAAAATGGAGAATAGGGGGGCCCTAATACAGAGCTTTGGGGAAGAGGAAGTGATGTCCAAGATTTTAATGGATTGGGTTCTGCTAGGAAGGTAGGTCTTGAACCAGTTTGTGGCGGAGGGAGATAGATCAACTGCCAGGAGTGAGTTGAGGAGAAGGGAGAGAGGGATGGTGTTGAAGGCCTTGGCCAGGTCAACAAAAGTGGCAGAGGTAATTTGGCCATTGTCCATCCTGGTTAGGTTGGCATCTGTGAGCCATAGGAGAGAGGTAGTGGTTGAGTGTTTTTTCCTGAAACCAGACTGGAAAGGGGTGAAAAAAGAGATGTCCGATAGAAAAGAGGTGAGTTGAGAGGGACAATGTGTTCTTGAAGCTTGGCAAGAGTAGGGAGAGAAATGGGGTGATAGTTGCCAGGAGATGAGGGTCACCCCTTTGGGTAGAGGAGGATCAAGGCATGTTTCCACGAAAGGGGGACTGAGGCAGTGAGAGAATGAAGTTTAGGATTATTGAGAGGGGTAGGCAATGGCTGAAGCTGAGAAGGAGAAGAATTTTGGGTCAAGGCTGTCAGGGAGGCAACTTTAGAAGGGGTTGATGGTGAGGAGGGCACTTAAGGCATAATTTGGGGTTAAAATAATGAAAGAGAGAATGTGGGAAGGCGGTGGAGGGGCACACCAGTTGAGAGTGTGGAGGGGGATGGATAGGAGAGGAGGGATTTAAGTAGCTCAGTGGCGCAGGCGGAATAGTAGGAGTTAAATTCCACAGCTACAGCTGATGGGTCGGACACTAGTGAGCTATTTACTTTAAGTACTCTAAAAGGGTGCAAGATGAGGGGGTAAATAGGACATGGACCACCTTCTAGAACTTAGAAGGGGAATTTAGGCTGGTGATGAAGGCAGATTTGAAATATTCAGACTTGGCTAACCTTGTGGCTCTGGTGCAAGTGTTTTGGAGCATGCAGTAGTTTGCAAGGTCACTAGGATGCTAGGTAGCTTTATGATGCTTCCAGGCTCGATCTCTAGCCCTGAGGCAGGCCAGACGTTCAGGGGTTATCCAAGGTAAGTGGTTATCTCTGACTCTGGTTTACTTGAGTGTGGCAAAGGCATTCCAGTTTACAAGAAAGATTTCTTTGAAGTAGGCAAGGGCCTTATCAACTGAGGGAAGGAGGTTAGTGGGAACCAGTCAAAAGTGGCAAGGTTACTCAGGAGAGGTTCAAGGTCAAGAGACCTGAAAGAGCATAATTGTATGGTTTTGTGTGGTGATTTAGTTCTGTGGACTTTCCTAACTATGAATATTGGGTTATGGTCACTGAGAGCATTGGGGAGGATGCCAGAGGTGATGATGCGATAGGGGTGGGAGGTAAGGGTCCAGTTGTATAGGGAGTGTTGTTGTGTCTTGTGGTTTGGGTGGGTGGGTTCGGAGATAAGTTGGGAGAGGTTTAGGGCTCCAATTTTGTTTTTAGTTTTGGTAGTTCTAGGTGACAACAGTTTACATTGAAATGCATAGGATTAATTATTCCCAGTGAGCAAGGAAGTGATGGAGGTTGGAGGCGTGCGACCAAAGGATGGACATTTGGACAGCAGTACAGCTACGAGATTGGGAGAGTGAAGGGAAGGGTCACATGGATAGCTAGGGCATCATGGGTCTCAGGATTAGAGGATGAGTAGATAATGGAATATTGGATGGAGGCAAGGACATAAATGGCCACACTACCACCCCTTCCATCACGGTCTTGCCTTAGCAGTGAGTAGCCAGGAATGGAGACCGAGTGGTCAGGGGTAATGCTCTTTAGCTAAGTTTCTGAGATGATTAGGATGTCTGGTTTTAGAGTGCACACCGTGGTCTGAATTGGGTCTATTTTCTTGCAACAAGCTGCAGGTGTTTAGATGTAGGATCTTCAAACAACATGAAGTCTTGCTATATTATAGACATTAGCAGTTTGTTCCAGCTCTAGAACTGCCCCGGAGTGAAATGGTTAAAACCATTCCAAAACAGAATTTTGGCACGAGAGCAGCTCTATCTGTGTCATTTCAAACTTGAACTGTCAGATTCTTTACTCCGCCTCAGTGAACAGTTGTTCCCGAGATTTCTCCTTCTGCTCGGTTCATTTCGGTTTAAAGTGTTTTCTGGTTGGATTTAACCGAGAATAGTTTTATTTAACCGCCAAAACCGTCGGTCTAAGCTCTATCTGTGGTAACCGTAAGTAAATGAAGGTTGTTTTGTCTGTGTGGAACTTGAAGTTATCGGTTCGGTTTTGAACCGATCAGTGGTTTAAAACTCATTTAAAACTAAAGTTACTATTTTAGAGTGCGGTTCCGGTTCTTATCGGTTCTAAAAAACAGATTTAATACGCTTTTTCCAATACCAGTAACACAGTTAGGAACCGATAAGGGTGTCTGCCTGGCACTGCCGTTAAAGGAGCAAGTTTTTGGTTAGGCTGGCATTATGTCCGAGAAACCCAAAAGAAAACGGGCCCACTGTTTCAACCAACTGTGATGTTTGTGGGGAAAGTTCCTTGCCAAGGCTGACCCACACACCACATGTGTTTATTGTCTGGGGTTTGACCACCTCCAGTCAGACTGCCAGGTATGTAAGAATTTCCCTGCAGCCACCCTGGAAAAAAGATTGGGCAGGCTCGGGGAATGAGAGGCCAAAAAGTCCGCTGACCCGGATGGCCAGCCCGGTTCGGTGCCAACCGAACCAGAGGGGATGCCCTCTGACCAGGGCCAGACTTCCTCGGGCAAAAGAAAAGCTGGTTCTGAGGAACCAATTCCAGTAAAGAAAACAAGAAAATCAGCAGGTCTTGAGTCCAACCTTCTCCAACTGCTGCAGAGATAGCAAAAGCCATACAAATTGTCCAGTCACTGTCTCAGGGTCCCGTCGAACCACCACTATCTGGTAAAAGGTCGGTTCTGTCCGGTCCCAGTGGTTCAGGATTATGATATTGAGGAATTTTATGAACAGAGGAGGGGAGGAGGATTATGAACAGTATGAATGTGGCTGGGAAGGTCTGGGTGTGCCCATTGAACAGACATCTCCCCAGACAGACCTTTAGAATCTCCCCTATGCTGTCTGAGTCCCCATCTCATTTTATGTTTTATAAAAGTTGAGAAACCCTCCAGCTTCCTTTTAGAAGAGGCTGTGGATGAGCAGGAGGAGCCTGATTTTGTAGAAATGATGGCTATTCCAGAGTCTAGGAGATTGTCTATTCCTTTACATAAGTCTTTAGAAACAAACAATTAAAATTTAAAGCTCCTAATTCTGTGCCTCCTGTAGATAAAAGATGGACAGAAGGTATACATTGTCAGGCCCTGATACAGAATTCCTTTCTCAGCAATGCAGTCATGTTGGGGTAGTTCAGGCTGCTGCCTGTGATAAAGCTAATATTCCCTTGGCTTCACATCCTCCTGACAAGGATTCCAGGAAGATTGATGCCATGGCAAAAAACAGTATATGGCAGCCTCTCTGGGACTCAGGCAAGCAAATTATATGGCTTATGTAGCTAGGTATCAGAAATCTAGATGGGATACTGTTATGCAATTGGCCAAGCAGGCCCATGGCCAGCTGGCTAGTGAACTAGAACAGGTGGCTGCTGATGGCATTGAAGCCTCTAAGGTTCAGTTTCATGCTGCTGTGGATGTTAATGATGTTTCCTCTAGGGTCATGGCCACATCTGTAGCTTTTTGTAGGTTGGCCTGGCTCCAGGTGTACCTTAGTTTGTCACAGGATACCCAGACTAAGGCTATGGATTTTCCTGTGGTGGGAAATTCTCTCTTTGGAGAGCAGACAGAGAATTACATGAAGAAGATGGATGAATATGGACTACTTACAAAAGTGCCCAGGCTAAGGAGCTGACAAGCCACTCCTCAAAGGCATGCCCGAGGCCGGCGTAGGTAGGGGAACCTCTTTCACAGGCCTTTCTACCAGACTCAGGCCCTCTGCCTATGCTCAGAGGGGCTTCTTCAGAGGCAGGGGCAGGCGAGGGTGGGCAGACCTGCTCCCACCCCCCAGCCTAAAGCTCCCATGAAACAGGCACCCTGATGGTTTGCCCAGGGCCGATTCTCCTGTACCAATGGGGGCAGGCTGGCTTACTTCAGTCAGAATTGGGCTTCTTTAACCTCAGACAAGTGGGTTCTGGAAGTAGTAAGCCAGGGTCTAGTTCTCAGCTTAAAAAGTTTCCCAAGTTGAAAGCGGACTTTTTCTGCACAAGTGTTTCAGAGACCCCCGCTCTGGAAACAGAGGTCTCATCCCTGTTAGCTCTCAGAGCAGTAGAAAGGGTTCGTCCCCTGCATCAGGGCAGGGGTCTGTATTCCAGATACTTCCTTACCCCAAAAAAAGACAGGAGAATGGCGACCCATTTTAGATCTCAGATATCTGAACAAGCATCTTTTGAACCAAAGTTCAAAATGGTAACTCTGGCAATGATTTTACCTTCCCTAAGGCCAGGGACTGGCTAGCCTCCCCTGGACCTCAAGGATGCCTATTTCCATGTCCTAATCAGAAGATCCCATTGAAAGTACCTCAGATTGAACTGCCCTCAGGTCATTACCAGTTCAGAGCAATGCTCTTCAGCCTTACCTCTGCTCCAAGGGTATTCACAAAGTGTCTAGCAGTGGCAGTGGCCCACCTAAGGAGGCAGAGGATTGCTGTTTTCCCTATCTAGATGACTGGCTCATTGTAGGCCAGTCCCCAGAACAGGTAAAATCTCACCTGCAGGTTACCCAGCAACTTCTCACCTCCCTGGGTTTTCTGCTAAACCTACCGAAGTCGGTTGGAACCAGTCCAGGTACTCACCTTTATAGGGACAGAATTGGACACAAAGCTAGCCAGGAGCCTTTCTTCCCCAGAAAGGGTAAGGAATTTAGTGGCTCTGGCCTCTTCCTTCACTCTGCAGGTCTCTCGACCAGCAGACACTTTCTGCAGCTCCTGGGGCCATGGCTGCATCCACAGCTGTTGTGCAGGGAGCAGATTTCAGATGAGAGACATTCAGTTTCACTTGAGAACCTTTTGGTCTCAGAGAAGAGACCCTTTCCAAGTTGGTCCCAGTGACTCGAACCTTGATCCTAGTTCTCCAGTGGTGGCAGGATCAGAGCAATTTAAAAGCAGGGGTCCCTTCATTTCCCTTCTCACGACTTGACTCTCACTACAGATGCTTCCCTTCTGGGTTGGGGAGCCCATGGGCGACCTTTCCACTCAGGAATTTGGTCCCCAGGAATCTCTGCTCACATCAATTGCTGGAACTCAGGCTGTCTTTTAGCTCTTCAAGCTTTTTCTGCATCTCTCCACGACAAGGTGATACAAGTCAGAACAGACAACACCACAACAATGTGGTACATCAACAAACAAGGCGCACTCGGTCCCGGCCTTGTGCACCGAGGCAATGAAGTTGTGGTCTCTGGCCTATTCCCTGAACACTTCCCTCATAGCAGTTCATCTTCAGGGAAGAACAATGTCCTAGCGGATGCCCTCAGCAGGATTTCCCATGGCCATCACGTAATGGTCCCTGGATCCTCAAGTGCTGGGGATAGTTTTTTGCCAGGTGGGGCATCCTCAGATAGATCTTTGCAGCCCCAGACAATCACAAACTTCCTCTGTTCTGTTGCAGGCCCCCAGTGCTGGGCTCAGTTCCCTGGATGCCCTTCTTCTGGATTGGGAGGAAGTTCCTCTGTCTTTCCCCTTTCCTCTCTATTCAAAGTACTAGTCAAAATCAGATCTCAGCCTTGCAGGGTGATTCTGATTGCCCAGATTAGGCCGAGCAGCCCTGGTACCCACTCCTTCTATCTATGACAGTCCATCTTCCCTGTGCCTCCCCAGGAATCACAATCTGTTGACTTGTGCCCAGGAAGGGTTTGGTATCCGGACCTCAAATCCCTCAACCTCAAGGCCTGGCTCTTGAGGTTAGGATTTGCTGATTTACATTCTCAGGGTGTTCTTGAGATCCTAAAGGCTTCCAGAAAGCCTTCCACTGAGGGCTACTTATAGTTCTAAATGGAAAAGGTTTTCCATTTGGTGTGCTGGGAAAAATATTTCCCAGAATCTGCT
Source organism: Neoceratodus forsteri (assembly GCA_016271365.2). Taxonomy (NCBI): domain Eukaryota; kingdom Metazoa; phylum Chordata; order Ceratodontiformes; family Ceratodontidae; genus Neoceratodus; species Neoceratodus forsteri. The sequence goes on along the minus strand of CM057452.1, from coordinate 697,828,019 downwards.
GAATTGCCCATTTTGTTAGATTACATGGTACATCTTAATTCCTTGGGTTTCAGACCAGCTACCCTGAGAGTTCATTTGGCAGCTGTGTCTGCTTTTGTGTCAGCAGGAAAGTCATCCCCTCTTTCCTCTCATCCTGTGTTTTCCAAGTTTTTTAAGAGATTACTCCATACTAATCCTCCCTTTTGGGAACCGGCCCCTACTTGGGACCTTAATGTTTGCATTGCCCAGTTAATGCAACCCCCTTTTGAACCTCTGTCTTCTGCAGAGCTTAAGTACCTAACTTGAAAACTGTTTTTCTAGTAGCTATCACTTCTGCCAGACATAAGTGAATTGCAAGCCTTGTCAGTGGAGACTGACTTTATTTCTTTCCACAGGGATAAGGTAGTCCTTAGGACTAATAGGAAGTTTTGCCTAAGGTGGTTTCAGATTTCCATCTTAATCAATCTGTCTCCTTCCAGTATTTTCACTGATCACTCCTCTTCAGTGAGAGGAGGTTGCACAACCTGGATGTTAAGAGAGCTCTTAGTTATTATATAGAGTACCAAGGTCACAGGTTGAATCCTCCAACTTTCCTTACCTATGGTGAAGTTGGGAAAGGCAAACCTGCCACTAAAGAGATCAATAGCCAGGTGGATTGTCTCTTGTATCAATTTTGTTATCAAAGTGGGCAGAGCCCCCAGTTTGAGGGCTCATTCTCAGGGCTACAGCTGCGTCTCTTGCTGCTGCCAGAGATATCCTTTATTAGAGATTTGCCAGGCTGCTACTTGGAAAAGCAGTACACACTTTTACCAAGCATTACTCCCTGGATGTCCAGGCCAGGAGAGATGCTCGGTTTGACAGCTGTTCTTCAGAGCCTATTCCTAAGTAGGTTCTGCCCTCCTCCATGGAGGTACTGCTGTATATTCTGCTAATGTCTATAATATAGCAAGACTTCATGTTGTTTGAAGAAAAATTACTCACCTTAGTATTTGTTTCTAACTCAATGAATGTGCTATATTATGAACTCTCCCAACCTGCCCTCTCAGAACCTCTACTTGGTGGGGTGCGGGCAACTTAGTGTGGGCACTACTTATGTCCTGTTAGCATTTTGACCCCTTTGGGACTTTGGGGGTGTGTATGTTTACGTGTGTGTGTTTATATTATCTTATGTTCATATTACTAGAATGGTGTAGTATTTCTGGTCCCCTGACTTGAGTCTTGGGTGTTGGGACCATCAATGGTTGTTATTATTTAGGTAGCCATTTGGCTAGTGTGAGGTTACAGCTTCCACACAGACCTTAGTGAGTTTGGCAAGTAAAGATCTGACAGTTCAAGTTTGAAATGACACAGATATAGCTGCTCTTGTGCCAAAATTCTATTTTGGAATGGTTTTAACCATTTCACTCCGGGGCAGTTCTAGAACTGGAACAAACTGCTAATGTCTATAATATAGCAAGACTCCATTAGAAGAAACAACATTACTAAGGTGAGTAATTTTTTCTTCTCACCCAACCAGTGCTTGGAGGTGAATTTAGCACAATGGGAGAGTCACCTCTTTGTAAGTGAGGAGAAGGATAGGGCACAATAAAGATCGCAGTGATGAGTGCGAGGGGGGGCATCCAGGGTAAAGTGGCAGAAGGAATTGAAGAGAGTGTCCAGTCTGGTCAGGGAGGACTTAGTGGCAGCACCATGGACTACGTCACAGTAGTCAAAAATGGGCAGTATCATCTTCTGAATAAGTTCACACCTCACCGTAGGAGGAATGCAGCTAAGGTTTCTGAACAGGGCTCCAAGCTTGGGGAGCAGTTTTTTCTGGATGGCGTCGAAATGTCCAGGAAAGTTTGGGTGTCAGTCCAGCCAAACTCCTAAGTACCTGAAGGAGGATGTGTCCTCATGTAAAGTCACATCAAGGGTGTGGAAAGTGGGTAGGGAGGGAAGCCTAGAGAGTCTCTGCCTTGTGCCAAAGGTCATGGAGACAGTTTTTTGGTATTGAGGAAGAGTTGATGGTTAGCAAACCAGAGCTGAATCTTGTCGAAGTCTTGCTGTAAACTGGTTGTAACCTCATCAGGACAGGAGCCAGATGCATACAGGACTGTATCATCAGCATACATATGTATAGCAGAGGATGGGGAGCAAACAGAGGGAAGGTTGTTTAAGAAAATGGAGAATAGGGGGGCCCTAATACAGAGCTTTGGGGAAGAGGAAGTGATGTCCAAGATTTTAACGGATTGGGTTCTGCTAGTAGGTAGGTCTTGAACCAGTTTGTGGCGGAGGAGATAGATCAACTGCCAGGAGTGAGTTGAGGAGAAGGGAGAGAGGGATGGTGTTGAAGGCCTTGGCCAGGTCAACAAAAGTGGCAGAGGTAATTTGGCCATTGTTCATCCTGGTTAGGTTGGCATCTGTGAGCCATAGGAGAGAGGTAGTGGTTGAGTGTTTTTTCCTGAAACCAGACTGGAAAGGGGTGAAAAAAGAGATGTCCGATAGAAAAGAGGTGAGTTGAGAGAGGACAATGTGTTCTTGAAGCTTGGCAAGAGTAGGGAGGAGAGAAATGGGGTGATAGTTGCCAGGAGATAAGGGGTCACCCCCTTTGGGTAGAGGGAGGATCACAGCATGTTTTCATGAAGAGGGGACTGAGGCAGTAGAGAATGAGAGATTTAGGATTATTGAGAGAGGGTAGGCAATGGCTGAAGCTGAGAAGGAGAAGAATTTTGGGTCAAGGCTGTCAGGGGAGGCAACTTTAGAGGGGTTGATGGTGAGGAGGGCACTTAGGGCATAATTTGGGGTTAAAATAATGAAAGAGAAGGGAATGTGGGAAGGCGGTGGAGGGGGCACACCAGTTGAGAGTGTGGAGGGGGATGGATAGGAGAGGAGGGATTTAAGTAGCTCAGTGGCGCAGGCGGAATAGTAGGAGTTAAATTCCACAGCTACAGCTGGTGGGTCGGACACTAGTGAGCTATTTACTTTAAGTACTCTAAAAGGGTGCAAGATGAGGGGGCAAATAGGACATGGACCACCTTCTAGAACTTAGAAGGGGAATTTAGGCTGGTGATGAAGGCAGATTTGAAATATTCAGACTTGGCTAACCTTGTGGCTCTGGTGCAAGTGTTTTGGAGCATGCAGTAGTTTGCAAGGTCACTAGGATGCTAGGTAGCTTTATGATGCTTCCAGGCTCGATCTCTAGCCCTGAGGCAGGCCAGACGTTCAGGGGTTATCCAAGATAAGTGGTTATCTCTGACTCTGGTTTGCTTGAGTGTGGCAAAGGCATTCCAGTTTACAAGAAAGATTTCTTTGAAGTAGGCAAGGGCCTTATCAACTGAGGGGAAGGAGGTTAGTGGGAACCAGTCAAAAGTGGCAAGGTTACTCAGGAGAGGTTCAAGGTCAAGAGACCTGAAAGAGCATAATTGTATGGTTTTGTGTGGTGATTTAGTTCTGTGGACTTTCCTAACTATGAATATTGGGTTATGGTCACTGAGAGCATTGGGGAGGATGTCAGAGGTGATGATGCGATAGGGGTGGGAGGTAAGGGTCCAGTTGTATAGGGAGTGTTGTTGTTTCTTGTGGTTTGGGTGGGTGGGTTCGGAGATAAGTTGGGAGAGGTTTAGGGCTCCAATTTTGTTTTTAGTTTTGGTAGTTCTAGGTGACAACCAGTTTACATTGAAGTCGCCTAGGATTAATTATTCCCCCGAGTGAGCAAGGGAAGTGATGGAGGTTGGGAGGCATAGCGCGACCAAAGGATGGACATTTGGACAGCAGTATATGCTGGCTACGAAGATTGGGAGAGTGAAGGGGAGGGTCACATGGATAGCTAGGGCATCATGGGTCTCAGGATTAGAGGATGAGTAGATAATGGAATATTGGATGGAGGCAAGGACATAAATGGCCACACTACCACCCCTTCCATCACGGTCTTGCCTTAGCAGTGAGTAGCCAGGAATGGAGACCGAGTGGTCAGGGGTAATGCTCTTTAGCTAAGTTTCTGAGATGATTAGGATGTCTGGTTTTAGAGTGCACACCGTGGTCTGAATTGGGTCTATTTTCTTGCAACAAGCTGCAGGTGTTTAGATGTAGGATCTTCAAACAACATGAAGTCTTGCTATATTATAGACATTATCAGTTTGTTCCAGCTCTAGAACTGCCCCAGAGTGAAATGGTTAAAACCATTCCAAAATAGAATTTTGGCACGAGAGCATCTCTATCTGTGTCATTTCAAACTTGAACTGTCAGATTCTTTACTCCGCCTCAGTGAACAGTCGCTCCGGAGATTTCTCCTTCTGCTCGGTTCATTTCTCGGTTTAAAGTGTTTTCTCGTTGGATTTAACGAGAATAGTTTTATTTTAACCGCAAAACCGTCGTTCAAGCTCTATCTGTGGTAACCGTAAGTAAATGAAGGTTTTGTCTGTGTGAACTTGTAAGTTATCGGTTGGTTTGAACTGATCAGTGGGTTTAAAACTCATTTAAAGCTAAAAGTTACTATTTTAGAGTCGCGGTTCCCGGTTCTTATCGGTTCTAAAAACGGATTTATTATGGTTTTTCCAATACCCGTGACACGGTTAGGAACCGATAGGGTGTCTTGCCTGGCACTGCCATTAAAGGGCAAGTTTTGGTTAGTCTGGCATTATATCTGAGAAACCAAAAGAAAAACCGGCCCACTGGTTTCAACACTGTGATGTTTGTGGGAAGGCTTTGCCAAGGCTGACCCACACACCACATGTGTTTATTGTCTGGGGTTTGACCACCTCCAGTCAGACTGCCAGGTATGTAAGAATTTCCCTGCAGCCACCCTGGAAAAAGGATTGGGCAGGCTCAGGGAACGAGAGGCCAAAAAGTCCGCTGACCCGGATGGCCAGCCCGGTTCGGTGCCAACAGAACCAGAGGGAGTGCCCTCTGACCAGGGCCAGACTTCCTCGGGCAAAAGAAAAGCTGGTTCTGAGGAACCAATTCCAGTAAAGAAAACAAGAAAATCAGCAGGTCTTGAGTCCAAAATTCCTTCTCCAACTGCTGCAGAGATAGCAAAAGTCATACAAATTGTCCAGTCACTGTCTCAGGGTCCGTCCGAACCACCACTATCTGGTAAAAGGTCGGTCTCGTCCGGTCCCAGTGGTTCAGGATTATGATATTGAGGAATTTTATGAACCAGAGGAGGGAGGAGGATTATGAACAGTATGAATGTGGCTGGGAAGGTCTGGTGTGCCCATTGAACGGACATCTCCCCAGACAGACCTTTAGAATCTCCCCTATGCTGTCTGAGTCCCCATCTCATTTTATGTTTTATAAAAAGTTGCTGAAACCCTCCAGCTTCCTTTAGAAGAGGCTGTGGATGAGCAGGAGGAGCCTGATTTTGTAGAAATGATGGCTATTCCAGAGTCTAGAGATTGTCTATTCCTTTACAAAGTCTTTTAGGAAACAAACAATTAAAATTTTAAAAGCTCCTAATTCTGTGCCTCCTGTAGATAAAAGATGGACAGAAGGTATACATTGTCAGGCCCTGATACAGAATTCCTTTCTCAGCAATGCAGTCATGTTGGGTAGTTCAGGCTGCTGCCTGTGATAAAGCTAATATTCCTTGGCTCACATCCTCCTGACAAGGATTCCAGGAAGATTGATGCCATGGCAAAAACAGTATATGGCAGCCTCTCTGGGACTCAGGCAAGCAAATTATATGGCTTATGTAGCTAGGTATCAGAAATCTAGATGGGATACTGTTATGCAATTGGCCAAGCAGGCCCATGGCCAGCTGGCTAGTGAACTAGAACAGGTGGCTGCTGATGGCATTGAAGCCTCTAAGGTTCAGTTTCATGCTGCTGTGGATGTTAATGATGTTTCCTCTAGGGTCATGGCCACATCTGTAGCTTTTTGTAGGTTGGCCTGGCTCAGGTGTACTAGTTTGTCACAGGATACCCAGACTAAGGCTATGGATTTTCCTGTGGTGGGAAATTCTCTGTTTGGAGAGCAGACTGAGAATTACATGAAGAAGATGGATGAATATAGGACTACTTACAAGTGTGCCCAGGCTAAGGAGCGGCAAGCCACTCCTCAAAGGCATGCCCCCAGGGGTAGGGGTAGGCCTTTTCATAGGCCTTTCTACCAGACTCAGGCCTCCTCTGCCTATGCTCAGAGGGGCTTCTTCAGAGGCAGGGGCAGACGAGGGGTGGGCAGACCTGCCCCACCCCAGCCTAAAGCTCCTAGAAACAGGCACCCTGATGGGGTGCCCAGGGCGGATTCTCCTGTACCAGTGGGGGGCAGGCTGGCTTACTTCAGTCAGAATTGGGCTTCTTTAACCTCAGACAAGTGGGTTCTGGAAGTAGTAAGCTAGGGTCTGGTTCTCAGCTTCAAAAAGTTTCCCAAGTTGAGAAGCGGACTCTTTCTACCTGCAAGTGCTTCAGAGACCCTCGCTCTGGAAACAGAGGTCTCATTCCTGTTAGCTCTCAGAGCAGTAGAAAGGGTTCCTCCCCTGCATCAGGGCAGGGGTCTGTATTCCAGATACTTCCTTACCCCAAAAAAGACAGGAGAATGGCAGCCCATTTTAGATCTCAGATATCTGAACAAGCATCTTTTGAAACCAAAGTTCAAAATGGTAACTCTGGCAATGATTTTACCTTCCTAAGGCCAGGGACTGGCTAGCCTCCCTGGACCTCAAGGATGCCTATTTCCATGTCCTAATCAGAAGATCCCATCGAAAGTACCTCAGATTCGAACTGCCCTCAGGTCATTACCAGTTCAGAGCAATGCCCTTGACCTTACCTCTGCTCCAAGGGTATTCACAAAGTGTCTAGCAGTGGCAGTGGCCCACTTAAGGAGGCAGAGGATTGCTGTTTTTCCTTATCTAGATGACTGGCTCATTGTAGGCCAGTCCCCAGAAGGTAAAATCTCACCTGCAGGTCACCAGCAGCTTCTCACCTCCCTGGGTTTTCTGCTAAACCTACCACAGTCGGTTCTGGAACCAGTCCAGGTACTCACCTTTATAGGGACAGAATTGGACACAAAGCTAGCCAGAGCTTTTCTTCCCCCAGAACGGGTAAGGAATTTAGTGGCTCTGGCCTCTTCCTTCACTCTGCAGGTCTCTCGACCAGCAAGACACTTTCTGCAGCTCCTGGGGCACATGGCTGCATCCACAACTGTTGTGCAGGAGCCAGATTTCAGATGAGAACATTCAGTTTCACTTGAGAACCTTTTGGTCTCAGAGAAGAGACCCCTTTCCAAGTTGGTCCCAGTGACTCGAACCTTGATCCTAGCTCTCCAGTGGTGGCAGGATCAGAGCAATTTAAGCAGCGGGGTCCCCTTCATTTTCCTTCTCATGACTTGACTCTCACTACAGATGCTTCCCTTCTGGGTTGGGAGCCCACATGGGCGACCTTTCCACTCAGGAGTTTGGTCCCCCAGGAATCTCTGCTCCACATCAATTTGCTGGAACTCAGAGCTGTCTTTTAGCTCTTCAAGCTTTTCTGCATCTGTCCACGACAAGATGATACAAGTCAGAACAGACAACACCACAACATGTGGTACATCAACAAACAGAGGCGCACTCGGTCTTGCGCCTTGTGCACCGAGGCAATGAAGTTGTGGTCTCTGGCCTATTCCCTGAACACCTCCCTCATAGCAGTTCATCTTCCAGGGAGGGACAATGTCCTAGCGGATGCCCTCAGCAGGATTTCCCAGGGCCATCACAGAATGGTCCCTGGATCCTCAAGTGCTGGGGATAGTTTTTGCCAGGTGGGGCATCCTCAGATAGATCTTTTGCAGCCCCAGACAATCACAAACTTCCTCTGTTCTGTTGCAGGCCTCAGTGCTGGGCTCAGTTCCCTGGATGCCCTTCTTCTGGATTGGGAGGGGAAGTTCCTCTATGCTTCCCCCCCTTTCCTCTCCTATTCAAAGTACTAGTCAAAATCAGATCTCAGCCTTGCAGAGTGATTCTGATTGCCCCGGATTGGGCCAGGCAGCCCTGGTACCCACTCCTTCTGTCTCTGACAGTCCATCTTCCCCTGTGCCTCCCAGGAATCACAATCTGTTGACTTGTGCCCAGGGAAGGGTTTGGTATCCGGACCTCAAATCCCTCAACCTCGAAGCCTGGCTCTTGAGAAGTTAGAGTTTGCTGATTTACACCTCTCTCAGGGTGTTCTTGAGATCCTAAAAGCTTCCAGGAAGCCTTCCAGTAGGGCTACTTATAGTTCTAAATGGAAAAGGTTTTCCATTTGGTGTGCTGGGAAAAATATTTCCCCAGAATCTGTTGAATTGCCCATTTTGTTAGATTACATGGTACATCTTAATTCCTTGGGTCTCAGACCAGCTACCCTGAGAGTTCATTTGGCAGCTGTGTCTGCTTTTGTGTCAGCAGGAAAGTCATCCCCTCTTTCCTCTCATCCTGTGTTTTCCAAGTTTTTTAAGGGATTACTCCATACTAATCCTCCCTTTCGGGAACCGGCCCCTGCTTGGGACCTTAATGTTTGCATTGCCCAGTTAATGCAACCCCCTTTTGAACCTCTGTCTTCTGCAGAGCTTAAGTACCTAACTTGGAAAACTGTTTTTCTAGTGGCTATCACTTCTGCCAGACGCATAAGTGAATTGCAAGCCTTGTCAGTGGAGACTGACTTTATTTCTTTCCACAGGGATAAGGTAGTCCTTAGGACTAATAGGAAGTTTTTGCCTAAGGTGGTTTCAGATTTCCATCTTAATCAATCTATCTCCCTTCCAGTATTTTTCACTGATCACTCCTCTTCGAGTGAGAGGAGGTTGCACAGCCTGGATGTTAAGAGAGCTCTTAGTTATTATATAGAGCGTACCAAAGGTCACAGGTTCGAATCCCTCCAACTTTTCCTTACCTATGGTGAAGTTGGGAAAGGCAAACCTGCCACTAAGAGATCAGTAGCCAGGTGGATTATCTCTTGTATCCAATTTTGTTATCAGAAAGTGGGCAGAGCCCCGGTTTGAGGGCTCATTCTACCAGGGTACAGCTGCGTCTCTAGCTGCTGCCAGAGATATCCCTTTATTAGAGATTTGCCAGGCTGCTACTTGGAAAGCGGTACACACTTTTACAAGCATTACTCCCTGGATGTCCAGGCCAGGAGAGATGCTCGGTTTGCACAGCTGTTCTTCAGAGCCTATTCCTAAGTAGGTTCTACCTCTCCTCCATGGAGGTACTGCTGTGTATTCTGCTAATGTCAATAATATAGCAAGACTTCATGTTGTTTGAAGAAAAATTACTCACCTTAGTAATGTTGTTTCTTCTAATGGAGTCTTGCTATATTGAACCTCCCCAACCTGCCCCTCTCAGAACCTCTACTTGGTGGGGTCGGGCAACTTAGTGTGGCACTACTTATGTCCTGTTAGCATTTTGTCCCTTTGGGACTTTGGGGAGTTATGTGTATGCGTGTATGTGTTTTATTATACTTATGTTCCATTTCATATTATTAGAATGGCGTTAGTATTTCTGGTCCCCTGACTTGAGTCTTGGGTGTTGGGACCATCAATGGTTGTTATTATTTAGGTAGCCATTTGGCTAGTGTAGGTTACAGCTTCCACACAGACCTTAGTGAGTTTGGCTCGTAAAGATCTGACAGTTCAAGTTTTGAAATGACACAGATAGAGCTGCTCTTGTGCCAAAATTCTATTTTGGAATGGTTTTAACCATTTCACTCCGGGGCAGTTCTAGAGCTGGAACAAACTGCTAATGTCTATAATATAGCAAGACTCCATTAGAAGAAACAACATTACTAAGGTGAGTAATTTTTTCTTTAAGCCCTATGGGAGGGCTGAGAACAGAGCAAGGGGAAGGCAGTAGAGGAGGAAGCACCATAGGAGCTAGGGACAATAAGTCCTGGGTTGGGGTAGATATCCCCAGCAGAGAGCAAAAGGAGAGCAAGTATGAGAAAGTGGAGCTTAGGGGATTTTGAAGGGGCTGGCGAGGAGGTAGGAGTTTTGAGGAGAAGGGAGTGGATGAGTGAGAAAGGAGAAGGTAGAGAACCGCAGTGAAAGTGGACACTTATCAAAGCCGCATTAGGAATAATGGTAGAGTGAGACCATATTTCAAATGGCGGAGAGGGAGTGATAGTATGGATGTGGGTAGAAGACTGGAGATAGTAACTGATGGGGTTGGGAGAGTTATTAGTAGTAAATGAGTAGTGAGCCAGTGGAGGTGGTAAAGAGAGGGATATGAGCAGAACAAGGGGGAGAGAGAGGAGAGGAGAGTATGGGATGCATTGTTCATCGAGGCAGAGAAATTAGTGAATAATTGATTTAGGAGCAGGAAGAATTGGTAAGCCGGGAGCGCAGAGGAGGGGTCTGGTCAGATGCAGAGGGGAGTTGTAGTTCAGGAAGGTATCTATATGAGCAACGAGTAGGGATCGCTTTAGATAAAGATTGTGTCCCTCTAGTGGCAGTACAGTATAATTTGCTAATGGGAAAATGGGGCCAAAAAAAAAAAACAACAAAAAACCTTGAGCTGTAATTTCTAGCTTAACCAGTCTGGCAATTAGTAATTACTAAGAACCAGCCTGGGAGAGAAAAGTAAGGAGAAAGAGATAGAAAAGGTAGAGGGAAAAACCAAATATTCTTTTCAGGTTAACTTAAAATTATTCTAAACTGAGCTGTAGTTTCCTTGCATTATACAGTCAAGCACTTGCAATATACAGTGATTCAAATAATAACAACACAGTTACAGCAAGGTACACACAGTACAATTAGGCAGAGGGGTGAAACTGTTATAATTTGAAAATTTTACGCCCAGAAGTTAAGACTCGTGTTAGCTTCTTGGCCTTGGGGCTACAGTTCTGCATAGCAGATTGAGGCTGCCTGGTGACAGGGAGCACTCCTAAATTAAAATTGTATCTGTTAAGCTACGACTTTCTAACTGGCTAACCTGCTCTTTCCATGTCCACTGCATGGGCTTGGATTGGGAGCCACATCTGCCAACATTATTTTAGGTCTCAGATTTTGCAAAAAAAAAAAAGAAAGAACAAAACCATGGTACCTCAGGTAAGTACCTGTTTTGTTTTGTGGTTACTTCATTGGGGCTCCATGGTGTTTCCCTCCCCCCCTTCCATCTTCAGGCATCGGTGGCCCCACTCCCTCTATCTAGTCCTTCTGTCTTTTTGGGACATTCTCTTTTTGTATGGGATCCTCATAAGGGGTCATTTTCTTTAAATCATCTCCAGTCAAACCCCCCCAAAATGGAAGCTATTTGGTGAGGAGGGACCTCAGGTCACTCCTCCATTTATGTACAATCCCCACTCCAACCGGATTTCGACATAGTACAGAACTTTTTCCAGGCAAACCAACTAAAATTAAACACCAAAAAACCATCACTGTGATGTTTGGCTCCAGACAGAAACTGGCCACACTGCAGTCCCCCATTTTCTACACCTTGGATGGAGCCCCCCCCTTTCTATGGGGGTTTGGCTAGACACCAGTCTTGATTTATCCAACCACATAGACTCCATTTGTACCAAACTTTACCCTAAACTGGCAATCCTCTACCGCCACAAAGACAGCCTCCCACTCCCTACCTGGCGGGAGCTGGTCACAATGATTCTCCCAGTCATTGACTATGCTGACATGGTCTATGGCAATGCCCCCACCACATCCCTCTCAATACTTGACACTCCTAAACTCCTTTTGCCGTTTTGCCACTTCAGCCCCTTCCCACACTCACCACTGCCTTCTCTATTCCTCTCTCCCTTTCACTTTACTGCACAGAAGATTGTTACACAGTGCCTCCCTCATTGCAAAGTACTGGTTTGGGACCCTTCCTTCTTACCTATCTTCACTCCTATCTCCAGTACCCTCAGCTTACTCTCTACATCACAGGAACTCGTGATCCTTCTCTCTCCCACACCTCTGCTCAGCAGCTTGTCAATCTTTCTTCTCCTATCGGCTCCCGTTACTCTGGAATCAGCTCTCCACTGACCAGCCCTTATCCTCCTCATTACTATTCTTCAAACAAATTCTAAGACTGCTTCCCTCAAACCAGCGTATGCACCTCTCCTCTGCACCAGCAGCAGTCTTACCCCTGACACCCATACTAAAAAACATACCTGCCAGCTCTTGAACTTTGTTGCTGCAGTTTTTAGTTCCCTATTACTGACACCTGCAAGCTCAAGTTATATATTCATAAGCCTGAAAAGTATTCCCATTTTATTGTTTCTAACTTTTTAAGCTCATTATTTCATTATCTCTCATGTATTTTTCTCTGTTAGTTGTTCTGTAATTTAATTTAATTTCTGTTTTTACTCCAATTTATGTAATTCTGCAATGTATGTATCTTTTGCATCATATGTATAAATGTATTTGTTTTTTCCCTTGCCCCTGGGTCGTACCTGGAAATGAGCCTCGTCTCAGTGTGCCTTTCCCAGTTACCAAATTTTACAAAAATAAATAAACCCCTTTCAACTGGCCCCTATTTTGAGGAACATGTCCTTGTATTTCTGTCTAATTACCCTGCCCCACTTTTAATGGTTTTATTCCACATTCAAGGACAACATTAAAAACTTTCAATCCTCACCATTTAATGTATCCTGCTGTTCTGGGCTGTAAGTACTGAGTTTATCTGAGGTTTTCCACTTGGCTCTTCATTTTATTTTTTTCTGAGGGGCAGTGTTGCTCTTTTGGGGACAGAGGTTGAGATGTGTGATGAGTGCTGGACTCTGCTAAATTCATATCCCCTCATTTTCTGCAGTGTTTTGGTGGTATTCCACTTTTCTGTTACTGTGAGGATCTTTTTCTTCTGCTCCATTGAGCCATGAAGTCTTTCCACTGTTTGGTGTTTTTTTGTGGCTGTTGGGTGTGCATATGTGCCATTCTTTCTTTCATCTTTAGTGGATTTTATTTTTTTCTGTGCCTGCATGGTTTGCGTACCCCCACTGACAAGCCGACATCATGCTTAGCACTGTAACATCGCGCACATGTTCTTGGAGGAGCAGGTGCGCACGTCTACACTTCTACAGTGCTAGTACATGGTGTTTATGTGTTCGGTCTCTCTCTTTGCCTGCTTATTCCTTGGGGGGAGGGCACCTGGTAGCAAGCACAGCTGATCAGAAGCATTTTGAGCCACATTTGCCTAGGCTTAATGAGGGAGCTAGATCTGAGGCATTTTTGGGCTATCCTTTTTCTTTTATACATCAGCAGGGCTCCTGGATCTCCAGGAAATCCTGTATTTTGCAGGGACTGGGTGCCATCTACAGGGAAATCAGTCCCATAGTCTTCCATTGGTTATACAGTAAAATTGAGCCATTTGGTATCTACAGGAAATAATGTTATCTACAGAAAAACACAGGGAAATTGCCCTGGAGTTTCAGAGAAAATGCCAAGTCAATCTGGGAGCACTGCATCAGTTCTGTTTTTTCTTTCTTTGGCACCATGGCATATCGGAGGCCCCTCATTTCTGGAGTTGTAAGACCTGCAAAAAGGTAATGAAGCCTTCCACATGGTTTCTATTGTGACATTGTGTTTTCCTCAAGCTAATATAGTATGTGTCTTGTGGTTCCTCCCAGTCAGACATTTGAGCTGGGGGTTGCACCTGGTGTTCCAGTTGGCAGTGGCAAGCAGAATTGCATGGATAGTCATTATTGCTCTTTGGAGAGCTTTAAGGCCCAGTGTTCTGCAGGACACCCCTTCAGACACACCCGACCCCAAACTGGGCTCCTTAGGTGGGGGCACACAGGCACGTCCAGATGTGCTGTAGCAGGACAAGGCTGCTATTTCACATCTCAGTTTGGAACACAAAGATCAGGTGTGTCTCTAGAAAATCCAGGGTGCTCACACAGGGTATGCTGACCCAATTTATTTAATCTTTCCTTTTCCCCCCCACTGGTTTACAACCCATCCTGTGTCGAAGTAAGAAAACACATTATTTGCATAGATATTTGCAAAAATGTGTATTACTGAAATGTTTCTATAGTGTATCCCTTGAAGATGAACATTTAAAAATGAACTAGGTTGTTATAGGATCACACATCCCTGATGAAGGCCCAATTGTTGGGCCAAGCGCTGGGGTAAGGACCTCTAGCATGGTGTCTGGTATTCACTGAGTGAATAAAGGAATGTCTATTTGAATTGAACTAGAGTCGGAGATTTGTTTTGATTTATAGCCTGGAATGCTCTTGCCACATGTTTCTGCAATTACAGATCTGCAGGCAGTCCCTGGCGTTGACCTTTCTGAGGGTCAGGATCAGGATATGGGGATTTTTTTTGGGTGAAAACCTGACCCAAAAGAAGTTACGTGATGAGGAAGAAGGATAATCCTCTGAGGAGAAGGAGGCAGGGAAGGGGATGTAGCCAAACTGGGGCACTCCTATCTCTCTCCTGTTTCATCCCAAGTCTTTGTCTTATTCGATATGTGAGGTGTGTAAGTCCTTACAGCTCAAGAAGGTGCAATCTAGGGAGGCAGTGGTTGTTAACCTTATACTGTCCATGACCTCCTCCCCTCCAAAGTGTCATTGCCAAAATTTATGTACTGTAACATAATTATCAAACAGGAGTAGGCAGGTGCAGATAAAACAAATATCTGCTAAATCCTAAGTATACAAGGTAACTTCTTGCAAGTGGAACCCCCCTCCAGCAGATGAGGTGGTTTATGATTCTGCCAGATGCTCCACTTAGCATATTGAGGGTCCTTGACCTTCATGGAGTCCGCACGGCAGCAAATGGATGCTGCATGCAGAAATACCATCGCCTCCAACGGTGCAATCCGACACACCTCCTAGGCCTCCTTTCTTGTTTGTCAGAACTTGAACTTGTATTCTTTGACTCCTTCTTATTGGAGCCACAGCCTTAAGCCTAGAGGTTATAACTCTGGCAAGCTTTATTCCCCCGGATCGGAGGGGGTGAGCATTTTTGCAGCTGGTTTCCATGACCTTCACTTTCTTAGGTGATGTCACTGTGGAAAACTTATGCATGTCTACCCACTCCGTCTACCCCTTTCCTGTCAGATATGCAAGGTGTGCAGCTCAGGCCTTCAATGGCTGATAAGGCATTGAAGACCAAGCTGTTTAATCTTTCCTTTGCTGGAGGTTTTGCTGTTCAGTTCTGGCCCGGATGATATTTTGTAGGCTATTCAGGATAAAAAGAGCCGCCTTCCAGTGTCAAAGCAAAGGCAAAAGGCTGCATCAACTCCATGAGGTCAAGGAGGTGGCCAGCAAGGCAGTTCTGATGGGGTTTTATTTTCCTTCCTTTGTGAACTTCAGGTGCCAGAACAGTAAGGAGCCTATTCAGGTTACAAGAACAATAGTAACAGAGGGGCCATTGCCCGAAGATGCAAGGGAGGCCAAGGGGAAAAAAGCATGCACCTCAAAGTGAGGATGTGTGGGCCAATCTGTGCCTCCCTTTCCTTGGTGGAGGGCTGCACAATCTTTACTCAAGATGGGCCACGATAACGTCAGATGTTTGGGTTCTTGCAGATCTGGCCTTAGGTTACCCAATAGAATTTTCAAAAATCCCCTCATGGGGCACTTTCTGTCATCTCCAATTCCAAAGGACCCAGTGAAGATGCAAGCGGTGTCAGAAGCCCAAGGCAACCTCTCTCAAATCAGATCAATTGTACTGGTTCCTTCCAGCAAGGACAGGGATTCTACTTGATCTGTTTTATTTTTATTTTATTTATTTGAAAAATCAGAGAAGACCATTGAGTACAGGTGCTCGTTTGCAAAGGTTCAATTTTAGAAAGAGACAAATAGATATAATCAGCTCTTTTGGAGCCTAGTCATGTATGGACAGGTTGCACTATAGGCTCATTGAGATAAATACATAATGGTATAAAACACATTTAACGGTATAATATCAGAATTTATACAGAGGATACATAGGTACCAAGGCAGTTGACACAGCAGCAATACGATAGACTATTTGAGTAGGTGGTGAAATTCTAGTGCGGTGGTAAAGCAGAGGAAGAGGGGTGTGAGGAAACTGTAGTGTGTAGTATACGGACAGTGCCCGTCTGGGACAGCCAGTTAACACAGATTATAGGTAAGATAAAGCAACAGCAGATAGAGTTGAGGGTGATTTCTTTCTTTAGGACTGCCTTAAAGAGTGATATTTTGATGTGTGGGGTAGGAGAAAGAAGGGGGGACCCTCCTCCATGGAAATTCCCCAGGTATTTATTGGGTAACAAGGAGTTCCTAGAATTTATGAAAGTGCAATGGGAGCTGTATCAGGAGCTGAATGAGGGATTGGTATACTCCACTGGAGTATATTGGGATGCTGGCAAGGCCTATCATAGGGGAGCTATTATAAGCTTTGTGACGAAGCATAAGAGGGAAAAGCGACTTAGAAGGGAGAAATTAGGACAGCAGGTTAAAATATTGGCGAGGGACCTAGCCAGGAGTTTCTCA
Source organism: Neoceratodus forsteri (assembly GCA_016271365.2). NCBI lineage: Eukaryota > Metazoa > Chordata > Ceratodontiformes > Ceratodontidae > Neoceratodus > Neoceratodus forsteri. The sequence goes on along the minus strand of CM057452.1, from coordinate 697,811,724 downwards.
AAGGAAACACTGAGAGAGTTAATGGCTGCTAGGGAGACACTTAATGCTTTTCTCCTGAGGGAGGTCCAGACGGCCTGCTTTTTTGCCAGGAATAAATATTTTGAATGCGGTAATAAACCAGGGCCATTTTTGGTCCGGTTGATAAAGGGATGGTGGACCTACACACACATCTCAGAGATTAAAAATAATCAAAGGGCTCCAATACAGGACAAAAAAATCAGTTAAGGTACAGTTTAAGCAGTTTTACCAGCAGCTGTACCAGGCTGAATGCAGAGGTACGCTGGATAAGGCTAGAAACTTTTTAGACAGGATTGCCTTGCCACGGATTATGGATCAGCAGAGGGAGCAGCTTGGGGGGGATCTCCAGGGCTGAAATCAGACAAGCCATACAAGGTTTAAAGTGGAGAAAGGCAAGCAGACTGGATAGTTTCCCTTCAGAATATTATACAGTTATGCAGGACCAGGTAATTGAGACTCAATGGAAGATTTTTGCAGAAGTCCGGGGGGAGGGGGCCCTTCCTGCCTCCTTTAATGAAGCAGTTATATGTCTGGTGCCTAAACCAGTGAAGGACCTACAGGAATGCTCATCTTACAGACCAATATCATTATTAAACTGTGATGCCAAGATCATTGCAAAGATTCTAGCAATGTGTCTGGACCAGCTTCTTCCGGAGTTTGTCCACCCGGACCAGACTGGCTTCGTCCGTGGTAGATACTCCTACCATAATATGCACAAGCTATTGAATGTTGTGTGGAGGGCCTCTCAGAGTGTGGATGACACTGCAGTGCTGTCAATGGATGCTGAGAAGGTGTTTGACTGCATTGAATGGGAGTACCTTATGGAGGTACTGTCGCGGTTTGGTCTGGGGACAGCTTTGTGGGACTGGTCAAGAAAATATACCGGGAACCAATTGCTAGTGTACTGATGAATGGGTCACTTACTGAACAAATCTCACTGTTTAGAGGTATGAGGCAGGGGTGCCCCCCTCTCCCCTTTGCTGTTCATCTTGGCTATTGAGCCGTTGGTGGCGGGGATCTGGGAACATCCGGGCATAAAAGAGATACTGGCCAAATCAGGTGAGTCTCATAAGGTTACACTGTATGTGGACGATATGCTCCTGCATGTGATGGAACCATCAGGTTCGATCCCACCACTGCTCAACCTGATAGAGATCTTTGTAGCCTTTTCAGGCTATAAAATAAATGTTGGCAAGTCTGAGATCATGCTATGGGGAGAGACGGAAGAGGGAACTAGACAGGGGAATTGGGGTCTGAAAAGGGTTACAACCTCCTTTAGGTACTTGGGTATCCAAATAGGAAGGGACTTAAGTTCTCTGTACCGACTTAATTATGTCCCACTCATTAAAACTGTAGAGGAGGAACTACAGCGCTGGAGGGAGCTCCCTTTGTCCTGGATGGGCCGTATTAATCTGTTAAAAATGAACATACTGCCATCGATACTATACGTGATGCAGATGTTTCATATAGGCCTTGTTAGGGTGGACCTTAGGAGGACAGAGAGAGAGAGCCTTTTCTGGCTTTCTGTGGCAGGGAGGCCACCCAAGGGTGAGTCTTCGAAGACTTCAGGCAGACGGCTCCAGGGTGGTTTAAGCCTTCTGGACCTTCAGAACTATTTTCTGCCCATGGAATACAGATACCTGAGCGATTGGGTTAATGGGCCTAAGGCAGCGGGATGGCTGGACCTGGAGGAAGGGAATGGCCTGGGTAGACTCTTGGCCTATCTAGTGAAGGGAGGCCAAAAGGCCTACAGTAGGTTAAGAAATGGAAACCCCTTAGTAGTGGCAGTTCTGGATGGGTGGACACAGATCCTGAAACTGGTAAGAGTGGGACAGCAGGAAACCTTCCTGCACCCTGTGGCTGGCAACCCATATTTTCTAGATGGACTTGAGGACAAGGGATTCCAAGTATGGGAAACTAGAGGGATCAGATCTGTCAGGGACATGTGGAGTGGAGGTCATTTGGGCCCCTTCGAGGATCTCAGGATGTGACTTGAATTGCCCGGGGCACACTTCTTTCACTTTTTACAAGCTAGAGCTTATGCAAATACTGTAGGCAGGGCTAGATGTGCTGACTCCCCTTTGGTACAAGTGGAACATTTGGTTCTAAGTAGCAGGGTATACTCAAGAGGACTAATTGGAAGGGCAGCCCACCTGGGGAGACAATCTCTCCCGGATTACACACAGAAAATGAGAAGGCAGTGGGAGGCAGACCTGGGTAGGGACATTTCAGAAGAGAACGGGCTTATACTGCTGAGGCTTCAGGGGGGATCCTGATATGCAATAAATATCAGGAATCCTTTTATAAGTTTGTCCACAGATTGTACTGCCCTCTAGTGATGGTCCACAAATTCAGCCCTGCAGTCTCTCCTGTGTGTGGACGGTATAAGACCGAGCTTGGCACCTATTTTCATTATTTTTGGACCTGCCTGATCTTGCAGAGATTTTGGGGGGAGATTGTGCAGGAGGTAGGGAATATCTGGGGAAGACAACTGATGCTAACCCCACTGAGTCTTCTATTTGGGGTTGATGAAATCGATCCTGAAGAATGGGACCTTTTCCCAAGGTGGGTTCAGGTGTTGCTGGTGCTTGCCAGGCACTGCATTCTTAACATGTGGGTATCAGAAGCAGCAACAAAGATTCATCAGTGGTGTACCTTGACCATACAGATCCTTGCACTGGAATGCTTGTCATATTCTATTAAAAACAAAGAGGAGTGTTTTCTTAACATGTGGGAACCCCTACTTGTATCATTATCACCGGGAGAGGCCGCAGCCCTATGTGAAGGCCTACAGTAAGGCTAACCTGGGAAAGGGGAATATCCTTGGATGGTGTAGGTAGCCCCTACAATAGCCAAATGGACTCTACATGATGAAATTGATTTGAAATGAACTCAATGTGTGTGTGTAAATTGAAAGAACCAGCATGTTGGCAGAATGGATTATTATTTTATCCTTATTATAAAAATAATCTTTTCTTTTTCTTCAGCTCTCTGTAGCTTAATGTTTCCTGTAAAGGGAATTCAGATGAATATGGCTTAGACATATGTGCATGGCACATATTTTTTGTCTTGTGTTTTTTCAGTCTCTGTAGTTGTTAACTGTTCTTGTATGGATTGTGTATGTGTCATATTCAAAAATCCTAATAAACATATTATGCAAAAAAAAAAAGTGATATTTTGGTGAATCTGGTGAGAGCAGTAGGGAGATCATTGATCCATTGTGCTGCGAGACTGGCAAATGAGTGCTTCCCCAGGCAAGTTTTACAGAACTGCACTGAAAGAGCCTGCCTGGTCATACTCCTCATGAAGTATTGTTTAAGGACCAGTAGAAAAGGGGCTTCTTTAGAGGGTGGGTGGGTGAGGCCTAGTAGTGCGTTTTTGGCCAGTAGGACAGTCTGATATCTAAGCCTAGCCTGCAAGGGGAGCCAGTTGGTGAAAGCATAGAGGGAGCAGCTGTGTGTGCGTTTATGTGTTCCCATAACAAATTGGCAGGCTTTGTTAAGCACCACCCTAACCCTCTCAAGAACTGTGTTGGTTGCCACCCTATAAACGGGGAGTCTGTAATCAATGAGTGGGAGGACTGAACTGGAGATGGCCAGGCATTTGGCCTCAAGGGTTAGGTTCAGTCTTTGCGTGTAGAGCGCACCCAGTTTTCTGCTGGCAAGTCCTAAGATGTTGTCAAATTGCTTGGTGAAGGAAAGAGAAGTACCCAGAAGTCGGGTGGGGTTGGGGGTTCATGCCCATCTTAGATCTGGAACAACACAAGTCTGTGTGTCATATAACCTTCAAGTTAGAATTCTTTCGTTTGATCATCCAAGCAGCCATAGAACTAGTTCCGTGGGCTCATTTTCTCATGCGTCATCTACAGAGTGAATTACTCTCAGAGTGGGATCCGACCTTGGAGGATGGTCAGGCCAGGATCCCATTCTCACCTCACCTGAAGCAGTCCCTGAGTTGGTGGGTGAGTTTGGAGAATTTGAGCATGTTTCCCAGAGTTCATTCTGTTATCTGAGCCAGCCTATTGGGTTTGGTAGGGGGCAGCCCTGAATCACTTTCCAATTCAAGGGACTTGGTCAGTGCAGAAATAGCACCTACACATAAACATTCTGGAGATGAGGGCGGCCAGCCTCATTCTCATTCAATTTCAAAGTCTGATTCGGTCAAAAGCGGTCAGTTGAATGCCAGACAGTGCTGTCACAGTGGCATACATCAGCCATCAAGAAGGCACAAGAGTTGAGAGATGCTAAAAAAGGCTACTGATCCCCTGCTGTGGGCAGCAGAGAATCTTCTCTCTCCTTTGTTGTCTTCTTGACGGGGGAGGTAAACATTTAGGCCGATTGGTAACCCAAGAAAATGTTCATTCAGGGTAGTGGAAGTCAATCCCGGAGGTGTTCGACCTTCGGTGTCAAAGGTTCAGTCATCCTTAAATCGATCTGTTCACCTCCAGCCACAGCGCTCAAGTTCAAAGGTTTTCCGGCCTCTACTGATGTCCATAGGTGGAAGCAGTGTACACCCTGTCTCAGGGGTGGAGCTTTTTACAGGGTGTATGTCTTCCCTCCTCTGCTTCTTCTCCCCAGGGTCATATGCAAAATGGGGCACTCTAAGGAAGCTTCGTTCTAATAGCTCTGGAATGGCCCAGAAGACTGTGGTCCTCAGACTTGGCGAATATAGCTCTCTGCACACCTTTTTTGCCTTCCAGTGCCAGGGGACCTTCCTCTCTCAGGGCCACATTCTGCATTCGAATCCGGGATTGATGTAGCTTGCGGCCTGGCTCCTGGAAGGAAGAGTCTCCATGAATCTAGGTATCTCTAAGAAGGTGGTGGATTGTCTGATGGCTGCTAAGAAGAATTCCACATTGGCAGCTTATATATCTTGCCGTCCAAAGCCTCAATTTTGTAGATTTTGGATTTCCTGCATGTGACAGGGTAGAATAGGACCCTGTCCCATTTGTTATGGAGATAGTGTTTAAATACAAGGATCTTTCCTTTTCTGTCTCTTCTGTCTGGTTGTGCAACCAAATTTTCCTATGAGACCTCGGACTTGATCAACCCGAATAGTCTCACAATTCTTTGCCACTCACTGTCTCTCAGTTTTCTCATGCTGTCTGTTTTTCTCCCTTTGTATATCTAGCTCTCCTAATATAAAAATATATGCAAATCAATGTATGGAATGAAACTGATAATGGGATCACTTTCATTTAGAAAATATTTAGTATTACTGTTGAAATGTATATTAATTGTATTTTGACATGTCTTGAAAAAGCTAGAGGTTACTTGAGTGCAAATGCTTGAGTCTTTTGCAAAAGCTGGAGGGGCCTCAGGAAGCTCACTGTTCTAGCAGCTGCTCATATTTACGAGAACAGAACATTTTGCAAAAACAGGATGCTTGCTAAGGATGGGGGTTGAAATGTCTTATAAAAGAGCTAAGCTGTCGGCTCGGTGGCGCTGAGGATTGAGGCACTGGACGCCACACCTCATGCCGTGCTGGCGACCCGGGTTCGGGAACAGAATCAGGCCACCGGGGGCTGGCAAGAGAGAGGAAGGACTGAGTGTCCCATGACTGCTCTCCTTCCTCCAGGGTGGGTGAGGGATCTGCACCGCGCTGCAGTGTCACCTATCAGAGGCTGGGTGCACTGTAGCTGCATGCATAAAAAGGGGGAGGAGCGCAGCAGGCATCCGCACAGAAGTGCGTCAATGCCATTGCACGTCTGGCTTCTCAGGGGTGAAAGTTGGGAGGAAAATAGCAGGGTGACCATGGTGGCTGATGGCTGAGCCCTGCACCCCTGGACACGAGAGACATCTTCGCTGGGTCCACGCTGCAGGTCCCAGGGGAGTCCTGTTCATTGGTTGGCCTGTGTAGATAGGGCATATAAATTCACACGTCAGACCTGGTCCAGGGGTACGGGTGCCGGGGGTTGCTGGGGACCACTCTGCATGGAGCAGGACAAATAGTGCTATGTTAAAAAAATAAATAAAAGAGCTAAGCTGAGCTGCAAGAGAGATTACAAGAAAGATTTTATTTTATTTTGCTTCTGGACATAGTTATTATGAACAAGTTTATTTGTTTATATTACTGCTGCTATAAATAAAGTTTGGTGAATTTTACAACTGCTCCTGGGTTTTCCCTATGCTTCCTGAACTGTGCTTCAATGACAGATGGTTTTAGAAGTGGGATTTAAGCCGTGCATACCCTAAGACAGGACTTTATTGCGTGGGTGATGGGCCTAGTACCAGCAAAGCACAGAGGAAGTCCAGTCTGAGATTGTACAGCCAGCACAAGTTATGGAAAAAGAACAGGCAGTGAGAGAACCTGAAAGCCTGATGGACTTTTTCAAATGGTAGGCTATACAACAACAAGAGACTGAGGAGCAGAGAGAAAAAGAGATTTAGTTTTTAGAAGCACAGAGCAGAGAAGAGATGCAGCAGTGGGAGCAGCGATGGCCAGATGCCTTACAAGCTATCAAAGGCAGAGGATCCGGTACAGATCCAGATGAGCAAAAAAAATGCAAAGCAACTTAAAGACCATTAATCTTACAAAGTTGTGTCCCTCAGATGATATTGAGGCATACCTGACAACCTTTCAAAGAGTTGCCACAGCCTGCCAGTGGCCAAAGCAGCAATGGACAATCAGACTGGTACCCTACCTGACAGGGAAAGCCCAACTTGCCTACAGCAGTATGGACACTGCACAGTCAGAAAACTATGACCTGGTGAAAAGCAAAATCCTGAAAAGGTATGACATCTCCTGAGAGACCTATAGGCAGAGATTTTGATCTCTGAGGTACAACAATCAATCAATCAATCAAAATGTATTTCTAGAGCACTTTTCAAAAGCCAAAGCGCATATACAATATAAAACAGACATTTGATCAGACAAAACATATAAAAATAAAAAGGCAGCAGTAATAAAACTAAACGTTATCCCCAAATGCCAGGCTGAATAAATATGTTTTTAATGAGGATTTAAAAGTCTCAGTTGACAATCCTCGAGAAGCCTTCACCCAACTCAGAGAACTGATAAAATGGATCCAACCAGAGAGCAATACAGTCCTACAGATTATCGACACATTTGCCATGAGCAATTTATCACCTTCTTGTCTACAGATGTGCAGCTGTGGGTAAAGGAACACCAGCCAGAGAATAGGGAAAAGGCTGTTTCTTTGGCTGAGGACTACCAAATGGCCAGACAGACACCACAGCAGCGAGGTAACAGCCAAGCACTGGTAAGACACTCTTTTACCCATTTAAATTCCAAGCCTGATAAGAACTCTGGTGGGTGTAACAAATCTGTGCCAACATACATTATCTGCCATAACTGTAATAAGCCAGGCCATTTTGCAAGAAACTTTCATAGTAAGGAGAGTGGCACTGGAGCAGATTGTCATTGGCAAATTGGGACAAGTACTTAACAGATGTGAAGGTGGGGAATAAGATTGTAAAGGGACTCATTGATTTGGGAAGCAGACAGACCCTAGTGCATGTTAAAGTGCTGGGAAAACACTGTGAAAAGGGACCTGGTACTGGTGTCATCTGCATCCATGGGGACACTCGATACTATCCCACCACCCAAGTGACTGACTGTTAAGGGTGTGTCGCACCAAATGAAAGTGAGGGTAGTACCAAAGTTACCTGTACCTGTGATTATTGGAAATGACTTTCCAGGATTTACTGAATTGATCAAAGAGGGAGTAAATCCTGATGTTTCAGCAGCAGTGGTGACAAGAGCTCAGGCAAAGAAAATTTCAGAGGGTGGGGACACTTTTCCTTTCAAAGATTTTGATTCAGACTTGTTTGAGTACAGCTCCAAGATCCGGAAATCCAGGAAAGAAAGACAAAGCCTGAAAAAAACTGAGGCAACAAATGACTGATGGACATAAAGGGTTAAAATGTGAAATTGTCAGATTGCTGTATAGATTCTACTGGCTGGGAATTCATGAAGATGTTGCTACCTATTGTAATTCCTGTGCTGAGTGTCAGAAAGTAGCTCCAGTTACTAGAAAAGACAAGGCGCCCCTACCGCCCCTACCCTTAATAGATGTGCCTTTTGAGAGAATTGCAATGGATCTGGTTGGTCTTTTAGACAAAAGTAAAAAGGGTAATAGATTTATTCTGGTAGTATGCGACTATGCTACTCAATACCCAGAAGCAGTTCTAATGCGTACTGTTACAGCCCCAAAAGCGGCAGCAGAGCTAGCCAAAATTTTTAGCAGAGTAGGCCTACCTAAAGAAATGATTACTGATCAGGGTAGTAATGTTGGTGCTGCACTGCTTAAAGAACTGTACAGACTGCTAGGTATCACTGCCACAAGAACCTCCCCCTATCACCCTCAGACAGATGGTCTTGTTGAGCATTTTAACCAAACCCTAAACTGCATGTTAAAAATGTTTGTAAAAGGGGAAGGGAAAGACTGGGACCAATACTTGCCTTACCTACTTTTTGCTTACAGAGAAGTGCCACAGGCATCAACAGGGTTTTCACCATTTGAAATGCTGTATGGTAGGCAGTCAAGATGGCCACTGGATGTGATAAACGAAACATGGGAAGATAACCCCACCCAGAAACAATCTGTATCTTCTTATATGTGTGCCCTAAGAAAGAAGCTGGCAAATTATGTTGAAATTGCCCATAGTAATCAGGAAGAGGCTCAAAACTAGCAAAAGGTATATTATGACCATGGGGGTAAAAGAAAAAGTGTTTGAGCCAGGTAAAAAGGTTTTGCTACTGTAGCCCACAACAGAAAATGAGTTGTTAATAAAGTGGCAAGTGCCTTATAAAGTTCTTAAACATACTGGCACTGTTAAGTACGAGATTGAGACCCATGACAGAAAAAAATCCTACTAAAATATACCATGCTTGCCTCCTTAAGAAGTGAGTTGAAAAAATGCCAAAAGCTGCCTTGCTAGTTTTGCCAGAAACTGATAAGGAAGATATTGATGTAGCTTTTGATAGGCTGGAACACACTGTAAATGCTGATGCTGTAAAGGTGAATGTTTCCCTAATCTCAGAACAAACTGCAGATATTCATAATGTGCTAAAGACATTTAAAAGTACTTTTACTACAGTACCAGGCCGAGTAAAAGGGGTTGAGCATGTAATAGTGACAAAGAATGCTCGTCCTATTAGACAAAAGACATAAAGGTCACGAGAGCGGTTAAGAGCTGATGTGGTTAAGGAAATACAAAACAAGCATTTGTCAATGCCGAATGTTGCTTGCTTCTATGTGCTGTTTAGGTATTTGGAAGTCATTGGAGTGCAAATATTGAAAATTTGCGAACTTACGAGTGTGCGTAGGAACTGCGCAACGCACGCTCGTAAAACAGTCATTGTTAGGAAATTTTTCACGAAATGTTCAACATAGCCATTTTAAGACCTCTGCTCATGAACAGTGTCAGTGTGATTTTGTTAATGTGTCCCATACATTGAATTTGCACACCGACTGCGCCATTGTGCGCTACATGGGCGGAAACACGTTTTGGGCAGGATGTGAAAAATGACAGCTGTACTGCTCATAAGGAGGTGTGGTAAAATGGCAATGTTGAAAATCTGGAGTGCAAATATTGAAAATTAGCGAACTTACGCGCGTGCGTAGGAACTGCGCAAGGCACGCTCGTAAAACAGTCATTGTTAGGAAATTTTTCACGAAATGTTCAACATAGCCATTTTAAGACCTCTGCTCATGAACAGTGTAAGTGTAATTTTCTTAATGTGTCCCATACATTGATTTCGCACACCAACTGCGCCATTGTTCGCTACATGGGTGGAAACACATTTTGGGCAAAATGACAGCTGTACTGCTCATAAGGAGGTGTGGTAAAATGGAAATGTTGAAAATCTGGAGTGAAAATATTGAAAATTTGTGAACTTACGAGCCTGCGTAGGAACTGCATAGCATACGCTACGTAAAACAGTCATTTAGAATTTTTCTCCCAAATTTTCAACATAGCCATTTTAAGACCTCTGCTCATGAACAGTATCACTGTGATTTTCTTAATTGTCCATACATTGATTTAGCACACCGACTGCATGCCATTCTGTAAGCTACAAGGAAGCACATTTTGGGTGAGATGTGAAAAATGACAGCTGTACTACTGATAAGAAGGTGTGGTAAAATGGCAATGTTGAAAATCTGGAGCGAAAATATTGAATTTGAACTTACGAGCCTGCGTGGGAACTGCATAGCCTTGCGCTAAATAAAACAGTCATTTTTGGAATTTTGGACCAAATTTTCAACATGGGGTTTTGGGACCCCTTCTCATGAATGATGTTACTATCATGGCGGTATTCAGGCCTGAAGGGTGATTGCGCGTCACTGCGAAATCACCCTAGGGAACTCTAGCCATGACAACTGTTCATCATTCATGAACCGAAACTCATGTTAGTATTACAAATCCCAAATACCTGAATATGCAATAAGTTGAACCCCCTCCCCATCTAGCCCATTATACAGCTTACGGCATTTCCTCAGTTCCGGAGCGGCTTTGAAAAGTGCAGGCGTGTTCCGGTCCACGAAGATGTCGCGCGAGGTCAGAGGTAAGTATGGGGTGAAGGGGTGTGGGAAACTGGGTGCGCAGTGGGTGGGTGCGGGTTGTGGGAGAGAGGCCGGGAGATGCTGGGGACGTTTTGTTTTATAGGTTTAAAAAAAAAAAAGCGTTGTGGGGCGTTTGCCACGCTGGATTGTGCTCGGCGTGGCACAGGAAAGGGGAGCTGTTCAGCCGAGGGTTGGGCACCCCGTCGGCCAAGGACTGAATTGCCACGCTGGGGTGGGCTCCCAGCGTGGCACCACTCGGGGGGCGACGCAGCTCAGCGGCGGGGATTGGGCACCCGTCGGCTACACAGTATCTTGAGGGGCACATGCGTAGCCTGCGTGTGGGGGAGCTAGCTGTATCGGTGCTCACTGAGTGTAGCTCCCCTTTCAGCTGTATGCCACTGCATTTTGGGCGTGTCATGAGACAGCTCCAAAATGCGATAACCAGAGCAGCGCCTGCCAGCTCACTGACTGAATTGGAGGAGGAGGTGACACACCTCGAAATCTCCGATGATGGCACTATGTTTCTTGCACATGCGTGCAAGCAACATAAAAATGAAAGAACTGGGTATCATAGAGGAGTCGAGGAGTGCTTGGTCATCTCCCATGGTAATTGTTAACAAAAAAGAAGGGGGTGTAAGAATCTGCCTTGATTTTAGGAAACTTAATCAAGTGTCAGAATTTGACAGTTATCCTATACCCAGAATAGACGATTTGGTGGACAGACTGGGGAGTGCAAAGCATACATCTCAACTGCTATGATTTTTCGCATAACGCCATTATTTTCATACTCAAATTTACTCTTGCTCCACATCGGTATACTGATGTTCCTCATAATGTTAGAGCTATTTCTGGACACACAAACTATCATATCATTGAAATAAGTTGATAGGAACATTACTTATCACTAAGTATATGGGGCCCACTATCTGTAGACATATAGTTGTTTAAAATCAGAAAGTGCTACACATTCTGGCCCTTTGCTATGATTTTTGAAGGCCAGTGCTCTGATTTTTAATGACGAGAGGTATGGTGCAAAGTATATCAGTACCCTCAATCTCACCAGGGGTTACTGGCAAATACCTTTAGCTAAAGAATCCAGAGATAAAACTGCATTTGCCACCCCTGTAGGATTCTATCAGTTCACCACCATGTCCTTTGGTTTACATGGTGTGCCAGCTACACTCCAGCGGTACATGGATGTAATTTTATCCCCTCACATTGGTTATTGTGCTGCATACCTGGATGATGTTGTATGTACACTCCAGACTGGAAAAGTCACATGGAACACCTACGAGCAGTTATCCAAACTATCAAAAATGCGGGTCTGACAATTAATCCTACCAAATGTGCACTGGGCATGCAGGAAACCAGATATTTGGGCTATGTGTTGGGAAATGGAGAAGTTAAGCCAGAGATTTCTAAAATAGAAGCTGTAGCTAACAGCCCCTGTACCTAAAACAAAGAAACATGTCAGGTCATTTTTAGGGATGGCTGGTTATTATCCGAGATTTTTTCCTAACTTTGCTGAGTTAGCTACTCCCCTCACTGAACTCATGAAGAAATGGTACCCAAATAATGTGAAATGGACCCCAGAGTGTGATGAAGCTTTTCAAGCCATAAAGGCTGCATTATGTTCAGCACCTGTTTTAAGAAGCCCAGACTTTGAGAAACCATTTATGTTACAAACAGATGCATCCGAGGTAGGCCTAGGTGCTGTCCTAATTCAAAATGTAGATGGGACAGAACATCCTATTATGTACATAAGTAGGACGTTGCATGACAGAGAAAATGTACTCCACTATTGAAAAAGAGTGTTTAGCAGCAAAGTGGTCCATGGAGTCCTTAAAATTTTATTTACTAGGAACTGAATTTGTTCTTGTAACTGATCACAATCCTCTCTTTTGACTTAACCAGATGAAAGATAAAAATTCCAGAATCACAAGGTGGTAATTAGCACTACAGCCATTTAAATTCACTGTGATACACAAATTTGGTAAAGAGAATAGCAATGCTGATTTTCTGTCAAGATATGGATCAGGAATTGGTTCTGAAGGTGAAAAAAAACAAAACAAATATATGAGTTTGAACTGTACTTTTTGCTGTACTGTTAAAACAAGCAATTGTCAATGCCGAATGTTGCTTGCTTCTATGTGCTGTTTAGGAATTTGGAAGTCATTGGAGTGCAAATATTGAAAATTCGTGAACTTACGAGTGTACGTAGGAACTGCGCACTACACGCTTGTAAAACAGTCATTTTTAGGAATTTTTTCACCAAATTTTCAACATAGCCATTTTAAGACCTCTGCTCATGAACAGTGTCACTGTGATTTTCTTAATGTGTCCCATACATTGATTTCGCACACCGACTACGCCATTGTGCGCTACATGGGCGGAAACACGTTTTTCGGTGAGATGTGAAAAATGACAGCTATACTGCTCATAAGGAGGTGTAGTAAAATGGCAATATTGAAAATCTGGAGTGAAAATATTGAAATTCGCAAACTTACAGGCGTGTGTGAGGAACTGCACAACGCGCTCTTAAAACAGTCATTTTTGGGAATTTTCCACCAAATTTTCAAAATAGGCTTTTTGAGAGCTCACCTTATGAACACTGGTAGTGTTGTTTTGTTAATCATTCCGGAAAGGTGATTTCACGCAGTGGCTGTGAAATCACCCTTCGGGCCCGAGTAACGCCATGACAGTGCAAGAATTCATGAGGAGGGGTCCCAAAAACCTCATGTTGAAAATTTGGTGCAAAATTCCAAAAATGCCTGAGATATGCAACAAAGTTGAAAAACCTTTCTATCCCATTATACAGCTTACCGGCATTTCCTCAGTTCGCGGTCGGCTTTGAAGAGTGCAGACGTGTTCCCGGTCCACCGAAGATCGTCGTGCAGACTCGGAGGTAAGTATGGGTGGGGGTGTGGGGGAGCGAGGTGCGAGTGGGTGGGTGCAGGTTGTGGGGGCAGGGAGACTGCATGGGACCGTTTTCTTACAGGTTTTTTTTTATTTTAAATGACGCGACGCTGACACGCTTAGGGTGGGCTCCTGCATGGCAGAAGGATGGCTGGGGGCATGGAGCCGACGGGGATTAGGCACCCGTCGGCCATGCATCTGTTGCCATGCTGGGGTGGGCTCCCAGCGTGGCACCCTGTACTGGGGGAGACAGTGGAGCCGACGGGGATTGGGCACCCCCTCGGTGACAGCATTGGGAGAGAGAGTGGAGCCGATGGGGATTGGGCACCCTGTCGGCCATAACATGATTTTGCCATGCTGGAGTGGGCTCCCAGAGTGGCACCTGGATGCTTTGGGGGGGCGTGGAGCCGACGGGGGATTGGGCACACCCGTCGGCCCTACAGTGAGGGGGAAGGTGCAGGAGCATGCAGTGTGCGTGCCTGTGTGTGTGTGTGTGGGGGGGACTCTGCTCACTCAAGCGGAGCTCTCCCTTTCAACTGTATGCCACTGCATTTTCAGCTTGTCATAGACAGCTGCAGCAGTGATTGGGGAACTGGGGCCGCACCTGCAAGCACACTGACTGCATTGGAAGATGGTCTGACACACCTCCGAAAACTCGGATGATGGCACTATGTTTCTTGCACATGCGTGCAAGCAACATAAAAATGGATGCACATATGCTGAATGCCTGAAAGCAGCAAAAGTTATTAGAGAACAGAAAGTGTTGGAAACCTATTTTTGCAAAACAGGTTCCCTCTTAAGGAGAAAGGTGTATGTGAGAGGGCAGAATAGGACCATATCCCATTTGTTATATAGTGCTTAATGAAAGGATATTTCCTCTTCTGTCTCTTCTGTCTGGTTGCGCAACCAAATTTTCCTGTGAGACCTTGAACTTGATCAACCCGAACAGTCTCGCAATTCTTTGCTTCTCACTGTCTCTCAGTTTTCTCTTGCTGTTTTTCTCCTTTGCATATCTAGATCTGCTAATATAAAAATATATGCAAATCAATGTATGGAATGAAACTCATAATGGGATCACTTTTGTTTAGAAAATATTTAGTATTACTGTTGAAATGTATATTCATTGTATTTTGACATGTCTTGAAAAAGCTAGAGGCTACTTGAGTGCAAATGCTTGAGGGGCCTGAGGAAGCTCACTGGTCTAGCAGCTCCTGATACATTTTGGAAAAACAGGATGCTTGCTAAGGATGGGGGTTGAAATGTCTTATAAAAGAGCTAAGCTGAGCTGCAAGAGAGATTACAAGAAATAATTTATTTTGCTTCTGTATATACAGTAGTTATTATGAACAAGTTTATTTTTTTTATATTACTGCTGCTATAAATAAAGTTTTAGTGAATTTTACGACTGCTCCTGGGTTTTCCCTATGTTTCCTGACCTGTGCCTCGATGACACTACAAGACCAAACAACAAAAAAAAAAGGAAGAGAAGGTTTGGCCTTTGAGCACCCTCTGAGGTTAGGTGTCAGCCATTGGAGCCTCCTCAGGTATGTACCTAGGGACTAAGCAGGAGATGATTCATTTTCTGCAGGCTGTCAGCAGGAGTCAACCTCTGTTCCAATTACCAGTTCCTCCATGGAATCAGAATCTGGTTCTCAATGCTGTCTGTAAAGAGCCTTTCAAATCACTTTCTTCCATATCGTGGGGTGGTCTGTCTTACCAGGTGTGCTCAGCCAGGAGGATTGGCGAGTTCCAGGCCAAAGAACCTCCAAACAACCATACCTTGTCATGCATAAGGACAAGATGGTGCTCATAACAGCCCCATCCCTTAATCTCAAAGGTTCCCATGGCCTTCCATGTGAATCAGGAAATCTGTCTTCTATCCTTTTGTCTGCTACCTTCTCACCCAAAGGAGGAGAAGGAGTGCCGCAAGTTGGATTTGCAATGGGCTATTTGATCATCCCTTAGATGGACTGCTGATTCTGGAATTCAGATGGGTTTGTCTTCTTCAGAACAGTCAAGCAGGGGAAAAAAAGCCTCAAAGGACACCCAAGCTAGGTGGATGAGGGCTTGAATTGCCAAGACTTGTAGCTGTAAAGAAGAGGCCTCCAGCCCACATCAGGGCTCACTCCACTGGGGCTATGCCCACTTTCTGGGTGGAGAGAGGCGAAATATCGATTTTAGAGTTGTACAAGACAGTCGCATAGACCTCCATCCACACATTCACCAAGCACTAAAGATTGGATGTTCAAAGTTCTGTGGATGTGATGTTTGGTTGCAGAGCTTGCAGGCGGCATTTAGTAGGTAAATTCCTTTTTCCTGTACGTGGTTGACGTATGGGACAATATTCTCTCCCCACCTGGTATTTTCCGGGTACTGATTCTTAGAACCCAGTTGTAATGAATACCCATTGACAGTGTGGAGTGCTACAAAAGAAATTTCTTCATACTTACCAAAATGTCCTTTCCTGTTAGCTCCTACATTGTCAATTGCATCTGCCCGGGAGCCCTGCTCCTGCGGAAGAATATTGTCCGGTGTGCCAGCATGGATAATGTCCATTTTTTTTGTTATATCCTCTATTTTTCTGTAAGCCTGTCTGGACATTCCTCTATGGTTTGCCTGCTGTGCCTGTGTTTATTTAAAAGAACAAAAACAAACACATAAATGAGGCAAGCACTTCAACATTAGAATGTTGGTTACTCTTACACGGATGTATCGGGTGCGAATCTGATGTTAACCAAGGGTGCCTCCTTTGTTGCAGGTGAGTGCTTACACTGCATACAGTCCTTGCCTTTCTATTAACTCTGTTTTTTCAAGCTGATATTTTTTCATTGGACTTTACAAGCCATACACCTTTGAAGAAGGACCTTTGTTCATTCACTCTTCGTCATCTGACAAAGTAAAACAATGTTTTCTATACTTTTTTCTGGCTACAGTCATATCTATATAGACAGTTAACTGTGTGTTTTTGATGTCAGTTTGCCAGTATGGTGTTTATTCTCATGTTTAGAGATACTGCTAGGATAGTATTGACTAGAGTCTAAACTAAGTGTTTGCTTTTCTGCAGCTCTCACAATCCACACAAAAAACACCATTTGGCTATCTCCACCGCTTACGGGAATACCCTCGAACAGGTTCAGTCCTTCATATATCTAGGGATACTGCTGGACCCTAATCTTTCATATGGGGCTCATACTGACAATGTGGCCAGAGCTGCTAATACACGTCTGGTCTACTTTACAAACACAGACTGCATCTTACCCGGGAAGCACTGAAGATTGCCGTACAGAGCTCTGTGGTCTCGGTCATCGACTATGCACTCATCATATACAGCTCTGCAACGACGACAACCCTCAGACGAATATCAGTTGCCTTAAATAAGGCCTGTTGGCTTATTACTGGTGTCCACCGTCTCACCCACACTTGTGACCTGTATGCTCTGACCAGTAGGCTCCAACTATCAAACTGCATCAAGTATCTTACCTGTACTATGGCGAAAAAAATGTATCTTGGACTTGCACTCCCAGGTGTCTTAGCCCTGTTACACCAAAGCTCCAATTGTCAGAGCTCTAGGAGATCCAGTAGGCAGCTTCTGAAAGTTCCCCGCTGTTGCACTTCCCAGGTTCAACGATCTTTTGCCTACAAAGCTCCACTTTGGCTAAATGGCCTCAGCCCCACCATGTCCTCAGCTCCAACACTTGGTGTGTTTAAAACCAGACTTCGGCACCATCTCATAGCCGCCAGCTCCTGTGATTGCTTCACCTAAACCTAGAATCATTATCCCAGCCAGCTCTTGTGGCCCTCGCCTCTCACCAGCCATTCCAACCACACCTCAGCATCTGTGTACCTCCTGTAGCACTTTTCTTACCTTTCCCATCCCCCGGCACCCCATCCCCTACCTGCTCTGCACCCTACTCTGTCCTATTTCCCCTTGCCTCCCCCCCTCACCCCTCCCCTGACAACAGCACTTCTAACAATCTCTCTGTCAGACAAATGCCTCTGGTTGCTTCATCTTCCCGCTCCCTCCCCCTCCCCACCCCATTAAGATTATTCCCAATGTCTCAATCGCATACTGTTTGTAATCACCACATTGTTGTTGTTCTTTGATTTGTTGTTTCCTTAATCTGCATTTTCTGGCGTGGAACCTTAGTAAAAGAGCCTTGGCTCAAAGGTAATTGTAATCCTAGACCTAAATAAATAAAATAGAGAGTTGCTGCCATTTGGAATCCTCATATACTCAACATTCTAAAGCTTTGGGCTGTGCCATTTCCCCTAGTTGTGCACAATGCCCAATTGTAATTGACAATGTAGGAGCTAACAGAAAAGAAAAGTATGGTAAGTATGAAGAAATTTCTTCTTTTCCATACAGCCTCATAAACATGATGTGTTACTTTTAAATCCTGGATGAGACGTCTTTCTGCACTTCTGGTGCAAAATGACATTACGGCCAATATACTATAAATGCTACATGTCATGTTTAGAATTTATAAGGGCAATCATAACATGACTGCCTTGAACATTTGGGGTCAAAATAAAAAAAAAAAAAAGAATGAATGTGTAAAGAGTGAATGTGCCAGGCCATGCACGTCTGTAGGTGGATTGATTCTTTCCATGGCACAGGGTCAAAAGGGTGCTGCACATTTGCACCTGTCCACGTAGGTCCCAAAGTGACCTGTGTGAATTAGGATACCTTTCCACTATGTCAAAAAGAAAGGAAATTCTTTTCAAAATCTTTCTTTAGTGCACCAGTTAGGGTAATTTAATGCCACAGAAGTAAGGAAATGTGGTGTTAGGGTTTCCAACCCCAACTCCCCATACCCACCCTCAAGCAGCAAAAGTAAAAAAATCACTCTAGGGATGTGGATATGGTGTACTATACGCACTTCTGGTGGATTCCTTTCCCTTTAAATCTCTGGCCAGAAGGTCTTCAAGCTGGCTCCTCTCACCTACCTGGGTAGTAACTCCCTCACCACCACCTTGTGATGCGAGATCTTCCTTTCCGCTGGAAGAAGAAGGTCCCCTCCTTATCACTCTGCATTGAGTGTAAGCCCTTTGCTTTCAAAAATCCAAAGTCCCCTTCATCTTCAAGTGTGTTTTCGAACTCATTCGAAACTCTTTGCAGTTGGTATGGATGACTTGAAGTTGGTTTTACAAGATGCGACTGTGGGCAGAAGATGTCCCGGATGGACCAGCACACCTCGTGCATCTACTGCCTGGGCCATGAACATGATCCCCAGGCTTGCAGCTTTTGTAGCCCGTTGAATCTGAATACTTTGGAGGACCTGAATGCTTGTCTGCTTGTCTTCTTCTCAGGTGCCCAGGTGAAGGGGACCCTCCTGTTCATGTGAAAAATGCCTACCAGGCAGTGTTCGCCATGGGTCCGCAGAACAATATGCAGCCTTTTGAGACGGGCATGTACCAGGCCATGGAGCATGCCTTTGGCTTTCATGCTCTTTCCTTTAGTGTCACATTTACGGGGCATTTCGAGATTTTGCCAGTTCCTTCCCACCTTTGGGCAGGGTCCTCTAAGGGCACAAAATCCTCTAAATCTCTTAAAAAAAATAGACTTAAAAATGGTCTTATCGATGATCATGGGATCTTGCACACTTTCAGGCCTCAGATTCCCGCACTTTCTTGGAAGTTTCGACTACAGTCGATACTTCAGTCCAGGCCGCTGGCTCCATGGTCTCCCCATCAGGCCCATCGTCTGAGACACATGTCAACCAACCAGTCGAGATTTTTCTTGAGCCGTTCAACATGTTGTTGCAGGATGAGGGGGATACCTCCCTCTTTAGGACTCCGGTCCCACCTATCACCTCCCAGGAAGGGTCGGACCAGCTTTCTGATCTGGTCCCCAACCCTCGGGATACCGTTCCCTCGGAGGAGTCTTAGCTTTCGTTGGCTCTCTCTCTTTCTTGGCATTGGGTCCCCCAGTGGTTGAGGTCGAGATCCCATAGCCTGGAGTCGAGCATCCCTCACTGACATCAGCACTCTTGTTCCCGGTACTCAGGCAAGCGGCGGCACCGCTATTCTTCCACTCCTTCCTCCTCAGGTGAGGACAGGCTCTGATGCAAGATGTGCCAGTGCTATGAGGAGCTTTTGTAGCAGCACCTCATGCCAATTCTGGCCCCCACCCCGGCTCTTCCATGAATGCTACCACTAAGGCTCCAGCCTGCTTTGGCTCAGCCTGTTCTGGTCTCCCCGCCCATCAGGGTGGAGCCACCTCCTGAGCAGCCAAAGGATGCCCATACTGCTCCAAGGCTTCCTCGTCAGCTGTTGGCCACTGTTACTCCTGAAAGACCCCGCAGAGTCATTGGGGATTTGGGAGGTCAATCGCTTTTAGGCAAATCCTCAGAATCTGAGGATGTTAGCCTTGTTCTTAGGGACACGGTACACTGTACAAGGGCTCACCCTTTACAACTGTATGGGGAAAATTATAACACCAGTAGACGGATGCAGTAGTTTAGTGTCAGGGTGGTTAAAGTCTGAAATTAACTACCGGTTGAAGTAGTGGGAAGCAAAACTATGGCTGAATTTAAGACCAAACTGGATAGCCACTTGATTTTAAATAACATAACAGGGTATAACTAGTACTATTAGCAAGCTATAATGGACCTATTGGTCTTTACAGAGCTTTGTATACTTCTGTGTAATCCTGTATGCGTTCTTGGCCATTGGATGTGGAATCATGGGAGGATTTGTCTACGGAACACAGTTTCACTTCTTTTGGGGGCTTGCTTCACCTAATTTCGGAATCTACCGGGATTCAGATGGAGCTCATCCAAAAATGGGCCAGGTATCCCTTGCCTGAAATTCTTGACCAAGGTGACTCCCCGGGGGTTGCCTTCCCAGTCACCAAGGCCATTCTTGGCCCTGCTCTGGAGCTTTGGCAGCACCCTGCTTACTGCCCTGCGCCATTGACTCATATGGTGAACACCCCTCAGCTGAGGGTTTGGTTGCTGACTCGATTTTTAGGTGTACCAGCAATGTTCAGGACATGGATAAACCTCCTGACAAACAGTCCAAGAAAGTAGATCACATGGCCAAAAAGGTCTATGTGGCCTCTTTTTTCGGCCTTCAGCAGGCAAGTTTGGCCCTTTTGATGGCCCATCTTGCTCATGCCTTACTGGGCACTCTTGGTGAGGTACTTTTCTGGCTCCTGGCTGACTAACAGACCATGGTCAAGCAAGTCTGGGACCAGGGCTGAGCAATAGCAAAACAGCAGCTCCAGACAGCCATGGACATTGGTGATTCCTGTGCCCAGTCCGTGGCTGCCACAGTGGCCATGCACTGCCGAGCTTGGCTACAGATTTATACCTTAATGGTAGGCACCCAGCACAAGCTGGCAGATGTCCCCTTCCTGGGCACCAACTTGTTTTTGCTGGGGTGGAAGGACACCTCACTAGGATTGAGAAGTCCAGTTCTGTCCTGGACTCTATTACCTCCACCCAGAGGGATCCCAAGGTCTCCAAGCTTCGGAGGAAGAAGCCCTTTTGGACCCTCTCTGCCCCTGCAGCCAAGCCATCCAAGTCCCCAGCTGGGCAGCAGACTGAGGCTTGACATCCTCTACCTAAGTCAGTTGCTTCAGTTGTCCATAAACCAGGTGGTTGAGGCCCTGCTGCATC
Source organism: Neoceratodus forsteri (assembly GCA_016271365.2). Lineage (NCBI taxonomy): Eukaryota > Metazoa > Chordata > Ceratodontiformes > Ceratodontidae > Neoceratodus > Neoceratodus forsteri. Next base: position 697,790,640 of record CM057452.1, on the reverse strand, counting down.
CTCAGCTGGTCCCTCCTCCGCCTCCAGGCCTGCCCACTGATGGGCTAGGGGTGCCTCCCCGTACCCGTCCTGTCTCCACTGGGTCCTCCCATGGGGGGACTGCTCCTCCACTCCTTTTCCACCTGGTCTGCTGTCACCATGGGAAGATGGCTCCTAGAAGTGGTCAGTCAAGGTCTGCCTATGGAGTTTCACACTTACCCTCCATTTGAGCCCATGCCCCACAGGAGGACATAGTATCTGTCTACATGCTATCAACCCTTTGGGAAGACATTGCCCAGCTCCTCCAGAAGGAAGTAGTGGCTCTAGTCTTGGATCCTCCAATAAGCCCAGGGTTTGTTTCCAGATACTTTCTGGTTCCAAAGCAGATGGGGGACTGGCTCCCCATCTTAGATCTGCATGACCTGAACAAATTCCTGCAGTCATGCACCTTCAGAATGATCACTGTGTCTCAGATAATTCCATCTCTGTAGCACAACATGTGGTTCTGCTTCCTAGATCTTTGGGACGCATTCTTCCATGTTCCCATCCGTCCATCCCACTGCCGGTTCCTTCGGTTCTGAGTGGAAGGGATGTCCCTGCAAGTTTCAGTCCATGCCCTTCAGCCTCTCCTCATCTCATCTCTCAGGGTCTTTACCAAATGCATTACAGTGGTGGCAGCCTTCCTGAGATGTTGAGGGGTCCGGGGTACATCCCTACCTGGATGGCTGGCTGATAGTGGGTCCTTCCAGGGAAGAAGTGGAGGAGTCCAGGGATCTGGCCCTCCAGACCTGCTTATTCCTTGGCCTTCTGGTGAATGAGGCCAAGTCAGAGCTCATACCTTCACAGGTGATACATTTCGTCGGGGCAGAGTGCGACTCTTGCAGAGCCAGAGCTTGACTCCCGGCAGACTAGACGGAGGTTCTCTCCTTTCCCGATCATTGTGGGTTGGGCAGTTGCACCCTGCTTGAGCTTTCTTGCACCTTCTGAGATTCATGGCAGCATACACTAACATGGTCCACTGGTCCCAGTGGAACATGTCCTCTCTGCAGTCAGAGATAGCCCATCAGTGGTCTCAGCACAAGGGTCACTTCGAACAGCTGGTCACTGTAACCCAGCTGATGTGGGATGCCCTCCAGTGGTGGTTAGTTCTGGAACATCTGCAGGAAGGAATCTCTTTTGTCTGCCTGGAGCCAGCGGTCACCATCATGACCAATGCCTCCCTTATAGGCTAGGGTACCCAACTGGGGGAGCACAGAGTCCATGTACTCTGGATACCTGAGGAGTCCCGCTGCTATATTAACCTACTGGAGCTTTGGGCAGTTTGGCTGGTGCCAACAGCCTTTGCTCCACACATTTGGGTTAGGTCATTCAAGTCCAGACAGACAACACCAGGACCATGTACTACCTCAACAAACATAGCAGGACACACTGCCTTCCTCTGTGCAGAGATGTTCTTTGCATCTGGACCCTTGTTCTCAGCTTGAACGCTGATCTCCTGGCCATCCATGTGGCCAGTGTATCCATTCAGCTGGCAGACACCCTCAGCCATATGGGCAAGGTGTCTCATGAGTGGTCTTTCCATCAGGAGGTAGTGAGCAGTCTGTTATCCCAGTGGGGCACCACTCTGGTGAATCTGTTTGCCTCCAGGGAGAATGCAAAGCTGAGGCTGTATTGTGACCTCCACCCTCAGTAGGGCATGCTGCAGGAAGATACATTCTCAAGGCCCTGGTCCCCGGGCCTCAGGTATGCCTTCCCTCCTTTTCCCCTGATCCACAAAGTTCTGCTCAAAGCTGGGAGGGATAAGGCACAGATGATCCTGGTGGCTCTGGACTGGCCTCACCAGTTATGGTTCCTCAATCTCCTCAGCCTCAGCTGCAGGCTCCTGTGGCATCTTCCTCTGCATCCGGACCTGCTCTCATGCAATCGGGGAAGGTATGCCATCCGGACCTTCAATCCCTGCACCTGACAGCCTGGTTCCTGAGCAGCTAGAGTTACATGCTTTGAGACTCTCCAACGATGTCTTCACTGTGGTTGAGGCTTCGCGAAAAAGGAGTTGACCCAAAAATGCTATGCCTTCAAATGGAAGAGGGTCTTCATTTGGTGCCAGGGCAAGGGGCTTGACCCCGTATCTTGCCCAGTGGCTAGCATTCTTGATTACCTTTGGTCCCTCTCCTAGTCAGGCCTTCGGTCGACGACCCTTAAAGGAGACAGGAAATCTGTACTAATTAGCAGCTGTCAGTAATGTTACTACTAACAGAAATGAAAGACTTACCTCCAAATGAGCCATAGTGAACTGTACCTGAATAAACACTGATGTGAAAAATTGTGTTTTCAGTTTCTTTTTTATGGACAATATTCTGCACAGTTCCCTTGATGGAACCAGTAATTTGGAGTTTTTACTATGTCATGGTTTGAGAACAGAATGCTAAATATGTGCTATTGTTCTATCAGAACCACATTTAGAGTTCTGTGCGCAAACCGTGACATAGTTAAAATTCCAGATCACTGGTTCCGTGAAGAGAACTGTAACTCACTTTGTTTTTTGTCTTTTAGATATTTCCTGAAGAAGACCTAAGGTTGAAACATAGATTTTTTAACTCCATTTTCTATTTTCAGTGTTCATTTAATATAGCCATTTTGTTTTGCTTTCAGACCACATGCTGACACAGCACCTTGTCTTTGTTTTTACATTTTGTGTAACAGAATGCTGCCCATAAAAACAAAACAATGCAAAATGTAGTTTTTCACATCAATTTTTATGCAGTTACAGTTATATATAGATCATTTAGGCTTATGGAAATTATTTTCTACAACTGGGAACGTCATAAACAGCTGCAGATTAGAAATCATTTCCTGTCTTCTTTAAGGTGTGCCTGGCAACCATCTCTGTATACCGGGCGTGGGCTGGTATGCTGTCAGTGGCACAGGAGAAAGTGGTCTGGTACATTTTTAAAGGCCTTAACCACATTTCTCCTCTGGTGCATGAACCACCACCACCTTTGGACTTTTTGCTGGTGTTGGCAAAGCTCATGGGAAGCCACTCAAGCCAGTGCACAGGTGTGACATCTCTCAACTGACATGGAAGACTACCTTCTTAGTGGCTATCACCTGCACCAGAAGGATCAATGAGCTCCAGGCACACTTGGTAGAGTCTCCTTATCTGGTCTTCCATAGGGACAAGGTTGTCCTTCGTCACAACCCAGAATTCCTTCTGAATGTTGTCTCAGAGTTTCACCTTAGCCAGGTTATGAATCTCCCGGGTGTTTTTCACCAGTCACACCTCGGAGACTGAGCACAGACTCTGGACCTGAGGTGAGTGCTTTCCTATTATAAGGAGTACTTGGCTAGAGTTCAGGCCAAGGTTCGCCAGCTATTTACCACCTACTCTGAAGCTGCACCTGGCAGACTGACAGCAAAGTGGACAATGGCAGGTGGAATATATCCTGCATCGACCTCTGCTATAGGTTGACTGGTAGGGAGCCTCCCATAGGGCTAAGGGCTCATTCCACCAGATATACCACTGCTTCGTGGCTGTTTCCAGGGAGATCCATATCCAGGAGATCTGCATGGCTGCTACCTAGAAGTCAACACACACCTTCATTTCCCATTACCACATCAACCTTAAGTCATGCCTGGATGCTGGTTTTGAGGCCTCAATTCTCCAATCTCTGTTCCTGAAGTAGGGAGTGTGTCCCTTGGCCTCCCACCTCCCTGGAGAACTGCTAGGAGTGTGCCAGAAGTGTGGATAGTACATCATATCCATGTCCTTAGAAAAACAGGTTACTCACCTGTAAAAGTAGTTTTAGGAGTGGTATATGGTGTACATCCACACAACCCACCTGATCTGTCCTGGCAAGTGGCACACTGAATCTTGCTTCCAGCAGGTACATCATGGGGTGGTGTTGAAGGAGTTACCACCAGACTGGGTGGGAGGAGCCAGCTTGAAGACCTTCTGGCCATAGATTTAAAGGGAACGGAATCTGCCAGTAGTGTGGATGTACACCATATACCACTCCTAGAACTACTGTTACAGTTGAGTAACCTGTATTTATGGTTTTGGCTGTCTTGAGTCTTGAGGAATCAGAGGTAGGGTCTTCCTTAGGGATTTTAAACCCTAATGCTCACCCTGTTCTGTGAGCAAATAAGGTCAAATGTGATCTGTTTTCTTCAGGCAGAGCCCACAGGTTATTGGTAACATGTGGAGAGACACAGTTCTGGATGTTTAAACACTATATCCGAATGGGGGGAGCACTTACGTTGAAAAACCCAAGGAAGATCCCATTGATTCACCAAGACTCAGGACAGCCAATACTGTAATCATTTTTTCCTTTTGCTGCTAGGGGTTTGGGGTGGGGTATTTGTGCTATCTCACTCCCACCCATCTCATATTTGATTTGTACAACAAGTGTGGGTCTCTTTTTTTTCCGTTTTAAAGTTATTTGCTTCAAACAACATGAAGTCTTGCTATATTATGACATATGCAGTATAACCCCAGGTTAGAACTGCTCCGGAGGTGAAAGAGTTAACTTCCATGCAGAGCATGGATTCTTGAGCGCGAGCTCGGTTGAACACTCTGTCTGTTGAAGCTCAAACTTAAACTGTCAGATTCTTTACTCCGCCTCACTGAACAGTCGCTCCGGAGATTCCTCCTGCTGCTCGGTTTGTTTGTTGGTTTTAAAGTGTAATTCTCGGTTTATTTTACCGAAATTTAACCGCAATCATCGGTTCAAGCTCTGTCTGTGGTATTGTAAGTAATAGATAGGCTTATTTATTATTTTTCTTCTGTGTGAACTTGTAAACGCTTTTTTCGGTTCAGTTTGAACTGATCAGAGGGTTTAAAAATTACTTAGCCCTTTAGAGTGCGGTTCCCGGTTCTTATCGGTTCTAAAAAAACCGGATTTTATTACGTTTTTTTCCACGACCTGTGACACGGTTGGGAACCGATAAGAGAGTCTTGCTTGGTGGATTGCCATTAATGGGCAAGTTTTGCTTAGGCTGGCACTATGTCTGAGAAACCCAAAAGAAAAACCGGACCCACTGGGTTTCAGCACTGTGGCCTCTGTAGGGAAGCCTTTGCCAAGGCTGACCCACACACCATTTGTGTATATTGTCTGGGGTTTGACCACCTCAATGCAGACTGCCAGATTTGTAAGAATTTTCCTGCTGCCACCGTGGAAAAAAGAGTTGGTAGGCTCAGGGAAAGGGAGGCCAAAAAGTCCGCTGACCTGGATGGCCAGCCCGGTTCGGTTCCAACCGAACCTGAGGGAGTGCCCTCTGACCAGGGCAATGCTTCCTCGGGCAAACGAAGAGCCAGCTCTGAGGAGCCGGTTCCAACTAAAAGGGATAGAAGGTCAGCTAGTTTGGGGCCAAAAGTTCTTTCTCCAACCACTGAGAAAATAGCCAAAGCTATCCAAATTGTCCAGTCTCTTTCCCAGTTCACGTCGAACCGGCACCATTGGGCAAGCGCTCAAGTTCGGTTGGTTCCCCGGTTCAAGATTATGATTTTGAAGATTTTTATGAACCAGGGAAGGGAGGAGGGGCTGAGGAGAGTGAATGTGATTTTGACAGTCTGGATGTGCCCATTGAACCGGACATCTCTCAGACAGACCCTCAGGAGTATCCTCCCAGACTATCTGAGTCCCTCTCATTTTTTGTTTTACAAGAAAGTTGTGACACTCTGCAACTCCCTGTTGAGGAAGCTGTTGATGATCAAGAAGAGCCTGATTTTGTGGAAATGATGGATATTCCAGAGTCTAGGAGACTGTCTATTCCCTTGCATAAATCTTTTAGGAAACAGACAGTAAAAATTCTGAAAACTCCTCATTCTATCCTCCCTGTGGATAAAAGGATGGACAAGAGGTATGCTTTATCAGGCTCTGATACAGAGTTCCTATCTCAGCAGTGCAGCCATGTGGGAGACTCTAATGATGTTTCGTCTAGAGTTATGGCTACATCTGTGTCTCTTCGCAGAATGGCCTGGCTCAGATGTACTGCCCTGTCACAGGATACCCAGTCTAAGGCTATGGATTTTCCTGTTGTGGGAAATTCTCTGTTTGGGGAGCAGACAGAGAATTACATGAAGAAAATGGATAAGTATAGGACCACCTATAGGAGTGCACAGGCCAAAGAAAGGCAAGTCACTCCTCAAAGGCAGCATGTCAGGGGCAGGGGCAGGCCTTTTCATAGGCTGTTTTACCAAGCCCAGGCCTCCTCTTCTGCTTATTCCCAGAGGGGGTTCTTTAGAGGAAGGGGCAGAAGGGGCTCTAGTAAGCCTGCTTCTACCCCTGAACCCAAAGCCCCTGCAAAACAGGCTCCCTGATGGGGTAGCCAGGGCCGATTCTCCACTACCGGTAGGGGGCAGGCTGGCTTACTTTGTCCAGGACTGGAAGTCTTTAACATCAGACAAGTGGGTCCTGGAAGTAGTAAGCCAGGGACTGGTTCTCAGCTTCAAAAAATTGCCGAAAATGAGAGCCAGATCTTTTCCACCTGCAAACCCATTAGATGCACTTGCCCTGGAAGCAGAAGTTTCTGCCCTACTGGCTCTCAGAGCCATGGAAAGGGTTCTACCCATACACCAGGGCAAAGGGTTGTACTCCAGGTACTTCCTTACCCCAAAAAAGACAGGAGAATGGTGGCCCATTCTGGATCTCAGGTATCTAAACAAGCACCTTTTAAAACCAAAGTTCAAAATGGTGACCCTGGGGATAATTTTACCCTCTCTAAGGCCAGGGGACTGGCTAGTCTCCCTGGACCTCAAGGATGCCTACTTCCATGTTCTCATCAGAAGCTCCCATCGAAAGTACCTCAGATTCGAACTGCCTCAGGCCATTACCAGTTCAGAGCAATGCCCTTTGGCCTCTCCTCGGCTCCAAGGGTGTTCACAAAATGCCTGGCAGTAGCAGTTGCTCATTTAAGAAGGCAAAAGATTGCCATCTTTCCTTATCTGGACGACTGGCTCATTGTAGGCCAGTCTCCAGAACAGGTCAAACTTCATTTACAAGTAACCCAGCACCTGCTTACATCTCTAGGTTTCCTTCTTAATCTTCCAAAGTCAGTTCTGGAGCCTGTCCAGCTTCTCACCTTATAGGCACAGAACTGAACACAAAAGAAGCCAGAGCCTTCCTTTCTCTGGAGAGAGCAAGAACCCTGGTGTCTCTGGCCTCCTCTTTCACCCTGCAGGTCTCTCGACCAGCAAGGCATTTTCTACAGCTCCTGGGGCACATGGCTGCCTCTACAGCAGTAGTGCAGGGAGCGAGATTTCAGATGAGGGACATTCAGTTCTATTTGAGAGCCTTTTGGTCTCAAAGGACGGATCCCCTAACCAAATTGATTCCAGTGACTCGAACCCTGATCCAGGCCTCCAGTGGTGGCAGGATCAGAACAATCTGAGGCAGGGGTTCCCTTCACTCCCAGTCTCATTCCTTGACCCTTACTACAGATGCATCCCTCTTGGGGTGGGAGCTCACAGGGCGACCTTTCCACCCAAGGGCTGTGGTCCCCTCAGGAATCTCTGCTCCTCATCAATTTGCTGGAGCTCAGAGCAGTTTTCTAGCACTTCAGGTTTTCTCCACAGCTGTCCAGAACAAGGTAGTTCAGGTCAGAACAGACAATACCACTACAATGTGGTACATCAACAAACAAGGGGCACTCGGTCCTACGACCTTGTGCACCGAAGCAATGAAGTTGTGGTCTCTGGCATATTCTCTGAACGCCTCTCTTATGGCAGTTCACCTCCCAGGCAAGGACAATGTCCTAGCGGATGCTCTCAGCAGGATTTCCCAGGGCCATCACGAATGGGCACTGGATCCCCTAGTACTGGAGGTAATATTTGCTAGATGGGGCACTCCGCAAATAGATCTCTTTGCAGCCCCAGCCAATCACCAACTTCCCCTTTTTTGTTGCAGACCCCTAGTGTTGGGCTCAGTCCCTCTGGATGCCTTTCTTCTCAGTTGGGAAGGGAAGTTTCTCTATGCTTTTCCCCCCTTCCCCCCTCTTTTCAAAGTGCTAGTCAGGATCAGATCTCAATCCTGCAAGATGATCCTGATCGCTCCAGATTGGGCCAGGCAGCCCTGATACCCACTCCTCATGTCCTTAGCAGTCCACCCTCCCCTATGCCTTCCCAGGAATCACAACCTGTTAACCTGTGCCCAGGGGAGAGTTTGGTATCCAAACCTCAAATCTCTCAATCTCAAGGCTTGGCTCTTGAAGAGTTAGAGTTTGCTGACCTACACCTTTCTCGAGGTGTATTGGATATCTTGAAGGCCTCTAGGAAGCCTTCCACCAGGGCTACCTATAATTCAAAATGGAAGAGATTTTCCATATGGTGTGCTGGTAAACATATTTCCCCAGAATCTGCTGGTGTGCCCACGATCCTGGATTATTTGGTGCATTTGAATTCCTTGGGGCTGAGGCCAGCTACCCTAAAGGTGCACTTGGCAGCTGTGTCTGTCTTCTTGTCAGCAGGTAAACCCTCTTCTTTATCAGCTCACCACTGTTTTTTAAAGGGTTGCTTCACACCAATCCCCCGTTCAGGGATCTTGCCCCTACTTGGGATCTTAATATTTGCATCGCTCAGCTTATGCAACCCCCTTTTGAGCCATTGTCTTCAGCAGAGCTGAAGTACTTGACATGGAAAACTGTGTTTCTGGTAGCCTTCACCTCTGCCAGGTGCATAAGTGAGCTACAAGCCTTGTCAGTGGAGCCTGATTTTATCTCCTTTCATAGAGATAAGGTAGTCCTCAGGACTAACAGGAAGTTTTTGCCTAAGGTGGTTTCAGACTTTCACCTTAATCAATCCGTGTCTCTTCCTGTGTACTTCAGTGACCATTCCTCCTCTGGTGGGAGGAGATTGCACAGTTTAGATGTCAAAAGAGCCCTTAGTTACTATATAGAACGTACCAAGGGTCACAGGTTCGAATCCTTCCAATTGTTCCTCACTTATGGTGAGGTTGGTAAAGGGAAACCTGCCACTAAAAGATCCATTGCCAGGTGGATTGTCTCTTGTATCCAATTCTGTTATGGAAAACTGGGTAAGGTTCCTCCCTCAGGCCTGAGGGCTCACTCTACCAGAGGTACAGCTGCGTCTCTGGCTGCCCAGGGACATTCCTATCCTAGAGATATGTCAAGCAGCTACCTGGAAAACAGTTCACACTTTTACTAAGCATTACTCCTTGGATATCAGGCTAGGAGTGATGCTCGATTCTACAGCCTGTGCTTCAGAGCCTATTTCCCAAGTAGGTTCTGTCCCTCCTCCATGGAGGTACTGCTGTGTAGTCTGCATATGTCATAATATAGCAAGACTTCGTGTTTTTGAAGAAAAAATTACTCACCTTAGTAATGTTGTTTCTTCTAATGGAGTCTTGCTATATTATGACCTCCCCCCAAACCTGCCCCTCTCAGAACCTCTGTTTTTGGGAGGTGGGTGGGCAATGCAATGTTGGCACTTCTTTGATGCCCACTTTATTTCACCCTTCTAGGGTGCTTAGGTGTTTTGCTTAAGTTTCTTCTTGAATTCCCCACTTGAGTCTTTGTTTTGGATCAAGATCAAAAGGTGTTTTTGTAGTTAGCAATAGCGGCTAGTGTGAGGTTCTGACTTCCACACAGAACCTTAGTGAGTTTTGCTCGTAAAGATCTGACAGTTTAAGTTTGAGCTTCAACAGACAGAGTGTTCAACCGAGCTCACGCTCAAGATTCCATGCCCTGCATGGAAGTTAACTCTTTCACCTCCGGAGCAGTTCTAACCTGGGGTTATACTGCATATGTCATAATATAGCAAGACTCCATTAGAAGAAACAACATTACTAAGGTGAGTAATTTTTTATTTTGTTTGTTGCAAAAAGTGAAGAAAATGGAATTTTCTGCTGATTTTTTGCTAATTATAAAAAGTAAATAAAAGGTAGCTATAAATTGTGTAGATATTTTGTGCTGAGCAACTTCAGTGCTCACAGTACCATGCTGTCATTTTATGTTTTAAAGTTATTTGCATTTGAACACGGTTAGTACTGCTACTGAGGCCGAACATTCTAAACGAGTACTGAACCTTTTGTGACATACCCAGCATGAAAAGAAATCCATTGTGACATACCCAACTTGAAGATATCTGATATACTCACATGTGGTCTGTGTGATATTTCAAATATCTTTCTGAAAAGAGACCCACAGGTGTGAATAAATGTGTGTATATTTATTTTTATTTATTGAAGATAATCAGAATTATAATCCTTTGTGTCATAGACTCCTTTGCAAAGGCTCCACATCAGAAAGAGAAGAAAGTAAACAAACATAACAGTAACAGTACAATACATAGGTCATACAGTACAGGGATATTTACATTGTTTGGTACAGAATCAGGACCTTAATTAAGATCCTGTGTCAAACATGGTTATATAAATTTGGTATGTTACAGTATCGGAGGGCCAAAAAGGAACCCTGAGTCAGGTGTTATACAGCGAACTTGAGGACCTGTAGAATAAACGTGAGGTACAGTCTAACACATATGTCCCTTTCTAGAGGGTTTCCATGCTGCACTAGATCAACCAAAGTAATATTGGCCTCTTATCAGATGCAGGGAGGGAGGTGAATGAAATGAGTTGCAGTCACAGGCTTCAGCCTCAAGGAGGAGGGTCATGAGTCTGGCTTTAAACTGGCTGAGACTGGGGATCAGGGAGATGGAGGCTGGTAGGTTGTTTAGCCACAGGGGCGTTCAGTAGCAGAAGGGCCTTTGCCCTAGTGAGGTCCTACAGTGGGGAACTAGGAGGGAGGAATTAAAAGAGCATCTGGAGGCCCTTCGGTGTGGTACAGGTTGGATGAGGGGGTGGAGGCCATGGGGTACCACAGGACACTAGCTTCAGAAGAATCTTTTTAGCAATGAGGAATTTGTGATACTTAAGTCTGTCTTCGAAGTTCAGCCAACCTGTAAGCCTGTAGAGGTCACTCGTGTGGGTTAACGTGGCACTACCAGAGACCAGGCGGCAGGCTTTATTGAGGGCTAGGTTGATGTGGTGTAGGGCTGTACAGTCTGCAGACCCATAGATCACAATGCCATAGTCCACCAATGGTATATACAGTATGTGTGTATATTATAGAGGCACGGTCATGCCCCTGTAGTTAGGGTTGAGTAGCCTGCTTAATGTTAAACCTCACATTTTGCACTTAAATAACTTTGCAACCAATCAATGGATTTGTGCAAAATTTGGTATATGCTGTCCCGTGAGGTAGATCTCTTGATGTGGCAAATTTCTTTCCAGTCGGCTGTACCAAATCTGAGAACCAGATAGTGCTAAAACCTTAAAAGTCACCATTTTTTGCAGTTTTTTCCTCATCACCTTGTGTCCAAACAGTGTGGAATTTTGGTGCTTTTTTTTTTTATGGCAGAATCAGCTTGGGTAACAGAACTGTCATGCTTTGTCTGGTGAAAAAATATTAGTTTGTTGTGAAGTTATGCAGTTTTTAAGTTCCCATTGCTTTCAATGGGAATTCTCCTGTTCAAATTAGAAAGATAAAGTTCGATCAAGGATTGACCTCTTGAAAAAGGATTCTTTCTCGTGAGACCTATTCCTTTTTCATGAGAATAAAATCCTTTTTCATGAGTGAATAGTCCTTTTTTGTGAGCTGCCATCTTGTTTTTTTCTTCCACCAAGTAAAAAATATGGAAAATACATAAAAATGTCATTTAAAAAAAAACAAACATCAGAACCTAGGTAAACATGACCCATTTAGCTAGATTCTGGTGTTTTGTTTTTTTACAGTTAGGGCCAAAAATACTTTCTCTGGGCATCTGAAATCCCGGGTGCCCAGCTTAGTGAGAGGAGTTAACTCCTGCTGCCGGCTGCAGTGTTTGTTGTTAGCCCCCATTTTTCCTGCTACCTAATGGCACCTCTCACTCCCCTATCACTCTCCCCATATATCCCCTGGTATCTAGTGGCACCCCCCCCACCCTCCGATCACCATCCTCTAGTCCCTGTTTATCTATATTTACAAAATCCAACACTGGGATGCTCACCCCCAGTGTCGGATGCCTCCCCCCAGCCCCTTGTTTTTATAATTAACTGACATTGGGGGACCCAGTCCCTGTGTCAGCATTTAGCGCTCCCCCAAGCTGTGTAGGATACTGAGAAGCCCACCCCCAGTGTCCCAAAATATTTATTGAGCAACCCTGTAAAAAGAAAACAGTCCCTCAACATATTTTCTTTTTTGTTTTAAACCTGAAAAAAAGAAAGCAGTCCCTTGTTATCCCTGCCATCCCTCTCCTCCATCCCTACCCTACCACTGAGCACCCAACACCCCACACCTCCCTTTACCCTATACATACCACCGGAGTTCATAGGCTGTCATCTTCTATGGACCAGGACACATATGCATTCTTTAAAGCCAAATCGTGAACTGAGGAATCAAGATAAGTGCCGTATAATGTGTTTCAATGGTGTTTTTAACTTATGCTCATAACTTTGCCATTTTTTGGGATTTTTTCACCAAATTTTTAACACAGCCTTTTTGGGACCCCACCTCATGAACACTGACACTATAATTTCAATAATCGGGGCCAGGAAGGTGATTTTGTAGTCGCTGCTAGATATAAACGGGACCCGAAGGCAAAAAAACGTAATACTTTAAAAGTATACTTAAATACAAAATGGAGTTGGTTTCTTGCTAAGAATGGAAACTGATCGTGAGTAAAACAAAGTTGTTTAAAAAATCTAAATATAATAAAACTTTAAACTAAAGTACTGGTGTTAAGAACCGCTACAAACCTCAGTTTAAACAGAGAAGCTCAGTTCCTGGGAACCACAAGGGAACCACTAAAATGAGTAAATAATAACCCACTAAGTAAACTTTAGCAAACAAACTACTAGCAGCAGAGCGTGTATAAAAATAGTGTATAATACCACTTTTTGAATAAAATAAACAGTCTTACAGTGAAGTTGCTGTACAGTTCTTGGTGGAAAGTCTTGCTGTCTGAACAGAAAAATTATACCTGGCAGTTAGATGGAACACAGTCCACCTAGAGGCAGCAGTTTGAATGTTGCATTCCACATTCTCTAATTTGCATAGATTCCAACTCAGAGTTCCAGGGGCAGTCAGAGATTCTGAGCTGACTACAGATTGTCTAATCCTACTAGGAGATACCTTTGGAAGAAACAATATTACTATGATAAATATTTTTTTCTTCTGGTTTGAAGGAAATGTATAAGCAGCAAATGGCAATTCATGTGACAAGTGCTTACTGAGCATGCTCAGAAGCCACATTTTTTAAATGTAATAACTTTAGAACTGATTCATATTTTTTCACCAAACCAGTCAAAGGTTCATCTGTGGGCCAAGCCCTTTCTAACCTGAAAATATCAGACAAGAATTCCAAACCATCTGGGCACCAGGAACTTTAACTCATGGTTGAAGAACTGGTGCTGTGAGGAAGGGTTTGGATTCATTGGTGACTGGGGACCCACCTGGAGGGATGGAGGTTTATTCAAGCCTGACGGCCTGCATCCATCCTGGAGGGGAATCCAAGCACTCAATGATAAGTTTAAATGCTACATTGACAAGCATTTAAACTAGCAAAGGGGGGTGGCAGACCAGCAAGGAGGGTACCTACTTGCTCACCCCCCACAGTTAGCAGTGGAACCAGTGAACCAGAGGAGTGACTGTCTCTGCAAAGCAGTGTGCAAAAGATGGAGATTAGTGCCCAAGAGGTGGATAGGCAGAAAAGGGGCAAAATTCAGCAGAAGGGCAGACAACAAGGAGAACCAGGGATAAAGGACAACCAAGGAAGGGGCTGGGTAGAACAGTGAAACAGTCTAGGAGGTCAAATCATGGAAAGCCATGTGTGCAAATGCCAGGAGCCTTAGCAACAAGATGGAAAGATCTGGAGGCTGTCATGGTGCAGTGCAGTCAGACCTGGACATTGTGACCATCACTGAAACCTGGTGTAATGATAACAATGACTGGGAGATGGCCATACCTGGCTACAACATATTCAGAAGAGACAGAGCAGGCAGAAAGGGAGGAGGAGTGGCACTGTATGTGAAAAATGACATAAGGGCCACAGAGATCCAGGAGGAACAAAATGGGGGAGAGATACAGTGGGTTAAGCTGGAAAGGAAAATGGGAACAGCCATCCACACAGGTGTGGTCTATAGACCACCAGCTCAGGAGGAAGAAACAGATAGGGAGCTGATGCTAGCCATCCAAAGGATGGCAGACAAGGGTGAGATAGTACTGGTTGGAGACTTCAATATTCCAGACATGGACTGGAGCATCCCAGCAGCAGCATCAACTAGGAGCAGATTTATCCTTCAGGGTGCCTTCCTCAAGCAACTAGTCATGGAACCAACTCAGCAGAAGGCAATACTGGACCTTGTGCTCACAAACAGGGACAGTGTGATGGGAGTAACAGTGGGGGAGCACCTGGGGATCAGTGACCACCAGTCATTGTGGTTTGAAATCACAGAAAGAGCAGAACCAAACCACACAAAAACACATATCCTGGATTTTAGGGGGGCAGACTTTGGGAAAATGGGGAGATGCTTGAAAGATGCATTAAGGGGAATGGGACAGGAATCAGGGGTTGAGGAACAGTGGGCAGTATTTAAAATGGGGATTACAAGAACAATATAATTATGCATTAAGCAGGTTAGCAAAAGGAAAAGGAAGAGGAGACCATTATGGTTTTCCAAAGAGGTAGCAAAGAAAGTGAAAGCCAAAAAGACTGCATTCAGGCAATACAAAAAGACACAGGCAGAAGGGGATAGGGAGAAGTACCAGGAGAAGCAAAGGGAGGCAGGGAGGTTAGTAAGGGAAGCCAAAGCTCAGACAGAAGAACACATTGCAAAATCAGTGGGTAGAGGACACAAAACCTTTTACAGGTACATAAGTGAAAAAAGAAAGACAAAGGATAGTGAGACTGAAGGGGGAGGATGGAGGCCGCGTGGAGGATGACAACAGTAATGCTGACATATTGAACAGGTATTTCTGCTCAGTCTTTACTGAGGAAGAGGAGGGTAATGGGTCTGAAGGGAGTACAAGGGGTGAGAATGGTGCAGAAATGGACACAAGTCCCTTTACACGAGAAAGAGTCCTGAAGGAACTGGAAGTAATAAGAGTTGATAAAGCAATGGGGCCAGATGGGGTGCACCCCAGGGTCCTTAAAGAACTAAGAGTAGTGGTGGCTGAACCTCTGGCTATCCTGTTTAGCCAATCACTGGAAACAGGGGAGGTACCCAAAGACTGAAGGACAGCAGATGTAGTCCCCTTATACAAAAGCGGGAACAAAGAGGAAGCGGGGAACTACAGACCAGTCAGCCTCACCTCGGTAGTGGGGAAGATCATGGAAGCACTACTGAAGGAGAGATTGGTGGAACATCTGGTTGTCAATGGACTACAGGATCCAAGGCAGCATGGTTTCACCAGGGGGAGGTCATGTCAGACCAAGCTCGTTGAATTTTTTGACTGGGTGACTAGAGAGGTGGATCAGGGAGGGCAGTGGACATGGCCTATCTGGACTTCAGCAAGGCCTTTGACACTGTGCCACATAGAAGACTATTATACAAACTGGGGAATATGGGTGTGGGCAGGACAGTAGTGTGGTGGGTAGGTAACTGGCTGGGTGGCAGGACACAGAGGGTGGTGGTAAATGGCTATCACTCCACAGAGGAAGAGTGACCAGTGGGGTACCACAGGGATCAGTGCTGGGATCGGTCCTATTCAACATCTTCATCAGTGACATTGCACAGGACCTAGAAGGCAGAATTTCACTGTTTGCTGATGACACAAAGCTCTGTAACAGTGTAGCACACCAGAGGGTGTAGACAGAATGAGAAGGGACCTGCAGAAACTTGAAGAATGGTCAGGGGTTTGGCAGTTGAAATTCAATGCAAAGAGTGCAAGATAATGCATATGGGGCACAAAACCCTGGCACAATATATCAGTTGGGGATGAGGATATAGCATGCACCAAGCAGGAAGGGATCTTGGGGTTATCATCTCTGATGACCTCAAGATAAGGAAACAGTGTGACAAGGCAGCAGGTAAAGCAAATAGGATGCTGGGATGTATAGGCAGAGGGCATCACCAGCAGGAAAGGGAGGTCATAATTCCGCTATACAAGACACTAGTGAGGCCCCACCTGGAGTACAGTGTACAGTTCTGGAGACCATACCTACGTAAGGACATAGACAGGGTAGAGAAGGTTCAGAGGGAGGGCAACAAAGATGGTGCATGGATTGCATCACAAGTCCTATGAAGACAAGTTGAAGGAACTGAACATGTACTCCCTGGAGGAGAGGAGGGAGAGGGATATGATAGAGACATACAAGTATCTCACAGGGAGGAACAGGGTGCAGGAATACACTATTTTTAAGCGAAAAGATGTTCCAGGACTAGAGGGCATGGGATGAAGTTGGAGGAGGGACGATTCAGAGGAAACATGAGGAAGAATTTCTTCACAGAGCAGGGTGGTGGACAAGTGGGAACACCCTGCCAGAGGAAGTGGTGGGGGCTGAAACAATCATGGGATTTAAGAATGCATGGGATAGACATAAAGGAATTCTGGAGGTCAGGGGTAAGGGGCAACAGACTTCTATGAAAACATAAACTGAACTTACAAGCTCAAATGGGCAGACTGGGTGGGCCATAGGCCCTTATCTGCCGGCACTGTCTATGTATCTATGTATCTATGATGACAAAAAACCCAGCAAAAAACAATGATTTGTTAGATTTTTTTACACTATCCGTATCTCAGAATTTGCACATCTGACCAGAAAAAAACTTGGCACATCAAGATCTACCCAAAAGACCACACATGCAACATTTCATGTAAATCCGTTGAACAGTTGCAAAGATATTAATGTGCAAAATTTGAGATTTCACATATAAACCACTGCTCAACCCTCATGATTATTCATGAGCTATGCTTCTACTGACATTTTTGAAAATGTGGGGCAGCTAAGGAACTGTTCTTCTTGCAATGTAAATGGGTAAAACCAAAAAAATTTCTTGTAAACAGTGATTTTGAACAGACCAAGCTTCCCAAAGAGGGATAACTTATAGTTTTCACCCAATTTTTCTAATTCTCTCAATTTAAAAAAAAAGCATGCAGATAAGCTCATTATTATTCATGAGCTCATGAATAATAATTTTTACAGCTATTTTTGAAGTGCTCAGAACCCGAATTTTTAAAATTTAATAACTTTTAGAATGGAATAATATTTTGTCACCAAACCTGTGAAAGGCACTTCTGTGGGCCAATCCCTTTCTACCCTGAAAGTTTCAGACCAAAATTCCAAACCATCTGGGTGCAAGCAGATGACACAAAACCAGCAACTTTTTACATATTTTCCTTATCCATGTCTCTGAATCTGCACATCCAACCAGAATGAAACTTAGCACATCAAGCGATCTACCCCCACAAGACCGCACGTGCAAAATTTCATGCAAATCTGCTGAACAGTTGTGAAGATATTAAAGTTCAACATATGAGATTTAACATTAAAGTGCCTACTCCACTCTAAATATAGTGGCGCTACCGCACCACTATAATATATATAATTCATTGCAAGATACTTCTTTAATGCATCAGTTAGGGTTGTCATTACAGCAACAGACTTGGAAAGTCAATGTTAGGATTACCAACCCTACCACCCCCACCACCACTCTCCAAACACCAACAGGCATCGGGGTGTGCCTGAGGGTTGTCGGCCCTAACTCTCACTTCATTCCATTTGTAAGGAAGTGGAGTGGTATAGCATAGGACAGTGGGGTGAGAGTTAGGCCCGACTACCCCAAGGCACACACCGATGCCTGTTGGTGTGTGAAGAGTGGGTGTGGGGTAGGGTTGGTAACCCTAACATCGAATTTCCAAACGTTTGTTGCTGTAATGACAACCCTAACTGATGCATTAACAAAGCTTTTTTGCAGTGAATTACCCTTCTTTTTGAGAAAGTGTAATGTTACTTACATGTGGTTGTGGGGGCCCTGTGCTCCCATCATGCATACATTTTGTAATTGTCTCGGATTTTCATGTGGGAGCACAAGGCCTAGAGGGCCCTGCCCTCCCATCTATACATAAGTGCACTGATATTTTAATAACATCACTTTTCTGTGTGGGAGTGCAGAGCCCACTACTGCATAATGTAGGGCCCAGCACTCCCATTATGCAATAATGGGATCCAAATGTGGCCCTGTGCTCCTGTGTACCCATAAATATAGAGAAAAAGCACATGCCTAGAGCCATTCCAGGTAACCCTTGTGCTGCAAAAGTTACAATATCTCAGAAACCGTTGGAACACTGGAAAAAATTCCTTCACAGTTGTATTCATGGCCTGGCCACCTCCATGCATGCTTAGTACACCAAACAATCCGTATCTTGAACCATTTTCGAGATATAGCTACCGAAAGGCTCCATGACCACAACAATGTTATCCTATGGGAAAATTCGCAACTTCAGAGTGCTGTAACTATGGAACCGGTGTCCATTTCTTCACCAAACCAGCAAAGGGCACATCAGTGGGGCAAGGGCTTGCCACTGCAAATTTCAGCCCAAAAGTCCTAACCATTTTCTTGCTATGATGTGGCAAAGAAACTGGTTTTCAGGGCTGTTTACCTGCTTTCACTTTCAGAGCATGCATGTTTTTCTTCATAGGCTATAATGGGAAACTTTAAAGTTTAATAACTTTTGAACAGATTAATATTTTTTCACCAAACCTTCAAAAGGCACATCTGTGAGGCAAAGGTTTTCTACCCTGTAAATTTCAGACCATAACCTAAAGCCGTTTCTGAGATCCAGGTGGACAAAGAAATGTCAAAAAACACAGATTTTTCTGTTTTTTCAACACTCTATATCTCAGAAACCACATAACGGATTCCCACGACATTTGAAAGATGAAGAGACCTACTCCCAGCCATTATGTGTGCCAATTTTCATGCAGTTCTGTTAAACGGTTCCAAAGTTATTAACGTTCAAAAGAAAATTCAGATTTAACATAGAAGTTACCTTTCACCCTAACTATACTGGCACTACCGTATATAGATATAGATATAGATATATATATATATATATATATATATATATGTATATGTATGTATACATACATGCACACACACACATTCTTTTACTGCACTGCAGCAGCTGTTATCCTGACAACCGCTCCCATATATACACACTTACTGTTTCTCTCCTCACTGCAGCAGTTGCTATCCCCCCAACCAGGCCCAATCCTGTCCCCCTGCATCCCCACCACTTACCCTTCTGCCTTTCAAACCCATGAGCTTTCCCCTTCTGGCCATGCCGGACACACACCTCCCACCTCCAGTGGGGGGGTAGAGGCAGGAGAACCAGGGTGGAGAGGGTAGCTAGTGGCAGGAGGCAGAGACCAAACATGCCTGGAATTGTACCACTCTCTTCAGGGCTTATCCTTGTTCAGGTCCTACTCCTGCAGGATGTTGACAGTCTGGGAGCTCTACATTTGAGCATGCAGGTGCGCTGCGCAGTGCCTTGCCAGTGTCCCCTCTCCCTGTGTCCCCTTTTGTACTACCATGCTGTGGTCACCAGCTGGCAGTATTATAGCACGGGTCACATCCCACCCACACCAAAGGAGGAGAGCGTCCTCTAAGATGCTCGATCCTCACTCCCTGGCTGGCCCCCGAGGTCTCAAGCTCTTTTCTGAACCAGGGATGCTAGCATTGGAAGCAGCAGTACTACTGTGCTAACGGGCCAGTCATGTAGCACAGTAATTTATGGTCAGAAAGGACTCTAGGTCCAGCATGTCTGCCCCACTTTATAAGCCTACTTGGAAGGCCTGTACAGCCATCACCATCTTTGTGGAACAGTCTGCCAGCTGATGTGGTGGGTGTCAAAACTATCAATGGTTTTAAACACGTCTGGGACAGAGTGACGGGATTATAGTTGCTCAAGGTGATAGCGGGAAGGCAAGGAGCATGGGGGGTGGATAGTGTGAATTAGAACCTTGTATGAACAACAGGTCCTGGGTTTGTTAGAGTTTATGGGCAGACTGGATGGACCAGTGGTCTTTTTCCAGTGTCATTGTCTGTGTTTCTGGCATCTCCACTGTCTCTGCTGGTAGGCTGTTCCATAGGTTTACCACCTTCTGGAGAAAGAAGTTACCAGTGAAATACCACCTCTGAGCTTCAGACTGTGTTCCTGTAGCCTGCTGGAGTGCATCGTAACATAGTAATTTAAGGTTGAAAGGGACTCTAGGTCTGCTAAGTCTGCCCCCACCTGCTTCGTATTAGGGACCAAGTATGCTGTGCAAACATGAACCAATTCATCAGAATTTTCCACCCACCATACTACCTAGCATAACCTTTGTCTCCCTTGGTAAGTAGAAATTTGTTCAGGCTTATCCTGAAGGCCTGTACTGTCTTCATGTTCACTGTATCTACTAGTAGGCTGTTCTATAGGTCCACCCTTTGTGAGAAGCATCTCCTAAATATTACTCCTGAATTTACCACCTTTCAGTTTCAGGGCATGTCCCTGGATCCTGCTGCAGTACACCAGATCAAATATTTCCATCTGTTCAACCTTGTCGATACACTTCAGTATGCAGAAGACTGAGATAATGTCCACCCTCCTAACTTCTTTTTCCAGGGTGAACATTTTAAGGGCCTCCAGTCTCTCCACGTAACGTTTATCCTATGTACCCCTGATCATTCTAATGGCCTTGCAGTGCTTGCTGTTCATGGCTTTAATGTCCTTTTTGTAATAGAAAATCCAGAATGGCACCCACAGCTCAAGGGTGGGGCCTGACTTGGCTTTATAAAGAGGTAGGATCACTTTCCGTGCTGTGCTGGCCATCCACCCTTAGTGCACCCCACCATTCTTCCAGCCTTCTTGACAGCAACTGCACACTGCTTGTCATGCTTTAATCTCTTGTCTTTTATAACCAGCAGGTCATTTTCCTTATCCACTGCAGCAAGAGGATCCCCACGTAGTGTGTAAGTCATACCTAAGAGGCAATATAGTGCTGTGGTTTAGGGCACTAAGCTGTAAACCTAGAGACCTGCGTTTGAATCCCACCACCTCCACTTGCATACTATATGATGCTGAGCAAGTCACTTAACTTCACTGTGCTCCCAGGTCACACCTTGAAACAAGCTTGGGTTTAGTGTGCCTTTCCTGGTTAAACAATTTCCTCTTTCCTTTCCCTTACCTATGTCTCTCCTCCCCAAGTGTCGTACCTTGCATGTGGCTACACTGAATGTAAGACATCAGGAGTCTGACCAGTTGCCCAGATTGTTCACATCCTCCTCATCTCCAAGGGAGTCCACGACCTTGATCAGCTTAGTGTCATCAGCAGACTTCTACTGGAGACTCCAGCTTGCAGATTATTGATGAAAATGTTGAAAAGTGGTGGCCCCAACACAGATCTCTAACACCATCAACCAATCTCTTTAGTGTTCAATATATACATTTTATTGCAGATGATCCCTTACACCAAATAAAATATCTCTGTTTAATTTTGTCGATACCCTTGAGTATGTGGAAGACTGGGATTTATGTGATAACTGTGAAAGCACAATCACGATCGGCGTCAGGGTGAGTACACATCTCCAAAAATCAATTTCAGAGATGTACACCCCGGGAACTATGCTGGTGACTTAGATTTTGACTGTTCATGTGGGGCTGTGCCTCCACCCCCTGGTAGGCGGACTTTGCCCCTGCATGCCCTCTTTTCAAAGGATTAACTCCAGGGGTGCATAATCTGGAGAAAACATTTTTTCGTTCTGGCACACAAAAATGTAGTCTTGCCTGGGCCCGGACCCGAACACAGAACCCTTGCAGCTTTAGTCTGCCACCCACCCACTACATTACAGGGCCAGCTCAGCAGCCCCATGCCAACAACACCAGGCCAACCCTCTCTCCCTTCTGTCACGCTCCCTCCCCCACGCGCACATCTACATATAGCGATGTCCTGTTGCTATATGTGCCCACCTCCCCCATCTGGTTGCCCTTCCTCAGCAGTAGCCCCATTGACATGTGCCAGGATTAAGTCACCATTATTGCAAGCGCTCATGGACACACATGTCACAGGCTACCGGAAAACTGAGATAATGTCCCCTCTGCCTCCTTTTCTGCAATGTGAATTTGTTAAGGGCAACTAGCCTCTTCTCATAGCTTTTGTCTTCCTTACCCTTGATCATGTTGGTAGCCCTGCTTTGAACCCTCTTGATACCTTCAGTGTCCTTTCTGTCTTGAGGAACCCAGAGCAGCATGCTGCAATCCAGAGGAGCTGACCAGGGCATTGTAAAGAACTTCTGGCTGGCTGGTCACATCAATTTTGATGCACCTTGGTATTTTGCCACCTGTCTTGATAACAGATGCTCACTGCTTGTCATGTTCTAACCCCACAAATCTATTGGTGTAGCTTTTACAGTAGCAACCAGTCTACTGGATTGAGTTGCCCAGGAGATAGAACATATGCTAATTTTGGAATCTTAGAATTAGGACTAAGTTCAAACTGTACTGTGGTCACACTCCCTCCAACAGTCAGATTTTATTTCTCCACTTAAGAGAGCAGTCACCCCGAAGTACAGCTCCACAATTCTGACCTGCAAAATGGTCTAGCATTTATATTTCTTTTTAAAAACTTTTGTCCTCCAAAAATATTATTTTAGTTATTTCCTTAATACTGTGTGTTATTTAAGATTTCTGCAGTTTCTCTGCTTTCCTTTGGGTTCCTAGGAACCAGAGACAGGTGCTAGTTATTGTGGTTCCTGCCTTTAGGGAACCGCTTTTCTTGTGGTAAAAATATAATTTTGTTCTACAAAACCAAAGTTTCAAACCCCAGAAATCGCTCACTTATTCTTAATAAATGCAATCATTCCCCTGGAATCAGCTGTCCTGGAGTTTTAACATTTTATGTTAATTATAGACTCTTGGAATGAAATTCAAAATGCTGCTATGTGATCATACTCCCCTCTGCCCTCTAATGGCAGATTTATTTCTCCAGCTGAGAAGAGGCATCACCTGGGGTTGCTCTACACTTCTGAGACTTCTGCAGTTTAACATTTGAATTTGTTTTCTTGAAAGTGTTTTATTTTAGTTAATCATCGATAGCTCTGCATTAGTTAAGGTATTTTATTAAATTTAGTGATTTTTCTCTGGTTCTTTATCAGTTCCAAGAAACCAGAGAAAGGCCTTTGAAGCGTGGTTTCTGCTTTGGGAAATCGTATTTGTTATAAGTAATGAAAAAAAAAGATAAGCTTTATTTTGTAAACTGATTTGTGGTTCCTTATTCTTTAAGTCCCAGGTTCCTGTTTTTTGTGGAACCGAGATGATATTTTATAATTTTATAGTGGTTCTCATTGTATTTTGGAACCAAACCGCTAATTTATTTATTTTTTTTCAATTGGAACCGCATATTCTTCAGGTTGTCAGAATATTGGCTTCAAACCCCAGGAATTCCTCACTGTGCCTGCTATTGCAATCAGCCTGTAGGTTTGAACTGCCCTGAGAGGGGAATTTTATGTAAATTATGGAACTATGGAACAAAATTCAAATCTCTGCCACATGCTGGCATTCTAACCTGCCCTCCAATGTCGTCAGATTTATTTATCCGCCAAGGAGGAAGTCACCCCATAGAGCTCTCTTGGTCTTGCTGCAAGTTTCAATGGTTTTATTTTATTATTTTCAAACATTTCATTTTTTTCTTCATTTTTCTGCAGTTTTAGTTAGTTTAGCATAGTTTTTTTGATTTTCTTTGTTATTTTAGTGTCTTTCTTCAGTTCCCGAGCAGTTCTCAGGAACCAGCAAAAAACCCTTTTAGTTGTGTTTTTTCTTATTTTTCAATCATGCAAAATAATTGGTCGTCTCCCTTGTAATATTATATTTGCTTCTTTTTTATGCATTTTAAAACTGTTTTTGCCTAGGTTTTCTGAACTCCAGGAACCACGGCGTGTTGGTGTTTTAGGAATCTCTATTAAAAAAAAAACGTTTTATTAGCAGTTCATTTTTATTTAGGAACCTAAGCACAATCTTTGTTTTTCACTGTTGGGAACCATTTTTCCAGGGGTGTTGTCATGTTTGGCTTGTCTGACATGCCCAAAAAGAAAACAGGACCTTCAGGTTTTAAAAATTACTTAAAATGCTACAATCCCTTGGCTAAGGCAGACTGCCACGAGTTGTGTTTAAGGTGCCTGGGTCCTGAGCACCCTTTTTCTGATTGTGAGCTTTGCATTAAGTTTTGCTGTAAAACTGTTAAGAAAAGGGCCAAGAAATTAAAAATCATAATGGCTTCTCAGTCTGCCTCTGCGTCACCTAAGCACACACTGATGAGGGCCCTTCTTCTTACAGTAAGCAATAGGAATGGCCTGCTAAAGATGTCCCATAATCTGAGGCTCCTAAAAGAGGGAACCCCAATGTAAGTAAACATAAAAGACCCTCAGAGCAGGTTTTGGAAATGATTCCTGCTAAGAAAAAAAAAACAGAAAGAAAAACATGCCACTGCACCTCCTCCAGAAGAAGGAAAGAAGCTGTCAGTGGACAGACCAAAAATGCCCCCAATGGAGGATGTGGCTAAGGCCTGACAGTTTTTCCAGGTTTTTCAAGCTATGGGATTTGCTTATGGGCATGTCAGTTCCCCTTCTGATTTTGGTTACCTCCCTAGTTCCAGACAACCAAGGGGCTGAGTTTTACTATGATGAGGAGGAAGAGGAAGGACAGCCCATAGAGCCTGTTGGTTCTCCTCCCCAGGGCCAGGAGGATTTTTCCTCACATTAAGCATTTGTGAGGCAGACGGTCAACATCCTCAACCTCTTCACCCAAGAGACTGTGGAGAATGAGGATGAGGTGAAGTTCTTGGACATGATAGGTCTAACTCCAACCACAAGGTGGCTCCTTCCAGTACATAAGCCCCTTTAAAAGGCTACATGTAAATTGTTGCAGACTCCCACCTCCACCTCAGGCATTGATAAAAAAATTTGAGAAGTACCAGCTTGACAGGCAAGATGCTCAGTACCTCTATTCCCACCCTGCCCATGAAGGGGTAGTGCACACTGCAGTCTGTGGTAGGGCTAAGGTTTATTTTAATTATTTATTTAGCTTTTGTTTACCGGGTAAGTACACTAGACAAGTAGTATGCTTATTTTCAGGAACGACCCGGGAGAGCACAAAACATACAGTATACATACATGGCAACATTGGAGAAACAGCATGATACAGTAAAAAACAGCTATAACAACGCTTGTATAAGGGCAGAGATACTGCCACACATAGTACAAATTGTTACAGGACATAGATAGACATTAGAATCACTGAATACATATTTTATAGACCATCATGGACTCAGAGTGGACAATAGTGGACTGCAGAGTATTACATTACAGAGACTAGGAGCAGTCACATCTTGTCGTTTGTTTTAGGTGGGACCACAGGGAGGCGCGAAAGATCCCATGGGAAGGGGCAGAGCGAACAGAGTCCAGAATGGAGTTCCAGAGCCTAGGCACAAAAGCGGCAAAGTCACGATCCCCCATAAGGGTCCGAGTAGGGGGAACTTTAAGCAACTAGGTGGTCTATGACCTGAGCTGGTAGGGGATGGCGTCCAGTTTTGGGAGGAGATGTGCCAGTCCCGACGGGATGCCCGTGGCAAGCACTTTCCTGGTGAAGTTTCCTACACCAAGGATCAGGAATTCGCAGGGGAGAGCCAGTTGAGTTTGTCATAGAGCTCACATCGGTGGGTGAGTTTGGGAGCAACAAGTGCAAACCGACAGATATCATTATATGCCGTGTTCCACCGATTAAAGATGGATTTGGGGTGACCTGGCAAATAGGTGGTATCCATAACTAAGGAGAAGCACTCCCCTCGCAAGTGCCAACCCTCCTGGGTCAGTTGTATTTGGCCCTGTAGGCAAGGCCAAGCTACACCTGGTGGCTCTGCAGATGTTTTGGATATGGCTTCCATGTCAAGTTGTGGGTCAAGGGTGACCCCAAGATATTTAATTGAGCTCGCTGTTGGCAACAGGTAGCCTCCATCACAAGCTATTTTGAGCATAGCTGATGGGGCTTTTAACTGGCCGTGGAACCAAAGAGCATGGCCTGAGTTTTGTTAGATTCAATACCAGTCTATGGTTGGTAATCCAGGCGAGACTCTGCCAAGTCTTCAGATAGGCACTGGTTAAGGTCAGCAGCATTATGAACATGCACTAGCACAAGGTCATCTGCATAAAGCGTGACTTGGCAACGAGAGGTCACCCATGGAGTTGATTAATAAAAGTGAGAATAGGAGAGGTCCAGCACCGATCCCGGGGAACTCCCATGGTCACAGCCCTAGGCTCCAGAGGACCTTGTTAAAGCAGGTGCACTGCTTTCACCCGTTAGGTAGCCCATCATCCAACTCATGGCATGCGGAGAACCCGAGCCCTGAGCTGCTCCCCAATGG
The DNA here is from genome assembly GCA_016271365.2 of Neoceratodus forsteri. Classification (NCBI taxonomy): domain Eukaryota; kingdom Metazoa; phylum Chordata; order Ceratodontiformes; family Ceratodontidae; genus Neoceratodus; species Neoceratodus forsteri. The sequence continues at coordinate 697,764,275 of CM057452.1, read as the reverse complement.
GTCATGGTTGACAAGGTCAAAAGCTTTTGACAAAGCCAATAAATATAGCACCTGACAGTTTGCCCTGATCCATGGATCTAATACTAGAGGTTACAGTAATCAGGGCAGTAGTGGTACTATGACCCTTCCGGAAACCATGTTGGGCCCCAGAAAGCAGCTCATGGGTATCCACGTACTCCGAGAGTTGCTCCGCCACAACCTTTTCCAGGAGTTTACCAAGGGATGGGAGAATAGCAATAGGGTGATAGTTGTCAGGGAGTTTGGGATTTCCCTGCTTCAGAACAGGGACTATCCTTGCCTCCTTTCAGATGTGAGGGATAATCCCCGAGCTAAGGGATAGGTTAAAGATATGGGCAATCAGAGGGGCAATGTAAGCTGTTCCCAGCTTGAGAAGCCTGTGCTCAGGGTTGTCAGGCCCTGCACTGGAGTGCTGGGAGAGGGCAGCCAAGCGGTTCTGAACATCAAGGACAGACACGGTCTTAAGACTAAATACTCTCTGAGGAGGATGTTCACTCTGCATCGGAGGGATATTAAGTGAGCGACCCCCATCGGTCGTGAAACGGGAGGTGAGGGCCGAAAGGTCGGAGAAGTGGAGATTGAGGTGGTCGGCTATAGTGTGGGGATTATTGCACGAGACTCCATCAATAATCATGTCCATGACACCCGAGTGAGAGGGCCCACTGATGAGGGATTTAATGTTCCTCCAGAACCTCCTAGGATCTTTGACAGAGCTAAGTAGTGCCAATTTACAGAAGTTACTTTTGGCAGCCCTAATGGCTTTTTTACACCGATTCCTGAGTTGTCGATATCTCAGGAGATTAGCAGGATCTCTGGAACCCTTAGTACTTGCCCAGCATTTGTCTCTCTCCCGCATCTGGGCAAGTAAGTCACCATTCAGCCAGAAGGTGGCTGTTCCCCTCACCCTCCGGGTGACCCTGGGCGTGTCTATCTTGGAGAACACCAAAGGAATGTATGAAGCAGGAGGCTGCCAACGAAGGGTCAGAGGCTTCAAGCACCCTGGTCCAGTCAGTACATCCTAGATCGGCCAGGAAAGCCTCAGGGTCAAAACTGGAGTATTTTCTGACTTGAATGATTTTGTGTGGAATTCTAGGGAGGGATTTTCCAGACACAGTATACCGGGGAGTGGTCAGATATGGAGTCTGATAGCGTGCCTGATGAGGCAATCCTCTCCGGCCGGTTGGTCAGGATCCAGTCCAGCAGGGAACTTGAGGAACCGTTGGCTGCCTGTCTCGTCGGGTCATGGATTAGTTGGTTAAGGGATAGGCAGGCAAGTTGTGATTCGCATTTCCTAATATTGCCACACTCCCAGTTCATGTTGATATCACCCATAATAATGAGTTCATTGTCACCTATACTGGGCCTAACTGCATCTAAGAGGAAAGTGAGTCCTGTCAGACCCCCAGGGGGATTATGGAATACACCTCAAGTGCAGCTTCTTAGCATCACCCAGCAGCAGGAGCACATGAAGAAACTCACAAGGCGGATGATCAGGTTTACTCTGTGCCACCAGGGAGATTTTCAGATGGGATCTGTAGTAGATGAGGGTGCCACCTCCCTTCCTACCCCCAGTCCTGTCTAGACGAATGAACTCATATCCTGTTAGGAAGCAGGCAGAGTCAGGAATCGAGGGTATGAGCCAAGTATCAGTTATCCCTAGGATGTCTGGCTTGTATAGCTCAGTCCACGCTAGGAGATTGTCTCAGTTAGGAAGCAAGCTCCTAATATTCATATGCACTATTTTTAGTCTCTTATTCCCACTCCAGGTGGCAGGAATCTTAGAGATCAGCTTAGATGGCCCAGGATTGAGCTCAATATCTCCAGCCATGAGAAGTGAGAGTAGGGCTAGCCAGGGGAGGAACAATCTTATGAGCGGCCTACCTCCAGGCCTGTGCATGCTTCGGACTTCCGTACACATAAGGCATCTAGTGTCAAGGCTAAGGACAGTACAGTAGTGCATTACCTTACTTACAAGTAGGTTGGAAAAGGAGAAATCAGTATCATCATGGGAGGAGGGCCACAACCCTGGGTCAATAAATAGGCTAGGAGTCGAGGTAGCACAATAAAGAAGGACTGGCCCCAGGGCCAGTATCATAATTATTAGTGTCATAAAACCGACCTGCCACCCCCTCCTGAACATAGGAGAGGTGGCTTCCAGTTCTTCCATGGTAAGGACAGTAGTAACCACCCCCACAGATTATAGGCAACTGGAGACCTAGAAAAGGAGCAAACCAGGGCTCCTGGAAACCTGTAAAGGGGCAAACCAGGACACCCCCGTGGTAGGGCCCCAAGGAACAGATCACCACAACTAGCGGCTGGAGGGACCCTCGGTGTGGAGTGGCCACGCCTCCCCTCCTCTCATCAGCAGCTTGCAGTAGTTGAAGGCGTTGACACAGCAGATAGCAGAGCAGGAACTAAACAATGCTGATAGGCAAACAGGTGGTGAAAATAGGAAAATGTCTTTAAAGGCAAGACAGAACAAGTGTTAGGCCTAATAGCTGCACTTTGTATCTTTAAGAGGAGTTGCAATATTAGAGAGAGGGGAGGATGAACATTGCTAGGGGTTGTGCCGAGGGGGGAGGGGGAGTATTTAATAAAGGCTGGAGGTGGGGAGTGGGGTGGCATAAAATTCAAGCAGCAAGGAGACAGAAGGACAGAAAGTGAAAGAGAATTGAATTTTTGCAGGCAAAGCTTACAACAACGACCCAAATGGAATCTGGTCTAAACAGAAAAACTGTATCACTTTAAACTTACTTTCTGATCCAGGGTAGCTTACCACTGGACCTTAAAACAAAAGATTTTACAATCTACAAACCTGCAGCCTAAATGAACTTGCACTTCAAACTACCCTTACAGTGCAAAATTGCTGTAAACAAGCTTAGGTTCGCGTTTAAGTTAGGATTTACAAGATAATTTGGACAGACTTAACAAGTACCACAATCAGAATATAACATTAGCTTAAGATCCAGAGAGGAAACAGCAGTAGCAAAGAATTAAAGAACTGCAGCAGCCCATCAGCAGGCAGAGTCAATGGTTCTGGACAGTCCAGTTTCTGCAGCGTACCTTCGGTCTGGTGATCAGCGGGCAGTGCAGCGAGGAAGGTAGCTGGCGGACAGAAGGGGTCTGCCTGGCTGCTTGAAGCAGCAGACGCACCCGTGTCAAGGGTGAAGCTTCGGTCTGGTGATCAGCGGGCAGTGCAGTGAGGAAGGTATCCGGCGGACAGAAGGGTTCCGCCCGGCTGCTCGAAGCAGCAGACACACAGCAGAGAGGTTCCCCTCTCTACCCAGCCCCTGGGCAAAGACTCCAGAAAGCTGGATAGTATGGGAAAAAAGGTTTATACTTCTGCCTTCCTGCTGCTGAGGCAGGATACCTATATGGCTTACATGGTCCAGCTCTCTGGAGCTCTATCCTAGCCATGAATGACAAACCCTCTGGGATCTGGCACAGGATTTAGCAGGTACTGCAAAATCAGCCCTGGATGTAACTAAGTACAATTTTCATATGGCAATGGATATGAATAACACTGCCTCCAGAGTCACGGCCTGTGCAATTTCCCTAAGGAGGTTTGCCTGGCTCAGGACTACAGACCTCTCCAGGGCACCCAAATGAAGGCCATGGACTTCCCCTTTGAGGGTAACTCCTTATTTGGTGACAAGACAGAGGTATACATGAAGAAGGTGGAGGAATGCAAAGTCACCTACAGAAGTAACACTGAAAAGGAAAAAGCTTCCACTTCCTATATGCTCCATGACAGGGGAGGTAGGGGTAGGGGTTACTTTCTGCATGGGTTCCTCCATTAAAAATTCTATCAGATAAGAAGTTTCTTTAGGGGCAGGGGCAGAAGAGGCTTCAGATGAGCTTACTCAACCCCAGCACCTGAGGCTTAACCTAAGCAGAACCCCTGACAAGTTTGCCCAGGTCGCCAATCCATTGCCAATGGAGGGATGGTTGGCTCTCTTCTTCCAGGAGTGGAAAAAAATCACCACAGACAAGTGGATCCTGGAAGTAGTGAACCAGGGGCTCACACTACAGTTCAAAATATTCCCCAGACTGCAGGTTCTCAGAAACTTCACACCTCCCACTCCAACAAAACAGATACTGCTGGCGTTAGATGTCAAAAGTTGCTGCAGGCAAAAGCAGCAGAAAGAGTCCCCTCATCTCAGTGGAGAAAGAGTCTTTACTCAAGGTGCTTCTGCACCCACAAGAAAAACAGGGAGTGGTGACCCATTTTGAATCTCAGATATCTGAACAAACACTTGAAAAAGGAAAAGTTCAAGATGGTGACCCTGACTACAGTGATACCATCCCTTTAACAAGGGGACTGGCTGGGTTCTCTGGACCTGAAAGTTGCATATTTTCATATTCCAATCAGACCCAGTCACAGGAAGTATTTAAGGCTCAGGCTAGCAACTGGTCACTATCAGTTCTCAGCCCTTCCCTTTGGTCTCTCGTCAGTTCCAAGGGTGTTAACAAATTGCTTGACCATGGTGGCAGCACATCTCAGAAGACAGGGAGTGCAGGTTTTCGTCTACCTAGATGGGCTGGTTGCAGTAAAATCACATCAGCAGGCCATGACCTCACTCCTCCTGACCCAGAGCACGCTGGAAGATCTGGGGTTCTTCATAAGTGCCCAGAAGTCCCAGACAGAGTCAGTTCAAGTGCTGGAGTGCACAGGATGCCATCCAGGGGAGGGTCTTCCTGCCTCAGGACAGGATGGAAAGTCTTATAAATCTGGCAAAGTCCTTTGTCCAGGGCCTGCCCAGGCCAGCAAGACACTTTCTCCAGCTGTTAGGCCATATGGCCTCCTCCACAGCTGTGGTGGCAGGGACCAGATTTCAAATGAAAGTCATCCAGTACCACTTAAGGGAGGGGGAGGGGAAATTGTTTAACCAGGAAAGATACACTAAGCCAAAGCTTGTTTCCCGGTGCGACCTGGGATCACAAGGAAGTTAAGTGACTTGCTCAGGGTCACACAGTATACAAGTGGGGGCTGTGGGATTCTCAGTGCCCTAAACCACAACACTATACTACCTCCTAAGGGCCCACCAGTCTGAAAAACGAGACCCCCTCTTATTGCTGGTGCTTGTGTGAAAGCCTTAAGAGCTTAAGAGCTTAAGAGCTCTGGACTGGTGGAAGGAAGAAGGCAACCTTAAGGAGGGAGTGCCCTTCTAGCAGAAGTTTCCTACAGTTATTTTAACAACAGATGCCATCCTCCTAGGCTGGGGAGCTCATCAGGGCAACCTGACAATAAGCGGAGTTTGGTCCCCCAGGAATCTCAGGAACATACAAACCTCCTGGAGCTCAGAGCAGTCTTCTTGGCTGTATAGTCTTTTGCTGTCCAGGTCAAGGGTCAGTCAATCCAAGTCAGGACAGACTCCACCACCACCACCATGTAATATATCAACAAGCAGGTGGGCACAAGAGACCAGTGGGCCCTTAGGAGGCAGTATAGTGTTATGGTTTAGGGCACCAGGGAGCTGGCAGTTGGTGGGAAATTGGAAAGCTCAACCAAATAGCATGCCCAGGTTGACTCCAACACCAATCCACTTGTCAAATAGGTTCTCTCCACTGTCATCCATTCCTACGCTCAGGGCAAACAAGCCAGATGAGGGGGCTCTCATGCAATGCATAGAGGGACAAACCAAAACAAAAATCGCCAAACACAACAAAAAGTGCATACTAATAATAGGAGACTCTATGGTCCATGGAGTAGAGTCTCACATCCACCAAAGCAGCTCATCAGAGATTGTGCTCAGATGCCTCCCAAGAACATTGGCATGGAGGGACACAAACTGCATCAAGGAAATAGTGCGAAACACCAAGCAAGACGAACACATTCTGATCCATATCGGTACAAATGACCTAGCTAGTCGCTCTGTGGAAGAGACTAAGCAAAATCTTTCAAAACTAGGAGGAAAAACTAGCTTTCATTTCATCCAGTGTCTCCTTCTCAGAGATTCTGCCTGTGTAAGGAAAAGGAACCAACAGGCAGAAAATCAGAGAGAAGGACATCGGCAAGCTTAATACCTGGCTTAAAAATTAGTGTCAGGAAAAAGGGCATGGCTACATCGGGAACTGGCAGAACTTCTGGGAAAGGAGTTCTTTAGATTCAATGGCCTGCACCTTACAAAAGAGGGGACACGAGCTCTCAGTCAAAAGTTTGACATCTTTGTTAGCCATTTAAACTAATAGATGGGGAAGGGGCACCTGCACCCATCGCATCATATGGGCTAGCAGATGCCCTTCCCCTGTCAAAGATTACTTGGTCAGAGCCAGGACACTGCATCACAAGCAGCACATGTGACATATATTGCAAAATCCCACAAAGATTTTCCAAATGCATTAGGAACATGCAGTATGTTATGGACACAGGGAGGGAAAAAAAGAAAACTACTCCAAGGAAGACAGAAACGTTACAGGAAAGATGGTAATCTCAATGCTCTGGAGCCGAGGAGTTCCATCACAGAAACTACAGAAAGGAAGGCTTCAGAAAGAAATCATGCTTGTAAAAAGAAGGAGGGCAGCACATGGAAGGGAATTTTAACTAATGCCAGAAACCTGACTAACAAAATCCCCGACCTCACAGCACTATAGCAGAGGATGGACTAGACTTATTGGCTGTGACGGAAACTTGGTTCACAGGAACCCATGGATGGGACATGGCCGTTCCTGGATTCAACATGTACAGGAGGGTCAGAAAGGGGAAAAAGGAAGGGGGGTAGCATTGTATAGGGAGGAAATCAAAACCACAGAAATCTAGGGGACCCTAGGTGACACTGAGGCACTGTGGGTAACAGCTGAGACAGAGAACGGGGTATCCATTAGGTTAGGAGTTATCTATGGGCCCCCGTCGCAGGAGAAAGATGGGGACAAAGAAACATTGGAGATGCTACATAAAGTGGCAGGCAAGGATGAGGCAATTATAGTAGGGGACTTTATCTTACCAGACATTGACTCAGGTTCTCAGACAGTTTTCGACAACAAGAGGCAGGGAATTTGTAATGGTCCTACAGGGGGCAGGGCTGAAGCAACTTGTTGATTCACCAACCAGAGGTGGAGCTGTCTTGGACTTGGTTCTGACCAACAGTGATAGGGTAGAAAGGGTCGAGATAGGGTGCCATCTTGGCAACAGCAACCATCGTATGGTCGGTTTCCAAATCAACACAACTACGGATACCAGCTATTCCAAGATCAGAGTTTTGGACTTCAGAAAGGCAGACTTTTCCAAAATGAGAACCAGCCTGGCAGAGAAACTCAGGCACGGGGGTGGAGGGGGGGGAGTCTCAAGGGAGTTATCAAGGAGGTAACGAGCAGTGTACTGGGAGGATCAGCAAGGCAAATAAAAGAAGGAAACCCCTCTGGTTCTCCAAGGAAGTCGTTACTATAGTAAGGGAGAAAAGAAAGGCCTACAAGGCATATAAGGCATCAAACAAGGATGAAAACAGGGAAACTTACATAGTTGCACAGAGGGAAGTGAGAAAAGTAATAAGAAAAGGTAAAGTTCACACCGAGCTAAAGATAGCACAGGGTGTTTGAGGGAAGTGACAAAACCTTTTTCAGGTACATAAGAGAAAGGAGAAAGACTAAAGGAGGAATAGTATGGCTAGCAGTTTCAGGAGGGGGACTAGTATTGAACAACAGTGAGAAGGCAGAAGTCCTAAATAAATATTTCTGTTCTGTGTTCACTAGGGAGAACTCAGGGTGCGGCCCAAACCTGTAAAGCAGTTGCACCCAGGGACCAGGGGTTGACTTGAGCCCCTCATGGAGGGACAAGTCTTAGAAGCACTAAATAAATTAAAGTTGGACAAGGCTGTGGGACCTGATGAGATTCACCCAAGAGTTCTCAAGGAACTGGGGAGTGTGATAGCAGTGTAGGGGGCCAGTAGGTTCCCTAAACAATTTTTTTTCAGGACAGGCCAGATGAAGCTGGAAGGAGAGGTGGGAAGCTTATTCAGTGATCAGGATGCAAGAAGTTTATTTACCAGGGACAATAAACAAAAGATGGCAGTTCTCTAACACACTACAAGGTAACAAAATAAACAATGAGACACTACGATTAGGACCAACAATTGGTCGAACCCAGAACAGGGGGTTAGCCCCTTTTAGTCCAAGTCTGGCATGCACCCAGCCGTGATGACAAAAGGACTGACGAACCAAGCTTGGGCTTTCCTAAGTGTCGGCTGCTTAGCAGGTGGGCATTGACCCAACAAAGCGTTTGTTACAAACAGGCCATGATGGGGTGTCCCCTGGATGAACACACACAAAGAGGAACCCTGTTAGCTGGACAAGGAGGAAGGTGGTGATCCCCTGTGGCTCCGGGCAAGAAACTGAAGACTTTTGGTTGGCAGGTGCCTCTCTAGATGATCCGCTGCAATGACCACTAGCAGGTCCCCAGTCCCAGACCTCTCAACAAGATGACTGCTAATAGAATGATCTTTGGTCTGACTCTGTGGAGCGACATGGGCACGTGCACATTTGTGGTCGGCTGGCAAAATAATAAAAAGGCATGCACAAAGTTAACTATGATCCCTTAAGATTGAGCCGGGGCGACTCCTAAGCTGACTCACTACTGGATACCTCACTAGCGGCTCTCTACCACTTACCGTCACAGGGCTGTTGCTGGAACACTTGTGGTGGAACTTCAGAACAGGCTGGCATCACTGGAGGTGGTTCTGCTGCAGATGGGGGATAGGCCGGGGACCTCCCTGGGTCAACATCAGGCTCTGACGAAGCTGGTCCTGACAACAACGGTGAAGCTGGGCATCAGGAGCACTGGGATGGAATTTGATAACACAGTTATGTTTGAAAGCAAATAGTTCAGTTTCTTAAGTAGACAGTTCAGTTCTGGCAAAGGGTGCAGTTCCTAGGGGTGTCAGGCAGGCAACAACACAGTTTGGGTGGGGTGGTGCCAAGGAAACCCTTACAAACCACTGGTGCTACTTAGGGCAATTAGGACCATTTTCCCCCTCCCCAGAGGATACCACACCTCTGAAGATGTGTTTGGCCCTGGCTGTCTCAGCAGCCCCACCCCTTGATTACCAATATCACTATTTTTATGCCGTGTCTAAGGGACTCCTGAGCTTGGTCCCACTCTCCAAATTACCAATTAAGGATGCCCAGCCCTACCCACTAATCAATCTACCTGAAGACCTGGCCGCTGGGCCCACCCACCAGCCCCTCCCATCTCTCAGGGCCCCTCTCCTTCAGCCTGGGGACAAGCTGCTAACCAGCTCAGACTGGTTGTCCCTCCCTGCAGACACTCTAGACAGAACAAGGAATGAAAGCAAAAAAAAAAAAGAAAGTGTGGTGGGCTCTGACCCCAGCTGGGTCTCTCTCTCTCTCTCCCTCTGGGGCACTCGGTCCCCTGCTCCTTTAATACCTCTCTCCCCTCAGGGCTGGCAGCTCCCCTAGGGAGCCCACTGTGCCCCCAACTTGTCCTTGCTAGGGCACTGGCCCTTTAATTCTTTTGGGCACACAGCTGGGCAGTGCAGTGTGCCTAGCCTTAGCTCCGCTCTTACAAATGTTGAAACTTGGGCAGTAGGCCTGCTGCAGAGGGCCTGGCTCAGCTCCACCTTCCCCATACCCAAATGTGCAGGCCACTACCCTTGGCCCCACCACTGTACTCTTGGCAGAGCACACCACTGCGTCCTCCCTTTGCCCTACTTTAATTCTCCTCCTTGCTGCTAGGGATGCCAATTTTTGCACCCACCCTAACCCTTGGGGCTCATGCCACGTGGTGCCCCAATCCACTTGTGGTGGGTGTCTTCCCCACTTGCTTCTCCCTCCTCCTGCCCTCCGGTGCCATTGTCTTTTTCTTTCTCCCTCTCCTGGCACCTATGGCATGAGTTAAAACAAAAGGTTGGGCACTCGGCCCATTCTCCACCACGGCCCTGGGGTCAAGGTACCTGGCCTGAGAGCTGCGCTCCCACCCGGCTTCTCTGTGGCCTTCACTGCTGCTGGGGTGAAACTCCAGGTCTGGGACACAGTTTTTACTTGGACCTGTTTTTAGGTGGCACCACCTGGGCTAGCTGGCAGGTACTTCCCTCCACGCCACTCGGGGCTCTAGGGGAAGAAGACAGTTTGCATCGGGGAGCCAAGCTCCCACCAGACCAACCCTGCCGCTGCTGCTGCTGCCACCACCGAACCCACCAGGACAGAAAAGGAAGGGGAGCGATGCTGGAGGAGCCACGGACACACTACATGTTTTTTTTATTTTTGTTCGTGTTCCTCGCGTCCTCCAATCTCCACGTCTAGCCGCTGACTCCTGCTTTCGCCACTCCCCAGCCCTTTTGTAGGGCAGGGGAGGTCCTGGCATTCAGCCAGGAGATTGGGCAGCACAAGCCCTGCAGGGAGTGTCTCCTGCTCACAACCACCCTTTCCACTGCTGAATGGCATGAAATTAAACAAAGGGACTGGAAGAGGTCGGTGGAACTGCGGGCATGGGAGAGGGATGGAATGGAGGGAATGGGAGGGGAAGGAAAATTTTACATTGGGGAAATGATCCCCGTTTTCTTGGGGTGTCCCATACTTTGGGGATACTACAATTCACCCCCCTTAAACATTCATGTCCCCATGTATGGGGGTCAGTTATTACGCAGAGTTTTAAAACACAAACAACATTTTAGTGCTATAAACTATTTACCTAGTCTACTTGAAAACATTAAGTTTTGACTGGTCTACCATAACATTTTTACGCTATCACCTCAATAAACCAAGAAAAGGGATGGATGGCCTTGAGGTGCCTTTTGGGCGTGGTTCCTGCCTCTCCTTGTCAATTCGTCCATCTGTCCTGACAGGAACTGGGCAGGACTTTAGATGCATTCAGTGCACTAGCCTTTGCGTCCCATCCCTGGCTTGGAGATGGTAGCTATGCACTGCAGAGAAAGGGGTACCCATGATGACGTACGGGTTGGGTTCCCACATTGGAGAAGACTTTTCCTCATTCCAGTACCTTACCAGCACTCGCTCCCCTATGGGTAAGGGTGTCTTCTGATCATAGGCATTGTCCAAATCTTTTTCATCTTAGGGGCCATACACACTCTTGGACTGGTCGGTGACTTAGGCTCTACTCGAGGAGAGGTTCTTATTTCCTTTCGATGGTGTGGCTTCACTGTCAGGACTGATGTCTGGATGGGCAGTGCAACTTGCATGCTTTGACAGTTGATATCTGTTACAGTGGTCCAAACTGGATCCGGTTTTCTTGGTTTGTTCTTTGGGACGGGGGCAAATTCAGGGGCTGCTGTATGCAAATGCTGGTTGGGGGGCTCTTTTTCCACTAACAGGGTGTCAAGCCCTGGGGGATCTTGCTATTTCTGGGGGCCTGCCACATTTAGCTGGGCACACTCCTCCTTCCTCAAGGATGCCTGTAACCATGCGTCTTTTGAGCTCTTCTTTTTCTTGCATGTTGATGAGCACGAATGGTTCGGGTCTTCGGTCATAACGCCATAGCCTTGGATGATTTTGGTGCACCGGTCTGCTGCCTCTTTATGGTGGAGGACTTGTGCTGTCTGGTTCTCAATCTGTTGATCTCACTGACGGAGAGTCTTTTTGAGGTCATTACATTCTTTTTGCAGCTCAGTATTTTGCTTGGCATATGTTGCAATCTGCTGTATAAGCTCCTGGTAGCAGCCTCCCTTTGGGCATTACAGTCTGGAACTGGCTGCCTCACATCACAGATGACAGCACTTGCCATGTATACAGTTTCCTCCACTTGGGCCTCTGGACCTTTGACTGGGCCTCCTGAAGGTGCCAGGGGAGTTTGGTGGTGCCACTTGATTCTCCCCATCTCCCTTCTGGTGTCCTCATACAGCTGGTGCCAAGCTCTCCTGACATCTCTGCTTTTGGCATTATTTTGCTCATAGGTTCGTTGAATGGCCCCATGGTCTCTTGGCCTGTGTGCATGCTCCTGCCCTGCTCCGCCCACTGATGCATGCGTTTTTGATCTCGGTTTCTTCTTCTCCTCCTGAGCCAAACTGGATGCTGCTCAGTCTGGGGCTGGGCCCCTTGCTTCATTTCTGCAATGAGTGCTGCGAGCTCCCGCACCTGATATGCCACATGGGCCAGTTCCTCTTGCATAACCCAGCGGGGATCTCACTCCATCTCTTCTCTTGCGGGCATCTGGGTATATGTAGCTTCAAGTTTTGGACTCCTTGATGTTTCTTATCTTGCCGACTATGCCAAATGTAGGGGGCTGGTAGTTTCCCTAAACAATTTTTTTTCAGGACATGCTAGACAAAGCAGAAAGGAGAGGCAGGAAGCTTACTCAGTGACCAAGATGTAAGAAGTGTATTTACCAGGGACAATAAACAAAAGATGGTGGTTCTCTAACACACTACAGGGTAACAAAATAAACAATGAGACACTACGATTAAGACCAACAATTGGTCGAACCCAGACCAGGGAAGTCCTGAAAGTCCTGAGTCTCTAGGAAGTCAGCCACTAGGAAAACCTGTGCTTCCAAATGGAAAAGATTCTCTCTATGATGTGCCCCTAAGCAGCTCAATCATCTACCGGTAGACCTTCCCACACTTCTAGATTACTTGGTCCATCTTCAGGCCTCTGGCCTCAGGCCCTGTACCCTTAAGGTACACCTGGCTGCTTTATCTGCCTATGTCTTGGTAGAGAAGGAGAAATCAGTGGCTTCACATCCCATTTTCAGGAAATTCTTTAAAGGGCTCCTACACCTGCCTCCCCCAGTTAGGGACCCAGTCCTTCCTTGGGATTTGAACCTGTACATAGCAAAGCTCATGGAACCTCCCTTTGAGCCTATGGCTACTGTTGATTTGAAGTATGTCACCAGGAAGACAGTATGTCTGGTGACCATAACTTCTGCCAGAAGGATCTTTGAGCTGCAGGCCCTCTTTGCATACCCAAATGACATCATCTTCCACAGGGACAAAATAGTCCTAAGGACCAACAGGAAGGCTCTCCCAAAGTTGGTGTCAGAGTTTCACCTGAACCAGTCCATCACCCTTCCAGTGTTCTTCACAGCAAAATCCAGTTCAAGTGAGTAGAGACTTGACAGCCTGGATGTTAAGAGAGCACTTAGTTACTACCCGGACCATACTAAGGACCTAAGATCATCCCACTCACAGCTGTTCCATATGGTGAAGTGGGAAAGGGTAGGCCAGCCTCCAAGAGAACTGTTGCTCACTAGATAGTCTCTTGCATACATATCTGTTACAGCAAACTGGCAAGTTGCCACCACAAGGCCTCAGGGCTCACTGCACCTGTTGTACCTCTGCCTCTGTGTCAGCTGCAAGGGATGTCCCTTTGCTAGAAATCTGTGAAGCAGCTACCTGGAAAACAGTACACACCTTTACAAAACACTATTGTCTAGACTTGTAGTCCAGAAGGGATGCCAAGTTTGGCACTTCTGTCTTACAGAACCTTTTCCCTAAATAGGTTCTGTACCCAGCCTCCCAAGGTACTGCTTTGTAGTCTGCAACAGTAAGCACAGTTAGGAGGGTTTGAAGAAAAAAATGACTTACAATAGTAATATGGTTTCTTCCAAGGGATCCCTCACTATGCTTAACATTACCACCCTACCTCCCTTTCCAGAACCTAGGAAAGGTTCCACAAGAAATCAGTTATTGTTCTTGTTCTTAATTTTACTTGAGCATTACTTCTTGCATTTTCTACAGTCAGTGTCTTGTTGTTTGTTACACCTTAGTCTGCCATCGTCTGTCCTGTTGGACCAATCTTTTGGAGTTTTTTGTTTTCCATATATATATTTTTTTAGGGTTAGGTTAACGAGCTTAGTGGTCACTACCCCCTGCTGTCAAAATAAATCTGATGTTAGAGGGCAGGTTAGAGCACCACTATGCAGCAGAGATTTGAATTTCATTCCACAGTTCCATGATTTGCATAAAATTCCACTTTCTGGAGCAGCTCAGACCTACAGGCTGATTGCATCAGTAAGCATAGTGAAGGATCCAATGGACGAAACAATATTAGTATGGTAAGTAATTTTTTCATGTCTGACAGACCCAAAAAGAGAACAGGACCAACAGGCTTTAACAATTGTACAAATTGTTCTAAAATACTGGCTAAGGCAGACTGCTATGAGTTGTGTTTTAAGTGCTTGAGTCCTGATTACGATTTTAGCAGTTGTGGGCTATGTATTATGTTTTGCCCCAAAACTGTTAAAAGGAGGGCTGAAAAACTTAAAGGAATTATGGCTTCTCAACCTGCCTCTCTGTCACAACAAGGCTCATGTGAGGGTTCAGCCCCTCAGAGTACGTAGAAGGACAAGTCTGCTAGAGATGACACAGAGGTCAGAGTATATGAAAGGGAGAACCCTGAAACCAGTAAGAGTAAAAGGGCTGCTGAGCAGACATCGGACCTGGTGCCTGCTAAGAAACAACAAAAAGAAAAACTTGTCAGTGCCCCTCCTGCTGAAAAAGCAAAGGAGACACCAGTCAACAAAAATAAGATGCCCTCAGCTGAGGACATGACTAAGGCATGGCAACTTTTAAGGCTTTGTGGGCCTTTGTGACCATACCTGCCCCCCTCCTCAGGCTCCAGCTGCCAGCATCAGAGGAGGAAGATGAATTGCATTATGAGGAGGAGAAGGAAAGAGAACCAATAGAGCCTGTGACAGTTCCTAGGAACAGGATTTCAGTTCCCCTCCTTGTCCTTTGGATGATTACACCTTACATTATACATTTATGAAGCAAATGGTAAATACCCTCAACCTCTCATCCCAGTAGTTTGCGGAGGATGAGGATAAGATTGAATTTCTAGATATGATGGGCTTAACCCCCACAAAGAGGCTGCTTCTGCCCATCCATAAGTCCCTTAAGAAAGCCACTTCTGTTCAGTATTCACTAAACAGGGGGAGGGTCAGGGACCACAGCTGGGTAACAGACACAAAGAAGGGGCGGTAAACACAAGTCCAGTCACAGTGGAGAGAGTCCTGGAGGAGCTCAGAAAACTGAAAGTGGACAAAGCAATGGGGCCAGGTGGCATACACCCAAGGATATTAAGGGAGCTGCAAAGAGAGTTAGCAGTGCCTCTGGTAGCCATGTTCACCGAGTCACACAGCAGAGGAGTGGTCCCAGAGGACTGGAAGAGGGTACAAGTAGTCCCTCTAGACAAAAGTGGTAGTAGAAAAGAAGCAGAGAACTATAGGCTGGTCAGCCTTACCTCAGTAGTGGATAAGATCATGGAGGCACTGCTTAAAGAAAGAATACGGGCACACTTGGAATCCAACGGTGCCCAGGATCTGAGACAGCATGGACTCACAGCAGGAAGGTCATGCTAGATGAATCTGATAGATTTTTTTGACTGGGTGACGAAGGAAGTAAATTGGGGTGGTGGGGGTGGGGGGTGGTGGACATCACCTACCTCAATTTCAGCAAGGCCTTTGACACTGTCCCACATAAAATTTTGGTTAACAAGATGGGTAGTCTGGGCATGGGACACAAAGTGGTAAACAGGGTTAGGAACTGGCTAACAGACAGGAGGCAGAGGGTGGTGGTAAATGGGATCCAATCCGGGGAGAGGGGGTGACCAGCGGGTTACCTCAGGGATTGGTCCTTTGGCCAGTCTTGTTTAATATCTTCATTAGGACTTTGCAGAAGGGCTGGAGGGAAAAGTCTGCCTGTTTTCAGATGATACCAAGATCTGCAACAAGGTGGATACTCCAGATGGGGTGGAGAAAATGAGGAGGGACCTGGGGAAGCTTAAAAAATGGTCTGAGGTGTGGCAACTGAGGTTCAAGTCATAGAAATGTAAAATAATGCACCTGGGATGAGGGAACCCTAGGGAGAGCTACTGGATTGGGGGGGGAGGGATTGCTGATGATCACCAAGAAAGAAAGGGACCTGGGAGTTATCATTTCAGATGACCCAAAGGTGTCTAAGCAGAGTACAAAGGCTGCAGGGAGGGTCAGTGGCATGCTGGGGTACATCGGCAGAGGTTTCATTAGCAGAAGGTGGAAGGTAGTGATGCCATTGTATAAAACACTAGTAAGGCCTCACCTAGAGTACTGTGTGCAGTTCTGGAGGCCACACCTTCGTAAGGACATTGACAGGGTGGAGGCGGTCCAGAGAAGGGCGACCAAGATGGTACAGGGTTTGCACAAGAAAACATATGAGGAGAGATTAAAGGACTGCGATATGTACTCACTGGAGGAGAGAAGAGATCGGGGTGACATGATAGAAACATTCAAGTACCTTAAGGGTATAAACAAGGTGTGGGGGGGACATCTTCCAACATAGGAGGAGTGCAAGAATGAGGGGGCATGATATGAAATTGGAAGGGGGCATGTTGAGGGGAAATGTGAGGACGTTTTTCATCATGGAGAGAATGGTGGACACATGGAACAGTCTGCCACAGGAGGTGGTAGGAGTAAGCACAGTGGAGGGATTTAAACATGCCTGGGACAGGTATAAGGGAACCGTAGAGGTGGTAAGGAGTGGTGAAAAGCCACTGACCAGGTAGAGTCAGAGGCCGCAAACAAGTGCAGGGCTTACGGGCACAGTGGATGGGCCTAGCGGTCCTTATCTGCTGACAGGGTCTATGTTTCTATATTCTAACCCCAGGAATTCTTTAATATGCTTAACTGTTGTAGTCAGCCTCCAGTGTTGAACTGCCTGGAGAATAGAACTAATGCAAATGATGGAACACTTGTTGGCTCATGCCACCATTCAAACTGCTGCCCTTACCAACTGCTGCATTCTATAACTCTCAGATTTCATTCTCTGCCTGCCGGGTCAAGACGTCCTGGGGAGCTCTCCTCAGAAGTTGTGAAAAACAAGTAAAACTTTTTTATTTTATTTCATCTGCTGCCTTTATCTTCTTTCAGTATAGTTAGTGCAAGTTTAGTTTATGTTTTACTTCAGTTTTGCGGTTCCTCATCGGTTGTGACAAACTGTTGAGGAACTGGTGCTTATCTTTAGTTTATTTAATTTTTTTCTGTTTATTTACTTTTGTTTTCCTGGATCTGTTAATTTTTTGTAGGTTTTTCCCTAGTTAGCATTTTTTTCCCGGTTTGGGAACTGACCATTTTCTCCTCAGGGGCTTTGCAAGAACCAGAGTTGTGTATTCTCTGTGCATAACTTATGGTTAGGATCTGAGTAAAAACATCTTTTATTTGTGGGTTGTTTAAATAATGTCAGAGAGGCCAAAGAAGAAAACAAACCCACTGGTTTTAAAAACTGTACAAAGTGTGGAGAGGTATTCACTAAGGCTGACAAACATGATTTATGTTTGTTTTACCTAGATGAATCTCACTTCACCTCTGAGTGTGATATTTGCAAAACCTTTTCCACTAAAACAATAAAAAAAGGTTGGAAAGATTCAAGAAAAAAATGACTTCTCCTTCGGTTCTGGGGGATCAGGGTTCTGACTAACCCAGCCCTCCTCCTCCGACAAAAAGGATAAACCTAAGGAAAATGAACCGATTGCTTCTAATAAGAGACAGTCACCAAAAATAAAAAGAACCAGGGATCTGGCTGGTGAACCAGTTCCGGCAAAAAAGAAGCACAAACTAAAACATACAGAACCTTCAGCTGAAAAAGCAAAGGAGCCTTTTGTATCATAGTCGGCTATACCCACAGCTGAGGCAGTTGCACAAGCCTTGCAAGTTCTTCAGGCTTTGCAATCTGCTGGCATCCAAGGACTTTTACCTGTTCCAGTTCAACCGGTACTGGGACGTCCAGGGGTTCCCTCTGCGGTTCCGTTACTGATACCCACAGTGGTTCTATTGGCTCCTGCTATTCAGGAACCAATATAAGAAGAATACAATGATGATGATGAAGGGGAACCTATTGAACCAGAAGTGTCCCCTGACCAGGAATTCGACTCTCCTCCCAGATTGCCTGAGGACTATTCCTCACACTACACATTTGTTAAGCAAATGGTAGAGGCACTGGATTTGACTACAAATGAAACTGTAGAAGATGAGGAGGAGGGAGAATGTTCAGATATGATGGGCCTGGCACCCACAAAAATGGCTGCTGTTGCCCATCAACAAGTCTCTCAAGAAACAGGTTTTAAAAGTTTTGGAGACTTCTAATTCAGTTCCCCCCATTGACAAGAAAGCTGATAAAAAGTGTCAGCTTGATTGGTCAGAGGCAGAGTTTTTGTTCTCTCACCTGGACCATGAGGGGGTAGTGCAAGCTGCAGCCTGTGACAGGGCCAGGGTGCCCTTAGCATCTCACCCTCCTAAAAAAGATTCTTGAAAAATAGATAGCATGGCTAAAAAGGGCTATCTAGCAACTTCTTTGGCCATCAGATAGGCCAACTACATGGCCTATGCAGCCCAATATCAAAAGACCTTATGGCAATCAGCAATGGCCGTGGTAGACAAGGCTCCTGCAGGACTGGCAGCTGACCTGACTGAAACAGCCAGGTGTGGGCTAGAAGCCACTAAGTACCAGTTCCACATGGCAGTAGATGCCAATGACACTGCTGCCAGGTGGATGGCACTTACTGTGGCCCTGAGGAAGTTTGCATGGTTGAGAGTCACAAATCTATCCCAGGACACACAGGTGGAAGCCATGGATTTCCCTTGTGAGAACAACTCACTGTCTGGGGACAAAACAGAGGCTTTCGTGAAAAAGATGGATGAATATAAAACCACCTATAAAAGCAATGCACCTAAAGAGAAGCCTTCCACTTCCTGCAGGCCACAGGGAAGAGGAGGCAGAGGCAGGTCAGCATATGGCAGGCGTTTCTTTCTTTCAGGCCCAGGCCACCCCACAGTACACTCAGCAGACTGACTATTTTAGGGGCAGGGGCAGAAGGGGCTCCAGAAAGGGGAAATCAAGCCAATCAGGCTCAGCCACAACCAAAACAGAATCCCTGACGTGGTTTCCAGGGTCACCTCCCCACTTTCAGTAGGGGGCAGGCTGGCTCACTATTTCCAGGCTTGGAAAAACATCACCACAGACAAGTGGGTCCTGGAAGTTGTGAGTCAGGGCCTGGCCCTCAGTTTCAGATCCTTCCCCAGGTTAATGTCAAGGGTTTTCAGGCCAGCTTCAACTTCAGAAAGAAAACTTCTGGAGGCAGAAGTGGCCAACTTTCTGCAATCAAGAACAATAGAACAGGTTCCCTTGTTATAAAGGGGGGAAAGGATTCTACTCAAGGTACTTTCTCACCTTGAAGAAAATGGGGAATGGCGACCCATCTTAGACCTGAGAGTTCTAAACAAGCATCAGGCAAAGCCAAAGTTCAGGGTGGTAACCCTGGCTATGATCCTGTCCACACTTCAGAAAGGAGACTGGCTGGCATCATTAAATCTAGAAGATGTGTAACCTCCCCCCACCGGCCCCCCCTTGTTTCTCTGTCAAAAGGGCTGCTCCTCTTGCATCTAGGCACCACTGAGAGGGGTGGGGTAGTCACTACTAATTATCTTTGCAACAGAACTGTGGACCCATTATATCTACTACTGAGCCTGCCCTTCTTAGACAGGCAACCCAAGTGTGGCAGCTACCTGGCTCACACCTGAGAGTACCATTTAGCATGGCCAACAACTCGGGTCCTTTGGAGAAGTCATTTGCTCAGCATTATGCTAAGTTTGTACTTCTGGTCAGGGGCACCCAATTAAATCCAGACACTGGAAGCAATAACTGAAATGTCCAAACCAGGAATGGGATTCTAGAGTGTGGCTTTTATTCACATAACACAGAGAATAACAAAGTAAAGATGGACCCCCACAGGGCTACACTCACTGGTAATGCAGATTACAGAGGTACAGAGCACATTTCCTCACAACGAAACCCTCAGGTTCTGAATGGATCTGGGCACACATGGCTCAAACTGGTACATTTCTCTTCGATTCCTTGACATGGCATCCCAGCCAGTACTAGGACACTTTTCCATATGGCATGGAGGTTGATGGTGGCTCCCTAAATCACCCATGAGCACTTTCTAGCTCTAAAGGGAAATCCAAAATCCCACGTCTGGGTGCTTTCTTCAGACACTGACCAAGTGCCTGAGAGAAAGCCATAGGTGCCCAAACTGAACCCAGAGAGGTAAACCTGGTTACTCCAGATGGGAGGTCTCCCACCTCTTGCTCCCAAATCTATACTTGGCCATTTATTTGGATACTACACCTTTCTTCGAAACTCTGGTTGTAGATGCTCTCTATAAATGTTTAGCACATTTAACATTCTACACATTACTCAGGCGGTGTCCTGACTTTAAAAGTTCTGTAAGTGGCTATGTGGCTGTAAGTGGGTGTCCATACCTTAGACACCCACTTTTTCAGATGCTTCCAAGCCATACACAAATTAAAAGTTCTATACTTGGCAAGTCTTCTCCAGATCCCACAGTAGGCAGATACTTTTACACTAATCTCTGTCTCGGTGAACATAGCCTCTTTATCAGAGCAAGACTCACCATGGTATACAGGTGCCCCAGGGCTTCTTTCCCGCAAACACAGATTCTCTGGTATTCTCAGTACAAATTGATTCTCAGGCAGCTTTTCTGTGTCCAGGCCGGAACAGAGGATTGCCCATGAATTCCTAGAATTCCCCCCCATCCCTCTGGGGGTGGGGCACTGGAACAACTCTAGGAACTGTCTCTACCACTTCCTCTGGTCTCTTCTGTGTTCCTCTCTAGGGTGAGAACACACAACCCACTTGTCTGAAGTAGCTCTATGTCAGAGCTAGGCTGTGAGGAGCTGCCCACAGCAGCACTCCTCTCCCTGTCCTGTTTCACTGGAAAACCTCACTTGAATTCCCCAACATTCCACAGCTAACCCCTGCAGTCAGCAATCCATTGTGGCTCATGCTGCTGTGAGAATTCTATGGTGACATCATTACTTCAGCTCAGCTGAAACTGAGAACAGAGTGAGACTGTGTGAAACCCATTTAACTGGTATCCCACAAGCTGCCCGTCCCTGTCTTCCACTGGTTCTAAGTGGGATTCTAGTAACCTCTGAGAACAAGGGGGTTGCACCCACCCTTGAGCAGGAAAATAACTGTCCACGGTCATTATCTACCCAGCACCAGGCCATCTTACCCTATGTGCTGACTACGGGGAAGTAGCACTACCTTCTCCCCTACCATGTCCAGCACAGGCAGACAACACTAAGGGCCCAGAGGCCATTGGCTGAAGCATCAGTCCCTACACTATGATCTTACTATGGTAACCAGTGGCCCTTGAAGAACTGTCCAGAGCATAGCCCTAATAGACCAGTACTGCAGACCCTACTGCAGGTCAGGACCACAGCCTGTCTATCCCCCTAGCCCTCTAGGGAAAACCTATCTGACCAGAAACCAAACTATCCAAAACAAGGGAACCTCCCCCCATCCCTGGACACCTGCAACCAAACCAAGGAGCTAACACTACACCTAAGCATTACGCTCTCACACTCCCCCACAACCACACCTGTGGAAGGAAAAGTTAACACGTGTTAACAACAACACAGTTCTCTAAACACAACTCTTTAAAGCACATGAGGAACTCCAAAGAATCCCTCCACTCCTCTTCTTGTCTTCTCTTCTGTCTTTGTCAGGAACCACCTGACAGAGAAAAGACAAAAACACACCTCTAATCTGCAAACACAGTACACTATCTAACCCCTATCATCAAAAGCAGTGTCAGTGGCTCAGTAGGTAGCACACTCGCCTCTGAGGCCGGGAGATCAGAGGGCTGTGGGTTCAGTTCCCACATCTGGCACTTGGGTTAATATCCCAGTACTGACACTGTAGTGCAGCATGAGAAGGGTGCTGCACTTCTGAGGTGCCGTCTTTCGGATGAGACGTTAAACCGAGGTCCCATCTCACCTGGATTGGTGGTAGTTCAGGTGGATTTTAAAGATCCCATGGCACTTATCGAAAAGAGTAGGGGAATTTCCCTGGTGTCCTGGCCAAATTTCCTTCATTCACTAAAAAAAATACCACCAACAGCTTAATCTGGTTCAAGGTCAGTTGGCATTCATCTGTATCCCCCTCCCCCGGGTCGTGCCTGAAAATAGGAAGGATTTGTCTAGTGCACTTACCCGGTCAACAAAAGCTAAATAAATAAATAAATAAAACACTGGAGAATCCCAAAAAATATTTATTTTTTTAGAAAAGTAGAAAAACATTAACATTATATGCAATACAAATTTTGGGGATGGAAGGCCCTAAATGTCCCAACTAGTGACAACAGTGCCCGAAGGCAAGTCCAAAAAAGAGTCTCTCCTGGGCCGGAGCCTGGTGAAGCATAATTCTTGTAGGACTGTAGTCCCGAAGGGGAGAATCTTTGTGGACGGTTCATATAGTCTGTAGTCTGCCAGGTGTAGGATGTGTATTGCAATGTCAATAAGATAAGAAAAGTCTGGACTTACCAGTCCCTTGAAGAGTGAAAATGGTACGGCACCTGGATCTCCAGCCGAAGACTCTCCCTGGCAGCATTTTCTGGATACAGCTGGGAAGAAATCTTCCGGAAACAACAGGATGGCACATCTGGAAACTGCTGGGTTGATGTCATCTAGGAGATGGAACCTTGGCACAGAAAAGGAAACAGATAGTCTGAAGTCATCCGAAATTCCAGACGATGAATCAGGATACAGCTGGGCTGGTGTCCTCTCTGGATATGATGTCATCTGGAAGGCCAGGTGATGAAACTGGAAGGCACACTGCAAGGCTGATGAATCTGGAAGCACCTGGATCCTGGAATGCCAGACAGGCGGAACAACATAGGTACGGCAATTGCTGGATGGCAGCACTGGCTATCACTGCTCTGCTTTCCATCTGGTAGGCATGGACACATCCGCAGGAAGTTAGTTACCTTGAGGGTAGTACCACAATGGGTCAGGTGCAAGAATTATTACCCCATCTGGGCGCTCATAATTCACATTGTAGAAAGTCTCATGGCCCTTTCCATCCACGATCCATACCGTGTCTATGAACAGTGTCCTGCCCACTTTCCAATACTTGAATCTAACAGCTTTTGTCTCTGACAAATCGAGTTTCACCTGGATGCAGGTCTTCTGTTGCTTCTTCCACTATCCAAGCTCTCCTGTTTCTCTCAATCTCCTCCCAGACTCTCCGAGGAAAGGTAGGAGAGGATATCCCATAGATTTAATTTGCCTTCCTACAAACCAGTCTTTCCTCTTTACTACACTTGGTCAGTTCTAGACCACTGGCCTGACTTGGGGGCAACCAGTCCTGGTTCTGCCAGTGACGCATGCTCAATGCTACGTAAAATGGATCTCTGACTCCTCCTTGTGGGAACAGGGCTGTGGAGTTACTAATCTCTTCTTCTTGCTCCTCTGAGGCAAGAGCCCGAGGCTGTGGAATAGCACCTTCTGCATAAGGATACATAAATTCCCCCTCCTCCTCTTCCTCGCTGAGAATCTGAGCCCAGGAGTGAGCAGTCATCCTCACTCCTGAGACTGTCCACTCTTCACTGGGCATGCAGGTTGACACCTCCCATTTGAGAGTCTCTCTCATCTTATCTTCTCCTATGTGACTAGGGCTTGGCTCCTCTCTCCACAGATCTGCTGATGCTCCCTCCGCAATGTTCATCTGTGATCTGGAGCTGGAGACATCATCACTACTTTGCTCTGCCTGTACATCCACACCCTCTTGCTTTGTGCCACATTCTGCTGGGCTTCCCCCAACAGGCTCCATCTGGTGCTATGTGCTGCCACTTGCAGAATCTTGAAACTTTGTCCACGTGGGAGCCAAACGAATCTTGGGCGCCTTAGGCCATGCTTCTCTAGGCACCCAGAACAGTGAGGAATCATTAGGACGTCCCTTCCAGCCTTTAAGCACATTATGCACACTCTAACTGGATATCCAGGAATTGCCACATGAGGAGGCAAATGTCCCCCATAGTAACATCGCTCAATCTCTTTCAACTTGTTCACTTCTTGCACTATCATAGCCCCGGCATGATCCAGGTAGCGGGATGATCCCGAAGCCATGACTGCAGAAAAACAAAAGTTTGCTGTTATCTCAGATCTCACTTTAGTTGGAAAATTCTCACAAAAATGGCTCCCCTGCTGCTGTGTTTACTTTACTACCCCACCCTGTAATGGCGGCAGCAGCACTCCTGGCACATCAACATTCTGTCTCTGACTCAAGCCACTGCGCATCCGATTTACATGCTTACTAAAAAAGTTCACTCAAACTGCACAGACTGCACTGTTTTGCTCCCTCAGCACATCTTTATGATTTTTACAGGACTTTTCATTCGCTTTAAATCACTGGTTCTTGCTTAAAGTCCCTAAAGCCACAGTATTTCATGCTCAGGATTGCCTGTAATTGTTACATCTTTCATACAACCCACAGTCTGTCACTTTGCTTGGAAAATCACACTGTTGCTGAACCCATAATTATGCTCACAGTCTATTAATGCTCAGAATTCTTGCTTAGTTTGATTAACTTGACACAGTCCTTCTTTGCAAAACAATCACACTGTTACACACAGATTCAGCTGGCTTTATTTAAAATCACACACAGTTTGAGCTGTTTCTGTGGATGGTACTCACTTAATCAGTAGCTGGCGTTTATGATGGAAATTTCAGCCTACAGCCAATCCTGGAGGCCTCTGGATTGAAGCGGGCTGGCAGTCTTGCCGCTTGTCCCTAGGAACACCAAGCTTTCTTCCCAGACAATCAAAATGCAGGTTGAGCCTGATTTTAAACAGAAAAGTCTGATTTTATTACTTTAACAACGTTTGCTGTCACCGCTATGCTCCCCCTGGCAAGCCAGTTCACACACCACTCACTCTCTCCCTCTCGAACACTGTGCAGTCACTCTGAAGCTGGCTTGGGGGCGGGACTGATTGCAGTCTCACCAATCACCCGACGCCATGCTAATGAGCCTCTCTCTTCTCATGCTCTTCTCCTCCACGGCGATCGTCGAGCAGGCAAAATTTAAACTACCCCCACAGTCATAGGCTCCAGGTTTCAGATGAGGGACATTCAGTTCCACTTCAGGGCACACTGGTGCCAAAGAACTTGAAGGGACACTCTTTCAAAGCTGGTACCAGTAACAAGAACATTGCTACAGGTCCTGCAGTGGTGGCAGGACAGGGACAACCTCAGGGAAGGGGTCCCATTCCAGCAAGAGTCTCCCTCCATAGTCCTCACAACAGGCACTTCCCTACTGGGTTGTGGTGCACATCTGGAGGAACACACAGTGCATGGCACTTGGTCAGCCACAGAGTCATTCAAGCACATAAACCTGTTGGAGCTGAGGGTGGTGCTTCTAGCTCAGCAAGCTTTTGCATTTCTGGTGCAGAGCAGGGTGATACAGGTCAGAACAAACAATACCACCACCATGTGCTACATCAACAAGCAGGGTGGCACAAGGTTCAGCCCTCTGTGCACAGAAGCAATGAAAGTTTGGAGCCTGGCCTATTCCCTTCAGGTCTCCCTGGTAGCCATTCATCAGCCAGGAAAGGACATCAACTTGTCAGACGCACCTAGCAGAATCAACCAGAACCACCACAAATGGTCTCTAAACAGACAGGTGCTGGAAGTGGTGTTCAGGAGATGGGGCACACCAGAGATAAATCGCTTTGCCTCTCACAACAACCATCAGTTGCCCAAATTCTGCTGCAGGCCTCCAGCAACGGGGACAGTATCTATGGATGCCCTAGTGCTGGACTGGTGAGAAAGGATACTGTATGCATTTCCCCCCTTCCCATTACTACTCAGGAGCATCATCAAGCTCAGGTCCCAGTCACCTTCAGTTATCCTGATAGCCACAGACTGGGCCGGTAGCCTTGGTACTCACTACTGCTGCCCCTGTCAATAGCCCCACCCATACACCTCCCTCAGAGGCACAACCTCTTAACCTCCTCACAAGGGAGGATCCTATATCTGAACCTCAGGTCTTTCAGGCTCAAGGCCTGGCTATTGAGTACCTAGAGTATGCAGGTTTACATCTCTTAGGGAGCACCCTTAATGCCCTGAGGGGATCCAGGAAGCTCTTGACCAAGAGGACTTATGCTTCCAAATGGAAGAGGTTTTCCATATGATGCTCTGATAATGATGTAGTGCCTACGCAGGCAGGTTTGCCAGTATTGTTGGATTATCTCACACATTTACATTCTCTGGGCTTACAGCCTACCACTCTCAAAGTGCACCTAACTTCAGTATCAGCCTATATCTCAGCTGTCAGATGTGTTTCCATGGCAGCCAACCCTATTTTCAAGAAGTTTTTTTAAAGGGTTGGCACATACACACCCTCCTCACAGGGATCCTGTGCCATCATGGGACCTTAATGTCTGCCCTGCCAAGTTTATGGAACCCCCATTTTACCCTATGGCTACAGCACATCTGAAATATGTGACCTGGAAAGCTATCTTCCTGGTGGCCATCACTTCAGCCAGACAGGTTAGTGAATTGCAGGCCCTGTGCACAGAGGTGAACTATATCTCTTTGCAATGGGATAAGGTGGTGCTTAGGACTAACAGAAAGTTCCTACCGAAGGTAGTTTCTGACTTCCACCTGAACCAGTCAGTCACTTTGCCAGTCTTTTTCACTGAGCACTCTAGTTCAGGAGAACACAGGCTGCATAGTCTGGATGTCAAAAGAGTTTTAAGCTACTATATCATTCATACCAAGGGCAGGACAGACAGCAACTGTTCTTGACTTATGGAGATGTGGGAAAAGGAAAGCCAGCATCCAAGAGGACCATTTCTCACTAGATAGTGCAGTGCATCCAGTTCTTTATCAGTAAGGCTGGCAAGGAGCCTCCAGTAGGCCTGAGTGCCCATTCCTCAAGAGGTACAACTGCCTCAATTGCAGCAGCTCGAGACATTCTCCTGCTAGAAATCTTCAAAGCAGCCACATGGAGAACAGTACATACTTTTACAAGACGCTACTGCCTAATTACCCAGTCCAGAAGTGATACCAGGTTTGGCACAGCAGTGCGTCAGAGCCTATTTCCTAAGTAGGTTCTTACCCTCCTCCAAAGGTACTGCTTCGTAGTCTGCAAGAGTTAAGCATATTGAAGAATTCCTGGGGTTAGAAGAAAAAATTACTCACTTTAGTAATCTTGTTTCTTCCAAGGTATTCTTCAATATGCTCAACACTCCCTCCCTACCTCCACTTCCAGAACCAGTGGCTTAGGCATAACAGCTGGACTTCTGTATCAAAAGGGGGTTTCTTTCTTGATTATGTTGTAGATTTCTGAACCCAGTTGGGTATTGTTCTCCCCTCTTTGAGTCTTATCTGACTGTTTAAAGGGCATGTTATGGGAATTTGGTTATTTAAAAATGTTCTACTATTTTTAGGATAGCTTAGGGGGTCTTACCCTGCAGGCTGTCATGAATCTGAGCATTATAGAATGCAGCAGTTGGTAAGGGCAGCAGTTTGAATGGTGGCACAAGCCAATGAGTGTCCCATCATTTGCATAAGTTCCATTCTCTGGGCAGCTCAACACTGGAGGCTGACGGCAAGAGTGAAACATGTTAAAGAATACCTTGGAAGAAACAAGACTAATAAGGTGAGTAATTTTTTTCCTCTATGCTACCTGCAAAGTGCTAGCAGCTCCCACCTGTGCCACTGGCATGGACAAGAAAATAGAGAAAAACTACCAGATGGATAGGCAAGGTGCTGTGTATTTGTGTACCCACCCTGACCATAAAGGAGTGGTACAGACTGCTGTCTGTGACAAGGCCAAGGTACCTTTTCCTCCCAACCCCCAGAAATGGATTTTAGAAAGCTAGACAGTATGGGAAAAAATCTGTATTTCAGCTTGTTTACTGCTGAGACAGGCTCCCTATATGGCTTACACAGCTCAGTACCAAAAGGTACTTTGGAACTTGGTTATGACCGTAAGTGAAAAAGTGGCTAGTGACTTGGCTCAGGATCTGGTAGACAGAGCAAAAATTGACATGGATGCCACCAAGTACCAATTTCACATGGCTGTAGGTGACGGTAACACTGCCTCCAGGGTCATGGCACATGCAGTTTCCCCTTAGGAAGTTTGCATAGCTCAGAACTACAAACCTTTCCCAGGACACTCAAGCAAAAGCCTTGGATTTTCCCTGTGAGGGGAACTCTTTGTTTGGTGACAAGACAGATGCTTATATGAAAAAGCTGGATGAGTATAACACCATCTACAAATGTAACACTTAGATGGAAAAGGCCTCCACATCCCATAGGCCTTATGGAAGGAGAGGTAGGGGCTGAGGCTATCACCTCCATGCTTATGTGACCTGTGATTACTCTGCCCAGAGAGGTTTTTCAGTGGTAGAGGCAAAAGGGGTACTAGGTGTGGGGATGCCACTTCAGCCCCCAAAGCCCAGGCAAAACAGAATCCCTGACAAGTTTACATAGGTCACCCAACCATTGCCAGTGGGAGGAAGATTGACTCGCTACTTCCAGGTATGGGAAAGTGTTACCACAGACAGGCAGATCCTGCAGATAGTGAGTCAGGGTCTCTCTTTGCAGTTCAAGAGACTTCCAAAACTGTAGAACCACAGAGCCTTCCCACCTCATACTCCAGCAGAAAAAGCTGGAGTTGGAGGTAAAGAAGCTGCTTCAACCAAGTGCACTGGAAAAAGTTCCCCCTTCTCAGTGCTGGAAGAGACAGTACTCAAGATACTTCCTGATCCACAAGAAAAATGGGGAGTGGCGACCCATTTTAGATCTGAGATACCTGAACAA
This sequence comes from Neoceratodus forsteri, assembly GCA_016271365.2. NCBI lineage: Eukaryota > Metazoa > Chordata > Ceratodontiformes > Ceratodontidae > Neoceratodus > Neoceratodus forsteri. Next base: position 697,735,687 of record CM057452.1, on the reverse strand, counting down.
GCTCTTAAAAAAGGACAAGTTCAAGATGGTAACACTGGGCACATTGATTCCAACCTTGCAATAAGGATATTGGCTGGGGTCGCTGGATCTGAAAGATGCTTACTTTCACATACCAATGAGACCCTCTTACAGAAAGTAACTTAGATTTAAATAAGTAACTAAATCTTTATATAGCGCCTTTCCAAAACCAAGGCATTTTACAATTAAAATACAACATACAAATATAAAATTACAATAAGTAATAAATACATCAGTTAATTTAAAATTTGTCTGGAAAGGCTAAATTAAAAAGATATGTTTTGAGCTCAGATTTCAATCTTTCGACGGTCAGGCATTCTCTGAACTGAAGGTAGCGAACTGCCAATACCAGTTATCAGCTCTTCCCTTCAGCTTTTCCTCAGCACTCAAAATCGTCACAAAGTGCCTGGCCGTCATGGCGGCACATTTGAGGAGATGGGGTGATCATTTTTCCCTACCTGGACAACTTGTTAGTTTCAGAGCAGTCCCACCAGGAGGCCAAGGCCTCCCTTTTTACTTACCCAGTGCACGCTGGAAGAGTTTGGTTTCCTGATAAATGTCCAAAAGTTCCAGACAGACCCTGCTCAGGTGCTGGACTTTATAGTAGCAGAACTGGATACCACTGAGGAAGGGGCATTCCTTCCTCATGAGACAGCGGCAAATCTGATAAGACTTGCAAAGTCATTCAGAACAGGACAGCTCACACCTGCCAAAGACTTTGTACAGTTACTAAGGCACATGGTCTCCTCCACAGCAGTAGTGTCAGGGGCCAGATTCCAAATGAGGGATGTCCAGTATTATCTAGTGACCCACTGGTCCCAGAGGTGGGCTCCCTGTCAAAGCTAGTGCCTGTGTCAAAGTTTCTTTTAAGGGCATTGGTGTGGCAGAAGGAAGAGGAAACCTTCATAGAGGGCGGTCCCTTCCTCCATCAATCACTTCTGGTGGTGCTTTCTACAGATTCCACACAGAAGATTAATAAACAAATTAGCCAGTTTGGGAGTGGATCCCAGGGTGGTAGCCTGGGTACAAAGTTGGCTGGACAACAGGACACAGAGGGTAATAGTAAACTGAGTCCACTCAGAAGAAAGGGTGGCTACTAGCAGGGTACAGCAGGGTTCAGAACTGGGGCCGGTCCTTTTTAATGTCTTTATAAGTGACATTGTGGAGGGACCAGAAGGAAAAGTATGCCTCTTTGCAGATGACACAAAGATCTGCAACAGGGTTGATACACGGGGATGGGGGGGGATGAGAAGAGGCTTGGAAGGTTGGAGGAATGGTCAAAAGTATGGCAGCTTAGATTCAATGCACAGAAGAGCAAAGTAATGCACCTGGGAAACAAAAACTGAGGAGAAGAGTACACAATGTGGGGGAGGTACTAACAACAACAGGAATGGAAAGGGACCTGGGGGTTGTCATATCAGATGACCTAAAGGTAGGCAAACAATGTGAGAAGGCAGTAAGAAGGGCTGTGCAGATACTGGGATGCATAGGGAGAGGCATCACCAGTAGAAAACAGGAAGTTGTTATCCCTCTGTACAGATCATTGGTGAGACCCCATCTGGAATACTGCATGCAGTTCTGGAAACCCCATCTCCCCAAGGGCACAGGCAGGATGGAGGAAGTCCAGAAGAGGGCAACTAAAATAGTGCAGGGTCTGCAACAGAAGCCATATGAAAAGAGACTAAAGGAGCTTAATATGTATACCCTTGAGGAAAGGAGGGAGAGGGGGGACATGATAGATACATTTAAGTATCACAAGGCAGTCAACAAAGTCCAAGAGGGTAGCATATTTCAGAAACAATTTGAAGATAGTGGGGGGATGGCTCAGTGGCAATGTGAAGAAGTATTTTTTCATGGAGAGGGTGGTGGACACATGGAACAGCCTTCCTGAGGAGGTTGTGGGGTCAAAAACAGTGGAGAAATTCAAGAATACATGGGACAGACATAAAGCAATTCTAAAGGGGGGTAGGAGGAAGTAGACTTTTGGGTAACTAGATGGAAGCAGGCAAATGTGGTTCCCATCCATAAAGGGGGACCTAGGGAGTCCTTGGGAATGTCGTGTAAATTTCCTACTTGTTATGCAGAGACAAAGAAACAGTCTTGTGCAGAGTTCAAACCATTTATTCACGTATGCATATGGAGAGCCAGCTCCCCATGTTGTTATTGCATAGCTACGATTACAATAGTAAGCCTCCTTCTCTTATACACTTGCCTAGCCACATAACAGTGTCATGGCACAACTTCATAGGACAGTAAACTTCATACAATACTGCTGTTAGTTGCTGATTGGTTATGCTAATACTATGTTAAATACAATACTGCTGCCACTTACTGACTGGTTATGCTAATTATTATGCTAACTTACTTTAGCCACATCATCTATAAGGCATGCATACATTACTGCAAGGAAATGCTTGCTTATGGAATTTTCCACCATCCACCAAGGACATGCTTACTATAGGATTTTCCACTATCCACCATTTCATGAAGATTGTTTCAGTTCTGCAGCCATTTTGTGGTGCTTTATGCACAGTGGTTTCTACAGCATTAGGTCAGCAATTTTCTTCCTCTACACTCCCCCCTTTTGATACTCTGTATCAACTTCTAAAATACAATATCACACTTATAGTAAGGCAATTCTTGCGCATTCTGTTTTACTATGTCATAACTATGTATCACAGGTGATTGTACAGTTGGCGTAGGTGGGTTACAGGCTGTGTTACACATTTTCGTAAGCAGCAGCTTTACACAAAGTACAACGAGCCATATACATAACAAGGCGATAATGCCAGCAGCAACATATGTCATTATTGTCGATCCCCATTGGCCAAATACATTTGTAATCCATCCCCATGGATTCCAGTCACCCTCAGACTTATTTTTGCTCACAATTTTATTCTGTAGTTGCTGTATTTTGTGCAAAACTTCTGTCATGTTATCAGCCACATTTGGTACATAGGTACAACATTCTTCTCTAATTATTGCACATACCCTTCCCTGGGCCGCTAGTACATAACCAAGAGCAACCTGATTTTGTAATGCTACTAGTCTTAATGCTTTAGTTTCGGCACTTAGTAGGGTGAGCCCCTCATTTGTGAGGTTTACCAGAGCCTCAAGTTCGTAACTTAGTTGATCAATATAATGCATAGCTTGTTGTGCTCCCCTAAAATGGAAAAAATCCTGCAGCTAACTTTTCAGATCAGGGTGTCCTATGGTGTGCCTGGGGCACCCTGGACCCACCCATGCCTATTGCACGTTTCTTTCGGGACACCTTACCACTGTTATTGTCATTGTGAAGCTTATATACCTGTACAGCTGGGTGGAGAGTGGCCAAGTAGCAACACCCAATCCATCCCGTTGGTAAAAACACATAAGCTCTGTCCCCACATATCCAATACAGGCCGGACAGGCAGCCTACAGCCCCCCTGTTCCTTCGACGAGTGTAATTTGAGGCACAGCAGGAGGAACCAATGTTTGTGCTACCCTTAGTGGCACACAGACAATTGGCACAGGTGGAGTATCGATGTTCTAGGTGTAAGGCAGGACAATGTGTTTTGTTTGGGGGGTTGATATACCTTGGAGAATAGGTAGGCCCTAAACAGATTGGTCTTATTTAATATCCTTTGTTGAAAAGAGGTATCAGTGTCACTTGGCCACAAGGTTTCTAAACCTCCTGTCAATCTGCAAGTGTCATTGCCAACAGGCTTGGGCCGTAAATGCAGTCCCACGGCAGCAGAAAATGGGGAATGCGCACACACATAACAATCACTTAGGTTAGTGTTAGTAACATGTAGCTTCATTGGAGTCCACCAGGTATTAGTGGTGTGTAGGGGTTCAAGGCTGCGGCTGCATCTCACAGTCTTGTGGTTTACTTTAATACCTATCAGAGTCAGAAGAACCACAGTGGCTCCCAGCACACATGCCACCCCTGCAGTCAATAAAACAGTCTTTTTCTTCATCTATCCTCGATGGCCATCACCAACCGACAATGGGATGCGTGGAACCATGTGTCTCTCTCGGCGATCTTTACAGCAGTCGGTGTGGTATGGAGCACTTAGAAAGGGCCTCGCCACTGGGGATCAGTCCACTTCTTTTGCCGAAAGTCCTTTATCACCACGAAGTCTCCGGGCTGTATGTGGTGTAACGCTGCTTCCGGATTTGGCACAGGCAAGGCTGCCTTTACTCTAGGGTAAAAAGATCTCAACACAGCATTAAGGGATAAACAATAGGCAATCATTTCGTTATCTATACTGTGCAATGTTAACCTGCTTTGGGGAAAAGGTGCATTAGTCATTCTCAGAGGCCTACCCATCAGAATCTCGTGTGGTGACAGACCCATTTGCGTTGGTCTACCTCTCATAATCATTAAGGCCAAAGGCAGAGCCTTCACCCAATTAAGTCCTGTTTCTGCCATCAGTTTGGTTAATTTTACCTTTAAGGTTTGGTTTGCCCTTTCCATAGCCCCTCCAGACTGTGGATGGTAGGCACAGTGAGTTCTTAAATCAATTTTCAAAACCTCGCATAGGCACCTGATAACTTTGTTTGCAAAATGAGTACCATTGTCACTAGATATACACGAGGGTAGGCCCCGACGGGGTATAATTTCCCTCAATAGGGCCTTTGCCACCACACACGCAGTACTTCTTCTAACAGGGAAAGCCTCTACCCACTTAGAGAACATATCCACTATAACCAAACAATACCTGTAGCCCTCACAAGGGCTTAGTTCAATAAAGTCCATCATTATGTGTTCAAAAGGTGCTGTAGGAGAAGGATGGACAGAGGGGGTTACTTGGAGTCCTCTGCCGATATTATTTTGCATACATATAATACATTTTTTACAAAAGTTTTCAGCATACAAAGAGAAACCTACAACATACCAATATTTATTTACAAAAGCCACCATCCCCCTTTTGACACATGGTCGGCTCCATGAGCCAACTTGGCCAAAAAGGGAAACATGACTGCTGGCAGGCAAAGTCTGCCATCGGGCGCCACCCATAGCCTTGCTGTGGCATCATAGGTGCAACATGTTTGCCAGTTCTTTTTCTCCTTTTTATCAGCAGATCGTTGTATTTCAGTTACATCACTGGCAGAAAAAAGATTTACTGGTTTTACTTCTTGAGAAAGCATTAATGGTAGTGGGACAACATCAAGGAGAGCTGCTCTTTTGCAGCTGCATCAGCTCGGGCGTTTCCTTTTGATACAAAGTCAGAAGCAGATGTGTAGCGGCATTTCACTATCTACGACAGCCCTAGGCGCTTGAATGGCCGCCAACAGGTTTTCTACTAGTTTCAGATAAGCGCACGGGCTTTCCTGACGGAAGTCAGGAACCCCTCGTCTTTCCATAGTGTTCCAAAATCATGCACTACTCCAAAGGCATACCTGCTGTCCGTGTAAATGTTAACGGTTTGTTTTTTTGCTAAAACACAGGCCCTGGTTAATGCCAATAGCTCAGCGGCCTGGGCTGACAAGTGGGATGGCAGCTTATGGCTCTCTAGAGTAGTGCTGTCAGTGCATACGGCGTATGCCACAATTGGACGACCCTGCCCATCTCGTTGAGCCGAGCCATCCACAAACAGTTCCAGGTCTACGTTAGTCAGCGGTACATCAGTCAAATCAGGTTGAGGTCTGCAATCCGAGTCAATTACTTCTCCACAGTCATGTACGTCACCATCCTACGGGGTAGGGAGGCGGTTAGCCGGGTTTAAGGTAGTACAGCGCTTAAGGGTAACATTTGACATGGTTAGTAACACATTCTGATATTGCAGTAAGTGAGCAGGAGTTAGATGGGTGGTGTGGGCCTGCAGTATAATTGAGTGTACTGCATGTGGCACATGTACAACTAAAGGGGAAAACCCCACCAAATCAGAACAGGCCAGCACTGCCTCGGTAGCAGCGGCAACAGACTGTAGACACGACACCATTCCTCTGATTACTGAGTCAAAATGCTTAGAGTAGTAAGCCACCGACCTTCTTGCATCCCCATGCAATTGTGTTAGTACAGCAGACATAAACCCATTTCTTCCATCCACATAGAGGTCAAATGGCTTGTTAAAGTCAGGCAGCCCTAGACAAGGTGCTGACGCTAAAGCCAATTTTAATTGTGTGAAACATTCCGTTAATTTGTTTGTCCACTTGACCTCATCTTTCATTTGCATACCCTTGCCATGGATGGCATCTTGCAAGGGCTGCCAAGAAGGCATAATCCTTCAGCCAGGCTCTGCAGTAGCCTGCCATGCCCAAAAAGGACATCATTTGTTGTTTTGTTATTGGACAGGGCAATTTGGTAATGGCCTCAATTCGTTCTGGGGCTAGGGCTCGCCCTTGCGCCGACAGTGTATGACCTAAGTACTTTACCTGTTCTTTGCACAGCTGTAGTTTACTTTTTGATACCTTGTGCCCGTTTTTGGCCAAAAAGAGTAACAGCGCCTTTGAGTCCTGCTCACATGCTTCCCACGAGGGGGAGGCAAGTAGCAGATCATCAATGTACTGTATCAACACACTCCCACCAGGGGGCACAAAGGCAGACAAATTGTCACTCATTTGGGCCAAGAACACAGCCGGGGATTCAACATACCCTTGGGGCATCCGAGTCCATGTCCACTTTTTCCCTTTATACGTAAATGCAAACCATTCTTGGCTCTCTGGCTCCATGGGAATGCTGAAAAAGGCATTTGCTAAGTCTGTAACTGTAAAGAAACAACTATTTGTAGGTACCTGAGACAGAACAGTGACAGGGTTCAGGACCACAGGTGTTCTGGCATGTACAGCAGCATTTACCAGTCGCAGATCTTGCACAACCGGTAGGTGCCATCTGGCTTTTTCACCGTAGAATAGGAGTGATACGTAGCATTGGGACATGGTACGATAACCCCCCTCTCTACCAATTCTGCATGCACAGGCGCAATTCTCTCTTCTGCTTCCCTTCCAAGTGGGTATTGGTGTTTGTGGGGCCTATTGGAGGACTTTGGTGTGACTGATAAAGGTTGTGCATTTTTTATTAATCCTACATCGGTCTTGCAAGTGGCCCATAGACTACCTGGCAGCTCATCTAGCCAAGGGGGTAACCTATCATTTAGTTTACTTTCTTTTTCCTTTGTAACCTGTCCAATTGCCTTTATCTCTAGTTGCACTGACACTTGCTCACATAGAACATACTTATAACACCCTGTCGATGGCGACACCTATCTGTCACCTTTTTTTTCCCAGTTGCTTCGTTTTTCATTTGCACCACCCATGGCCCCAAATCCTTCCACTGTACCCCTTTTCCCTTTGCAAGTGAGATGTGAGGGGCTGCCCCTTAGACTATCTGGCAGCTCATCTAGCCAAGGGGGTAACCTATCATTTAGTTTACTTTCTTTTTCCTTTGTAACCTGTCCAATTGCCTTTATCTCTAGTTGCACTGACACTTGCTCACACAGAACATACTTATAACACCCTGTCGATGGCGACACCCATCTGTCACCTTTTTGTTCCCAGTCACTTAGTTTTTCATTTGCGCCACCCATGGCCCCAAATCCTTCCACTGTACCCTTTTTCCCTTTGCAAGTGAGATGTGAGGGGCTGCCCCTTCCACTACATAGGCTTGTTGTTGCTCAGCAGTAAGTTCTACAGCTGCAGCGCAGCGGTCATGTGCTACATATAGGTCTTTTACTTGTAACTCATCTTGCACTGGCTGAGTACTCCATCTACTTGTCTCGTATCCAAAATCCCTCTCACCTTTTGCATAGTGAGCAGTACAGTGGAGATAGTACTGTAGTTCCTGTGCACCCCCTGTCAATTTAGCAGCCCATTCTATCAATGAGCCCACTTGCTCCTCACCTATAAGCTTCCAACAGTACAGGTAGTCACTTGCAGTCACTGTCAAAGGAAAAATACCAGCTCTGGCCGAGGTCACAGAGAGTCCCTCATTGCTTATACTTATAGTCATGTTTAGCTTAGCCAATAAGTCTCTGCCTAGTAAGTTTACAGGGCAGGTCTCACTATACAGGAATTTGTGTTGTTTCGTCAGCTTGTTACACTGCACAGTCAGGGGCTGGGTCAGATGCTCATACATAGGTATGCCTGAGGTGCCCACGGTTTCCACCACAGTGTCACTGGGACACAGGTACAGTTCACAGGTTCGTATCACAGACAATGATGCACCGGTGTCTACCAAAAAGGAAACATTCTTGTTGTCAACAGTTAGTGTCAATTTCGATATTTTAATGGGGTCAGGGGTGAGGGAGAGCATTGCTTGATGTTGTCCCGCTATTTTCTAGTGATTGTCCATTGGCAGTTGCATTTCATACAAAGGGTTGTGCACAGAAAAGTAGGCAGCGGGAGGGGGTAGTTCATACTGGGCAGCTCCCCCTTCCTGGGGACAGTTTCTGGCGATGTGGCCCATTTGGTTACAGTGGTAGCAGCGGTACTGGCTATGATTACCCCTCCCTCACTCTGTCTGGGGACCTCCTCTTGCTCGCCCTCTCTCTGCCTCTTCCTCTGCCCCTACCTCCTTCATAGTACATTAGCTGCGCCTTTACTAGTTTCTTCTTATCTTTTTCTTCGTTTTCCCTCTGTTGTCTCTCAGAGTGTTCAGCATACGGCAAAATCTCAGCTAATGATTTTGTCTCCCATCCAATATAAGCAGTTGTAACTCCTTTTTTTTATCTCAGGCAAAAGTCCACTACAAAAGGCATGCCCCAACAAATTTCCATACGCTATATCACCAGGCTTCACTCCCGAGTGCTGTTTAAATATGGTTTCCAGTCTCTCTCTATATTCCTGCACTGTCTCACCTGTTTTCTGCTTTGTAGCGTGGATGTGGGGCCAATCAGTAGTTTTCTTAAACTTAGTCTGCACTGCCGTCCAAACTGTTTGCAGTTAGTTTGCTCTATATCTCTTGCAGCATCCATATTCCAATTTCCCTTGCACTCATTCCACTGGAATTTTAAAGTTCTCCTGAAACATTCAGTCATTTCTCGAGTGGACAGGTTATACATTGCAAATAGGGCTTGCATCTCCTCTATGTACACATCTACATCTTTCCCAGGGGGCGGTATACCCTTAACTGTGTCAGTCAGTTCATCAGGGCTCCAAGGTTTCTCTACTCCTATCCGGGGGTTGGCTACATCAGCCGGGTTAGGGTTGGGGTAATATACTAGTGGCATATTAACTACAGGGTCCTCCCTCTTAGCCCTTAATCTGGTCTTTACATAACCTACTGGAGACCAGACTTCTTGTTGCCCACTATGTGGGTCCATTTCCCCGCTAGATGTATCGGGCTCTACCTGTGCCTCAGCCAGCATCTGTTTAACGTCCCCAGGATACCCCAGGGCGACCAGTCCCCCTCCCACCACCCCCTGATCTGGCAGTGGGGCGGTGGGTTGAGGAACTGGTGCCGCCGCAGCAGGTGAGGGCTGGTAGGGGGGGTGGCGTATCATTTCTTTTTGGCTTTCTTTTCCTTTCCTCCTCCTCTGTTTCTTGTTTTACCATTATGTCCTTCACTGACCTTTCATACCTACTTTCTGCTTCTCTTTCCCATCTATTGAACTTTGTCCAATCTATTACTACTTTCTTTTGTTTGCTTTCTACCTTTTCTAGAATGCTCCTTGCTTCACGTAAGACATCCAAGCTAAATGTTCCTGTTAGGGGAAATAATCCATCTGTTCTCAGGTTCCATTCCGGGACCTCACTAAATGAATTGTTCCCATACTTATCAGCCATACATTTTACTGGTCCAAGGAGGGGATCAGGTAACTTTCCCTTGCTTTGTTTCGCCCCCATGTCACTGTCCTGTGTCTAGTTTATGTATTACACTTTACACCCTTCTTGCTTAGCTCTCTTCCCGGGTTAGCATCACAGTTAAAACTCAAACCCCCTTTTCAAGTTACTTTTGTCGCAACAGTTCAGGTCCTGGACTACTTTTGCTACAAAAGCTCAAACCTATGTTTTGGTTACTTTTGCCCTGGCAACTCAAGCCTTCTGACCACTTTTATTAAAAGGACTCAAACTTGTCTGAGGTTACTCTTGTTTTAACAGCCTAAATCTCTAGAGTTTTACATCACTGTTTTACCACTTTACTTTTATGTTACTTTAAACTACTTTTACTTAGTTTGGAGTCAGCACAAGAACTTTCTTACTTTTTTTTTTTTTGTCGATCTGCGCCGTCCTGGTTGGTGCGTCCTCGCCCGAACAGCCCAAAGCGGGTCCTTGCCTCGTCTTTGTGAGGTGGTCTCCCTGCAATGTCCCCTGGACATCCACCGGTGTACTTCAGGTCTTATTCCAGCGAAGACTCCACCAAACAGAGCCGTGCAGATCCTGCTGACTATGCCAAGATTGTCGTGGAAATTTCCTACTTGTTATACAGAGACAAAGAAACAGTCTTGTGCAGAGTTCAAACCATTTATTCACGTATGCATATGGAGAGCCAGCTCCCCCTGTTGTTATTGCATAGCTACGATTATAATAGTAAGCCTCCTTCTCTTAAACACTTGCCTAGCCACATAACAGTGTCATAGCACAACTTCATTGGACAGTTAACTTCATACAATACTGCTGTTAGTTGCTGATTGGTTATGCTAATACTATGTTAAATACAATACTGCTGCCACTTACTGACTGGTTATGCTAATTATTATGCTAACTTACTTTAGCCACATCATCTATAAGGCATGCATACATTACTACAAGGAAATGCTTGCTTATGGAATTTTCCACCATCCACCAAGGACATGCTTGCTATGGGATTTTCCACTATCCACCATTTCATGAAGATTGTTTCAGTTTTGCAGCCATTTTGTGGTGCTTTATGTACAGTGGTTTCTACAGCATTAGGTCAGAAATTTTCTTCCTCTACAGGAAACTACCGGTCCATCTCTCTACTATGCACGCTAGCCAAAATCCTGGAAAGATTAGTCTACTGCCAGCTCAGAGACTACCTGGAGATTAACAAACTGCTAGAGCATACACAGCATGGATTTAGGAGAAGCCATGGGATGGACACTGCCCTCATCAGACTCTCAAGTGACATAATCACTGCCTGGGACAGGAGCACCCCCACCAGGGCTGTTCTTATAGATCTGACCAAGGCCTTTGACCTAGCAGATCACGACCTCCTGCTATGCAAACTTGGAAACATTGGGCTTGACCAGCGCTCACTAATCTGGTTTGGTAGCTACCTAATGGAGCATTCCCAACAGGTCAAATGGAGAGGTGCTACATCTGAACCACTAATTCTCAAAGCAGGGGTACCCCAGGGATCCATACTGGACCCTCTCCTATTCACGCTATTTGTCAATGACCTGAATAAACACTGCGGTGGATGTTCGCTGGTCCAGTATGCTGATGATGCAGTGATCTACCGATCCTCAAGTAGCACTGCGGATATTGGGGCCCACTTCCAATTGGACTTTGCATTGCTAGAAACCGGGCTGCCAGAAAACAGGTTAATCCTCAATGCTACAAAAACAAAGGCCATGGTCTTTGGCCCCAGAACACTTGGGCAGGACCGAAACTCCCTAATCTCAATTGTCTCCTCAATGGGTATCACGACTGAGGTAGTGAAATCCATAAAATACCTGGGTCTAAAAGTGGACCAAGGCCTTACTCCGAAGCCTCATATTGACCAGGTAACCAAAATCCTGCACCACAAACTTGGCCTGCTCTACCGCCTGAATGACCAGCTAGTCCCCGAGTCCAGGATCACAATCGGCAACAGCATCCTACTACCAACCTTGACCTATGCTACTTCTGTCATGCAGGGCTTGGGAAAGTAGGAGCTCACTAGATTGCAGGTACTCTACAAGAAGGTGGCTCGCTTCACCACATCATCTCACAGAAGGAGACATTACTGCGAGGCACTGGCCTCCCTTAAGTGGCTGTCTCTTACAAATCAACTGCAGTACCCATTGTTATGCAATACATTTAAGCTACTCAACAGCCCCCCAGACAGTCTGGTGGGGCTGCTGGTCCCCAAGAGAATGGACAGACTCCTCCGAACCACTGGGAGAAATCTCCGTGAAACACCAAGGGTATGCACTACAGTGGGTAACAAACCCTTCACCCATGCAGCCCTGATGCAGTGGAATAAGCTCCCACAAAAATTACAGGACGCAACCTCCTTGGGAATCTTCCAATCTGGGCTGCAGGCAAAGAATAGCTCTTGTACATGTGCAAGAACACTGAGCGAGAGAGACTAGCTTGCAACCCTATGCTGGCTCAGGCCAGTCTAGTCCTCTGCCAAGCAGAGTCAAGTATACTGTACACTGTTCTGACTGTCTGCTAAAACCTCTCCCCGCACTAATTACTCTTATTCCTAATGTATGAATGCTTAGACAACACAATGTACTAAAAATCTGACCTCTGCACTGTGATGACCAGATTGTAACCTGTAATGGTCAAATGCTCCTACTTGTTATGTACTTCCTCTGTGTATGAAATGCTTTCCTGTGTAACTAACTCTGGGTTGCCCCTGAAAAAGGGACCTTCAGGGCTTAGCGGGCTTACCTGGTTACCAAAATTGAATAAATAAATAACTAGGATCTGCAGTTTATCCAATAGGTAGGGAAATGGGCAGACTGGATGGGCCAAGCGGTCCTTATCTGCCGTGAAAGTCTATGTTTCTATGTTTCTGCATCCCTCATCCCACTCTGTTTCTGGACAATCTGCTTTTTCCTTCTGTTTCCCTTCTCTCTGGAACAAACTACCCTCTGACCTCCATTCAAGTTCCTCCCTCTTCTCACTCAAAAGGCTACTTAGACTCCTCCCCATCAGCCATGCTCTTAATGTCCTCAAACCTTATCGCCTTAAGTTGTCATATTCTGGTAGAGCTGCCTCTATTAGGCCAAGCTCGCTTTTGTGCTCTGTTTTTGGGGGCTTGTATAATCTAACCCTCACTTAAAGTTTGGTCCTTTATGCAGCTCAACCTTTGTTTGTGCTGTGTATTTTTTGCCGATCATGTGATGCTTTTACTTTGGTAATGGATTTTGTAACCCCTGACCCATGATTTGTTTTCTGTTATGTGATTTTTACTCTGCCTATTGTGTCTGTTATCCCCTGATTTCCCCTTTTCCCTGGTTCACACCTGGAAATGAGCTTTGGCTCATGGTGCTTTTCCTGGCTATCAACTTTTAAATAAATAAATAAACAGAGCAAACTCTTCACATAAAGTGGATGAAAAGGTCTTCTTTGACTGTAGACAGGCAGGATGGAGAAGCCAGTCCACACCACAGTCCGAAAAATTCACCCCAGAATTCTAAAATATCTAAAGGGAGAACTAGTGACACCACTGACTACCCTTTTTAACAAATCATGGGAGGATGGTGTTGTACCGGAGGATTGGAGGAAGGTAGATGTGATTCCCCTTCACAAAAGTGGGAGCAAAACAGAGGCAGGAAACTACAGACCTGTTAGTTTGAACTCAGTGGTAGGGAAAATGATGGAATCATTTCTGAAAGAAAGAACTGTTGAGTACCTAGAGGCCGGCAAGGCACAGGACCCAAGGCAGCATGGATTCACAGTGGGAAGGTCATGTCAGATGACTCTACTAGATTTCTTTGACTGGGTGACCAAAGTAGTAGATCAGGGAGGTGCTGTGAACATGGCCTGCCTAGACTTTGGCAAGGTATTTGACACAGTCCCACACAAAATATTAATAAATAAGTTAGCCAGCCTGGAAGTGGGTCCCAGGGTAGTAGCCTGGGTAAAGATTGGCTGGACAACAGTACGCAGAGGGTAATAGTAAAGAGTCTCCACTCCAAAGAAAGGGGGGTTAATAGCAGAGTACTGCACGATTCAGTATTGGGGCTGGTCCTCTTTATTGTCCTTATAAGTGACATTGCAGAGGTACTGAATGGAAAAGTACGCCTCTTTTCACATGACACAAAGATCTGCAACAGGGTTGATACACAAGGAGGGTGTGTGTGGAAAGGATGAGAAGGGACTTGGCAAGGTTGGAGGAATGGTCAAAAGTATGGCAGCTTAGATTCAATGCAAAGTAATGCACCTGGGAAACAAAAACCCAGGGGAAGAGTACACATTTGGGGCAGGGCATACTGACAACAACAAAAATGGAAAGGAACCTGGGCTTAGTCATATTAGATGACCTACAGGTAGGCATGAAATGTGAGAAGGCAGTAAGGAGGACTGGGGGGATACTGGGATGCACAGGGAGAGCCATCACCAGTTGAAATCAGGAAGTTGTCAACCCTCTGTACAGTCAGTTGGTCATACCCCATCTGGAGTATTGCATGCAGTTCTGGAGACCCCATATCCTCAAGGACATAGACAGGATGGAGGCAGTCCAGAGGAGGGCAACTAAAATGGTGCAGGGTCTGCATCAGAAACCATACTAAGAGAGACTAAAGAAGCTTAATATGTATACCCTCAAGGAAAGGAGGGAGAGGGGGGACATGATAGAAACTTTCAAGTACCTCAAGGGAAACAACAAAGTCCAAGAGGGTAGCATCTTTCGGAAAAAAAAATGTGCAAGAACAAGGGGGCACAGTTTGAAGACAGAGGTGGGATGGCTCATGGGCAACGTGAGGATGTATTTTTTCGTAAAGAGGGTGGTGGGAGCATGGAATGGACTTTCTGAGGAGGTCATGGGGTCCAAAACAGTGGGGGAATTCAAGAATGCATGGGACAGACATAAGGCAATTATAATGGGGGGGGGTAGGAGGAAGGAGGCTGTTGCTTAACTAGGAGCTGCAGCTTGTCCAACAGATAGGGAAATGGGGCAGACTGGGTGTGCCAAGCGGTCCTTATCTGCCACCAGTTTCTATGTTTCTAAGGTGTGTTCTTCCCTGCCGCAATCTGCCTGGACAGGAATTCTGCCTTCTTACGGAAGATTGCCCCCTGGTACTTGTGACGTAGACAGCCAGTTCTGAGTGCTGTATTATATTGTTTTAATATAAAATGTATTAATGTCTATGCTGAAAATTCAAATGCTCTAGGAATGACGTCTCTCATCCCCCCAGATTTTAGCTGACAGATGCAGGCCAAGAGAACTGCTGACAGCATTGTATCACACACTCAGTCTTTTTAGAGACAATGTGTTACTGGAAGACTTTTATTAATGAGCTTGTTTCTCTGAGCCAGGGGTTCTCAAATGGTGAGGCCAGCCTCCTTGGGGAGGCCCCAACCTGTTCCAGGGGAGGCCCAAGCAAGTCTGAAAAAGTACTGTATTTAAATTTTTAGTTTTATATATTTTGTGTGAAGAGATGAAGCAAACTGAAAGAGGATAATAGCAGGTGAATTTTATGTATTTATTTACTAATAGATAACAAGGAAAGGTGAATGAGCCAAGGCTCATTTCAAGTGTACCAAGGGAAGGGTAGGGAGTGAATACATTTCAAAAGGTAACTGCAAAACAATTAATAAATACACAATGAACAATAGCGCAAACAAATATGAACAATAAACTAATAATGAGTGGTGGTAATCGATCAGTTTGTAGACTGATGGTAGAATAGCCCAAATACAAGGGTTGAGCATAGAAGTACCAAGAGCAGTAGCAGGTAGGAGCAAAGTAATCCCAGAGAAGTTGCTTAGGAGCAGGGACGGAGGTGGAGAGGCAAAGTATGTAGGAAGGTTATTTCATATAGAGAGGAAACAGAGAAAGGAGTCTGACCCATGAAGGTACTGCAACAAGAGGTAACAATGGTTCAAGAATGAAAATAGTGGAGCAAGTAGGCTGGCCTGTGGGGGTTACAATAAGCTGAATAATAATATTTGTTTATTTTATGTATTTGTTATTCAGATAACACCATTGAGCACAGGAGCTCTTTTTCAAAGGTTCCATGAAATTCATGGTGTACTGGGGTACCGTAGGGTTCAGTACTGGGTCTAATCCTTTTTAATGTCTTTATAAGTCACATTGCAGAGTGACTGGAAGGAAAAGTATGCCTCTTTGCAGATGACACAAAGATCTGCAACAGGGTTGATACACAAGGAGGCACGGAAAGGATAAGAAGGGACTTGGCAAGGTTGGGGGAATGGTCAGAAGTATGGCAGCTTGGATTCAATGCAAAGAAGTGCAAAATAATGCACCTGGAAACAAAAACCCAGGGGAAGATTACACAATGGAGGGGAGGTGGTAACATAGAAACATAGAAGTTGACGGCAGATAAGGACCGCAAGGCCCATCCAGTCTGCCCATTTCTTTTTCTACCTTATAAATGTGCCATCGGCCTTTGCTCTGTCAGTGGCCTATCTATTCATAGTCATTTGTATTGCTCCCTTATGCCTATCCCATGCCTGTTTGAAGCCCTGCACTGTATTCATAGCCACCACTTCTTGTGGTAAGCCATTCCATGCATCCACCACCCTTTCTGTGAAAAAGAATTTCCTCACATTCCCCCTTAATCGGCCTCCCTCTAATCTCATGCTGTGTCCTCTTGTCCTGCTATTTTTCTTATATTTAAACATGTTAGACTCATTCACCTTGTTTATGCCCTTAAGGTGTTTGAATGCCTCGATCATATCACCTCTCTCCCTCCTTTGCTCAAGGGTATACATATTGAGCTCCGTTAATCTGTCCTCATATGTCTTCTGATGCAGTCCCTGCACCATTTTGGTTGCCCTTCTCTGGACTGCCTCAATTTGTTAATGTCCTTGTGAAGGTGTAGCCTCCAATACTGCACGAGTACTCCAGATGGGGCCCTAACCAGTGTGTCTTGTACAGAGGGATTATTACCTCCCTCTTACGACTTGTGATACCCCTACTAATACACCCTAACACCCCCTAGCCTTACCTACTGCTTTAGAGGTCTGCTTGGATGATTTTAGGTCATCAGTGATGATGATGCCCAAGTCTCTTTCTTCCTTTGTGACTGCTAGCAACTCCTCCCAGCCTATAGGTGGCTTCAGGGTTTCTCTTCCCTATGTGCATGATTTTGCACTTCTTTGCATTAAATCCCAGTTGCCACTCTTCTGACCATTCTGCTAGTTTATCCAGATCTCTTCTCATTCTGTCCACCCCATCTGGATCATCTACTCTGTTGCAGATCTTAGTGTCATCTGCAAACAGACAAGCCTCACCCTCTAGTCCATCTGCAAGGTCACTAATGAAGATGTTGAAGAGGACTGGCCCCAGAACTGATCCCTGGGTACCTCACTTGTGACTTGCATCTCTTCTGATTGTATACCATTTACCACCACTCTCTGTTTTCTGCCCGTCAACCAGTTTGCCACCCAGTTGACCAACTTCTGACCCACCCGAGCCTACCCAGCTTATTTATCAATCTTCTATGGGAACAGTGTCAAAGCTTTGCTGAAGTCAAGGTAGGCGACATCAACTGCTCCCCTTGGTCCACCACTCTGGTTACCCAGTCAAAGAAATCTATGAGATTAGTTTGACAGGACCTTCCTTTGTAAACCCATGCTGTCTTGGATCCTGTGCCCTATGGATTCAGGTGTTGCACTATCCTTTCCTTAGAGTGCCTCCATAATCTTGCCCACTACTGAGGTAAGACTGGCCGGGTCTGTAGTTCCCCGCCTCCTCCCTGCTACCACTCTTGTGGAGGCGGGATCACATAAACCCTTCTCCAGTCTTCTGGGACCTCTCCTGTGCTCAGAGACTCACTAAACAATTCTGCTAATGGCTCTGCTAGTTCCTCCTTTAGCTCCTTAAGTACCCTGGGATGTATGCCATCAGGTCCCATTGCCTTATCCACCCTGAGCTTAGCAAGCTCTTGTAGGACCCTTTCTTTTGTGAAGGGGTAGTGCTCACCTCTCTCCCCTGTGTCCATGATGCTGAGCTGTGGGCCCTGCCCTACCTTCTCTTCAGTAAATACTGAGCAAAAGTATCTATTTAGGATAGATGCCTTTACAGGGTCCTCCTCCTCACATGCTCCCTTTCTCCATAAGCTTAGCAATACCCCTCTGGACTTCTCCTTTCACTAATGTATCTATAGAAAGTCTTGTCACTCTTTTTACTGTTCGTGTTGTGTTTCCTCAGTTTGGGACTTTGCCTGCCTTTACTGCCTTACCTGCTTCCCTTAGGGCAGTTTGGTATGCCTCCTATCTTCATCCCGCTGTGTTCCTTTATATTTCCTGAAGGCCAGCCTTTGGCTCTGACCTTTTCTACTACTGTATTTGAGAACCAAAGTGGTTTCTTCTTCTTTGCACTTCCTTTTCTGTCTAACACAATGGGATGTTGCTTCAAGTATTGCATCCTTAATGCTTGCCCACTTTGCCTGAAACCCTCACCTGTGTTTCTTTTTGCCAGGGCTAGCTTAACTCTGTTGGCCATCTTATCAAAGTCAGCTCCTCTGAGTCCCATATTTTGCCTTGGAATGGGAATGATTTAGATGTAGTAGCCAAATTGAACCATACCATGTGATGGTCACTGGCCCTCAGGTGACCTTCTACCTGGAGATCTGTGATCCCTTCTTTGTTAGTCAGTACTAGATCTAGGATAGCCCTGTCTCTTGTGGGTTGCTGTACCAGTTGTTTGAGGCCCTCCCCTGCAGGGAATCCACTATGAGTCTAGTTCTGGCAGATGTTCCTGCTGGTATTGACCAATCTGTATCCGCATGTTGAAGTCTCCCATTATCAGAACCTCCCTTTAGCTGTCATGTTTTGTATATCTTCTAACAGTAATGTGTCTATGTCCTCCCTCTGGTCTGGGGCCTGTAGACAACCCAGTTCTTATGGCTGTCCCATTTCCTGTTTCCAGGGTGACCCACAGTTCTTCTGGCTCCTTATGTGTATTCTGAATTTCTGTAGCTTTGATATTTTCATTAACATACAGGGCCACTCCTCCCCCCCTTTTTGCACCTCGGTCTCTTCTGAACAATACATAGCCAGGTACTGAAGTCTCCTAAGTGTGGTTACTGGTAAACCACGTCTCACTAATTGCTACTATGTCCAGTTTAGCCTCTGACATTATTGCCTGCAGGTCTGGGATCTTATTTCCCAGGCTGTGAGCATTTGTGTACATGATTTTCCATTGGCCAGATTGGTGTGTTAGTTGTTGGGTGAAGTTTGGCATTACCCCTAAGGCCGTATGGGGAGACAAACCTTTTTTCTTACCTGGTGATGCAAATGAACGGCAAACATGCTGAATTCCTGTTTGACCACTAGCTGAGGGGGGAGGGGTGTTCTTCTCATTCGACGTATGGGGTGCTGCACCCCTCTCCCCGTTTGCTAGTTTAAATATTCTGCAAAGACGTCAAACTTCTGCCCCAATGCACTGACTCCCTCTTTAGTCAGATGCAGTCCATCAAATTTAAAGAACTTTCGCTCCCAGAACTGTTGCCAGTTCCCTACAAATCTGTGTCCTTTTTCCTGGCACCAGCCCTTGAGCCACGTGTTTAGCTCCCTTATCTCCTCTTCTCTGACCTTCCGTCCATCTGCTCCCCTCTCCCAGACTGGCAGGATCTCAGAGAAGGAGATGCCGGACGAAATAGATGATAGTTTGTCACCCAGCCTAGTCAGGTGTTCCTTGTTGTAATAACAACAAAAATGGAAAGGGACCTGGGGGTAATCATATCAGATGACCTTAAGGTTAGCAAGCAATGTGAGAAAGCGGTAGGGAGGGCTGGGGGATACTGGGATGTATAGGGAGAGGCATCACCTGCAGAAAACAGGAAGTTGTTACCCCCCTGTACAGACAGTTGGTGAGACCCCATGTGGAGTACTGCAACCAGTTCTGGAGACCCCATCTCCGCAAGGACATACACACAGGATGGAGGCAGTTCAGAGGAGGGCAACTAAAATGGTACAGGGTCTGCAAGAGAAGCCATATGAGGAGAGACTAAAGGAGCTTAATATGTATACCCTTGAGAAAGGAGGGAGAGAGGGACATGATAGAAATGTTTAAGTACCTCAGTGGAATCAGCAAAGTCCAAGAGGGTAGCATCTTTCAGAAAAAGAGATGTGCAAGAACAAGGGGACTTAATTTGAAGATAGAGGGGAGGGCTCAGGGGCAATGTGAGGAAGTATTTTTTCACAGAGAGGGTGGTGTATGCATGGAACAGCCTTCCTGAGGAGGTTGTGGGGTCTAAAACTGTGGGAGAATTCAAGAATGCATGGGACAGACATAAGGCAATTTTTTCGGGGGGGGTAAGAAGAAGTAGGCTTTTGGCTTAATAGGATCTGCAGCTTATTCTCTAGGTAGGGGAAATGGGCAGACTAGGTGGGCCAAGTTATCCTTATCTGCCGTCAAAGTCTATGTTTCTATGTTACTGCGCAAAGTACAGTATGTTATTTTTCTTTGGTGCGGCCCAAGATTATTTCAGTTTTTGGGGGAGGCTCAAAATCTTTTCCATGGATTTTGGGAGGCTCACTGTGACAAAGTCTAAGAACTATTGCTCTGAGCTAATTACAGAGTTGTTAAGTTAATTTTGTTAAGAGCGAAATCATAAACTAGGTTTATGATGTTAAAATAAGGGAAGCTAGGCTGTTACATAGAGGTGTAAGGTTGTAAATGACCCTGTGAAGCCTGTGTGAAGAGGGTACAGTGGGCTGGATATTCAAACTGCGCCATTCTGAGGCGCAAGCCCTTGCGCTGCGCAAAATAGTTGCGCAGGGGTGTGGCCCAGGCGATATTCAAAGGAGTTGCGCTATTGAGCAACTCCTTTGAATATCACCCCAGCCACAGCCGCTGTGCATGGTGCAGTGAACTTGTGCCACCGCAGTTGTCAGGAGTGGAGCATTCAACTACGGTGGCAATACCATTGCGCCATGCAAAATCACGATATTCAAAGGTGACATGCAAATGGGGCCATAATTCATGCAGGCACAGGGGGGCCATTTGCATCTGATTATGGCCCCATTTGCATGCCATTAGCATGTAGGTGCGCGCGATCCCGAGACTTGCGCCTGGCCGCGCCCTGCCAGGCAGCAGCCGTCGGGGACCGACGCACCCTGCAGCCCGATCGTGGAGCAGCAATGTGGCTCCCCACCTCCTCCCCACACATCTCCTGGTGGTCCAGTGGACCTTAATGCCCGATCGCGGGCAGAATGTAAAATGACCCCGACATGTCCCTAGTGCCGATCGCAGGCAGTAAGTAAAGTGCCCCCCACCGAACATCTCCCTGGTGGTCAGTGAACCCGTTAATGCCCGATCGCGGGCAGTAAGTAAAAGCCCCCCTCCCAAACATTCCCCTGGTGGTCCAGTGGACTGTAATGCCCGATCGCTGGCAGAATGTACCGACACTTCTCCCCCAAACATCTCCCTGGTGGCTAGTGTCCCCCACCCCACCCACCCACAAGTTCCACCACCCGCCTCCCGGCAGCCGGCGGACGGCAGCATCCCACCCGCCTGCCGCCTCCCCACCGACTGACTGCCTGGTGGCTGCACCACATTGGTGCAGAGCAAGAGCCAAGGTGTGCAGCCCATACCGTATATGACAGTCCAGATTTGTGAATGAATCACTGGACCACCAGGAGATGTTTGGGTGGGGTGTATATTATTTACATTCTACTTACGATCGGTATTCGGTCACTGGACCTAAGCTAATCGACACATTCTGCCGGCGATCGGGCATACTACGAAACCGAAAGTAATTACTCTGCCTGCGATGTTTAAAGACGAGCGACCAGTACACCCTGCCAGCGATCTCATCACTGGACCACCAGGGAGATGTTGGGGATTCAATACTTTCTGCCCGCTGAGCATTTCGGTCCACTGGACCACCAGGGATGAACGGGAGGGGAGCCACATTGATGCCCGCGATCGGGCTGGTGGGGTACACTATGCCCACGATCGGGCTGGGGGCCACAGGACTGAGTTAGGCCAGCCACAGGTGGCAGCTGCTGTGTTGCGCCCTGCAATACAGCAGCTCACCTGTGGGTGGCCCTCTACTTAAGCCTTTTTTTTTTTTGGCTCAAGGTCCTGCAGGCTCAGGTTGGGGTTTGCGCCTGCACAACTCTGCACAGCCCGGCTAAATATCAGGCTGTGCAGTTTATGCATGGTTCCTCCTCCTCCTGTTGAGCATGCATTCATTTGCATTGCGCTGTTGCTCAGCCTGTTTTCAGTGGCGCAACTGCCTCCTGCTGAATATCGCAGAATGGCGCAATGTAGGACTTGAGCATGCGCAACCCTGTTGCGCATGGCCTAACCCTTTTGAATATCTGGCCCAGCATGTTTAAAAAAAGGTGTAATTGAAACTTGAGTTATGCTAAGGTTGCAGAATTAATACATCCTGTATAGCTGTATAGTATAGATTAATAAAATTACATCCTGTGGTTGTATAAAAATATATTTTTGTTAGATATTTGACCAGAGGAGGGGCTGGATGACTTCGTCAAAAAGAGGTTGGCCACTACTGCTTGCAAAGATTATTCTCTTTCACTATAGAGATGCATTTGTATCTGACACTGACTAAGGAAACAGTTGAGCACTGAAAACAGGTATTTAGAAAGCTTGACAAAGTCTAAATATAGTTGTAGGAATTGCGATGTTTTAAACCTTGTATTGTTTTAAAGATTTGTATGTCTTTTGATATAAGAGTTCTGTATTGTATGTTTGACATATTATATATTTTAGTAAAAACGCTAATTTTAGAGCAAACCTGGTCTGTCTTTGAATTGCTTTCTTTTGCTAAGACATATTTATGATTCAGCAGACATAAGCTTGCATGGTGGTACCAAACTGGAAACAGAAAAGTTTTAAATCTGAGGTCTTTATTATGTTTTAAGGGTTCATCTCTGAATACCTGGTTAGGTGCCTGTAGGCAAAGATATCTGGCCCCCCGAAGACAGATATATCTGAGCCTGTGCATTGAGTATGCTACCAAAAGGTTACAGTTTGAATCTCTCCAGAACTAAGACCAAAGGTTGATCCAAACTCACAAAAACAGACAAGAGGGTTACCTTGTCTGTTACACTGTTCACAAAACTGTGCTCAGAGGTTGACACTTTGGGAGTAGAAGGTCTGACCTGCTGAGTGAATTTGTGACAGTTGTCACCGTAGTGAGCACGCAGGGCCAGTTTGTTGGCCTTCAGCTGGGTCTTCTGCCAGCAACACTCCAACTTCCGACCATTGATCATCACTACCTTGAGATCTCCATCAAACCAAGGGGATCGCAAGTGAGAAGATCTGGGTCATATACAAACTGGAACAATGGTGTCCAGTGGTTCAGAGACCACCCTATTATAGGTGGCCACTGCTTCACTGGTGCCAATTGCACAAGCTGCATTAACACTAGATAGGTCAGCTAAGGCCAGTAGTCCTTCTGGATGCAAACTCTTTAAAGGGTGGTAGCTGACCATCTCCACTGGGGCAGGACTTTCAAGGGGGACCCCAAACATGAACCCCACGGTGCAGTGATTGGACAAAGAGACATGATCAGTCTTGAGGCTATCAACCCCAAGACCCAGCTGGAAAATGAGACTGAGTATGTGGCCATGCTGGTAGGTCACAGAAGCAACAACATGTGCCAGGCCCAGTGATGACATCAACTGGAGGAGGTCATAACCGAAATGCGAGGATTGGTCGTTGACCCAGGCATTGAAGTCCCCCAGGATTAAACACCTGGGGGACTCCAACACCTGGTCGATGATGAAGTCTACTACCTCTTGCAGAAATTCTCCTCCAGCCCTCCGGAGGGAGGTAAATAAGGAGAATCCTGCAACCTGCACATGGACTCCCATGCACAGCGATATACTCAAAAGACCTGGTAACACCAACCAGATGCACTGTGAAGCCCAGGTTGAAGCTAAAAACAATGGCCACTCCCCCACCCCTGTGATCCTTCCTCAAGCGATGCACTACAGTGTACCCAGCGGGGATGGTGGCCTCTAAAACTGGACCAGCATCGTCCCCCAGCCAGGTCTCTATGATGCAAGCCAGGTCAACCGAGGAAATCAAGTCTGCAAAAATAGCAGTGTTGTTCCTCATCGACCTGACATTTCAAAGCACTGCCTGAAGAGGATTAGAGGGACAGCTGGCCCTCTAGCTGTGTGCCCACTCAGTCTGGTGGGATGCCTGGGTACGGAGACCAAACACGTCTGGCATCTCCCTAGGCTCCGTTTAAACCCCAGATATCTCCTGCACCTAGCAAGCTCAGATCTACTCACCACCCCCTCCTCAGCTGCCCTCTGCCATCGACGACCCACCCGCCCCCTCGTAATCCCAACCTCCCTGCAGCATCTTGCAACAGTAGATGGAACTGAGAGGTCAGTAAAGGGGCAGAGGTCCCGAAGCAAAGAGGCAGCATAAGTGATCCGCATCTGGGCGTGATCTCAACACATCCCTCACCTGGCACACCAGACCAAACCATAAACCAAGTACCGCTATGGAGTCTGCATTTTTTATACATAAGTGAGGGATTCCTGGAGTTGTAAAAAAAAAAAATTACTCACCATAGTAATGTTGTTCCTTCCAAAGGGATTCCTCATTATGCTTAACAATCCCATCCCTACCTCCCCTTCCATAACTGGGAAAAGGTTCTTGCATTGCCTTACAACTGATACTACCTGATCTTACATCTTAATCTTGTTTGTTCTGCCATAGAGTAAACTTTAATTCCTATTGGATACTTGTGGTAGTCATTTAGCTAGTTTTAGTAGTCACTGCTCACAGCACCTTGAGAAATAAATCTGTTAGAGGGCAAAGGTGAGCATGACCACACAGCAGAGTTTTAAATTTAATTCTAAGATTCTATAATTAGCATAACATTCTAAATCTCCAGGGTAGCTCATTCCAGGGGAATGATTGCATTTGTTAAGCACAGTGAGGGATTGGAAGAAACAACATTACTATGGTGACTATACTACAGGAAGATGATAAGGCCTTGTTGGATATTTTTGGAAATCTCGATCGTACCGACAGGTTATTGATCACTGGGGACTTTAACTTACCCAATATAGACTGGGGTAAAGGGCTAGGCTCATCTCCTTTCGAGAGGCAGTTTATTGATGTTATGGATCATGGGGGATTTAAACAGATGGTACTTAATAATACAAGGGGCAATAATATTTTGGACTTGTTGTTTTCTAATATGGGTGAGACAATCAACTCAGTTGAAATAAGTGTACCCCTGGGAAACAGTGATCATAGTTCGGTCTTATTTAATATTAGTGAATCTCAAATGTCCAAACCCACTGGTACAACCATAATGTATAACTTTGGTAAGGCAGAATTTCATAAAATGAAAATAAAATTAAGTTGCTGGGATTGGGAAACTGATTTTGCTAATAAATCTATACATAATATGTGGGAATCCCTTAAAACTAAAATTGATAACTTAACTACATGAGTTTATCCCGTCATTAAAAATACAATAGTATTAGGGCCTTGAAACCTATTTGGCTTTCACCTATAATAAAAAAATTAATTAACAAGAAGAATAGATTATATAAAAAAACAAAATTATCTAAATCACCAAAAATATATGCTGAATATAAAGATTGCCTCAAGAAAATAAAGATAAACATCAGGAAGGCCAAAGCCCAATGTGAGGTTAATCTTGCAGATAGGGTAAAGGATAATAAAAAATCCTTTTTTTCATTTATCAATAAACAGAGGAGGGTCCCCAGTAATATAGGACCATTTACTACCAAGTCAGGACTTATTTCATCTAACCAACAAATGGCTACCATCCAGAATCATTATTTTTGTTCAGTATACAATACCACCAATGAAGATTTATATGAAACTACTAGATCTCCAGTACCAGGTTCAATTATTTTTAACCCCAATAATATATATAAACATTTGGTTAGCCTTGATGTCAACAAATCCCCAGGACCAGATGGAATGCACCCAAGGATTTTGAAGGAGCTGGCAGAGGAATTGGCCCAACCAATAACTTATCTTTTCCCAGGCATCTATGGATATGGGATTGGTTCCTAGGGACTGGAGACTGGCTAATGTTGTCCCTATCCTAAAAAAAGGGTCTAGAACTGTGCCCGAAAACTTTAGACCAATTAGCCTAACTTCCATATTGGGTAAGATAATGGAGGGATTAATCAAGGAAATCATAATATAACATCAGGAAAGACAGGATATAATTGATCTTAAACAACATGGATTCACCAAAAATAGATCATGTCAGACAAATTTATTGTCCTTCTACAAAAAAGTGAGCCGAGAAATGGATGTGGGAAATTCGGTGGATGTGGTTTTCCTTGATTTCGCCAAGGCTTTTGACAAATTACCCCCACAATGATTTACTGACAGTTTTGGATGCCATTAATTTGCCTAGTAATATTTGTAAATGGGTTTCAAATTGGATTCAGGAAAGAAGGCAGAGAGTGGGTATTAATGGAGAATATTCTGATTGGGTTCCGGTGACTAGTGGGGTCCCCCAGGGCTCTGTTTTGGGCCCTTGTTTATTTAATATATACATCGCTTCGTTAGCAATGAGTAATAATAACGTTTGGATGTATAAATTTGCAGATGACTGTAGATTGGGCTTAGTGGTTAATGATGTTCAACAAAAAGCTACCCTGCAGCATGCCTTGGATTTAATATACAATTGGACAATCTTAAATAAGTTAGAATTAAACAAAAACAAATGTAAGGTAATGCACTTTGGTAAGAATAATAAGAGAGAATTATATCTCCTGGATAATAACATCTTGGGGGAAGTAACAGAAGAAAGGGATTTGGGTATTACAGTTACTAATGATATGAAATTTAGATTACACTGTAGGAACTAAATTAGGAAGGCAATCCATAACCTTAATTGCATTCTCAAACATATTGTAAGTAGGGATAGGAAGGTATTGATCCCACTTTACAGTGCATTGGTGAGACCTCACCTTGAATATTGTGCTCAGGTTTGGCCTCCTCAAAATAAGGCAGATATTGCATCAATAGAAGGGGTTCAGAGAAAACTAACTAGGCATATAAAAGGAATAAAGAACAAAACTTATTATGAAAGATTACTCAGTCTAAATCTTTATTCATTATCCTATTGTAGATTAAGGGGTGATCTGTGTTTTTTATATAAAAATATGAATGATGAAGATTTAATGGGAGAAATGGGGCTCATAAGAAACCGTGGAAGAACTAGTACTAGGAAACATGCCAAACAACTATATCAACATGCATGGGAGCATAATTTACGGAAACAATGGTATAGTTGTAGAGTTGTGGGGGTTTGGAATGCTTTGCCAATAGAATTAGTAGATAGTATTACTATGACCGAATTTAAGAATGGGATCGACTGTTATTTTGGTAACAGAAAATTCTTAATTTAATTATCTTTGGCAAGCCTTATAGGGTAGTATACTATCTTCTGGCTTGTAATTACCTATGATACCTATGATACCTATGATGGTGAGTAAAGTTTTCTTCTAGGAGTGTGGCTATTGTTCACTTATCCACCCTCTGGCAGTTCCACTGGAACAGTGTTATTGGCCGAATGTCTTTCAGCTTAAGCTTCTGCCACCACTTGGGTGGTGTATCCCCCAACTCCATCCTATGATGCCAGATCTTTCTTTCCACTGGAAGAATAGAGCCTCTCCTTCGTAGCTTCTGCTTAGGTTACCTGCTCCATAGGCTAATGTTAATAAAGTCAATGTTTTCATCATTTCTCAGTGCTTGTTTTGTAGTTCTCTTGTCTCCATCTCCAGACCAATGATGGACCAGCAGAAACCAGGCTTAAAATTCTGAGTGAGGTGCTGGCAGAAGATGTTGTTCACCGATTGTGTACTGCCTGGGTAGGCAACATGACGTGGATGGATGAGGCCTGTGCAAAAGCATGCTTCCTTAGTCACTCGAGGACAGGAAACTCCAGCTCTTGCTGGGTTTGCCTTCTGAGTGGGATCTGAAGGACCACCTTTAGGGCCACAAGAAGGCCTCAGCTGTGGCTGGGAAAGCTGAGCAACTTTCAGCCATTGAGATGGAAGCAGCAGCCACCACGGTGGGCACCTCCTTAGTCTTGGCACTGTTCCGTGGTGCCAGAGTCAGAGAGTCTTTCACTGGAGAATTCCATGAAATGTGTTTGGCCCTGCCCCCTGAGGTGTTAAAGCAAGTGCTGGTCATGGGACCAGGAGCAATCAATGTCCTCCTGGTCCCTTGACTCACACAACTGCTCGATGGCTGTCAAGCGCCCCTTGGCTGGGGAGCAGATTGGACAGGTCAAGGGCTCTTTGGCCCCCTGTCAAGCCAGTTGACTTCAATGCCAGTCAAGGAGGCTGCCTGGATTTTTCTCAAGCATGTTGACCCATTGTCAGAAGAGGTTGAGGATTCAGTTTTGCAGACCTTGGTGCTCCCAACTCTCATCCAGGAGGACATGGTCTGGTCAGTGTCCCCGTCTGGTCCACTGTGGGATCAGCCTCCACCTGGTACTGGGTCTTCCACACCTGTGTTGCTTAATGTGGGCATGCACATGTTCTACAGCAACTCACTGGAAGATTCATCTTAACATCAGTTGGTTGATGGTCGCGGTCATGGTTAAGGTGCTTTCCCTCTGGATCCTGCTTGATCAGGTGGCACTGCTGCAAGATGTGCTAGTGCTATGAGTAACCCCTCTGGCAACAGTGGGCCATTGCGGGGCAGGGTAAAGCTCTATCCTCTGGATCCTTGGTCTACTGGCCACCGTGAATGACACCCCCATCAGTCCACACCATGTAGTTGCAGCTCACAGCTGCTTCTGGACCTCTTTGGTCGGAGCTGCCACTACCGCAACTGTAAGTCGGTGCTCCAACCAAGGAGGCTGGCCACTCAGCCACCAGCTTGACGGGCTGGTTGTCAGTGAGTATCACATTGGGTGAGGATTCCGTGAGGTCCACGGTGAGAAGCGACTGAGGGATGTTTTTGAGGAGTCATCAGATGACTCAGATCATGAGTCCATGGTCCATGGTCTCCTTGGAGACTCCATTCTTTTTTTTTTTATGTGTCTCTCCCCTGCCTCCTCCCCCGACCTGCCACTCCTTCGGAGCTCCAGTGCCAACCACCACCCTCCAACACCCTACCACCTTCTACCAGCACCCCTATAGTGGCCTACCTGAGAGTGGCCCCGGTATATCCCTGTACCGGGTGGGTCCCTCTCCTCCGGGAGGAAATTACCTTGTGGCCCCTATTCAGCTTCTCAGGTGCCGTGGGGGCTGGATCTGGGCTGTCTCCAGGGCTTCGGGTGGTAGGGGCCTTGGGAGCTCATCATTTAGGCCTTGGTTGGGTGGCATTTTTGCGTGTTCTGGTACCTCGCCTACTGCAGTTCTCGGCCATGTGTGAAGTGTGGAGGGTCCTGGGATGAGAGCATGCGGGGGGCGTGTTGAGGCCACACATCTCCCAAGCACACTCACCAATACATCCTCAGGTCTCCTGGCTGAACTCACTCCCCCTGGGAGGGAGGCATCCAATGGATGCCTGTGAAACCCCTCCCCCGCCAGACTCCGCTCCTGACACCCGGGCTCTGAGTGCGAACCCAGGTCACCCATGTGCCAAGCGAACCCCTTCACTCAGCACCATGGAGCCAGCTTAGAAACTTCATTCTTTGACTGTAGCTCAGTAGAGGAACTTTGCACCAACCATGACCTGGTGTCTTTCTGGGTGCTTCTTCGGTTTATTTTGGAATCTATCTTGGTCCCACTTGAGCTAGTCCAGTAGAGGGCTAAGTACCTTGTCACAAGCTTTCTGGACTGGGATGTATCCCTGGGGGTTGCCTTCCTTCTGGCTGAGGCCATTTTAGGGCCGGCCCTGGATCTTTGGCAGCATTCAGTGTCCTGCCCAGCACCTCTGCCCTTATGGTCTGTAAGTATGCGGGCCTCAGGGGCTCCCTTTTGGGGTTTTGGGACCACCCCGCTGTAAAAGGATTGATCATTTATTTATTTTTATTTAAAAGTTGTTAAGTGGCAAAGGCACACTGAGCCGGAGCTCATTTCCAGGTGCAACCCGGGGGAAGGGGGAGAGGAGTATATACAGATATTTACAATCAAAAGAGTTATGATGAACAAACACTTGGTGAAGAATATACAGATATTTACAATCCAAAAATAGTTATGTGAACAAATGATCCATGTTATAGTTGCATATCAAGGAATAATAAGGGAGAACAATATGTTTTGCATTGAATAAGCAGAAAAAGAGCAGTGGGTGTGTGGGATGGGTGGGCTGAGACGGGGGGAGGATTTATGCAGGGGGAAAGCTCAGGGGATGGAGTTAAGGTGGACATTGAACTTAGGGTCAGAAGGCTAGGTTGGAGAGGGGTACCAACCAGGTAAAGAGGGAATAGGGGGTATCAGCTGGGAGCCTGGGCAGGGATGCTGGAACATGAGGGATGAAGAGAGAGTTTTAGCTAGCATTTAAGGGAGGGGGACAACCATAGGAGTGAGAAGAGGTGATTCCAGAGTAGGGGGAGGCAGTAAGAGAAGGCAGATTGTCACAGGAGTGCACCTGAGGGGTGGAGAAAGTGCATGAGTCTCTGGAGCGGAGGGGGTAGTTAGAGGCACAAGTTGGTGAGTAGAGGTAGGAGAGGTATGCTGGGAGAGAGTTAAACCAATATTTAGCTATAAAAGACTTTCAGTGCAGTTGACGGCAGAGGGAGGAAAGTAAGGACAGAGTGCAGAGTAATGTGAACAATGGTGAGTAACGGGGGGGGGTGAGATTAGTGGCGAAGCAGCAGAAGACATTACACAAGGTGTTAAGTTTACTGAGGGCAGAGGAAGGGGCTGAGCCACAAACCACTTCTGCGTAATCAAACAAGGGGAGTATTAATTTTGAGACAATCTCAGCGAATAGGGAGGGTTAGGCAGTCTTTGGAATGATACAAAGCTCCTAGTCTGGGGTGGAATTTGGTGTGTGGGGAGTCAATGTGGTGGGAAAAATCCAATCTGGGGTCGAGACAGACTCCCAAGTATTTGAAGACAGACACATGTTCTAGTTTGGTGCCATCGAAGGTGTGAAAGATTGGGGGGACTGGAGTTTAGCAAGCTTCTGGGAGGAGCCAAATGTCACTGATACAGTCTTTTTAATATTCAATGTGAATTGATTTGTGTTAAGCCATTGTATAACATTGAGGAAGTCGAGCTGGCGAGGAGCTTTAAGTGCACTGCTAGAGGGGCCAGACAGGTAGAGCACAGTATCATCAGCATACATGTGAATGTTATATGTGGTTCAGAGCTCAGTGCTTGTGTTACATACTGCATCTTATAATGTAGATTTCAGTTTGGATACAGAGGCCAGACCAGTAGGTAGAATGATGCTTCCAAGGCATAGTTATGTGAATGGATAGTGCTTAAGTACTTGGACATGAATAAGTCAGTGATTATGGTTCATGATGAACTTGAAGAAGAAGAATCAGAATTTATATAGCACTTTTCATACACAGTATCCCAAACTGCTTTACAAGCAATGATAGACTGGTAGTGAAGTGACTGAATGTGTGGTGGCGGCCATATTGCACTTCATCACCCACACACAGCCTGGATAATTGCATGAAGCGGTTTATGGGAAGGGGAATGTTGGCCAGGACACCGGGAATGTTCCCTGCTCTTTGTGAAGAGTGCCCTGGGTTCTTTTACTTCCACCTGGACACCCACCAGGACAACACCAGGATGGGCAGAAGGGACCTCAGTTTAACGTCTCATCCGAAGGACGGCACACCCCAGCAGTACAGCACCCCCCAATACTGCACTCGGATGCCAGCAATTTTTAGTTGCAAGTCCAACCCCGGTGTGGGACAAGAACCCATGACCTTCTGGTCCAGAGGCGGATGTGCTACCAACTGAGCCACACTGACAATATGATAGTGCTGATACTGGAACAATTGAGTTGATTGGTATACGTTGATGGTGTGGCTTTACTCTGTGTCCCACTGTAGGATGGCAGGTTAGTTGTTTAGGATGTGATACTCCCCCCCCCAAAAAAGAAAATATGATATCCACGATTATCTCCTCCAACTCTGGACAGTATGACCGGCAGCACGCAGGAGAGGAAAAAAACCCTTAGGGGGAAACCTCTGAGGACCCATGGCTACCGACCTGCTTGTCCTTCTGGGCATACTAAAGGAGCATAATCCTACATTATACAATGGCAAAAAAAATATTGTGCTCTTATTGGTCAGTCTGAGACTGGACCCGTGATTTTATCCCAGTACAACATCACAGGTCTAGTCCCAGCACCGAGATGACCACATCAGTCGTTATGGGGATCACTCCACACAGCCTGCTTGAGTGATCACCGCTGGACAGCACAGTTAAAACATCGCTGCTCCAATGCCATCTCCAGTGTTCAAACTGCAAACTTCCCTCCCAATATTCATTTCAACAACAACAAAAAAGCTGATCGGCAGGTTTTTAAAAAAATGTTTTTTTCAAATCCTTATATCAGCGAAGTTGTCGGCTTCATTCAACACGCGATCAGCGAGCTGAGCTGAGACAGCACGAGACTGCCTATATTCAGCTTTGCGCAAAATCTACAACTACCACTTCATTTTTCGTGCTGCTCGCAACCTGCATTACTAGCTCCCGAGTCTCGACTCCTTCACAACTAAAACTGAGATGCCCCCTCTTAACACTCACCATTCCATAAAAAAAGTCACATTCTTTTTTTTTAACTTATCATACACCTCCGTAGCATCCCCTTCGCTTTTGATCGCACAAGCACAGCGTCACAACAGAGCATGAGGTCAGCCATTGTCTCAGGAAACAGCAGAGAGTGGCTGGTTCCGAAAGCGGCAAACTTAATCCCGAAAGCGGCAAACTTAATCAATTTTGGCCGTCTGCCTCGTAGCGCCGTCTCCCAACACTTCACCCAAAACCTCACCCATCCCAACAGCTGCTCCAATAGTGAACATCATTTACCATTCACAGAAATCAGAAATTCTCCACAACCCGGGGTTCCTTCACAACACAGTTTCTTACGAGAAAAAAAAAAAAGAAAACCAGATGAACTCGATTACATCGGAGGAGCAGTAGACAAAGGGGGCAGACTACAACAGAAAAGAAAACAAGTTTCTATACAAAGAATGGGCAGGGACAGCAAAGAAAAAGTAGCTAACTAGAAATAGCACCACCTACTGCACAGAATAGAAATTGGACTTTTTTGTTAAAAAGTATACCTCCACATACAAAAAAAATAATAAAAAAAACTTAAACAAATATATATTTTTAAATTTTTTTTTTATTTTCACAAATAAGCCATTAGAATAATAGCAATAACGTAATCCAGGATGTGTGTTGTGCTGACATCGCCACCTCTGGGGTGATTAGTCGCACTCTGCCTGCGGCCTTGTGCCTAATCACCCCAGGTGTGATGTTATCCCAGCACAACACACACCCTGTCGTGCATTATTGCTTAATTAATTAATTATTGGCTAGTCCAAGTTTGCAGATTACATATCCAGTGGAACGGTTCATAGCCAAGATGAAAGGTCAAGATCAGGCATCCAAGTCTTGCATGAGCGAAGCAGGTAGTAATATGAAAGCATGCAGAGTCCGGGTAGATGAGCACTGAGGTGAGCATTGTAGAACATGTCCAATAAGTTCAGGATAGAACTGAAAGTGGGGAGCTCCTGAGGCTAGCAAACGATAGATAGGTGGATGGAGTAATTGTATCTAGGCTTTAACACAGGTGAGGCAGGATGAAATAGAAGTAGTACGACTTCCAGGTTTCTGCTACTAGAGGGCTTGTATAATACGTGGAATCGTAGAAGGTTTGCAGCAAGGCTACTGACTGACGAATCCAGTTCTGGTAAAACACGATAGGAGTAGAGTATGTACTTAGGTGATGATATAGGAGGCAACAGCTGTAGAACTGAGCTGGAATCTTGGCAGGCTGTAAGGAAAGTAAATCTGAAGTACTGATGTGAGGTTAGGAGGCAGTCATGAAGTATAACAGGGTGAGCCCAAAAAATAAGTATGTGCGGGAGGACCACATAACGGAAGAGATGAGGTAGTAAGTAGCAAGTAATGCACCAAGTTAGTCAGGTGATACGGAATAGAACATGACAGCTAGCCCCTTGGGTGAGATGCGCAGCTTATCCGTCAGCTGGTGAGGTAAGAAGAGAGGCCGCTAGCTCCAGGTAACATGAAAGCACAGCCAGACATACGGAAGTCTGCTGGTAGTAATAGAACATGGCAGCTAGCCCTGTGGAGAGATGTGCAGCTTAACCATCAGCTGGTGAGGTAAGTTGGGATGTGGCTAGCTCCCAGTAACAAGAAAGCAAAGCCAGATCTACGGAGGTCTGCTGGTAGTAATAAAACATGGAAGCTAGTCCCTCGGTGAGATGCGCAGCTTATCCATCAGCTGGTGAGGTAAGTAAAGAGGCAGCTAGTTCCAGGTAACATGAAAGCACAGCCAGACCTTCATAGGTCTGCTGGTAGGTAAATAGATTGGCAAGGGTCTAAGTGCTATGTTTGTGTGTGCTGCAATAAGAGAAGGAGGGTACAGAGCAATCCCAATAGGCAGCCATCTAGAGACAATACAGGCTTAAAATATGAGGCTGTGCAGGTGATGAAGCGCTGCTTGCAGAGGTATCTTGATAGAGAGGTGTGGTTCAGATTAGAATACTTGTATCCTTCTTACCCCATCCAATGTCGAATGAAATGCCCCATAGAGAAAATGAGTGAAAAACGGACTGAGATTACCTCCTGCTGTATTATACAGGTACATGATCTGGTCTGGCCAAATACATATGGAGAGGTGCAAATCAGGCAATCAAAAGGCACAGCAAACATGCAGTGGGTGCCTGAAGTAGCATTGCAAAACAATTAGAGAGCAATTGATAGATTTCAACAGAGCTGTAGAATAGGATGGTCCCTGCCAAAGAGCCCACAATGGCAAATGCACAGCATACTAGAGTCTAGCAAAAGCAAACTGATTGCAAGGTGCTTGGGAGAAGAAAGCATAAGCTGGTATTGTGTTGTGGCTTTTGTAAGGCAGACAATGAAAGGAAAAGTCTGCAAAGCGCAGTGGCAGCAGTAGCACAGGGCTCGGAGTACATCGTACTGCAAGCAAAAGATGGCGGACTCCAGAGAAGCAGAGAACTGAAGATATATTGAGTCGTGACATGTCAGGTGAATAGAGCAAGCATCCATCTAGTAAACTCCAAGTTGAGAATCCATTAGCAGGCCGGAATGAAGTAGAGTGGAATCCATGGTTGAATGAATTTGAAGCGAAGAGTCGCAGGTGGTGAAGCACTCCAGCAGGTGAGGATGACCTTGCAGAGGAGATTCAGGAATCGGGCTCAGCATCCACGTCTAGAAGGAGGACTGTTGAGTCAAGTTCTGCATGGCAGGTTAGCAAATGAAGGCTGTGGCGAAGAAGCACAAGAATTGGCACATGCTGCGTGATTGGAAGGACAGAGCAGTAGGAACTTCCAATCTGGAGAGGGGAAGCAAGCATGTGAAGTAGGTAGAAATCTTGGTGAATAGGTAGACATAGGTCAGATGTATTTCCAGCTCACGAGGAGTGTAGTAGAATGTAAATGGTGAGTTAGTCGTGATGACCGCTAGGCCTTGTAAGGGCAAAGCAGATAGTATGAGCAAGTAATGTAAATGAGTGGACCTGTACATAGGTCAGTTGTAGGAAGTAAAGCTGCATGATGCAGACATAGTTCCGGGGAAGTAGTATGGTAAAGTAAGTAGAGAGTGGCAGCTAGCCCCACGTAAGCTTGCATTCACAGCTGGACCTCTCTTAGGTCAGCTGGTAAGGTAAGTAGAGTAGCAGCTAGCCCTGCGAAAGCTAGCATGCACAGTGGACCCCTCAAAGGTCAGCTGGTAAGGTAAGTAGAGTAGCAGCTAGCCCCATGTAAGCTAGCATGCGCAGCTAAACCACACGGATGTCAGCTGGTAAGGTAGCAAGAAAGTAAGCAGTGTAGCAACACAGTAAGCACCTAGGAACAGGTAGTAAATCAGAGACGTAGTGTACAGGAAGTCAGTAGTGGAGCACGAATGGGCATCCAAGACATATAGCAAGGTGGAATCAGGGTGAGTTGCAGCATCCAGAATTCGAACAGCATGACTGAAGGCAATATCCTGGGCATCCAAACACGGAGAAAAAGCTCAGACGAGTCCTGCCAAAGGACCTGAAGTAGTGCATTGAAGGCAATGAGAGTGGGTACGGACATAGGAGTCCAAGGAGAATATGAATAGCAGGCAGGCAGTCCGATTCCCCTACAACGTTGATGGGAGACAGCAGCAGGGATAGAAGGGGCTACAATGTGCAGCAACGTCCTCATGTAGGAACGATAACAAGTCAAGGGAAGTGGCCCCAAGGCAGGAGAAAAATGTTCCAAGCAACTGATAATGTCAAAGTGAATGAGCATCTAAAGTAGCTGCAAATGTATGAGCATCAGGAATCAGCAGAGCTAGGGTCAAACAACGGAAGTCAGAGTACAGTTAAATGTAGGGCACTAAACAAGGTCCATGGCAATGAAAATGTCTGGGATGGCCCAACAACATGCAAGTTTCCTGCTGAAGCCTGACTAGGGTAGTGATGGATGACAGAGTCAGTAAACAGCCAGATAGCGTAGCAGTGAGCTCCAAAAGGTCCCAATCCTTGAACTATGGAAATGACTAAACGAATGCTGGCAGGTGGCTAAGCCAGCTAAATCTGGAACATATGAAGGTTAGGTAGAGCAGCATTCATTTGAGACATAGGCAGCTGCAATCAGCTGAATTAGCGGGATTTTCGGAGGTGCTGAGGAATGTGCC
Organism: Neoceratodus forsteri; assembly: GCA_016271365.2. Taxonomy (NCBI): domain Eukaryota; kingdom Metazoa; phylum Chordata; order Ceratodontiformes; family Ceratodontidae; genus Neoceratodus; species Neoceratodus forsteri. The sequence goes on along the minus strand of CM057452.1, from coordinate 697,699,132 downwards.
AGATGAGTAGCTAGGAAGCAGTAGCGTGGAGATGCCAAGAATGGGGCGTGAAAGGAACCATGCACCTGGTATGTGTCAGAATGCATAAAGTAAGGCTTGGTGGTAGGGAGCTTGCAGCCGGACCAAAAATAAAAGGCGAGGTGGCTCAGAGCGGGTATCCAGCCAATAAAGCAAAGTTTGGAACTCTACATGTGGCCCTGAGCAGGAATGGAGAAGCAAGGCAAGTCCAGCGGCGTCTGCAGGAAGTCAGTAGTAATGAGGCAGGGTGAACGGTCCTGCTACTCAAGCGGGAAAGCTAGAGCAGGACGTCGGAGCAGGTGAACAGGACATGGTGGCGATTTAACCACGGCGCCGCCGGGTGGAGAGAGAGCCCAAAAAAAAAAAAACACAACCAAAGCCAGAATAGCATTAGGGAAGGAGGGGGACAGAAAAAAAACACAAAAGGGGTAGCAAGCAGACAGAACGAGGAAGTGAAGGGCAGAGAAACAAACAAACCTGGGAAGGAAGGGGAGGGGGAGGCCAGCCGCACCTCTGGAAGTGAGTGCGTCTCGTTCTAAGCAGAGCAGCAGGTTTCTGCCGCTTAAGTAGGATATGGGGGAGGAGCTCTTCCCTCATATAACTACAGGCAGAGCCTTTCAATTCACAGTGACACAGATGGAGGGAAGGTCGTTTATGAGGATAGAGAAAAGAACTGACCCCAAGATTAAGCATTGAGGGACACCTGCATAGGTAGTGAGAGGAGGGGATAGTGCATCAGTGACTTGTATGGACTGCTGGTTGTCAGAGAGATAGGACTGGAACCATTTCACTGCAGAGGAAGAGTGGTCTGAGGCAGCCAGTTTATTGAGGAGGAGATGGTGGGACACCCAGTCAAAGGCTTTTGCTAGGTGCATAAAGATGGCAGAGGCGAAGTGACCTTTGTGTATAGCGGTAAAAATGTAATCTGTAATGCGGAGGAGGGAGGATACTGTAGAGTGGGACTATCTAAAACCAGACTGGAACGGTGTGTGAAAGGAGGTGCTGTCGAGGAAGGAGGTGAGGCTAGAGAGTATGAGGGCTTCTTGTTGTTTTGCCAGGGCAGGAGTAGGGAGATGGGATGGTAGTTCCCTGGAGAGGAAGGGTCTCCATCCTTGTGGAGGGGTATGACCTTGGCCATCTTCCAGGCTTTGGGGACAGTTGAGAGTGAGAAGGATGGGTTCAGTATGTAGGTGAGGGGGAGGGTTATAGCCAAGGCCCCGGTTTTTCTGCAGCACTTTGGGACCAAATTCAATGGCAGGATTATCATTTGCCACAGAACTTCTGCAGCAGTGGTTTGTAATTTCTGTGGCAGTTCTGCGGCAAGAATGAACTGCCATATCACAGTGTCAGTTCACTGTCCAGATGCCACGTCCATGGCAATGTCTATGCCAACCAAGATGGGGGAATGCACAAAATCACTAGTTCACAAAATAAACCCACAAACTTTAATCATTTTCTGCTTTTCAGGTTAACTTAAAGGGAGACTGTCAGAAAAAAATAGTTAGTATTTTTTTTACAATATTAAATTAACATAAATTGATAAGATCAATGAGTGTTGTGTGTTATTGCTTTCTGTAACCTTTGCAGCCATCCTAGAGACTGGCCTGGTGGTCTGGTGCCCCCCACCTGATCACCATAGTGCCATGTCACTATTATCCTGGTGGTCTAGCGCCCCCGGATCACCATAGTGCTAGGTATCTATCTTTTTCCCTGGTGGTCAAGTGACCCCCCACACACACACACACATATACACACACAGTCCCCCCCCACACACACCCCATCCTAGAGACTGTACATTGCCGCACCACAATATGGTGACTGGGGGACAAACATCAGTGCTGCTGCAGGGCAGTCTCCTCTGGTTTCTTTTAGCTATGATCACAGTTGCTAGAATACATGCAGCCATTTAAATGAAGCACATTGTATCGTACTGCTATATATCTGTAAACTTGCATCAGTGTTTTATTTTGTATGACAGTCCTACCAGTGTGTTGTTTCAGGAAGTCAGATGAAATTAGATCACACACACACACACACACACACACACACACACACAGACGCACACTGGAGCACAAGGCACAATGTGCAAAAGTTGTGGAAGCTCAGATAATCTGGTAGCCTGTGCGGTATTTACAAAATGGCTTTATCACGTCTTCATACAGGCTAATGAAACAAAATACAAAGTTGTGGAAACTCATCTAATTTAGTTATGCTGTTGACAGGGTGCAAGCAATATTTTGTATTACAATTTCAGGAGACAATCTACAAGTGGAACAAGTACTGCTCTTGCAGTTTTCTAGTAATTGTACACTAGTTTGTGTTTACTGTTCCTTTTTGTGTTTGCTTGTGCACACGTGCAAGAAAGTCAAGTCAAGTCACATTTATTTAAGAGGATGCCCAATCCTGAAGGCTCTGGGCGCCGTATAAAACTTAACAGTATTTCATACCATATAATCTTAAAATTTACAATTTAAAAACATATAAATAAATAACATAAACAAAAATTACATCCCAAAAGCTTGCATAAATAGGAAGGTCTTCAGGCTAACCTTGAAGGCAGTTAAAGTGGCGGCCTCCCTTACTACTGCTGGCAAAGAGTTCCAAAAAGCGGGAGCGGTGACACTAAAGGCTCAGTCGCCAGCAGATTTTAACCTCGCTCTTGGAACATTTAGGAGGCCACCACTTGAAGAGCGGAGATTTCGGGAAGAGGAAGAAAGGTACCAGGAGATCTGACAGGATAGCCAAGAAACACATTGCGTCAGCTAACTTCACTAGTGGGTTGTGGAGGCGCAGCAGTGTTGTTGCCAGTGCAGGCAGCCCATTCTGGGGTTGGTCTGTGTGGCAGGAATAGAGGATCACACTGTCCCTGACAGCAGTAATGTAGCTTGCCACTATGCACAAAGAAATTCACCACTGCATTCAGGGAGCGCCTCGTCATTCAGGGAGTGCCCCGGTCACTGAGACTTGGGCCACTGCAAAACATGACTGGGACCTGAACCTGGAGGGATACACTATGTTCAGGAAGGACAGGGGGGAGGGAAGGGGAGGAGGGGTAGCAATGATAGTCAAAAACTGCATTAGCATAGGGGGAGTAGAGGAGGCGGAGGGGAACCGTGGAGGCGATTTGGGTCACCTTGATAACAAGGGGGGGCAAGAGAGTAAAAATAGGAGTGGTGTATAGACCCCCTGCCCTGGCGGAGGAGCTGGAGGACAGTCTGGTGGCAGATGTTAGGAGACACTGCAGACTGGGCAGAGGAACGGTGGTGGTGTTGGGGGACTTAAACATGCCAGGAACAGACTGGGAGACTATGACATCCTCTGTGACCAGGGAACAGAGGTTGTTGGATGTCTTTCAAGACGCGTTCCTAACTCAGCAGGTGAGGGAACTGACCAGGGAGGCACAGGTACTGGATGTGGTCCTGGCAGACAGTGACCAGATTGGGGGCCTGGAGGTAAGGGACCCATTGGTGGGGAGTGACCATGCCACGGTCTGGTTCTGCCTGGACCTAGGAGGGGTAGAAGGCTGCACAAAGATGGAAGTAACGGACTTCAGGGGGGCGGATTTTAAGGAAATGGGAAGGATCCTTAAGGAGCATTTGGATGGGATTGGGTCAGACATGGACACTGATAATAGGTGGGAAATCATCAGGAAAGGTGCAGGATGCCACCAGCACCAAAAAAGAGTAAGACAAAATGCGTAGGGCCCAAAACCTGTTGGTGGACCAGGGAGGTCCAGGAGGTGGTGCGGGAAAGAAAGCAGCCTATAAGCAATTCAAGTGCTCAAGGAGTGAAAGGGATCGAGGGGAGTACGAGCTGATGGCTAGAAGGGCCACTAGAGTGGTGAGGGTGGCTAAGGCAAGGAAGGAGCAGAACCTGGCCAGGGAAATTAGGAGAGGGAACAAGGGGTTCTTTAGATACATTGGGGAAAAAACGAAGGGTGAAGGGGCAGATTAGCAGGATTAAATCAGGGGAGAGATGGGCACAAGACCCGGGGGAGCAGGCTGAGGTACTAAATGAGTACTTCACCTCAGTTTTCACCAGGAAAATGGGGGTGCTGCATCATACATGGGAGGAGACAGAGATACTGAGGAGGGGGGACCCTTACCAATTGGCAGGTCTGGGGAGAGGGGGAGGCATCACTGGCAGGTGGGGGAGGGCTAAGCAGGGAGAAGAGGCACTGGAAGTGGAAATCACAGCAGAGAGAGTGAGGGAAGCCCTCAGCTCCCTTAAGACGGAGAAAGCACCGGGCTGGATAAATTACATCCCAGAGTGCTGAAGGAACTTGCGGATGTCCTGGCAAAACCCCTGGCAGAGCTTTCACCATCTCTCTGAGGACAGGGTGGGTGCCCCAAGACTGGAAGGTGGCGCATATGGTGCCTATCCACAAGGGGATCAAGGAGGTAGGGAACTACAGGCCTGTCAGCCTGACATTGGTGGTGGGCAAGGTGATGGAAGGCATTGTCAAGGAGAGGCTAGGGGGACCTGGATAAGTCAGGGTGCCTGACGATAGACAGCATGGATTCATCCCAGGGAAATCATGTCAGACAAACCTGGTGGAGTTCTATGACTGGGTGACAAGTGCCTTGGACCTGGTAGACCAGTGGATGTCCTCTTTCTAGACTTCAGCAAGGCATTTGACTCTGTTCCTCATGTGGGCCTGTTGGATAAGCTGGGAGAAATGGGGTGGGAACCAGATGATCAGATGGATAGGCAATTGGCTCCAGGACCGGACCCAGAGGGTCGAGTTGGTGGGATAGTCTCATCCCCAAGGAGGGTCATTAGTGGGGTCCCACAGGGATCAGTCCTTGGGCCCCTTCTGTTCAACACCTACGTATCTGACATAAGGACAGGAATCAGGAGTGAGATGAGTCTCTTTGCAGATGACTCGAAACTGGGGGCGGTGGTGGATGGGGAGAAGGGGAGGGTGTCCCTACAGGGGACCTGGAGGCTCTGGAAAGATGGTCTAGAAAGTGGAAGCTGAGGTTCAATGCAGGGAAATGCAAGGTACTCCACCTGGGGGCCAGAAACCCAGGCCAAGTGTACACCCTGGGGAATGCTACAAGTCTCATGGCTGAGAGGGACCTGGGGTGGTGGTGGATGTCAAGATGAACAACTCTGAGACTTGTAGGAGGGCAGCAGCCAAGGCCAACAGGATGCTGGGATGCATCGCTAGGGGATCACCTCCAGAAGGAGGGAAGTGATACTCCTCTGTATAACTGCTTGGTGAGGCCAGACCTTGAGTACTGCGCAGGTTTGGAGGCCACACTTAAAGAGGGACATTAACCTTCTGGAGAGGGTCCAGAGGAGGGCAACCAAAATGATTTGGGGCTTGGGGGACAGGACCTATGAGGAGAGGCTCGAAGAGCTAAATATGTACACATTGGAAGAGAGAAGGGACCGGGGGGACATGATAGAGGTCTTCAGGTACATGAAGAGGGTAAATAGGGGTGGAACAGTCAGGGTGCTTCGAAGGAAGGAGGAAGGGGCCACTAGAGGGCATGGGTGGAAGCTGGAGGGGGGAAGATTCAGGGGAGAAAGGAGGAGGTGCTACTTCACTGAGAGGGTGGTGGAGCCATGGAATGCACTGCCTAGAGGGCTGGTGGAGGCAGAGACAGTGGAGGGGTTCAAGAGGGGGTGGGACAGGTACAGGGGAAGGGTTCTGGAAGCAAAATCCAATGCAGCAAGAATATCCGGAACTGGGAAGGGAGAAGCCAGAGAAGGCGAGGGGGACAGCAAGGTCAGCACCCAGCGTGGGGGCTGACCAAACGAGCAGACACGAAAGACCGTTAGGCCTATTCTGCTACCATTTTAGTATGTTAGCATGTATGTTAGTATGAAATAATCAGCTGTGTTTGCTTGCGGGGTGGTCCCTGACTGCAGCAGCAAATTGGAGCTGCATTGTCTGGTGTCCCATTTCAAATATGGCGGCGGCTTCTCCATCTGCCTCTCACAGTCCCCACGGAAGCTGACGGACAGTCACCGCCTCTCACAGTCCCCATTACAGCCGCCGGGGGTGCCCAATCCACCTGTCAGCATGCCCCCTCCCCATTTCATTTGCTGACAGGGTAGCCCAGTCCCCATTGGCACGATACCCCCCCATTTATTATGTGCTGAGGGGGTGCCCAATCCCCCTCGGCTCATGCACCCGTCCCCCCCAACATTCTGCTGACAGGGGTACCCAACCCCATTGGCTACAGACCCCAAAGAACAGCTAGGTGGCATGCTGGGAGCCCACCCCAGCATGCCAAAGTACCTGCAAAAGCAGAAAACCTTCCCGAGTTTTTTTAATTTTTTGTTTCCTGTAAAGAAAATGGTCCTCATTGAGTCCGTTGCTCCTCCCCAACCCGCAGTCACCCTATGCACTCGCACCTTCCCACAACCCCTCACCCATATATGTATCCCTGGAGCCTCATGCGATGATTCAGTGGACCGGGAACACGTTTGCACTCTTCAAAGCCGACTGTGAACTGAAAAAATCCCAGTAAACTGTATAATGGCATAAATGTTTTTTTTTCAACTTATGTTGATATCTTGGTCATTTTTCTGAATTTTTGCACCAAATTTTCAACATGAGGTTCTTGGGACCCCATCTTATGAATTCAGTGACTGTCATCTGGTTATTTGGTCCCAAAAGGTGATTTCGCGGTCACTGCGCAGAATCACCTTTCGGGACCCAGTAATGAAACAACAGTGTCACTGTTCAAGAGGAGGGCTCTCAAAAAGCCTATGTTGCAAATTTGGTGAAAAATTCCAAAATGACTGTATTCTGATGTGTTTTCCACACACACTGGAAGTTCGTAATTTGTATATTTTCACTCAGATTTTCAACATTGGCATTTTTCACACCTTCTTACAAACAGTACGGTTGTCATTTTCACATTCTGGGTAATGTGTTTACACACTTCTGGCGAGAATAACACGGTCGCTGTGGGAAATCAGTGTTTGGGACAGATTAAGAAAATCACAGTGCCACTGTTCATGAGCGGAGGTCCCAAAATGCCTATGTTGAAAATCTGGTGTAAATAATCCCCCAAATAGTTTCATTACAGGTTTGCATTGCACAGTTTCTACACACACTCGTAACTTCACCGATTTTTTGCTATATTTTCACTCCAGATTTTCAACATTACCATTTTTACACCTCCTCATGAACAGTACAGCTGTCATTTTTCACATCCTGTTCGAAATGTGTTTTTGCACCTGTGGCGCCAAATGGCACAGTCACTGTGCAAAATCACCTTCCGGCTCACGAACTGATAGTGTCACTGTTTATGCGGTGTGGTCACAAAAAGCCCATGTTGAAAACTTGGAGTGAAAATACCAAGAAACGCCCAAGGCGTTAGGGTTTCCTACCATAATGCTCTACCCTATAGGGACTGACAGATGTCAGGGGTGTGACTTGGAATTGTCAACAGTAATGCTCACGCTATTCCACCCCCACCCCCACCTTACAGCCAGTGACAGGCATTGAGGTGTGCCTTGGACTCTTTGGCCCCAAAGTTCACTTCATTCTCCTATACTACACCCATTTCAGTGTATTTTCTTATGGAATGGGGTGAGTGTAAAGCCCAAACACCCCAAGGCACACCTCAACACTTGGTGTCTGCAGGGTTGGGTGAGGTGAAATGGTGTGAGCATTATGGGCAATGACCCAAAGGCACACCCCAAAGCCTGTCCATCTCTGCAAGGTGGGGGTGGGGTTGGCCTCAGTTCAATACTTCACTGCCATTCCTATTCTGCAACTGTCTAACTCCTGCACTTTCAGTGCTAATGCCAGCAAGCAAACATTCGGCATTGACAAATGCTTGTTTCAATTGTTAGTTATTCTCTATATGTCAAAATAGCCCGTGGAGGATGAGAGACACAAACACATCCAAGGTGAGACTGAGGAAAAGGCTTGGGATCACAATCTCTTGTATTCTATTTCTTTCTGTAATTAAGTTAAATTTGGTGCTGTTTCTGTCAGTTGCTGTTAGGGAAGATGGAGCTTTGCCTGTGATTCAGTTACATTGGAGCTCGTGCTTGTCTGACAGTGTTTTCAAATGGTTGGATGATGAAATGGCACTCAATGCTTGAATTTCAGTGTCTCTAAATATGAAGTTGGAAGTTGAACAAGGCCACATAGATTCAGACGGTTCCAAAACCCCCATCAGCACAAATGAGCTGGGGGAATGTAATAAAAAACAATTATTATGGTGGAATTCTCATGAGGCATCTTGTTAAATGTGGTAGTATAATTATGGTTTTACTCACCATATAACTCTCCATATTTTTCTTCAGTCTGTACTACAAATAAATACCAACATCCAGCTTACTATTATATTCACAGTGTAACCCCCAGCCACTTTTTAACTAGTTAGCACCCCCCCCCATTACAATCTGGAACACTGCTACCCATATACTGGCATACCATTTACTTTACAAAAGGTTGGTGCCAACCTTGGCATTAGGATGTATACCTAGCTCATTTTCTAGAGGAAGAGAGGGTTGGGGGTACAAGAACAAAACAACATGAACCTTGTTTAAAAATCACAACCCAGGTCCTGGGTGGAGGCTGCTAGACATACACTAAATCTAACCTGCTGAGGGGGCCCCAGTAAATCCAACAACCAGAAGCAATAATCAGAATGTCCAGAACAGTAACTGGGATTGTGCAGTATGGCTTTATTCAAGAGATGGAAATTTAAAGCAGAAGTGGACCTCCATAGGTTGGTCTAGGCAGGACAGGTACATTTCACAAACTCTTCTTGCATGCAGTACCATTCATGAACACACAAAAGAAACATCTTCTTTCCCTTTCCCAGTGCTGCATTTAGTGGACACCTGGCCACACACCCAAACATTTTCCTCCCATGAGTGTCATTTAGTGAATCTAAGCCACATACTCAGAACTCTTTTTTGAACATATGTGCAATTATGTGAAACTCAGCCACACACCTAAACCTGCAGCGTGGCCCTTGCTCAGGTATAACTGGTGCCATTTACGAACCAGGAAGCCCTACCTTGTAAGCACTTAGATGGCGTTCCTCCCACACTTGGCCCCAACTGACAGTCTCTGCCATTCTTCAGGGTTACACCATTGAAACCCCCATTTCCTAATGAAATGCTAGAGGTCCCACACTTTAAATCTGTCACTCACTAGGGTGACCAAAGAATAAACTGCACTCTCCTGGGTAAACAGTTTAATAGAACATTCACTCTCTTGGGTGAACTAGGGGCACTGACAGGTGCGAGCCAGCCTTATCTACGGGCACACTCACCCAGACTACGATTCCCCTAAAGTATGTGGAGATCTTGTCTAATAGAACAGTACTCACAACTGGTTGTCCTGTCCACTGAGCATGGGACAACAAAAGAAAAGGCATTCTCCTGGGTAGCAGATCAAACAGTTTTTCAAAGTTCCTTTCCAAGGTAACTGAAACACACACAGAACGTTCAGGGGATCACCCCTTGAGTGCACTGAGAACAAGCAGTTCCTTCCACTTCACTGGGAGTAGAAATCAGGGCCCAATGGCAGTTCTTCTGCCACTCTCATCTCACTCACTCAGGCTGATACACTCTGAGCGTTCTATGCTCCCCAGAGCAACTGTTCACACAGTGAGGCTTATGTTGCTGCGAGAGTTCCGAATGACCTAATCATTCTTCCCACAGGCTAGCTGAGTAAACAATGATGTCATTATGTAAGAAGCCCCTAATGAGCTCCCTACCAGCTGCCTGCTACCTTCCTAATACTAATACCGATAGGATTCTAGTAACCCCAGGGGACTGGGTGGTTGCACTCACTGTGGCCAGACCACTGGCTGTCCTCAGCCAGTACACAGCTTAGTACCAGGCCATCCTACCTCTGTGCTCCCTACGGGAAGGGTTGTGCAAGTCCTCCCCTACCATGTGCCAGGCACAGGAAGGAAACACTAAAGGCTAGCGGCCCACTGAATAAACTTCACTTCCTATCCTACTATTGCACTATCTATGAATTTTCAGTGGCTCCAAGAAACTGCCTGAAGCATGTCCTACCAGGTAGCATTGGTGGCCCCTATATCCAGAGTCAGGACCACCAACCTGCCTTCCCCCCTAGCTCTCTAGGGAAATTCTATCTGACCTATGCTACCTACCAGGTGCCCAAACCCAAGAACCATTTTACATCAACACACCTGTAAAATGAAAAAAAAAGGTTAGACATCGTACTACACAGTTACACAAGCCTAACAACTCTACACAAAGGAAGACTCCAATGAGTCCCACAAATCCTCTTCAGGTCTTCTTGTCTTATTCCAGGAACACCTGCAAAACAAAACACTGCAAAGCACATTTCTGCACACAACTACAACCTGTAAAAGCCAAAAACAGTGACCAAAACCTTCCCACTTGGATACTGCACAAGCCCAAAAAGCATTTTTTTAAAGGATTTTCTACAAAAGTACAAAAATAGAAAACATAAAAACATTTGGGGAGGGGGTTCCCTGCAAAGTTCAAAACTAAGGAAGAGTCCAAAGTGCCAAAGCACTACAGAAAAAGTCTCTCCTAGGCCAGAGCCTGCTGAAGCACAGTTCTGGAACAGGCACAAGACCTGCAACCGCTGCAGTCTTGATGGATAGCCTGGTGGAAATTACAGTTCCACAGATATCTTCAATTGCAGGAAAACAGTCAAATTAAAAATAAAAAGAGTTTCTTACCAGTTCTAGATGACAAAAGGATGTCAACATCACCTCTCTGGACCTGTGGCTTAATGATCTTCGGCTGCTGAATAGATGAAATCTTTGGATCAGATGCTTCCACGACCTCCTACTGGACCTGGCTGGAAATCTTCTCCGACTACTGGGCTGATGAACCTGGATGTTGCCACAGATGAGCCTGGATGCTGCTGGAGCTGAACCTGGATGCTGCTGCAGATGAACCTGGGTCTCCAAAAGAAAGGCACCTCCATCCTGGGTTGCTGCCTCTTCGGTGGCAGATGGCTGAGCTGGCATGGCTGTATTCACTTTTGGCAAGTGGGCACAACTTCACAGGAATGGCACCAAATTCAGGGGTAGTACCATTCATGATCCAGGGTATAAACTGTCACCCCATCTGGATGCACCATAGGAACATTGTAGAATGTCTCTTGGCCAGCTTTGTCCACTACTTTCACAGAGCTAATTAACAAGGTCCTGTTACGCTTCCAGAATTGCAGTCTCTCATTAAAAACTTTAATTTGAGCCCACTTGTTTACTTTAGGATGCAGGTTGGCACAAGCTTCCTCCCACAACCAGGCATGCCTGTCTTTCTCAATTTCTTCCCATATTTGCCAAGGGTAGAAAGGGTACAAAGGTTCATACTTGGCCACAGCTCGCCTATGAACAATTCTCTCCTCCTCGCTGCTTTTAAGGAACTCTAGTCCAGAAGCACAACTTGGGGGTGGCCACTCCTGATTGAGCCAGTTATGAACACTTAGTGCAGAGCAAAAGCAGTCTACCTCTGCACTTAGAAGCACATTTCTTGAGCCTTCCTCCACATGGACATCGGGAGGCTCCATGGAAGCCAAGGCCAATGGCGGCTCACTGGGTCCCACTGCAGCCATTGCTGCTTCTTCCTCTTCGACACATTCTGCCCAGGAGCTGGCGATTGCACTAACCCCCAAAAATGTCCACTCTCCACTGTCTTTGGAGGCACTTGCCTCCCAACGACATGCTTCCTCCACCTCGGACTCTCCCACGAGGCTTGGACTTGGGCCTTCCACCCACGGATCTACTGAACCTGCCATTGCAGTGTCCAATTCCACCCTCTGCAGCATGGAACACTTAACTTCCTCTGGGCCTTGCAAAGCATCAACACGGACAATGTCCGTTAACTCCTTTACAAACTCTATGGGGTCTCTCTCACTGCACCCAGCCTGTTGCTGTCATTCCGATTCTACAAGGTCCCCTGTCTGTGTCCAAGCTGGAGCAAAATGGATGCGTTTTGCTTTATTTACCCTTGTGCCACCTGACATGCTCATCCCAAATCACATTCTACAGTCTGTGCAATGTGGAATTGGCAAAACATCTCTACCTGACTTTAGGTATACTACATACACATTACCCAGATAGTTCGACAAAGCCACCTCAGTGGGTGCTGATGAACAGTCATACAATTTCTCAGAATTAGCTAGTTCTTGTTGGGCTACCTATGCCCTGGCATGGAATGGGTGGGTGGGTGGGTGGGTGGAGGGTTTGCTGTGCCATGTTCTGCAAATTAAACACACAAGTCCCAAGATTACTATTTTTGTAAGTACTCTGAGATTTGGTTTTAACACACTGGAAAAAGTTCACTAACAGGCTGCCTGGCTGCTGCAACTGAATTCCACAACACTTAGCAAGAACCATTTGAAACTTTGTTTTGGGTTTGAAAACACTGGTCTAAAGTGGTGTTGCTTTGTTTACATTGCTGGCTACACCCCAACATGGCAACTGTAACTTTGCATCACAGTTAAAAATTGCTAGGATTCTGTCAGGATCTTTTGTATTTCTATTGATTTTCTCAAGCACAAGTTCACTTTACTTTTTCTCAATCCATTACTTTCACTGACCTACGCAGCCAGTATAGTGTTATGCTTGTGCAACTGTGTTAGTTTGGTTTTGGCCATTCGCACTCTCTATTCCAGAGGAATTACCACCCTGTAGGGGTACAACGGCAAGGAACTCTCGGAGAGGGTTCCACCCCTAGAGGTGCCACGGGATGGTTCCCAAGGCTAAAGGTACCTTAGGAAGTCCCCCAAGGAGAGAGTGCTGCCGCTGGAGGAGGGGGGAGGATGGTGGGGCAAAGAAAAAATGCTTCACAGTGAGGCTTAGAGGAACTGCCTATATAGCTCTGGAAGTGGGAGTGGCTGGCTGCTTGGCCACTGAACTCCAGGCATAGCCTTACATTTACTAGCACTTGGACCAGAGGGATCGTTCGTCTTAAAGTTCACTTTCTTTGAAAACAGCACTTTCACACACACAATCCAAGATTTAACTGTTCACAAAACTCCCTCTTTCAGTACTTTTGCTGCATTTGCTCAAGTTTTTACACAATTTTCCGACCTTAGCAGCACAGTCATTCACTTCTGCACAGGGTACTTACAGGCAGTAGCTGGTTTTCACCTTCTATGTAATACGGCCTGCTGTTGCCGACTCTAGGAAGGCCTCTGGGGTGAAACAGGCTGGCGGTCCTGCTGCTCGTCATTACGATTGCTTCAATCACTCTCCAGTCAGTCAGAATACGGGTTGGGCCCGGTTTAACGGCGAAAAAGTTAGAAAACCTGCTGCCATAGAAGTGCTTCTGCAGTAAGCGACTCCTCCTGCCTGCTGCATGAACTACATGCTGCTTGCACACTGCAGGCTGCTTCTCCACGAATGTTCCACAACGCTGAAAGCTGCTTCTCCACGAATGTTCCACAATGCTGAGACTCAGGCAAGGGCAGGGTTTAGGTGCACTGGGACCAATCACACGATGCCATGCAAATGAGCTTTCTCTCTCTCTCTCTCTCTCTCTCTCTCTCAGTTGCACTGCTGCATGGCGGTTGTTGAGAAGGCTAAATTTAAACTGCAAACTGTCACTTTTTTCCTCGGCTTGAAATTTCAGTGGGGCAAGCATTTTAAGACATTTTCACTCAGTACTTGGTGCATTTTCCTTAGCAACTCCCCCAATTTTCACTGTACACAGTTGAAACTTTATGAGCACTTAGAAAATACTGTCCTTTAAGTCCACAAATACTTTTCTCTGGAAATGTGTAACTTTTAAACAGTTTTTTTTTCAAGCGCTTTCACTACAAGGCTAGGACAATCATTGCTCAGTCCACATTTTCAAGTTAAACACACAAACAGCAAATTTTTCCTCTTTACTTTTCCACAGAAACTAAGGCAGCAAAAGACTTCCAGGTGGCATTTTTCTTGGCACAACTTTGCTTTCTGGTAAACGATCTTCTGTTTGGGTGCACCGCCACCAGTCAGGAAGATCCTAGATATACCCTCAGCAGTGCCTCTCACCGCAACACATATTTCTTTTGGCCAAGCCACATATTCTTTGTAACTCTTACCCAAATTAAATATCACCAGACGAGCCCACATTTTTTGTAACCTCCAGCCACTTGTTAACTAGTTAGCACCCCCCCCATTAAAATCTGGAACACTGCTACCCATATACTGACATACCATTTACTTTCAAAAGGTTAGTACCACCCTTGGCGTTAGGATGTATACCTGGCTCATTTTCTAGCGGAAGAGAGGGGTGGGGGTACAAGAACAAAACAATATGAACATTGTGTAAAAATCACAACCCACGTCCTGGGTAGAGGCTGCTAGGCATATGCTAGAACTAACCTGCTGAGTGGGCCCCAGTAAATCCAACAACCAGAAGCAATCATTGGAATGTCCAGAATAGTAACTGGGATTGTGCAATATGGCTCTATTCAACAGATGGAAATTTAAAGTGGAAGTGGACCCCCATGGGTCGCTCTAGGCTGGACAGGTGCATTTCATGAATTCTCCTTGCATGCAGTACCGTTCATGAACACACAAAAGAAACATCTTTCTTCTGATTTCCCAATGGTGCATTTAGTGGACACCTGGCCACGCACCCAAACATTTTCCTCCCACGAGTGTCATGTAGTGAATCTAAGCCACACACTCAGAACTTTCCTTTGAACATAGAAACATAGACTTTGACGGCAGATAAGGACCGCTTGGCCCACCTAGTCTACCCATTTCCCTACCTAGAGGATAAGCTGCAGATCCTATTTAACCAACAGCCTATTTCTTCCTACCTCCCACAAAAATTGCCTTATGACTGTCCCATGCATTCTTGAATTCTCCCACAGTTTTAGACCCCACAACCTCCTCAGGAAGGCTGTTCCATATGTCCACCACCCTCTCTGTGAAAACATACTTCCTCACATTGTCCCTGAGCCGTCCCCCCTCTATCTTCAAATTGTGTCCCCTTGTTCTTGCACATCACTTTTTGTGAAAGATGCTACCCTCTTGGACTTTACTGATTCCACTGAGGTACTTAGATGTTTCTATCATGTCCCCCCTCTCTCCCTCCTTTCCTCAAGGGTGTACATATTAAGCTCCTTTAGCCTCTCCTCGTATGGCTTTTCTTTCAGACCCTGCACCAATTTTAGTTGCCCTCCTCTGAACTGCCTCCATTCTGTCTATGTCCTTGTGGAGATGGGGTCTCCAGAACTGGATGCAGTACTCCAGATGGGGTCTCACCAACTGTCTGTACAGGGGGATAACAACTTCCTCTTTTCTGCTGGTGATGCTTCTCCCAATACATCCCAGTATTCCCCCAGCCCTCCCTACCATCTTCTCACATTGCTTGCCAACCTTAAGGTCATCTGATATGATTACCCCCAGGTCCCTTTCCATTTTTGTTGTTGTTACTACCTCCTCCCCACTGTGTAATCTTGCCCTGGGTTTTTGTTTCCCAGGTGCATTACTTTGCACTTCTTTGCATTGAATCCAAGCTGCCATACTTCTGACCATTCCTCCAACCTTGCCAAGTCCCTTTTCATCCTTTCCAGTCCTCCTTGTGTATCAACCCTGTTGCAGATCTTTGTGTCATCTGCAAAGATGCTTACTTTTCCTTCTAGTCCCTCTGCAATGTCACTTATAAAGACATTAAAAAGGACTGGACCCAGTACTGAACCCTGTGGTACCCCACTAGTAACCCCTCTTTCTTCAGAGTGGACTCCATTTACAGTTACCTTCTGTGTCCTGTTGTTCAGCCAATGTTTTACCCAGGATACCACCCTGGGACCCACTCCAAGGCTGGTTAATTTGACTACTAATCTTTTGTGTGGGACTGTGTCAAATGCCTTGCTAAAGTCTAGGTAGGCCATGTCCACAGCTCCTCCCTGGTCTACTACTTTGGTCACCCAGTCAAAGAAATCAATTAGATTTGTCTGACATGACCTTCTTGCTGTGAACCCATGCTGTCTTGGTTCCTGTGCCCCACTGGCCTCTAGGTACTCAAAAGTTCTTTCCTTCAGAAGTGATTCCATCACTTTCCCTACCACAGAGGTCAAACTGATAGGTCTGTAGTTTCCTGCCTGTGTCTTGCACCCACTTTTATGAAGAGGAATCACATCAGCCTTCTTCCAGTCCTCAGGTACCACACCATCCTCCCATGATTTGTTATAAAGGGTAGTCAGTGGTGTCACTAGTTCTCCTGCTTAATTCTTTTAGAATTCTGGGGTGAATTCCTTCTGGCCCCATTGCTTTGTCCACCTTCAGTTTTAGGAGTTCTTTCAGAACCCTTTCTTCTGTGAAAGGACTGGGATTGACCCCCCTCTCCAGAGTGATTCTGTTAATTGGATTAGGCACCTCCCCCACTTCCTCTTTTGTGAATACTGAACAGAAGAATTCATTCAGTATCCCTGCTTTTTCACTGTCAGTCCCTGCCCACCCACCCACCATCCATTCTATTCAGCCTCACTATCCCTCCCTTTGTCCTTCTATGCTCCATGATATACCTATAAAAGGTTTTATCTCCCTTCTTAACCAAGTTGGCTATCTTTTCCTCAGTTTGTACCTTTGCTATTCTGACTACCTTCCCTGCTTCCTTCTGCCTTAACTGGTACAGTTCTCTGTCCTGTTCCTTCTTTGTTTCCTTATACTTCCTAAATGCTATTTTTTTCTCCCTAACCTTCACCGCCACTTCTTTTGAGAACCATAGTGGCTTTTTCTTTCATTTTGATTTGTTTATTTGCTTCACACAAAGGTTTGTTGCCTCTATGATGGCAGTTTTGATATTTTCCCATTGTTGCTCCACCCCTCCGTCAAGCCTGTTTGCTAGTGTTTTTCTAAGACACTCTCCCAGCTTGCCAAAGTCAGCCCTCCTGAAGTCCAGAACCCTTACTTTTGTATGGCTTGACTCTGTAGCGGAGTTTATCATGAACCACACTGTTTGGTGGTCACTTGTTCCCAAATGG
This sequence comes from Neoceratodus forsteri, assembly GCA_016271365.2. NCBI lineage: Eukaryota > Metazoa > Chordata > Ceratodontiformes > Ceratodontidae > Neoceratodus > Neoceratodus forsteri. The sequence goes on along the minus strand of CM057452.1, from coordinate 697,682,187 downwards.
CTACCCACTTCTAGATCTGAGATCCTCTCACTGTCCCCATTTGAGAGTACGAAGTTTATGATTGCTCCCTCATGAGTAGGTTCCAAAACTAGCTGTCTAAGGCATGCCACCTGAAGGGCATCAATAATGGCCCTGCTTTTGGATGTGGCTGCAGCAAAGGTGCTCCAGTTAACATCTGGCATATTAAGGTCCCCCATCAACAGTATCTCCCCTTTCTCTGCCATCCTAAGTATGCCTTCTATCATATCCTTGTCCATTCCCTCCCCCTGACATGGGGGTCTGTATACAACCCCTGTGCGGATTGTGGTGCCATTTCCAGTCTCTAAGGTGACCCATGGTGCCTCCTCTTCTCCCTGTTTACTCTTTTGTTCAGTTGCTTTTATCCCTTCCCTTACATAGAGAGCTACTCCCCCCCTTCTTCCCTCCCTGTCTCTCCTGTAGGTTGTGTACCCTGGTATGTTAACATCCCAGTCATGGTTCTCTGTGTACCATGTTTCTGTGACTGCTACGATAGCCAGGCATCCCTCTTCCATCAAGGCCACCAGCTCAGGGAGCTTGTTGCCCAGACTACGGACGTTGGTACTCATTACCCTCTATTTCTTGATGGCCTTACCCCTTTTTGCCCCATTCCTGTCCTTATTGCGTTTGTCTCTTTCTCCATTTCCTAATGAAATGCTAGATGTCCCACACTTTAGATCTGCCACTCATAGGTGCAATTATGTGAAACTCAGCCACACACCTAAACCTGCAGCATGGCCCTTGCTCAGGTATAACTGGTGCCCTTTATAAACCAGGAAGCCCTGCCTTGAAGGCACTTAGATGGCGTTCCTCCCATCCTTGGCCCCAACTGACAGTCTCTGCCATTCTTCAGGGTTACACCATTGAAACCCCCATTTCCTAATGAAATGCTAGAGGTCCCACACTTTAAATCTGTCACTCACTAGGGTGACCAAAGAATAAACTGCACTCTCCTGGGTGAACAGTTTAACAGAACATTCCCTGTCTTGGGTGAACTAGGGACACTGACAGGTGCGAGCCAGCCTTATCTACAGGCACACTCACCCAGACTATGATTCCCTTAAAGTATGTGGAGAGCTTGTCTCCTAGAACAGTACTCACAACTGGTTGTCCTGTACACTGGGCATGGGACAACAAAAGAAAAGGCATTCTCCTGGGTAGCAGATCAAACAGTCTCTCAAAGTTCCTTTCCAAGGTAACTGAAACACACACAGAACCTTCAGGGGATTGCCCCTTGAGTCCACTGAGAACAAGCAGTTCCTTCCACATCACTAGGAGTGAAAATCAGGAAATCCTGCTGTAGACTGGTCTCCACCACTTCAATGGAAGCTGGAAATGACACTCCACTAGAGTGAGAAATGCTGGGCCCTCACCTCAGAGCCCAACTGGCAGTCCTTCTGCCACTCTCATCTCCTCACTCACTCAGGCTGACACACTCTGAACTTTCTAAGTTGCCTGGAGCAGCTGTCCACACAGTGTGGCTTATGCTGCTGCAAGATTTCCAAATGACCTAATCATTCATCCCTCAGGCTAGCTGAATAAACAATGATGTCATTACGTAAGAAGCCCCTAATGAGCTCCCTAGCAGCTGCCTGCTACCTTTCTAACACTAATATTAATAGGATTCTAGTAGCCCCAGGGCACTGGGCGGTTACAATACTATCTTAATCAAATCCACATTTTATGTGGTAGCCAGCATAGTGTTTACAATATGGCTTTATCACTTCTTCATACAGGCTAATGAAACAAAATACAAAGCAAAACATGGATCAGTCCATGGTTCCTATTACTTCAAAGTATTCTTGAAAATAAATATTCTCTCTGTCTGCTAGGACCATATCAGCAAAGGAGTGCATCAAATAGTGCTCATGTGGACACTCTAAAATGTTATTTTTGTGAGCTCCCAGATGAATCACAGGCAAAGCTCTGTCTTCACTAACAGCAACTGACAGAAATGGCAACTACTTTAAATTCTTGACAGCAAGAAACAGCTATAGAAAGTGTTGTGGTTTCCTTGGGGATGAGCATGCAACTGGGCAGAGCCGCAATTTTTGGGTGACCCCTCCAAAATATTAAAAAACATGAAGTATCTTCCAGGGGTCACCCAAATTGAAAATAAAACCCATAATCAAGTAAGAGTCACCAGGAAGACACATACTGTCCACAAGACACCACTGGACAAAGATTAAAAACAAACAAATGATGGTTTCAATCAGACACTGTCCCTTTAATATTTACCAGATGATCTTCTCCCCCCATATCTGACTATGGTCTTACTTTCAACAAAACTGAAGTTTCAGAAGAATGGCTCAGCCCAGGTTTCTGCGGTAATGTCTGCGCTCTGCTACTTCTTCTGCAGTTGGGCACAATTTCCACAGTCAGCTGCAAATTCCACAGATATTTCTGTGGTTAGCCACGGAACCATGGAAAACACAGGGCCTTGGTTATAGCTGAAGCAGAGAGACTGAGAAATCTGGGGTCCAGCCCATCAGGGCTGTGCTTAGTTGGGGAAAGTGAGGACAATGCATTGAAAATGTCCTGTGGGGAGATTGGGGGAAAAGGAGGAACCTTTATTTGAGGATGGTGGGGTAGTTGAGGGAGAGTCTGGACAAGGTTGTTTGGGAAGTGTGCAGGCGATAAAGAAACTATTGAAGTGTGAGGCAATGTAGGGAAGGTCAGAGATCAGCAAACCATTCACTAAAAGAGAGGAGGAAGAGGACTGGGCAGGGGGGTCCAGTAGGGAGTGAAGGACTTTCCAGAAGTTTGAGGGAGAGTGTAAATTAGTGTTGAGTTAAGGCTGGTAGTATAGAGCTTTAGCAGAACAGACTGACTTAGTGCAAGCATTATGCAGTGTCTTATAGTTCTGGAGGTCGACAGGGTTGGTGGAGAACTTATACTTGGCCCATACTAGATCCCTGGCTTTGAACTGGGTAACCAGAAGGGGAAAGATACATGGGTGGTGTATTCTCTGGACATGCAGCTTTCTACATAGGGTGAGGGCTTCGTTTATGTCATGAAAGGCATAGATGGGAGAACACTCAGCGGTGGAGAAGTCTGTAAGTAGGGTGTCTATGTCAAGGATTCTGAGGGAGCTATGGTAAATGTACTTAGGGGAGGTGGATTTTTCTAATGCAATGCATGAGACAATGGTCACTGAATGAGTCAGATAGAGTGCGGCAGGCAATGATCTGATGGGGCTGGGTGGACAATACCCAGTCAAGGAGGGAGTGATTATCGGTACGGATATTGAAGCAGGTGGGTTCATTGATGAGTTGGAAGAGGTTGAGTGATTCTATGGAATGAACTACAGTACATGGTTAGAGGGGTGGGAGAGCCAGTTTAGATTAAAGTCACCCAGGAGGATAAGTTCAGCTGGGGAGGCTACAAAGACCAGTGCTGAGAGGATGGTAGGCAGGGAGCTACTGGGGGACTTTTTGGATAGATCAAGGATGCTGAGGAATAACAGGTTAGAGGAATGGAGAGAATGTTTCAGGAGGTGTAGTTCATGGGATGAGTGGATTGTTTCTCTGTGGGAGATTATATCAGGAAGGGTGGAACAAATATAGATGGCCACACCATTGCCTCTTTTGCCTCTATCCTAGAAGATTAGGGTGTAGTTGGGTAGGGCTAGGTAAGAGTCAGGGATTCTGGCAGAGAGCCAAGGTTCTGATATATTGAGGATGTCAGGGGAGTGCAAGGAGGTACATACTTTTAGATGGTCTAATTTTGGGAGGAGGCTCCTGGCGTTGTGGTGGAAAATTTGCAGACCCTTAGGTAGAGGGGGTGGAGGGAGCGCCTGTGTTGAGCTCGACATTCTGTGCTAGTCAGAGGAGAGGGAGGAGGGTGGTCATCCAGCATTGTCACTTTTGACGGGGAGGATGGGGTGTGGGGGAAGGAACAGTAGCGGTGGAGGGACTCAACTCCTAGGGAGGGGAAAGGAGGCTGGGATGGGGGTGAAGGAAAGAGGGAGAGAGGTGAGGCAGAGCTGCTGGTGACAGGATGAAGTGATGTTCAAGGAGCAGGAGAAAGGGAAGGGGGTTGTAAGGGGCCAAAGGGGATGGAGAACAGAGAAACAGGAGAATGGTATTGGGGGTGGGGGGATGAAGAGAGGAAGGGAGAGCTAAAGAATATGTAGCAGGAGCATAATGGGAGGAGGAGAAGTGGGAGAGATAGAGAGGGGCTGATAGGAGAGAGGTGATGGGGTGTGAGAGGGAAGGTTGCAGAGAGAATGCAGGCTGAGAGAAATGCTGATAATAGGGTGGTAGGGCTGAATCTCAAAAGGAGGGGAGGAAGGTAGGGGTGAGTAAAGGTAATTTGTGTAGAGTAAGCAGGAGCGGGAGATGTGACAACCTATAACAGTGGGCAGGACAAAACACAAGGAGGATAACATCTTGAAAATACTTGTTTTATAACCTTTATCACTCACACTTGGACAGAGCAAGAGCAAAGGGTTGGGGAGGTGTATTTCCTGGTACAAGTGCAATGGGGAGTAGAGACTAGGGGAAGATAGCCTTATGAGGTAGCCAGGATACCAGCTTGATAGGAATCCTAAGTTAGCACATGCTTTGGGCAGGTGGAGAGGGGATGGGGTTGGAAGCACAAAATGGAACTGATTGACAGGAGGTGGGAAGTACTAACAACTCAGAAAGATGGGGAGAGAAAGTGATCATGGATTTGGTGTTTGATAAATCTGGACACCAAGGGGATGTGGACAAACAAGAAATCTCTTAAGACTGACCATTCTGCTAAACAGGTGTGCACTGCGGTGTCTCTAGGTCTCTGGCAGGATAGCAATCCCATAATGATGGCTAATTTCAGTCACTCCCTGATTGAAGTCTTTAATGATGTCCTCCCTCACCTCCCTGTTGAGCAACAGTTGGCAGTGAAGCTTATTAGAGATGAGGTTCAGTTTCTGGCTAAACACCAGCTCCAGACAGCCATGGACAGGAATGATTCTTACATAGAAACATAGAATGTGACAGCAGATAAGGGCCACTGGGTCCACGTAGTCTACCCATATTTTTTTAACCTTTATTTTTTGCTGCAGACCTTTACTTGATCTGTGGAACCATCTCTTCCCCTCCTTTCCTTTCCTCTATGATTCCCTTGTGCCTGTCCCAGACATTTTTAAACCCCACTACTGTTTTGGCCCCACAACCTCCACTGGAAGGCTGTTCAAGGCATCCACCACCCTTTCTGTGAAGAAGTACTTCCTCAGATCCCTCCTGAATTTGCCTCCTTCCAGCTTCATAGCATGCAGGTTTTTCACCACCTTTTTCTCTGAAAAATAACCCCCTCCTGTACCTTATTAACCCCAATGAGATATTTAAAAGTCTCTGTCATATCCCTCCTCTTCCTTCTCTCCTCCAGGGTGTACATATTTAGCTCCTTTAGCCTCTTCTCATAAGGCTTTTTATGCAGACCCTGCACCACTTTGGTAACCCTCCTCTGGATTGCATACACTCTATGTCCTTCCTGAGATGTGACCTCCAGAACTGGACACAGTACTCAAGGTGAGGTCTTACCAGCAATCTGTATAGGAACAGCACCACCTCCCTTTTCCTGCTGGCGATGCCTCTTCCTATGCACCCCAGCATCCCACTAACCCCACAAACTGCCTTGCCACACTGCCTGGCCACCTCTAGGTCATCTAAAATGATTACTCCTAGGTCTCTTTCCTGCTTGGTCTTTGTCAGGATCACTCCACCCATTTTGTACTCCGCTGCTAGGTCTCTATGGCCCAAGTGCATTGTTTAGCACTTTTTTTGTAGTAAAACCCATTTGCCATGCCCTTGACCATGCCTCCAGTCTTTTCAGATCCCTACCCGTCCTGTACACACACACACACACACACACACACACACACACGGAGTGTCCACTCTGTTACAGATCTTGGTGTCATCCACAAGGAGGCAGATCTTTCCCTCCAGTTCCTCAGCTATGTCACTTATAAAGACAATGAAAAGGATTGATACCTGAGGTACCCTACTGGTCACCCTCCCTTCCTCGGAGCAAAATCAGTTTAGCACTACCTTCTGTGTCCTGTCCCCTAACCAGTTTTTTACACAGGTTACCATCTTAATTGTTAGCATGGCTCAGTTGGTAGCACATCCACCTCTGGACCAGAAGGTCGTGGGTTCTTGTCCCACACCAGGATTGGACTTGCACCTAAAAATTGCTGGCATCTGAGTGCAGTATTGGGGGGTGCTGTACTGCTGGGGTGTGCTGTCCTTTGGATGAGATGTTAAACCGAGGTCCCTTCTTCCCATCCTGGTGTTTTCCTGGTGGGTGTCCAGGTGGAAGTAAAAGAACCCAGGGCACTCTTCACAAAGAGCAGGGAACATTCCTTGTGTCCTGGCCAACATTCCACCTCCACAAACCGGTTCATGCAATCATCCAGGCTGTGTGTGGGTAATGATGTGCGATATGGCCACCACCACACATTCAGTCACTTCACTACCAGTCTAGCATTGCTTGTAAAGCACTTTGGGATGCTGTGTATGAAAAGCGCTATATAAATGCTAATTCTTTTTCTTCTTCTTCTTCTTCCTCTTCTAATACTCACCCCAAGTTCCCCAACCTGTTTACCAGTCTCCTATGAGGAATGGTGTTGAAAGCCTTGCTGAAGTCCAGGTGTCCATCACCCCTCTCTGATCCAACTCCTTGGCCACTCGGTCAAAGAAATCTATCAGATTATTGTATTATGAAGAGGAGGGGGGGGGGACCTCTGGAACCACCACGGTTCTCCAGAGCAGGAAGTTGGCTCTCCTCCCAGGCCTTTTGAGGATTACACATCCCACTATTCCTTTGTAAGGTAAATGGTAAATACCCTCAACATCCCCTCCCGTGAGGCTGAGGAGGATGAAGATGAGGCTGAATTCATTGACATGATGGGTCTGGTCCCCACAAGGACATGGCTGCTTCCCATCCATAAATCCCTTGAGAAAGCCACTGCCAAAATCATGTCAGTACCTACCTCAGCTGCTGACATTGACAACAAAATCAGAATATATATGCTGCACCACTATAGTTAGGGTTGAGGAGGCTGTTTAATGTTAAACCCCTAACTTTGCACCTGAATAGCTTTCTCCCCACTCCACAGAACTGCATCAAATGTTGCATGCACAGTCGGGGGGGGGGGGCACAGTCTCTTGATTTATCTGATTCTAAACAAATCTGTTGCTTAACATATTCCCAGGGGTCTCTCAGATGTCTAGCATCCTTACAAAAATTCTGAGTCTCATGGCAGTCACAAAAGCAACAATAAATGTCTCCATGTTATGTAACCTGTCTTTCTTAGCCAGACTGGGTTTCAGAAAACAATTAACCTTCCATTAAAAGTCTCTGTCCTACTATCAGCTCCCACTGACAGAAGTATCTAGGTTGCAATCCTTCCATACCTCTATTCCTTGGTTTTGGGGTGCAAATTAACTTTGTCCCAACTGAGGGTGCTAAGATGTTGGGTATTTGAGCCAATTATTACACTAGAAATGAGGAATTACACACCACAAAGCAAGGTTTATTGAACACACATACTGCATTAGCACTGTCAGCTCAGCCTTCAAGATACCAGTAATGCTCAGTTAGCTTCCCTTGGGAGGACAAACCAGACAGGCATGGAGGCCTCAGCACTTCATTTCAGGGTTCATAGTTCCTCACTCTCTGCCTCTCACAGTCTATCCTACATACGCTATCCACTAGCTGTTATCTTTACAGAACTCTGTATATGTTCATACAAGGTAATCTTTCTCTAGGTACATTACTGTATTTTTCTGGTCTGAGACTACACATCTCATATAGTCCTCGCTAGCTCTAATTTGCGTATTTTCAGCAATTTATCATAGTAACAAGCAGTACACAGTGTACTAGCTACCAACTCTATTTTTTCAGCAGCAAGGACTTTGCAAGAAAGCCTTAGAACAGAAAATATTCTCATTAACCCTTTTGCCTTTTCCTGCCTGCACCTTGCAATTTTTACATTATGCCAGTCAGCCTGACATCAGTGGTGGGAAAGTTAATGGAATCACTGTTGAAGGAAAGGATTGTGGAATATCTTGAATCCAGTCAGTTACAAGACCCGAGACGGTGTGAATTCCGCGGGGTGGGGGTGGGCGTCATGTCAAATGAATCAGATAGATTTATTTGACCAAGTGACCGAGAAATTAGATCAGGGTAGAGTGGTGAGTGTGGCCTACATAGATTTCAGTGAGGCATTCAAAACCATTCCATATAGGAGACTGGTAAGCAAGCTGGGTAGCTTAGGAGTGGGTCCAAAAGTGTAAAACTGAGTAAAACATTAGGGGATATGCAACAAAGGGTGGTTCTAAAGGGTTGAGGAAGGGAGGGTGGCCAGGAGGGTGCCTCAGGGATCAGTGCTGGGACTGGCCCTATTTCATGTGTTTATAAGCAATATTGCAGAGGAGCTAGAAGGGAAGGTCTGCCTCTTTGCAAGTGACACCAGAATCTTCAATCGGGTGGACACTCAGGGGAGGTGGAAAGGATGAGCAGAAACCTGAGAAAACTTGAGGAGAGGTCAAGGGTATGGGAGCTGGGTTTCAATGTGAAAAAATGCAAAATAATGCATTTAGGGCACAGCAACCCTGAGGTAGAGTGCAGTAGGAATGTAATAAAAGATCATGAATGCAACATAGACATCACCTAACCTGGCTGCAGAACCTCCTCCTTGGCCTTTCCATTGTCTCTAGGAGCTGGCCAGGCCTGTTTCTCAGTCCTATATACTGGTTAGTTCAAGGGGAGGAGTCTGCTACCATGAACAATTGTACAATAATAGAGAAGAAGCATATTAATGTGATTAAATGCAATAGAGTACAGAATTATAATGTAATAAAATCTGTCCTGTGTTTAATATGTGAAAATAATGGTTAGTTTTTAAATTAAAGATTTTGGAAACAAGTGGGCAGGGTTTCAGGTAACCACCTGACCTCCGTCAATATAAAAGGAACAAATCAAATCAAATCATAATTTATTTGTAGTGCGCTATTCAAAATATCAAAGCGCAGATACATCACAAAATAACATCCATCACAATAAATACAGATATAAAACCAATTAAAAGGCAACAGGATAATTTATTCAAAGGCTAATTCAATAAATAGCTCTTCGAAGAGGCCTTGAATAGCTCTGTGGACAGGCACTCTCTAATCTGATGAGGTAGAGAATTTCACAGGGTTGGGGCCATGAAAGAAAAGGCTCTGGCCCCAGATGACTGAAGACGAACCCTGGGATTCTGTAGCAATCCATCATCGGCGGAACAGAGTGGGCAGAGAGGGTGGTAGGGTCGAAGGAGATCTTGCATGTAGCCCGGTCCCAGTCCGTGTAGGGTCTTATAGGTCAACAACGTTACCTTGAAGGTGATCCTCCATCGCACTGGCAGCCAGTGCAGTTTGCGCAGCACAGGTGTGATATGGCAAGTTCTTGGTAACCCAGTCAACCTGGCTGCAGTGTTCTGCACCAACTGCAGGTGACGGAGATCCACTCGCGGCAACCCTAGATATAGAGCATTACAGTAATCAAGACGAGAACAAACAAAGGCGTGAACCAACACAAGAAGGTCATCGTGTGGAACAAGGTGTTTTATCTGGGCAATATTCCTCAGATGGTAAAAGGAAGACTTGACAGTGGCTGACACCTGCATCTTCAACGTCAGCTTGCTGTCAAGTATTACGCCCAGATTCCACACCTGTTCAGAAGGTCTCAACTGGTTACCCCCTAGCACAAGGCCAGAGGAAAACCCAGGAGTCAACTTCTCTGTACAGTGACCCGGGTCCACTACCAACACCTCAGTCTTGTCTGGATTCAGCCTTAACCATTTAGCACTCATTCAGTCCTGTATCTCAGTGAGGCAGTTGTTAAAGACCGATAAAGCATCATTCTGTTCAGGTACAAAGGACATATAGAGCTGCATATCATCTGCATAGCAGTGAAAACTCAGCCCATAGCCCAGAACCCTGTGGCACCCCACAGGGTGGAGCAAAGGGAGCAGAGGAGAAATTTCTGATACTACCCTCTGAGTTCTGCCTGTGAAGAAAGAATGGAACCATCTGAGGACTGTTCCTGACAGCCCACAGAGCAGCCACAGGTGCTCTAGCAACATCCCATGATCCACGGTGTCAAATGCTGCAGAGAGATCAAGGAGAACCAAGATCAAATGGCTCCTCCGATCTCTCGCTATTAGGATATCATTTAGTACTCAAACCAATGCGGTCTCGGAACTATGCCTCTTCCTGAAACTGGACTGGAGAGGATCACAGACCTCATGGGTGGTAAGAAAATCACTGAGCTGCAGCGTGACTACTTTCTCAATAACCTTGCCCAAAAAGGGCAGGTTAGAGATCAGTCTGTAGTTAGCGAGACAGTCTGGGTCAAGGGAAGGTTTCTTCAAAAGGGGTGTCACGATAGCCTCTTTTAGAGACTCTGGAAACACCCCTTGGTCCAAAGAGCACCAGACTATCTCAGCAAGGACTGGTCCGATTGCATTCACGCACCCCACAAGGAGGCGCGTAGGACCAGGATCCAAACTACAGCAAGTCGGTCACAAGCCCTGGACTATCTTCATGATATCCGTGATCGCTGGCTGGTCAAAATCTGTCCAGACAGACCAAGGGCCTGTAACTTTACATCGATCACTGCCATGCTCATTAGAATGCATACGGCAGATCTCTGACCTGATCGATGACACCTTATCATCAAAGAATTGAGCAAACTCATCACACTTTATTTGTGAAAAATCTCTCCGACCTCGCAGACAGGCTGATTGCACAGTCTATCCACGGTCTGGAAGAGCTGAGTTGGTCAATTTCTTGATGCAGCTATCTCCCTGGACAGGAACTCTGCCTTCTTATGGGAGATTTCTGATTGATAGTCCATATAATGGTCCATCAATCTAAGTCTGTCACCTTACAGGCTGGATTTCTGTCAGTGGCATTCCAATATTTGCCCCACTCTCCTCAACTCCCTCAATGTCCCATCAAACCAGTGGGACAGAGGGCGGACGGAGAGGGGGCGAACACATACAGGAGCTATGGAATCCAGAGCCCTCAGCACCATATTATTATAGTGCACTACTAAGATGTCTGAACTCGATAGGTCCAGCACTGCCATCAGACCCTCAGGTGTAACTCCCCTCAAAGTGCGGTACTGGACCATCTCCAAAGGGGTTGGTCTCATGGGGGGGCTGTGAAATTGAACCTTATAGAGTGATGGTCAGACCACCCAACTGGTTCCACCACCAGTTCCGTGATCTCCATCCCCAGGGTGAACACCAGATCCAGAGAGTGACCCTGAATATGGATAGCAGCGGTAACAACCTATGTAAAGCCCAATGAAATCATCAGTTGGAGGAAGTTTTGACCAAAATGCGAGAGTTCATCGTTGCCCATTTTCATTACCTTAGCAGATAGTGAGTGGAGAGTTTGATAGTATTTTTTATTTATTTTTTTTTTTATTTTACTGAAATTCGGAATTACAAACCTTTGAGTCAAAGACTCTTTTGCAAAGGCTCCACGTCAGTTACAAAGGGTGGAGGGGGGAAACACGAGTTGGGGGGAAGACAGATGGAACAGGCCAGGCAAGATTATATACAGGCACAAATTATTTACAGTTTTATGTACAAATCACATTTTAGTAACATTAGCTCTCCGGTGGTTACAGATGGTGGAGAGACATATGACAGAAAGGCAATGGAAGGCAACTTTCAAGGCATAATAAACAAGTGGCATTACTGAGTTAATTGTCGGTATCATGGCAGAGGGACTTTTTTTTTTTTCTTTCTCTCGTTTGGGCAGGTAGGAGACATACCTGCGACCCCTGGGTTGAGCATGGGGGGGTTAGAAAGGTCAGAAGGGCCCCTGTGTGGGTGTGTGGGGAAGGGGAGCAGAGACAGGTAGGCCAACGTAGCATGCACATTTTGAGCTATCCATTAGGAAGGTTTTTAGGCCTGCTTTGAAGAGATGGATGCTGCGGGATTGGGAGAGGGAGGGCGGAAGAGTGTTTAGCCAAATGGGGGCGCAGTGGCGGAGGATCTCTGCGCAAGGGGCGTTCGACATGGGGAACCACGAAGGATGTGGAAGCCGTGAGTCTGGTAATTCACCTGAGAGGGCGGTTTGATGATGTGGTGAAGGCGGTTGGCGCTAGCAGAGGTGGATCTTTTGCTAGAATGCAGGTGTGGTACTTGAGCCTTTGGTCGAAATTAAGCCAGCCAGTCAGTCGGTATAGGTCAGGTGTGGGTGAGTCTGTCACTGCCCGAGACAAGGCGACATGCTTTATTTAGAGCAGTGGTGATGCAGCTTAGGGTGGAGTTATCAGCAGTGCCGTAGATTACAATCCCGTGTCGATTAGGGAGAGGATGGAGGATGTGACAGCTATCTGCATGGCATGGCGGGCAGGCTGTTTTGATTCTGTAGAGGTACCCACTCTTGAGTTGATTGCTGCCGAGAGGCGTACATGTCTGTGGTAGGAGAGGAGGTGTCCAGGGTGACCCCAGGTATTTGAAGTGATTGACGCGCTCCAGCAGGGAACCATCCGCATTGGAGATGTGAAGAGCCATCTGGCTGTCGGGCTTTGGCGGTGAGCAAAGGTCATGGCCTTGGTTTTGGAATAGTTAATGATCAGTCGGTGGTCATGCAACCAGTTTCCAGCTCCGGAAGTATTCCTGGAGGGTGTGCTGGAATACGTCTGATTGGGGGTGTTTCCAGTAGAAACCGCGTCATCGGCATAGAGTAAGAGATGACCACTGCAGGCTTTGGGGAGAGAATTAAGGAAGAGAGTGAAGAGCAGTGGGCCTAGGATTGACCCCTCGCGGAACACCGGGCGAACGGGCTTGGGAGTGGAGATGGTGGGTTTATTCTTACTTGCTGAAGTTCTGTGAGGTAGTCCTTAGCAGGCAGCGGCCTCGGAGACTACATTTAGTTGCGGCAGGACTTGAAGGAGTAATTCGTGGCTGACCGTGTCAAGGCCTTAGTTAAGTCTATAAAGATAGCCCCTGCTAGTGACCCTTGGTCGAGCTCATGGATGAATGTTGTGAGCTCGGTGAGAGCCGTGATGGTGCTGTGGCCAGCTCTGAACCGCGCTGTTCCTTGCTGAGCAGGTTGTGTTTGTTAGATGCTCAGTAAGTTGGTCAGAGACTATTTTTCCAGGGCTTTGGAGAGGAGGGAGTATAGAGATTGGTCTATAATTCCGGGAAGGGTGGGATCCCACTCTTTAAGATAGGGTGATCCGGCTTTTTCAGGTAGTGGGGAATTGGCCGAGGCGCAGCGAGAGGTTTAGGATATGTGTGAGATGGGTTATGGTGATATCAAGGGTAAGCCTTATGAGTTTTAGGTCCAGGGAGTCGTTGCTGAAGCGAGTGTTAGCGATTGCTTTGGAGATATAACGCTTGGCTAAGGAGCAGGGGATGGTACGGAACCGGAAAGGAGGAGGGAGGGCTGTTCTCGCCAAAAGTGGAGTAGAGGGAGGTTTGGGGGGGTGGAAGAAGTTAGGCGGGAGGATATGTGAGAGGTCTGAGAAAGTTTCATTGAGGGCTTCAGTGATTTTAGCAGGATCTTGGGTAACGTCCCGTTCAGACTTAGTTGGGTAGGGTGGGGAGCGTGATTTGCCGCTAATTTCATGTATGTTTCTCCAGAACTTTCTCCCATCTCCCAGGAGGAGGAGAGGGTGTGCTGATAGTAATCGGCCTTGGCCTGCCGTGTGGCCCAGGTGCATTTATTTCGAGCCTCCTGTAGAGTTGTCTGTCCTGGGAGCGTTGGGGTCTATGGCCCTGTGCCAGAGGTTGTCCCTGTGTTGCATGAGTTTTAGGAGGGAGGGTGTTATCCATGGTGTAGACCTGGTTTTCACGACCTGCCTAGTGAGGGGAGCATATATATATCGCAGGCTTTGTTAAAGGTAGCTATAAAGTGGGCAAGAGCGGCATCAACTGATTGTGCGTTATATAAGGGAAGCCAGTAACTATTGGCTAGGTATTCTTTGAGGTTATTTATGCCTCCTTTTTTGATTTTTCGGTGCAATGTGGTTTTGGGTGGTGCAGTGGGCGGTTGCCCGACCACAGCAGATAACAGGAGTGGTCACTGATAGAGTCAGGGAGCACTGAAGCCTGGGTAATATTTTTTGGCCTGTTGGTAAAGATGAGATCTAGTAGTGAGGATGTCCCGGTTCTTGTGTCGCGCCTCGTTGGGGATGTGATAATTTGGGAGAGACCGATAGCCTGGGCAGCATCACTGAAGACGGAGGAGGATGGGGATGCCCAGTCGATGTTGAAGTCACCCATTAATATGGTTTCATTAGTATTTGGGAGGTGTGAGACAGTGTGGAGGATGGATTCAAATGCGGGTTTCTGGTTTCTCGGGGGGATATAGGCTGAGATGATGATGATTGTTTTAGAGCCCAATCTAATTTTGACTGCAAGAGTCTGGGCCTCATGTTTGGGGAGGGTGTCAGCGATGGTGGCGCAGGCGTTGATTTAATGTATATGCGCAGCCTCCACCTCGCTTACTGGATCTATCCGCCCTAAGGAGGTTATAGTTGTAGGAAACAGCATCATTGGGGATTTTATTTGATAGCCAGGTTTCAGAGAGGGTTAGGATGTCTGGGGCATGTTGGGCAATCCAACCCTGCAGTAGGGTGTGTTTCTTGGGAAGGCTAAGATATTAAGTGATGCCAGCAGTAGTCTTCCTGTGGTTTGTTTGGGGAGGTTTTTGTTGAGGGGGACCAGGGTTGGGGTGAATGTTTCCAGAAAGGAGGAGTAGAAGGAATGGTGCAGCAGGGACAGCCTGGAGAGTTTAGAGACTCATGCTGTGAGCGCAATGGAGAATGTTTTGTTTTTGTTTGTGGGTGGGCACTGGTAAGCTAGAGATGTCGCGGGAAGAAGGGAGGGGCGATGGGAGATAGCAATAAGTCATTGTAGCTGGGAGGGGCTGGGTTATAAGTTGAGGAAAAACTGTGGTACAGTGTTTGCCCAGTTGAAGTGAGGTGTGAGCAAGGGTATAGGCAAAGAAAGGTGAGTTAGTACTAGTGGGCATTGGCTTTCCAGTAGGATGGTTGGGCGGTAATTGTCAGAAAGCTAAGGGAACAGGGTTGGTGGTGGAGTCATGGGGCGGAGGAGCCACTGGGGGAGTGATGAGCAAGGAGAGTGAGCCTGCTGGCTATTAGCATTGTAAATAGGGTGAGATACATAGTGGGTCTGCCAAGCGAGACAGCGGCCTCTAGGGCTGGATTTCTATAACCTGCAGCTGGAGAAGTGGGCTGATAGGTTTATTTTACCTGTCACCTGACCTACTATAGGGTATATATTCAAGAGCCGAGCAAGGGTGGTGGTGGGGGCGGTGGGGAGCCGAGCATAGCGTTGGCCGAGGCTTCAACTGCTTGAACTCTGGTTTTCCAGTTCCTGCAGCAGAGTTTGCATTCAGAAATCCGCTTGGATTTGGCCGAGGAGACGGCGGGGCTGTGACCAGGCAGCCGTTGGAAAGGCGCCAAAATACAGGTGGGCTATTGAATTACCTGGGTCGGCTGGGCTTTTGGCAGGAAGGGCTCGAGACTGGCCTCGCGACCTCCTTTCTCCACGGGGAGGGGTGGTGTTCTGGGAGAGAAGAGGAGAACAAATCGTTTTAAGTAGGCAGAAAGGGAGGCGATTAGTCTGAGATTGGCTGGTGCAGCTGTAGTGGAGCTGGATAATGCTGCAGGGATCAGGGGTCTCAGGCGCCTGGCCTCGAGAACTCAGAGGCTCTGCAGGCAAGTACCTGCCCAGTTTCCCTGCGAGTCCCTAGTGACTTAACTGCCCAGGTCCCGTATGGTATAGCAACAATCTGTCCCCTGCAGCCCGTGTTGCGTTGCCCTGAGTCACTCAATTACAACTGGGTCCTGCTGCAGTCCCACACAATCCCTCTGCCTTACTTGCAGTGTTGCACCTTACTTTAAATTAATTCAAGTCCGTGAGAAAACAAAATTAACAGCTTTTTCCTCTACATTATTTGGCAAGCACTGAGACAGAAATATGCAGCTTTTACTATCTGTTGGTAGCAGGCAGGCTTATCAGAAGCTGCTGAACTCTGGTTTTCCAGTTCCCTGCAGCAGAAGTTGTCCAGAAATCAAAGCTTTGGATTTGGCCGAGGCAATGGCAGGGCTGTGACCAGGCAGCCGTTGGAAAAGGCGCAAAATACAGGTGGGCTATTGAATTACCTGGGTCGGCTGAGGCTTCTTGGCAGGGAGGGCTTGAGACTGGCCTCGCGACCTCCTTTCTCCCGCGGGGAGGGTGGTGTTCTGGGTCGGCTGGGCTTCTTGGCAGGGAGGGCTTCGAGACTGGCCCTCGCGACCTCCTTTCTCCACGGGGAGGGGTGGTGTTCTGGGTCGGCTGGGCTTCTTGGCAGGGAGGGCTTGAGACTGGCCTCGCGACCTCCTTTCTCCACAGGGAGGGGTGGTGTTCTGGGTGGCTGGGCTTCTTGGCAGGAGGGCTTTGAGACTGGCCCTCATGACCTCCTTTCTCCAGGGAGGGGTGGTGTTCTGGGTTGGCTGGGCTTCTGGCAGGGAGGCCTGAGACTGGCCCTCGCGACCTCCTTTCTCCACGGGGAGGGGTGGTGTTCTGGAGTCGGCTGGGCTTCTTGGCAGGGAGGGCTTCGAGACTGGCCCTCGCGACCTCCTTTCTCCACGGGGAAGGGGGGTGGTGTTCTGGGTCGGCTGGGCTTCTTGGCAGGGAGGGCTTCGAGACTGGCCCTCGCGACCTCCTTTCTCCACGGGGGAGGGGGGTGGTGTTCTGGGTCGGCTGGGCTTCTTGGCAGGGAGGGCTTCGAGACTGGCCCTCGCGACCTCCTTTCTCCACGGGGAAGGGGGGTGGTGTATACTGACCTGCTGTTATGCTCTAGCTATTTCTAGAGAATGTGTATTAATATTTGTTTTCTTCTGCTTCTGTTTATTTTTGTCGTATTCAGTTTGCCTTTTTTTTATTTGCTTTGCTTTACATCCATCCATGACCACTTCCCTCCGACACTCCTGTATAGAACACAGGTAAAACCCCACGTAGAGTACTGTGTCCAGTTCTGGAGACTACATCTCTGGAAGGATATAGATGGAGTGTAGGCAGTCCAAAGGAGGGCAAATAAAATGGTGCAGAGCCTGCACAAAAAGCCACATGAGGACAGACTAAAGAACCGCAATATTACACCTTGGAAGAAGGGAGAATATGATAAAGACCTTTAAATATCTCATGGGGGGAAATAAGGTACAAGAGGGAAGTAATTTTCAGAATAAAGGCACTCAAGAACAAGGGGACATATTATGAAGCTGGAGGGGGTTAGATTCAGAAGAGATGTGAGGATGTACTTCATCACAGAAAGAGTGATGGATTCCTGGAACATCCTTACAGTGGAGGTGGTGGGGGTGAAAACAGTGGTGGGGTTCAAGAATGCATGGAATAGGCATAAGGGAATCTTAGTGGAAAGGAAGGAGGAAGGAGAAAGAGCTGGAGATCAAGTAGGGTCTGCAGTGACACTGTTGGTAGGGAAAAATGGGCAGACTGGACGGGCCAATCAGTACTTATCTGTCAAATTCTGTTTCTATGGCACACAAACCAAAGCTACAGATTTCTCTTTTGAGGGAAATTCCCTATTTGGTGATAAGACAGAAGCATAGATGAAAAAAGTGGATGAGTACAAAACTACCTACAGGAACAATACTGCTAAAGAAAAGGCCTCCATTTTCTGTAGGCCTTATGGAAGGGGAGGCAGAGGTATGGGTTCCTACCCAAGGTCCTATGCCCCCTATGACAATCCTCTCTAGAGAGGTTACTATAGGGGAAGGGGTAGAAGGTGCAACACCAGCCCCTAAGCCACAGCAGAAGCAATACCTCTGCCAAGTCAGCCCCGGTCCTCCAACCATCGCCAGTGGGGGTGGGGAGGGAGGTTGGCCCACTACTTCCAGGAATGGACAAAAATCACCACAGACAAGTGGGTCATGGAAGCAGTGAGCCAAGGTTTATCCTTGCAGTTCAAAAAATTCCCCAAAGTGCAAAAACCAAAACTGTTCCCACCTCACAGCTCAACAAATAAAATCCTGTTGGAGCTGGAGGTAAAGAAACTACCGCAAACAAAAGCAGTGGAGAAGGTCCCTGCCACACAATGGGGCAGGGGTCTCTTCTCAAGGTATTTCCTTGCCCACAAGAAAAATGTGGAGTGGTGACCTATTTTAGACCTCAGATATCTCAACAAACACATAAAATAGGAAAGATTCAAAATGGATACATGGGTAACATGGGGTTCATTGATACTACCTCTGGCTGTGGTCCTTGGATCTGAAAGATGCCTACTTCCACATCCCAGCCTGAACCACACAGAGAAGGTACCTCAGGTTCAGGCTAAAAAAATGGCAATACTAGTTTGCAGCCCTTCTCTTCAGCCTCACCTCAGCACCAAGGGTTTTCACGAAGTGCCTAGCTGTGGTGACTGCCTACCTAAGAAGTCAAGGTGTGGTAGTTTTTCTGTACTTGGATGACTGCTTAGTCTCAGGAAAAACAAAGCAGGATGTAGGGTGCTCTATACAATGAGTAAAGCACCTGAGAAAACCTGGGATTTCTGATAAACCTACAGAAGTCACAGCCAGACTCAGCTCAAGCATTGGACTTCATAGGCACAGAGCTGGATATGGATACCCCGCAGGGAAGGCTTTCCTTCCACAGGCAATGGTATCAAACTTGATTTCCACCACAAAAGTCTTCAGAGTTGGCCAGCCAAGGTCTGCAACTTATTTTCTGCAGCTGCTGGGACACATGGCTTCCTCCACTGTAGTGGTACCAGGGGTCAGGCTCTAGATGATGGACATTTAGTACTACTTAAGGGAACACTGGTCCAAAAGTTGGGATCCTCTGTCAAAACTAGTGCTAGTTACAAAAGCTTTGCTAAGGGCACTAGAGTGGTGGAAGGAAGAGGACAACCTCAGAGATGTTATTCCCTTCCTCCAGCAATCCCCTATAAGTAGCCTCACAACAGATGTCTTAGTCCTACAGCAGAGTGCCTACATAGAGGATCTCATTATGAGTGACACCTGAGAGCACGCAGGAGACTCGGGAACATATTAATCTCCTGGAGCTCAGGGCAGTGTTTCTAGCAATGCAAGCTTTTTCCTCCCAGATCCAGGGTCAGACTGTCCAGATCAGAACAGACAACATCGCAATGTATTAAAACAAGAAGGGAGGAATAAGATCCTGAAGGCTATGCACAGAAACCATGAAGGTCTGGAACTTAGCCTATTCCCTAGGTGTAGCACTATTCACAGTACACCTGCCTGGGAAAGACAATGTCCTGGCAGACTTTCTAAGCAGAATCATCCAGGGAAACCACAAGTGGATTCTGAACCAGCAGATGCTGGTATTAGTGTCCAAATGATGGGGTACGCTAGAAATATACCTGTTTGCATCCTGGGAGAACAACCAGCTCCCACATTTTTGTTGCAGGCCCCCAGCAAGGTGACCATTCTTAGAGGATACCCTAGCTCTGGACTGGACAGGGAAGTTCCAGTATGCTTTCTCTCCATTTCCACTCCTGCAGAGGGTGCTCATAAAGCTTAGGACAGAGCCAGCAACAATGTTTCTGATAGCACCAGTATGGGCCAGGCAAACCTGGTACTCAATGCTTCTGGCCCTTTCCAGCAAGTCTTCAGTCAACCTACCACTGGGGGATAACCTGCTGACCCTGTCTCAGGGCAGGCTAATTTTCCCATGTCTCAGAACCCTATGCCTGACGGCATTGTTCTTGAAGCGCTATAAAGAGTGTATACAAAATCACACATGCCCACATAATGCAAAGCATCATGGGCTGCATATGCAAATCACCACAGAATGTTATGCTGGTCCAACTTTAAGCAGAATTGCATGGTGCTGAAAGGCCTCTCACACAGTTTGCAAAGGGTGCTAACAGAAAACATAGACACGTGTTTCATCCTACCAGGACTCATCAGTATGCCTCATCTGTTTGACACCCCAGTGGAATGAACCAGCTACCCTAAGACAGTGTGCCTTGGATATGTTGTGGTGAACCTATTAAAATAAAAAACTATTTAAAAGACAAAGAACCTCTGTGTGCAAACACTGAGGCAAGGGTTACCCAAAAGGGCATTTGGCTGGGAAGCCAAGTTTCAAGAAAATGCAAAATCACACATGCCCACACAATGCAAAGCATCATGGGCTGCATATGCAAATCACCACAGAATGTTATGCTGGTCCAACTTTAAGCAGAATTGCATGTTGCCGAAAGGCCTCTCACACAGTTTGCAAAGGGTGCTAACAGAAGACATAGACACGTGTTTCGTCCTACCAGGACTCATCAGTATGCCTCATCTGTTTGACACCCCAGTGGAATGAACCAGCTACCCTAAGACAGTGTGTCTTGGATATGTTGTGGTGAACCTATTAAAATAAAAAACTATTTAAAAGACAAAGAACCTCTGTGCGCAAACACTGAGGCAAGGGTTACCCCAAAGGGCATTTGGCTGGGAAGCCAAGTTTCAAGAAAATACAAAATCACACATGCCCACACAATGCAAAGCATCATGGGCTGCATATGCAAATCACCACAGAATGTTATGCTGGTCCAACTTTAAGCAGAATTGCATGGTGCCGAAAGGCCTCTCACACAGTTTGCAAAGGGTGCTAACAGAAGACATAGACACGTGTTTCGTCCTACCAGGACTAATCAGTATGCCTCATCTGTTTAACACCCCAGTGGAATGAACCAGCTACCTAAGACAGTGTGTCTTGGATATGCTGTGGTGAACCTATTAAAATAAAAAACTATTTAAAAGACAAAGAACCTCTGTGCACAAACACTGAGGCAAGGGTTACCTCAAAGGGCATTTGGCTGGGAAGCCAAGTTTCAAGAAAATACAAAATCACACATGCCCATACAATGCAAAGCATCATGGGCTGTATATGCAAATCACCACAGAATGTTATGCTGGTCCAACTTTAAGCAGAATTGCATGGTGCTGAAAGGCCTCTCACACAGTTTGCAAAGGGTGCTAACAGAAGACATAGACACGTGTTTCATCCTACCAGGACTCATCAGTATGCCTCATCTGTTTGACACCCCAGTGGAATGAACCAGCTACCCTAAGACAGTGTGTCTTGGATATGTTGTGGTGAACCTATTAAAATAAAAAACTATTTAAAAGACAAAGAACCTCTGTGCGCAATAAAGAGTGTATGTTTTCTAGCTTGATGAGTGTGTTGAAGGGTTCTAGAAAACCAACACCAAGAAAAGCATATGTTTCAGAATGGAAGAAATGTGTGCTTCCAGACAGATAATCCCTATGTGGGCAGGCCTGTCTATAGTCTTGGATTACCTTATGCACCTGCAGTCCCTAGGCTTCATTGCCCTCCACCCTGGTGGTGCTTTTGGTAGCATTTTCAGTTTACACATAAGCTGGTAAAGGAAAGTCTCTGTCTTTACAATCGATTTTCAAAAGGGCCTCAATCATTTGTACCCACATGTGAGGGATCCTGTCCCTCGCTGGGGCCTGGCTATGTCAATGGCTCAGCTGATGGAAGTTCCATTTGAGCCTATGGCTACTGTTGACCTTAAATATATCACCTGGAAAACAATATCCCTAGTGGTTATAACATCCGCTATGTGGATGAATGAGCTTCAAACCCTCTGCACAGATCCATACTGCATTAATCTTTCATAGCGGTAAAGTACAGTAGTTTTCAGGACCAATAGGAAATTCTTCTCCGAGTTGGTGTGAGAATTCTGCTGAGCCAGTCAATTGTCCTTACTGTGTTTTTAAGGCTCTGTACACACTAGAGAACTTAAAACGGTTTCACTGCTTTAAACCGTTTTAAGCTCCTGGAACACGGTTTGCGTCTACACTATAACACGGTTAAAACTGTGTTACAACCATATTCTAAAACTGTGCTAAAACCCTGCTAGAGAGGTAGTCTTTAGCAGGGTTTTAGATAAACACAGTTGCCTTAATCCATGTTATCAGCAGTGTGTATGCAAACCATGCTGTAACATGAGTTAAGGCAACCCGTCCTCCGAGAAAAAGCCATTTTTTTAAACAGTGCAGTGGTAAAAAAATACCTTGCTGAGAAGTTCTCGTTCCTGTGGTGTACTTTTTTTCCATGATCAGTTTCGGTGCCCAATCACAGGTATCCCATCATGCACCATGGCACCAACCAGCACTCATAATGCTTTAAGTTAGTGCCGCGGCCATGCCTGGGATCCCGCTCCAGCAAGCACAGTTGTTGAAATAAATGTGGATGCTCTGACAACCATGCTAGGAACCGGTTTATAAAACTTTTATAATAACATTTTAAAATCAGCCCCTATTGTGTACAGGGCCTTATTGAGCAGTCCCATACAGGTTAACAAAAAGTCCACTGCCTGGATATAAAAAGGGCACTGAGTCACTACTTGGACCACATAAAAGATGTCTGGTGCAACAGCACTCAGGTTTTTATTGCCAAGGGTAAAGTGGGAAAATGCAAACCAGCAACTAGAACTATCTCATGCTGGATTGTCTCCTGCATTCAGTTCTGTTATGAGGAAGCTGGCAACTTCCCCCCAAGAGATCTGAGGGCACATTCCACAAGGGACACCTCTGCCTCTGTGGCAGGAGCAAAAGACATCCCTGTCAAGAAATTTGTAAAGCAGCTACCTGTAAAACAGTACACACATTCACAAGACATCACTGTCTGGACATATAGTCCAATAGAGATACCAGCTTTGGCACTACTGCAGTGTGGCAGAACCTTTTCCTTAAATAGGTTCTGGACCCAGTCTCCCAAGATACTGCTATGGAGACTGCTGTTTGTGAACATATATTCATGGATTCCTAGGTTTAGAAGGAAAAAAGTAATCATTGTAGTAATGCTGTTTCTTTTTAAGGGATCCAGCAGTAATATTCAAAGTTCATTACCCTGCCTCCCTTCCAGAATCTGGAAATGGGTTAAGACAAGAATCAGTTTGTTTTTTATTTTCTTGAGCTTTACTTATTACAGTGTGTTACAACTCTGAATAAGTGGTCTAATTAAAAGTCTGCTTTTTATTGTTTATTATTTTCAAACTTTCATTAAAACTTTTGAAAAAATGTTATTAGCCATTTAGCTAGTTTTAGTGATCATGACTCCCTCTAGCTTTAGAGAAAAATCTGAAGAAAGACAGGGATAGGGTGACCACAGTGCAGAGTTTGAACTTTGTTCTAATTACAAATTATTTAATTAACATAAGTTCCTCTGGGGAAACTCAGTCCAGGGGGGACTAAGATGCTGTTTGTGAATATTACTGATGGATCCCTTAAGGAGGAACAACATTGCTATGGTGAGTAATTATTTTCCTTCATCCCATTACTGATTGCACATCTAGTTCAGAGGTAATGTCAGGTTTGGGACCCCAGTACATCAGAACATTTTTCCATAAATACGTTCTAGACCTTGCCTCCCAAGGTACTGCTTGAAGTCTGCAGAACTGTGTTACATCATTAGTGAACTCCAGTTGTTAGAAGAAAAAAGACTCACCATAGCAGTGATGTTTCTTTTAAAGAGACTACTAGGGATTCATACAGTCCCTTTCCCTACCTCCCCTCCTAGAACTTTAATAAAAAGTTTCTTCAGAATAAATCAAACATTTCTTTTGTTGTGTGAGTATTTTATTATAGTGATCTTGAGTTTTCATAGCTTCAGTGTGTGGTTTATTTCTGTATTCATATTTCTATTCAAAGGGGAAGAATGCTTAGGGCAAGTTTGATAGGTGGTCACTGTTCACTTCTGGTCTTTAGCAATAAATCTGCCAATAGACTGTTAGGGGGAGAGTGACAACAGTGCAGAGTTTGAATTTACATAATATTCCCAATTCTGTCTCTAGGGCAACATAACTTTTGGCTGATATGTTTGCAGAGTTGTATGGATCACTATTAAACCCCTTAGAAGAAACATTATTACTATGGTGAGTTATGTTTTATTCTGAGTTACCCTAATCCCCTCTTTTTCCTCTTGCAGGTGTCATTATCTGGGGGGGGGGGTAGATTCCTGGCCAAAAAAAAAAAAACAACAACATTTATTTGGCAGCATGGTTCTTTGCAGATCATTTTCAATTAAATGAGCAAGGTATGTTTGAAAAGTATGCAGCATTCATCTTTTGGGTTGTTATATCCATTCTGCACTAGTAAGGCAAATGTTAAATTTTCAGCCCCAACTCTTCAGCTCAATGGCTGCAGGGAAAAGTACTTCTGGCTTATCACTTGGCAGTGGCAGAGAAGAGTTACAAAAGTTTTTCCTTTATCTTCTAAATGTGATTTTCCATGATAAAGAACTACAGGCCAGTCCAGTGAAGACAAACAAATCTCAGTCAACACCCTTAGGCCAAGAGGAATTGCAGCAGGCAAATGCAGATGTACTAGAGCATTATGAGTTCTCTTCCAGACTTGCAAAGTACTCCCACTTTTTCAGAGCTTGACTCAAGTTAGATGCCAGGTCCTTCTCTTTTGCATTTCTGTTTGATACTCAGTTTATCCGCTTTCTGATCCAGGAGACATTTAGAACTCTGCAGCTGGCAGACGTTTATTTGGCCACACCACTCTCTGTGAATCCTGTTTCATCCAATTCTAGGAATGCTCTCAAGTGCTTCCTGAAATTTTCCTTCATTTTGAGCAGATTGTCAACAAGGACTAGAGTGACTTATGCAAAACGTTGTTTACAACGAGAAGGGCTAAGTGCTATCCTTTATAGGAAGTGTGATTAAAAAAAGTGGGAGACTCTGCCAATCATAGATATGATGATATTTACTACTGTCACACACAGAAGGGAGCAGCCACTCTTCAGATCAAAATTGGTTGTTTTTTGGGGCTCTAAAGGCAATTTTCATTCCATTCAAGGTTACAGAGGTTGGGCTGCCTGCAGGAGTTTTACAAGAGATTGAGCCAAACAATGACAGACTCCTGGATGCTGAACATCTATTACAAGGCTATGCAATAGAGTTATCTATGTCGCCTTTTGGAGACTGGTTCTTTCAGTCCCTGGTCTCAACCCGTCCCAGGAAAAGGAGGCAGTGGATCAGACTCTAACCCACTTATTCCAGATCAGAGAAATCTGGCAAGTGCCCCTTCAGGAATGAGGTCAGGGGTTTTACTTACCCATTGACAATGTTGGAGCTAACAGAAAAGGAAATTACAGTAAGCATGAAGTTAAGTTCTTCTTTTTGCATGTAATGTGAACCAGTCTGTAACGTTGCCCATGTTTTTCAAAACCTCACTCCAGTGTAGGTGAAGAGAAACTGTACAGCATAGAAATTTATTTATCTATTTTATTTATTTGATAACCTAGAAAGAGTACTGGACCGAGGGTTCTTTTTCAGACTTTGCCAAAGCAAAAACTGCAATAACAATACATACAAAACATAAGACAGTAATACAGTGAAAACAAAATAAGCTAACCAAAATTACAATCACAGTTACACTGGCTATACAAAAGCAGTAAAAAACATTTTTTATGTAAAATGAGGAAGCAAATCACAATATATTAGAAAGACCATTCCAAAACTGAGGACAAGAAAAGGGCACTGAGTTTCAACAAGAACAGAACAAAGAACTGGCAGCACACATGTATTTGTCACTTATTGTTAAGTGTGTAAGAGTAAACCAGCAGCTAAGATGACTATTTCTTGTTGAATGGGCTCTTGCACACAGTTCTGCTATGAAACAGCTGGCAAAGAGCCACTGAAAGGCTGACGGGCACACACTACTAGCTACATCTGCCACTATGGCAGCATTAAGTCATATACGCCTCTTGGAAGTGTGCAAGGCAGCTACCTGGTACACAGTACACAACTTTGCTTCTTATTATTGTATGAACATCCAACCTTGAAGGGATTCCAGATTTGGTACTTCAGAATCTTTACATCAAAACCTGTAGGTTCTAGACCCTGCTTCCTACTGTACTGCTTGGAGTCTGCAATTTTATACTGTATGACATCACTGATATACTTATGGTATTAGAAAAAAAAAGGAAAAAAAGTTTTCACAGAGGAAGGGGAGGGACCACAACAAAGAATCAGGAAGGAAGGGGAGATGGACAATAGTCCATTCAAAGAGAAGAGAGTCCTAGAAGAACTTAAAAAGCTGTGGGTGGATGAGTCAATTGGACCAGATGGGATTCACCCTAGAATATTAAAGGAACTAGGGGAGATACTGGCAGCACCACTGGTGGCCCTTTTTAACAAGTCACTGGAAACAGGGGAAGTTCCAGAGGACTGGAGAAGGGCTGACATGGTACCGTTCCACAAAAGTGTGAATAAGGAGCAGGCTGAAAACTGTAAACCTGTCAGTCTGACCTCAGTGGTGGGTAAAATTATGGAATCTCTACTAAAAGAAAGGATAGTGGAGCACCTTGAATCAAGTAGAGTACAAGATCCGAGGCAACATGGATTCACAGCAGGAAAGTCATGTCAAACTAATCTGATAGATCTCTTTGACTAGATCACTAGGGGGCTGGATCAGAGGGAATGGTGGATGTGGCCTACCTTGACTTCAGCAAGGCATTCAACACCGTTCCACATAGGCTTGTGAACAAGCTGGGCAGCCTGGGCCTGGGATACAAGGTAGTGAACTGGGTTGGAAATTGGTTGAAGAATAGGATACAGAGGGTGGTGGTAAACAGGACTAAATCCAAAGTAGGGAGGGTGTCCAGTGGGGTGCCACAAGGTTCAGTTCTTGGATCAGTGCTGTTTAATATCTACATCAGCGACATTGCAGAGGGGCTGGAGGGGAAGGTGTGCCTCTTTGCAGATTACACAAAGATCTGCAATATAGTGGACAGTCCAGGAGAGGTGGAGAGAATGAGGAGGGACCTACCTAAAATGGAAGAATGGTCCAGAGTTTGGCAACTAGGATTCAATTCGAAGAAGTGCAAAATTATGCACTTGGAGCACAAAAACCCAGGGAAGGACTACATGATGAAGGGGGAGATATTGGCGGCCACAAAACAGGAAAGATATCTGGAGGTCATCATATATGATGACCTAAAGGTGTCCAAACTGTATGCCAAGACAGTAGGGAGAGCCAGTGGAATGCTGGGGTGCATAGGGACAGGTATCACCAGTAGAAAAAAGGAAGTCATAATGCCACTATACAGGTCACTGGTGAGACATCATCTGGAGTACTGCATCCAGTTCTGGAGTCCACATCTTAAGGAGGACATAGACAGGATAGAGACAGTTCAGAGAAGGGCAACAAAAATGGTGCAAGGCCTGCACCACAGGTCATATGAGGAGAGACTGGAGGAACTCAATTTGTACACCCTAGAAGAGAGGAGGGAGAGGGGAGACATGATAGAGGGTTAATATCCCAGTACTGACACTGTAGTGCAGCATGAGAGAGGTGCAACACTTCTGAGATGCCGTCTTTCAGATGAGATGAGATGCCTGGATTGGTGGTAGTTCAGGTGGATGTTAAAAATCCCATGGCACTTATCGAAAGGAGTAGGGGAATTTTTTATTCAAAACTTCAAAACAAAATGATACAGAAAACATAATACAGCATACAAATCATAAAGGAAAGCAAAGAAAAAAACAGAAATAAGTATTTCAACAGACAGGAATAATAAACATAAATAAATCATATTGCTGGAACCCCCCAACTAGAAGAATGGTGAAATATAAATTAGAACAGAAAGGATAGATTATATACAGAATCGTGTTACTTCACACGAAATCATAATAGAAAGGAAAAGTAAACAGAAGTAAGTATTTTGTCATACATGAATACCTTAATACAAACTAATATTCATGGAACCCCAAACCTACTAGCTGAAGCCAATAACAGGCCCACCCCAATCAAAAGGAGTAGGGTGAATATGTTATAGAAAATGAAAAACAAAATATGCAGAAGCGTAGGCACGTTATACAAGTTCATAAGAAGAAATCAAATAACAGAAAAGTATTACAGCACATATAAAAAACAAAAACAGTTCGCATGTATACAAAACCCTTGGTTCATTCTCATGAAAGTAAAAGGGGAAAATCATATTCTAAACACAAAGTAGCAGGCAAACAAAACAATATTACTGTATATAAAATGATAATAAATGTAAAAACAAAAAACAGTTCAACATGAAGGATATTATGGGATCCAATCAATGGAACCCCATCGAGTCTGAAAAAGAGTATCAGGTACTGTATGCAAGTCCTGTAATTTCAGGTTTTTAATAGTGTTCTCAATCATAAAGAACAATTCTTCAGCTGTATAGTGCAACTGTTGAATGGTCAATCTACAGTGAACATACCAGATACAGAACTTAAAACAAACAAGAAACAACCATAAAGTTGGTTTATCATGTTTGGTCCACAGAAAAGGCAGAATTCCCAAACATAAAATCTCAAGAGTCAAGGGGTAAAAGGAGGATGAAGGCCACTTCTGCCTGACAGTTTGCCTAATGCTGTATACAAAAGGGCAATCTAAAAATAAATGGTCAAATGTCTCAACAACGTCAGGACAAGTATCTCTCAGACAGTATCTTTCCGAAAGTGGTTTATGCTTTAGATTCCCCCTGACATTCAACTTGCCATGGAGGGCCAACCACATAACATCCCACATAAAGACAGGAATACGGGGTGAAATCAACATCTTACCCATCAAAATTTTATCCTGTTGAGAATATTTGTCAAAAACAGCAGTGTCCTGAAAGTAAGTATTGATTAAATAATCATACATTTGCTTTCTAGTCAAGGTAGACAACTGTTGAAGCATAACACCCCAAGTCTTGATCTTACCAAAACAAATTCTGAAATAATCAGGTAAAAGAAGGAGAGACTGCTGTCTCGGTTGTTTAACATGCGCAGACCAAATTGGGAAATAGATTCTAAGGAATCAAGAACCCAAGGACTCCACTGTTTATCACGTTTAGTCAATAAGGGAGAGAGGTTGGAATAGAGAAACATAGTAAAAAAAAACACAACTGGTTGTAACATCTTTAAACCCCTGTGTAGTATCTCACGTAATAAGAAACACCTCTTTATGGGGTTCACTGTACTGCCCCATATACAAGAAAAAAACAACTGTAAATTTTTGTTTCAAAAGCAGTAGGAAGACTAAATACAGTACTCAAATACAGAAAACCAGGAAGTAGAAATGTTTTAATCATATAAACCCACTTCAATTTGGACAATCTCCATTTATTCCAAAGGGAGACCTTCTGTTGAGCCTCCTGTAATTTAAGTACCCAGTTTTGGTATGCCAAATCACCTGCACCAAACAATAACCCAAGTATTTTACATGTTCCAGTAATCAGGGGAACACCTATTATATGTGAGGTCTGAACATCAAATACTCAAAGGGGAAGAAAATGGGATTTATCATAATTAATTGTAGCACCCGTATGAGTCATAAAGTCATGCAAGATATTTCCAAGGCAATTTGCTGATTGAAAATCACTAACTATAAAACAAATGTCATCAGCATAGGCAATACATTTTATTTTGGGATCAGTGCTGGAAAAGGAAACACCACATTATCCAAACTATTATGTACCTGTCGTATAAGGGGATCTATAGAAAATAGATATAACA
The DNA here is from genome assembly GCA_016271365.2 of Neoceratodus forsteri. Classification (NCBI taxonomy): domain Eukaryota; kingdom Metazoa; phylum Chordata; order Ceratodontiformes; family Ceratodontidae; genus Neoceratodus; species Neoceratodus forsteri. The sequence goes on along the minus strand of CM057452.1, from coordinate 697,652,617 downwards.
AGGCACTCAACGGGCATCCTTGGCGAACCCCTTTCCATAATTTACATTGTTGCCCTAACCAACCATTTCAATAAGCTTGGGCTGTTGCAGTCATATAGCAGGACTTAATCCAACAAATAAAGGATGCCGGCATCCCAAACATAGCCAAGCAAACCCATAAATATTCATGATTAGCATTATCAAAGGCCTTTGCTTGATCTAAACTAAAAATAAAAGTTCACCAGTATGTCCTCTATGCAAAATTTCACAAAGCAAAATAAAACCATCCGTAATCCTGCGATCTGGAATTGAACAGACTTGGGAGACATGTAATAAGGCATCCGCATGTAGCATAAACCGATTATTCAGCAATTTAGTTAAAAATGTAAAGTCTGAATTAAGCAGAGTTATCGGTCTCCAATTGGCTAGGTCTGACCTAGCACCTTTTTTATATAAAAAGATCACTAGACCTTCAGTCATACTTGTAGGGAATTTCCCAGAATCCAAAATTTCCTATAAAACTGCAGTGCATTCCTGTAACAAAACATAAAATATCAACTTATAAGCTTCATAAGGGATACCATCCTTACCAGGGGCAGTGCCTGTTTTAGTATGATTAAGAAGCGCAGATACCACCATAAGGTGAATCTTAACTATTAACAAGGCTTTATCATTGGTGTCAAGCTTAGGGGCCTGACACTGAGCCAACCAAGAATCATATTCCTACTTTGGAACTGTAGGGGAACCAAACAGTTGACATATATATAGAGTTCAATGGCCAGCATAATGTCAGCTTTAGTAGTACAACACTTCCCTGTGGAATCCTGTATTTCTGTCATATATTTATGTTGTCTTTGATGGGCACAAAAATGGAATGGGTCCTTAAAGGCTTTATCGCCTTGAGAACCAAAACGACGCTCAGTGTCTAGAACTTCAAACGATTATGTTGGGTAGTATTCATCAATTGATGTACTTTTTTCAATTCAGAAAGAGTCATCAAATGACCTTGAGCAACCTGAAAGTGCAACTCTAAAAACTGTATCTGATATTCCAAATATTTATCAGTTTTAGATTTACCATTTATTTTCCCAATAATTTGAAAATACTGTTTAATATCCTTCTTAGTATCTTCCTACCACTCTCTATAGGCATCATAAAGATAAGCAACCGATTTCCTAGCAGTTAACAAAGTCATGAAACCACCATCTACAGAAGGGAGAGTAAGAAGCTCCAAACTGAGCCTCCAATAACCCGGCCCACAATGCATAGTCTCATGACTACCTACCAAAACCTCAAGCAGAGCATGATCAGAGGGTGCAACAGGGAGTGCCTGCATTTTCAACATTTATAATGAGTCAGATAAGAACCAGAAATCAATACTGGTGGCTTTAGTACCCTGAAAAAAATATATTTTGTAAATGTCCCACCTTATCAAATGCATCCACCAAACCTGTCTGTAAAAGTAGGTTATTCAAGCAATTAGCATCGCAATACAGTTTTCTGGTTTTAAAACCTCTATCAGTATGATATCTACTGCAATTGAAATCGCCTCCTAGAAAGACATATTTAGCAGTAAAAAGATAAGGTTGGATTTCCTGAAAAACTGAGATACGAGCAGATTTAAGTTGTGGAGCATGCACATTAATAAATCGACAATGAAGACCACAAATAACCAAATCCAATAACAACACATGCCCAGGGAGAACACCCACCAACTGAACGAGGTGCACAGTCAGATTATTAACAGCTATACCAACACCAGAGCACAGTTCATCACCTACAGACCAATAGGTGACCCCCCAAGTCCAAGCAGTTGTTGCCTGTTCTATATCAAAGGCAGTGTGTAATCGAGTATCCTGAAAGAAAACAATATCCTGATGACAATTTTGAAAGAGGGAATAAATCAATACTCTCTTCCTATCAGATTGAATACTATTAACATTAAGGGATGAAATACACAGTTGGTACCATAAAGTCATGGATACTAGAAACAGGCACAAAAGACATAAAGACATCCCATAGGCATGGGGAAAAAACAACAAGTCACTTTCTTTTTTGACCGTTTTCTAGTACCCAAATGATTTTTCTTTGTTTAACAGAATCCAAATTTTCTAGGGAAGGTTCAGCATCTGAAGTGTCTTCCGGCTGAGAGGAGTGGACAGAGGCAGAATCGACTCTGTGCGGCATCAGCTTACCAAAATCATGAAGCTATTGTGTAAAGGGGATCTGTGCCTGTTCAGGCACAACCTTCCCAGTGTTCCTGGATTGGAAATACTACATCTAGTAGAGACAGGAGTAAAGGTTTCTTCAGGCAGGAGGGGAGGGGGCATTGAAGGTCGCAATGGAGATAAAGCTGGAGGAGTAGAATCCTTGGTCAAAACAACCGGGTCTGGGACAGGCGGCTCAGACTCTGAAACAAGCATATCCAGGGTCACCGCTGGGGACTCAGGTCATGCCTCACAGGTAACAAGTGGAAACCTCCCTGGGGGGGGGGGCAATTGTCTGTGGGCTGCATGAACTGCCATATTAATATAATAGTCCTAAATACAGAAGTCACCATTTGTTTTATTTTGGGCAGCCCAATGCCAATCCACATAGGAGTGAGCCTCTTCACACAAAGAACATTTAACAGGGTAGTTGCAATCAGACATAACATGGCCCAAATCCCCACACTGGACACATTTGACGATTTCACAAGTTCTGCTGAGGTGTCTGCCTGAGCCACATTTATAACAGTGTCTCGCTTGACCAGGATAAAAATAAAGCCCTCATCCTGGCCTAAATAAAAGCAGTTTGGGAGGTGTTGCAACCGTCATCATTGTAAAACAAAGTAATTTTATATCTCCAACCTCCATTCCAAAGCCTTCTGTATCCAGAATTGGTTCTGGATTACCTTGAAGGGTACATTTCCTTCAACCAATAAGAAATGCCTCAACATTAACCCCTCATTTCTAAAGAGGACTTTAATTACCTAAAATGATTGCTTCTTAAGAGGGATAGCTTGGAAATGAGACAAGGCAGGATTAGTTTTCAAGACAGCATACTTCATCCAAAATTTGTTTAAGAGGTCGGATGTTCTAAAACTAATATCAAAGGTATTATCACCAGGTGTATGGATCAGAACATACACTTCAGTAGGTGAGAAGCCAAGCATCTGTTTCGCCAGTACCTTGTCAACTTAAAATCTATCAGGCATATTATCCATAGGTCCCAAGAAATGGAGACGTACAGCATTTCGGCATTTTCCTAAGGACATAGGTTTCTGAAACAAACTGCCATAGGATGGTTTAGGGTCCATTAAACAGGGCTGCTCCACTGCGTCTTCCAATAGTACCTCTGGTTTTAATGGTACACTGGCAGCAGGATTTAGGGCAACAACAGAAGAATCGTCATTAGAGGAAGGCAAGTCTAGTAAAGGGGAAAATGATGGCTGGGTATGGGAAGAACTCGAAGGGCGGTCAACCCTAGTCTTAAGTTCCACATGACTACTATGTGAATCAGCCGGTGGAATAATACTTGCATCTGTAACAGACATTATCTTAAGGCAAGGTCCCAAGGCAGTAGGCAAAATCGGAGCTGCCGACAGTGGTTGGGGGAAGACCCATGAGGCTATGGCTCACCCTGCCCAGATACCCCCAGGATAGGCAACGCGGGATCTGCAACCACTGACCTGACTCAAGTTGCACCCCATCCCACTTTCTCAAGCCGCATTTTCCGTGACCAAGGAAGTCCATCAGTGGCGAAATGCCACTCGGGGTCTAGGTGAGAAATAGAAACAGGTGGAACAGTACATTTGAGGAGTTTTGATCCAGTACCTGAAATACCCCGAGGGCAATCTGGAGCAGGACGTTTTCATTTTTAAAGCTTCGTCTGCTGCAGATATTCAGCAGCAGCCACTTCCAAAGCTTCCATTTTCATCCAAAGTAGAGGATCAACTTCAACTGTCATTTCAGGAAAAGAGGCGTTAGAACTTGAAGCATGCCGGGGAGCAGCAGCCACAGCAACATTCTGAGTAGAAGGATCCGTCCGGGACTTCAAACAAGCATCCACTTCCGGGTAAGCCGAGGAAGAAACTGAAGGCATGGGGTTAGGCATGATGCACTGGCCACCCTCTGGGTGCATCCCAGCCATACCATCCCTTTCTGAAGAGTCAAACCGGGGTGAAATCTTAACAGCGGCACCAGCGCCTTTGAGCGGAGCCCAAAAACCAGCAACAGGAGCGTCATCCTCTTTATGGATTGCAGAAGAAACAGCAGGTTTACCTTGGTGGTGCATGTATTCTGGGTCATGTCAGATCTGTTCATCCATAGCATCAACTCGTAAGGCAAGTACAGTCAGAATAGGAACAGACCCCTGTGGGTTCCTGGCTGAAGTGGAGTCCTGTATCCAGCCACCCGCACATCTGCAATCATCTCCACCTAGAAGCAAAGTGACTGCAGAGCAGTCGGACAAGGAAAACCCCCAGTGGAGAGTAAGGGAATTTCCCCAGTGTCCTGGCTAAATTTCTCTCACTTCACTTAAAATACCACCAACAGCTTAATCTGGTTCAAGGTCAGCTGGCATTCATCTGTATCCCCTCCCTGGGTCATGCCTGAAAATAGTGCACTTACCCAGTCAACAAAACTAAATAAATAAATAAAATAAATAAATCTTCAAGTACCTCAAAGGGTTAATAAGGTTCAAGAGACGATGTTTTCAAAAGAGAAGCTGCTCTAAAACAACAAGAGGGCATGACATGAGACTGGAAGGGGTAGACTAAGGGGCAACATGAGGAAGTACCTTTTCACAGAAAGGTGGTGGATGCTTTAATGGCCTGCTCCAGGAGGTGGTAGGGGCAAACACAGTGGGGATTTAAACAGGCATGGAATAGATATAGAGGAACCCTAGAGGGGGAAGGAGAGGCAGTGGCCAGGGACCAGTAGGGTCAGAGCAGCTCATTAAAGGAGAGTATACCGGCAGCCTGGATGGGCCTGATGGTCCTTATCTGCCGTCAGTTTCTATGTCACTTCATAGTTCCAAAAATCAGAGGTTTTGCCAATTTTGACCTTCAAAGTGTGAACAAATTTGTTAGCCAAATCAAGTTCAAGATGAAGCCCTTATGCTCAATAATCAGGGCTGTTTGACCATGGGATTACCTGACCTCCATTCTCCATCAACCTACTGGATGCTTACCTTCTCATTCTGATCCACCACTTGCATCTCAGATTTAGAAGTAGGTAGTCATCTGGGAACAAACGACCACCAAACAGTGTGGTTCACGATAAACACAGCCATAAAATCAAGTCATACAAAAGCAAGAGTATTGGACTTTAGGAGGGCTGACTTTGGGAAAATAAGACAGTGCCTCACAAAAGCACTAGCAAACAGGCAAGAAGGAGGGTTGGGGGAACAATGAGGAGTAATTAAAAGAGCCATCACAGAGGCAACAAGCCTTTGTGTAAAGCAAATCAACAAAACACAACGAAGGAAAAAACCACTATGGTTCTCAAAAGAGGTGACAGGGAATGTTAAGGAGAAAAGGATAGCATTCAGGAAATATAAGGAAACACAGAAGGAGCAGGACAGAGAACTTTATCAGTTAAAGCAGAAAGAGGCAGAAAAGGCAGTCAGAATAGCAAAGGCCCAGACCGGGGAAAGGATAGCCAACTCTGTTATGAAGGGGGATAAGACCTTTTATAGGTACATTAGGGAGCGAAGAAAGACCAAAGGAGGGATACTGAGGCTTAATAAAGGGGAGGGAAGATGGGCATAGGGGGACAGTGAAAAAGCATGGTTACGAACTAATATTTCTGCTCAGTATTCACAAAGGAAGAGGAGGGGGAGGTACCTAAACCAAACAAGAGAAACACTCTGAAGACAGGGGTTGATACCAGTCCATTTACAAAAGAAAGGGTTCTGAAAGAACTAATAAAATTGAAGGTGGACAAAGCAATGGGGCCTGATGGAATTCACCCAAGAATTCTAAAAGAACTAAGGGTAGAACTAGTGACACCACTGACTACTCTCTTTAACAAATCATGAGAGGATGGGGTGGTACCTGAGGACTGGAGGAGGGTGGATGTGATTCCTCTTCACAAAAGTGGGAGCAGGACAGAGGCAGGAAACTATAGACCAGTTTGTTTGACCTCAGTGGTAGGGAAAATGGTGGAATCACTTCTGAAGGAAAGAATTGTTGAGTACCTAGAGGCCAGTGGGATACAGGACCCAAGGCAGCATGGATTCACGATGGGAAGGTCATGTCAGATGAATCTAATAGATTTCTTTGACTGGGTGACCAAAGTAGTAGACCAGGGAGGGGCTGTGGACATGGCCTACCAAGATTTTAGCAAGGCATTTGATACAGTCCCACACAAAGATTAATACACAAGTTAGCCAGCCTTGGAGTGGGTCCCAAGGTGGTAGCCTGGATAAAAAATTGACTAGACAGCAGGACGCAAAGGGTAGTAGTAAACAGAGTCCACAGTGAAGAAAGGAGGGTTACTAGTGGGGTATCGCAGGGTTCATTACTGGGACCAGTCCTTTTTAATGTCTTTATAAGTGACATTGCAGAGGAACTGGAAGGAAAAGTATGTCTCTTTGCAGACGACACAAAGATCTGCAACAGGATTGATACACAAGATGGAGTGAAAAGGATGAGAAGGGACTTGGCAAGGTTGGAGGAATGGTCAAATGTATGGCAGCTCAGATTCAATGCAAAGAAGTGCAAGGTAATGCACTTAGGAAATAAAAACCAAGGGGAAGAGTACACAATGGGGGTGAGATACTGACAACAGTAACAAGCATTTGTCAATGCCAAATGTTTGCTTGCTGGCATTGGCATTGGTAGTGTAGAAGTTACAGAGTTGCATAACAGAAATGGCAGTGAAGTACAGAACTAAACCAACCCACCACCACCCTGCAGACAGTGACAGGCATTGGGGTGTGCCTTTGGGTCGTCAGGCATAACGGCTATGCCATTTCACCACACCCTACCCTGCAGACACTGACAAGTGTCACGGTGTGTGTAGGGTCTTTGGCCCTGATCGCACCCCATTTCATCAGAAAATACGGTGAGATGGGTGCGGTATAGGAGAATGGGGTGAACTTTGGGGCGGAAGAGTCCAAGGCATACAGTACCTCGATGCCTCTCACTGGCTGCAGGGTGTGGAATGGTATGAGCATTACAGGCAAGAATCCCAAGTCACACCCTTGATGCCTGTCATTCTCTATGGGGTGGGGTGTTATGGTTGGAAACCCCTAACACCTCAGGCATTCGTTGGTATTTTCACTCCAAATTTTGAACGTTTTTTTTGTGACCCCCACCTCATGAACAGTGGCAATATCAGTTTGTTAGCCGAAAGCTGCTTGCTATCAGCTTAATTACGGCATTTAGCACCACAGGTGCAAAAACACATTCCGAACAGGATGTGAAAAATGACAGCTGTACTGTTCATGGGGAGGTGTAAAAAATGGCAATGTTGAAAATCTGCAGTAAAAATATTAAAAAACTGGTGAAGACACGAGCGTGCATAGAAACTGTGCAACGCACACCCGTAATGTAATTAGTTTGGGGATTTTTTACAGCAGATTGTCAACACAGGCATTTTGGGACCTCCGATCATGAACAGTGTCACTGTGATTTTCTTTATCTGTCCCAAACAATGATTTCCCACAGCGACCACGTATCTCTGTGCTGAAAGTGTGAAAAGACATTTCAGCCATGTTTTGAAAAATGACAAATGTACTGTTCATAAGAAAGTGTGGAAGAATGCCACTGGTGAAAATCTGGACTGAAAATATTACAAAGTCATGAACTTATGAGGGTGCGTGGAAACTGCACAATGCTCACTCATAATACAGTCATTTTATGGACTTTTGTCACCAAATTTTCAACATAGCCATTTTAAGACCTCTGCTCATGAACAGTGTCACTGTGATTTTCTTAATGTGTCCCATACATTGATTTACTGTCAACTCGCCATTGTGCTTACATGGGCAGAAACGTTTGGGCAAGATGTGAAAAATGACAGCTGCAGCTGCTCATAAGGAAGTGTAATAAAATGGCAATGTTGAAAATCTGGAATGAAAATATTGAAAATTCGCAAACTTACGAGCATGCATAGGAACTGTGCAACATGCGCTCGTAAAACAGTCATTTTTAGGAATTTTTTCACCAAATTTTCAACATAGCCATTTTAAGACCTCTACTCATTAACAGTGTCACTGTGATTTTCTTACTGTGTCCCATACATTGATTTACTTTACACCGACTATGCCATTGTGTACTACCTGGCGGAAACATGTTTTGGGCAAGATGTGAAAATGACAGCTGTACGCTCATAAGGAGGTGTGGTAAAATGGCAATGTTGAAAATCTGAGTGAAAATATTGAAAATTTAGAACTTCGGCGTGCATAGGAACTGCATACGCACACTTTATAAAACAGTCATTTTAGAATTTTTCCACCAAATTTTCAACATAGGCTTTTTGAAAGCCCACCTTATGAATAGTGGCAGTGTCGTTTCATTACTCAGTCCCAAAAGGTGATTTCATGCAGTGACTAAGAAATCACCCTTCGGGGCCGATTAACGTCATGACAGTGAGATCATTCATGAGAAGGGGTCCCAAAAACCCCATGTTGAAAATTTGGTGCAAAAATTCCAAAAAGTGCCTGAGATATGCAGCAAAGTTGAAAAAACCCTATCTATCCCATTATACAGCTTACCGGCATTTCCTCAGTTCGCTGTCGGCTTTGAAGAGTGCAGGCGTGTTCCGGTCCACGGAAGATCATCCCTTCCAGAGTCTGGAGGTAAGTATGGGTGAGGGGTGTGGGGAGGCAGGTGCGCAGTGGGTGGCGCGAGTGGGGGCAGAGACAGCAAGGGACCTTTTGAGTTTCAGATGATTTTTTTTAAATGGCGATAGCGCGGGGCGTTTGCCACACTGGGGTGGGCTCCCAGTGTGGCACAAGAACGACTGGTGAGAGAGGGGGCATAGAGGCCGACGAAGTTGGGCACCCCGTCAGCGATAGCATGTGTTTCCACACTGGGGTGGGCTCCCAGCATGGCACCCTGTACTCTGGGGGGCAATGGAGCCGAAGGTGGATTAGGCACCTGTCGGCTACTCACGATGTGTAGCCACACTGGGGTGGGCACTTGTGAGGCATATAGAACTCTGTTTTGAGAGCAGCACAGCTGATGGGGATTAGGCACCTCTGTTGGCTACACAGTGTTTGGGGGGGGCAAGCACGCAGTATGCATGCGTGTGTGTGTGTGTGTGTGTGTGTGTGTGGAGGCGTGCATGAGCAGGCGATATCTTATTGCTGCTCACTGAAGCGTAGCTCTCCCTTTCAACTGTACGCCACTGCATTTTGGACTGCTGTCATAGACAGCTCGAGCAGGCATTGGAGAACTGCGGCTGCGCCTGCAAACACACTGCCTGAATTAAGGACTGCCGACCTGAAACTCGGATGATGGCATCTATGTTTCTTGCACATGCAGCAAGCAAACATAAAATGGAAAGAAACCTGGGAGTAATTATATCAGATGATCTAAAGGTGGGCAAGCAATGTGAGAAGGCAGTAAGAAAGGCTGGGGGGATACTGGAATGCATAGGGAGAGGCATCAGTAGTAGAAAACAGGAAGTTGTTATCCCTCTGTACAGACAGTTGGTGAGACCCCATCTGGAGTACTGTGTGCAGATCTGGAGACCCCACCTCCGCAAAGACAAAGACACAGTGGAGGCTGTCCAGGGAGGGCAACAAAATGGTGCAGGGTCTGCACCAGAAGACATCTGAAGAAAGACTAAAGGAGCTTAATATATATACCCTTGAGGAAAGAAGGGAGAGAGGGACATGATAGAAACTTTCAAGTACCTCAAGGGAATCAACAAAGTCAAGAGGGTAGCATCTTTCAGAAAAAGGTGCAAGAACAAGGGCACAATTTGAAGATAGAGGGCGGCTCAATGGTAATGTGAGAGTATTTTTCACGGAGAGAGTTGTGGATGCATGGAACAGCCTCCCTGAGGAGGTCATGGAATCAAGAACAGTGGGAATTCAAGAATGGATGACACAGACATAAAGCAGTCCTTGTGGGAGTAGGAGAAAGTAATCTGTTGGTTAAGTAGGATCTGCAGCTTATCTGTTAGGTAGGAAAATGAGCAGACTAGGTGTGCCAAGCGGTCCTTATCTACCGTCAGATTCTATGTTTCTATGTTGCATCAGAGGTTCCTGAAGTTTGCTACTCAAAACCAACATTTTAAGTACCAGGTTTCACCTCCTGGGCCTCATGTAGCTGCCAAGAGTTTTTATGATGGTTATAATATATACAGTAGGTGCCTTGTGATTGGAGGGTCACCATGTGTATCCCTGCCAGGACTATCTCCTGATCAGGGCATTGTCAGAGCAGGTGGACGAAAGTTCACTTCTATGGACACCGTAAATCCTGGAACAATGCAACTGGATAGTAAACAGAGATAAAGTCTATTCAGCCATCGCAGAGTTGGAATATCTTGGGGGGGGACATGCTTTTGCATGGATTTACAGAGTTTTCATCTCTTCTTCGAGGGTAGAGAATGTCTTGTAGGATATTTGGTATATCAGGTCTCAGGCAGCAGTGTCAAACAAAGGGGCTGATGATGGCAGCAATAGAACAAGTTCCTTGGGCTGACCTCTAAGTGAGGCCCTTACAAGTTCATCTCTTCTCAAATTGCTCACCAGCTTCAGAACACTATCAGGTTCAAATTTAGATTCCCCTGTTGGCCCACCAGTTATTGTCTTTGTGGGAGAATCATCTCAGTCTCTTTAAGGGGATACTTCTAATCCTTCTTTTGGAGGTGGTACTGACAGCGGACACCTGTCTTCCTGATTAGGGCACAGTTCTTTTTATTATACTTTATGTTTATTGATTTACAATAGACATCCAGTAGAAAAAATTTCCTGAAACAGTACATAAGGATTCACTCATAAAATTCCATGAGGCGCCACCCTCTTAATACACACACAATAAAATACATACTGACTCCATTAGATACACCCTTGGAAGGAATATCGTAAATGTAATGATTTACAATTTAATACCACTGTTGCTGCTTTAATAAATCCAGGAGCAACATGGAATATAAGAAACATCTTATTGTAGAAGAAATTACAATATGTAGCTCCTTCCTGAAGGAGACAACTAACACAGAAACATAGACTTTGTGACAGATAAGGACGCTAGGCCCATCTAGTCTGCCCATTTCCTACTACAGGATAGGCCGCAGATCCTAGTTAACCAACAGCCTATATCTTCCTGCCCCCACAAGAATTGTCTTATGTCTGTCCCATGCATTCTTGAATTCTCCCACAGTTTTAGACCCCACAACTTCCTCAGGAAGGCTGTTCCATGCATCCACTACCCTCTCTGTGAAATAATACTTCCTCACATTGCCCCTGAACCTCCTCCTTCTATCTTTAAATTGTGTCCCCTTGTTCTTGCAAGTCTCTTTTTCTGAAAGATGCTACCCTCTTGGACTTTGTTGATTCCCTTGAGGTACTTGAAAGTTTCTATCATGTCCCCCCTCTCCCTTCTTTCCTCAAGGGTATACATATTAAGCTCCTTTAGTCTCTTCTCATACGGCTTCTCTTGCAGACCCTGCACCATTTTAGTTGCCCTCCTCTGGACTGCCTCTATCCTGTCTATGTTCTTGTGGAGATGGGTCTCCAGAACTGGACACAGTATTCCAGATGGGGTCTCACCAACTGTCTGTACAGAGGGATAACAACAACTAACCATGCATTTATCAAGTTCCAGTACCTAATCTAGTAACATCAGCAAATGAACTGCCATCTGAGAACTACAGACTTCTAGAAACATCATAGATATTAAATAAACTTTTAAGGCCACCATTAGAAGCAAAAATTCCCCCTAAAAGAGAGAGAGATATATTAAGGGCCCGTGTCCTTATTATTCCCAGCGAAGAGTTAGAAAAAACAATATTTTTTAACTCTATTCAAAGGAGGTCTAAAGAAACACTTCTGTATTTAAATTGCCCCTAAATAGATAACTTACGCCCAGGTGTAAACTAGCTTGAGCCTTAACTGTTAAGTTTGGCCAGTAAGTCCTGAGTCATTGCTTTCAGGAGAATGAAAGTGGAACTTCTAAAGTCATTAACACGAAGGCTAGTTCTATTCAACCTTATGTGAGTCAGGTCTCCTCTTCATCAGCGTCTTCTTGATCTGACTCTTCTGATACATCCCTCCTTCTCTTTGGTGGAGCATGGTGTTGGGCCACTTCAGGGCCTCAGCTGGGTCTGAAAAAATATAGACCTTCACCTTGTGGATGATTCTGAGTCTCGCTGGAAAGAGCATGTTGTGGGTAATCTGTGCCTCATGTAAGAGAGCGCGGACCCCATCATACCTCTTCTTGCGTTGCCTGGTAGCATAACTCAGGTCAGGATACAGCTGAATTTGAATCCCTTCATGCAGCAACATTTTTTTCTGGTGAGCCAGAGCCAGAATAAAGTCCCTGGAACCAGTACCACCTAAAATAGCAACAATTGCTCTGGGTGCCTCCAGATTATTCGACTGTCCCCTGAAAGAGACTTGATAAGCCTTCTGAATTAAAATATGTCTGTCCATAAAGGCCTGTCCCAACTGTTGCACAAGCCATTCAGTCAGAAAGAGGGCCAGATGGTCCCCCTCATTCCGCTTTGGCATCCCAATAATGCAGAGGTTTGCTGCTCAGACCTGGTTCTCGAGAGTCTCAAGCCGGGTTCTCAAGTGATTGTTTTCCTTGACCAAGTTAGCTGTGGTGCCCAGAGCAGCTTCTGCACTTTGTGAGACTCCAATGAGACCGTTTTAAGCTATTAACCTCAATTCCATGGTGTTTACTTGGGTGGTCAAGAATCAAACTTTTCAGCCAGCTCGGACACAGTGGAAATTAGTCTCTTAATTTTATGCTCCAGCACTTGTAAAGTTTCCTCACCATTTGGATTTTCTTCCATCATGGAGTGGCCCTGTGTAGACCTCGTGGCTGGGGGGGGGGGCTTGCATTTGTTTCCATCCTGATGCCCCTTATCTTTCTTCGGGTTACCCATTGTCATTCCACAGAGATTCCAATAGCCAGATATATATTTTTAAACCACTAGATCCTCTGAAAAAGCTTTTATTTATTTATTTAGAAGTTTAATTTCTTTTTGTAGAACTGTAGTTCTAGATGTCCGTCCAGCTCAAGGCTCAACAGCGCCCCCCCCCCCGATTGGGGCACAGTTCTGAACCAGATAAGCTCCTCCTCCTGGGGCTGTGTGGGTGGCTGTTTGTGCTTGTCCTTGTCTGTAGGTTAGTTTTTGTTCATTTACATGTTTTTCTGCTGGGAATACCTGTGCCATTCTTGCACACAGCATTGAGTGAAAGTCTCCTGGACTGAATTTCTGCAAATCGCCATCATCAGGTATCAGCTTTTAATTTTAAATCAACTTTCTTGAAGCCTCCCCAAGGAAGCATTGCCTTACAACTAGTCTTACAAACATGGTGATGCTGGGTCCTGCAACTGAATCAACATTTTCAACATTTTCATCTGACCACTCTTAAAGCAACTGCACTTGTGGACTTTAAAGAACAAAGGAATTTTAACACATTTTGTGACTGAATCAACATTTTGTCTGACCTTTTCCAAAGGTATTGTACTTGTCTCTGAGGACTTTGAAGATCAAAGGAAACATACAGACAAAAGGATTTCACACATTGCATATGCCTACTGTCTGACCTACTCCCAAGGTATTGTACTTATCTCTGAGGACTTTGAAGAACAAAACATATAGACAAAAGTTTTACACATTGCATATGCCCAGGCGCGGTTTATCACCTTTCAGGAACTTTAACATATTATGTGATCCTGGATCTCAACAGTACTATAGTACTTCTCTTAAACCCTCTGGCACCAAACCCTCCCAGTCTTTTTTTTTCATTTTCTCTGTACTTCGCCATAATGCTTAGCTATCCACCTTAGCCCACTAAAATCTGTACTCCACCACCCTCCTATTGCTCTCCACCCCCCGACTGCCAGCCCACTACTCGGCTCTCTCCTGCCTTGCTAAAAAAATGCTTTGGCTTAGTCCCCACCACCTGTTCCTGCTCACCCTCACCCTCCTTTTCCCTTTATGCCAACTCCCCCCTCCGCCTACCCTACCCCTCCACCTACTCTCACCTTTCTATACTACTACCCGAAACATTGTACCATGGCTTTTACTCTGGAAGTCTTAAACAAACATCACCCAATTAATACCTGGGTGCAAAGAGCCATATTTCCTAATTGGAAACTGCCACATCATTATAACTCACTAACGATCACCCTCTACTGGGACTCCAGAAGACAATCCAAGCATCTTAAAAAGTACAAGCAGAAACTCACTCCAACCTATTATGAACTACGAATGGCATCGCTGAAACTCCTGCTCCTCCTACTTTTAATATCTGGTGGGATACACCCAAACCCTGGTCCTGTCACTGAAGCCGACAAAAACAGGAAAGTTGGTAGTGGTCTCTCCATTATCACTCTAAATATCTGCAGCCTCCTTCCCAAATTGGCATCTCTTCAAACTCTCGCTGGACAAAAAAACCCTGATATACTAGCCATTGTGGAAACCTGGCTATCTCCCAGCACCCCGGATCATGCGGTCTCGCTTGAAGGCTACAATCTTTTCAGACTCGACCGGGCAAGCAAGAAAGGTGGGGCCTGTGCTATCTACATAAAGGACAACCTCTCCTGTCAACGCGGCAGCTTCACCCCCACAAATACGCAGATGCAACTCCTCCCTATCAAACTGCTTCTTGGGGCACAAAACAAAGTTCTCACAGTGGCCGCAGTCTATATCCCTCCAAAAGACCACCGTGCCAGTATTAAGTCTGTACTTGATTTTGTTAGTCTGCAGCCCTCTGAAAATGAGCTCCTCCTCCTCGGAGATTTCAACATAAACTGGCTCGCCTCTGACACTGGCTCTTACAAAGATGACATCCTAGCAGCAAACCTGACTCAGATGGTAACCTCCCCAACCCGGAAAAATTACAAAACTGGTACAATCACCCTTATTGACTGGGTTCTCATAAATCACTCTGACCAGATAAAAAACATTAAAGTCCTCCCTGTCCCTGACTCCCTCAGTGACCACTCCCCAGTGTCCTGTACCTGGTCTAATAAATTTCTCAAGCCACCCCCCAAAGTTATAACAAGCAGAGTATTGCCTTATGGGAATCTTATCAAGTTGAAAACCCATCTCCTACAACAGGACTGGACGCCAATCCTTGAATCAACTGATATTAATACCGCACTAGAATACTTCATTAAATCTTTCAACTCTGCATGACTTATACGCCAGTAAAAAACATAAAATCAAAGCGCTATCAAATCCATGGATTACTGCCAAACTACTTGCAGAGCTCAAGGTTCGGACCACCTCTGGGCAGTTGCCAGAGACACAGGCTCACCTCATGATACCCTAAAATACAAGCAGGCACAAAATAGATGTACCTCACAAATTAGGCAAATGAAGGCGCCTATTTCAAAAATGCCCTTGAATCCACCTGGGGTGATGGAAGAGCTTTTGGGACAACATCCGAAACATAATGGGTAAACAATCAAAATCGTCACCTACCATTATGAAAGTTGATGGATCCACCACTCTTGACCCAAAGTCTATTGCAGATGTGCTTAAAAGACATTCACAGACCTTAGTAGGGTCCTCCCCAGATTTCTTCTCGGACTTACCTGTGCCTAGCCTAGTATCACAAAACACCCTCGTGACAAACCACAATTTTACTTCAAGAAAATCAAAGTGCACAAGCACACAAGTACATAAGAAAGGCCTGCTCCAAATCCAGAACAAGTAGTGACACGGTAGATCTAAAATCCTGTCTCACCCTGGATGAAGTAATTCACCTTGCAAAAATTCTTAATCTGTCACTTTGCCAAAGTCAATTTCCCAACAAATGGAAATCTGCCATAGTACGCCAGTGCACAAAGGAGGGACAAAACCTCAACAGAAACTATCGATCCAATATCAATACTCCCTCCCTCTCAAAGCACTTGAGCGAATAGTGGCAGACCAACTCTCTGATTACCTGGACAAATACAATCTACTCTCGTAATCAACAGCATGGCTTTAGGAAAGGACATAGTACAACAACAGTCTTACTTGATTTCTCTGGAGAAGTCCACTCAGCCCTGGACAAAGGGTGCCAAACAGGTGCAGTCTTTATCGATCTTACAAAAGCTTTCGACACAGTCCATCATGGCCTACTTACCTCCCTACTTTCTAGCCTAGGCCTGGCCGAAGGTCCTTGTGCTTGGGTAAAAAGTTACCTGTCCAATCGGTCACAGGCTGTAAAAATCTCTAATGAACTCTCCGACTTCAAACCAGTTCTCTCGGGTGTACCACAGGGATCAATTCTTGGACCACTCCTCTTTAGCTTGTTCCTTAACTCCCTCCCAGATATCTGCCAGGAGAAAATAATCTTATACGCTGATGATGCTGTAATTCTCTCTTCCCACAAGGATCCAAACTCCCTACGAAAAAGCCTGCAACTTGCTATCTCTAGTGTTGAAGAGGTGGTTCCTGGATAGTAAACTTGTGCTAAACCACAATAAAACAAAAGCCATGCTCTTCTCCAATCACCAAAACAAAAATAGGCATACTCCACTCACCATACAAACCTCTGCAGGAATTACACTGGACCAAGTAAATACTTTCAAATACCTTGGCATCACTTTTGACCAAGGGCTCACCTTTGCAACCCACATTGACAACACTGCGAAAACAGTGAACCAACGCCTTGGAATACTATTCTGTAACCGTCAATTTCTAAATCAAGCGGCATTGAGAATAGCTATGCAGAGTTCCATAATCTCAATCATTGACTATGGCCTTATTATTTATGGATCAGCTACCTCCACTGCTCTAAGGTGTATCTCAGTCACTCTAAATAAGGCCTGCGACTCCTCACGGGGCTCAAAGCTGACTCACACGTGTGATCTGTACTATGAATCAGGCTGGTTGAACCTATCAAATCGTCTTATTTATCTCACCTGCACAATGGCAAAAAAATCTATCTTGGGACTGACTCCATTATGTATTCAAAACCTACTCCGACTGAATCCTGGCTCACGACCCTCCACCAGATCTGAACGCCAACCTTTCCTGGTTCCGAGATGCTGGACTGCACAGGGACAAAGATCTTTCGCATACAGGGCCCCGACATGGTTCAATGCGCTTAGTCCACCTACTCTATCCTCAACCTCGCATGAAGCTTTCAAATCCATGCTCTATGCCCACCTCACCACCACTAGCAACTGTGATTGTGTTAGATAAAGACTACTACTCCTCATGTCCATCCTCACATCTGAGGCCTCTTCCTCCCTGACTAATGAACCCTCTGGTACCTCTACTACTTCCTGTCTCCCACCCAAACTCACTCCCCCCCTCCTTTTTTCCTGTCCCCTCTCACTTACTCTCCCGCTCACCACCTTTCCCTCCTCTCTAGCCTCCTTTTGGCGCCTAATGATCACCCTCTCCCTGGAAGTTTCCTTAACCTCGAAATTGTCTACTCGCTTGAACCTGTTATAGCTTGTTTTTCTATGAAACTTAAAAACGTTACTGCCTTAAACTGTTAATAGCAAATTTATGATGTAACTTTCCTGTCTGGTTTTACCTGTAATGTGTATCGTGCTTTGTTAAATGTTCTTTGTGACGTGGAACCTTTGTAAAAAGAGCCCTGGCTCAAAGGTATTAATTCCTAGACTAATAAACTAAACTAAACTAAGATTCTAGTTCAGGGTGTTTGGGATCCAAAGCACAAGGACCTACAGATCAACATCCTTGATTAGTATGTTTATTTCTCGCCCTTTGCCAGTTTCAAGATCAGGTCAAGCCTCTAGTGGCAAAGGTTTGGTCAGGTAATACAGTGGCAGTAATGTACATAAATAATTGAGGAAGCACAAAAAGCGAAACCATACTCACGGATACCCTAAGGGTACTTTACTTGGCAGGGGAGACTTTTTTGTTTCTCTCAATTATCCATCTAGTGGGGAACTAAACATTCAGGCAGACTGGCTCAGTCAGCAAGTCATGCATTCAGGAAAGTGGTATCTGCATTCAGATCTGTTTTCATCTTCTGTGTCAATGACTAGGGATCCTGCAGATTGACCTTCTTGCCTCCAGGGAAAATGCTCAGGTTCCCAGGTTTTCAGCTGCCTCAGAGGTCTGCTGACAGAAACAGTGTGCACTCTGTCTCAGACATGGAGTTCCCATTAGCCTCTCTCTTCCCTCCTCTGCCATTAATTCCAGTGTTCCCAAGAATGATAAAGGTATCAAGAGGAAGCTTCCTCCTGACACCATGGGAGTGATCAGGAAGCCCCTGATTCTCTGATCTGATAAATCTGTCAATTCAGGGACCGTTCAACTAATTACTCATCAACAGGGACTTTCTTGGTCAAGATCCCAAGATGCATCCAAATCTGGAAAAAATACAGCTAGAAACCTGGCTTCTGAGAGGAGAAGGCAGCTGAAGCTGGGATACTTGGTCAAGATGATGGACATTGTTATGTCCTCCAGGAAAATGTCTACATCTTCTGGGTATGATGCAGAATAAAAATTGGGGCACTCACCACCACAGGGACACCGGTAGTCACACAAACAATGCTATCACTCTATTAGAAAAGGTGACGTGCAAAACTTTAAAAAGCAACAAGCTCTGTAGGATTCAAACACTTAACGCGTTTCACACTGATTCACAGTGCTTTCTTTATTCTGCATCTTAAACCAATATTTCTTCAGCAGTACTCATTTCCAGGTGCAGCATTTTATTGTTTTATTCTTCTGTGTATGAAAGGGTTTGGGATATTTTCTCCACCTGGGCAAACAAAATTAAACCAAGAAAGGCTTCTGTGTTTCAGATCATAGACTTCCTTCAGGCTGAGGTGGACAAGGGCCTCATCCTAAGCACCCTGCAGGTCAGGTTTTCTGCTTTGGGGATGTTTTGCATCTATAGATGGCTCCTTACTTGGAGAGCATAGGGTGCATGCACCAGGAGCTTTAACTCATGATTGAAGAACTGGTGCTGTGAGGTTTGATTCATTGGTGACTGGGACCTGTGACCCACCTGGAGGATGGAGGCTTGTTCAAGCCTGATGGCCTGCATCCATCCTGGAGGAATCCAAGCACTCAATGATAAGTTTAAATACTACATTGATAAGCATTTAAACTAGCCAAGGGGGGGTGGCAGGCCAGCAAGGAGGGTACCTAATTGCCCACCCCCCACAGCTAGCAGTGGAACTAGTGAACTGGAGGAGTGGATATCTCTACAAAGCAATGTGCAAAAGATGGAGATAAGTGCCCAAGAGGTGGATAGGCAGAAAAGTGGCAAAATTCAACAGAAGGGCAGACAGCAAGGAGAGCCAGTGATAAAGGACAACCAGGGAAGGGGCTAGAGTAGAACAGCTAAATAGTCTAGGGAGGTCAAATCATGGAAAGCCATGTGTGCCAATGCCAGGAGCCTTAGCAACAAGCTGGAGGATCTGGAGGCTGTTATGGTGCAGTCAGACCTGGACATTGTGGCCATCATAGAGACCTAGTGTAATGATAAACATGACTGGGAGATGGCCATACCTGGCTACAGCATATTCAGAAGAGACAGGGCAGGTAGGAAGCGAAGAGGAGTGGCCCGTTATGTGAAAAATGACATAAGAGCCACAGAGGTCCTGAAGGAACAAAATGGGGTAGAGATACTGTGGGTTAAGCTGGAAAGGAAAATGGGGCCAGCCATCTGCACAGGTGTGGTCTGTAGACCACCAGCCCAGGAGGAAGAAACAGAAAGGAGCTGATGCTAGCCATCAAAGGATGGCAGACAAGAAGTGAGGTGGTGCTGGTTGGAGACCTCAGTATTCCAGACGTGGACTGGAGCATCCCAGTAGCAACAACTAGGAGCAGATTTATCCTGGACTCCCTTCAGGTGCCTTCTTCAAGCAACTGGTCATGGAACCAACTCAGTAGAAGGTAGTACTGGACCTTGTGCTCACAAACAGGGACAGTGTGATGGGGTAACAGTGGTGGAGCACCTGGGGAACAGTGACCACCAGTCGTGGTTTGAAATCACAGAAGGAGCAGAATCAAACCACACAAAAACACGTATCCTGGATTTTAGGGGAGCAGACTTTGGGAAAATGGGGAGATGCTTGAAAGAGGCATTAAGGGAAATGGGGCAGGAATCAGGGGTTGAGGAACAGTGGGCAGTATTTAAAACAGGGATTTCAAGAGCTACAGAATTATGCATTAATTATGCATTAAGCAGGTTAGCAATGGGAAAAGGAAGAGGAGGCCATTATGGTTGTCCAAGGAGGTAGCGGAGAAAGTGAAAGCCAAAAAGATTGCATTCGGGCAATACAAAAAAACACAGGCAGAAGGGGATAGGGAGAAGTACCAGGAGAAGCAAAGGGAGGCAGGGAGGTCAGTAAGGGAAGCCAAAGCTCAGACAGAAGAGCACATTGCAAAATCAGTGGGTAGAGGGGACAAAACCTTTTACAGGTACATAAGTGAAAAAAGAAAGGCAAAGGGAGGGATAGTGAGACTGAAGACAACAGTAAAGCTGACATATTGAACAGGTATTTCTGCTCAGTCTTTACTGAGGAAGAGGAGGGTAATGGGTCTGAAAGGAGTACAATGGGTGGGAATGGTGCAGGAATGGACAAAAGTCCCTTTACACGAGAAAGGGTCCTGAAGGAACTGGAAGCAATAAGAGTTGATAAACCAATGGGGCCAGGTGGGGTGCATCCCAGGGTCCTTAAAGAACTAAGGAGGTGGTGGCTGAACCTCTGGCAACCCTGTTTAGCCGATCACTGCAAACAGGAGGTGCCCAAAAACTGGAGGACAGCAGATGTAGTCCCCTTATACAAAACTGGGAACAAAGAGGAAGCGAGGAACTACAGACCAGTCAGCCTCACCTCGTAGTGTGGGCAGATCATGGAAGCACTACTGAAGGAGAGATTGGTGGAACATCTGGTTGTCAGTGGACTACAGGACCCAAGGCAGCATGGTTTCACCAGGGGAGGTCATGTCAGATCAACCTCATTGAATTTTTCGACTGGGTGACTAGGAGACAAATCAGAGGAGGAGAGTGAACATGGCCTATCTGGACTTCAGCAAGGCCTTTGACACTGTGCCACATAGAAGACTATTACACAAACTGGGGAATATGGGTGTGGACAGGACAGTAGTGTGGTGGGTAGGTAACTGGCTGGGCATCAGGACACAGAGAGTGGTGGTAAATGCTGTCACTCCACAGAGGGAAGAGTGACCAGTGGGGTACCACAGGGATCAGTGCTGGGACCGGTCCTATTCAACATCTTCATCAGTGACAGTGCACAGAACCTAGAAGGCAGAATTTCCCTGTTCGCTGATGACACAAAGCTCTGTAACAGAGTAGACACACCAGAGGGTGTAGACAGAATGGGAAGGGACCTGCAGAAACTGGAAGAATGGTCAGGGGTTTGGCAGTTGAAATTCAATGCAAAGAAGTGCAAGATGATGCATATAGGGCACAAAACCCTGGCACAATATATCAGCTGGGATGTGAGGACATAGCATGCACCAAGCAGGAGAGGGATCTTGGGGTTATCATCTCTGATGACCTCAAGGTAGGGAAACAGTGTGACAAGGCAGCAGGTAAAGCAAATAGGATGCTGGGATGCATAGGCAGGGGCATCACCAGCAGGAAAAGGGAGGTCATAATTCCACTATACAAGGCACTAGTGAGGCCCCACTTGGAGTACAGTGTACAGTTCTGGAAACCTTACCTACATAAGGACATAGAATGGATAGAGAAGGTTCAGAGGAGGGCAACAAAGATGGTACATGGATTGCATCACATGTCCTATGAGGACAGGTTGAAGGAACTGAATATGTACTCCCTGGAGGAGAGGAGGGAGAGAGGGGATATGATAGAGACATATAAGAATCTTACAGGGAGGAACAGGGTGCAGGAATACACTATTTTTAAGTGAAAATTATGTCACAGGACTAGAGGGCATGGGATGAAGTTGGAGGGAGGACAATTCAGAGGAAACATGAGGAAGAATTTCTTCACAAAACGGGTGGTGGACAAGTGGAACACAGGATTTGAGGATGCATGAAATAGACATAAAGGAATTCTGGAGTTCAGGGTAAGGGCAACAGACTTCTAGGAAAAAAAAGTGAACTTGCAAGCTCAAATGGGCAGACTGGGTGGGCCATAGGCCCTTATCTGCCAACAATGGTTCTTAGTCCTCTCTGTGAACCTCTCTTCAAGCCTTTATCCCCCTTTTCTGAAGAATTTCTCTTCATCAAGGTATTCAATTGTATAAATGAAAGAAAAAGTGTGACTTTCACTGGGATGTGAACCCAGGACCTCAGCAAATCCATACTTTAGCTCTTAACCAACTGAGGTATGAGAGTTCAGCCAATTAAGGTCCCTGAGTTTTCCCATGTGAATCACACATACATTCCTTTCTGGTGTTGCAAAGAGCAACCAGGAAGTGTTTTTACTGACTCAAATAACTCCTCCTCTATCTCTCCCAAGTGCAGTATATGCCACTGCGAGGCAAATTTACAAATCCAATTGTAGAAATGAGAGGTGTGTTTCCTAGCAGCAATAGGCTCATTGAGATAGACTGGTGAGCTTCAGGCTCTCTCTTGCAGAGAACCATAGAGATGTGGTAAAGTTTAAATTTGCCAGTGAAGTCTGCGCAAAGTGATGAAAATTCATGGAGTTTTCCCAGATCTGAGAATCTATGACTTCACCTGAATCGTTAAGTTTCTGCCGCAAAGTGTGGAATTTTTTCCAGTGAAATTCTGTACTTTACAGTTGATCTGGGCTCCACGAATTGTGTGAAATTCGCAAATTGTGCTTCACACATTGTGCAAAATTCACTAATTATTTGGTGAAACAAAGTTTGCCGACTTTGCCCATCGTCCACCAAGGCAAGGTTTCCTAAGGAATGTACCCTCTTTTCTCTTTTTTTTTTATCATTTAACAGTTTCCACCTGCAGCCACAGCTCTGCTCCACATCCAGCCACTGCTTCTCCACTTCACCTCCAACCCTGAAGCTTGCATGCCCAGCTGGCAGACGCAGCTACACCTGTGAAAGGGGCCCCCCCCTTGTAGCCCTCGTGCCCGGCGAGGAACCATTACCGGCACATGCCATCCAGGCATCGTTGGTCGGTGAAACTGCGCCATCAAGCTGCTGTGGGCTTGTGCTGCCTTTTTTCCTTTATCGCCCAGTGGAAGCATGCGGGCGTGCCATGACATCAATGCACTAGTGTGCAGATGACTGCCATGCTTCCCCTACTAGGTACCCGCACCTCTGTAGTACCTCCGGGCGTCCCCAGGGACCAGCAGAGTGCAGTGTTCATCCACCTTATCCCGGGACTAGGAGAGCTGTCATTGGACACTCAATCCTAGTCCTCCCTTGCTGACCCCTGATGACCCAGGCTTGTTCCTGAACCTGGGTCGCCAGCATGAAGCAGGTGTGCATCCAGCGCCTCAACCCTCAGCGCCACTGGGCCGACTCCTCTTTCTCTTAAGAGTGCCACTACTTTCCATATGAACCAAGAAGTGTGCCTTCCATATTTTGTCCTGAATCTATGGAATAAACAAAAGACATTTGTATAACCTTAATATGTGTAGAGCACAAAACATTCCTTATATGATCTAACACATATTGCACTTTAATTAGATAAATATGCATTCGCCACACCCAGTGTGCCAGTCTTTTCCTGGTTCCTAGTCATCTTCTGATGCTTTACATGCAAAGCTTGCAAAACCATGGAAGAACTGGTACCTCGGGGGGGGGGTAAGGTATAAGATGAATGCTTATGGGTATTACACTTACAAAGATGCAAAACTAAATTACGGGGACTGATAGCAAAATTAAGAAAAAATACAAACTATTAGTTTTTTTTAACCATCATGAAATTTTCCATGTCAATATTAAGAAATATATCAGTGAGCCGGCCCAGTGATGTGGAGGGCTGAGGCATCATGCCTTACCTCCTGCCACACTGGCAACCCGTGTTTGTGGTGCGAGCGGGTCCCTGGAGGTCGGCCAGAGAGGGAGGGAGAGGAGCGAGCGTCCAGGGGACAGCTCTCCTCTCCGAGGGAGGGTGGAGAACATGGACAAGCACGCGCCTGACACCTAGCAGAGGCTAGGTGTTGGCATGCCAAGTCCCATATGTTGGGGTGCAGAGGAGAGCATCCAACAGCGGTAAAAGGTCCCGACCGAGCAGCATGAATCCATCCCCCACAGGTCCTGCCCCTGAGATGGCATCTCCCTGGCACTGGATCCATTCCAGGTGGGTTGGGTCACTCCCACCACCATGCCTCAAAGGGTAAGTCATGGGGCATGAAGGAGGGGTCTGATCCTTGGGGAACAACACTGGGGGACGGAGGAAGAAAGAGGAAGGAGAAAGCTGGCTGGGACCATGGGGAAAATACAAAAATATATCAGTGTACTTTATCATTGTGGAAAAATATATTGATAACATTTATTTTACAAAAAAAAACTTGTCGTGATGTAAATATTATATAAAGATATATATATATATAGATATATATAGAGCTAGAGAAAACTACTTGTTTCTATATACATAATATAGAGTTGTGTATGAGCAGTTATACATAACAAGGATATTCTTGTATCGAGAGGTTTCCTTGGTAACAGATGACCTCGAGAGCGCAGCTGGAGAGGTACTCTGTTACCAAGGGAACCTCAAGATACAAGAATTTCCTTGTTTGTGTATGACTGCTCATATACAATCTTTTATAGTGCATGGGCAGTCACAGCATAGAAAAATCACACAAAACCAGCTGGAGAAGACAACAGAGAATAGAAATGTTAACATTTTCTTTTTTTTAACTGACACAGTGTGCTGCAGATGTTTCTGCAAATTCAAGTTTAAAAAAAACAGCAACTTCCAGCTTAACTGGATTGAGGAAAGCAACTACTGTATGTGGCAGAATTCTAAGTTGTTATGCAAGCAATAATACCTGACAGGGTGGGCGTTATTAGACAATACCAGACCGGTGGATGTAATGAGGCCAGATGCATGGGCGCGGAGGGCCTTATAGCTCCTGAGGCGGATCTGGTATTGCCTAATACTGCCCACCCTGAGGGTATTATTGCACTTTAGAAAATGCAACCTTTATAGATAAATTCACTGAGACGTGTTTAATTTTAAACATTTAAAACAATTTTATTTGATAAAATATTACAACAAGAGAAAAATAGTCCCTTTATGGGATCAATCAGACAATGTTGCTCTCTGACAGTGGAGGTTTTGATTGGCTGATGTTGGTTGCTAACTGTGACAGTATACACGATCTCAAGGAACGCTACTGTGTATGAGACTGGCGGTATTTTCTTGCTTTACCCTACCGCAGATGGACACCCATCTGTGGTATGATAACTCAGGAAAATGCTGGTGATTTCATGGACAGTTCTGACATCTAGTAGTTTTTTTTACAGTACACACAGGAAATACATTTGTATCCCTTTGCACATTAAGTACGTCCACCACCGTACAACACCCCGTCCAACACGGTAATGAGGTGGCCAGAGGCAGCGGCGGCATGATTAGAGTGTCGGGTCACCCTGCTTCAGCACCTGGTGAAAGGCAGCACAGCGGCAGCTCGGGAGGTCAGTATGAGCCCAGCGTGACCAGGAAGAGCTGCTGGGACGGGCCTCGTATGCACATGGAGCCGGGCTACGAGGAGGGGGAGGTGGCAGTGGAGGACCTGGCAAGCTGCACCAGGCAGGAGGGCGGTGGGGACACAAATATTCACACAAATACAAATGCAGGTAAGAGCGCAGCATTAATTAAACAGATCATTTGGGGTTTTCCTATAGAAACTGAACTTGGCGACAGCAGGGCGCCTCACCTGACCTTCTGAATATTTGACTGAAACACGCGGCGCTACTGGGGTTAAAGCAGCCTCACAAACAGTTCCGTAAGTCTGCATTTTTTTGTCAGTTTGTTACAGAAGTTCGACTGACTTTGGACAAAGGGAAACTACTGTTGGCATTTTGTTTACAACATTACTGGGTGAGTAAAGGATTTAATGGGAGGAATCTTGGTAACTCTCTGGCTAAGTGGGGATAAAAATGGCTCGGATTTTAAATAATACATTACGTTGTAGCCAATTAGGAAGTGGAGTGGGTGCTGGGATAGTACAGTGGGTGAAGGGACACTGTAGCCTGGCTCTCATTTTTAGCTGGGCATCTATTGTCTGATAGATGCCCACCTAAAAACGTGTCTCAGCCAATCAGGATAGAGAATTATCTTTTGACAATTTCTAAGCTGCAGTAGTGACATAGTTAGTGCAGCATAACAGCTGTGAAGACATAGCTAGTGCAGCATAACAACTCCATTCTAGTTATGGATTTCTATCCATGACATTCTACCATACACTATAACGATGTAATAACAACACAATTTCTTAACCGCTGGACTCCAAGCTTTCATTTTAAAATATGATTACATTTCTAGTCACAACTGTTCCAGAGTTAAACCTTTCAAAATATATATTTTTTAAATGTGATAACTTGGAACCACTATGGCTAGAGGCTTAATTATTTTTCTAAAGAAAGTTTGGAGTCAGCAACGTAGACATATTACAAGCCACTAGTGTGATCATATGCTGATTATAAAAAATAAAATGTTTCATATCGATAAAAACATAAACGGTCCACTGCATTTCTAAAGTCCTGTCATTTTTAACATATTATATCGACATACTGTATACATATGCATGTAGCAACACAGAACTGAATCAACTGTTCAAATATTACAGCTTTTAAAATGTAGCTTCAGGCATTATAAAACGATCATATAAGATTATTTTTGGAAGCGATCAGAAGAGACTAGTGGTTGTTCTGTCTAAGAATAAACACACATTTTTTTTCTAGTTTTGTGTGGGGATGGCACTCATTTATTGTTGTGCAGGGGCTTTCTTGGTTCAGTTCTAAACAAAGACCACCTGCTTTAAAGAGAACAGTCACCACAAAGGCCTCCACACTCAAGTGTGTGAGCTTAGTGCCAAAGCATACTTTTCTGTAAAACATTTTGATTTACTGCAAATTTAGAATCCCCTGCAGATGACATCAAAGCAATAGGCGGCAGTGAAAAGACTCAATAACCTGCAGGACATTTTACAGTTTATAGAAGTCCTGATCTTTTGTTTGCTGGTCTCGTTGTCCTCCATGGTGCTATGTACAGTCAAAGAGGACTGCATTTAGTCCCTGGAGAAAAGTAAACCCAGAAAACATCTAATCAGAGATTATAAAAGCTCTAACATGCACTGCAGGCTTTTGAATCTCCCATTGCTGCCTACTGCTCTAATGTCAGCTGCAGGGGATTCTGGGATTTGTAGTAAAAGGAGATATCAGCCTACAACTAAGCAAAAATTGGTCTGATGTAACCTACTATTCTGCAGTAAACAGTAAGTAAACCAAAATGTTTTTGTACACAAAGTGCACACTTTGACCAGCCCAGAAATTGAATATGGGGTCCTTTATGTTGACTGTTCCCCTTCAATCAAGTCACATTCAACCAAGGTGATGGCAGCCTCCTGGGCTGAAGAGCTGAGACCTTGGTCTCACAGGTTTTAAAGGCAGCTGCATGGTCTCTATCTATCTTAACCAAGTACTGCAGGCTTGGCGCTCAAAGGCCTGCTGATGCAGTTTTTGAACACAAAGTGCTGCACCCAGCATTTGATGAGTACAGCTGCTTTCTGTTAATTTGTTTATGATCCTCTGGTTTGGGCCCTGTTATTCTTGTCTGCCCCACAAACCTGTCATCTGACATCTCAGGGAGTTAGCCTGACTTCCATTATTCCTTTGCCCCCCATGGCGGGGTCTGTAGGTGCCCTCTTATCTACCAGAGAATGGATCTGGTTTGTGGAGGGAGGGCCCTGTCACTGGTGAGGAGCCTGTGAGGATCAGACCTCTTACTATTGTGCTGCCTGGGATTTTCACTTCTAGTTTTCTTCCATGGAATGCTGGCAACATTACTGCCCTCCCTTCCTCCCCAAAGTAGAAGAGTGCACTCTGAGATGCCCAGTCCTCCTCTCCCTAGCCAGCCCGCAATGATCCAGTTTCAGTCTTGAACCCAGGTCACTGGTGGTGGCAGGTTTGGCATTCAGTGCCTCCTTCCTATGCACCACTGGACTGACTGGGTACTGCTTTTAGAACCCATACTTTATGACTTCCCAGTGACAACATAGAACACTGCAGAAAGAAGAAGAAATGATATTAGAATGTTTTCAATTTCTTTTTCTGTTACCTCTAATATTGTCACCGCTGGGACCACACCTGAGAGTTGTTTTAAACTCTCCTGTATTTATTTATTTTTTGTTGACCAGGTAAGTGCACTAGACAAATCCTGCCTATTTTCAGGCACGACCCGGGGGAAGGGGATACAGATGAATGCCAACTGACCTTGAACCAGATTAAGCTGTTGGTGGTATTTTTAGTGAATGAGGGAAATTTGGCCAGGGCACCGGGGAAATTTCCTACTCTTTCGAGAAGTGTCATGTGATCTTTTAACATCCACCTGAACTACCACCAATCCAGGCAGATGGGACCTCAGTTTAACATCTCATCGAAGGATGGCACCTCAAAGTGCAGCACCCCACTCATGCTGCACTAGTGTCAATACAGGATATTAACTTAAGTGCCAGATGTGGGAACTGAACCCAGCCCTCTGATCCTCCGGCCTCAGAGGCGGAGTGTGCTACCTACTGAGCCACTGACACTGACATTGTAGAACATTGTTGATATGATTCAGTAGATTACATTATGTTTTTTCTGATTAAAGTTTGGTTTCCAAAATCTGTTCTGATGCACACATTTGTTTAATTAGGCTTATAGTTGAAGTTATCCTGCACCTATACACACAGATTATTTATTCTTTCAATTTTAGGGTTACTGTCCAAGTGAAATTTTTTTTTTGCCTTATTCAACTCATCTTAGGTTGATGGTTCTTGTGTGCTATCTGTCAAGCGAGAAGTATCAGGCCAGGCAAGGTTCAATGGTGTTTTGATTTATCCTCAAGGTGCTGTATTTTGCCCTCTTTTTATGTCATTCATGCTGTAATGTTGAGTTGAGTTTCTGTACTGATGTCATAACTTTGAGCTGTGCTTGTGTCCCTAATAGGACTGCATGTTACAACATGTGTTATGACTCATAGTGACAATGTTGCCACCAACAGAAAAAGAAATGGAGACAGGAACAAAGCTGCACACAAACCAGACAGGTACCAGTTGCAAGGATGTATTGCAGAAAATAATTACATAAATAAGCTGGGCTAACACTCCTATGTATCGCCTCTGCATGGAGGCTTCATCAGGGTTCCCCTGATGAAGCTTCCGTGTAGAGGTGATATGTAGGAGTGTTAGCCTGACTCATTCATTGCAATTACTCATTGTAATTATTTTCTGCAATCAATCCTTAGAAACGGTGCCTATCTGGTGTGTGTGCAACTTTGTTGCTGTCTGGACTTCAGTATTCTTTAGCTCAAAGCAACTCTGAGGGTGGCGGTGTGCGGTCAATTTTTCTGCCCTTCAACAGAAAAATAAATGATGGTAATTCTGATTGAATGTTTCCTAAACTATGCCTGTGTGTGAAGTGGGAATGGACATGATGGACCTAGGGTCTCTTCCAACAGTAAAATTCTCTGTTAGTAAATAAAATAAAATAGTCTTTCATTTTCATTGCAGGTTACCTTAAGGGAAACTGCCAATAAGCCATGAAGCCTGTGATCAGGACACTTTTAAAAGAATTACCAGAATCCTGTTGTATGAATGCCTGGCTCTAGTCACCCTGGGAGAGTGAGAGTTATAGAGGTATAGCTGGAACATTTTGTTCACAAATTATCTTCAGAGGGTCTTAAAAACTGAATTCTGGAGTTGCAGTTCTGACACTTCCCAGTCCCAACAGGGAGAACCATGCCTCTCAACTGTCTGATTTTCAGGGATGTCCCTGGTTTTGCTTCAAGAATTTCCTCTGCTCCTCATAAAATTGGCATTTCTGTCACTGAAGAGTAGGGATTTGAAGCATAAAATAATGCCAGATATTAATGTTACAGTCTAGTTCTCAGTCGTAAAATGCTATTCATGTTAAGCCACATATTATAGGAAGCTTCTTCAGATGATATAACCATTTTTTTAGATTTGTCCCTGATTTGTTTTAAGCGTTCTCCCTGATTTACAAGAAAGGAGGTTGAAAGGTATGGGGAGAACAGCAGAGCAGCCAAGCTCTGCAGTTAATAAGCTTCAGCAAGATTAACTGCATATGTACCCACCACAAGGAAATGTCTAAATTCTCACACACCACAGACAGGGAGGGCTAAAAGCTTTTACTATCAGAAAATAATAGCCACATGGCTTTAATAAACTACTTGTAGCACCATATATTTAGTATTCCGACTGTAAAAATGGAAAAATCTATTTTAATAATTCAATCACATATTATTTACCATATAAAATTACATTTCTAGCTATAATGTTTCTGGTATCCACAAATAAATAAAGCCACTGTTTCTGGTAGAGATATGTTAGGAGGGTCCAGTGGTTTGAATGGCTATGAGGGCCATTTTACCAGTTATCACAATAGAGGCAGTGCCTAAAACTGTCTAGCTCCATGGTAAGTGCTGAATTAAATTACTGAAGTGGTGGGGGAAGGCTGGCTGTACTACAGGAGAGATGCCTCTGTAGTAAGTATTGCATGAAGCAGGTTAGGTGCACTTGGGATAGGCATTAACGTTTAGAACAGGTATTGCAAGAAGCAGGTTGTCTGTAACAGGGGAAGGGAGAAATTTTATGGAGTGAAGAAAAAAGATCAGGTGTTACGCAGGTTGGTAGCTGTAGTGAAAGGTACAGGCAGAGCACTGCACTCCACGCTACGCTAAAGGTGCTGCTGTCCAGTCACGTGAAAGAAAAACAAAAACGGCACAGCACTCGTTGGTGGTCCCAAATGCTCTGGAATGCTGGGCCACACTGCCCCTATGTATTGCCTTACTCTAAGGCTTCGTCAGGGGGCTGAGCCAAGGGGTACTAGCACTATTCTAATACCCCATATATCCATTGGTTAAGACAAAATTACAAAATGAAAGTGTTGGTGCTGATACAGATGTGCAAAACATCCTTATTGGTGTACATATAATTTATTCATTTGTAATTTTTGATCAGGAAAGGCACACTAATCTAATAGAGCTTGTTTCCAGGTGCATCCTTTGGGGGTGCATGGACCTGTTTTACGGACAGGGCAATGTTGGTTGCCCATGACACCAGGAAACTCATACTAACATACTAAAATGCCAGCAGAATAGGCCTAATGGTCTTCGTTTCAGCTTGCTTGGTCAGCCCCCACCCTGGGTGCTGACCTTGCTCCCCTCGCCTTCTCTGGCTTCTCCTTCCCAGTTCCGGATATTCTTGCTGCATTGGATTTTGCTTCCTGAACCCTTCCCTGTACCTGTCCACCCCTCTTGAACCCCTCCACTGTCTCTGCCTCCACCAGCCCCTAGGTAGTGCATTCCATGGCTCTACCACCCTCTCAGTGAAGTAGCACCTCCTCCTTTCTCCTGAATCTTCCCCCTCCAGCTTCCACCCATGCCCTCTAGTGACCCCTCCTCCTTCCTTCAAGGCACCCTCACTGTTCCTCCCTATTTACCCTCTTCATGTACCTGAAGACCTCTATCATGTCCCCCCGGTCCCTTCTCTCTTCCAAAGTGTACATATTTAGCTCTTCGAGCCTCTCCTCATAGGTCCTGTCCCCAAGCCCCAAATCATTTTGGTTGCCCTCCTCTGGACCCTCTCCAGGAGGTTAATATCCCTCTTTAAGTGGGGCCTCCAAACTGCACGCAGTACTCCAGGTGCGGCCTCACCAAGCAGTTATACAGAGGAGTATCACTTCCTCCTTCTGGAGGTGATCCCCAGCATGGCATCCCAGCATCCTGTTGGCCTTGGCTGCTGCCTCCTACAAGTCTCAGAGTTGTTCATCTTGACATCCACCACCACCCCCAGGTCCCTTTCAGCCATTGAGACTTGTAGTATTCCCCCAGGGTGTACACTTGGCCTGGGTTTCTGGCCCCAGGTGGAGTACCTTGCATTTCCCTGCATTAAACCTCAGCTTCCACTTTCTAGACCATCTTTCCAGAGCCTCCAGGTCCCCTGCAGGGCCACCTCCCTCCTCCCATCCACCACCGCCCCAGTTTGAGTCATCTGCAAGAGACTCATCTCCTCCTGATTCCTGTCCTTATGTCAGATACATGGCGTTGAACAGAAGGGGCCCAAGGACTGATCCCTGTGGGACCCCACTAATGACCATCCTTGGGGAAGAGACTATCCCACCAACTACGACCCTCTGGGTCCGGTCCTGGAGCCAATTGCCTATCCATCGGATCATCTGGTTTCCCACCCCCATTTCTCCTAGTTTATCCAACAGGCCCATGTGAGGAACAGAGTCAAATGCCTTGCTGAAGTCTAGAAAGAGGACATCCACTGGTCTACCCAGGTCCAAGGCACTTGTCACCCAGTCATAGAACTCCACCAGGTTTGTCTGACACGATTTCCCGGATGAATCCATGCTGTCTATCGTCCAGGCACCCTGACTCATCCAGGTCCCCCTAGCCTCTCCTTGACAATGCCTCCATCACCTTGCCCACCACTGATGTCAGGCTGACAGGCCTGTAGTTCCCTGCCACCTCCTCGATCCCCCTTGTGATAGGCACTGGCATGCGCCACCTTCCAGTCTTGGGGCACCCACCCTGTCCTCAGAGATGGTGAAAAGCTCTGCCAGGGGTTTCGCCAGGACATCTGCAAGTTCCTTCAGCACTATAGGATGTAATTTATCCGGCCCCGGTGCTTTCTCCGCCTTTAGCGGAGCTGAGGGCTTCTCACTCTCTCTGCTGTGATTTCCACTTCCAGTACTCTCTTCTCTCTCTGCTTTCATCAATAAGTGTGGGATGTTTTACTCACTTGGATAATGACCAGAGAAGGGCAGAACATAGAAACATAGAAACTGATGGCAGATAAGGACTGATTGGCCCACCTAGTCTGCCCTGTCCCCCCTAGCTGCTGCAAATACTGCAGACCCTACTTGATCTCTGCAGCTTGCCCTCTCTTCCCTATTGCTAGGGTACCCCCCTGTGCCTATCAGATACACTGTTAAATTCCCCTACTGTTTTTGCCCCCACCACCTCTGCTGGGAGGCTGTTCCATGCATCTGCCACCCTTTCCATGAAAAAATACTTCCTCATGTTACCCCTGAGTCTACCCCCCTCCAACTTCATATCATGACCCATTGAACATATTTTTTTCTGAAAGATGCTACCCTCTTATACCTTAATTATGCCCTTGTGGTATTTGAAAGTCTTTATCATACCCCCCCTTCTCCAAGTTATACATATTGAGGTTTTCTAGTCTTTCCTCATATGACTTTTGGTGCAGACCTTGTACCATTTTTGTTGCTCCTTCTCCAAATGGCCTTATTCTGGCTATGTACTTTCTGGAGATGCAGCCCAGAACTGGACTCAGTATTCCAGATGACGTCTCACCGCATGATTTGTACAAGTCATATCAGGCCTCCATTTTTCTGCTGGTGACACTCTCTCCCTATGCACCCCAGCATCCTACTGGCCCTCCCACAGCCTTGTTACATTGTTTGGCCGCCTTTGGTCATCAGATATCATTACCCCCAGGTCTTTTCCTGTTTAGTGGTTGTCAGTACCCTCCCCCATTAGATACTTCTCCTGGGGTTCTGTGCTCAAATGCTTTATTTTGCACTTTGCATTGAATCTTAGCTGCCACACCTTGACCTTTCCTGAAGCTTACTGAGGATGGGACAAGGTGAGAGAGGGTATTTGGAAAAGTGGAGGAGGGCAGCTGCAAAGTAGGGTGTTAGTGCACACTCAAGCAGACTAGTACCTAGGAGGCCTAATTTCACCTGGCAATTTTCCTATGTTTGTATATGTTCAGAAGGTCACTCCTCATTTTTTCCACCATCCCTGAGTGTCAACCCTGTTGCAGATCTTAATGTCATCTGCAAAGAGTCATACCTTCTCTTCCATCCCCTCTACAATGTCACTTATGAAAACATTAAAGAGGATTGGTCACAGAACTGATCCCTGTAACACCCTGCTGGTCACCCTCCTCTCCTTGGATTATACTCCATTTACCACTACACTCTGTGTTCTATCCCTTAACCAATTTGTAACCCAGTTTACCACCTTGGTACCCATTCCCAGGCTACCCAACTTGTTTACAAGCCTCCAATGTGGAACAGTGTCAAGGGCCTTGCTGAAATCCAGGTAGGCCACATCCACTGCTTCTCCCTGATCTAATACCCTGGTCACCCAGTCAAAGAAATCTATCAGATTTGTTTGACATGACCTTCCCACTGTGAATCCATGCTACTGCAGATCTTGTGATCTGCTGGATCGGAGATATACCGCAGTCCTTTCTTTTAGCAGTGATTCCATTAATTTTCCCACCACTGAGGTCAGACTTACTGGCCTGTAGTTGCTGGCTTCCTCCCTGCTCCCACTTTTGTGAAGACGGACTACATATACCCTCCTCCAGTGTTTTGGAACCACTCCCATTTAACTGCAAAAACACATACAAAATGCATATAAAAATGTATAAATACAATGGTGAGTATGGGTTGGGGGTGTTAGGGAACTGGAAAGGAGTTTGGGAGGATAAGGGACTGTATGCCAAGGACAGGCTTCCTCTTGCCCCATTAGGGAAGGAAGTCCTTAAACAGGGGGTGCCTGACTACACTCAAGAAAGGTGGGGTTTAAACTTCTGAGCGGGGGAGGGATAAGGGAGGGGCTGACCAGAAGTCCTCTCCTCCAGATGAGGGGAGTAGCCTTCAAACCCAAGGGGGAGGGGAAACAGACTGGGGAGGA
Source organism: Neoceratodus forsteri (assembly GCA_016271365.2). Lineage (NCBI taxonomy): Eukaryota > Metazoa > Chordata > Ceratodontiformes > Ceratodontidae > Neoceratodus > Neoceratodus forsteri. Next base: position 697,617,698 of record CM057452.1, on the reverse strand, counting down.
GGTTTCAGGAGGAGAGAGGAGGATGGAAGTATAAGGAACCTGGATGGGGTTCGACAAGGGATCAGGGATAAGGGGTGAGGTGGTGTTAGTAAATGCCAGGAACTTGGAAACAAGTTGCCAGAGTTCAAACCATGCTGTTTGGGGTGTGGATGAGGCGGTGGTCACAGAAACGTGGGCCAAAAAAAACCATGACTGGGACCTAAATGTGCGGGGGTACATTATGTTTAGGAAGGATAGAAAGGAGGGCAGAGGGGGTGGAGTGGCTATGTTTATTAGAAATGACATAGAAATTGCTAGGGTAGAAGAGGCAGAGGGAAACGTGGAGGCCTTATGGGTCACCCTACGAACCCCAGCAGGAGGTAAGGTCAAGCTGGGTGTAGTATATAGGCCCCCCGGGATGGGTGATGTTCTGAAGGATGGTTTGCTGGACAACATCATTGCCCAGTGTGGACCAAAAGGGGAAGGAATGGTGTTGATGGGGGACCTTAATATGCCAGGTACAAACTGGGGAACCATGTCCTCTAAGGTGGCCAAGGAGCAGAGGCTGCTGGACGGCTTCCAGGATGTGTTCTTAGCCCACAAGGGAGGGGCATGTCCTGGATGTGGTTCTGGCAGATGGGGATCTGATAAGGGACCTGGTTGTAGAGGATCCCCTGACTGGGAGCGACCACAATACTGTCTGGTTTCAAATAAGCATGGGGGAAGTGGGGGAGAGATCTAGGACACTGGCAGTGGACTTCAGGGGGGCAGACTTTGTGGGCATGGGAAATATTCTCAAGGATCACTTGAAGGGGATTACATCAATGACAAATGTGGAGAAGAGACGGGAGGTCATAAGACGGAGACTTCATGAGGCAGTCAGGACCTACGCTAAGGTGAAACGTAAGGGAGCAAGGTCACATAAACCATACTGGTGATCCAGTGAGGTTCAGGTAGTGGTCAAAGAAAGAAGGCGGCCTACAAAATAAAAACAACAAGAGGGGATAGGGAAAGGAAATGTACCATCTTGCATCTAGAAAAGTCACCTGGATGGTGAGGGGCAAAGTCAGTAAAGAGCAGCGGCTGGCACAGGGATACATGGAGGAAAAGGGTTCTTCCAGTACATTGGGGAGGGAGAAAACTAAGGGCCATCTCAGCAGATTGAGATCAGAAGGAGGGTGGGTGGAAGAGGCGAGGACCAGGCAGAGGCATTACACAAGTACTTCACCTCTGTGTTCACTAGGGAGGGATGGGATATCTACAAAGCAAGGCATGGAGAGGGGAGATGAAGCGGTAGTGAATGGGATCAGGGGTAACAGAAATGGAGCAAGAGGGAGGGAAATGTACCTCAGGGTGTCACATCAGGATAAGGATAAAAGGCCAGTAAGGTGTAGGGGAAGGATGATGCTATCTCCACTGAAAGGGTGTGGTTAGCCCTCAAGGCCTAAAGAAGATAAATCTCCTGGGCTGGATGGCATTCATCCAAGAGTACTATAGAATTGGCGGACATACTGGCTGCACCCTGGCGAGCTCTTCAACAGGTCACTTGAGACAGGGAGGGTACCTAGGGATTGGCGAGAGGCACATGTGGTGCCAATCCATAAAGGGGGGTCGAGGGAAGTACCAGGTAACTATAGACTCATCAGTTTGACCTCGGTGGTGGGAGAATTAATGGAGAGTATACTAAAGGAATGATTGGGTGTGTACTTGGAGGAGATGGGAGGTCTGGATAGTTGGCAACATGGGTTTGTGCCAGGTAGATCATGTCAAACCAATCTTGTGGAGTTCTATGAATGGGTAACATCAGAACTGGACAGGGGAAAGCCTGTGGATGTATTATTCTTGGGCTTCAGCAAGGCATTTGACTCTGTCCCCCACAATAGTCTGGTGGAGAAACTGACGGGGTTGGGAGTAGGCCCTTTGATGGTCAGATGGATTGAAAACTGGCTAGCTGGATGCACCCAGACAGTAGTAGTCGGTGGGGAGCTTTCGAACCCTAGAGAGGTCGGTAGTGGGGTACCGCAGGGCTAGGTCCTGGGTCTGATCTTGTTTAATACATACATATCACACATCAGGGAGGGTATAGGGTGTGAAATGAGTCTCTTCGCTGATGACTCCAAGATGGGAGCAATAGTTGAGGGGGAAGAGGGGAGGTTGGCCCTGCAAAGGGACCTGGACACCCTGGAAAGCTGGGCTCACACATGGAAATTAAATTTCAATATCACCAAGTGCAAGGTGTTACATCTTGGGTGGGAAACCCAAACACAGGTACATCCTGGGAGGAGCGCTGGAGGCCTCAACAGGAGGAAAAGACCTAGGGGTCATGGTGGATGCATGAATAACTTTGAGCAGTGCAGGAGAGCGGTTAGCAAGGCAAACAGGATATTGGGATGCATCATAAGGGATCACCTCTAGGAGCAGGAACTGATTCTGCCACTGTACAATGGACTGGTTAGACCACACCTTGAGTACTGTGTACAGTACTGGAGACCACACTTTAAGAGGGACATACAGCTCTGGAGAGGGTACAGTGGGGGGCAAATAAGATGATATGAGGACTAGGGGATTTGAAGTATGAGGACAGACTTGAGGAGCTCTGCCTGTTTTCATTGGAGGAGAGGAGAGACAGGGGGGACATGATTGCGGTCTTCAAGTACCTCAGGGGAATAAATAAGTTAAAATGGAGGGGATCTTTAGACTAAAGCAGGGAGGTATCACCAGAGGGCATGGTTTGAAGTTGGAAGGTGGAAGGGTGAGGGGGTAAAGGAGGAGGAGGTTTTTCACTAAGAGGGTGGTGGACCCTGGAATATGCTGTCCAGCGAGCTGGTTCAGAGATCCACAGTGGAGGGCTTCAAGAGGGTGGGACAGACACAGAAAGTGGATGCATTCAGATGATGGCCTGCCCAGGGGTGGAGATGGATGATAGGGGTTTCTGAAACACAAGGGGAGGGTCTTGAGCGCACAACTAGGGAATCTGAGGTTCGGAGCAGACTTGATAGACTGTAAGGCCTAATCTGCTGGCAATTAATATGTTAGTATATCCAATACTGAAAATATGTGAGCTGGGAAAGAAGACCTTATACAGTGTTGTTGATCTGTGATCCAGTTCAGAGCCACAGGGGGAGAAAGTGTGGGGAGGTGGGTTTGTCAAGTGAGTGAACAAGTCTATAAACAGATAGCTGTCAGGTCGAGACACCTATAAATAATGTGAAACTAACTGGTCCTAAATTTCACGTTAGGGTTCAGACATGTTTATTCTAGTATCATCTGAATATCATAAAGTGGAAAAAAGAGGGGGGTGGTCACATCAGTAATGGAAATGATTTTTCCAATGGACTTATGGGGTACAGGTTGCAACATCCATATGAGATTAAATATCAAAAAAATGTAATTGTATGTGAACAGAGATTCTAACCAGTTACCGACTAATAACGAAGTCCCACTGTCGTGTCGGGTTGGATGAAGATGGCACACTGGAGGCAAATAGACAAGGCAGAAGATACAAGATACAGAATATGAAATACTGAATATACAAGTGCAGGTACATGAAAACAAGTAGTGACTCAAAAACACACTCAGTCCTACGAATAATAGGTATTAGTATGCATCAATCATTTCTAACAAATGTAGCAGTTCATCAACAATGGCATAACAACCAGAGGTCCGGAAGAATACCACCAAGTAAATGTAGCCAGCCAAAGCTGGACCAAAGAAAGGTGCTCAAAAGAGAATTCACTTGATGGCAAGCAAAGGAAGCCCAAAAATAGAGTATAAAGGAAGACTGACAAGAGTTACAAAACAGATATGAGGCTGGCCCATCGTGCAGCAGTTGATTTCTGCTTGTGACGCTGGAGACCCAGGTTCAGGAACGGACCCAGAACTCTGAGGGCTAAACCGGGGAGAAGGCTCAAGATCGAAAACTGCTTGCCTTCTCCCAGGAGGGCGGGATGGAGCCCAGTGCCTGCTGACTCCTGGCAGAGGCCGAGAGCACAACAGCGCATGGGCTCATTGACTGGGGCATATATTGGCATGCACCTAGATGTCTGTGGCACGCCACGCCCCTGGGGAGAAAAGGGAGAAAAGCTCCTGGACTGACTGGGTGAAGGCTTCTGGCCTCTGCCAACACAGAAGCCTCGATGCCAGCCATACCCACCTCCAGCAGCAGCACCTGGGCCAGTTGATGAGTGCGCTGGCCACCCACTGGTGTCTTCCTTGGTGGAGAGAGGCCATCCAGCGAAGGGTTACACTGGGTTACCCTGGGGTGTTTGTTGCAGTATGAGGTGGGAGCTGGGGGTAGGCAGTAGGGTGTCAAGGTGGGGTGCCTAGGAGGCCCAAAGGAGTGGCTAGACTGGGGGCAGGGGGAGCATAAAAAAGAAAAGAAAACAGATATGAGATGGGGGGAGGAAAAGGAGGATGAGGGACTGGAGGTAGGGGAGAATGTTGAAAGGGAAAGGTGAGGGAAGGGAAAGTGAGAAAAAGACAGTGAAAGAACAAGAGGAAATATAAATAAAAATAAATAGAAAAGACAGAAAAAAATATGAGAACAAGGTAAAAAAAATAGAATTGCCTGCCAAATATATACAAGCAACTTTGAGTATTCAAAAGAGCAAATTCAAGTAGAACTGTAATACCAGCAACCAATATGGAACATTCCAGAATATCAATAAAACCAGGTCAGATTTTACAGATATGGATTTAGAGCTAATTGATCATTTGGACCACCTGGGTGCAATTTTCCATGTACTTCAATCCACTTTGATTCTCTGCAAGAAGATTTTTATCCTCTCCACCTCTTTCTAAGGGATGCAAATAATCCGGGGCCCTGAACTTAGAACCACTTGTGTTGCAATTGTGTGTTTGCATAAAGTGAGCTTCCAGTGCATTTCTACAGTTTCTATTCATTATAGTTCTGATGTGTTCTTCTTTTTTGCAGTTAATCTTTTTATTGAAGTATTTATAAGATAAACAAAGAACAGGTATACCCTATAACTATACTATATAAAGTTATATAAATAATAAACTAAGTAGCATAACATCTAACAAAGGAGAAAAAAGACTATTCAATGGTAGTATAATAATTTTGGATTAACGACTTAAACTAGACAGTTACAATATTATAATGAAAAAAGGCTTAGCACTACATAATACAGAGTGAAAATAGAAGAAGTAGAAGGTGAGAGAGGAGGTATGAATAGTCATAGTTGTACATTTCTATAATATATATAGTTAGAGTGCTACTAAAACTTATATAAAAAAGATTAAGAATAACAAGAGAAGAGGAAGAAATAGCGAAGAGAGAGAGAGTATAAAGTGAGTAGAGAAAAAGTGAGACCACAACCTGAGGCAATGAAAAAAAAAAGGGGATATCAATAGGAGGAGAGAGAGATATATAAAGTATTTCAATCCATACTTGAAGTACCAGAAGGGCTAGATGAATCCAAATATTTAAAATATTCCTGCCAACATGTATTATACATATTGAGTTGGTCGAAAGAAATATGTGTCATACGATCCAGGGAGGCATATTGAGATAAATGATTAAGAATATCAGGAGAGTAGGAATTATATTAGTTCTCCAATACATAAGTATACTACGCTTAGCTAGAAGAAAAGTATAGTTAACCATCTGTTCAGGGATTGGGGATATTATGGGATGAGGGTCAAAATACCAAGTATACAGTGTTTAGGATCTAATACAAAGGACTGACCAGTCACTTTCATTGCAAGTATATGAATATGGTGCCAAACTTTTGTATGGGGACAATCCTATAAAATATGAAGTAAGTCGCCATTGGGAGAGTTACATCGCCAGCAGTTATCATTGTCCGTTAATCTCATTTTATGCAGTACAGTTGGGGTCCTATACCACAAATGGAGAATTTTAATCTGAATGAGCGAGCTACATTTATCCTTAAAAGATTTGTGGCAAGAAAGCCAACATCTATGCCATTGCTCATTTGTAATGTTATAGTGTAACAAGTTGCTCCATTTATTTTTTGCACTAATGGACTGGTCCGGTAGTGATTCTCTAATATCTTTATAGATGATGCTATTCAATTTACATGTTGTTTTTATCCATTTGGAGATGTGCTGATCATATAAGGATTGATTCACAATAAGCGAGAAATAATAAGTGCATGCTGTATGAAGCTGTAGATATTTCCAAAAATCCTGGTGGGGAAGATTCCATTGAGTACATAGATCAAAATAAGATTTTATTCTTAACGTATGGGGTTCAAGTATGTCTCTTAAAAAAAGTATGCCTCTATTTTTCCAGGATCGACAGTAGATTGGATGGTTTACGAGAGATATTTGGCAATTTCCCCAGATAGGAGCATAAGCAAGAGGGGTAGGGTTTGATTTGAGGTATTTATGAATTATTTTCCAGTAAAACATGGATGGTACTATAGTGGGGTGAGATTTTAATTTAGAGGGGATGGAATTATAGATAAAGGAGGTAACAATGTTGTTAGCACAAAGGGAGGCTTCCATATTAACCCATAAAGGTGAATTGGCATCAGGTTGAATAAACCATTTGATAGTCTGGGCTGGACGAAAAGCCCAAAAGTAGGCCTGAAACCAAGGGAGGTCAAATCCACCTCTTGACCAATGTCATCTAAGTTCGTTATGGCTAAATCGAGGATTTTGCCATCCCAAATAAATTACCTATTAATTTGTCAATTTTGATGAGGAAACAAGAAGGAAGTTTTAAAGGATATTAGAAAAGATACAATATTTTAGGAGTTATTGTCATTTTAATAGCCAAATTTTCCCATTAAAGGTAAGATTAAGCAATTTCCATCTGTCAAGTATATTTTAATGTTAGTTAGTAGAGGAGAGAAATTAGCATCCCATACTTTATCCAATGATGGGATGATCCGATACCTAAATATGAAACACCTTGGGGAGCCCAGCGGAAGCCCAAAGGATCATTCACATAGATTTACAGAGGTTGTTTAATGGTAGCGTTTCAGATTTATTGAGATTTAGAGCAAGTCCCAAGATAAAGGTGAATTTGTTAAGAAGTTTAACTAAAGGTTGCCCTGAAGATTGGAAATTTTCTAGGAGAATAAGAAGATCATCTGCATAAGATAGTGAAGTGTAGCGAGAGTTACCAATAGGGATGCGTTTAATTATGCAGGATTGATGAAGAGCTGCAGAGAGAGGCTCCATGGCAAGTATAAACAAATATGGTGATAAGGGGCATCCCTGTCTAGTGCCTCTTGCAAGATGAAAGGAGGGGATAGAGTTGTGTTAGTAAGAATTCGAGCAGAAGGAGAGTATACAATAATTTGATACAGGCGCAGAAATTGTTAGTGAAACCAAATGTGATAAAACTTGGTATAAATAGTTCCAATTAAGGAATCAAACGCTTTCTAAAATCAATGGCTATGGTCACGCTGGTGATTTAAGAGTTTTTGCTTTGTAAATTGGGTTAAACAAGGAACGAAGATGATCAGAACCGTTCTGTGTTCAATAAATCCGGCTTGAGAAGTATGGATGAGTTTTGAAATTAATGAATCTAAGCGAAGGGTTAATAATTTAGCAAAGATTTTTCCGTCTGTATTGAGCAGTGATATTGGTCTGTAACTTAAGGAAAGAGAGGGATCTTTATCTTTTTTTGGTAAAACAGTAATAATAGCCTCGGTCATAGTGTGGGGTAGCTTACCATTAGAAAATGCTTTCAGATAAACATTAAGAAGTAAAGGGCAAAGAGTACCGGATAGGGATTTATAGAAATCAACAGGGAAACCATCACTCCCAGGGGATTTACCATTTTTTAAAGATGACAGTGCTGTTTGGATCTCTTGTAGGGTAAAGGGTTCATCCAGTATGGCCATATCTTGATGAGAGAGATGAGGAAGCTGCAGTTTATCAATAAATTCATGTATTTGATTGGAAGAACTGGAATTTGGATGAGAATATAGTTGCTGGTAGAAAGAACGCATAATATGGTTTATTGTAAGGTTGTCTGTATAAATTTGGCCAGATGGTCCTTTCAAACCAGCAATATATCTCTCCATCTGTTGAGTTTTAAGCTGATATGAAAGCAACTTCCCACATCTGTCTCCTTGTTCCCAATAGTGGTGTTTAAGCCTTAAAAGGGCAAGTTCAGCTTTCCTGGATATTAATTTGTTTATTTTAATTCTTAACTGAAGAATTTCAAGACGTAGTTGTGAGTCATAATTGTTTTTTTTTTTGGTTTATAGTACTGAGTTTCTTTCTCTTTAAGGGATTTCTCTAAATTTGCTAGTTGTTGCTGTCTTAGCTTTTTCCTGTGAGCTGCGTAAACTAATAATTTTGCTCTAGTTGTTGCTTAATGCTTCCCAACGGTGCCTTGAGATACCTCAGGTATCATTAAATGAGAGAAAGTCTTGAATCTGGGCTGTAATCCAAGGAATAAATTCTGGGTCCCTCAGTAAAAGTGGAGCTAAACGCCAAGAAGGATTTAGAAGGGGTGGACCCAAAGTAGATGTAAACTTAGGAGAGTGGTCTGATATGGTAATTGGGAGGATGTCTGTATTAATAGTTTTTTCTGTAACAAGAGGGGATGAAAGCCAATAATCAATACCACTGTAAGATTTGTGTAATGAGGAGTAAAATGTATAGTCACTCTGTCTAGGGTGGGAAAGTCTCCAAATGTCAGAAAGGCCCAGATCTTTCATTAACAATGTCAAGGCATTAATGCTTCATGGATGAGCATCGTATGACTTATTACTTCTATCTAGGTGTGCTTCTAAGGTTAAATTAAAATCTCCACCCATAAGAACGGGTGAGTTATCGTTGTTATTAATCATAATTTGTTGAGCCAAGTTATGAAAAATTCAGGGAATCAGAGTTAGGGCATAAACATTAACTAACATAAAAGTACCTGCAGTGGAAGTTAATTGAATTATATAATCCATCTACCATCCAAATCCATTATAGTTTTCTTTGGGGTCCAATTAAGGGACTTATGTAATAGAATAGCGACACCTCATTTTTTAGAGGAGGAAGAGGATGCAAATACTTGACCGACCCAATCCTTTTTTAACCTATCAACATCCTCTGACATAAGTTTAGTTTCTTGTAAGAAAGCAATATGTGTTTTATGCTTCTTAAGGTAGGTAAGTATTTGTTTGCGCTTACAAGGTGAGTTGAGTCCCTTAATATTCCATGAATATAATATCAAATCACTCATAATGGTAAACGTAAAATAGGAAGTTACAAATCGGAATGAGGGACTCGTAAAAAACTAAGTCAGAGAATGTCAAAGGTTCTAAAGGCAGGTGAATAGGTTGTACAAATGTGAGCAGGATCATTAGAATGTATGGATTCAAAATAATATGATAAATATATCTATTGAGTCTCACTAAAGAAAGATACAGGGATAGCATAGTGAGAGAATGTACATAGAAACAACAAAACTTGTATATTACAGTAAGAACATTTGTGAAGTGTAGAGAGAGGTCGGTACACATACCAGAGACTCTCTCACCACACTACTAGGCATGTAAAAACGTAGATAACACTTAAGAAAAAGCAACACGCTATATTCCTAAGATATTAACTATGTGTAACAATATCTTATAAGTAATTATTATGACTAGAACTCAGGTAGTTAAGCTAGAACCCTGGGAAAGACCAATATTCATCATACCAAACAATGCAAAAAACATTTTTAAAGTGGTAATAAAACCAGACATGGTAATCAGGTTGAACTATATCGTATTAGTTCAATAAAAGGTATAGTATGCCAATACAACATCACTTATCATTAAACAGCATAATCCAGAAGAAAAAGGCTTATAAGATATGTAGACATCCACATAACCTTATTAAAGAATGGATATGTGATATATGTATACTATTAACTTAAAATAGTAGATACACTAAAAAAAATATATAGATAACCACTATGCAAATATATGCATGTATCACTTACCATAAAGTGAAAGTGAATCTTTAAATGTGCTGAACATACATGGCATTATGCTATGTTTTATGTTTCTCTTTTACATTTTATTAATAAGCTAATAGCTAGTAGAACACCTATGTGGCTGGGAAAGACCTAAAAAAAGAAGTCGTATATATCCGTGTAACAAGGTTTACACATTTAGATAAGTTCATCAAGAATATACTTGTAGATTTGATTCATTGAAAAAATACAGCCTCTAAGTTTCAAATACGATTTACAGCCTTGATACGTCCAAACCGGCTGAATGTGATAGCACTAACATATTAAGATAGGCATTGCATTTGAACAAAAAAAAGGGGAAAAAGGAGTAACTAAATGTGATACTGAAAATAAAGAGCTCCACATATATGTTCACACACAAAATCAGAAACATATGGCAATTAATGCACCTTACAGTTCTGCACCCGGGAAACAATGTTAATTACATTGTTCTTCAGCCTCCCCTTAGTTTTCTTTTTCAGGGGGTATGTGGAATCAGCCACCAGTTCTGCCCAGGAGGAGACAGGGAATTAACTGTAGGCAGCACATTTGCGTGGGCATCAGCAAGTGGCTCCCTAGTCATCCTCACGAAGTGCTTCCTACTAAGGTGGGAATGAAACATTATGAAGTGGAGCGCACCTGCTGGACAGTGCAAGAAGAGTGGAAAAGCCGACATGCTTACAGACTCCGAGTAGGATGATGAGGGGATGTTATTCCAGCCTCACAAATGTCTGGTATGCAGAAAGCCAGCAGATTTCTTTCTTCCTCATATACACAGAGACTTGGACAAGAGCAGATGGATTAGTTGTAGACTGTGCAGGTTTCTCTGAGTTCCTGTCCAGTTTCATAGGCGATAGCTGGGGATCGCCCGGTCCTCTAAGAAGGATTAGGGGCAATAACTAGATCTATTAGCACAATTAACGAGAGTGTGTGGTGCAGTTTAAGGTGTATTAAGAGATGCAGATAGCGTTTCAAGTAAGCAAAAAAAAAAGAGAAACTTTGAATACAGCCCCTAAAATTCCAGCGTGGTTTACAGCCTTACACAGTCCAAACCGGCTGGGTGTAATAGTATTACACATTTTAGTATGAGATTTTGGGGGATTAATATAGATATTCGCACATAATATCAGAACCTCGTATCAGTCAATGCTTGTAACGATTTTGCTTTTGGGAAGCAGTATTATGGATTCTGTTCTTTAGTTTCCCCTTTCTTTTCTTTTTGGGAGGTTCTGCTGATTTAGATGGGGAGCTAGATACCAGCTCTGCCCAGGAGGAGTCAGGTGTGAATTGATGTTAGGCAGGGCATTCACATGGGTATCAGCAGGTGGATCTAAGTCATCTTCTCAAGTTCTTCATGAGATGAGAGTGAATCTTCACAGAGTGGAGTGTATTTATTAGACAAGCATGAGGGTAGAGAAACCAACATGCTTTTCAGTTTGCAAGTCCGACATTGAAGGAGTATCATTCGAGCAGCACAAGTGTTTAGAATGCAAAGATTTCACAGACTTTTTTTCTTGTATGCACGCTGAAACTCGGGCAGGAGCTGAGGTATTAGTTACGGTTTGTGCAGGCTTCTCTATAGTTTTTTGATTAGTTTCAAAGACGTTCACTGGAGACTGTTGGACCTCTTGAGAGAAATTCGGGTCAATGTTTAGATCGACTGCAGCACAATCAACGGGTATGGTAAGTATAGTTTGAGGTATATTGAGAAATGCTGATAAAGCTTCAGGTGTGTGAAAGTCCTTGAATGAATCGTTCAGAATAGATGCATTGTGGCTGGATAGCGTAGAGCAAACTTAATACCCCGCCAGTGCAAAACAGTTTTGATGGGATTGTAAAGTCCGCGTTTATTAGATAGTTCTCTTGAGAAATCTCTAAAAATGTATATTTTATGATCCTGCCAAGTAAGCATACTCACTTGCCTTGCTTTTTGAATGATTAATTCTGTGTGTGCATAGTTCAGAAATCTAGCGATGATGGGCCTTGGTTTTTGAGTTGGACCAGGCCTTGGGCTTAGAGTACGATGAGATCTCTCAATAATGAGGTCTTGATCAGGTGGGAGTTTAAGCAACATTGAAAGTGTGTGTTTCAGAAGTGCGCTGGTATCTCTGAGCTCAGCACCTTCAGGAAATCCCAGAAATCTAAGGTTATTACGTCTGTTTCTGTTTTCGAAGTCATCAATTTTATCCTGAAGATTTTTAATAATTCTATCCTGCTCCCTGATTGTAGCTTTCAGATCCATAATAGAGCTTTCATTTTGAATTGTTTTAGTTTCTGTAGCAGAGATTTTTTGGTCAAGCAATTGTACATTAGTAACATTTTGTTGTGAGGTTATTTTTAAGTCATTTTAACTCATTGATTAGTTGCTGAAACATTGATTCAATTCTGTTGAGAGAGCTGCTATGCAAGGTTGGTCGGCCATTGTTGCAGGCCGAAAATAGAGAGGCTGTCTGATTGCAGATATAAAATTCTATAACTGCAAGATAGCAAAAATACTATACCAGAGCTGAACTTTGATGCAGGTAGAGTAAAGACCCAGTATTTGGCAGAGAATGAATGTCTGGGTAGAGATGGATGGATGATGATAATTGGTGAACCCAGGAGCAACAGAATTAAGCAGCCATCTTCAGCTCAGCCAAGCCACGCCCCCCATGTGTTCTTCTATGTGGCATTTTAGAGGACATATAGTCCTCCTGCCTTGGTACACCAGCCTATAGCTACACCAACCAGTGTAGACTGCAAAGTCGATTTTGCAGTCCACATAGTCACTCAGATGGTATTCCTTTTTGGTAATGGGGTGTACAAACTTATTACCCAGTTCTGCACAACAGCAGGCATTGCACTGTCTGCAGCAGAAAAAACTCTCCTTGTAGCACCTGTTTTGTTACCATTTGAAAGATGACTTTTAGTTAGGTGGTCAGAAAGGCTCATATGCTTGCTAAATGCTACTCCGGACATTGGGCCTAGAAGGAGCCCTAGTATGTAATCAGTTACTTGTACAGACCATCTTGTTTGAGCACTATTCCTGATCTCCATGGCTCTGGAATCGTACTCTGTAATAAAGCAGACTTTGGGTTCTGTATTCAAATCTTTCCTGTCTCAGGGTTTAAGAATATTACTTCTGCTGAGGCCACAAACTTTCTGATATGCCTTATCTACTGTGTCAGCAGAGCACCCTCCATTCTTTAACTTCATACAGTAGGTATAGGTTCTGTGTGATAATGGCGTTTGCAGAATAGTGATTGCCATTAGGGCTGGTGTACATGTAAAATAAATTTAGTCGATGCACATTGGACGAACGAGAAGAGGGCGCCTAGATCTCAGGTGTTTTTTGCCCTGCATCCCCCTACTAAAAGATTCTTAACTCCGGGGGGTGCATGTCAGGAGTGGGGGCAAAATACTTAAAAAAATAAAAAGCCACCTGTCGGCAAAAAAAAAAAAATGCACCGGACCCGAACTCTGTACTCTGCACCTCCTAAGTGACCACCCTCCCCTCCACGCTAGCCAACCTGCTCGGCAGCTGCCCATCACACACCCTCCCACATACCCCCCTTCCTCTGCGCATATACGTGTGTACATCCGGTCACGCTACCTCACCCACCCAGGTATCTGCTTGCTATCCTGCCAGGTAGCCCTGAACACAGTCACCGTGATTGTGTCGCCCTTTTTGAATGCGCTCAATCACAGTCGCTGTGTTCACTGGATACCATAGAGGACTGGACAGCCTCCTGTTCAAATATGGTTTGATTAGTACAATTTATTTTTAATCACAAAAACTGTCCAAATGGAATGCTCTCTATAAGAAATCTAGGGTGACAGCTGTCAGTGCGTAGCAGGGTATTCCCTGCAACTGGTTTTCTATGTGGAGCACTTTCAACCATCCCAGTCTCCCCCAACATATAGCTCAAAATCAAGAAATCTGATCTCATGTTTATCATATCTGTGGGTACACCAGAGGTTTAGCTCATTTTCATTCAGCCAATTCATGAAGGTACCGACATTTGTCAGAACCCCCACCCCAAATACATATGATGTCATCAATAAAATGATACTGTAAACATATGTGTCTCAAGTAGGGGTTCCCATCTAGAAAAACAACATGTTTCTCCCACCAAGTGAGTAAGATATTAACATATGATGGTGCAAAGGCCACACTCATTGCCGTACCTTGGAGATGCAAATAGTATCTTTCCAGAAAGAGAAAGTAGTTCTGATGCAGTACAAAGTCAGGAGAGCTAAGATGGTGCACATTTCGACTGACAATCTTGTTCCAGAACCTCCTTAGTGGCTAAGATTCCCTGTTCATGCTTAATGCTCGTATAGAATGATGTAGTATCTTCTGATTACTTGTCCATCTAATGTCTGGAATGCACCTTGGGTATCCTGCACATAGCTTGAGACTCCTGACCACTATCTGCTTTAAAAGTGGTCTACAAATCTAGAGAACCATCACTGAGCGACCCAATGCTGGATACAATGAATCACCCAGGAGGGTCCCTCACAGACTTGTGCAAATTAGGTAAGGTGTAGAGGGTGGGTTAAAGTGGGTGAGATGGCAATAAAAACGTTTTTTCATCACTATATATCCATCTATTTTCAAATGTAGTGTAACACCCGGACCCCTGCCTTTTTGCAAAATGACAGGTGGCATGCTGTTGAAGCTGACAGCAGTACCTGGTGGGGACTGGGTTCGGGGAGGACTAGGTTACTCGGCACAGGGGGACCTAGGTTTGGCTACCCTGCACAGAGGCACCCAAGTAAATCCGAACACAGGAAGCAATAACTGCAATGTCCAAAACCAGGAATGGGATTCTACAGTGTGGCTTTTATTCACATCCAAACTGAACAAACAAAGCATAGACGGACCCCCATGGGGCTACATTCCTGGTAACGCAGATCAGAGACAACAGAACACTTCTTCATATTTCCAGCCCTCAGGCTCTAAACCCACCAGGCACACAGCCCGGACTTGCACGCAGCTTTGGGTACACAGCCCGACTTGTACAATATTTGGGTTTTCCCCACTGGCTCGGCTCCCCTGCCGGCCACTTGATCCGCGGTCCATTATGGGAATGAACCAGTTTTCCTATTGATGGCTCCCCAAACCACCTTAGAGCCTTCGACTCCTAGAAGGAATTTTCCTTCCAATCCCACATCTGGGTACTTTCCTCATCACTGGCCAAGTGCATGAAGCAAAGTAGAAATCCACAGAGCAAATCACTAGAGGTGGACCTGGTTACTAAAGATGGGGGTCTCCCACCTCCAGCTCCCACAATCCATACCCGGCCATTTCTCTGGAAACTAAACAACTCTTTTCTGAAAGCTTGGCAATGTAGATTACTGGGTAGACGTATATCACATCTCCTCTACATGTCTTGACTTCCCCTATGTGCTGGACTTGAACATACTTTTACTTTTGGCTAAGCCTATTACTCTAGGCTTCCCACTACTTCAGTAGTCCAATCCCCACTATAACACAAGTCCAGGGTGAAACATGGGCCCTTTATAAAGAGCAGAACTCACCCTCCGGTTGCAGGTGCCCCACAGGCGAATCACGAAATCTTCTAGTTTCCCATACTCTTGGACAAAATAAGGCAGCTTCTTCACTTGCCCCTGGAAATGCAGGCAAACTTCCTGCCCCATCCCCTGAGGGATAGGGCACAGAGACCAGTCAGCGTCTCCACCACTTTAAAAATAGCTCACTGTGTCTCTTTAGGTGGAAACACACACCTTTTCCCTAAATTGTAGCCCTATGTCAGTGCTGAGGCTCCAAGAGCCTAGCACAGAGCTGCTGTGCTCCTCTCACAACAAGCTCCAAACTCCAAATGACTACAGACTACTGTTCAAACCTCCCAACATTCTACTCCAACTCCCTGCTGCAGATTCCATTGTGGCTCATGCAGCTGCGACAGTTCTATGGTGATGTCATCCCTCAGTCTCAGCTGAGACTGAGAACAGAGTGAGACAGTGTGAAATCCATTTAACTGGAGTTTCACAAGCTGCCTTCCCTGACTACCACTAGGTCTTACTGGGATTCTAGTAACCCCGGGTAACAAGGGGGTTACACTGGCCCTTGACCAGGAAAATGACTGTCCGCAGTCATTGTTTACCCAGCTTAGGCCATCCCACCCTATGTGCTACCTGCGGAGGGAGGTGATCAGGCCCCCTCCTACCATGTGCGAGCACAGGCAGGCAACACTAAGGGCCTAGAGGCCTTTAGCTGACATTTCAGCCTCTACTCTACCCACTTACTATGGACGCCTAGTGGCTCTGGTAGAACTGTCCAGAGCATAGCCCTAATAGATCAGCACTGCAACCCCTACTGCAGGTCAGGGCCACAGCCTGTCTATCCCCCCTAGCCCTCTAGGGAAAACCTGTCTGCCTCTAACTTAACACCCCAAAACCAAAAACAACACGGGGACCTCCCTGACCTTGGGCACCCTGCAACTGCACACCAAGAAACTAATACCACATTATTACATCACTTTACTGCCTCCTCCCTACCCCCACAACCACACCTGTGGAAGGAAAAGGGTTAATACAGTAATAACAACAATAACAACACTACAGTACTTTAAATTTTACATACTAAAGTACTAGTGAGGAACTCCGATGAGCCCCTCCTCCTCTTCTTGTCTTCTCTTCTATCTTCCTCAGGAACACCTGCAAGAAAAAGAAAGACAACACACACTCCTAATCTGCATACACAGTCTACCTCAACCCCTACCATTAAAACACTGAAGAATCCCAAAAAGATTTTATTTTTTAGAAAAGGTAGAAAAACAGTGTATACACTAGAAAACAGTAGAAAAGCAATGACATTACAATACACATTTGGGGAGATGGAGTGCCCTAAAAGTTCCAACTTGTGACCGCAGTGCCCGAAGGCTAGTCCCTCAAAGAGTCTGTCCTGGGCCGGGGCCCGGTGAAGCACAGTTCTAGCAGGCCAAAGTCCCGAAGGGGAGAGTCTTTGAGGACAGTTCACACATTCTGGAGTCTGCTAGTGTAGGGTGTATACTGCAATGTCATAAAGATAGAAAAGTTTGGACTTACCAGCCCCTTGTAGAAGGATTAAAGGAACCGACCTGCTCCTCAGCAGAAGACTCTCCCTGGCAGCATTTCTTCCGATACAGCTGGGCGGACATCTTCTTGGAACTACAGGAGGGCACATCTGGGAACTGCTGTGTTGATGTCATCTCTGGAGATGGAACCTTAGAACAGGAACTAAAAGGAAAACAGCGGGTCTGACGTCATCCGATTACCAGGCGATGAAGCAGGATACAGCTGGGCTGGTGTCCTCTCCGGATCCGAAGTCATCTGGTGGGCCAGTCGATGGATTCTGGAAAGGCCAGTACACTGTAGAACTGATGAATGTGGGGCACCTGAGTCCTGGATGTCCATACTGGCGGATCAATAAAGGCACTTCACAGGCTGGTGTGGCAGTATTGACTACCACTGCTCGACTTTCCATCTAGTAGGCACGGGCACATTTGCTGGGAGGTCCTTGCATTGAGGCCAATAGTATAGGGGGTCAGGAGCTTGAATTATTACTCCATCTGGGCACACATAATTCACACAGTGGGAGATTTCACTTCCCTCTCCGTCCACTATTCGGACTTTGTTCATAAACAGTGTCCCGCCTCTCTTCCACTGGGCATATTTCTCCTGAAACAGTCTGTTCTTTATGTGCTTGTTTGTACCAGGATGCACACATCTCATTGCTTCCGTCCAGATCCAGGATTTCCTGCTGTTCTCAATCTCCTCCCAGACTCTCCGAGGAAAGGTAGGAAAGGTCATCTCATAGATCTCATTTTCCTTCCTACGAACCAGTCTCTCCTCCTTACTAGCTTTGGTCAACCTAAGACCGCTGGCCTGGCTTGGGGGTGGCCAGTCCTGGTTCTGCCAGCTTTGCATCCTTAACGAGATTAAAAACAGATTCCTGACTACTTCTTCTTGCATAGCCAGGGCAGTGGCATCACCACTCTCTTCCATGCATTCCTCCGAGGCAAGAGCTTGAGGCTGTGTACCCATTCCTTTTTCACAAGGCCAAATAGGTTCCCCCTCATCTTCTTCCTCACTAAGGATCTGAGCCCAGGAGTGAGCAGTCGTCCTCACTCCTGAGACTATCCACTCATCACTAGGCGCGGAGGTCGACACCTCCCATTTAAAGGCCTCCCGCATCTCATCTTCTTCTATGAGACTTGGGCTAGGCCCCTCCAGGGGTCTACTGATGCTTTATCTGAACTTTCCTTCTGAGATCCAGCATCCGAAACTTCAACATCTGGTTCTGTCTCTAAATCTGCACCCTCTAGCTTTGTGCCACACTCCCCTGAGGGGCCTTCTTCCACAGGCTCCACCTGGTGCTGTGTGCTGCCAATTGCAGATTCCTGAACCTTTGTCCATGTGGGAGCCAAACGAATCTGGGGCACTTTATACAAGCCATATTTCTCCAGGCACCCAGCACAGTGAGGTATCATGAAGATGTCCCTTCCAGCATTCAAGCATATTTGACACACATGCACTGGATATCCAGGAATCGCCACATGAGGAGGCAGTTGTCCTCCATAGCACCACTTTTCAATGTCCCTTAGTCTATTTACTGCTGCTGTTACTGCAACCCGGGCATGATCCGGGTAGCGAGCTGGTCCTGAGGCCATAACTGCAGGAAAAACAAACAAAAGCTCACCGTAACTGAAAGTCCCACTTTACTGAACACTTTCTTTACTTTTAAAATGGCTCCTCTGCTGCTGTGTTTACTTTATTATCCCACCCTGTAATGGCGGCGGCAGCACTCCTGTGCATCAACATTCAGAAATTGGGTCAAACCACTGCGCATCCGATTTACATACACTACTGATAACTTTTGCTCAAACTGCACAAACTTGCACTGTTCTTTTTCTAAACACATTTACATGATTTTCCACTGACTTTTCACTTGCTGGAAACATTTCTTTAGTTCACAGTCCCTTAAAGCGTCAGAATTTTAAGCCCAGGATTGCCTGTAAACTAGTGCTGCACATTTGGCTACAACTCACAGTCTCTCTCTGGCTTTAAAACTTTAAACTGATGCTGAACTCATTACTATCCACACAGTCAATGGTTTAGCAGACTTGCACTTGCTGGAAGAACTTGACACAGT
Organism: Neoceratodus forsteri; assembly: GCA_016271365.2. Lineage (NCBI taxonomy): Eukaryota > Metazoa > Chordata > Ceratodontiformes > Ceratodontidae > Neoceratodus > Neoceratodus forsteri. The sequence continues at coordinate 697,598,643 of CM057452.1, read as the reverse complement.
CGTTACTTGCAAAGCGACTACACTACTGCACACATATTTAGATGGCTTTTGGCAGAAAATCACTGTTTGAGCAATTATCACTGTTGGTACTTACTGTTATCAGTAGCTGTTAGCTGCGATGGAAAAACGGCCTGCAGCCAGTCTTGGAGGCCTCAGAAAGAGAATGGGTGGGCAGTCCTGCCGATCGTCTCCTCAAGCACCACACTTGCAATTCAGACGATCGATATGCGGGTTGAGCCCGATTTTAAACAAAACAGTTTATTTTTAGATGTTTTACAGCGCTTTTTAATCTCCACGATGCTCCTCCACAAACCAGTACACGCATTCCACTCACACTCCCTCTCGAATGCTGGGGCAGTAACTGTAGAGCTGGCTGAGGAGTGGGACTGATTGCAGCCTCACCAATCACACGACGCTATGCAAATGAGTCTCTTCTTCCTCGCGAGTGCTCTTCTCCTCACGGCGATTGTCGAGCAGGCAAATTTAAACTGCAGAAAGCATTTTTTTTTTCTTCAACTGACTCCATGGCGGGACTCCATTTCAGCCATTTAACATAGCCATTCACACTGCAAGTTTCTCAGTTCACTCCAAAAGCATTCCCAACGTCCAGGGCACAATTTTCCTGTTGCTACCCCTAGTCTTCCACACTTTTCTTTACCACACAGTTCCTTTAAAAGCATTTACAACATCCAGGTCACAATTTTCCTGTTGCTACCCCTAGTCTTCTACACTTTTCTTTACCACAGTTCTTTTTAAAAAAGCAGGCAAAACACTGTAAACAATTGATGCAGGACAAGGGCACACTCTTTTAGCTTTACTGCTTCTTGGTAAACAGTTGGCATTTTAAACAGCAGCATAAGATCCACAGCACACAGTGACACACTAATTAAATTGCTTCAGCTTTTTGGGCTACCCACTGCCAGATAGCCAAAACACTAGCCCCTTGCCAGAGCACCTTCCTTCCCAGAATTAAATCCAAAGTGGTGCCACCATTTTTGTAATCCCCGGACCCCTGCCTTTTTGCAAAATGACAGGTGGCATGCTGTTGAAGCTGACAGCAGTACCTGGTGGGGACAGGGGTCGGGGAGGACTAGGTTACTCAGCACAGGGGGCCTAGGTTTAGCTACTCTGCACAGGGGCACCCAAGTAAATCCGAACACAGGAAGCAATAACTGTAATGTCCAAAACCAGGAATGGGATTCTACAGTGTGGCTTTTATTCACATCCAAACTAAACAAATAAAGCATAGACGGACCCCCATGGGGTTACATTCCTGGTAATGCAGATTAGAGACAACAGAACACTTCTTCACATTTCCAGCCCTCAGGTTCTAAACCCATCAGGCACACAGCCCGGACTTGCACGCAGCTTTGGGTACACAGCCCGACTTGTACAATATTTGGGTTTTCCCCACTGGCCCGGCTCCCCTGCCGCCAATTTGATCCATGGTCCATTATGGGAATGAACCAGTTTTCCTATTGGTGGCTCCTCAAACCACCTTAGAGCCTTCGACTCCTAGAGGGAATTTTCCTTCCAATCCCACATCTGGGTACTTCCCTCATTACTGGCCAAGTGCATGAGGCAAAGTAGAAATCCACAGAGCAAATCCATAGAGGTGGACCTGGTTACTAAAGATGGGGGTTCCCCCACCTCCAGCTCCCACAATCCATACCCATCCATTTCTCTGGAAACTAAACAACTCTTTTCTGAAAGCTTGGCAATGTAGATTACTGGGTAGATGTATATCACATCTCCTCTACATGTCTTGACTTCCCCTATGTGCCGGACTTGAACATACTTTTACTTTTGGCTAAGCCTATTACTCTAGGCCTCCCACTACTTCAGTAGTCCAATCCCCACTATAACACAAGTCCAGGGTGAAACATGGGTCCTTTAGAAAGAGCAGAACTCACCCTCCGGTTGCAGGTGCCCCACAGGCGATTCATGAAATCTTCTTGTTTCCCACACTCTTGGACAAAATAAGGCAGCTTCTTCACTAGCAGTAGCGAGGGGATTGCCCTTGGAAATGCAGTCAAAAACTTCCTGCCCCATCCTCTGAGGGATGGGGGACAGAGACCTGAGTCAGCGGTCTCCACCACTTTAAAAATAGCTCACTGTGTCTCTCTTTAGGTGGAAACACACACCTTTTCCCTAAATTGTAGCCCTATGTCAGGGCTGGGGCTCCAAGAGCCTAGCACAGAGCTGCTGTGCTCCTCTCACAACAAGCTTCAAACTCAAACTGACTACAGACTACTGTTCAAACCTCCCAACATTCTACTCCAACTCCCTGCTGCAGATTCCAGTGTGGCTCATGCAGCTGCGACAGTTCTGTGGTGATGTCATCCCTCAGTCTCAGCTGAGACAGAGAACAGAGTGAGACAGTGTGAAATCCATTTAACTGGAGTTTCACAAGCTGCCTTCCCTGCCTACCACTAGGTCTTACTGGGATTCTAGTAACCCAAGGTAACAAGGGGGTTACAGTAGTCAATTAAGTCATGGAGAACGTTGCTAAATGCTGCTATGGGATTAAACGTTAGTTGTTTTTTGTGTTTCCTTGCACTTGCGCAAGAAACACCTTGGGACAGTACCACATTTGAGAGGTGTGTCAGGGACGAGTCCAATGCAGAGCACTGTACAGTGGGTGCGACCCTGATACACCAATGACAACTGAAGCCGAGTGTGACGGCCGTCGGAATATCACAGCAGGTAGCTGGCCTGCACTTGAGAGAAATTAACTGAACCAATGAGAGAGTGCACTTCATTCCTCTCATTCTGTGTGCAGTCCCACCCCTGATCTTCCGGTTCCCCGCCCGCTCCCTCCCTCCGTGTGCAGTTCCACCCCCAATCCCCCATTCATGGTCTGTTGAAACCCGTCTGTTCCCTCCCTCTGTGTGTAGTCCCATGCCGATTCTCCATTCCCCATCCGCTGAAACCTGCCTGCTCCCTCCCTCCCTTTGTGTGCAGTCCCACCCCCAATCCTCCGTTCCCTCTCTGTTGAAAGCCGCCTGCTCCCTCCCTCTGTGTGCAGTTCCACCCCTGATCCTCTGTTCCCCGTCCATTGAAAGCCGCCCACTCCTTCCCTCTGTGTGCAGTCCCACCATCGATCCTCCATCCCCTGTCAGTTGAAAGCCACCTGCTCACTCCCTCTGTGTGCAGTCACACCCAATCCTCCAATCCCCCTCAGTTGAAAGCCACTCACGCCCTCCATCTGTGTGTAGTCCCACCCCCAATCCTCCATTCCCCGTCCGTTGAAACCCACCCGCACCCTCCTTCTGTGTGTAGTCCCACCCCCGATTCTCTGTTCCCTGTCCACTGAAACCCACCCGGCCCTCCTCCCTCTGTGTATAGTTCCATCCCACTGAAAGCCACCTGCTCCCTCCCTCTGTGTGCAGTCCCACCCTTGATCCTCTGTTCCCTGTCCCTTGAAACCCACCCACTCCTTCCCTCTGTGTGCAGTCTCACCTCTGATCCTCCGTTCCCTGTCAGTTGAAAGCCACCCACTCCCTCCCTCTGTGTGCAGTCACACCCCCGATCCTCTGTTCCCTGTCCACTGAAACCCACCCACTCTTTCCCTCTGTGTATAGTTCCATCCCACTGAAAGCCACCCGCTCCTTGCCTCTGTGTGCAGTCACACCCCGATCCTCTGTTCCCCGTCCACTGAAACCCACCCACTCTTTCCCTCTGTGTATAGTTCCATCCCACTGAAAGCCACCCGCTCCCTGCCTCTGTGTGCAGTCACACCCCCGATCCTCTGTTCCCCGTCCGCTGAAACCCACCCACTCTTTCCCTCTGTGTATAGTTCCATCCCACTGAAAGCCACCCGCTCCCTGCCTCTGTGTGCAGTCCCACCCTTGATCCTCTGTTCCCTGTCCCTTGAAAGCCACCCACTCCTTCCCTCTGTGTGCAGTCCCACCTCCGATCCTCCGTTCTCTGTCAGTTGAAAGCCACCCACTCCCTCCCTCTGTTTGCAGTCCCACCCCCGATCCTTCTTTCCCCTCCTTTGAAAGCCACCCTCTCCCTCTCTCCCTCTGTGTGCAGTGCAACAATACCTGTCACGTGTCCCACCAGCACCTGTCGTTGTACAACTCTCTGGTGTCTGGCTGCTCACTCTCGTAAGCAGGAGCGAGTCTCCTACTTTTTGTCTGTGCTGGTTGGTCTTGCGTGGCTCATAGGGAGAGGAGGTGGGGTATGCATCCCCGTGGTGCCACAACTGTAGCTCTTGGTTGGACGATCTCTGGGGGGGCTGGTCTACTAACCCTCTTGACACATTGCCGGCATTCTTTCTTGGGTCTTTGGGTGCTAGCAGCAGCAAGACAAATTAACTCCCCTTTTATGCAGCTGCAAGGACAAAGGAGCTGATCCATGATGCGGGTTGCAGGGAGAGGAGGTGGTGTATGCATCCCCTTAGTGCTGCAGCTGTAGCTCTTGGCTTGGTGATTGCTCGGGGGAAGAGCTGTTCCACTAACCCTCTCAACTCGTTGCTGGCAATCTTTTCTTGTTGGTTGTTGTGATCATAGAAGGTAAAAAGTGCCAATGCCAAAGGAGAAAAAAAAAGCAAACAAAACAAAGTTTCATTTTGCTGCTCTGTGTGCCCGTAGTAAAATAATCCAAATGTAAAAAATGTAAAAAACCACTTGCTCATCTCACACTCCTGCCACTGCCCCTGACCACCCTTCTGTCTGCCCCTTCCTTGTTGATATGCTTATAAAAAACGTTTAAACTGACAGTGGTGTTATGATACTCATTCACCTGCAATTGTGACATTGCCTATTGTTAATTTCTGTTGCTGACTGTCTCGCCTTGCCTGCTACTTGCCTTTGTCTTATTACTGTACAGCATTTTGGATTACCTCATGTATGTATGTTCTGTCTGCCTTCGATGAGGTACCTTTGTAAATGAGCCTCTGGCTCAAAGGTTTTTAAACTGATGTTATAATAAATAAATAAAAAATAAAGCAAACAAGACACCACAGGTCAAAGTGTTCAAGGCTTTATTTGAGTGCAAAAATGACAATCGCAAAACAGCTCTGGAAGGTACCTGAGAGGAAGTTTTGCACTCGAATAAAGCCTTAAACATTTTGACCTGTGGTGTCTTGTTTACTTTGCATACCCATGACAGTGGTAGGATTTCAGCCGGAGCCCTACAGCATATACTTGGTACTCCATTGTTGTATGACAGAGAACTTAGTAATTCAAGTGCAGTGCATGCTAATGTCTGAAGGTACAGGTCTGAAACAAGCACCCACTGGCATGTTCACTTTTAGCACAGTCGCTCACGCTACTTGCTGCAGCTGCCCCAGCTCTTTCTCTTCACACTCCACATCCCTGCTGCTTGCCAAAACAATATTTATTGGGGCCCAAGAAACCCACCACCACTAGACCCAGGGAAGAGATTCATATTAGTTTAAACACATTGGCAACTGGCCACCCAGAAAAGAAGCCCACAAGGGGTATTATAGAAATCCCTCACATCCCTGGGACAACACTAGCCACTCCCCCTTCCCGGACCACCAGTGTTAAATTATTTTAACAATGCTGGCCATTACCTCCAAAGGGTCCGAACTTGACCACCTGGGCTACTACTTTTACTTACTGGCCATTAGGCCATCTGGGGTTGATAAATGGTTTTGCTGCACCCCCCCACACAACACTTTCTATCCTCTTTTCCTATCTGTTTATTAATGTTATTTCTCCATCTCTTTCTCTGTATCTTTGTCTTCCTCCTGTGCCCTAACTGTAACTTTATACCTAATGCTCCCCTTTTTTTTACTTTTGCCAGTGTCAGTGGCTCAGTAGGTAGCACGCTCGCCTCTGATGCCAGGAGATCAGAGGGCTGTGGGTTCAGTTCCCACATCTGGCACTTGGGTTAAAATCCCAGTACTGACACTGTAGTGCAGCATGAGAGGGTGCTGCACTTCTGAGGTGCCGCTCGGATGAGATGTTAAACCGAGGTCCCATCTGCCTGGACTGGTGGTAGTTCAGGTGGATGTTAAAGATTCCATGGCATTTATCGAAAACAGTAGGGAAATTTCCCCAGTGTCCTGGCCAAATTTCCCTCATTCACTAAAAATACCACCAACAGCTTAATCTGGTTCAGGGTCAGTTGACATTCATCTGTATCCCCCTCCCCCAGGTTGTGCCTGAAAATAGGCAGGATCTGTCTACTGCACTTACCCGATCAACAAAAACTAAATAATAAATAAATAATAATTTATGCTGTCCTATACCCATTTTATATCTATCCGCTCTCTGCTGTCAACACTGTATTTTCTCCCTACTAACTTATTTTTCTCTTAACAGATCTGGGAGGATGTTGACCTCTTCCCTATCAGATAAGTATTACTCTACATCTATCTTGTTCTATCCTTCCTATTTACTCCCTAAGAACTATGGATCATTTGTGACCTCTTTCCTATATTTTATTCTACAGATCTGATGGACATTATCCCTTCAAGACTCCTTCCTCTGGCTCCCTAGTTCCCAGGTAAGAGATCCTCTACATATTATGTACAGGGGTTGATCTTAACTTTTTTTGCACTAGCCAGCAGGACAGGTCAGTCTAAAATTGCACTAGCCTGCAGTGATTTGCACTAGTCCGCAGTCAGACTCATCATGTGCTTTCTACTCACAACACAATGAATAAATGTAGAAAACAGTGCAGTTTAAAAATTGATTTACATTTATACAAAGATGAAGTAACACACAAAATGACCAAATGACCAATTGTTTCAAAATATAAGCATTCTGTGACTCATAATAAATATCAAGACAACTCCCCCCCCCCAAATGTTCTTTTCTAGGTTTGACATGACATGACTCGAGGTTCAGATTTGTGCATCTTCATCTTGGGAGTCAGAGAGATACTCAGTCACACTACTAATGTCACTCACATCACTGTCACAGTCAGTGTTACAGTCACTTTGTGAGTCTGCTGAATAGTCATCCTGCTGTCGTGCCAACACTGTTCCAGTCTGTGGCCGCCTCCTCCTTTGTCCCCCACTGTTCCAAAGGCAGATTGCTTCTTGGGATTGAACTTGTCAATGTCTGGGGATTCATTTGTACCACCATGAGGTCCGTCACTGAGTCCGACTGTAGCTTGGAGCCGGAGGTTGGACTTTGTCAGCTTCAACTGGCTGAAACCTCGCTCTGCCTCAGCTGAACTTGCAGGCAGTGTCAACAGAAGATCCATAAGAGCTAGGATGGTGGGATACTTCTGTTGGTAAGCAGCATTCACCCTCTCCCAAGTCAGATTGTAAATCTGCTCAAATCTGGAAAATAAAAAACGAAAGGCAAATGAGAAGCATTCAACACACTGACAACTTACACACATATTAACTTTCTTTCTCCATAAATAAGGCAATAAGTTCTTTAAACATACATTCAACTCAGAATTGACAAAGAAACATTCACATACCTTGCATACAGTTCGGATTTCAACATAGTCCACTCTGTTTCGATCATGTCTGTTTTCACAGTAGCACCTTCTAGGACTGGTTCGTAGTATTCTACAATCAAGGCCACTTCCTGGTTTCCAAATTCTGAAACACCCCCCAAAATAAAAATGTTAGATTTTTTTTTTGTCCCTGCCATCCCATGCCATTCCCAGCACAATTATCTAATTGTCCACAATAAATTCTGTTCTACCTTGCTGACTGTCCTTGTCTGGCCATAGGGTGAAGCTGGCAACATGCTCGTAGCACGTAAAAGCTGTGGGCTTGCATCAAGGAAATGATCCTGCAGACTTTCCTCCAAACTTTTGAGTACCTTTTTGGACAGCAGTGATATCTGAATTCCCTACCAGTGTTTGTCCATGCAGCTCTGGACACCCTCCACTTGTCGTTCCTTTGGTCCCGGCCTAAAGGAGAAAAAAAGGAAATACATTGAAAAATTAAATACTACTAGGCTAGCTGCTACAGATCATGCTAGCAGATCATTGCATCCTTCTTTAGCTCATACCACAGTACTCACCTTGTATTATATGTTTTTAAAGTTTCCAGGGTTGACTGCATAGTTGCAAACACATCAGCTACAGTTGCATCCCTCTCCTGGGCCACACGGGATAGAACTGAAAGAACACCGACGACATCAAACATAAAGTGTGCGAATTTCATAACATCTGCCTGCTGAAGGATCTTCAGTATGCCTGCAGCTTTGTTCATCTGCTCCAGATTCACACCCTGCCTTTGCTGCATCTGTAACACAAAACAAACATTAAAAATGCACAACAAAATGCACACAAATTAAAACCACATGTCATATGTTTACAGAATCATGTAAAATGTACCTGAGTCATGTGTAGAACTACAGCAGGACACCCCTTCAGCAGAATCTGCAGAGCCGTCTGGAGGTGAGGAAGCCATCGCGTGCCACCAACTCTAGTCGGAAGCAAAGGACGCATCTGTAGTGCTTCATATGCTTCTTTTAGTTTGCTCCTATTTAGCGGTGAGTTGTGTAGAAGAAGATATGCAGCAACAGATTGCTTAATCTGTTATAAATGGGGATGGTTTTCAAAGCTCCCTTGTAGGCCAACTCAAGGCAATGGGCAAAGCAGTGTACTGATTGCATGCAAGGCTGCATTTGTTTCAGGAGGGTAGCTATCCCATTGGTCCTGCCGACCATCACAGCTGCTCCATCACTGCCAAAACCTACCAGTTTTCTTGTCCACCCCTCAGCTGGTATATTGAGCTTTGTTTCCACAACTTTTTGTATAGCCCCTTTTATTGACTGGGCATCAGCTTTTGCCATGGTCTGCAGGCCCACCAGCTGATTACACACTTTGCCTGCGGTGGCAAACCACACATAGACAATTTCAGCCTCTGTAACAGAAGAGTCAGTGGTGCCATCGCTGATGAGGGAAGGGAACTTTGTGCTATTTATTTTCTCTCTCAGGGAGATCTGTTCCACCTCTGCAATACAGTGAATGAAACGGCGTGCATACTTGTCATTTCGGTACGTTGAGCCGAGGTCCAATCCCTTCATATCGTCCAGACTGCACATCCATGCAAAGTCTCTAAAGGGACGCCCTTTCTTTGCAATGGTGTGACAAGTCCGGAATAGTTTTTCCAGCCGATCTAGAGTTGCCTGGTTCATAGTCTTCAGCATGCGCTCTGCAGTGCTCGTACCTGGGATGCGGAGATGGCATACTCTTTTTTGGCCCTAATGTGACATTCACTTATGCCATGTGAAGTAACAGATTCCAGTCTGAAGTTGTCAGTTCCATGGCGAAAATTATTTTTATTTCCCCCCTTGCCCGACTGCAGATCATCATGCTTCTGACACAAATTACAAAACATCACATCTTTACTGGCATTGTATCTGAGCCATTCATATTTTTCTAGCCAGGCTGTCTGAAAGCAACGGCTTCTCTTACTTCGATCATATTCGATCCCTAATTTTTTTCTTCTTCTTCTGTTGCTTTTTATTATCAGCTGGATTGCTCACTTCTTGAAATATTTCAAATTGTACTAACTTGTTGTTATGGATGGCGCAGGTCTGTGTATTAAGTGTCTGTGTCTTTTTTGACTGACTTCCCAACCGCAGACCCCTGCCCACACCACTCCCTTACACTGACTTTGGTGAAGATTCTATGATGTACAAAAAAAAAATTTATAAAATAAAAAAGTTCAACTATCACTGCTAGCTCTTGACTATAATGATAGAACCTCACTACAAAAACACAGCCCCAAACTCCACAAAACATACCAGGATACGGTTACCACACTTTGTATTTGTAGCCAGAATGATTCAATTAAGCAGTACATTTTAGGTCTGAAATGAATTGCTCTGGCAGTGGCACCCCAAAGCATTAGCTCCACAACATAATAGAAACTGCGGGAAGAAGCTGTAAAGCAGAACACAATGTAACTAGCCAATGTGACATACTGGTTTGCAAAATGTAAAATATATTTAATATCAGATGAGAACAACGGCAAATCCAGACCAGAACACACTTTCAGAGAGTTCCCCACTGCCCCCACGCAACCTCAGAAAGCCCCAAACAGCTGTGATTTAAAGAAACACACTTACCTGAGCTTGGCATAATCAGTTTGGAAGCTGCAAAGAAAGACTGGCGCACTGACAGTTTGCCCTCAGCCCCACCCTCCCCCACATAGAACTTCAGAACAACACACCACCCCACTCCCCCACAACCACACACTCAAACATGAATGAACTAAGCAGCACATTTGTGTAGAAAATAATTGTTCTTCTCCTTCTGGCCCCACAGTAAGCCACAGACATGCTCACACCCACCTACTCAAGCCACATGCAAGCAGCCCCATGACAAGCTACAGATGGAATTCAGCCGTAAATGGTAAAATTAAAAACAGCAGTCATCCTATCACTACATACTTGCAGCAGGCATGTTTGTTGTTCTTCCTCCCCTTCCCAACACCACCAACCCCCCCCCTTACAATTACTTGGATTTTCATGACAATCATTCAGCAGAAAATGGTAACAAACAAATTAGAACAACCTCATCATGACATGACCAAATATGGTAAAATTAGAAAATTTACACACCCAGCACCCCCACCCCCACAGTTGCAGGCTTTAATGGCAAGAGTTAGCTTAACAAGCAATTGGAGGATAGGCAGTAAAAACAAAATCACACAGTGAGCACACTAGCACAGCTATTCCTCTCCTGAAACCTGCCCACCACAACATTGTTGCCGCCCAAAACCTCTGAAAATAAATGAATGACTGTACCTGTCTGACCCTGGCGTTCTTCTGTAGAAATCGAGTGATCCAGCTCCCAGTCTGCCCCTCTGATTTTCAAATCCACACCCATGGAGAAGATCAGAAAACAGCAGTCCCGAAACTGATTTGGACCGTCACCATACGCTGCCGCAACCGCCGCGCCGTAGCTGAGCTTCCATGGTGTGAATCCCCGAGATCCAGTCCAATGATGCCAAACAGTGTTCGCGATGCTGTCCGACCATCCTCAAGTTTGCCACCAGCCTTCTCCTTCAAATCTTCTTCCGTGGTTTGGCGTTTCGGCGTCCCAAACGCCACCCTTTATTCCCCATTCCAGCACTTAAGCCCCTCCCCAGCCATGCTTGCTGCCAATGGCAACACTGTACTGTACAAATTGCCCAATCACATTATCAGCCTGCCCATCCACGTCACCATGCTCTTCTCTTCTCCTGCCCCTACTCCCTGCAGCTCAAAAGACAATTCAATTGGTAGCCTCTGCTCTGATGTCGGCTACCAGTACTGTTCTGATTACAATTGCTTCACCCTCCCTGCCGGCTTGTGTAACATACATTACGCTCCTAGGCTAGCCAATCAGAAATCGGGGGAATATCGGACTTTGCTGCCGCAGATGCTGACGTCAGACACCAAAACCGCAGTAGCCCACACGGATAGGTCAGGAGGCATCTGCACTAGTCCGAGGCAATCTGCACTATGCCCCGGACTAGTAATTCTATGTTAAGGTCGAACCCTGATTATGTACACTTTGGTTTACTGTAATGGTGCATCCGTGCACTTTTATTCATTTATTTTTTTAATAAAATGTTTGCCTTGGAGGTTGACACTGGTGAGCCCTCAGCCCTGTTCCCTCCTCACCCATCTGACAATCACCATACCCATACCCACCAAATCCAAACTCCCCCATGGATTGTCTCCCTTCCCCCCGTGTTGGGGCCTGGAAGGTATGGGCCGTTCTCCACCTACCCAGTGATACATAATATACAAGGATTTCTAAATAACCAATACCTTTCTGACTATGGTGGGAGGGTGCTGTTGACAATACCTGCCATGGAGGGCTCCTTCTGTGTATGGGTGTTTGTTTGTAGTGTAGGATGTACCCACTACAGCATTTATATTATACTTGAACTGCTGTTTTGGTAGGTGGGCAATACTATGGTCAATAGCTGGTTCTGTTCAAGGGTGTGGTGTGTGTGTGTGTGTGTGTGTGTGTGTAAGTGGACCAGATCCAGTACAGGGGTCGGCGCCTTGACTGCTTGGGGCCGGGACCTGTGAGCTCCTGCCATCATCCACCATGAGCTTTTTTCCTTCTGGTTTCTCCCCTTCAGGGGTGAAGTGTGCAAAGATACCAGGGATGGTGCCATGCATGCCCCCATGAGTGCACCCTGTCAGGCATCTGTCCCGCCTCTGACCTGATGTCTGCAGCGTCGGTGTGCCAGTCCCCAGCTGCCGCTAGGGGCCAGGTGTGCACCGACAACCGACAAGGGGCAACAACCTGCTGGATGTGGTCCTGACTAATGGGGAGAGTGTGGAGGAGGTGCAGGTGGGAGAAGCCTTGGGCAACTGGGACCACAGCACGGTAAGGTTCAGGGTCAGGGCAGGGAGGGAGACAAGTAAAACCAGTACTACAGTCATGGATTTCAGATGCATGGACTTTGACAAGATGAGAAGGATAGTAAGGGAGACAATGGAGGGTACAGAGAATATAGGGGCAGTGGAGGGGTTATGGCAAGCTATCAAGGGAGGGGTACTGAAAGCTGCAGAAATGTGTATAAAAGTGGTTAGGAAGAGAAAAGGGGGAGGAGACTGCTTTGGTTTACAAAGGAGGTTGTGGGGGCAGTCAGGGAAAGGAGTAGGTCTTTCAGAAAATTTAAGGAACACTCAGCGAGGAAGGTAAGGAAGAGTACAGGGAAAAGAGGAGTATGGCAGGGAAGAAGATCAGAAGAGCAAAAGCAGATACTAAGGAGAAAATAGCAAAAAAGGCCAAAAGGGGGATAAAACCTTTTTCAGATATGTGAGAGAGAAGAGAAGGGCAAGACAGGGGATTACTAGGCTGAGGGGGGAGGGAGAAATAAAATTGGAATGCGACTGTGAAAAAGCAACGTTATTAAATAAGTGCTTTAGCCTGGTATTCACGGAGGAGGACAGTAGGGGACCTGAGTTAAAGTCGAATGGGAAGGAAAGCAAATGGGTGGATCTGAGCCCATTCACTGTGTATAGGGTTAGGGCAGAGCTAAATAGATTGAGGGTAGACAAGGCAATGGGGCCTGACGGGTTACACCCCAGGGTGATCAGGGAATTGAAGGAAGAGTTGGCTGCACCCTTGACAAGGCTCTTCAACTTGTCCCTGGATATGAGGAGAGTGCCGGAGGACTGGAAGAGGGCAGACGTAGTGCCTTTACACAAGGGAGGTAGTAAGGAGCTGAAGGGGAACTACCGACCTGTCAGCCTCACGTCAGTGGTGGGGAAGGTAATGGAGGCATTAATCAAGGAGAGGGTGGTGGATTACCTGGAGGAGAGTGGCTTACAGGACAGCAGACAGCATGGCTTCACAAAGGGGAAGTCTTGCCAGACAAACCTAATTCAGTTCTTTGAGTGGATGACTCAGGTGATTGACCTGGGGGGGCAGTGAACGTGGCCTGTCTGGACTTCAGTAAGGCCTTTGACATCGTCCCCCATAGGAGGCTGGTAAGCAAGATGGAAAGCCTGAGATTGGGTGGGAAAATAACAAGCTGGGTGGAGGCCTGGCTGTCAGGAAGAACTCAGAGGGTGGTGCTAAATGGGGTGCACTCTGGGATAGCAAGGGTGAAGTTTTGGGTCCTCTTCTCTTCAACATCTACATCAGTGATGTTGCTGAGGGTTTGACAGGGAGGGTGTGCCTATTTGCTGATGATACGAAAATATGCAATAGGATGGACACCCTGGGGGGGGGTG